>OX384547.1:8683400-11083400 GCA_947538895.1 Neoitamus cyanurus
AAAAGGTGAATGGAACCTTAATTGGCGGTGACACCGATTTTTTTTAGTTATAGCGCTCGCTACAACTGAACTGAGGTATCATGCAAATTGTGCAGTTATTTTACTTACGATTGCCGATGCCCTTGACGAAACAAACTCTTGGCGAACGTTGCAATAATTTACGAGTCGTCTGTACTTTAACAAATTGCCGCGATCATCTCGGTGATGCTGCAATCATCTTAAAAGTCTTAAAGACTATAATTTTATGTTTGCTTATTACATGCAATTAACTGAACTTAGAATTACAACATTTTGATAAAAATATGAAAGGTGGTTGCGAAAGCTGTGCAATACTTCTCCTCGCAATCATGCTCAGATTCAGTGCGCGGAAGCAAAAGGTAAGTGTTAGGATTAGCTAAGTTACTTCCGATTTCGATGAAATTTAAGGGGGTTGTCTCATGTCCGAGGTTAAATTTTGAAGGTTTTAAAGGATTTTTTTGCGGAAAATGATATACAATCTTCTTATGTTATATTTAGCTATTGAGTAATACAAAAAAAAATCATTTTAACGTCATTTTGGTGAGGTAAAGTAGGTCTCTTCAAAAAAAAGTAGGTGCCTGGCACCCCTGATTTCTCCTTTTGTAATCATCTGAAATCAAAATTCCAAACAGATTATTATTCAGTAGGGTTGTCATTCTGTCCCGTAGCAGATTTAAAAGATTTGAGTGAAAAATAACAAAATGGCGGCCTTGTAAAAAAAAATTCAAAAACCGACTGTTTTTTTCGGTTTAAAATCGAGATAAAAAAAAAGTGGATAAAAACATCTAATTCTGGTACCGGACAGAACCATTCATGTGTAGAATATTGTGTTAAAATTTCAGCCGAATCGGTCTAATAGTTTTTTTTTAATCAACCGGGCCCACGGAAAAAAAGTAGTTTCGAGGGAATCGCGTTTAAAGTTTGGAGAAGAGAATTTTCATTGAGGTATGAGCGCCGCACCTGCAGGGTACGCTCTCCCCTATTATTTGCTGTAACTTTAAAATGACATCGGTCTAAAATTTTAACAGTATATTCTCAAGTTATTAAACTTTTAAAAATCGATTTTTTGAAGATCGAACATGAGGCTACCCCCTTAAATATGTCATAAAACAGCTCATTCTAAGAAACTTTCCTTTTGGATATACAATGCTGTGAATAATTATAGACTTAACTATATTTTAAGGTCTCTCATAAAAACAGGCAATGATTTCAAATAAGTTTTTTTTTTTTCAATAATATGCCTTTAAGAAAATTTAGTAGTGATGAAGAGATTATCATATTCCTTTCTAAAATAAAATAAAAAAAGAAAAATCAGAAACTCGCTTTAAAATCTGTGAAATATTATAAACTCGGTGTAATGTGTGATATGCTTTTTTTATTTAATAGATAGATAGATAGACAGATATTTTTATTGCAAAATGGCACAACAAGAAAGAACATCTTTTGAACTGTACCTACCTAAAGCAGTGGAAACAAATAATTGGGGGAAAAATTAGAATTACAAAATTAAGAATAGCTAACTATTAGAAATAAAGTAGAAAACTTTTTTTAGCTTATTTTTAAAAAAACGAAATATATGAAGTGAGAGAAAAAAAAATGAAAATTGAAGAGCAACCTGGACAGAAAAGGTACGCTCGCCCACCAAGGTATTAAAACTGGGCGAAAGGATCATATTTCCCCGTTGGGAGCGAAAGAAAAGAAAGGTAGAAGACAAGTACTTGGGGTTGATAGAGTAAATAAGTTTGTGGAGAAAGCACAATAGTTTGACATTTAAATAAGTTTGAAGCGGACAACCAAGAACAGAGGATAAATACGGCGAAATATTATCACCACGTCGCCATACACGAATCGGACACAATCATTGAAAGCAACATTTATTTTGTTGGCACATTTAGAGTCAAGGCAAGGAAACACCGCAAAACCGTACACAAAAAACGGAATGATTAGGGCTTTAATTATCCCGAGACGAGTAGCCCTCGGGAGCAGTGATGCCGTAGTCCACAGCCTTCTCAGAGTGCCATAAATTTTAGATAGGAATGCATTGACTTGATCGCAACAGGTCATCTTCCTATTAAGAAAAACGCCCAAATTACGAGCCTTATCCATGCGATCCAAACCTGAGTCGTTAAGGAACACAGACGGCCAATTAGGTTCCTTGTCAAACTCGGCACGGGAGAAAAATGATGTGACAGGACTTAGACGGATTAAGATTTAAGGCATTATTAATTGACCAATCAGAGATTAGACTCAAGTCCTTGTTCAACTTTCCAACGAGCAAGTGAATTTGACTGCGGGGACCACTAATATATAATTGGCAATCGTTGGTATAGAGATGAATTTTGGAATGTTGAACACTTACGGGTAAATCATTAATATAGAGTCCAAAAAGAAGCGTGCCCAAGATGGAACCCTGAGGAACACTACCCGATAATCTGGCAACAGAGGAAAATTTATCGTCGGTTTTAACCTGTTGAGTTCTGCCAGAGAGAAAGCTATGTATGAGCTTGACAGCAGGAGAAGACAAGCCAAATGTTTCTATAAACTTTTTAAGTAGAGTGTCGTGGTTTATACTGTCAAAGGCTTTGGAAAATCAAGTAGAACCTAAGTAAGCTACTTCTCTATTGTCCAAAGCAAATCTTAAATCCGAGGTGACCTTCAGTACCGCGGTCTCACACGTGTGATTACGACGAAAGCCCGATTGCCACTTTGTTAAGTACCTATGACGATTCAGGTTTCGAAGAAGTTGATTGTTTAAAAGCTTTTCAACAACTTTTTAGAGATAGCATAAAATGCTGATGGGTCTGTAGTCAGAGGGAGCTGTAGGACTTGACCTTTTGGGAAAAGGGATAACAATAGCGTGCTTCCACGCATCAGGAAAAGACGAAGTACAGACAATGTGGTTGAACAGGTGGGTTATTATAGGTAAAATGGAGGGTAGTAATAATTTAAAGAATTTGGGAGGGATCCCATCAGGGCCTACTGCTTGAGACCTTATGCTGCTCATTGCCTCTAGAATCTCAGACTGATCAAAATTACAGAATGAAAAGCCATCGAGCTTCGGACCAGGCCAAGGAGGCGGCGTCGGACCATCCGTTGCTACATGTTGGAGAGAAGTGAAGAAGGTATTCAAGCTGTCGGGGTCCAGATTACATTGGGACTCACCCCTCTGGTGTACACCAAATTTTCTAAGATTCTTCCACAATGTCTTTGAGGGCAAATCACTCTTGAATATTATTTTAAGATAATTTCTTTTGGCTTCTAGGGCTTTAGTATTAACGATATTGCGTACCATTTTGTATAATGCTTTCGAGTCCTCCGTTTTAAGTCTCCTGCTAGGCAGGACCGGCAAGATAAATGCAGATCCTAGCGCACCCTAGAAGGCTTAGTCCATTTTCCCTTATTTTTTATTACATCTTATAATCGACCCAGAACGCTATTAACAATACTATTTAATACTCCATCAGATATCTGGCTCCACGCTACTATTATTCTTTCCTTCAGTTTTGCAACATTTGCAATGGATGGCTTCTCCTGGTCGTAGATGTAGATTTCCCACAAATTTTCTATGGGGTTCAAGTCGAGACTAAACAGTGGCCGTGGTTATAATTGGATTCCGTAATCCTGAAATCAATTTTTGGCGAAGAAAGCCGTATGGATGGGTGCATTATCCTGGGGGAAAATAATGTCTTCATCTTCCACTAGTGTCACAAATGGCAGTAGATGTTCCTCTTTCACTCCTAGCATTTTCTTTTAACCCTTATGTCAATACCCGGGTACCCAGGTACCCTTTTGCGTGTTCTTACTTACATATCTTTTGTATTTAACGACAAATTATCAAATCCTTTCAGATCCTCGTTATTTGAGTTAGCAGAATCACGGCCTCCGAAGGAAAAATGCCTACTGATGAAATTTACCTGTATGCGAGTATTTTTTTTCCTGTAGGTTTCCGCGCAAAGTTCCTCAGAATGACCTCCTTTATGACATCTTTCAAATTCATCGAAATCGGACGGGGGCTATTATAACGCAGTTAATCTTAACAATTACTCATCGTTACTGTGAACACACTATATTTTGAAAGCGGTTTGTACAGCCGTTGCCGGTCAATGCGTGGATTACGGAGGAGTATTAAAGAGTGACATTCTGCGTCTATACCAACCTTCAGATTTTAGGAATTAATTATTTTGACCCTAGAGTCTATCTTTTTCGAACTACATATAAATATTGTGCTACTTTGGTCGAACCTTTTACTTTTCTGTTCAATTTATTATTAAGTATTTAACTACTTGTGGTTTCCTGACGTTTGGAAAGTGCTCTATGTTATCCCTATTTTCAAGAAGATATAAAGGGCCTAAGTTGGGAACTACAGACTGATTGCTAAACTCCTACCTATTCCCAAGTTTTTATTTTAGAAATCTGGCGAAGTAATATCACGTGATTAGGAAGCCAGTTCGAACCAGCACTACATATTGTAGAATCGCATTCATTGGTTCTCAGTAGGAGAAGTTGAAAACAATTTAATTTCGTCAATTAGTCGTTTCAGACAAATCCTATGTATTTTTAGCCGTAGAGCCGTAAAATTTCCAAGCCACTCCCCACCCCACCTACCACCCGCAAGAGAGGTAAGGGAACTAATTTTAGCACTAATGTACTTCCCCCGCGGAATGATTAACTTTTGATTATGCACATTCTTCTCGTAACTTATTTTCGAGATATTTCAGATAGATAGTTTCAGGTTAAAAAAGTCGCCCAGTATAAGTCAGCTATTGAAGGCACCATAAAAAAATTCCATATTTTTTATTAAAGAATTTATGAGACGTTTTAACTTTTTTATTTTCAATCTAAAAAAAATCAAAAACCGTAACAGTTATGATTTTGTTCGTAAAAATCAGTTATGAAAAAAGTGTGGCTGTCACGGGACGCCCGGCAGATGTGAAGCAGGGAGTAGAGAGCGGCGGTTGAGAGGGGGACACCTACTAGGACCACACTTAACTATAAACCATTCTCGCAACCTAACTAACATAGATATGTTGTGAATATGTAGTTAATCGGTCAAGTGGTAAAGAAGTTAGACTGCCGCGCCACCTACGAGGACCATACCTAACTGTGAACCATTCTCGCAATTTAACTAACATACATACAGTGAGCGTCAAAAGTGAGTAAACACACAAAGCACTTATATTTACCTTGAATAAAAATGCCCTAAATTGTGGAATATTATTTAAATTATAATTGGACATTGGAATACAGTTCATACAGGTAACGAGGTAATAAACTAAAATTAAATTAAATTTCATTTTACAATAACTTATTTAAAACTAAAACAATTTCTTGAAAATTACGCACCATAAGTGAATAAACATCTAAGGTATTTTAACTCTAATACTTGGTGGGGCCACCTTTTGATGTGATAACAGCTTTTAATCGGCGAGGCATCGAGTCCACTAATTGTTTGTTGTGGCTGCAGATATTAGGCTCCCCTCTTCGGACAAAGCTGTTTTGAGGGTCTCCCTATTCGTAATATTTCTTTTACGAATCCTTCTATCAAGCTCTTCCCAAAGATGTTCGATTGGGTTGATATCTGGTGATTTGGACGGCGAGTGAAGTTGTTTTGGGGTATGGTAAAGTAACCATTCTCTCACGATATGCGCCCTGTGCTTGGGATCATTATCATGTTGGAAGGACCATGCCTGTTGGAGTCCCAATTTGTCGACGCTGGAATGCAAGTGATCCTTTAAAATATATAAATAGTCATACCGATCCATTGCTGAATCTATAAACACGAGATCACCAACACCAGGAGCCGCCATACACCCCCACACCATCACTGAACCACCCCTATGCTTTACAGTAGGTGCCAGATTTTGGAGTTCCAATGCAGTATTTCGTGTCCGCCATATTTTGTTCTTTTCAAATTCATTCAAATATTTCAAATTTGCTCTCATCAGTAAAAATAACGGTTCTCCTAAATTCTATAGAATTCTAACTAGGGTTTTTCGATGCGCGTTAATGGCGCTGATAAGTGGCTTCTTTCGAGGTACTCGGCCATGTAAGCCATTCTTGTAAAGGGCTCTACGTATTGTACCGGCACTAATTTGTTCTCCGGCTTCTTCTGACAATTGTTCGGCAATTCTAACAGCACTTGAACGCGGATCCGTCTTTACATCTCGAACTATTTTATTTATGTGCCTATCATTTAATTTTTTTGGACGTCCAGTGCGAGGCGTATTATTGACATTGCCGTGCTGTTTGAACTTATATATAATATTTCTAACAGTGCAATAATTCTGCTTAACTAGCCTCGCTATTTCGCGTAATAATTTTCCCTCGGAATGTAATTGTACTATTAAATTTCACATTTCCAATCCCGTTTCTGTTCTTCGGACACTCATCTTAATTACAGCACTAGCAATTAGAAAGAATGCAACAGACTAATGGAGTGCGCGCAACTAATTTGCTATCCCGAAATTTTTATTCCAGTCTCAAGCAAGAATGCCGTTAGAAAATGAATGTGTCATGGAGTGTTTATTCACTTTTGATGCGTAAATTCATAACCTTTTCAAATTTAAGATTATTTATTGTATAACGGAATATGTTTCTTATTTTATTTTTTCACATTTTAATCTAAATGGCCTGAATTACAATTGGCCCAGTCATTTTAGCAAAAAAAAGGGGTCAACCTCGGAATGGATAACAAGCTGTAAACTCGTACACACCTTCATTTTGGTGTTCTAAAAGTTGTCTCAAAAGTCTCATAAAATCTCATGTCTTTCATCTCATTTTATAAAAAATGTTAACATCATTGGAGTTATAGAAAACGAGATAATCGCGAAAAACAAATATTTGTGACCTTTGACCTTGAATAACGCACGACGCAGACACGAGATTTTATGAGACTTTTGAGACAACTTTTAGAACACCAAAATGAAGGTGTGTACGAGTTTACAGCTTGTTATCTCTTCTTCCGAGGTGAAACCCTAATATGACTGGGCTAAATGTGGAATGAAGTTTTTACATATTTTCCAAAAATAAGTGCATTTTAAATCCCAAATAAGTGCTGCTATTTGTGGTGTTTACTCACTTTTGACGCTCACTGCATGTTCTGAATATGAAGTCAATCGGTCAAGTGGTATAGAAGTTATGACGACATAAGAGAGCGTCATGCCGTTTGCCGTCACGGCATACGAGTCGGTCTTACCCCCAAAGCGCACGATAGATATTTAAAAAATAAAATAAAATAATACTTGTGGTTTTTATTTTAAAAATATTAATTCGAAGTTTTCTAAAGACCTGCGGAAGTTGGCATTTATTCAACAGTACAGGGGCATACGTTATTCCACTGTTACTGCCACTTTTCAGGCCATGAAATAAATTTTTTCGAATATGCATTTAGTTTTTGCCCCACCCTGAACAAAATCCTGCTACGCCCATGGGTATTATATGGAAAACTTTTGGCCAACGCATTTTTTCCAATTATTCAGCATTTGATTATCGTACATGAGATATTCACTACACAACTCATCTTATTGTAATTTATGACAAGCAAACATATTTTCTCGCTTCGCACAGCTAACTTTCCCGTCACAATCATACTTTCCATTCAACGAAACCCATTAATTGCCCGACGAACCTTTCCCGCGGAACGATTTGCCGGCAATCGATAGTTCTATAGTGGCACTCCTCGCGAAGGTTAAATCGACTTCGACGGTGCCACCTTCGTACACCGCTTAATTATTGAACTTCCATTAAAAATATTTACATGGTGTCAACAGATCTCCGCTCGTACATTACAAAGTAGCCGTGGGCAAAACATTTGTATGTGGACCGGGTGGTCGGTCCAGGACTGCTCGGCAGCCGGGTTCCTAGAAATAGTTGAGTGCCACCTAGTGTGCTGGGCAAACAGCAAGTTGGCATTGCTGCAGTTGTGAACATGGATAGGGGTCAATCGTCTCATCTTCCCCGCATGTTACTTGAATTATAGACGGGCCCGAGGACAGGGCCTCCGACTGGGACTGGCACTGGTTATTCCATTCAGCGCCACACAATCCTCCTGCTGTTGACTTTTTCACGTTCTTCATTTTTTCTTTTTATCTTAAGTGCCGGCCCATGTGATACTCCGGCGGTTGCATTACGCGTGTACCTTTCTTCGATCGATCGAACGTCTTGTGACTGACCTGTCCCCATCTGTCGTGCAAGAGGGCAGGGATAGCGGGGTACCGGCCCATAGTGCACCTACGCAGCTCGTGTATGTGCAATGGCAGCTATTGAAAGGGAGGCGACCGGACCGCCGAGAATAAATTGAAATTAACGACTTCGTTCGTATTTCATTCGCTTTTCCATTTTTATTTCATGGCATGGAAATGCTGCCCATAAAATTCGTTTTATTTTTTTGAACACTTTCTCGCTTCACCCTCGCGTAGTCTGACGCAGCGGCGGCGGTCCCACTGCTGAAATGAGAAGCGCTGGTTGCCTGGTCGATAGGGACGCTCCAATAATAGTTTGGATGCAATTTGATAGACAATAGATTTTTATTTGAAATGAATTTGAGCTTGTTTACGCCAAGCCCACGATAGGATAAGAGCGCACATGTGCGATTGACAAATTTATTGGTTCTCGCTGAAAAGCTAATGAAAAACATTTTAGACGAAAGTTAGCAAAGAGATGATGATGGCTCTGTGATTGTGGATTGTCAATTTTTATGACAATGACTGCCGAATTCAGATTTTTTTTCAATTTTTTTTATCGCGACCTTCTTCACGCCAACGTCCAAGGTAATATTAAATAAATTTAAACTAACTCCATTGCTACTTACCTAGTCATATCATAAGCTCTGACATAAAACTTAACATTGAAATGTTTGCACTGAAATACATAGTGTACAAAAAGTGGCCACACTAATATTTACTGAACTACGACCCCTATATAAAATTTGTTCAGTCTATTGCTCCATATTGAGTCAAACTACCCAAATTACAACACATGTATGCATACAATAAATAAACAAAATTTTAGACATAATTTAGCTGCTTTCTTTTGTGCGCCTTTTGTTCTGGAACAACCATACGAGTAGATACATTTGGATCTTTTGTAATTTTCTGGGCAATTTTTAGTTGGTGCTCTCATTTATCCTCTCTTTCATTCATTAACACATGAGTCTGTCGACTGTATAATTTTTTCTTGCATTTTTATTAAAATAATTCTTTGTTGGACCTTTTATTGCATTTTTTGTCAATGTTTTTGACTTGATGATTGGCTGCCGTGAAATAAATAAATGATTTTTCGAGGGCCCTCAACGGAAGCAAAGTGTAAAAAAGTTGGGGAAAAATTTAAGCAAAATATTATAGAAGTACAGAATTTTATTTTATTAACGGAAAATACGTAACAATTAAAAATCTCAGAAAGTGGTTAATTATGTTATACATACACTGCGGGACACTTGATTACCCTCACTTGAAATTTTCATGTAAGTCGTAATGCTGTGGAACTATTTCTTGAAAACAATTATCACAGCTTTTTTTACCTCTTGTTACATGCTACCTGATGACGGAAATAAGTAATTAAAAAACAGGGGAGGTGAAAATTCCTATTTTCAAATTTCGGGCCATTTAAAAAGGGACACTTGATTATTATTAGGGTGGAGGTGCCTCCAAATTAGTAAAAGTGTATTTTATTTATCTAGTGCTGCTTATTTGCCTGAGTTGCTTAAATTTTTACTGCATCGTAGCAGACATGGGTCGTGGTAAAACGCTGACAAATGAAGAAATGGGCAAAATTCTTGCATTAAAGCAGGAAAATTTTTCAAATAGAAAAATTGCGAAACAAATTAGACGAGATCCTTGGACAATCAACAACATCCTCAAAGATCCCGAAAATTACGGAAAAAAACCGAAAAGGCCGCACTGCAAGAACCACAACAGCACGAGAGCGTAGGTCCATCTTACGCGAAGCGTCAAATTCTGCAGCAACCGTACCCAAAATAAAGGAAAAAGTCGGAGCTTCAGTCAGTGTCCGAACAGTTCGTCAAGTAATTCAACAGTGTCCGCATCTCTGACGGCAAAAACTACAAAAGAAACGACATTTACTTCCGAGGCATAAAGTTGGCAGATTAGAATTTTGTAGCTGATTTTTTCTGATGAGAAAAAATTTAATTTGGATGGGCCTGATGGCTTTCAGCATTATTTCCATGGTTTGAGGAAATCTGAGCTGTTTTTGTCCCGTCGTCATACCGCTGTTGGTTCTGTAATGGTATGGGCTGCAATTTCGCATCATGGCGCGATAGATTTAGTTGTTCTAGATGGTCGACAGACGTCAACAGACTACATCGAACTCTTAGAAATCCACAAAATCAATTTTGATGAAATGTGCAATGGTCAACGATGGATTTTCGACGCACCCATCCATACAGCAAGAAGTGTAAAACAATGGCTTGCAGACCAAAATGTACAAGTCCTGGATTGGCCAGCTCTTTCTCCCAACCTTAACATTATTGAGAATGTTTGGGGATGGCTTTCACGAAAAATTTATGCTGAAGGAAAGCAATTTGAAAGCAGAGAAAGTCTTATTGCAGCCATAAATGATGCTTCCGAAGACATCTCTTTGGATTTATCTAAAAAGTTTGTATAACTCTATCTCTATACCAAATAGACTGTGCGAAGTTGTGCGTAAAAACGGAGGACCTACAAGCTCTTCTATATAAACAAGTTCAGTGCAAAAATTTGAGTCTATATATTCGTTGTGTGATGTTGCCGTGCCAGTGAGACAACGGGTTGGTCGAAGTGTCGAAAATATCGCTGCCGTTGAAACGTCCGTAGCAAATGATCAAAATCAGTCAATTCCACGGCGTTCTCAAGAGTTGGGCATCGCCCAGACCACTTTGTGGCGAATTTTGCGTAAGGATCTTGGTTTACACCAATACAAGATCAAGCTGACTCAAGAATTGAAGCCGATAGACCATTTGAAGCGACGTGCGTTCTCCGTTTGGGCTCTGGAAAAGATGCGCCAAGATGATCAATTTCATCGCAAAACCATCATCAGTGACGAAGCTCATTTTTGGCTCAATGGGTTCGTCAATAAGCAAAATATGCGTTATTGGTCGGGTGAAAATCCACATGTGCTTCATGAAACACCACTTCATCCACAAAAAATAACTGTTTGGTGCGGTTTGCATGCCGGCGGCGTCATAGGGCCATATTTTTTCGTCGACGATAATGATCGTCACGTTACTGTGAATGGTAATCGTTATCGCGCCATGATTACCGATTATTTTTGGCCCGAATTGGAAGATATGGACTTGGACAACATGTGGTTTCAACAGGACGGTGCCACAAGCCACACAGCACACGCTACAATCGATTTATTGAAGAGTAAGTTTGATGAGCGTGTTATCTCAAGAAATGGACCAGTCGATTGGCCGCCTCGTTCGTGCGATTTAACGCCTCTAGACTTTTTTCTTTGGGGCTACGTCAAGTCATTGGTCTATGCCAACAAGCCGACGACGTTGGAAGAGCTCAGAGCCAACATTGAACGCGAAATAGCAGCCGTTTCGGCCGAAGTGTGTGGCCGAGTCATCGAAAATTTGGTCTAAGGAATCGACCGCTGCAAACGTGCCCGCGGTGGCCATATGAACGAAGTCGAGTTCCATTCATAAATGTTTTGATTGTACTTCAACCCGATAATAAAGTTTTTTAAATATCTCAAATGGTTTGCATTTTATTTTGAAAAAAGTTGTCAAGTTCTTATTGGAAAACCCTATATATAAAAGAAAGTCGTGTTAGTCACACTATTTATAACTCAAGAACGGCTGAACCGATTTGGTTGAAAATTGGTCGGTAGGTAGCTTAGAGCCAGGAGACGGACATAGGACTTTTTATCCCGTTCGACCGCGTTCCAGGAAGAAGAAGAGGAAATTTGTTGTAAAAATTCATAATTATACTATTAGTAATACGTGAGCCATGTTATGGGTATCGTTGGAAAGGGGAGATAGTGTAGAATGTGTTGGTGACAGAAAGGTTGATTAAAAGTGCGAAATGTGGAATTATTGGTGAAAACGTGTTTTTTTGTGGGGGAGGGGTGGGGGTAACACCCCCCAGAAGTGTATCTCAGGGGTAGGAAGAAGAGGCACTATAGGAAATTGGGCCGGGTTGGTGAAAGTTGGTGAAAATAGTGAAAACTTGGTTTTTTCGGTGGGTGCCGACAAAATTGAAATGGCTGTGGAAGAAAAGTGTATGCATGAATTGGAATAATTTTTTCACCGATCGATAGCTAAGGAAGCAGAGTAATCTATATATATAGAAATGAATCCTTATTTCCCTTGGTCACGCCATCACGCGTGAACGGCTGGACCGATTTCGCTAATTATTTTGTTGTTGTGTTTATTAAGAATATGGCGCGGAAAATTAGAAAATTATGTTTTTGGTTTGGGTTTTTGGGGTCACTGATTTTGAATCTGCCATCAAAATTTTGGAAATCAAGATGCTGGATCAATATGGCGACGAAAAAGTTAAACTTCAAGGGATTTCCCTGAAAATCCGCGCTTGAGGATTTTCGGGATCACTGATTTCGAATCTGTTATTCAAATTTCGAAATATGAGACCACCCCCACCCCGCTGGGAGATATAGGAGAGGGGGTGCAATAAGGAGGTGGTGTAAAATGAGGAACACTAAATTTAATAATACTTTACAGTTTACAGTTAAAAAAGTATTAGGATTAGGTGAAAGTGATGTATGGGGTGTATTGTGTACGAATTTATGGTTGATTTAATGAGACCACCCCTACCCCGCTGGGTCACATAGGAGAGGCGGTGGTGCAGTAGGGAGGCGTTATAAAATTAAGGAATACATATTTAATAGTATCCCGGGAAACGCCGGGTCCGGGCAAGCTAGTTGACATTAAATAAAACTATTAAAAAAATGACAGGTCTTTGTTTTATTCAATTTTTTTGCAAATGAGGGTAATCAAGTATCCCTTTTTAAATGGCCCGAAATTTGAAAATGGGAATTTTTACCACCCCTGTTTTTTAATTACTTATTTCCGTCATCAGGTAGCATGTCACAAGAGGTAATAAATGCTGTGATAATTGTTTCCAAGAAATAGTTACACAGCATTAAGGCTTACATGAAAATTTCAAGTGAGGGTAATCAAGTGTCCCGCTGTGTATGTAAGTATAAGGATTTCCTTAGCACAGTTTTAATGGGAATAGAAACACTGTAACACTTCATGTTCACAAACAAATATATTTTATTTGTATTCTTGATTTTGTTCTAACAAACAAAATATCTCATCCGGGCGAAAGGTACCGGAGAAGGTCGCGCTCTGCTCATAGATACCTAATACTTTTGAAATCTGATCCTTGTACAGTACAGCCAAGCCAAGTACGAATTTATTGTACAGAGAATATTTATGCTTTGAACAGCAATCTAATTACGAGTAAAAAAAACACATGAAAAGCAAGTTTCCCCTCTTAATTTATACCATTTTACTTCCTCGATAGCCTTTATACTCAGCTCTCAGCTACTTAACATCTAAAATGTTTATGAGGTCTCGAGTGCACATCCCATTTTTATCGATTTAAATCTGAAATCAAAGGAAAATCGCAAATCAAAACAAATAAAATCCTCCCACACCCAGTACGTCCCTGGTGTAAAGCAAATGTCCAGAGAGCGCCGAGCGGCATCCAGATCCAGCAGAAGCATTTGGTTAAGTTGAGGAGGGTGAGTGTTTTCACAAGTTGCTGCTGCGTGCGAACAGCATCGTGTGTTCCGTTCCAATCTTCTGCTGTTGAAATATGTACGTTCACCGAAGTGCAGATAGAGTGGTGTCGTCCGCTTCTTTTGCCCTGCTGCGCTAGTCAACCAGTTCCGTACTCATCTTGTTCTGCTCTTCCCGGTGCTAAAATACGTTTCACTCCACCCATCTCAGTCTTGCGCACGACAATCTATGTGAAGCATATAGTCCGGTTTCCCCCGTTGCAGGTCGGTCCATTTCCATGCGAAATCAGATGAGTCATCAAGTTAATGCATTTATCGTATATCGATTAGGCGATGCCATGCGACGAGCTGCGGAGGCGTTTGAATTGTAGACAGTACATGTATATGGGCCGTATTCGTTTCTGGAGTAAATAGGGGAAGTGTGTGAACGGAACGCAAATTGAATAGAATTTTATTTATTAGAAAACGGACTGGGACTTCGGAAAGGCAAGTAAGAAACTTGGAGAGAGGGAGTGCTTGCAGTTTGGTTTGACTTGAGTTTGACTAAATGAGAGTGGCTTTAGCATAGGGAAATAGTATATTTTAGGCCACTGCCAGTGTTCGCAGCAGGTACACAACCTTTGAATGAGTTTTCGTTTTAAGTTCTCATTAGGCAAGGAAAATAGAAGTATTAATTCCTTTTTTTCTTCTAATGTAAAATTGTATCTCGAACTATTTTTATAGTATTTATGGCTGTATAAACTTTACGTTGCCTGACCGTACGAGGAACTACAGGTACCAATGTACGCTGCACAGTGGGGCAAGAATCGAAAATTGAATGTCCTCATGTCATGTTGATGCCATTCGATAGATAAGTAAATGTAGTATAACATGACACTCTAAGTTCTTTAATTTCTGCTTTTCATTCCGCGTATCCGTAGACCAAACTCGAAAAAAGATCATTTATAATATGTATGTACATATGTGAAAAAAAAACGAAATTATTTCCGATTTCAAAGCTCCATTCTGCGATTTTTTTAAGTAAAATCTCCTTAAGCCAATAAATTATTGAAAAAATTGAACGGTTTTTTAATAATAATATTTAATTGAAAAAAGGATTCTCAATCAATATTTTTACATGTTGAGCTTTAAAAACATGGTAACATTTGGCTGCGGTATTGTTGATATGACGAAAAACTAGAGACCTTCTTTAGTTCACCCCTGTTGCCCCTTTCGGAGAAAAAAGCCCTCGAATTATAACTTGCATATTAAGTATTAAGACATTCTTTCCCATTTAGGGAGATCCTTGTTTCCTTCGCCCCGCTTTTTGGGAACGGGGTCCCAATTTTTGGGAACGGGATTCGAAACATTTTGCTGTGTTAATTAACGGAAAAATAATGAAAAAATTCTATCTCGACCCGTTTTCGAGATATAGGGCAAAATAGTTAATACTTGACGGGCCACCTTAATTGGGAAAACTTTAACTTTTAGAAAATTCTATTATATTATTATAATTTCCCTTTTACAAACTGCCGTTGGAGTTAATTTTCTTTTTACAAAGGAATGCAAAGCACAGCAAAATGTTTCGAACCCCGTTCCCAAAAAGCGAGGCCAAGGATACAAGAATCGTGCCCCCATTTACAGTAGGGCTCTAAGAATGACTCGGATAATTGAGTATTTGAGTACTCGAGTTCAAAGATTCGAGTTTGAGTAAAGGAGTTTTGAGTACTTGAGAGCAAAAAGATCCGAGTACTCGAGTGAGGAAGTACTCATTTCAGGAGTATTTGAGTATTTGAGTCCTGTAGGTTTGATACATTAAGAGTTAAGAAGTACAACTTAATAAATTGTAGACTTTGTAATTCATCCTAATTTACAGTTACTTAAAGAAAACCAAATCTTTATTATGGAAAAGAAATACAAGAATGTTACCATTATCGGGATTTAAGCAACTTCTGCTGGAGCTTACTATAATTCCTGCTGTAGAAAACACTCCAATCAAAAATAAAGATTTGGTTTTCTTTAAGTAACTGTAAATTAGAATGAATTACAAAGTCTAAAATTTATTAACTTGTATTTCTTAACTCTTAATGTATCAAAACTACAGGACTCAAATACTCAAATAATCAAATACTCCTGAAATGAGTACCAAATACTTCCTCACTCGAGTACTCGGATCTTTTTGCTCTCAAATACTCGAGTACTCAAAACTCCTTTACTCAAACTCGAGAAGTCAAATACTCGAGTAGTTGAGTTTAGAATTACTCGAGTAGTAACAGCCCTGATTTACAGCCCCTGTTCATCGAATTAGGAACACTCGTAATTTTGTTGAAATGATCTTTTTACAGATTAAAAACGACAAGAAGGAAAAATAATAGCAAAATAAAAGTTCACTTTTTACATAGTATATTAAGTGGTTAAAAAATAACGGGTACAATTTGTTATAGAACATACTAATATTTTGTAGAACCACCCTCCGCTTCTATAACTGCCTTAATTCTATGTGGCATGTTTTAAAAGCACCTTTCAATCATTTCTTTTAAATGGAGGCTATTTTCCCACACATTGTTTATATGTTCCTTCAGGACTGCTATAGTAGGATTGGGGACTGAATAAACTTTAGATTTAAGGAGACTCCAAACGTTCTCAATGAGATTAAAGTCAGGAGAATTGCGTGGCCAAGGAAGAATAGGGATACCAGAGCTGTTCAATAAATTTCTGATTGACCAAGCAATATGGCAGGGTGCACTATCGTGCAAAAAGGTGTAGGACACTGGACATGTCACAGGATTTCAAATAATTATAATGCGGTATAAAAATGTCCTGGAGCACTTCCTCGTACAAGTTCTTGTTCATAATTCCATCGACAAAAAACAGCGGTCCAGGTCCATCGGCAGAGATACAAGACCATATCATCGTGGCTAGTGGGTGTTTCACGGTTCTTGCAACGCAACCTTCATTGTACCGCTCTTCTGGCCTCCTCCGGACGAATTGAGGGTTCTTCGTAACAGCTTCTAGCCTGCAATCGTCGCTAAATACTATCAGGAAGTACAAAAAATAATTGTTTTATCAGATATTTGGGTTCTTAGTTCAAAATAGTTCCAAAAATATGTTGATTAATTAATAATTACCTTCTTAAAATCTGCTACTGTATAATGACGATAAGTTTTAGTCCACTGAAGCCTCGCTCGTCGCATCCTCGCCGTGAGTTTTGGCTTTTTTGCAGGCCGTCTTGTTAGGTGCGCTACGTATAATCGTCTCCTTAAGGTCATTGCTGATATTTGAATTCTGTCGCTTTGTATGTCCTGGTGTAATGTTGTAAGATACGCAAAACGATTTCCGCAGGCCTTTTGGATGATTCTACGGTCTCTTCGAAGTTTCGTTTTTCTTTTTCCGCGGCAATTTTGACGCCTACTTTTGCTATCCTCTGGATTTTCCAGTAGTTCTTTTGATATTCTTATAACAGTTTGAGGAGATTCTTCCTCTTTTCTTGCGATTTCTCGAAAGAAAAATGTCCTTGTCTTTAGCAAGGCAATGATAGCTGCTTTTTTTTTGCACTGCTGATGTCTTTAGCCTTTCCCATTTGGGCACTTTTGCAAGAATACCTTGCAAAAATTAAAACTTCGCAAATGTCCGCCAAAGTTTGAAAAAAACACAGATAATCACTTGCCAAACGCTTTTCAAAAAGTGATGAAATTCGTTGTTTTCACTTAGTTTTTATAGTGACACAAACTATTCGAAAACAGCCATAAAAAAGGTCAAGTAGAAAAATCGTCCTTAAAAAGGATTAAGGGACAATGATGTGTACTAATTATTTTATGTTAAATGTTTATGTTCTTAAAACATTATTGGGATCAAGACAAAATGACTCTCTTCGGAAAAATCCGCAATTTAAATGTATTGCAGGTAGATATTAATTTGCAAAAAATACGAAAAAGTGTTAGTGTTCCTAATTCGATGAACAGGTGCTGTAAGTAGGAACATTACGACATCTAGAGCCTCACAATATATTTTATTAGAATATGACTTTAGTAGTTTTGACACATAACATAATCATAATTATCTAATATTCATAACATCAGAAATTACTATAGTGAACACAGAAGTGTTCTCTTTTCTTGTTTTCCTGTTAATGCTGAAAATTTTTAACATATATGCAGGAAAAACAGAATAGTTGTTAAATTGAAAGTTGATAATGTAGAGATTTGTTGCGAAATCTTTAAGGGGTTGTTACCTTAGTTAGCTTATTGCCCAAAACTAAGTGTTGTTTTTAATGATTTTTCATAAATACATTTAAAATAAATTTTATTATAATAGTATGATATTACATTTGATTAAGTACTTCTTGAACTGCAAAAAAAAAATTGTTTCATTGAAAAATATTCCAAAATGGCGGCTATACAGTAGGTCGTGCAAACTACCATTTAAAGAAGGTCCTTCCACGGCCGGCAGTAGAAGTCTCGTCCAAAGTAACTTAAAAAAAACCAAAAATGTTTTCATTATCTACATGATTTTTGCTACCGAAGTACACATGATTATATTTTTAGATTTTTTTTTCGCAAAATGGCAGTTGTTTGAAAAAAACCGTTTTTTTCGACGAGAAAACTCGAACTAAATGGCTTATAACTTTTTTTCCTGATATACAATCGCTATAATCGTGTGTACTTCGTTAGATAATTTAATAGTAAAGGTCCAGTTAAAATGAAGTCAATCGGATAAAAACTGTTCGAGGTCTACTGCCGGCCGATTTTGAAAACGTGGTTACGAGAAAAACGCATTTAAAAAAAATTGAAAAAGTGGCTTCAGAAAAATTGGTTTAGAGACATTTTAACATTTAAATTCAACTTCCTACAAAGCATATTTTTATTCTTGGGATGTTTCGGCATTATTTAAGCCACTTAAAAAAATGGAAAACAAAATTTAAGCTTGTAATAGCGATTTTTGTTTTGCTATTTTTTATAGATCAGACCTTCAAAAATATATCCTCCAAAGGAATTTTTAAAATTCCAAATATTTACGGATTATAGCTATTTTAGTGACACAGCGCGTAAACGGAACCTGCCACAGTGAATCGAACAATAGGCGGTAGACGTTCCCTGACTACCTGAGGATGAATCATCCTACAGAAAGTCTTTTGTACACACGTGTGCAGCGCAGTGCAGTGTATCGTAGAGTACGTGTAGGCCCAATGTATGGAGCAGGAATCGCCGATTAATGAAATGGAAGTACAGACTGCCTGCAACTTTGCTCAAATCTTTAAACGCGTTTTTCTCGAAACTACTTTTTCCAACACGGTTAACATGATTTCTCAAGTTCTGATGAACCGATTAACTTGAAATTTGGCGTGGAACTTCCTTATATATCGCTCTATCGTTCAAATTATGTATTATGTAAAATTTTTGTTTTTTACTATTTTACAAAAATACAAAACTTTCAAAAAGGGCAAATAATCATTTTTTTTTCAAACAGGCGCCATTTTGTGGAAAAATTTTTTTTTTCATTTCCCTAGTTCAGACGATCACCAGACGGGTTGGAGTCATGTCAACGAGGACGCACCCTTATATTTCAGCCCGCCACTTTACCAGCCTCTAATTTTTTCAATTTGCAAAATTTTGTTTTTAAATATTTTTTTTTGTATTGTTAACATATTAATAAATATCTAGTAAAAAAATGGCTAGTAAAAACATTCTGAGTTTTTTTTTTATCGAATTTTAAGAACCACCTACACTTTATACTCCTAGACTAGAATACCCCCTTAAGCAAAATCGTCTATAGCGGTCCTTTTATTTTGAAAAACGCGGAATACCTAAGGAGTATCTCCCTTTTCAAAATTGCCCCTATAAGGGTTTTACTATTAAATTAAATTCAAATTTTCAGACCTGCCGTTGGCTGGGAATTTTCGCAAAATTAAATGATTTCTGGATTAACTAGAGAAGCAGATAAACCATAATCCGAGGAAAACTGACAATAGTTAATAGTAGTATAAATCGGTTTGAACCGATTTAAGTGGAAAGGCCGTATAACACCGATAGCGGCGGAAATATTTAAAAGGTTCAGTCCTGACGAGTACCGAAGCAGAAGGCAAGAAGTTAAGAGATAGTTGCCGGTGAATTAGATTTTGTAGGCGAAGGACGTTCCAGGGAGGGTACAATTGTACCAAAATTGGTACAATCAAGCCATAAGAGGTACAATGGTACATCTACATAAACTTTGGTACATTTACAAACAAATTTAGATCAGACAGACAGAAAAATATAATAAAATCATTGTTCACCCAAACCTCTTTGCTCTTTTGAAACATTTTTGAAATCATCTGGCATTTCTAACAACAATTCGAGTTGGCAAAAATTTGGCAATCGTTATACGTATTAGAGTTTTCGATAAGAAGTGTTGTGACCGTTTCCTAGATTTAGTAGGGTAGACTGGGTACGGTTGTGCCAGGGTACGGTTGTGCCAGTCGTCATATTAGCGAAACTATTAGGAATATCGCGGAGGGTGCAAGGGGAGATAGGAGCGGCGTGCCCGTCTGCACGTGTTTTACAATATTGCGTTAGCCATCGCGCGACATTAACGCTAGTAGAGGCCTATATTACTTTTTAACTGCTAAATGTAAATATTTTTATTTGATTTCTTTTAGTAATTGTTGTTATATTAGGTGTACAAATAAGTTTCCGCGGTTTGTCAAAAGATGGCCCCACCAGAAGGTTATGGAGAAATTGTCAGATGTAAAACGTAATATCCCAAGTTTCGTCATCCGGCAACACCATAACCTTAAAGTACTAGTGATTCCGTATCAGCATCACGTAATTTTTTTCGTGCAAAAATTTCAAGTTTTGTGCCGAATAAGCATCATTTGCGGGAACTTTTGATTTACTTTTTTAATTTGAAAAAATCTGCAGCTGAGGCGCATCGATTGCTTCTAGAAGCATATGGTGAAGCTGCTTTAAGTGAGAGAAGTTGTCAGGAATGGTTTCAAAAGTTTAAGAACGGTGAGTTTGACGTGAAGGACAAAGAACGCAGTGGAAGCCCGAAAGTGTACGAAGACATGGAATTAGAAGTACTATTGGAGGAAGATTCGTCCCAAACGCAAAAAGAACTTGCACTTACATTACAAGTGACTCAACAAGCAATTTCACATCGTTTAAAATCGTTAGGAATGATTCAAAAACAAGGAAATTGGGTTCCATATGAACTAAAGCCGAGAGACGTTGAACGCCGATTATGCATGAGTGAAATGCTGCTTGCCAGGATTAAAAAAAAGAGTTTTTTGCATCGTATAGTCACTGGTGACGAAAAATGGATTCACTACGATAATCCAAAGAAGAGAAAGTCATGGGTTAAGCCCGGCGAACCATCAACATCGACAGCTAAGCCGAATATTCATGGAAAAAAACTCATGCTGTGTATTTGGTGGGATCAGCTTGGTGTCGTGTATTATGAATTGCTGAAACCAAGCGAAACCATTACTGGAGCTCTCTACCGAACACAATTGATGAGATTGAGTCGGGCACTTAAGGAAAAACGCGCCCATTACTACTCCAGACACGACAAAATTATTCTTTTACACGATAATGCTCGTCCACATGTTGCGGCGCCGGTAAAAACATACTTGGAAACACTCAACTGGGAAGTTTTACCCCACCCGCCGTATTCACCAGACTTAGCCCCTTCCGATTATCACCTGTTCCGGTCGATGGCACATGGTCTGTCTGAGCAGCGCTTCACATCATATGAAGACACCAAAAATTGGGTAGATTTGTGGATAGCGTCAAAAGATGAAGAGTTTTTTCGACGGGGTATCCGAATGTTGCCAGAAAGATGGGGAAAAGTAGTGGCAAATGATGGAAAATACTTTGAATAAAACGTAATGTACTGTTCCTTCACAATAAATTCCTAATTTTTTATAAAAAACCGCGGAAACTTATTTGTACACCTAATATTTGTACAGATAGCGTAAAGAGTGTTTTTCCTCGTTATAAGTTATACATTAGTAGTTAAATAGCAGTGATTACTTTTTACGTAGATTATTGTGTAGTGTCGTGGCGATTGGTTTTTTGTGAAGGAGTGTGTTGGGTACGGTTGTGCCATGTCTTCTGGGTAGGGTTGTTTTCCTGATTTTAATATAACATTTATTAATATTTGTTTTTGTTTACCGTTATGCATAATTAGAAATGTTTAGTTAAATGTTTTGACTGATTTTAAGAGACTGTTATAATAAGTAGATGCTACAGTGCCTTATTAGTTACAAGCTATTGAAGTGTTCTCAGATTTTGTTTCTTTTGTTACGTCAATGTTTAATTTTTCCAGAAGACGATTATATTACTATGTTAGATTTTACTTACAAAAAAATTGTGATTTTAGACCATTTTGGTGTATTTTTGAACCTTGTCAATACCGACCCCAAGCACTGTCACAACCGACCCCAGGGTGGGGTCGGTTGTGCCACTTTTTCCTTTTTTGTAAATTGTCTCCTATGAGTTAATCCATTGTACTTAGGGACACATTTTAGTATTTATACAGTAGCCAAATGTACAGTTTACTATAAAAAACACCTTTATGCCAGCTAACTGGCATACTAGCAAAATTATGGGCGATCAAATGAAAAGTGGCACAACCGTACCCAGTCTCCCCTACCTGTGTCAGATGTTTCAATCCCACTAGAAAATATATTATCCTTTTCTGCTGACAACTGTTCAGTGATGATGGGAGATTTTAACGGTGTTCAAGCTAAATTAAGAAATCTAATTCCTAATGTTTTTATACAGGGATGTATTTGTCACAAACCTAATATTGCTTCACAGGCGGCTTTTGCGAAACTTCCACTTGAAACTGACAAATTTATTAAAGAAGTAAACCTTCACTTTTGCAATAGTCCTACCAGAAAGGAAAATTTCCATGAATTTCAGGAATACTTTGGGACTGAGGTGCATGCAATACTTCGTCATAATGAAACACGATGGCTTTCCAGGCACGCGGCTGTTAGTAGATTACTAGAACAATGAAAACCTCTGACGCATTATTTTAATCTAGGAAATTTTGAAAATCATTATGCAAATAAAAATATTTCATTCATATTCAGTTGTCTAACGAACCCGCACTTCATGTTCTTAAAATATGTTTTGAAAATAATAAACGATTTAAATATTGAAAAGCAGTCTAAGGACTATCGCATGCACATTTTTCTTTCAAGAATAAATTTATTATTCAAACAAATTTGTAGAAATTTTTAAAAAAAATAATACATGAATTCAACTCTAATTAAAAATTTAAATTTACACGATAAGAACGAAATTCTAGAACTGAAGCAAATATATTGTGGGACTAAAGTTTAACTTCTTCTTCTCCTAAATCAAAATATTCCTGACCTTGAAAAAATTGATTTCAAGACAAATGTTTTGAACTTTTACATAACTTTCTGTGACACTTTACGCAAAAATATCGATTTTAATAATGAAGTACTTAATTTTGTTCCAAAATTTTCCCCCGAGAGTGTGTTATCTGGAGAAACTAATAGTATCTTGCCATTAATTATTAATTTATTCCTTCAAACGAAATGCAAGGTATTAAACAAATCAACGACGAATTTCGATGCCTCGCAGAATTCGAAGAAATAAAAAGTTTATTAAATGTTCTATGTCAGAATTTTGGA
Source organism: Neoitamus cyanurus (assembly GCA_947538895.1). Taxonomy (NCBI): domain Eukaryota; kingdom Metazoa; phylum Arthropoda; class Insecta; order Diptera; family Asilidae; genus Neoitamus; species Neoitamus cyanurus. Next base: position 8,706,748 of record OX384547.1, read on the forward strand.
ACGAAGTCGGTATAATAAAAAACGAATTAGGTCAGAATATGTTCGAAAATGTGCATAAAATTTCGAAAGGAGTATTATCGTTGCAACATTCATCAGCTACTCTCGAGCGATTATTTTCTTATCAAAATTTAATGAAAACAAAGAGCAGGAACCTACTTGCAGTAGAAACAGTTTCAGCTTTAGTAAAAGCGAAAGACCATTTAAGGGCAACTTCAACTTCTTGCTATAATTGTAATGTCAATAAAAAAATACTGAACGAAAACCTAAACAAAAATCAGGATGTAGAAGATCCAGTTCTGTAAATGTGCCAAATACATTTTTTTTACGTAATAATTTCAAAACTACTCTGAATGCCAAATATATTATTTTATTTCCCTTTTTGTTACTGTTAAATGTAAGAATGCGTAAATGATAAACGTTTATAATTGTGCTTTTTATGACTAGCTTGTCCGGACCCGGCGTTTCCCGGGATACTATTAAATTTGTATTCCTTAATTTTTACAGCGTTTTCCTATTTGCGTTTTGCACATGTTTTAGATATTTTCCAACAGTATTATTAAATTTAGTTTTCTTCATTTTACACCACCTCCTTATTGCACTCTCTCTCATCTCCCAGCGCGGTGGGGGTGGTCTCATATTTGGGAATTTGAATAGCAGATTCGAAATCAGTGATCCCGAAAATTCCCTAGTGTGGATTTTCAGTGAAATCCCTTTAAGTTTGACTTTTTTGGTCGCCATATTGGATCCGACATCTTGTATTCCAAAATATTGAATGCAAGCCCGAGATCTGCGACCCCGAAAACCTCCGATTGCCTTATTCATAAAGATTCCTTGAAGTTGGAAAATTCGCTTCCTATACAAAACATAAATTTCGATTTTCCGGCTTTTCCTTTGGAGTTTCCCGAATTTTCTTTTTTTTAAATCTCCCCTGTATTATAGCGCACAAAACAAACAAAAAATTATCTAATTCGGTCAAACCGTTTTTGAGTTTTAGCTAGACTAACGCACAGCAATTAATTTTTATATATGTAGAAGATTTGTAAGGGTGCCCAAAAGAAAAGTAATTCTGTTACATTGCTGTTTTTTATTCTAAAGATTATCTAATTGTTTCTTTATCTCGTCCATATAATTAAAAAAAACTGAAGATACTTTTGTTTCAATATATCGATTTTTTGTAATTTTCTTACAAGAAAGGAGTTTCTGGATTTAAGGATATGAATAGGTACCGTACCAGTCGCGAATTTGAAATAGGTTTTTAAAAGTGGCACAATTGTGTAAGAATTGGTACAATTTAGTATGTGTAAAAGGTACAATTCAAATTTGTGCCATATCATCCCTGGTTCCAGGAGGAAGATCGGAAAGATAAGAAGAAGGCGAAAGAGTCTAAACGGAAGAGAAGAGCCAGGGAAACAACTGGACTCAGCAATAACGACAAGACCAAGCCAGATAGAAGATAGGAGGAGAAGCCTTTTTTTCTATGTATTTCCTCAGGCAGAGTGGTGCGCCTTATAGATTTTCAAGGAAAATCTCAAGTTAAATAGTGCTTGGTTTTGTGTACTTATTGGCACGATTCTTATATACTTGGCCCCAATTTTTGGGAACGGGGTTCGAAACATTTTGCTGTGCTAACTAACTCCACCGGTAGTTTGCAAAGGGAAAATTAACTCCACCTGCAGTTTGTAAAAGGGAAACTATAACAATATAATAGAATTTTCCTAAAAGTTACGAACGTTAGGTGGCTCGCGAATTGCCCTATATCTCGAAAACGGGTCGAGATAGAATTTTTTCATTATTTTTCCGTTAATTAACACAGCAAAATGTTGCGAACCCCGTTCCTAAAAATAGGGGCCAAGGATATAAGAATCTCCCCTGTGTTTTATGCTTCCAGTCCAGGAGCAATTTTAAAGTCGTATTCATGTAAAAAAAAATTTACTCTAACCAATGGGCTCCGGCCATATAAAACTTCGTCTGCCTACCCCTGCGTAGTTTGGGGTTGATTTAAAGGGTTCATTAAATTCGTTGCAGGAAAACCTAAAAACATATTTATTCTCTAATGCTGCCATCACTGGTGCGGTCCAGACCGCCAGATCCAGTTTCTGACATTTTGCTTGCATTAAGCGCGGGGGAAGAACGTGGGTTTGTTTACTTCTCTTTATTTCGGTATATTGAGATGTCGGCTCAGCTTTTTCAGAACTTTATTCTGTTGTTGAAGACGAGCTTACAAACCTGCCGGAATTTGCATATTGAGCCTTTTTTGCTTCCAATCCAAGTCGCCGAATATTAAACTCCTTGCAACTCAATGCGACTATTTGGAAATGGAACGCCAGCTTCCCCCATTTCAAAATCCGCATGAATATGAAATCCGGTTCCATTCCAGCCATACGGAGAGGAACAGCAGACGCCGGGGAAACGCAACACCTCCTCCAGTCCACCACGTTGTCAGATCCGCTTGTTCTCGCGTTGCAGTTGGTTCGGTCTTGCGTTGGAACTGAGCTTTGTCTGCTTGTGGTTTAGTTAATGAGTGATTTCGGTGATTCTGTGCTCCTCTGCGTGGGCTTGTTAGAATTCTGTGGTCCATAGCCAATTAATTGTGTTCGCCTTGCACTAATTAGTGACTTGCACAACCCGCGCTCGTTTTATCGAATTTTACCGGATTTCACGCTGTTCTCACCGATCTGTGCGAAATCGTTCCATTAAGCGAGTGTTAACCCGGCGGCGCCCCCAGTGAATTTCAGCTGGGGCTGGGATCTCTGGGACTCAACATGTCCGGTCCTTTCCGGCACGAATGCTGTTAGCGCCTGACGTTTGGAGGATTTTACATGTAAAATGCAAAGTGCGGCCCAGTGATTGATTCCACGCGCCTTCAGTTCGACTGACACTGCAAAACGTGCGGACTTCGCGGAGTTGCGGAAATTCGTTTGTGGTTTGGAAATGCTAAAGGTGTGAAACGTGCCTCTATGTGTGGAGTGCCACTTTTCGGCGAACTATTTCGTAATTTTGTTGGGTCTGGTGTTTTCCGCTGAAAGTGGGTTGGTGTACCTCCCCGGGGTAGCAGGGAGCAACAGGAACTGGCCATTGCCCGCCGCCTGTGGAATACTATGGATTACGGCTTCTCGGACTATGATTCCTCTTCAATTTACTCAAGTGAATCGGTGAGTCCCTGAATCCAACTATTTGCGCTTTTCCACAGTTTAATGTCCCGAGCTCAGCATAAAACGTCTCTAGCGCGGGGAGCCACAGGGATTCTCGAAGGGACATGTACTCCTTCGTGATCTGCTAATGCGATTAAAAGGGACTAAATCTCTCTGGCTTCTTTCTCAATTGTTTGGACATGATATCGGGCGAAAGCCCCTTTCGATGGTCCTATCCCATCACGCTGCGGGACAGCTAAGTAAATATGTTCGGATTTCGTGTATGTTGATTCTGGATAAATATGCCCTCGGTTTGATCCGCCCTCTGGAGCAAATCTCGCAGAGGAGCCGATCGGTGCCAGTCCTGCTTCGACCTATCAGTGGACTGATAACAGCTTTGGTGCCATGACAATATCTCGGGTGACAAGTGGAGCCCGAGTTGGGATTAGCACAGCAATGAATTATGGTTTTGGTCTCACATGACATGTATTTACCCACAGCCGTTCTCCTGCCTCTCTTATGGGGGAATTTTAAATTTTAATCCTATCAGGACGGATCATCATTTTATGGATTGCTGGCGACGGAATATTACTTTGAAGCCCTACATGGCCTACATGCACTGACGGTTAACGAGCCGTTTTCAGGCCTTTCTCCAAACTAATTACACCGAAACCCTTATTAACCGGGATGAGAATAGGACGCCAAGGGCTGTGAATTGGGGTGAATGCCTACCTACTTTTTGTGGTTACTTCAGACTCTCCTTAAATGTATCACACTTCTGTAGACATAAACTTATCATATTTCCTTCCAAAGTGGCTAATGGGATAACCATTAAACGCCTACCTGAATTGGAGGGCTTTTTGGTTACCCAGGCTATGTAATAATCAGTGTCGGAACAATTAAAGCTGTTTACCTACGAGTGCTCAAAATAAGTCCCGTAGCAGACGACCGGTGCGGTTGCGGTTCAGTTGTTACCGCACGTTGCGGTAGTAGATTATTTTAAAAGAGGCAGTGCACATGAGCCTCCGTTGCCGCACCATCAGTCTCCATGTGAAATACCCTCGACTCACCGCCGAGGCACCGGCAGGAAACGGTCGTCTGCTACGGGTCTAAAATTCTCCTTACGTATTTATAAAACTGTACCCCCTCAAGATTAATTATTTTGCACCTCACCCATAGGGGTGCCCCTAAGTTTAAAAGCGGACTCCGTGGCACTTTGTTATTCTAATAAACGGAAAATCATTGAAAACCTCGACTCGTCCCGTTTTCGAGATATGTGGGAAGCCTCTAGTTTCCGTGGCGCCAAGATTTAGCGACGGTTTCCGAAAAGGCAATGTCTATTTAGTGTAAACTTTTTCTTGCACGGGTAGACGGTTACACGGGTTGCTCGGCAAACTTCAGAATCGAAACGAGTACACAGGTTAGTAGTTAGTACTTTGGCAGTATAACATCGATGTTAAAAGTTCGATGGTAATTGGACATTGATACTTAGCGACAGATGTTAACATCGATGCTGACATTTTGTAACATTGAGCACTAATTTCAGTGAAAATTTAAGCAATTTCATTGCGCAAAAACGGACAACCTTTTCTTTATTTACTCGAGAAACACGGACGCGGACAGGCGATTCCGAAGTTTGCCGGGAAGCCCGTGTACCCGTGTAAGCAAAGGTTAATACGGAAAAGTCGGGTTCAAATCATTCCGAAGTTTGCCGAGCAACCCGTGTACCCATTTCTCATTTTAAGAAATATATTAATTTTGCTTGTTTTCAGTGAACAGAACTGCTTAATTAGTAAAATATTTGGCGCTAATGTCTCCATGTTTACCTTACACTGATGCCGGAGTGATTCCAGGTCTATGAATTTGGTCCCAAAAATTCAAATGCGAGAAAATTAAATCGTTCATTAAAGTCCATCGAAGGTCCATCTTAATCCATCAACTTTCGTTGTTTGTCCACTTTTGCATAAAGGGGTATTTATAAAAAAAATTGCGGCAACTTCACGTTGCCCTCAATTTCGGAAAAGATACAAGGGGTTTAGGTGCAATGGTTTGTCCATTGTTAGCCCACGATAATCCACCCTGTATTTTTTGATAATCCACACGCATTGTTTTTCAAAGAATTATGGAGAGCAGCCAACTCACATATCCATCATAACTCGGTTCTACAGTTTTCAGTAGGAACAAGGACGTTTTGAAAGGATTGCCCATCACCAGAAATCGCTAATCCAACCCTCAAACCTGTAATTCCATCCCCTTGGAAGATTTTAAAAACTTTAAAAAGTGGGAGCCGACTTCACACACACTTGAAATCGATTCGCCTATTCAAAAACGGAAAGTGGACGATTGGACAGGATTGTCCACCATTGGAAATCGATAATCCAACCCTCAAAAGAGTAACTCCACTCCTTGGAACTTAAAACAAATCGGTTTCCCTAGTTAAAACCGGAGAGAGAGTGGACGATTGGGCAGGTTTGCCCACCATTAGAATTCGATAATTCAACCCTCAAATTGTTATCCATCTTGGGAGAGAATTGAAATTGTAAGCATCCTAGTGTGTCTTCTTGACAAACATCGATATTCTTCACGCCAATATGGATTGAAACCACCAGGGCTGTCTTTGTTTCACTTTTCCTCGTCAGAAGAAATATCCTTGGGGCGCTCGTACTCGGCGCTTTTCTTAGGGGTGGAATTTCGAACAAAAATGTGTGTACAAACAAAAATTCTGACATTGTATTTTCTGAATATTTATGAATGTATTGCAGTCTCACATAAGTACCGTCCCCAGCCATAACGATCGCTCCTCGTCGCACTGATCGAGACCGGGTATCACCAAAATTGCAGCGGTGTGACCCCCTACAATCTACATGCGCGTCGTTCTTTTTTCGTACGAGGCGAACCCACTAATACTCGTACCTTAGCGATCGTCAGGTAGCGTAGGTTGTGGAACTTCGCATCTTTCCTTCCTTACGCAACTTGTGCCTGCAATCGGTACCTTGTTTAACGAATATTAAGTTAAAGATGCAAAGGCAATAACCTTCTAGTGCGAGTAGGATAGGACAAACAAATTTACCTGCGAGACTCGGTCCATTCATTCATTATCTTCATTCGTAAATATGTGTACCTTGCGCTACCTGATACCTTCTTGGGTTTGGCTTTGGCAAAAACGCGGAAGAAGACACATTCAGCTGTATAAACTGTAAGGGGATAGTAAGATATGTATTTCTTTCATGTACATACGCTGGGCTGGATTTGCCTCGGTCAGTGGCTGCCAAGAAAATGAAGAGTTTTGTTCGAATTCGAACTAAATTCGGTAAAATAATTCGAAACTAATAGTAACTAGTATGTTTAAAATTTTATGAAATAATGGGAAGAAATGTATTACTACAACCTACCGATGACTAATCTGTTCTCATGTTTTGTCGTGCAATATTAAACGGGCTTTAATGTGGCTGCCTGAAAGTCTCTGGACTATCTTTATATTAGCCTTAGGAATATTGGGAACTCGCCCGTGCAATTTCCAGTTCATCTCGCAAAGAAAGCTTCCTGCATCGTCCACTTCTAAACTACTTCAGGCCATTCCTATTTGATTCTTTATTCATCTATCTTCTATCTTCAATATATATATAAAAATGAATTGCTGTGCGTTAGTCTCGCTAAAACTCAAAAACTGCTTGACCGATTTCTACAAATTTTTTTTTTGTTTAGTTCGCTATAATACAGGGGAGGTTTAAAAAAAAGAAAATTCGGGAAACCCCAAGGAAAAAGCAGGAAAATCGAACAAATCGAAATTTCCGCCTTGTATAGGAAGCCAATTTTCCAAATTCAAGGAATCTTTATGAAAAAGGCAATTGGAGGTTTCGGGGTCGCAGATCTCGAGTTTGCATTCAAAATTTTGGAATTGAAGATGTCGGATCCAATATGGCGACCGAAAAAGTTAAACTTCAAGGGATTTCACTGAAAATCCGAACTTTTGTTTTTGGTTTGGGTTTTTGGGGTCACTGATTTTGAATCTGCCATTAAAATTTTGGAAATCAAGATGAGGGATCAATATGGCGACCGAAAAGTTAAACTTTAAGGGATTCCACTGAAAATCCGCACTAGGGAATTTTCGGGATCACTGATTTCGAATCTGCTATTCACATTTCCAAATATGAGACCACCCCCACCCCGCTGGAAGATATAAGAGAGGGAGTGCAATAAGGAGGTGGTGTAAAATGAAGAAAACTAAATTTAATAATACTGTTGGAAAATATCTAAAACATGTGCAAAACGCAAATAGGAAAACGCTGGGTCACATAGGAGATGCGGTGGTGCAGTAGCTAGGCGTTGTAAAATTAAGGAATACAAATGTAATAGTATCCCGGGGAACGCCGGGTCCGGGCAAGCTAGTAATATAATAATAATATTATAATAATCTTGTTATTGCAGTTAACTTTGTTATAGTTATGTTGTCATTTTGCGCCGCGTTTCGCTATAATAGAAGAAAAAGCCAATTCCGAGAAAACGATTTTATCATTTTTGGTAGATATACATATTTCGTAAGTATACTTGCCCCCAAGAAATGCTCCTTAGGGGTTTCTTTTTACCATTCAAATTTGAAAGGTAGGACCAATTTCAGTAAATTTTTTTACTATCAAAAATATGTTTTTTTTCGAACTAACGACGATTCTACCGAAAAGTTCATTTTAATGAAAAAAATACCTTATAACGCAAATTCTAAAAGAAACATAGTTCGGGGGATATAGCAGATTGAAAAAATTCTGATATCAGCTTGACCCCCAGGACGGAGGTGTATACACTCAAGGTTAAATACTATTAGAATTCTTCCGAAATCTGCAGTTGTAGGAAATTCAGCGTGAAAAACTACTTGTAAATCATGTAAGGCCATTGCAGAATATTGACTGCAATTTATCCCACATGACTGCGGGAGATATTAGCTTCAAGTACGCACCGCACCATTCACTGTCACGCCAGAGTTTTCATTCTTCACGCCTTTTCTTGAGTAGATACAAAGAGGTCTACCTCGACAGAGAAGCATGTACGTACCTAATGATTTCTTGCTCCAGCGCACAATGACACCCCGCCGGCAGAAGAACCTTGTAGTTTCGTTCCCCCATGCGTAATTGCTTTTTGACGTGCTCAACGCTTTGATGACAAACAAATCCAAGTAACCTTTCAGGCAGTGATCACAGAATTAGCAAGAAGTCATTTAGCGAAAAGAAAATAGTACCACAGATCAGCCAAACCGATTCGAGCTCCAATCCAAGAGTTGGCATCGCCTGGCCTTCGGCCAAAGTGCACTCAGTCGTGCCGTGCCGTCTCGTCTTCGTAAGCTCGGACCTGCACATTTGCAGCTATTAAGATGGAATCTTCGCCGAGTATTGGAGTAAGTTTTCCGCGTAGGTATAAAGGAGAGATCAGCCGCACTCTAAAGTTTCCCTGGTAACTGCCGCGTCTTGTATGCCACCTCGGAAGACGTTTTAACGGAGCGCTCTGTCGGCGGAAATCTTGAGTGCCAGATTTTCGTCGGGCGGCCTGAATCTCTAAACCGCAACCAGTTAGAACGATCAGAGTGTGCTATTTGGTGGCCGATTTATGTTCCTTGCGCCCCGGGTCGATTTATTGCAAAGATAGAAAATCTCATTAGCCAAACATCAAATTCAAGGGCGATCAAACGGTTCCGCTTGAGATGCCGAAATTGCGAACGTTATTAATTAAATGAGGTGGCGAAACGAAAAAAGAAAAGGGAAAAAAAACCACAGAGCTACGACCAGCACCGTGATTATCAATTTTCGTCGTGTCTCATGCGTTACATCATTTCTCAGGTTTACGCCCGTTTCTGTGTCATGGCTATGGAACTGGGCTACGCCGGATAATTTGAGAATTTCCTGATAATTCTACATACAAATTGCTGCCTTCGGCGCTTTATTTTGGAAAAACAATACAAGTCAAGGCATACGTCTTACTAAAACGCAATTATCGGTATATCGGCCTTGGGACCGAATCTCGAAATAAATCTCAAATCCCCCGAATTTGGCCGACCATTCGTACGTAGAAGAAATTCACTTCTTTGTTTGGTTTTTGTGCGATTAGAAATAGAAAAGACGCGCAGAATAAAATTGGACCAGAAAAACTCGTACCGCCGGAAGCAGCTGTTCACCGCTGATTTACATCGCCGAGAAATTGCGTTCAATTACGCGCCACTCCACTCGGCCTGGCCGACAAAATTCTTCGCTCACTTTTCCTCCGATCGTGTTTTCTGGTTCTTTTCAATTTCCAATTCTGGCCTTCACCGAAATGTGCTCACGCACGCCCTCAGGCTTGGTTAATTGAATCCCGGGAGGAGGAGATCGTACAAACGGTCTGTCGAAGTTTGTTTAATTTCGCGTGATTGGCCACCACTCGGTTGCAGCTTCCTTTCAATGTGGTCAAGAACGCAAGGAATTCTGCAACGAAAGCTGCTCGCGGTTTTTTATTTTCAATTTTTCTTGACGACTAAATTGGATGCGTATACCGACACTGCGTTCTAATATGGTGATTGAGTCGGTTGCACAACGGCTGAATTATGGTAATTAATCGCGTGTCTTCCTGGGCTTCCGAACTGTTTTTATTCGTTCTTGTGAAATCCACTTGACCTCATTGAACTTCCTTTGAAGTTTTCGAATGGGTTATTAAGGGTAATCCCACTGTGGCGACCCTTTTTCTCGATTAGATTTTTATAACCTTATAAGTTTGCGCAAAAGGCTTCCCCAAAGAAGGAAGGAGAAGAGAAAACAGCAAAAAAAAAAAGAGCGCACATTATGAGAATTACCTGACGAAATACGATTAGTCTTAACTGTAATAACCCTACGGGACCCTAAGGCAGCTTACGAATTTGTACGATTATATGAAGTATCATACTGACAACTATAATAGTCTTATCCAATCTTTCGTTAACTTTCGAAATCTTTCGGCAAGTATCGAAGGTACGGTCCGGAGCGTACAAATCTTAAGGGAACTTGACAAAAGTGACGTTTGTGTAAAAATTGGATGATATATCGAGAGAAATTCTTTACTAGCTCTATAAGTTCATCATTAAAATGTGCGGACATTATACACAATTTGTTTTAAGATCCCAATGACACCTCACTTTTTGCAACTGTCAAAAATACATTAAAGCGATTATAGTTGAGCTTAAAATTCGTTACGATTTGACAGAAACTTAACCAATCTTAGGGATATTTGACGGAAAATCTTAGAGAGCCTTAAAGGGTTATATCCACTTGTAATTTTGAAAAAATTGAATTTTTTTTTGTTTGCATATTTTGAATGTACATATAGTTGAGAATATCGTCCGAAAATTTCACATTGATCCGGCAAATAGTTTCGGAGAAATTAGCGTATTTGTAAAGATGTCTCCGAGCGTTTGAAAGTAGTTTAAATGGTTCCCAAAACTTTAAACGCGTTTTTCTCGAAACGGTGTTTTCAAAGTTGGTGAGCAAAATTTCTCCAAAACGGCTGGAGCGATCGGCTTGAAATTTTCACAAAATCTTCTTAGATACTTGTATCAGGTAATGATCGAAGGAATAAGGTTTCTGACAATAATTTCGATTTTTTAAGCCCCTTTAAACTGTAAATTTTCTTGAAAAAAACGATTTTTTTCTTTGGGAAGCCGCCATTTTGTCAAAAATCAAAATTTTGACTATTCCTTCGATCATTACCTGTATTCATCTATCCTAAAATAAAATCTTTTGGTTTTTTTTATTTCAAATAATTTGGATCAGAGATATCTTGCTCACCGCCAGACACCTCTTTGTGGAGGTCCTCTAGGAGATCTACTACAGGAACAACGGAACCGAATATTTTTGTAAATACATCGCGAATTCTTAAAATACATTAAATTCGCTATATGTACATTTATTCTATGTATTTATTTAATGAAAAGCCTCTTCACAAAAAATTCACAAAAAAACACGTTTTTTCGGACTTACAAGTGGATATAACTCCTTAAGGCAATTATAGATGGGCCTATTGTGTCATGGGGGATTTCTCACTCGAGCAGTCAAAAATGGCACTTTTTTCCCAATTTTTTTTTTTTGAGGAACAGGGAAAAGGTATTGATTGGCGATTTTTTGGAATGAAGTAAGCATCGACTATATTATGTTTTTATATTTTTAATTTTCGTAAAAAAACAAAATGGCGGCCTTCGGCCACTCACAAACAGGGAGGTCTCCGTTATGCATGTCCCACTTTGGTCCCGGATTCCGGGTGCTGTAGTAGTCCAATCTGAAAAATTCAGCAACTTTCTAAAAATATACTCTTTTCCTGGGTGCTCTATGTGAATTCTATTTCAAATTTCGAATTCTGTAAAAAATTGCGCCACTTTTTGAAAAAAGCTCAATTTTTTGGTTTTTTTTTCTACTTTTTTAGCTCGAAGAAAATATTAAATATTCGAAATTCGGAAAAAGCTCACATAGAGCACCCAAGAATAGAATAAACTATAATTTAAATTAACAAGAACCCGAATCGGTTAAATAGATTTAACGCAATCTGGGACCGAAGTTCCAAAAATGTTGTTTCGAGAAAAACGCGTTTAAATGCAATAACACTAATCAAATCATCTGTGGATAGAGCTTCGTATATCGGAAATATAGCTTCCTGAACAGAATTTGCGAGGGGCCTGATGTCTGAAGGAGTTGGGTGTACCTGCAGCTTGTGCCACTCTCTATTTGCATATACAGTGGTCTGCCATTAAATTATTACCACCCTTCAAATTTTATAAACCAAGAATAAAATTCAATAATTTTCACCCAAAATATAAATCAAAGTTCATAATTTTATTAATACATAAGAGATATGGTTATCGACTACATTTCTATGATGATAGCGATTAAAAGTAGTTAATACTTTGTAGTGCTGCCTTTGTTTTTAATGACTGCCTCTATTCGTCGCGGCATGCTTTCTATACATGCAGTGATGCAATCTTTGATGGCTTCGTCATTTCCCCATACATCTTTTATATTTCTAATTAGTATTTCCTTACTAGTGCTCTCCTTTGAATACACTTCAAATTTAAGCAGCTGCCATACATTTTCGATGGCATTAAGGTCTGGTGAATCACCAGGCCATGGAAAGAGAGGAATATTCTCAAAAGTGAGAAAATCTTTGACCATCTTTCCGGTGTGGCATGGTGCACCATCTTGCATGAAGATGTACTGTTCTCCATCTTTTCGAATATCTTCAAAATAGACCAACAATTTATCCTTGAGCATTTGAATATATTGTTCTTTGCTCATCATGCCCTCTACAACGTTTAGAGGTCCATGTCCTTTCCCGCTAATAACACCCCAGATCATAACGGACGGTGGATGTTTTATGGTCCTTTGAAGGCAGGACTCTGAATACTTCTCGGAAGGTCTACGGCGAAAAAAGGTTGAAGCTTCCGTCAACACCTTGAAGGTGGATTCATCGGAAAAGAAGACCTGCGAGAAATTTTTTTTGATTCCTAATTTTAACTCCATTTTTCAATTCTTCACTATCGTTTTAAAAAAATTAAGTTGGATGCCTACTCTTTTCCATTGTTCCACTGTGAAGTCCTTGTGGTCCTTGGCCCATTTCAGTCGTGCCGATTTCATCCTTGGTGTCAGCCTTGGCTTCTTTACTGGCCGCCGACATTTAAGGTTGATTTCTACGAATCTTCTTCCCAACGTGCTTATGGATAAATTTATCCCAGATCTCTCCAGCTCTTTTTTTATCTCTCTGGCTGGAAGTCTCCTATTAGCTGAAGCTGTGGCCAAGACTTTTCTATCCTCCTTCAGTGTAGTTTTGCGTGGGCGATGGCAATTTCCTCTTCTAGTCTCTTCAATTGGTATATTCTCCTTCATATTTTGTGCTGATATTAATACTACAGGGTGTGAGACTCCCTCCCTTCTAGCAATTTCTCGCGCAAAAAATTGCTTCAAACTCAAAAGAGCACAAATTGACGCCTTTTTGTCAGAGAAATATCGACTTTTCTTCCCATTCTTGAAAATAAAGGAATTTTATGGGTTTTACTAATAAAAACAAAAAAAACTAATAAAATGTCCTTAAAAAAAATACTAACCTTGATAAAAAGATCCTTGACAATCTTGGAAATAAAACGCACAAAAAGTTTTTCTTCTAAGTCACGTTATTCAAACAAAATCTTCACTTCGCTTAATGTTGCTTCTATGAAAATCACATCGAAATTATAACGATATCCAAAAAGGACCTACTTTTATAGGAATTTCCGGTCAGGTAAAAAAATCTGGATTTCCCAAACAGCCAGACAGCCCCAATAAACAGTTTATTACCGTTACCTTATGTAAATCCCGCCCACTTCCTTTGGTAATTAGCTATATGTGTGGCAGACAGTAGTGGTAATAATTTAATGGCAGACCACTGTAAGTGCGCTCCCGGGCCGTTCACGCCTGCAGGGATTTAAACGGACCCTGCGCGCTCGGCTTGCAAACAGTTTTACTAGGAAACGGAACGAAATTTTCAAAAATTCTTTTCCGGGGACATTTTTGGGTATATGTAGAAGAGATTAAACTAAAAAAAAAATAGAAATTTTGAAACCGCTCGAGGAGAAATCTCCCTTATGGATGACAAAACCTACTATAAAGCAGATCTTTCATAGATACCCGGCAACGAATATTTTACTGTAGCAAGTCGGAATGAAGTACACACATACAATTTTCTAAATTCAAGAAATGAATGACAACATATTCCAAGGCGTACCATTATTTGGCAGGCGATCTCTCTGCCGGTTTACGAAGCAGTGGGACTTTAAAAGGACGTTAAACTGAAATGTATAGTCAAATGTGAACCTTCAAAAACACAATTAATAGAATTATTTAACACGTCAATATGCGCAGAGAAGCAAAATCAGATTTTCCTTTTCATTTCACAAGCGACTTCGATTAAAAAAGAGCAAGGGTTGTTTCTTGTTACTTATGCAGCAATTGAAAATTTCCTGATCATTTGTATAGTTTATCCAAATACTATGGTACGTCAACCGGCTTATGGACATACATATGTATACCATATGACAGAGAAAACATACTTATTTGCTAAGAACAATTGCCTAAGTACTGGACGAACTCAGAGATAAATCTAATATGAAAAGTTTTATATATAATATCAGACTTGCAAAAAGTATAAAATCGCTTAGGAAAATTACCTCCGCCTTAGACCTCAATTTAGACAATCTACCCAAGTACATTTTGCAAATTTTTATATCAAGAACTTGGGTGGGTAAATTATACAATTTCGAAGATATTTTCCCTAAAACTTATTCACTTTCCCAAGTGCTAAGGCACATTTACAAAGTTATTTTAAGTAAGTTACCAAATTTTAGAAAGCCTTAGCTTGGTACAAAACGCCGAAATACTATTGAAATTTTTACTTACGTACATATATATGTACATACAAAATATTTTATACAAGCTAGTTTAGGTGAATTTACAATAGTTTTTTCTCTCGGTAAATGCATGCAGCACCAGAATATCAATGATGTAATGATATTCTGGCGCTATTAAATGAATTCGATAACAAGAAAACCGGTCGACCTGTGCGCCGCAGTGTTCGACAGAACTTAAGGCTGGGATACAATGCCAGGGTTCCTACGTGGTTGGAAAACCTGGAAAAATCATTGAATGTGGATAGACTGGAAACATCGGAAAATTTTGCAATTTTTGCATACATTTCAGGAAAATTACGTAGCCTTTAAGGGCTTAATGCGCGATTCCTACTCGTACTTGCCTGATTATTTTATTTCGTGATCGTTACTACGTTAATTGAGTTAATGGAAAAAAAAATTTCCTGATTACAGCGCCATCTGTCACGAATACAAAAACAGTTTCAGGCAAAAGTTACGTATTCTCTTCTGTATGATTCTAACCTACAATAAAAAGATTTCAAAGTTTACCCGCCGTACCCCTGAAGAAGCCACAAAAAGTATTAGACACGCATTTTTCATTTCATTTATTTATCAAAATGTTCTACCATCCGGATCATTTTGTGTCACACTGTAGGTACATACATACATAAATACATACATACATGTGTAACTCCCTTCTCAGAGTAACATGCGCTATAGGAGGGTTGTCGGTAGTTGTAAGCATTTATGAATCTTAATATCCCACTTCTGTAGCGCTACGAACGATCTTATCAATGGTTGAATGTTTTCGTAATGTTTCAACACGAAAAAGTTCCATTAAGGGGGGAAAAGGGTCGGAGAGACAAAAAAAAGAAGTGTATTTGCATGATTTTTTTTTCACAGTACCTTTATTAAAATTCTTAAAATTTGTAACATTATTAAGCATCATTCCAAGAATATTCTGCTAAATTTTCATTAAAAAATATTGAAAAATAAACCAGTGGTAGTGGGGAGAACCAAGTAATTTAAAAAAAAAGTCGACATGCGGTAGGCAGGATAACACATGACTGCTTCATCTGACATCAAAATACGAAAAAGATTTCTTTAGTATATAAGTTCATCTTGGATTTGAACGAAGGAATAAACAAAATATTCTTTTTTGAATTTTTGATACAGGTTTAATAAAAAAACTCTGATTTTTACCAAAAATTTCTGCTTTTGTTTAATTAAAATATAAGTAGTAATTGAAAAAAAAAATCCTTCGTTCAGATCCGAGTATTTAGTATCAAAAAGCAGTGTTTCAAATTTTGGCGAAATCGGCCCACAAGTTTTCGAGAAATTTTGACTACCGACTTAAAAAAAAAGTTTTGAGAAAAACGCGATTGAAGTTGCCACGCCGAGCGTAATGACGGTCTAGGAAGACCGAGCGCTCAGACTCTATTGTCTGTAACTCGAAAAGTTTTGCTCCGAATGACTTCAAATTTTCTGACAATATTCCTTATAAGTTGTAGTATCAGAAAAGAAACTAACAAAAAATTGATTTTCTGACCCTTTTCCCCCCTTAAACAGAAGCTACAAATTTTTCCGCACCTTGTTGTTGAACAAATTGTGCAGTCATTGATATAAGCTATTCTCTTCGAAGAAATTAACCCTGGAAGTACACATGGGGACCATGGGGTGTCCTACATCTTACATCATTTTTGAACTCTGAAATAAATAAAGCATAGTGTCTTATTACGAGTTATTACGAGTTGAAAACTTCGTAACTGAGGTGTGCATTCTCGGGGTTAACTCTAGGCAACAAAATTGTCCACAGCAATTAATTAAAAGGTGTGCATTAAAAAATAATTAGGCTTCTTATGCAACTTAAATGTGGCAAATTCCCTACATGTCTGGCGTAGTCATAAATCTTCCGAGATATCGATTACTACCACCGAGGTTCCCCCACAATGCCATGCCGATGCCATCGCTTCAATCCGGTTAAGCCTCCTGCAATCGGCTCCCCTTCATTTTTCAATAAAGCCATAAAATACTTTGAAAAACTCCAACTTCTCGCCGCAGTGACACAAAGAAGCAGGCAGCGTCTTGGAGACTGAGACCAATGGGGAACTTGAATCACAGCAAAAACTTACACAAAAAAGCAAAATTCCAACAAAAGTCGCAACGGAGGCGCCATAAAGTGGCAGCGGCCCAGCGGACTATGCGGCTGCATCTTTTAGAAAACCACCCGAATCACATGTCAGCGCGCAACCGGCGTGGAAGCGATAAAACTCAGCGCGCAATCCGAAGGGCGCTGATGATAATTTTTATTGGATTCATCTGGTGCTGCATATCATTAACATTCCTCCAACGTAGCGTAGAAAAAATCTTATAAATGTCAGGAGCCCTGACTGAGCTGAGACTGAGCTGAGACACGCTCGGAATCTATGCCGAGTGTGCTGAGTTTGCGCGAGCAACTCGTGCGTTCGGTTAATTAATAGGAGCAAGGTATAAAGCTGATAGTCCGCGATCAACTTAAAGCGGTAGTTTGTAATAATTGAATCAAAACATCGCATCTTAAACGACCTCTAGTGTGGGACGGCCTTTGAATGCGCCAAGTGGAGCTTTCATTATGAGTCACTTGAAGGAGAGGCCCAGGTAAAGGCAGCCGCAATTTCAAAATCTCCTCAAGAGTTAGGACTTACATAATTATCTCATAATGTGACCACCCGGTTCCTTTAGCAGCCAAAGATTCAGGGATTTCTTCTTTTTATTTCCGGAGAAAGAATTTTTACTTGGATTGTGGCCTCTTTGCTGACTGCCCCGATTTGCGCTCTGTTGCCGTTGGTGCATAGTGTCGCAAATTTCAGCAGCCTCTTGCATTACGGTAAGAGCAGAATTAATTCCGGCCTCCGGGCACATATTGAAGTTGATGCCAGTTCTCGGCACGGCACTGCGCGATAATTAGTCATTTCAGCTAAAACGTTTTAAGCTGATTACCGATTTTCCCACAGTGCGCTCGGAAATGGAGGAGTGGAAGTAATCCAGCTGATGCTGATGGGGTTGCTCAATTGAAGCAGACATGGTTAAATTCGTGGAATTTGGGACGATTTTTAAGTGCTTTAGTCGGCGGTGCGAATTTACATAGCTAATTTGTTTGTATTACATTAATTGTAGTTACATACAATTTCGCACAAAACGGGAAACTAGGTATGATGAATAATTACGTATTCCTGGGTATTATAGGCATGCATTATTCTCAGAAAATGGCAATGAACTACACGGATTTGCTTTAGATTCTATCAGATGACGTTACAATATTTGCTAATGGGGTCTCCTGCCAGCTTGAAGTTTACAGTAATACTGTAAACAGACGCAAAATACGCGATATTAAACAATGGACCATTGTATTTATCAAGAACCTGGAAAAATTGTGTTGAATGTTCTTGCGGAATAATTCGTCAGTGACTTTAAAAGAACGCAGCGCTGATTTCCCCGGCGTCCGGTACCTATTAAGCCTGTGCCAACCAAGGGGATCAACATAATGACGGGCTATGCGTATTTGGCGTATTCTTTGAGGCTACATATTTGATGAAATCATTGGTTTATGTGCAGAATCCACAGACTGTCGCAGTTCTGTAGAACAACATTCAACGAGGAATAGAGATTGTAGTGTACCGGAAGTATGGAGCAAATGATTGAAAAATGCCATAAAAAGGGCTTAAATTAGCGTCAATGCTGGATGCCATAATTTGAACGATATCATCTTAAAGACTTATTTATTTCGATCAACAGGTACAATAAACCATCTGACGCAATACAAAAGAAAAAAGAACTTTAAATTTGATAATTTCAAATCAGTCAATTGCACAAAATTTACATCAAGCTAACTGGATATGTCATTCAATAATAGTCGTTTTAAAGTTACTCTATCACAGTGAAAATCAAGCTGAGAGTAAAAAGCGTTATAATTCTTTGACATGACCGACAGTGGTTCAAAAGAGCCATAATTGGTTCTATGACAGCTAATATAAAGATATCATCTTCAGCCTATAATGGAACAAAATCAAAAGGTCTAAATGAAAATATGTATATATGAAAAAATACCGTTTATATTTAAGATAGAAAGTTATAAAAAAAAAATAGTGTAATATCTTTTTTTTTATGCGATTTGCACAAACAGGGGCATAAAGGAGTGTTTGGGATTACTATTTTCGGTAATTATTTAGAAGTGGGGCTGCATCCCTAATCGGCTCCACAAATTAGTTTAACCATCTAGGGCAATTTTATAGCGTAGTAATAGGTAATGGAAGGGCTTTAAAATAATTACCCTAATTTCAAATATGGTAGCGAATTCCGAAAACTAAAAATGACGTATTTATACTATAGCTTTTATGGCTGCCAAAATTTACATACAGCCCTATTCTTAGAGTCGTTTCGGAATGACACGACTACCCAAGACACTTTTTCGCATAGCATTTTAGCTTGGCGCGTCATGTTGTTCCGAAACGATTTCAAGAATAGGGGTAATAATCGATTGAGAATACATCAGGTGTACCCCAAGGTAGTCATCTTGGTCCACTGTTGTTCAGAATATACATCAAAGATGTATCCTTCATCCCAACCCACTCGAGAATTCTCTGCTATGCTGACGACGCCAAAAATTTTTCGCATAATAATTAATGATCATGATTGCGAAACTTTGAACTCGGATCTTAATGCCTTTCATAAATGGCGTTTTATTAACCTTCTTCCTATTAACATCAATAAGTGTACTTGTATGTCCTTTTCACGCAAAAAACCCTCTGCTTTTTAATTTCAAGATCGATGGGCATCCCCTCAGACGACTTGACAAAGTGCGTGACTTAAGGATTACACTCAATTCGCGTTTTTCTTTTAAAGATCACATAAATACCATAATCAATAAGGCTAATGCAACCTTGGGATTCGTGAAAAGGTGGTCTAAGGAGTTTGACGACCCATACATCGCTCGTTTACTATATTGCTCTTTTGTGAGACCTGTACTTGAATATGCTAGTCCCGTTTGGTCTGCTTTCTACGAAAAAGACATTAATAGAATTGAGGCTGTCCAACGTAGATTTTTGCGTTTCGCACTCCGTGGTCTGCCTTGGGAAAATAGTCTCATATTACCTCCTTATTCTGACAGACTTAAGCTAATCTCGCTGAGCACTTTCGAGAGTAGACGAAATAATTCCAGAACTGTCTTGGTTTTCGGCTGTTATTAATTCGGCCGAACTTTTGGCTCTACCTAATATTTCCACCCTTGCGCGGTCTTTGAGGAATCACGACTTCTTCCAGTTAACACATCACCGCACTAATTATGGCTACAATGAGCCTATAGCTTCGATGTCACATTCCTTTAATTTACGTTTCCCTAATATTGATTTTCATCTTTCGAGAGGCCAGATAAAGAATCTGCTTCGTTAAAGTTTATATTTTTCGATGCAAATTTCTATTAATGGCATTATTGTATAGTAATCAGATTGTTGATGAATTTGTCATAAAATCGATGAAGTTACAGAATTTTGAATGGAGCTCCCTCAGCCATACAAGCTTAAGAAATTGGCACTCAGATTATAATCTTTTAATGTCCTTTTCCCAAACTGACTTTGTTTTTAATGCCGTGGACATAACAACTCGAAAACTTTTCGAATAATTTAAAATTCTGCATGTAACTGTATTTTTATTAAGATCTCTTGATGTAGTAGTTTTTAGTTTCGTACACCAAAAGGAAAATAACCGGAACCCATATAAGTTCACTCTTGCGTCCGTCTGGCCGTATTTTTCGATAATGACACGATTTTTGATTTTGTGATCTGAAACCGAAAAAAATAGAATATGAATATGCAATCAGTAATAATAAGGTTTGCCGACAGGGATTAATTTTTACGGGATCGGTTCAACATTTCTTTCGTACGACCCGTACATTTTGAGTCGTCTCAAGATAAAAAACGCACCCGGTATATAAAATAAATACAAAAATGTTTTCTCTTTAACCCCCAACGCAAAAAGAGGGCTGTTATAAGTTTGAAGCCTTTGTCTGTGGCATCGTAGCTCCAAGACGGCTGAACCGATTTCAAAGCGGTTCTTTTTTTTGTACAAAAGATGGTATTTGCGAAATGGTTCTTAGCCATGTTGAAATCGAATATGCCGCTTCTAAGATTTTCATGTTTTATCAGAGTCTGTGTACGAGTCACGAACTCTCTCAGCTATAGATTTGGCTTTTGAGTTGAAATGTTTATAAAACCAAGCTGCCAAGCCTCCTCCCCACCAAGGTTGCAGTACAAAAAAAAAAAAAAAATGAAATTAAAAAGTCCAAAGAACACAAAAACTAAACCTTTTAAATTTATTATTATTAATTTTTATTTACTCGCTCCAAACACTCACTATTTCTTTTTTCTGTATATTTATTGTTGGATCGTTGATTAATAGTGTTCAGTTTTCACACATTATTTGTTTTACTGCAGATACCATCATTATTTTGGAAGAAACCCTAAGAAATTCACCATAGGAAAAATTCGAAAACTTGAAAGACTTGAGCAACAGAAAAAGTTGTTTCCAAGAAAGATAATAAGTTTTAAGAGGATAGAATTATTGAACATATTTAATAAAGCTATTGGTGCAAATAAAAATTGAGTTAAATTTTTACATAAAAGTGAACTTTTTATCCAATCCAATTTCTCATTAATGGACGAACCACACCTGTTGCTCTGCTTATTATTCGTGACGCCTGCCGGGAAAATGTATTGTGGTTTTCAAAAACAACTCCCAACAGCATGATTGATTTCAAAATTAAAAGAGCTGGTTGCTTTCTCAATGGTCTGATAACTTCCTTAGCACTCTAGGATCTTTATTACTGCTCCAGCTCTTCGATTAAGAACAACATTGACCCCATTCTCTGAGAAAATTAAAAATCTCAACACGTTCGAAGCCAATTAAGTGTTCAAAGACTCCACGATCGTTGGCCCAAACATTGGACGAGCCCAAGTAGTGACTAGGTAACGACTTCCCGTTGATAGTAGTTCCACAGTAGAGCGAGGCACGTCCTGCATATAAATGCGCCTCACTTCCGGCTGCGGACATGTTCTCCTGCAACGAACGCAATAGTCGCAAGTATTTTCCCGATTTTCCGGCGCGACTCACTATCAAAGAAGAATAGGCGGACACGTGGCTACTTCGACTCCCCTTGTTCCCGAGAATTTTTATTCTGCAGCCACGATCCGACTTTGTCTTGTTGTTTACTTTCCTTTGATCCGAACTGCTATAAATCTCCCGGACGGGAATTAAAAAGGCAGAGAGGACGAGAAAGGAAATTAAAATTCTTAATGAATTATTCAAAGCTACGAGGAGTTGGCTTTGCAATGGATCTTATGAAAATTCTGTTATTGTGCGCCGGAGCCCTTGCATTTCTTTACAGCGCACCGACGACGAGTGCCTAATTCTTAGCGTTATCAGCAGCTAGTTCTTGGGGCTCTCAAGGGCAATATAAGTGTCGCTGGGACGGGATGTGTAGGAAATGCACTTCCGACCCTGCCCGAGTGCAGGGGGCAATGGCGCTTGGAGCATACGTGAAAATGGGTACAAAAAAGGAAATTGGCTAAATTGAATTCGCTGCAGCGCTTTGTCAACATCTTATTTGCCCAGGCTCCAGTGCAGCGGATTGCTGTCGTCGGACGGATATAACTCGTTAGCATAAAAACTTTGGAGATGAATAAATTTATTCCACCAACACCTTCCACTGCAGCAGTGCTGGGAAAAACCCTTTCTGCTGCTCTCACGGGGGGTTCAATGGAACCGGGCAGAAGCTTATGGATTTCTTCTGCACCGGATGGCTTGGATTAGTGCGCATCCCCCGACCCGAAATCCACTTCTTGGCGTGTTACAATGACTCTCAGGTGTCAAATACGGTCGAAGACTCAGTCGCTAGGAGGTTTGGGAAAAGAATTCGCCAACAACGTGACTAGCAAATATTAAGAAAATTATACGAAACAAACGAATTTTCCACTGCCAGGACTGCCGAAGGAAAGGAGCCTACTGCGGAGGGTGATTTATAAATTTTCGCGGGGAACGTTCGTTCTTGCGGTTGTCGGACGGGAACAACAGGAATCGTTTAATTTACATAGTTAATTTATTTAAGGTGGAATTTCTGGCAGGTCTATAGGTATGCACATATATACTTTTTCGGCAGTGCGGAGTATCTACAATTTCAGTTACTTTCGCAATTTGCCTTTCATTAAGCTCTCTTCGGAGTGGTGGGCGGTAAACACCTGGCGTTGAGAAATTTGAGCTTTCTTCTCGTCTCGTACGGTCGATTTGTTTTCCTCTTGATGAGTTCACACAACATTAAAAGGCGCTTCTGTTCCATCTTTGTGAATAAGCAAACAATTAAGTAAAAGTTTTATGCGTTTTTCGGAGAGCTAAAATATGCAACATAAATAAATAAATAAATATATTTGTTTATACGTACACCCTTGGCCAAATGGCACCCCTGAAAATCGTACTATACAGTTTATTTCACGCTGCCCCCTCCGTGTTTAACCGTGGACACGATGCATTCGGGAAGTAGGTAAGCTTTACCTACCCTCCTCCTCACAAACGTGGAACCAGGGGTGCCGAAAACCTGAAAAATTTAAAAAAAATTAACATTCTTTTCAATATTCATTAAATGTTTTCACAAACGGACTGATTACGATTTCACCATTATAAATAATTGAAATTATACAAACCTTACCTCAAAGTTTGATTCGTCGGACCATATCACGTTATTCCAATCGGCCTCTGTCCAAGATTGATGTTTTAAGGCCCATTCAAGACGATATTTTTTTATTTTTTTTTGCTGAGAGCAAGGCTTCTTCCTAGCCTTGCAACCTTTCAGCCCTGCCTCTACAAGTCTTCTTCTTGTGGTTCGAGCACTAATCGTTCTGCCAATCTGATCAGACAGACCAGCAGCGAGCTCAGAAGACATTTTTTTTTTCGATTTTTGAGGGACTCGAATCAAATTTCGGTCATCACGTTTCGAACTGACTCTTTTTCTACCTGATGTTTGTCTATTACTGTGTGATCCCGTGTCCAGAAAACGTTTAATAGCACTTTGCACCGCACAACGAAAACATTTCACAGTTATTGCAATTTCAACTTGAGATTTGCCTTGTTCATACAAAAACCGAATTCGCATCCGTTCTTGCTCACTAAGTTCCCTTGTTTTAGGCATTTTCTCACTACTAGTATCCAACACTTCAAACTCCGTTAAAAAACCAACAATATTTAGGCACTTGCTTGCACTACGAGCAGTAATTGCAAGCTGAAATTTTTTTTACAAAATATAGATTTTCCCAACCAGACGTTTTATGGTCCTTCTAGGAAAGGGTTCGTTACATTAATTACCCTTTATGATTGTATATAGACATATAGACAAACAAGATAAATCTTTCTAGGAATTATTTTGTACGATACCTGCAAAAAACTAGGGTGCCTAATACTTTTGGCCAAGGCTGTATATAACAAGCTAGAGCGTAAAGAGCGGGTAATTTGTGTAATGTGTACCTCCTGTTTACTCAAACCCTTCAAGTGGATATCAAATAATAATTTAAAAAAATAAGAACAAAGTGAGCCGTTATAGATCTTTTTAGGATGCCTGCCTTAAAGATATTTGAATTCAGTGGAACCTTCCTAACTCGAACTTTTATTATTGGAAGTTCTCTGTAAGTCGAAATTTTCTTATAAACAAAGATGTTTTGTTTACTTTCGCTTCTTTAGTAGAATTTAAATTAATTATACAACATGAAAGGAGATTACTGAATACATTTAATAAATGATCATACTTTGCTGTATTTTTAGTCACTTTCATCCAAATAAATTTTTTCCCATAGTACTTCCGTAATTCGATAGGAGGACGGCCTAGGAGACCGTTTTTCGGCCCCTTTTATTTTTGGTCAAACATTTTTGAAAGCCAATTTTTATTAACTATATGTAATATCTAAACGATTTGATCACAAACGGAACCTAATCCCTAATCCCTAATCCTCCTTCTTTTTCTCACCCCTTAAATGATGAAATAATCAGATTGCATTAACATTTCTAACTTAAAAATTATATGCATATCCTTTCAAAAAACTCCAGCACTCCCACATGTTACACCACTCGCATACCCAAAACCAGCCCCTCCTACCTGGTAAGGGCGATCGATTAGATATTACATATATGTAGTTAATAAAAAAATTGATTTAAAAAAAAGAAGCCGACAACTTTTAATTTTTTTCCCTTTCATTTGAAATTCGAGTTAGGGAAGTTCTACAGCATTTGTCTTCCTTATCGACTTACTTCACTAGGTATTTTCAAGAAACTAATTTTTTGTTTTCGATGGTTTAAAAAATAATTTTAACTCCCTTTTTGTACGTCTATACGTTTCCAACGATGCCTTTAAAAAAACAATTAAATTATATAATAGTGCAGGGAATAAGGTAGGGAGATATCCGACTGTAGGAATGACACACCAATTTTAATTTGTTTGTATATTTTATTTACGAAGCTACCGACCTCGAGAAGCGCTTCGTTATCCTTTTCAGAAATATATTATTTTGATTCCATCATATTTCATCGAACGCCTCGAATTTGTAAACCTGCGCACCATATGTAAATCAGCGACCATAAAAACCTTACGTGTAGAATTTTATCGGAATTGTTCATACTTGTATAAAAACTTAAAACTGTTGCAGAGCGAATGAAACTGTTTCATGCGCTGTTTCATTTTTCCGTACGAATCTAAAATAGTCGAGGGATAAGAAGCAGCCTAAATTATGAACGATAAAATAATACCTACCTAAGGGCCCCATTGAAATGGATTGAACCGTTCCCGAGATTAGTTAAACAAACAGACAGACAGAGAAAAAGTAGGCTGAACGAATACAATAAAAAAAAAACGTCGGAAATAACTATTGTAGTTTTTGTTTGCTGACTGTTCTTGGTCTATGGTATGTAATTGATGACTTACTGGTATACCTAATATCTGAATTTCTTTTAACACTAGTTAACCGCCGCTGTCCCAATTATGTCCCGGCAACAATTTCAATCATATCTAACTTTCTCAAGTTTTTCTCTAGGAATTTGAAACTTTTTATGCTTATTGGATTATTGCAATGAATATATTTACACTAATCATTTGTCTAAAAATTCCATATGTTCATATGTACATTATGGTAGCTATACCTACTTCGTTTTGAAAGAGAAAAAAAACGAAGAAGTCTGTTCAATTGTGCCAAATGGATGGATAAAAAGGTACGTCCAAAACACAGATCCGTATAAAGAGACATGACATAGATATTTGCAAGAAAATTATGGAGCCCACACTTGTAGCATTATTAATTGAGGGTATTAATCACAACGATGCCTTGCAATCTATGAAAGGGGTAAGACTCATCAAAAGCCACACCGCTGCCCACAAAAACATGCAATCAAAATTGATCCTACTCCGGTATTTCTAGCACCTTATGTAAAGACAGACAGATATTATCACTGAAGTGATTGGCGGATCCCCAAAGCATAAAATTCGAAAACATTCAAGCATGATCGATTGCAACCTTTAGTACCCTTAAAAGGTCTATTCAAATGGCACCCCACCGTCGGTGTAGAGCTCTTTGATTCCAAAGTCTTCTACGTTTCACTTCAGACAACAACTCTCGAGCACAAATGCGAATGAGTCCCATTCAAAATCCATGTTTTTTTTTTTTACCAAAGGCGCACATCGTGCGAGTTCATTTGGAAACGCTCACTTTCCTACCGCAAATGTAATGTAAGCCAAATTAATTTAAATAATAGTCAAAGAGCCTCAGACTGGTTGGGGAGAGTGAGGTGAAATTACAATTACGGAATAGCTCTTTATCCCAACTAAAGCCGCAGCAGCACAGTTGCTAAGATGCAAATCTATCCCCGAGATGTTAGAAGTGTCTGGAAATTGGGTCATAGTTCACAACTAGGCGAAGAGCACTTGTGCGACTGTTGTGCATGGGAAAAGGAAGTCCCACATAGGAATATTTCGCTTTGCTAAAAGAACTCACTTGAGGGAAACTTTAGGAAACACGCGTTAAATAGGACAAAGTTGAGAAGCAATTTAAAATGCAAATTAAAAGTTTGAAAAACGGATTTTACAGGAAGTGAGAAATTTCGACTTCTGATGTACATAGGCTGGACGGGAAATTCATGATTTATGGCATCATAAAAATTAAAAAAAATTAATAAACCGATCCCCATCAAATATTTATATATATATATGTATGTGGGTCTATTATGATTGCTTTTTGGAGTTTTTGTTCTTTTTACTCTGGGCCCCCAAATATGGGAAAGGCAATAAGAAATTCGGCCCCTCCTTGCTGAAACACTTGCTCTAGATATAAGAAATGTGAAAATTTCAATTTCACTTTATTGTAGGAAGGTGTGTGATTCAAATTTCCAAAAACTTGAAAATGTTTTTATTTATTCATCATCAACAGGTACAATTAGTTGACCATCTGACATTTACAATAACAAAAAAGGAAAAGGGATCATTAAATAGCTATGCAATAAAATTTACAAAAAATAAAATCATTAAAAATACTATGTATGTATGAAATATGTGAACAATAAAATATAATTAAGAATAAAATTAGACTTCCACATTGTTCAATAGTGCATTCTTTAGAGTGTATTTGGAATAATTAAAATCCAAGCAATTAAAATAATTATTGTGATATCTAGACATCGACGACATCGGTTCAAAAGTGCCATAGTTTGTCCGGTGGTAGGAAGAATATAAAAATTCTCGTCCTCTGGTCACTCGGGGGCGTGTATTAATATTCACGAGACTTAAGAGAGTGGGAGAGTCTACACCGCCAGTAACAATATCATGCATAAATAAAACACCCGCAACCTCTCTACGCTTCGAAAGCGGTGTCAAACATAATAACCTCAATCTGCTTGCATACGGAGGAAGATTGCAGGGGTCCGCCCATGGCAAGAGGCGAAGAGCGTAGCGTAGAAATCTTTTCTGTACCGCCTCAACACGATTGATATGCACATCATAGTGTGGCATCCACACTATAGATGCGTATTCCAGTATGGGACGGACGAAAGTACAATACAAAATTTTTAATATAAAAGGGTCGTCAAATTCCTTCGACCAACGTTTTATGAAACCAAGTGCTGAATTCGCCCGATTAATTATATTATTGATATGGCGTCCAATATTGAATTTATTATCGATGGTTAAGCCAAGGTCAACAACATTATCTTGTCTAGCCAAAGTCTTGCCGAGAATTTTATAATAGTACTCCAGAGGGGAGCATTTCCTACTGAAAGAAATAAAGGTACATTTGCTGACATTTAACTGCATATGATTTTTCAAACACCACAGTTCAAAACTGACAAGATCATCTTGGAGCCATTGTGCATGTTGTAGAGTCTCGATTGATCTAAAGATTTTTAAATCATCGGCGTAGGCTAATACATGCGAATTCCGAACAAGAGGAAATAGGTCATTAATAAATAGCGTGAACAACAACGGCCCAAGATGACTACCTTGCGGGACGCCAGACAAGACCGAAACAGAATCAGAAAAAGTATTGGAAAATTTCACTTTGAACGAACGACACGTTAGGTAAGACTTAATCCAATTAACAAGATCATTTGGAAAGCCTAGTCTAAGCAGTTTAAAAATTAGCACTTTATGGGAAAGCTTGTCAAATGCCTTACTAAAATCGGTGTACACACAATCAACTTGTTTATGTCTTTCTAGTTCGGTTACACAGAAATTTGAGAATTCTACCAGATTTGTGACCGTTGATCTAGCTTTCACAAAGCCATGCTGTTTAGTAGATAAAATAGAACTACAGTAAAAAGCCAAGTGGTCCTTAACAATAGCTTCAAAAAGCTTAGAAATAGGCGAAAGTTTAGAAATTGGCCTATAATTCTCAATTAAGTCCTTTTTACCTTTCTTAAATATAGGGATGACATAAAAAAGCTTCCAAATGTCAGGAAATACACAACAACGTAAAGATAAATTAAACATAAAAGTAATAGGCTCAACGATTGGAACACCACATGTACGCAACACAACTCCAGGGACATTATCAGGAGAATCCGAAAAGTCTTCGTCAATCTTCCTTAAGTATTCTAAGACGGTGCAATCATTTAAGACTATATTTGGAGATTGCATCGGAAGACACGTCAAGTTGTTAAAATATTCTAAATCTATATTACAGGTATTATCACTATAGGCATTGCTAAAATGTTTAGCAAAGAGGTTAGAAATAGTAGCTGAATCATGACCTGTTTCATTGTCAAGAGTTAACACGGCAGGATAGTTATTGTTATTAGTCTTCGTTTACTATTTACAAAACTCCAAAATTCTTTCGGGTTAGTTTTAATGTTAGATTTAATGCGACACAAATACCGGCGATATAGACACTTAGAGTAATTATGGTATTGTCTTCGCAAGTCAGAGTAAATCAGGTAATCGTCATCTAAATGAGAACTCTGAAAATGTTACGATAATAAAACATAAATCAGCTAGCTACATTGCCCCGAAGAGAAAAACAGGATGCCCACCTTTAACAAATCCTAGGGAACATCGCATTCCTAGAAAAATAATCAAGAAAACACAGTATGCTACTTTCACAGAAATTACCACTGAATGGAATAAAGACAACAAAAAAGAGTTGTCGACGGATAGGAGAGTTTAAAAAAAATGGGTTATCGTTCTTACAAAGTAAAAAAAGTTCATTTAAAAAAATACATAGTAACTTTAATTTCTTTCGCAGCAGAAAAAAATTTGTTTGAAAATAAAATAAAAAACGACTTCAAAAATATAAACTAAAGCACTAAAAAGTCGAAAATAATTGTTTTTGGAGTCGGTGTCAAGCCATGCGATATACGTCTCCCCAGTGCGGTGTCGAATAGCTTGCACGACGCGAGGAACGAGCGTGATGGAGTGGGCAACCCGAACGCGTAAGCTACTCGACACAGCACTGCACAGACATACATACATATATCGGACGGCTTGGCACCGACTCCAAAAACAATTATTTTCAACTTTTTAGGATTTTAGTTTATATTTTTGAAGTCGGATTTTTTTCTTAGGGTTCCGGACCTCCAAAGGAAAAAAGGAACCCTGTCGTGGGGCGCGTGAAATTTCTATCAACAGTCAACCGCTCAAAAAATTATAAATGCTATTGCCATACGCTACGCCCCACGATTTTATTTTTTTGTCTGATTAATGCCCTAGATTGATGAGTGATGTGATGACTGAGATTGATGAGTGATGTGATGACTGGTACCTAGGACCTATTGAATTATTTTTTAGTTTTCAGTACATTATCTACATCATTATTCTCTTAATTTTCAATAAAACCGTTTTACTTAAAAAGTTTTTTTTACTTATTTTTTTAAATGTAAGTATAGACTGTCTCAACTCTATGATCCGCCATGCACTGTGTTCTACTTGTAAAGCCCTTTCATTTCATACCCATATTGAGGAGGTGTGAGAAAATATGTAATCCGCCATTTTGTAGAGGCGGCCATCTTGGATTAGAAATTTGTCATAGTGTACAGTATTCTACTTGGAAAGCCCTTTCATTTGATACCTATATTGAGGGGGTTGTGAGAAAATATGTAATCCGCCATTTTGTAGACTCGGCCATCTTGGATTTACAATGATACTGATTATATTAAATAGTGTTGTCCTCAGATTTAAAGGTGTGTACCAAATTTCACATCAGTCTGTTGACAGGAAGGGGGCTATTAAATTTGACCCAAACAGGGCAAGCTAAATAAAACCGTTTAAACATGGTTTGTTTCTAGAGTTTCGAACAATTTTGCGTTTATACGCTCTTCGTATATAACAAATTGATAAATGTGAGGGAGGGTAAACATAGGTACGCCTTCGTACATACTTATGACTATGACAGGGCGTATACGTCTTTAGCAGTCAAAGGGTTAAAGAAAAGCGTCGAATTAAAAATAGATCACGCTGAAAAGAGAAATTTATTTTTTTGTTCTTATTTTTTTATGTCTTTGCAAAGCAAAAACTACTTTTGCTCTATTTGCCTATATACAACTTACTACAAACAAAATTATTAAGTTAGGTATCTTTTAAATAATACTAATTTAAAATATTTCTTTTTTTCTTGCAGGTATGTATCTGAAGGGGAAATATACATTAACGTTAAATGTTATATATTTTGTAAGTACCACGTTCCACATTTTTGATTCTTCAATTAAAATCACCCAATGCGCAAATTAGCTGCGGGCATTGACCTTAAGACAAACCACCTACGGACATTCACCTGAGCTGTAAGAGCAATTTAGCTTACCGTGGCATAAGATGAAAAACTTAAGTCACTAAGTAATGAAATTGGAAAAAATGTGAGTGACGCGCGTTTTGCTTAGCTAAGTGAACACATTATTATAAAAAACACATAATCATAAACTTAGTCAGACTGGTTAAGTGAACAAATCTTTTTGTTTTTCCCAGGCTGCATTCGGCATTTAGATATTCGGATTTAAGTTACTTTGGCCTTAGTTATACCGCTAAATACATATGACTAAAACTGAACGTAGTTTGTGTTCCTAAGCACTATTTTCTCTACATAAGTTGCACCAGTTCCAATTAAAACAACCTTAAACTTTCCAAACAACTTTAATAGTTTTTGCAGTTAATTATAAACTTTCCTGTACACGAGATGCTTTTCACTAGTATCAAATTAGTTAAAAAGTTTCCGCTCTTTGCATCTCAATAAATTTGCCAAACAACCAACCATTGACAAAAAAGCTATAGGTCTTCAAATAAAGTCTCAACCCAATCCGAACAGAAAGGTGTGCGACTAATTGATTAGCTCTCAGATTACAAGAAGGTTTCCTAGCGTCCTGCCTTGCTATATTAAGTGTAACCAAATCACATACATAAGTGTGGGTCTTACCTGCCGTTCGACTAAAGGCAAATTACGTAATATCGCGCAAAAGAAACGGCACTTTTGTCCAGACTTCGACCTCGTTCCTATCAGATTGCGACTTTCTCAGTTTACCTTGGCAAAGCCGCAATTGCAATGTCGCGACGACGTAGAGTCTCAGCGCAACCTGTCACTAAGCTCGTCGACGCGACGACGAGTCATTCTAGCTCCTTGAACTAGTGTCGAACTAGAACAAATTCACTGGAAACTTTTTCAAGAAAAAAGCAAACAAATTCTGTGTGATCACATGTTTATCCAGAAATTACGATAAACGCGTCAAGTGCGCTGCCTTGACTTGCAAAACATCCGCTTGCAGCGTTGATTGGTGTTGCTCTCGTGTGTAATTCTTGAGCATTCCGCCCAGAAACTTCAGTGGAATAAAGGCAACCGATAAGGAGCGTGTAAATATGTAGAAAGGCTGCGCAACGTTCTGTACATTTTTGATAAGAAAGTTTTCTGGAAAGCAGCCGGCAATCACGCGGTGCTCGAGGTCAAGAAACGAGAACATTTTAATTTATTGGTTGCGAAGATTTCGCCATTCAGTTATTCGATTTGGGGTCGGAGACGGTGGGGCTTGCAAAATTTGTTTCTCCATGACGAGGGACTTGACCGCCTACACGTTTTTTGTTTTTTAATATTGATCTTTTTTTTATTTATCGCAAAGTATCCGGCCGAAATTTTGCCGGATGAACCAAATTGCTGTTATATTTTTGTGGGTGATTATTTATCAAGAGATGTTTACATCATAATATGCTATGCACTTGATCGAGATTTGCTTCACTCACTCACATCAACACAATTCGACTATAGAAAGATATTTTTAATTAAGAATATTTAAATATTTGTATAATGTAGTCACACAGGATATAGAAATAAAACTTTATATTGCTTTAGAGTTAGTCAAAAATTTGCAATTTGAGACTTGCTTACTATCAGTCTCCACTACATGTTGGCACTTTGGGTGTTGATATCGATGGGTTGTTGAAAAATGTCTTGTATGTGCTTACTACCATCTTATTTTGTCAGTTATAAACCGATTTGGGAAGGCTATTTACAATTGTAATGTGATCCTTATATTGGATTTTTCACTTCGCGTAACGCACGATATCGATGTCGATTATCTGTCGAAATTTCAGTACTACTAACCGCAAATGACAAATAGCACTTTTAGCGGTGTTTCACAATTTTTGCTACAGCCCAGTGTAAGAGAGAAACCACGGTGGCATATTCAGACACATACACAACAATATATGTACACACAAAAAAAACTGTATTAATATGTAATATTTAACCATGTTGGAAAAATAAAACTAATTATAAACGATTAAATATTTTCTTTGATATACTTTTTGTTAATATGACAACGAACTCGGGACAAAATTCAAGTGTTGTAATACTTGTTTTGGGATAGAGGAAGCAATAAAAAGGTGGTGGGCTTTTCCTGATAGCATTAGATGGTAGTCGCATTAGTCAGGGTAGTTACTGCGGACCAACATGAACTGAAGCAGAGCCTTGAAGTGGAGAGGCTTGTGAAAGCCCTATGCTCCTAACTGGAGTGAAGTAGGAAGTAATATGGTTTTATCTGTCTGCAGCTAGTCTGTCAATTTGCGTTACGTTGTGGATTAGTTTCTTCGCTTTCTCATCATTGCAGTTGATGTTGTTGTTCGTTGACAGCCACCAATAGGTACATTTCCTTTTTGTTGAGCCTGTCTCCAAAATATCTTTGATTGTGGGATACGCGATTATTTAATTCATATTCAACAACCAAACTTATCTTTTAATTAAAAAATTGTATGTATGTATGGTATCTACTTAATTAAAAATTCGTAAGTTCGAATTGAAACTTGTTTTATACGATACAATTATAAATAGGTGCTCCTTTTAAGAAATTTATTAATTTGGGTTCGTCATATTGGATTGTGATGCTCTCAGAAGATCCAGCTCTGTTCTCAAGTTCAGTGCACAGTTAATAATTAATGCTTAGAGAATTTCCAA
This sequence comes from Neoitamus cyanurus, assembly GCA_947538895.1. Classification (NCBI taxonomy): domain Eukaryota; kingdom Metazoa; phylum Arthropoda; class Insecta; order Diptera; family Asilidae; genus Neoitamus; species Neoitamus cyanurus. The sequence continues at coordinate 8,740,227 of OX384547.1, forward strand.
AGAAATTCACCACGTTTTACCAATTTCTTTATAGAATAGTTTTGAAATTTAAACTTTTAATTCGTATTTAGCGACCTAAAAAACATATGTATGTGTACGAAGTTTCATAGAATTCGTTGAGCATTTTGTGTATCTACGCGATTTAAAATTTTTAAATTTCGTATTTAACGGCGTAAAAAACAAACATAACCAATGGACGATTTTCGGTCATTTTGAATTTTCAACTAAACATAACATATATTCGTCTTCATCGATCTCAAAAATTTAGATGTTTAAAATTTGGATGATTTAGGTATTGGCCAGTTTTTCCGTGATTTCGACCACTGTGCTCTCTAGCTTTGTGATAAGCGTGTTGTGCACTAGGACCCAAGAGACCCTAGTGCGATTCCCAATCGGGCTAGACCAATGCTCTGAACTCTTGAGTTTAACACAGTCAACAAAGAAAGAAGCAACATAAAGGGATAAATTCACATGGGTAGAATTTCTCTTTTATGTAAAACTCGATTTAAAAAAAAAAATCGCTCGTCAGGCTCTCACAGTCTGGGTTCTGTACCAGAACTTTATCAACAAACAGTCGATCGACCGAATATATGTAAGTCTATTTAATTGTAATCCAAAACTTTCGAAAAAAAACCATTTAATTTTCAGCAACTTACCCTAACTAATAACCAAATTTTGACTTAGAAACCTAGTAGATCAGGGGGCGATGTTTGTCGCACATTTTGAGCTATATGTTCACAACGGATTCATTAAACATCTTGAAAAAACATATTTCTGGAATCCTTAAAAGTAACGCTTTGAATGATACCCCACACGGTATTATTTTGTTTTGTTTTTTTTTGCATCCCTTCCCTTATGCCAGAAAGACTGACGCAACGGTGATCTTATAATGGTTCCCTCTTTGTCTTTTAAGGTATGAAACCCTTGTTGGCATAACAATATCCGTGTGGTGTAATCTTTAATGTCAGACATATTATTGTATCCACATATTCAATAAGATAAAACTCTTACTGTGTTGTCAGGTCCGTCTGTTCGTATGTCACTGCCTCGTAGTATCCACCGTTTGTAATGAAATTTCACAGGAAGATGATAAGAAAAGGAACTGATGATTTCCAGTTTGGATGAATGTACATTGGAATGCTTTCTATGCCAATGTGACGCACGTGCTGGAGGAGCACGATCTCGGGAGGAAATTGTACTGGGCACCGGATTTTTGATAAGAATGCGGAAGCGAGCTGCCATTGAAGCTATCACACCGGTAAGAAATAGAACCGCCGCGAGAGCAAGTCCGAATTCTTCGGACATTTGTCGATGTAATCTGCTCGCATGACTGGCAACACTGCAACCCAGGTCTGGAAAAGTGTTCCACTCTAGGGTGCGGAATTCCCACAACGAACAGAGCTGGAGACCAAATTCCAGAAATTGCGCGCATGCGTTCGGATCGATCGACCTGACAGCCTCCTCTGTCCAGTCCAGCCATTCTCGCGTTCTATGTTCCCACAGGCATTCGCATCCATGTTATCTGAGTCACCACGACTGCATTCGACTCCTTGTGTCTCGGTACGGTCCCGATCCACCTTGTCTCCAGGGACAGGATACCCGTCTGAAAAGGCTCTACCGCTGGCCACTCTTTACGTCGCGTCGGCGGCATTCTCGGCGTTGTTTCCCTGCGCCCATTCAACTCCATTACCATTTCAGACTCATTTCACGCAGTCCACCCCCGCCCGCAGCAAGCTGTGTGTGGATCTGCTTTCGGTTGCTCTTGTCTTCTTGTGCCTCCCGACCCCACACAGCCGGCAATAGCAACAAAAGCACACCGGGCTCGCCGCAAAATCCATACAAATAAATTTATGTTTTGTTTTTAATTTTTCCCCCACGAGAGAGTCGTAAAGGCAACTTGCGGGGGAAAGCTCTACGCTGGATTATCTCCCTGCAAAGACGAAGGTGATTGGTGCGACTGTGGCCGGGACGGGTGGACAGTGAAAATTCGGGATGAGCGCAAATTGATTGACACAAATGTGGCGGCGGTGGTGGAGCGTACCCTCCGCTGATGTGCCATTCAAGCAGAAATTGTGCTATTAAAATTTATGGTCGCTTTCGGATTATGCTTTTACGATTATTTCGCCTCCATGGCTGTTTTGTTTGTCGTAATAGCGCCGCTAGGTCGTTATTCAGTGGGGTTTGCGTAAACGGTAGTACAACTCTACTACGTCCTTTGTGTCTAAGGATATTGAACCAGCACCGTGCCCTGTCTGCCCTTCCCCAACCGTCAGGTTTATGGGGAAATTAAATTATGACTAACTGGAGTGGGTTTGCAGTTTGCATTGTATGTAAGCTCTCAGGAGATGGGACGTTTCGAGCAGAACACGGAGCCTTTGATGCTAAGAAGGAATTTCCGGTTATTTCATTGTCGGCACTATTGAGCACGGTCTTATTTATGTATTTCATGAAGCCATACTACCGCATCAAAAGTGAAGTATTTTGCCTTCCACTCAATTGCGTCTCACTGAGCTTTAATACTTTTGGGCGTATGGAAAGCGGTTGGCACAACTGCTACGTACGAATCCAGTGTTTCTAAATAGTATACCATAAGTTAACTTGTAGGTAACTACAGAAATCTTTGAAAAGTTTGGCATGAAAACAATCAAATTATCAATCAGGTATCCGACCTAAACGAAGCTGTACATCCGCTTTGTTAAAAATTAGCGATGATCTTAGATCTGCACTAGAGTTGACAGCATTGGCTCTCTTAGACTTTTCAAAGGCTTTTGACGGAGTTAACCACCGTATTTCGCTTAAAAAGCTGCATTCGATTTTTAATTTCTCACGAACTGCGTGTGCTTTGATGGGTTCCTACCTTGAGGGACGTCAACAAAAGGTCATATGTAATCACATCTCATCAGGTTTGCTTCCTGTTGTTAGTGGAGTTCCGCAAGGATCCATTCTTGGGCCACTTTTATTCGCGATGTTCATAAATGATCTTCTATCGGTACTTCATAACAGCCAATTCCATATGTATGCCGATGATATAGGCTGAAGATAACGCCTTGCTCCTTAATGCAGCCAAATCCAACGCAATAATCATCTATAAAAAAATATTAGACACTTCCCCCTTTCCAAATTTCATGCTGAATGGAATTTCAATACCGTACTGTTGCGGCGCATTATCGCTTAGTACTTAAGTAGGTTAAGAATTATTGGTAATCGCGTTGTGACAATGCATCGTGCAGCAACCTCAATCAATTAATGCGACAAGTCAGCATAATTTTTCTTTCGGTCATTCATTACCTCGGTTGGCACTATGTGAGGTCGCTGGACTGCATTGAGTAATGTGTAAAATTGTTAATGTAAGCTAAGGTTAAGTTTTATTTTGTATATAAGGGGAGTTACGTTTAATAAAGAACCAGTTGAGAATTAACCGCTTGACTCTTTTAATTGAAAATTCCTTTTCAGTAAAATCAAACTCTGCGAGAATTAGAGGAACCTGATTCTTGTAGAACAAGTGCTATTACAATTAGAGGAACCTGATTGTGACTGCACTCTGGTTTAAGTACCACCAGAACTAGCAAGGTTTTGGCTTCTTGTGGATACATCCACTATAAACATTTTTTGGTGACCCCGACGTGATTATCACACAACCAGAATGACATCTGCCCAGTTGGATGTTGCAGCAGCCGATCAAATCGTATTGGGGAAAGAAATCGAGAGATTGGCAATCGCATACCGGAATGAAAAGCCGGAGAGGAAAACAGTGGCATACCTCCAGGAAAAGTATGACGAATTGAAGGAACTATGGTCGAAATTCGAAGCAAATGATGACCAGATTCGGGACAATTACTCAGAATTAAGAACTCATGCATATTTCGCTGAGGACTATTACACTAAGGTAAAGAAAGGGTATCAGAGAATCAACACCGAATTGAGCTATTTATTGGGTTCAGTACAAGATAACCCAATTATTGCACCCGAGAGCAGACAAATTGGGGCTAGTACAAGTGCAAACACATCAGCGGGATCTGCAGCACAAGTAAATAACGCTGAAAATAATGATGGCAGGGACTATGATGCTGCCAAAAAATTAATTCGAAGACAAGGAATTACCCTTGTAGCCCTAAATAATATTTTATCAGGCATCGTGATGGACGGCTCCAAATCAAAACAATATTATGGGCTGAAAATTGATACAATCAGGCACTATTGGCGGCAAATCGAGGAGCTTAATAATTCTATCGTTGAGAGCTGTGAGAAGTACGAGGCGATCGGATACGATATCAATGAATATTGCCAAATGGAAAATAGGATCCAAGACGTATTAATTGATCTCAGTCAAGAACAAGACAAAGCTGCCAGTATCGCACCCAGCGGTAGTGAGAGATCATCACCCTCATCTGTATCTCATTTGAAACTACCGATGATAACTTTGCCAAAATTTGATGGCGACTATTTAAAGTGGCAACAGTTTTGCGATCTTTATACGCAAATGGTCCACAATCAAATAATGGGTAACTCACAAAAGATGTGGTACCTAAAAACAAATCTTACAGGAGAAGCAGAGAAATTAATAAGGCATCTGCCACTCACTGATGATAATTATACAACGGCATGGGAAATTTTGAAAAATCGGTATGAAAATAAAAGGCTCTTGGTAACAGCACTACTCGATAAGCTTATGGCTCAACCTTCAATCCATAACGAATCTGCTTCTGCCATAAAAGCATTACATGACACTACAAAGGAATGCATCCTAAGTTTGCAAAATATGGGTTTATCAGTACAAGACTACTGGGACCCAATAATCGTCCATATTTTAATGAAAAAACTGGACAAAAACACTCATGCATTATATGAGCAACAATTAGCATCGCCAAGAGATCTGCAATCAATTAATAAACTTTTGGATTTCCTTGAGAAACGCTTTCAAGCATTAGAGTCCCTGGGGAAGCAACAGAACCCGGGAAAATATCAATACAAGCCTAGTAAGCCTTCTGTGTTTATGACAAATAAAGGAAACAACAAGTTGGAGTGTGTGATGTGCAACAAAAATCATCCAGTGTATTTCTGTGAGGTTTTTCTAAAACTTAGTGCACAGGAGAGGCAAAGGAAAGCAAGTGAATTAAATCTTTGTTTAAATTGTTTGAAAAGGGGCCACACCCACAACAAGTGTACTTCAAGAGGATGTTTAAAGTGCAATAAAAAACACAACACACTGCTTCATTTTCCTGAAAACAAAAATACCATGAAAAGCAATGAGAATTCAACGAACAATACTAATCAGATAGCCACAAACTTAGCTGCACAAGCAAAAGATAATCAAGGCGGATATGTATTCCTCGGCACAGCTTTAGCCAACATAGAGGATCAAGATGGGAGCCTCATCCCGTGCAGGATACTACTAGATTCAGGATCGCAATTAAATTTTATGACAGAAAGACTACGCAAAAAGTTGAAAGGCGCAAATACCCATGTCAATTTAACGATCTCTGGAATAGGAGACTCTAAAGTTAAAGTCACTGATAGACTTAACATTACAATCAAATCGAAATGGAGTAATTACTCCACACAACTTGAGGTATATCTTATCAAAGAAATATCAGCAAATCAACCTCAAAAATACATCAATACCGATGGATGGCAGATTCCTCAAAATATTTCATTAGCCGATCCAGAATTTAACAAGCCACAGAAGATTGACATTCTTTTGGGAGCGGAAGTATATGGCGAGCTAATGAGAAATGGCCAAATGAGACTGGCTGAGAAACTTCCAATGCTTCAGAATACAGCATTAGGATGGATAGTACTTGGCAAGGTTTCCACAACAGAATACAACAACCCATTTTGTGGTATCACAAATCTGGAGCTTCAAAACCAACTGCAAAAATTTTGGGAAACGGAGGAGTGTCCTACAAAACTAATAATGTCAGTAAATGACAAGAAATGCGAGGATTACTTCGCAGCTACAACTTTTCGCAATAAAGAAGGACGTTTCGTGGTCAACCTCCCAATGCTTAGTGAAGCACGACTGCTTGGTGAGTCAAAAGATATGGCATTCAGACGTTTTTTGAGCATCGAGAAGAGATTATCAAAGGACCCTTCCTTGCGAGCTCAGTACTGTGAATTTCTAGATGAATATCTTAAATTAGGACATATGCAAGAATTGAATCCTCGAGATTTAACAACTCCACACTGTTTCCTGCCGCATCATTTTGTTCTAAAGCCATCAAGTAGCTCTACAAGGTTAAGAGTTGTCTTCGATGCATCGGCCAAAACAACTAGCAATTTGTCACTCAATGACATCTTACTGACCGGACCAAAAATCCAGGACGATTTAATTTCAATCCTTCTCCGGTTTAGGATGAAGAAATATGCTGTTACGGCCGACACTGAGAAAATGTACAGGCAAATTCTAGTAGCGACAGAAGATCAGAAGCTACAGCTGATCATGTGGAGAACGAGTCCCGAAGACCCAATAAAATATTATCGATTATGCACAGTGAATTACGGCACCAAATCAGCGCCGTATTTAGCAGTCAAATGCCTAAAAAAGCTGGCAGAAGAAGATGAGCACAAGTATCCTTTAGCAGCAAGTGCCATTAATGATTTTTATGTCGATGATGTGATGACCGGCAGTGATGATCTTGAAGAAGCAATTACTATGCAAACTCAGTTGCAATCAATGCTAAAAGGAGCAGGTTTTAAATTGCGAAAATGGTGTGCAAATCACCCAAAATTAGTCAAAAACATCGCCAAGGAAGATCTGGCGATCGAATTAGATTTTGCAAAATTCGATAATGATCATGTTAAGACACTGGGGCTAGTTTGGCACCCAATAACGGATTTGTTTGCAATAACGGCAACCACGAAAAGCTATAATACTAGCACGAAGAGGACTATATTAGCCGAAGTTTCACAACTCTTTGACCCACTTGGTCTTATAAGCCCGGTGATAGTAAAAAGCAAAATATTTATTCAAGACCTGTGGAAAGAAAAATATGATTGGGATGACGAATTACCAATGGAATTCCATTTGAAATGGCTGAAATTTCGCCAAGAATTAAATAAGTTATCAGAAATAAAAATCCCAAGATACATGCTTGGTGAAGGCCTGACATCAAAAATGCAATTACATGCATTTGCAGACGCGAGCAAGGATGCTTACGGCACCGCATTATACATAAGGTCAAAAGATAGTAAAGGACAAGCAACAGTAAGATTATTGTGTGCAAAATCTAGAGTTGCGCCGGTAAAACCAACAACAATAGCACGACTGGAGTTATGTGCAGCTAATCTGGCCGCTCAATTAGTGGCTTACGTAAAGAACGTGCTTAATGTTGAGTTTGAAGACACTTTTTATTGGACAGACTCTGAAATTGTTATATCCTGGATAAGAGGAGATCCGTCTCGACTAAAAACATACGTCGCAAACAGAGTAGGGGCTATACTCGAAGTAACGGACCCAAAGGCATGGAGATATGTGAACACCTTAGAAAACCCCGCAGATTTGGTTTCAAGAGGTGTATTTCCTGAACAGCTTGTAGCCTCCAAATTATGGTTCAAAGGCCCAGAATTCCTAAGATTGACGATGACCAACTGGCCTCGAAGTACATACAAGGAAGTCAGGGTTAAAGAGGAAGAAAAAATAACTAAAATTTCCCTAACTGCGGCAAATGTCACAAACGAACACCCAATGTATCACATTAATCATGGCAATTCATTTCGAAAACTTCAAAGGATCATGGCTTTCATTATTCGAGCTATAAAATTATTCAAAGCGAAGGCATGCTGTAGTGCACCGGAGCAGCACTTAACGGTATCTGAGCTCAGAGAAGCAGAAAACATAATAATCAGAGAAGTTCAAGCCGCTGCTTTTAAAGTAGATATTATGGAATTGCGAAAAAATAATAAAGTTTTGAGCTCTAGCAAATTAGCATCTTTAGTACCATTTGTGGATCAACAAGGACTTTTGCGAGTGGGAGGAAGACTCCAGAAAGCAAATATTAGCTACGATACAAAGCACCCTCTGCTATTACCAGCCGATAGTTTTGTATCACGACTACTTATGACATATATACACAATACGAATTTACATGCTGGACCTCAAGCTTTACATTCATTTACTCGTCAGAAGTATTGGGTGCTGCAAGGAAGAAATATAGCAAGATCGATAATATCGAATTGTGTGGTGTGTGCAAAGGTTAAACCACGCTTAGGGATCCAACAAATGGGGAACTTACCAACCCATAGGATTCAAAGGGCTCGCCCATTCCTTAACTGTGGCATTGACTTCTGCGGGCCAGTGTATACTCACTTCAAAATAAGGGGTAAAAGGCCGCAAAAAAGTTACATCGCAGTATTTTGCTGTTTCGCTACAAAAGCTATCCACTTAGAAGTTTGCTCTGATCTTACAACAGAAGGGTTTCTGGGATCTCTGAAAAGATTCATAGCAAGACGAGGAAGATGTGAAAATATTTACTGTGACAATGCTAAAAATTTTGTTGGTGCAAAAAACCAATTGCAAGAAGTAGAGCGAATAATGAGTGATGGAAAATCAAGGGAGAAAATAGCTAATATATGCACAGAGAAAAAGATACAATTCCATTTTATTCCACCGAGATCACCACATTTTGGCGGACTCTGGGAAGCCGCGGTGAAATCCACAAAATACCTTCTACATCGGACATTATTGACAATGTCACCAACGTACGAGGAATTGTGTACTATAACAACAGAAATTGAGGCTATATTGAATTCCCGACCATTAACACCGTTATCGTCAGATCCCAATGATTTGGCAGCTCTAACTCCAGCACATTTTCTTATTGGAGAACCAATGAATAGTACCATAAACACACATACGGACACAAAAATGTCTTTATCGTCAAGATGGGCATTAGTCAGTCACGTAAGGAATGAATTCTGGCGACGATGGTCCCAAGAGTATTTAATTGAATTACAAAAACGAGCTAAATGGACTAAAGAACATCCAAATATGAAACCGGGTACTCTAGTTCTAATAAAAGAAGAAAACCTTCCACCTTTGAGGTGGTCGATGGGTAAAATAGAAGAGGTAATACAAGGACATGATGGAAGAATCCGGGTCGCGGATGTTAGAACTGCAACAGGGATATTCCGCAGGACCATACATCAGTTAGCGCCTTTGCCTGTTCATTTATCTACAAACGAAACTGAAATACCGGAAAAGATGGAAGAAGAGCAGGTGGAGATGGACACTGAACACACAAGTGCAACAAATCACCAAAGATCAAGGAAAAGGAAAGGGTTGTCAGCAGCAGATGCAGCACTCAAAGTCTTGCTTCTGTCAACCTTAGTTTTGCCAGTATTCACGGAGCCGACAGTACACTCTGACCCAATACAAATTCAAGAATTCACACACAATGCTGGTATTTATTTCGAACATCTAGGGAAAGGAAGTGTTACATCAGACAGCTGGGATATATTGGCATTCTATGATTTGACGGGTTATTGGGCAACTGTCGCAATTATCAAATCAGGGTTAATGCAACTAAAAGGACTCTGTCGGATAATAACCAATAATGATTATTATGTAGAAACGACCAGTCAGTACCAACATCAGTTCAAACAAATTGAGAATAACAACTTCCTGCTTGGGAATGCTGAAGCTAAAACTTCAAGACCACGAAAGAGGCGGTCCCCTCTTGACATCATAGGAACAATTGCCAACAAGTTATTTGGAATATTAGACAGTAATTATGAGGCTGAAATGGCAGAAACAATCACTAAAGTGAAAAGCAATGAAGATCATCTCAATGACATCATAAAAAAGCAAACTTCCATTCTAGAAACAACGGTAAACATCATTAAAAGAAGTGAGGAGGACAGAGCCAATCAAACAGAAGCTATCAACCAAGCATTGGAATATGCATACGACAAAATGAGAAATATGAGCTCAGAAATGAAGCAACAGAAGGTAATTCAAACCTTCAATACATTGTCGATTTTGATTTCAGCACTCATAAACGAGTGCAGATTCACCCAAGAAGCTATCCTGGACGTGATCGCTGACACTCATCACGGCAGGGTAAACCCTCTCGTCATATCCCCCAGCCAGCTTCAGGCTCAAATAAGTGTCATCAAGGAAAATCTGCCTTCTGGAACATGGTTACCATTTATTAATGGAAAGCTCGATATACAACTTATCTACAATTTAATGACTGTTCACTGTAAAACAGTAGACAAGTATGTTGTATTTGGAATCACAATTCCATTGGTAGTATCAACAAAATTTGAGGTATACAAAATTACCCCTCTTCCAACATTAATAAACAGCAGTTTTGTTTCTGTGGCACCTAAAATGCAGTATCTATTAACTAACATCTACAAGGATCAGTTTTATCTAATGGAGCAATTGGAATACATGAATTGTCTACACGTGAAGGAAGATAATATTCTTTGCCAGCAATATAGGCCTATAGTCAGCAAGGACACTGCCAATCGGAGTTGTGAAATACAGCTGTTCTTGCAACGAACGGTGCCGACAACCTGCCCTATTGAAGTCACTTCTCCAACCAAAATATGGATCCAATTGTGCACAAGGAACCACTGGATCTATTCACTAGACAAAGAGTATGAGCTTGCTTTTCTGTGTAATAACAACTTGATTCATAAAACCTTAAAGGCTTGTGGTATCCTAATGATGAATAGTGGTTGCACAATGAAGGACAATGACTTAACAATAACGGCTACAAATAAGCTCCAAACCCAAATCTCGCTGAACTCATTTCAACCAAGGTTAAATTTCACTCTGGAACTTGATGTCAGCAACACAATGGATGATTCTATGCCCACGTTGAGACATTCAAACTTCGCACTACCCAACAGGGCGCTGGCCAACCTCACCAATGAAATTAAACAGCTGAAGGCACGTCAGATAAATTTACAAGATCTCCAGCCATCTAGCGTCCAGCAGACTACCATCAACTACACAACAATGGCAATCGTGAGTGTTTTAATTAAAACATCATTATAGCCATCGCACGTTTTATAAAAAAAAAACTCCTTACGGGGAACCCACAGTGCCAGCCATACGATTCTACGGAAGTGTGTCAGCTTGTACCGTGTACAAAAGAAATCAACACACGTGAAAGCATGTACATTCTCATGAAAATCCTGTCTTTTCATTCGTCCTTTTGAATCCGACTCTGGAATTTCAAAATCTTGGTTACGGATTTTAAATCAACGATTCTCCAAGTTACTATACATTTTACATACAAGTTTGACAATTCGCCATTTTGAATTTTTGCTAACATGATTGAAAAGCATAATTCATGTTAAGAGCGACGAAATAAGTTTTCTAGCAGTAAAACAAAACAATTGTCCAAATCGCTTAGGAATTTTTCGAGATTATCTCAAACAAACAAATGTTTATTGCGTACTATCCGTAACAGATAAATAGGTAGATACCTATTATATCCTGTAGCGAAATGGACGCGGGTAGTCTAGTGGTAGGCGTGCTAGATCCTAAAGTCCCAGGTTCGGATCACACTCGGACCCCACGCTTTCACTCCCAGAGTGTGCTTATAAGCGACAGATGAAAGTTAACCCCATAAATTAAAATAGCTACTGCGGACTAATCACCCAGTATAGTAAACATAAACGATTCAAGAAACGGAAGTAGAGCCTCAAAGTGAAGAGGCTGCTATGCTCCTAACTGGAATAAAGTAGGAAATATTTTGTTGTCCTGTCGCGAATTTTTTTGTGGATCTTTTTATTTACAAACATTTTTCAATACAATTTTGATGTGCAGGGTGCACGGCGCAATTTTCGTTAACTTCAATTTCCAGAAGAAAAGGTGTTATAATTCATTCATTTGGCGTCCTAAAAGGCCACAGGCATGCAGGCTGAATTTGTTTGATGGAGTTCTACCCATAAGTAGTTCATCTGTTTTTACAGTAGAACAAAAACGCTGTACTATTCTGAGCCAAAAGTCCCCTTTTTCCTTCTGTTTTACATGCAAGGAAGCATTAGCTATTGATTTTCTTATCATCTCGTCTTATATAATATGTACATGTGTATCCACTTACAGATTTACTTGGGCTGTTGACGTACAAGCATGACAAAGCCGGAAATTTGCGTGCCAACTTTCCTAACCCATTTATACTGCAGTGTCGGTCCTCCGCAGCATAGCTATCAGTTACCATCGAACATGTCGAAATCCGAACGAAATTAATCTGCCTCCGCTGCGTCCATTGCAGTTTGTTACAACCAATTGCATCTAATCACGTCGGAATGTTCCGGGCAATTAATTGAATCAGCGCAGCGATGGTAGAAAACTGATAAATTTGTGATCGTTGATCATGACCCTGTTGAGCGTCGTCTTTTCCTCATCTTAATTTCTTGTTTCTTTGCTAAAGATTGCCTTCGGCAGCGCTGCGGAATCCATTCAAGTTGGAAATATTCAAATTCGCGGAGCTCGACGGCTCGGCGGCTGTTACACATTTCCCACGTTATCCCAGCCATTGATGCTTTGATTGGCATTAAATATTCAAGAGATTTTTCGCTTTATTACCGTTTTATGGTGTATTTACATAACTCAAAACTCGTTTGCTTAATGTCACGCGACGACATCCAGGCAGATCAAGCATGGTGCTCCCGCTGTTACCTACCATTTGTAGGAGTTCTCATACGACAATTGTGCGCGAGGGTACGGGGGCTGCAGAGTTTAAGTTGTCAGGGCCATGTGCGAGTTATTTACATTGTGTCATATGTCAAAGCCACAGGGCCGCGGGGTGCTGCGGTGGTCGAGCTGCGGCGGATAAAGTGAGCGATACATTTTTAAACAGTCGATCTAGAGTGCTAGGAACACGCGTCTTGTTGGAACGCAAACAGGCTTGTATTTGCTCAGTGACTTCAATATAGAGCTCCCTGGTCAACGACACTTAAATTATGTAGCCCTCATTTCTACATAAGCTCCCCAATTCGCTTGTAAACCGGCGCATGGATTACTAGTCACATATTTATGATAGTACGATACGAAGGTCTGGGTGGTTGGACAGATTTCAGGTTTTTTTTTTTCCTTCAGATTGCGAAATTGAAAACATTTTCTAAGCGAAAGATGAACATCTTTTATTGATGTACGCACTTAGCAATTGAAGTTCTCGTCTCGTGAACATGTGCCTTTTCCATTACATTTCTTTTTTAACAGTCGTTTCAAATCGACCTATATTTTTCGGTTATTATTAGGACAAAAACATAATGTGGAAATAACAAGTCGAGAAATAGGGACTGATGTCGCTTTCCAGCCGTTGCGTTGTGTTTTTATAAAATAGCATAGTTTGACGTTGAGTCTCTGAGTTTATGGTTTCATGAAGTGAGCACTTTAAAAAAAAATGTGTCTTAGCATTATGCACAGCTGCCCAAAATAAATACAAGGGAAAAATGGTAAAAGGGGAATATTTGTTCTTTATTATTATATGTTTTTGTTTCGTTTTAATTCAGTAAGTGTAATGAGCTTAGCCTAAATCTGAAGTAAAATAAATAAAAAACTCGGACAACAAAGTTGTAAAATGATATGCACCCTTATTGTCAATCCTAACCGTAACTGTTATGAACCAATATATTGAAAATAAGTGTATAAAATAAACTGATGGCAACTCTAACGGATTAAGGGGATATTACCAGCTTAATTTTGTGTTTTCAATTTTTTTTTCTATTGGCTTCAGGGGTTATATCCACTTGTAAGTCCGAAAAAACGTTTTTTTTTGTGAATTTTTTGTGAAGAGGCTTTTCATTAAATAAATACATAGAATAAATGTACATATAGCGAATTTAATGTATTTTAAGAATTCGCGATGTATTTTCAAAAATATTCGGTTCCGTTGTTCCTGTAGTAGATCTCCTAGAGGACCTCCACAAAAAGGTGTCTGGCGGTGAGGAAATTATCTCTGATCCAAATTATTTGAAATAGAAAAAAACCAAAAGATTTAATTTTAGGATAGATGAATACAGGTAATGATCGATGGAATAGTCAAAATTTTGATATTTGACAAAATGGTGGCTTCCCAAAGAAAAAAATCGTTTTTTTCAAGAAAATTCACAGTTTAAATTATTGTCAGAAACCTTATTCCTTCGATCATTACCTGACAAAGTATCTAAGAAGTTTGTGTGAAAATTTCAAGCCGATCGGTCCAGCCGTTTTGGAGAAATTTTCCTCACCGACTTTGAAAACACTGTTTCGAGAAAATCGCGTTTAAAGTTTTGGGAACCATTTAAACTACTTTCAAACGCTCGGAGACGTCTTTACAAATACGCTAATTTCTCCGAAACTATTTGCCGGATCAATGTGAAATTTTCGGACGATATTCTCAAATATATGTACATTCGAAATATGCAAACAAAAAAAATTCGGTTTTTTCAAAATTACAAGTTGATATAACCCCTTAAATAATGCCTAACCATCCCTCGAATCAAAAGATACTTTGTAGAAAGGTGTATTTAAATGTTGTGATGTCTCTAAACCAATTTTTCCGAAGCTACTTTTTCAATTTTTTTTTAAACGCCGTTTTTCTCGGAACCACTTTTAAAAATTGGCAAGCAGTAGAACTGGAACAGTTTTCATCCGACTGACTTCAAATTTTAACTAGACCTTTATTATTAAATTATCTACCAAAGTACACACGATTATATTTTTAGAATTTTTTTTCGCTAAAAGGCAGCTGTTTGAAAAAAAAAAACTGAATGGTTTATAACTTTTTTTCCTGATAGGTATACAATCGCTATAATCGTGTGTATTGCGGTAGATAATTTAATAATAAAGGTCCAGTTAAAATTTGAACTGTAACTCTCAAATAATTTTTAGGTGTATGTTGTGTGTACTACATATGTATATAAAACTTTTAAAATAAGTAGGTACTTGTCTCGGTTAATTATTTTTAATTTTATCTTAACAATATATACAACAAACAATAATACATTTACGGTCGAAAGTCTTTAATAATAATAATAACGAGTGAATAGACACTTGTTTTCAAAAGTGTGCATATACCATCTTTAATTCAAATTCTGCTGTAGCAAATAAGGTATACACACTCTTACTTCCTTTACTGTAACACATTTGTAACGTCATTGGTAATTTCTAATGTGCTGTAGTCAAAGCACTACTTTATGAATATGTGGTTCGTTGTAGATTAAATGAAGATGCTACTTTGTTGTATTTCTTGTATGGTTCACTTTTTTAGCTAAAATTTATTACAGGAATGGTGTTTTACGTGTGTTCTAAACATTTTATAGATAAATGTGAAAACAATCATGGGACGTGGAAAGCATTGTTCCGAGAAAGAAAGGTGATTAATTCTGCAATTTCGAGATCA
Source organism: Neoitamus cyanurus (assembly GCA_947538895.1). NCBI lineage: Eukaryota > Metazoa > Arthropoda > Insecta > Diptera > Asilidae > Neoitamus > Neoitamus cyanurus. Next base: position 8,755,571 of record OX384547.1, read on the forward strand.
AGACAATATCTATAAATTTTTCAATGTGGCGTAGTGAGTATGTTCAAAGAGCAAAATCTGCCAAATACAGATGTGCCGTCAAGGAAGCTCTTAAATAGCCCATCTTCACATCTGTCTATTAGAAACAGTTGCAAGACAAGAATTTGCAGGGCATTTAGATTGAATTTGCAACTTTAAATCTATTATTTTCTAATACACGAAATGGAAAAATGTTCTTTATAGCAATGAAATAAAAATAAATTTATTCGTATCCGATGGCAGGATCTAGTAGATTTAAAACCTAAGCGCTAGAAACACCGTAAAACGAGGTAGCGGTATTACACAACTATGCGTTGATTCCGCTTTTGGTTAATCGACATCATAGGAATTGTACTTCAATATGTTAGATAGGGTAATGCTTCCTTATGCAGATAATTTTGAATTTCATATAGACCTTCCAAGATAGACAATATCAAACCCATACACTCCGCCGCGTCAAGGTGGTGACTACGTGGTTTGAGCAACGAAATATTTCAGTTTGGCCCTAGATCTTCTAATTGCTAGACTTGAACTTGAACCCCCAGAAAAGCTTTGATTGGTCCTCGCGCGTCACGTGATCGTTCATGCTTTCCATCACTTGCTAGAAGTATTCTGATTGCCGACAACTTCGAGGCAATATTGATAATAACCGGACACTTTGACAAATTATTTATTTGACAAATTTCGAGCTGGCATTATATATAATGTCCTCATTAATCACTTGTTCCATAACATATGCACTCACTTTTTCAAAATTCAGGTGAAAGTTAGGACGATAGGCACAATCTTATTCTATTTGTGAATTTGTGATCTGACCTGTTAGCTGACAAGATTTGGGGTTTTACACGACATTACATGTCAAATGATACTCTCGAAATGATAAAAATCGTAATATATAAAAAATAAAATAATATGGTTTAGAAGCACCTTAAGAATCAAAGAACTGCAACGAAAACCTGTGAGGTGATTCCCTCTTCCCTATTTTTAACACTAGAATGCCCGTTTAAGATATATCCTTTTAATGGTATAAGGGCGAGGAATAACAATTTTTAAACGTTTTTCCCGAAAACTGCTTGCAAAAAATGAAGAAAAAAAAATCATACATATTGTTGAATTCGTGCTCCAATAAGCTTTTACCCTGCACGATGCCTTTGGAAAAACGTTCAGTTTTCCTATTTCTCAATTTTTAGAATCAAAGTTCAATTTTATACTTCACTGCTATAATTAGGTCATCACACTTTATCTCTGTGCTAAATTTCAAATTTTTACGTCGAATAATTTTAGAGAAAATCACCAAAACAAATTTTAGAAAATGAATCAACATTCTTTGTTTCATTGTAAACTATGTACACCACTTTATCATTATCACTTCATGATCTTAATCAACAATTTGGACATGTAATTCCTTGCCGTCGTCGCATATTTCGATTAGGATCATAACCAAATAAAATATAAATTTGCTTTCATCATCCGAATAAAATTTGCAAAAATATACTCTCAAGAAAGTAAGCAAATAATACTTGATGTTTGCTGCAAGTTTACATTTGTTGAAAAGTTATTGATACTTCTTGAAAAATTAAAATGTTTGGGAAGACCTGTAATGAGAAAAATATTGAAAATTGGCTATGGCGATACTAACTTCGCAAAAGAAATACGATTTCCCAATAACCCGGCTATTAATACTCGTATATACTTACTGAAAAGTAACATACATACATATGTTGAGATGTTCTTATAGGATAAAAAACGTGAGCGAGTGGGTCCCAATCCAACAGTACTGCGGCAGTTTTATACAGCCCAGGCCTTGGTGGCATTAAACTAAACTTTGAGCAGTGCTCTTTTGTCGCCTGTGGTTTACTTGGTATCGCCAAAGGCATTTGCACTGTAATTTTGCAAAAAATGCACAAATTTTGCCGGCAGCCGAGATCAAGTCTGTCGCGATAAATATGTATGTGATATGACGTGGAATAATCTGTAAAAGCTGGTGAACAGCATTGAGCAATTGAATCGTACTAGAGCACTATCGGTTTTTCGCTCAATTTCATTCATCGAATTAACAATGAGGCAAACGCCTTTGAGAAGCATACCTGGCTCACGGACGGAGTGTGGTGCTTAAGAACTCCCACCGCTGTTCAGTGTTCACCATTAAAAAGCTCGCTCAGCGCAATTACGGCGCATTCGACTGCCCTTAAATCTGCCTGCAACTGGAGACTGGTATGTCTATTCAAGCGACAGTTTTCCATTTATGAAAAAGCAAACAAGCAAAAAAACAACGCCGAAAATAAAAGTCTCGGAATTTCGATTGAATGTAGAGGTGGTGTATGGGGCCGAAACAGATTTGGGAACCGTGAACCGTCCCGCTCCTCTGCCTCCTTCTGAATGATATAATGTTGACTTGAGCCCCCTTGTCACAATGAGGCCGTGAGTGCCTGATGGATTTCGTCTTTTTTGCTCAAATATGAAAAGCGTGTGTTCAGTCGCCCCTTATTCAATTACGAAGGCTCAAAATTCTCTGACATCGCGTTTATTTAGAACGCCAACAGATTCTTGTGGAAATCTCGACAACGTCAACAAGCCTCTTCTGAGCGCCTAAAAGATGCTTCATAAAAAGCTAGCAGGAGTTGTTTGTGTTCACCCAAAGCTGGTGCGGATTACAAAGGAAGTTCTCGCCCAAAATCCCCTGTAGCTTTGAGGCGTGGTTCCTTTACACTAGGGTAGTCTCATAGAGTCGCGGCTGCCTGAAGAGGAACTCCCAATTAATAAATTTATCTTCAAACAAAATTATCTTATTCTACAGGAGTTTTATTAAGCGCTTTTGCTGGTTTTTTTTTTTTAGTTTTTATGTTACCTCCTTCCTTTAATCATGTGACTGCGATGCAAACATCAAATACTTTTGAAACTGAATCGATTGATTTAAATGTTGCTCCGACTCTAATTGAAATACACAAAGTACCTAAAAAGTCAGACACGCGCGTTAAGGGTTCCGAATATTCCAGGATACACATCTACTATTTTTAAAGACGTATTCACAATTCTATTAAAATATTCTATAGTTAATGCGACTATACAATAAAAGCTATGTGAAAATTATTCCATTTTGGGTAACGCATATGGGTGATTCTACAAAAGTTGGGTACCTTTTAGGGATGTTTTGTTTACGATACTGTTTAAATAAAATTCCTACAAATTCGGGTTTATAAGATAGTTAATCTAATGAATAATATTGCCGTGTTCGGGCCAGTCACTTTTTCGAGATATTTCGATTTTTCTGAATTTGACTGCCAGGATACTGACATAGTACTGACAAAAAACACAATGTCATAAGATATATGTATGAAACTTATTAAGATTTAGAAGAAATCTCTTAGAACCTAATAACGGCACATATTTTGAGTCTTAATTCACTTAAGTAACTATTAAAAAACTATTAATATGTAATACTGTAAGAAAAAACTATATCCACCTTTAAAACAGCTTTTGAACATTTTTAATAACTTTATATTACTTAACTTACACTACTTATCTTAACATTATACATTTTCTAAGTAATCAACAAACAATTCAAACAAAAATATGAGTCTTTGACAAAGGACTGACTCCAACGGACTGACGAAAAAGACATGAATTTGAGGTTATCATTAGAACCAACGTTTCTTTTGATATTTTCGAAGATCAACAAGCTACATTTTAAATAATCAAAGCTAACTATGTATAAATTAAAATATAACACAGGTTTACAAGGAAATAATAACTCACCATAGGACTGAAATTTTGACTGGATCCGCACGTATTTACATGACAAACACAACGCTAGCACTGGCACAGTAATGGCGGCCGTAAAATGGCGCAGACTACAGCTGACTTTACTACCAACGGATAAATTTAACACGGATTTGAATTTGAGTCGACAATATTTAGCGAGAAATTCAAATTAGAACAACACACAGCGGACTGACGAATAAAACTGAACACAAAGTTTCTTATTATTTTTACAACAACGGTAACAATATTATATTATAAAAGTTGTGATATACATTGTTAACTACGTCATAGATTGTAGTGAAGCAGTAAGCTTGCTTGAATTAAAAATAATATAATATACACAACCACTTTATTGCGTGGTTTTGGGATTGTGACATGCCAAAGTACTGACGTTTTGAGCATAAATTATGGAAATTCACAAACTTGTATTTAAAATGAATAGCTGAAATTGAGTGACCAAATAAAGGGCATTTAATTGCTTTAAAATAAAATTAAAAATATATACAAAATATTATATAATAACACATCGTTCCTTTGTCTTGTGACAGTGAGTTACCCAACTTTTGTAGAATCACCCATATAAACTTGTGTAAAGGTTTTTCAAACCAGCGTCATTCATTTATTCAGAATTATATATTGTTATTGAATATATTCCGGATGAAGATCGACACGCGGGAAGTCCAAATCTCTGAATCTTTTAGACTACCGCTTATGGAATGTGTTAGCGGAGATGGTAGAGCACACCTCACCAAAATATGGAGTAATTGTGGGCAGATTTAGTCAAAACAACAGTTTCAATTACTTTAAAAGTAGTACGTAACTTTCATAGATGCGTCCTGGCCGTTACTCCTTATAGCCTAAAGAATAAAATACATATAGATTTATTTACGTAATTTTTTTCCAATCTCTTTTAAGCAAGTTTCTAAGAGTGTCAGAACTTTTGACATGACTAGGTATACAAATTCCGGAAAATTAAACTTTATTAACAGAGTAAAAATGTTCGCATTCAAGGTCGTTTGGATCTTTTTTAATCCAAAATGAGATAACAATAAAAATTAGAACGATGACTATTTTGACGTGAAGTCGCAGCGAGAATTAGTGCCGTGAACGTCGCGCACGCAAAACTATATCCATTTTCAACATGTGACATGTCAAGTCTCCTATAACACGATTAATTCGTTTCGCGTTATATGGAAACTGTGTTATAAGAGACTCAAAATTAATTCAAATCAGGAAATACGTTCTATGGAAACCGCGTTAGGAGAAACATAGAAGTAAGACAAATCAGATTAATTTATACCGCGTTTTATGGAAACCATTGCAGCGTTGTATGGAAATCGTTTTATAAGAAACACAGAATTAATACATATTAAATGAATTCGTACCGTGTTATAGAGCGAGAGCTTGCTGGTAGAGCACAAAGCCTACAATCGATTTCATATGTAATATTTTTCCCTGCGACAAAAGGTTAAGCCTCTAGGCGACAAGAAGTTAAGCCTCTAGTCGCAAAATTGCATACTTGACGCCAATAGTGGCCATAAATCCTTCCGATTTATGTGGAGCAGTGACTACAAAGGGTGGAGGGTACCGAGAGTGTATCGAGTAGGAGAATAATATTTACAGGAAACGTTCGTTATGCTCTGAAAACCCTAAATAGCTCTCTCACCCCCGGCGTTCTGATGAGGGTTCTGAAATTTAACCAATTTTTTTTTGAAAGTAGAGGATTTCAACTTTTTTTTAAACTAAAAAAACAATCCATAATTTCGTGGGTCCTCAAATTCTACAATTTCAGAAAAAAAAGGCAAGCACAATTTTTAAGTTAAACGGTTTTATTGAAAATAAAGATAATGATGTACTAAATGTACTAAAAACTAAAAAAATAAATCAAAGGTGTGTACCAAATTTCAGATCAATCTGTCGACAGGAAGGGGGTTAAATTTTAACTACTAAATTTGACCCAAACAAACAGGGCAAGCTAAATAAAACTGTTTAATAAATGAATTGTATTAAACTTAAATCAGACCTATGTATATAAAAATGCATTCTTAAAGTATCAAGTTGTGATTGATACGGTTAATGAATAAAATTTTTAATGGAAATGGCAATGAATATGTAGATTTTTACATATTTAAATTTAGGTTTATTGAATATCACCGGTCTACAGCATTTTTGCGGACGGGTTATACATAATTTATTTTTATTGCTTTTATATCTAGAAATAAGATTAAGAACAAAAAATAGTTCTGAATTTGCTTTTATGACTAAAAAAATGTGAAAATTAAAATCAATGAAAATACATACAAAATTGACATAGAGATGATTTATTAAAAGATACCGAACATTCATTTATGATTTTTTCTTACAATAGAAGTTTTAAAGTAGAGTTAAAATGTTTAAAAATGAATAGTTTTACTTTTCCTGTCATGTTCGGTAGAAGTTTCTCTTATCAACCCCCAAATATAGTCTCCCATCATGCTTTCAGTATACTGGCCTATGAACATCTCTCAAATTCCAATATATCTTGATGGAAGCGTTCCCCCTGTTCTTCCGATTGTGTTATTATTATATAATATAATATAATAGTTAATAATAAAAAAAAAATAAAATCACCGTCCAGATTGTATCTGCAAGAGTTACATGACACATGTGGAGCCCATTTTTTGTCTTAATTTTTAACAGGTAGATTGGAGTAAGCTTGATATGCCTCGCAAATCTTTAAATTTGTACTTAAATCATACTTTTTATCTCTCACTTTAATAAATTCTCGCCGCAAATATAGCAAAACGAATCAGCGTCTCGTTTACAACTTCTCGTAGCCATTTTGTACAGGTCGATACAGCGCAAAAAGATATGTAACACGTTATTTCTCTGTAATATTCAAACACATACTGTCGTACACAACGAGCGACGCAAGAAACACTACTACACGCCCTCTTACATCTCTTTCTACACCGATAGCGCGCAAAGGCCGACATTCATTGGGCGCTAAAATCAAAAATGGTCAAATCGCTCTAAGTTCTTAAAAAGCAAATATTTTCGATTTGTAATCACATTTGTTTTAAATTATGTCCTTATATAATCAGAATATATTAAGTAAAACCCATGCGCAAAAATTTTATTTTTTTTTGTTGGCAATATGCATAAAATTATAAACTAAAATTATTGTTTCCAACAAAAAACCTTGATTTGATACCTATTACATTGTTTTATTATTCTTCCCCACTGTTAAATATTTGCAGTTTAACCCTTTTTTTTCTAATTGCCCGAAAATCCTTCTCACTTTGCCAAGGATATCGTAGTTTTTGTTAGGAAAATGGCTTTCGGTCTATAGTTTTGAAATTTTGGGTAAATGTTCCTTGAATCATCGTAAAGTCTCAATGGCCGTTAGTCTGAATAATCTAGATTTTTCGAGTTACGGACGGTCGAGATTGATGAGATTGAAAATACAAACACTTGCAAATATTGTAAAGTTTTTATTGAAATACATTTTTCACTACGAAAGCTAATATATTTACCAAAAATTTATACATACCATTAAAGAGCAAGGCATTAGGAACATATATCAGTAATATTAGCTATATTAATCAATATTTAGTGCTGCCACCTATCCCTTCCTAGTGATAACAACAAGATTAATTTAACATGAATTTCAACCAATTAATAATCCTTGGAATGAATAGGCAAAGTTTAAATTTGAACAATGTAAGTAATTGTTTCGCCGGTTGTTTACCCGAATGTATTTGTGGGGATTACTGTGGCAGGCCATCAATTTTACAGGAATATAATTAGAATTCTTCAGCTGAATTCCAAGGGATCTTGGCAACAAACTCTTCCTTATTACATAATGTATTTATTCTCTTAAATATTTCGAACTGACTTAAGCGGGCCTCATATACGGAAAAGTACAACAAGCAGACAAATTTAGATATTGCAGGCGCCGCGCCGCGCCGTGCCTTAAAGATGAAATGCAAAATAATTTTTTTCCGCGACTATATTACACCAGCAGAGCCGCCGTGTGTCGTCATCGTCGAGTGCTTTTCATTCAGTTTGTGAGCCCCCAAACCATCCAGTCGTGGTATTTCGACTGCACTTACTTCAACCCTTTTCTCTTACCCGGGATACCCGGCCAGACATAACATTCACAAAAGTTACTGAAAGTTCAATAAGTGGACGGAGTCGGATACTCCTACAATCCATGGCGGCTCATACAACTGCGGGAGGGCCTTTAGTACTACAGACAGCCCTCTTTCCAGGTGCTGCTGCATCATATGCTTTTTGGAGGTTATGTGGGAAAAAAATGTTTGCGATTTTCTTTTGTCGCGGGCCCCCATCACAGCTATGCACGTACGAACTACGAACGAACATCAATACGTCTCCCGGCATCCCGTATATTTTGGTACAGTACGGGTAGGAAACGTGTCCATGCCGGGGAGTAGTCGCGAGAGTCAGAAGAGGCGCTTCGGCGCACTTGAGCCGTTCTTGGATTTTGTGGAACACTTTGGGTAGCGCTCCGCGGATCGAACCAAAACCAGAACGGGAAAGGCAGATGAGGTTTCTTGCGAAACTCACCAGATTGTCGCAAGATTCTGGCCGATCCCGTTTTGCTCATTGTCAGAAGGGCTATGGCCTGGGCTCGCCACAAAGCTGAGACAGGAGGATTTCACTTGAATCAGTTCTCATTGCTATTCCTGTCGCGAAGGTGGTTTGTCTTCGAATTGCTGGTACATTCCATGGTACAGGGTGTGCTGTAAACTGACTGGATGTACCATCTCTCCACTCAGCGACGAGACCGGCTAGCGCCTAGCTCTTGGTGCTCTGATGGTTACGCAGCATCCTCTGCTGTACCGAATCGTCCGCTCTCGTGCTATTCAGGAGATTATCGCCTATTGGATCGGGTCGTAGTACTCAGGGACACATCGGGGACGTGCTCAAAGTGCACTTGGTCTCGTTTCGCTGTTGCCGCTTTTGTTGTTGTTGTTGTTATTGTGGTAGTGCAGTACCCAAATGTGCATTGTGGTGCACTTCTAGTTCGTGTTTTCGTGATTTACATGTGAGTTGTGGCGCTCCCTTCCTTCTTTGTGGACTATTCTGAGTTTCGTCCAACTGCACCGGTTTTAAGGCTTCATAAAAGTCAATCTGTTCCGAGCATATCGTGAAATCCTCTGCCGTAGAGACCTTTACGGAAAGGCCACTGGGTTTGTCACATAAATCTCCAATTAGTGTCCCGGGAAAACTCGCCTCAGCGACAATTCGTTGGACAGAGCTCCACGCAAAAGGAGAAAATGTGAAAAAGTGAAGTGGTCCAAAAATAGGTGCAACATGGAGGCTGTGTGGAGCCATAAATCCCTCATTGCTGCAACATCCGAGTAACTTCGATAAACAAAAGATTTTCTCTGAAGGAAATGGAGTTCCAAGTGTCCAAAGAACGCCATAGGTAATTCCGGCCGGCATTTTTTGAGGTCTGTTTTCTGTTTTTGTTTTCTTATCCTCGTGGATTTACATACAAATTTTACTGCCACTAAAATGATAACGGAGTCTTTTACGTAACACGAGACGGACTGGCAGTGTCTGCCAAGGGACAAAAGAAAGAAAACACACAGCCTCTGCCCCAGAATCTCTGGAGCACTCCCCCTTGGCGGTGTAGTTATCTTGTGGGTAAGTGAGTGATTGCGAAAGTTTTTTTTGGCCCCTGTGATGCAATAGTGCTTCTTCGCTACTATCTGCAGCAGTTCTCTTGGACTCTCATCCAACCTGAAATAACACGTGTGCTGCGGTGCAGGTTCTGGCCAGCCGACAAGAGAACTTTCTGCAGAAAGTTGGACGAGAAAAGCTGTGGTGTGCTCAGGATTTTGTAAGACTTCTCCTCGGAATTGGTGCACATGGAAACTTGGTAAATTGATCTTACCAATGACGCTTAGGAGCATAGAGAAAATATACCAATTCGCGGTGAGAAATTACTGTAACTAAAACGAGGTCTCCAGATAGAATGTATTGATTTTAATGTTAAAGCTTCAGTCGTTTATAACACCCCAATGCATTCTTATATTTTCCTACAAGTATTCAGAAATATCAAGTTAATTCTCTTGTCGACGAATAAAGGCAGAATATATAAATTGGTAATTAATTTGTAGAAAATAGTGCGCTTATACAATTTAATAAATGTATTAATCATTATTCTGATGCACACGCTTACGAGGTCGGTGGCCCCATTTATCGGCAACATGATTATTTGATTAAGTGTTACACAATTGGAACGGTTTTGCTTTTATTCAATCAGCAAACTATCTATAATTGTAATGGAACTCGGACTGCAGTTCATGAACATTGATTGTAATTAATATGAGCTTACTTCCCATTTTATAACAATACCAGATTTGAATATACAGTGGCGGAGGTAATAACAAAAACATTCCCAAATAATGGGATTTTATTGCCACTTATTAAATATTTCACGTTTTATGGAACAATAGCTCTTAGCAACAATTATAATAAGAGATACTTTACACTCATTAATTTACAGTAAAATAGAACAACGAAATTCGGTAGAGTTCATGTGGAAATAATTTAGGCTTACGTCAAGTTCCTGTGCTTTTGTGGATTTTGATAAAACTTTGTGGAAACATTCGAATGAAGAATGAGAAAATTTTCCACGGAATCATTTGATTGATTTTTAATAAGAAATTGTTTCGAATGCACAAATATCCCAAGAGAAATTTTTGGGGGAAATTTTACATGTCAATATGTCAAATGACAATTGTGTTGCGAGTAGGAACTAGGAATATATTTTTGTGTTTTCAGAAGTTCTCCGAGCCTTTTGGAGGGGGCCAAGGAAGTGTTATGTGAGTGAGTGCAGAGATTATTAAAACTTTCAAGAAACACGAGTGTAATTATGTAAATTTTTTTTGTCGGAAAGCAGTGCATTTGAAAAATCTCAAAATTATAATATATTTTTCGGAAAGTACTGTTTTTCGTGAATTCGTTCGACACTAAAAGAATGTTTCAACAAATTTTTATCAAAATCCACAAAACTATAGGAACTTGACTACTTCCATAATTTATTTAAATAAAGTATACGAAATTTATTTTTAATTATTTGCTCACTTTACTTTGTCTGACTTTTTACGTCAAAAAGTCTTTTGGGCATTGATGTAAAGTTTTTGAAAGTAGCATGTAAAATTTTTCTCCAGACAATCTTTTAGCTCCGAATTCAAGTTGGCGCTCATTTACATAAACTTTATGCATATACTTTCTTGAAAAAAAATATATATATACACATTTTTTTTTGCTCGCTATAATACAGGGGAGGTTTAAAAAAAAGAAAATTCGAAAACGCCAAAGGAAATTTTTAGATATTTTCCAACAGTATTATTAAATTTAGTTTTCTTCATTTTACACCACCTCCTTATTGCAGATTCACAATCAGTGACCCCAAAAACCCAAACCAAAAACAAAAGTTCGGATTTTCAGTGAAATGCCTTGAAGTTTAACTTTATCGGTCGCCATATTGGATCCGACATCTTGAATTCCAAAATTTTGAATGCACGCTCGAGGTCTGCGACCCCGAAAACCTCCAATTACCTTTTTCATAAAGATTCCTTGAAGTTGGAAAATTCGATTCCAATACAAAACGGAAATTTCGTTTTTTTCGATTTCCCGACTTTTCCTTTGGAGTTTCCCGAATTTTCTTTTTGTCCAAACCTCCCCTGTATTATAGCGAACAAAAAAAAAAAAATATTGAAATCGGTCAAGCCGTTTTTGAGTTTTAGCGAGACGTACCGCACAGCCATTCATTTTATATACATATATAGAAGATATGTATTGCATGACCAAATGCGACTCTTGCCAAATTTTTATCACTTGTGGTTTACTTGCACCACGCGATAACGCAATGCCGGGAAGTAATTGTAAAGAATATTTTAGATGGCGGACGACCTAGTGCTATTTTTAAAGATTTCAAAAACGTCGGTATCAAGTGTGAGCAACGTAAACTTAAGGATGTATTAGCGATGTTATGTGCTAAAAAACGAGGCAATACCATACATTACATTTCAAAATTTCTGGCATGGTATCCGTATGTGGTTTTAAAGATATTTCCCGTCAAAAACAACCCAATTACGAAACAGACAAAATCGGTAGTGATGGAGAGTAAACGGGGAGAACGTCATACGGGAGTCTACGTAAAGCGAATATACAGATGTGGCAAAATTATTATCACATATAGAAATTTTTAGTAAAATTGTATGGAAACGTAGCTTTTTGACTCAAAAAAAAAAGTTTTGTTGTAAATATATTTATTAATATTTTGTGAACATTCCCCTTGCATTTCTCAAGGATTGCATCTTACGTGGCATTCTAGTGATAGCGTTTTTAGCTGTGGTGACCAAATCGGTATCATTTGCCCAAATTCCTTCATGGCTTCAATCAATTCTGATTTGGTCCGTGAGCAGTTTTCTGCGAAAAAAAGCCCAGATATTTTCGATAGGGTTCATATCTGGGCTATTCGCTGACCAGTCAAGGATTTGGGTTTTGTTAGTCCTTAAAAACTCCGTAACTCTCCTTTCTGTGTGGCATCTCTCATCTTTACCTTTCCCTAATCATTTGTAGTCAATGTCTAATGTCCATCCGCCCATGTTTTTCTCTGTTGAACCATCCTAAAATTCAGCCTCTATTTCTTGTGTGGTCGTCTGGCACATAGCCTGAAAAAGTCGACGTATTACTCTCCGCTACGATTTTTCTGCATCAACGTCACGCATAGTAGCCCTTAGATACTTATCGGATAGGGTGCGGTGCTCTTGAGCTTTCCGCAGTAAATAGCGGTCTGGTAGTCTGTTGTTTTTCGGCTGCGACCACATTTTCCTTTGCTTTTAGGACTTGTTGATAACTTAGCAGTTATCAGCAAACTTGCTAACAAATGACCGGCTAACTCCCACTTTCTGAGCTATTACTCTATGAGAATGTTGTCCTATTTCCAACAACGTCGAAATTTTCGCTTGGGTCACTGCACTGATATCCTTTGCTTTACCCATATTAAATTTTATATAATTCTAAAAAATTTTCTTTTCAAGTAGTTCTTCGTGATTGAGGTAATCTTTGTAAACGGCATGCCAATTTAGAAAAAGGATGCAACAGTAGTTTTATAAACTACGTAAATAAGTTTTTTTAGGAGGTAATAATAATTTGGCCACATCTGTATGTATCAATGGGTATATTAATATTAAGGCATCCATATATAGGATTAACTCGAAAAAACAACAATAACAAAGCTACGAAACTTCAGGGTCCTTAGTTTTTAAGCTATTTAAGGGAATGAAGGCTTGGGGGCTCGGATCAATTTTCCCCTATGGTGGTACATTCTTTTCATATTAGCTGATAATTGCAAAAGTGTGTTCGTACACTTTTAAGTAAATAGGCATTTCGAATTCCATTCACTCTGTGCTCCAGTTACTGTTCTCAATTTTCACTATTTATCCGAATGTCCCTCCCTCTTCTGGGATGCCGTTCTCCTTTGTGTGGAAGTACATCATTGCATTATGCAAAATCCCTTGGCTGACATGGTTTCTTGAAAGACACGAACGTTATCTGGGATGTAAGCACTAGGCTGTATGACCTAAAAAGGGAATCTTTGTTCAGTTAGCTTTGTTGCTTTTCTATGCCAGTTATTCTGCTGAGCACAATGAGTGAATTGGCTAGTTGGGACGTTATGACATGCCTATCTGCTGCCATCGTACCTGAAGTTTTCAACATCCTACTTCGAGATAGTGGCGGTCGTAGTGCTCTGTTTTACATCACATCCTGACGGAGTAGTTTCGTGAGATGTGGAGATGATTTAAATGGTGCTGCATGTATGTACCAACTAATTCACTTAGTCCACTTTTAGGAAATGTGCGCAAAGTGTTCGTGCATGTACATACTTACTCTATTTTACTTTTTACATAGTTCTTAAGCATGAATACCTACCATCAAAATTAACCATAAGTACAGACATTTAGTTACACATGAAAGGTGAAGTGTGATAGATATAAAATTAATGTATGTGAATCATAATGTGAATACTCTCTGGGAACAATTTTTTGTTTGGATCTGGGCAATATAGAAAGTTTTAACAATCAATCGCGCTTACCCATTTATATACATACATTTGTTCACTTCATTGTTCGTGTTATTCGTGACATACAGTCGATGTTGCTCGAAAAAGTTTAGTTGATCCGTAAAGGCATATCCAAAATTCTTAAAGTTCCTAGGAATTGATCCATCAGGCCTACAATTTCTTGCTTTACTTAACATCTTCTATCCCCTCATGCGTTAAGGCGAAACTGGATAAGGACACCCATTTTAAAATTGGAATTTCTTTTTGTCATAAAAAAAAGGCTCAATATTTTTCAATGGTTGAACATTTATTTGAAAGGTTGTTTTATGTCATTTATATATGAAAAACAATTTCGGTCAAATGACAACCGCGGCTGACTTGGCAGTAGCCTATTCGGTCCACTCAGTTTTTGAATACATTTTCGATTGTTCCGGGCCTTATGTCAGCAATAGCAGCTTGAATCTCGTACTTGGGGTCTTGAATTGTTTTTGGTTTGTTGGCGTAATATTTATCTTTCACCGCTCCCCAAAGATAATAGTCCAACGGCGTCGCCGGCCAAATCACATCACCATTTTTGCTGATTATGCGATTTCCGAAGGTAGGGCGCAAAAGATCGATTGTGGCGTTCGCTGTATGGCACGTAGCGCCGTCCTGTTGAAACCAAATATCGTCCAAGTCTTCGGATTCAATTTCCCCGAAAAACCAATCGGCCAACATTGCGCGGTAGCGCTCGCCATTGACGGATACGGCGGCTTCGTCTTCATTTTCGAAGAAAAATGGGCCGATGATGCCGCCGGACCAAAATCCGCACTAAACGGTCACTCATTGTGGGTGCATTGGCTTTCCACGATGACGTGCGGGTTTTCTGTGAAATAAATAAAATTATTATAAAAAACAAAAACGCGACAACAGAAGAAACGAAAAGTATGAGACAAGAAGCAAGAAGATATTCTTTCTTTGTGTACTTAATTCAAATCGACACATATGTATGTAGGTAGAGTGATGTTCAGAGCATAACCGTTGGTCGCATGCCACTTTTTCCTACTTACATAAATACGCTCTTATTACAACATATGACCACGGCTATACTCTGAACATCACTGTGCCTAAACCTATATGTCGGGTTGAATATGGGAAAATATTTTCTTTATGATCTTTTTTGTTTGCTCATTAACTGTATATAACTACCCACAGCAAAACATTGAAATCCAGCTTCAGATTATCAAGAGAACACAACATTTTTTGTGCACCTAGATGATCGACTCGTCATAATTCTGTTTTTATTTTGAAAAAAATTTACACTCTTGAAAGTTACATAAAGACATGATAAAAATTTGAGAGAAATCAAGTGACTTTTTTTTTAAACTAAAATAACATACATGTTCTAAAACATAAAAAAAAGACAAGACCGATGTTTATTTTTACTAACAAAGTACTTTTGTACTAGATTTTTGGCCATTAAAAGAATAGAGATTTAAAGCAATGAAAAGCAATAACCAACGAAATCTGCCTCTTCGTCTTTCAGGACATATTTTAACTTTAAGAGAGTATTATAGAGTAGTATTTGGTATACTTAGCTATGGTAAGTGATTCGTTTTATCATATTCAAGTGCTCTCTCTCCTGTCATACATATGTATGTATTCAAAATTCTCTCAAATAAAACGTACAAATAACACTGAGTTCTAATGAAAATATTTTTGTTGAAGTAATATGCATAGTAATTTAATTATGTCCACATTTTGTTTTTAAAGTTGCCCTTGAAGTTCGATTGCTTATCAAAGAGGTGAGAAAATTTATGTATTTGTATAATGAAAAGTATTCAATTAAAAACTGGAACCCGCCATGTACATACATATGTATATTTAACTCTGACCGAAAACCAGAAATTAAAACAAAAACAGTGAAAACTAGCTAAGCTATGACCGTGACAAAACCTCTAAAAGCATTCCATCATTCATACAATCAAGTATTTTAGGATCCGAATAGTGGCAGGCCAATGTCAGTGACACTTTTTCTTTGACATGCCAAACAAAGCCACATAGAAAAAAAATAAAGAAATTTCTTGGGCTAGATAGCGTGCGTAATGAAGCAGTCGATCAGCCGGCTATTTTAGGGGCACTTTGTTCCGAATGTTTAGCGCCGCTGTAAAGCACCAATAAAATCGAATTTATCAGTGCTGCCAGACGGCAGTCGAGCTTAGTCATCGCGTAATTTTGTTTTTCTGATATTACAATATTTCTACTCCTCGGCTGGGGACTGGAAATATTGTAAAATCAGAAGTTACGGGGTTGACCGTAGTGTAGTGTGCTAAAAATACGGCCGCCTGTGACACGTAAACAATCCCCGCATATGTATCCCTTACGAGAGCCCATATGTGGCTGGAGGTGGACTGACTCACAGGAAATTTGCCAAATCAAGGGGCCGAAGCGCTTTCATCTTTCCCCAGATGCTTTTAAGTTTTAAAACAAATTCCTTTGCTGAATAATAATTACGAGGAATTGAAGACTGTATTTGCTCAGTCTAAATGCGAGCATGCTGCCACAGTTTGTTTGTTTGCCACTGAAATTTTATGCGGGCGGGTATGCGAGGTTGATCTGGCGTAAACGAGGCTCCGCAAACAGATTTTAATTAAAGGCGGCGGAGGTACCCTAATTTGCGGGGCTCGTCTCTGTGGTGCGCCGCAGCAAACCGTCTTCGAAAAGTAGAAATTATATTTTCGGTTGCTGGGAAGAACGGCAAAAGTCATGAAATCACAAAAGGACCTCCCCGACAAAGAACAAAGGTAAACAGTGTGGACGTTTGATTAGAGCTCGGCAGGTCCCACATTATGCCGGCCGGATTCATTAATGGCAATCCTGTGTACTTTATGGGCTTCTTTAAGAGGGAATCCAGTGCGGGGCGGAAATAAATCAGTTGGGCTCAGTCGCAGCAGGTTCATCCCATATGACGACAGCCATATGGCAAGTGCTGTGCCTGTGCCTGTGCCGTTGCTGATTGGGCGCACAAACACTGGAGTTATTTTGCGGCTGTTAAGGAAACATCAAATGATGTTTACGCGATCGATCGCCAGAAATGCCGCGCGTACAGCAGTTTTGAGGCCACCGTTCCGGGGGCGAGATATTGCGCATGATGCCATTTAAACGAAATTGTTAATTTACTGCGGCTACCAGCAATGGAACTGTAGTTATTGTATGGAACAGGGACATAAGGGGCTTACGAGTACGACCGAAGTTTTATAGGACAGTAAAGGAACTCTTGCGGAATTTAGGCCCCGTTAGCAATCCCCTTACACTTTGCTGCGTTAAAATGTTACGAGGACATTGCTTTTCTGCCAGCTCGATTTTATGTGTTGTAAGAAAATATATTAAATAAGGCTATATGGAAGGGAAACCACCACACAAGTAATTATTTCCTGATTACATTTTTATTTGCGATTTTACACCCTCTTTTAGTCATAATCGCCATAATGCAGCATTCGGTGTTTAATCAATTGTGGTAAATGTTTGTCTGAATTCAATGCTCATTACTCAGATGCAAAATGATAAATGATGCAAAACGAAAATTCGCATCCATACGTCTTATTAAAAGAAATAAGAATATGTAATACCTTTTAAGTTAAATTAACGCCAGTTATTATTTTTTTCTTGTGTATTTAAAACAACAAACTTAAAGAATTGGAATTCTTTTGAGAGAGTCAAAATAATGGAATCGGAACTGCTAAAGATGGCAAAGGAAGGTGCATCAGGCAACGAAATTGTTTCAATTGTTAATTTCTTCCTCCCATATTGGTTATTTTTTCGAAGTCAAAAATATATTTTGACTTAGCTACTACGAGTTTGTAATTTTGATTAAATATATTTATTATGAGTTATTATTATTATGACTGTTTTCATTAAAATTTTTGACCCACTTCAAAAAAGGAGGAGGTTCTCAATTCTGTATGGTTTTTTTATGTGTATGTTACGCGATGTCTTCGCCGATTGTGAACCGATTTTAATGATTATTTTTTTTATTGAATAGGCTATATCTTGAAGGTGGTGTCATTTAAATCTGAAGAAAACATTCCACCTCTAAGGGTGGAAAATTAGGGGACGAATCCCATTTATAAAACAACACTCACTTCCCGTTAACCGATTTTAATAAAACTTGGCACATTGTTCCAATCAAAATAAAATATTATGGTGACCTGCACTAAAAAGTTAAAAATAAAATCTTTCTTTAAAAAATAAAAATCGACATCAAAAATATAAACTAAAACACTAAAAAGTTGAAAATAATTGTTTTCAGCGTTCCGTAGCCGAAGGGAGCCCTACGGGACCCTATTACTAAGCCACCGCTGCCCGTTTATCTGACAGCGTATTGTATCTCATGAACCGTAATAGGTAGAGAGTTGAAATTTTCACAGAGTGTGTATTTCTATTGCCGCTATAACAACAAATAATGAAATAACCAAGATCGCGAATTTCAAAATGGCCGCCATGCAAATGAGAGAAAAAAATTTCGGTTATAATATAGCCCCTCTCTTGTGTCTTTTACAAAAGTATTTAAAAAGTACATAGTGTAATATCTTGTACGATGTTATATCGAGTCCGACTTGCACTTGACCGGTTTTTAGAGTCGGAGCCAAGCCGTATCGATACACGTCTGGCAGTGCTCTGCCAAGTAGCTTGCACGTTCGGGTTGCCCACTCTAGCACGCTCGTTCCTCGTGTCCTACGAAAAAGGTTTCGAAAGTCTTGAATTTTAAAGATAATATTTTAAGTCTACTAAAAAAAGCATGAATGACCCGACTTAATAGGTCCTAATTAATAAGTTACCAGTACAAGGTCCGTGCGCAAATTGCAAATAACAAGATCCCATGTATATAATATTGTAGTTGAGCAAACTGAAAATACTTGGAAAACCCAGCTTGAAAAATAGACCAGAGAGCCCTTCCCGCTCCTCTTTATTACATATTACAATTTTTCCATATTTGCTCGGACATCGTATTCAAAACCAGGGACCCAAAAACCCTCATGGTTCAATTTAAAACGGTTTTGAACGATGGCGCACCTTTAATATTGGCCCAGAGATGAAACCTAGCTAGATCGATTTGCCGCCTCTAAAAACTAACTAAAAAAAATCTTAGTCTGTAAAATTCATCAAAAAAGATAGAGCCGTTAATATGCTAAATTTCTCTACCCAAACGTTTCACTCAGTCAAGAGCACCATCTGTAACTGGAAATAATTTGTTAGTTATTTGGGAAAGATTTCTTCGACAAAAACATAACCGCACTTAAAATAGAATGCCAGCCGAGCTACTCGTATAGTATTATATCTCTCCTACATTACAATCGCCATCTTTTATAGAGTAGCTGCAGCAAAACTCTAATACGTGGCAACATCACTTGATCGCACGCATTTTGTTAACAGCAAAAGCTCGCTTGTTTAAAAAAAAGTAGTTTTAGACTTGATATATTATTCGCTTTTTAGCCTTTATCTGTTGTAAACTATTGAGAAGTTTAGTATTGTCCAGGCTTCTATGACTGCCAGGTCACCATTTTATTGTAATAGGGTTTATAAGTTTATGTAACATATGTGTGCCAAGTTTCAGCCTGGGGGGGTTGTTGTAAATTGACTTGCAAGGACTTCGATAAGCTAATTGCATTCTACTCACCGAACCTTTGATACCCCATTGCCATGAAAAAAGTAATCCGAAATATTGCGTTTAGAATGACGTCACTTAGCATGTAGTATTTTATTCGTTAAACCCTTTCATTTGATATCCAGTTAAGCGGGTTGTAAAAAAAAGGCAATCCGCCATCTTACCTATAGAGCACGTGAAAATGGATTTTCATCGAGACTACACCTTTTTAAGTCGATTTATCTTCCCCAAATTACCTTACCTACATATGTATTTCTACAACTGCAGGTAGAGTCGCGAAAGTGAACAAATGTTCTAAAATTTCCTGAAATTCTCGTTTTTCCCACAATTTCTCCCAAATGCTTGTAATTAATGCACTTCGTTTTTATTTTTACAGAATTTCTTGTCTTGTTGCCTTTCGATTAAGGTCCAACTTATTTGTTGAAAACCGTTTGCGGAATTTTTAAAAATTCTGCATTTTACAAAAAAGTTAACTTAAATGAACCCTAAAATGTTTTTGCCTAAATTAAACTTATTATAGTTAATGACAGTATGTTACATATGTTTAATTTGTAAATTTTTCATTTTAAATTCAGATTTTATAATAGATCAATTGGTAATGTTTACAATGGATTGTATTAAATTGGATTAGATTAGATTAGATTATTGTAATCCCTACAATTTGTTTTACAAATTCGTGGCAAACGCCAAGCTTTCACCATTCTTAGTTTTTTTTTCACTATATACAACCCAAGGCGACCAATAGTAGCATTTTCTTATATGTACAACCCAAATAGTTCTTAAAATCAATTTTTTTTTTTATTGAAAGATGATTATACTTTCTCATGGTTTGAAAATATGGCCGTTGCTCATATTTGTAATTTATTATAATTTATTACAGATACGTACTATTTTTTTTATTCTTGTATGAGGTTACTAACTTAGTTTTCCTATGCTAGGCCTTTTTTGTTATCCGCAAATAAAATTAAAGTCGATGGAAAGTTTTTCAAGCGTGATTCCGTATTCCCTCAAAGGGTCATATATTACGGTACATTTGGGCCCATTGTGGCCAAACATACAGATCTAAAAACATAGCTACCACCCACAAATGCACTACTTATTGTTCGAGGAATTCATAAATTCTGGGAGAGCATAAAGCCACGGCAGCAGCTTTTTATTATTTCAGTCGGTAGAAGTGTCGAGGAAATATCACCTCCCAAGTAGGGGTAGCACAGGGTTTCAGCACAAGAAAGCCGAGGAAGTTTGTTAAAGGAGCGCAGAACATACATTTCAGCACTTTACTAAGCGCATTATCCTTAACCCTTAAGCTTTAAAGTAGTCTTCGTCAACAGACGTGCCATTTGTGTGCATTCCCGGGAGCCCAAGTTGTGCTCATCGAAAGAAGCAGTTTAGGAGCTCACGGCTTTGCTCCAGGTCCACATTCTGACAAGATGGAAAACGTGTCATTGCTTCAGTTTCGCGGCGAACAGGGAACTGCTGCACCTCGAAAACTTTAACTTTGAACTTGTCCATCTGTCAACATCCACTTGTCGAAAATCGAGAGCAAGTCCATGATGGAGTGAGTGCTAACTCGACATAGCCAAGGCAAGACAGAGCTGCAACGGCACGAAGTGCCTCGAAGTATCAATGCAAGTAACACAAAAGATATACTAGATTCCCACGCCTTCGTTAACACGTTGTGGCCACATTTCTCAGTTGTTTATTCTGCCCCAATAAGGCCTTCGAGTTTATTTAACGTCTTCGCTATTTCTTCAAGGGAGTCATAAATTTTTCGTCGGCTCACTTTGTGCGCCAGCGCGTTCCGCTGTTGTTCTTGAAAATATGTCCAAAATATAAAAAAGGAACGTTCCCTCAGTCCAACACATTGAAATAAAATTGAATAAAAGACGAAAAAAAGCAGCATTCCTCAGAGGAAAGGAAGAACCCTCAATTGCTTCGCGGCTCAAAGCCCTTGGCGCTTCGGTGTCAGATAAGATCACATCGAGAATAAAATCTTCAAATGAATTGACCAGAACTACCTCAACCTTTCTGTGCACAAAGAAGGTTCCCATCAGCTAATTTCTCTGTCAGTCCATTTTTGGACACAAGTTCATGGACATACTTTTGCGTGGAGATTTTATCAGCAATTTTTGTGGAGTTCCCCTCTGCGCTGTGAAAATGTATCGATTCGAAAAAGCCGAGCTTTTTGAGGCTTTCGGCAATTAGATTAAAACTGATTGTAACATTAATTAAAATAAAATAAATTTATTCGGTGATAATATCGGTTTTATATTTCAATACAATGCTCTTTTAAGGTGACCTTCTCCTAACTGAATTAAAAAAAAAGCAAAAGTTTGGGATTTTTTTACAAGAAAACCAAACAACATATGACCTTGAATCTTTTTTTATTTGGAAGTCTTTAACAAAAACTAGAAATTGTTTTTTTATTTTTTCATTTCTCGCTCACCCGTCGCCGCCAGAGGGCGCCAAAAAAAATCGGCCTTTTTCCGTAATTCCGTGATTGCGGCTCGCCAAATCATCTGACACAGAAAAATCAAAAAACCACTTAAATTAGACATTAGAATGTATAAATCTAACTAGGATCTAAGGAATCGCTCGACTAAAAAAAAAATTGCAGCCTTTTGAAGTCAAAAATCGAGAATTTTTCGACAAATTTTTTACAAAAAGTGCTGTAAAAAAAAAACTACTTGGGTTTTGTCTTATATCCTAGTTAGATTTGTGAACAATTGAATTCAGAACAAATTGAACCCAGGTTTATGGAAATCGGTTGAGCGGTTCAAGAGATATCGTTGAACTACGATTGAAAAAAATAAGTCGAGAAAAATGCGTTTAAAGAAAAAAAGAGTTTTTGAGTGGAATATTTCGCACAATACCGAGGAAATGAGCAGACTTACTGTATTAATTAATAGCACTTTAACTCGAAAACCATATTTTTTTTTTCGTGAAATTTTAGGACATGATTCAAGTCATATTAAGGAACATTTTTCTGTAAAAAAAAATAAAAAAAAAATCGATTCATTTTGACCCCAGTTAGGAGAAAGTCATCAAATATATATCACTATAACTCGAAAACCATATATTTTTTTTTCGTGAAATTTTGGGACATGATTCTAGACATATTAAGGTATATTTTTCCGTAAAAAGAAAAAATCGTTTTTTTTTGCCCCAGTTAGGAGGTCACCAAATATATAGCACTATAACTCGAAAACCATATTTTTTTTTTCCGTGAAATTTTGGGACATGATTACAGACATATTAAGGTATGTTTTCCGTGAAAAAAAAAAATCGATTTTTTTGTACCCCAGTTAGGAGAAGGTCACCTTAAAGAACAAATAATAATTCATAAGAAAAAACGAATACAATTTAAATGCCTTGAAATCCAATCTCAACACCATCTTCCCCATGAGGAAAAATTTTTTGGGATTATTTTGTGAAATCATGAAATAAATTGCAATTATGTGCACAAGCCTTTATTACACTACTATTGAACTATGCAGAGTTTTTTTTCGTAGTGAAGAATTATAACAAAACGGCAGCTGCACAGTACGAGGGGATATGTAGCTCACGCAATTTCGTACCTGGGACAAAAATCCAATTCTTTTTCAATTATAGATAAGACCATAGAAGTATGTATTTTTTGGATGTATTCATTCTTGAAAAAAAATCGCAATTCAGAAAAAAGTAACTAATTGTATAGAAAAATTCATCATACATATAATGGTTTATAATAAAAAAAAAACTATGCAATATAACGAATAAAACCCTAAGTGCTTCTGTGGATAATCTAGATTTGAGTGTACAGTTAAAATTTCAAATCAATTGGTAACGATTTGTTTAAACTATGTTTCCCGCCAATTTAAAAAAAAATTTGGTTACGAGAAAAACGAGTTTAATATTTTCGGTGTCATGAAATTATTATCGGAGTGAACTGAGAGGGACGGCGGCAGAATTCGGGTACTTAGAGATTTTGAGCAAAGCAAAAAATTAATTTCGGATTTCCCAAAATCCCCGAGGGGCCTAACCCCTTAACTGCGGAATTTAGTTTTAAAACCTCTTATGGTGTATCTTCGTATTCTAATGATTTTATTCTAACAATCTTCCAAATGATAAATAATCATTTATGGTACCTATGTAGATTCGTTCCCTCATGCTCACACTAAATTGATGGACCGTAATAAAAAAAATAATTCGAATGTGATGTCCATTCATTAGCCTTTTATAGGCAAACTAGAAAAGAGATCGTAATTTATCTCACCGTATCCAGAATAATCCTTAGGCTCTTCTAAAGTAGCCAAACAGATATCCGAAACCCTTTATCCGAGCCATTCATGCCTTCACAGCGTCAAAATGCGTCAAATATTTCACGAGTCATAAAAGAAACATTATCTCTTCCTTTGCAACTGGGAGTTTTCTAAAATCCGGTTCCACCCACGCAGTAGGCACTGATCCTCAATCTCCTCCAGCCCCAGTCAGCCCTCACCAAGAAGGTTGCTCCCAAAGTGCGTTGAACGCTGAGTTTATTCACCCCAGGAAACTGAAAGATGGGAAGCCCGAAAGGAAAGGAAAAAGTGAAATTTTAGGCAACCATGTAAAAGGGATGAGTCGAGTCAAGGATTCGTTGCGGAGGGAGCTCCCCCAAAGGACGATAACCTCCTATTTTTGTCATTTTCTCCGTTGCGTTCGGTAGAAACTCCAAAAAGTTATGGAGATGATTGCATAACGCTGGGAATGAAATAGCAGACGTTTCCCGGACCCTCATCGGTGCTACATAAATTTCTGCTTTGTTGCCGCAGATGGCTAGAGGACTGCTGAGGATTAGTAAAGCCCAATTGGCTTCCGTTACCCCACGTGCCACAAACCGGAAGTAAAGTGAAAACAAAGTAAGAAAAATCCTATCCACTTGAAAGAGAAATGGGAGCCGCAAGTTGATGGACCAGGAGGATAATTGTTTGCTCGTGATGATGATATATGCCACCTTTCTCCCTCGCTTCGCGTCTATAAATTGTTCCCTGGGGCAATTTTCTCGTTTCAGTGATTTAGGAAGCAATCAGGTATTTTCGAGTGGATTTGGACATTAGGAAAAAACGAAGGCAATTTGTTGGAATTGCAAATAGGGTGATAGTAATTGATGCTTAATGAGTGCGAAATACTTGGCACCTAGCATAATAAGAAAGATTTCCTAGGTGTTTTTTATAGTAAGATTATGATATACGATTAGGGTTAATTCTTGACCCCTAATAAAATTAGCGATAGAACTAATACAATTTTTTTTTTGTTGGGGTGTACAAATGCCTAATCTCAAAAGCATAATACCTCCAATAGATATAACCTCAAAAATCAGTAAGTGCGTTGAGTGAGTACAATAAGGTTAGGAAAAAAAACATATCTCATATACATAGCTCTAACATAATGTAGATGCATATAGGTGATGGACCACTTTGCGGACAGTTTAATATTAGTACTGTGAGAAAATCAATAGAATTAAAAAATTTCTAGATATTCCGAAACGATAGTCAAAAGGGTTTCTATCAATGCAGTACCCTAAAGAGGTGTTCCTTTGTTTTTGATTAAAAATATAAACTGCTAAAAATTTCATGAATGTAATAAAAAAGTTGAAGTTGTTGCCTAGGGGTATTCACTTCTCAGTTTTGCGGATTGCATCTTCGTATTTTCGTAAAATGTATTGACTAAGTTTAAATTTATCTTGATTGTCAAAATGCTAAAGAAAAGTGAAAAAACAAGTTACAGTAGAAACTTCCATTTTGAACAAATTTTAATTTCTAAAACAACGGAACTTTTTGCAAATATAGGTATAGGTTACGAATTAATTTCCAGTTCATAACACTTTTAAAGGGTCAGGCCACTCTAGAGGCCCAACAAATAGGCTTTTTTAGGATTTTTTTTTTTTCAGAAGTACTACAAAATAAATCGAGATTCTAATAAAGAGTATTTATTATACATACATATCAGTGACTATATACAATAATTTTGTTTGAAGCGATTAATTCCAAAATGGTGGCTGTGTAGCATTTTTGCGATGACGTCTCCGTTTTTTTCAAGGCCCACGGCCGGACAAACAGCTCCTGTATTTTTTGAATTATTTTTTTTATTCTATATAATAACTGCTATAGAAGTACGTAGGTTTTTTTTCGATATATTGATTTTTGGCCAAATGGCGCACTTCCAAAGTGGAAAGTGAAAAATTGGCCTAAAAAATCATCAGGTAATTGTTAATAACAAATGAACTATGCAATGTATAAAATAAATCCGTACTTCCATAGACAATGTATTTTTTAAGATATGTATATTCAAAATTTCAAGTGTATCGATTGAAAATTGTCTGAGTTATGTTTCCGGCCAACTTAAAAAACGTAGTTTTGAGAAACACGCTGCACAGCCACGATTTTGAAATTAATCGCTTCAAAAAAATATTTGTATACAGCCACTTATATGTATAATAAATACTCTTTATTGGAATCTCGATTTATTTTGTAGTACTTCTGAAAAAAAAATCCTAAAAAAGATTATTTGTTTGGCCTTTAGAGTGGCCTAACCCCTTAACTCATGACGTATCTACATAACAACATAAAATGCAAACCTTTTTGCACATGGGCGGAAATAAATAATTCTTTACAGGTCGGACACCCGGCAAAATTCGATTGATTTTACGTGTATATGTTGCTGCAAAATATGCCATTCGCAAATCCTACCACCAACTTTATTACCAGCCGTATTTTTTGATCCCAGTCGTCCCCTTCCTCCCTTATTTGTTGGCAATATCTCATGCTATACTTGTTATTTTCTTATTCTCTATTAGTTTAAGTTTGATTTTACATATATTCTCAATCTTTAATTTGTAAACCCGTTTAGCCTTTTCCGCAAATATTACTTAAAGTATGCTCTATAAAATCGTGGAAGATTGTGGAGATTTAGATTTCTATTCGTTACAGATTGATTAGTCTACAGAAACTTTAAACTGTTGTTTGAACAACTTAAAAGCGATAGACATTTATCATATTAGTTTAAATTAATGCATGTTAAGAACCTCTCTGAAGAAGATAAAGACTTACGAATAGACGACCCATTCCATTAAAATAGCGATATTACATGCGAATTGCTTCGAATACTTTTCCATAAATGCATATTATAGATGCTTTCCTGTGGCATTTCATCTTCCAAAAGCTAACAGTTTCTTACTTTCAAATCTTAAATGGACTGCTAATTTATAGCACTCTAGGATTTTCAATAGAGATGTTGAAAATAACATCATAAAAAAAACTTCCGAAGACTTATTCGATCTTGATGGTTTTTACCTGTTACCCATAAAAATGTAATCGAAAAGAAAACAGAAAAAGCAACAAAATATGGACACCGCACCGTCATTTACCTCGTATCATCACACTGAAGTATCGCATCGCTGCAGGCGATCCCAAATCGTAAAATTTCCCTCTAAAAGTCTAAAAGCAACTGATAATAAAAAAATCACTTCCTACCGATTTGCCATCTTGTAACCGTCGCACAACTCCTCCATTCTTCAAACCTCGTCAACTTGAGATGAAGTGACAAGTTAACTGCTCCAACAAATTCTTCTCCGAACGAACGAAGGAAAAAATCGCTTTACATGATGACTTCCACTCGAGTTGAGTTTTAAAGTCTTGAGAATTTTTTCCACCATCGTCCCGCAGGCGCTGGGTTAAGGTGAAGAAAAGCTCCATAAAAAATTTACTGCGGAAGCCACCGAACGATGAAAATACGAAACCTTCCAAATTGCTGATGACAAGACTTGCTTATATTAACAAGAAGGGAGGAACCGACTTTTGCCTTGTATCGGTGCGAAAGTCATTTTGGGGACAACACCCAGCAACTCAGACTGTGACTTGCTATACCAGGGAATTATGCCACCACAGGAATGAGAGCGATAAGATTTTCCTTTGATTGGGGCGAATCACCCAGTCGCATTTTAGCAGGTTGGCAAAGATTTAAGTCACAACGACCCCTCGGCCTCCATGCCTCTATTCCGCTTGGGTAGCCGTTTGCTCTCTAAGTGGTTTCTGTCACCAGATCCCTTCTTGGTGCCATATTTTCTTCAAACTGTTGCAACGCGATAAGGCACGTTCTTGATTTATGTTCACCCAACATGGCAGAAGACGAAACATTTTTCAAACCACCTCACAATAGAACATAGTGATTTTAGCCAGGAAAATATTATTTATTATTATATTATTTATTTTTTATTATTATTTTTTTATTATTATTATATTTTTATTTATTATTGTGCAAGCCGATATAGAAAGTGTATACAAATATGAATGGATGATTGTTTAGTGCTAGAATTACAAATTCATTCATGTATGATCTTATTAGGTAGGCATAACCGAAGAAAAGATTTGTGAGGTGATATCCTATTTGTGTAGAAAACACTGATAAAACCTACAAGACTAGAATTAAAGCTACTATTACATACTACTTAAATCTAAGGGTTATAAAATAAATTAGAGCTAATTGTCTATGTGCCTACATATGTATGTAGATCCTTGATTTAGGGATTCTGGGACCATAAGCACCGTTCATAAAATTTATCCGCTATGCGTTTTGATTTTTCTATTATTAGTTCTAAGTTAGCCCTATCGTGTAATTCTAGGGTGGAAAAATGTCATATCAAATTCAATATCATTTCAAGGATTTTATTTTGTGCAACTTGTAATTTATTTATATGATTCCGTGCACATTGAAACCATATAGGAGCTCCATAAAGTATGAGAGCTTGAAATATTACCTTATAAATATATTATGAGCTTATTTTCTAAATTCATTGTCGGTCTCCTATTAATGAACGGATACATTATTTTTATTAAAAGCCTGGTTTTATGTACAAGTAAAGATATGTGCTTGTTAAAAGTGAGCATTTTGTCAAGTAACCAAGTAATTCATTCATTCAAGTTTAGATTCCTATTTGGTAGATATCGTTCATGTTGCCTGCGTGTGAATAACATAACTTGAGTTTTGTTCAAATTGAGATTAATTTTACATTTTTGAAAATAATCATACAGTTTATTGAGTCCGAGCTGTGGGTGTAAACAAAAATATGAGGCCATTTCATATAAACAAAAAATAGGCGTATCGTCTGCAAAAATGGAAAACAGACAGTTTGTTATTGGGAACTCCTGCAGTGATGGAGATTGCATTGGAAGACATATCCAAGGTGCACCCTAAATGAACGTTTATTTAAAAAATATTTTACTGTCACAGTTACCGCCAAAGGAAAATTAAAGCTCATCTTCTTATGTATTAAAGCGTCATGCCAAGCAGAATCGAAGGCAGATTGCACATCAAGGAGGACCAACCTTGTAGATTTCTTATTGTTGAGTTGATTTTTGATATTCTGGGTTAACCTTTGAAGGGGATGGTATGTTATGAACATACCATGGCTCTTCAATATGGGGGCGGGATGAGTTGTATCCGTTTCCTTTTTGTTTCTTATAAAGTGAAGTTTACTCAACACCCTTTTTAGCTATTCTGTTCAGATCTTAAAATTTTGAATGGCTGCTGATCATAAAATAACTAATTTATTTCTTATTTCCCAAAAACTCGAAATACGTCACTGTAAGGACTGTTACATGCAAAATCATCATTTTGTCTTCTTTGGATGCCATCTCTTTGATTTTGTAAGAACTTATCGAACAATCCTTTCGTGTAAATCTATACATATTAATTTTTGCAAACGTTTAGCATGGGGCGATACCTAATACATTTTTTCTTTTTCTTTACAGGGATTAGAGATTCCATCAACAGCTGCTCTGATCACACCCAACACAACCACACAAATAATCACTCGACTGCGTCCGAGAAGCGAAGCATCCTCCGAACGAACAAACTCCTATCGATTTTCAATGGCGAACCTTGAAGAAACCCACGAGTCTGAATTGGACGCTATCCTTGGAGAGTTAAGCTTGCTCGAGCAGCGCAGCACAGATCTACGCCAGGGACGATGTCATAGAAGGTCCAATTCGACCGTTTCGGGAGCGACCAATTCGACAATTTCGTCCTCGTCCGAAAGCGGAACTGGATCGGACGGTGTGCTCCGCGAACCAAGGACTGAGAGTCCAGATAATGACTCAGCATTCAGCGACACAGTTTCACTCCTTTCAAGTGAATCGTCTGCCTCCAGTGGAGTGTGTGCTACCCAGCACCTCAAGAACCATCAAAATGCAGGCGGCAATCTCACACCGGCAGAAAGTGCAAAAGCCGCCAAGATTCAGTTAGCCCTGCAAAAACTGGAACATGCCTCCATAAGACGACTATTCGTGAAGGCGTTCTCTGCAGACGGAGCATCCAAGTCGTTGCTCGTTGACGAACGGATGAGTTGCGGCCACGTGACTCGGCTGTTGGCCGACAAGAACCATGTGCAAATGGAGCCGCATTGGGCCCTTGTGGAGCATCTGACTGACCTGCAAATGGGTAAGTAGTCGGCAACCAGATAAGACACAGTGGTTCGACTCGTTTTTAGATAATATCTCCCCCGCTAGAGCCCCTCGCCAAATCTATTTGAATTTAAAATGCAATCACAGACGTGTTACGGAATGCGCCTTCCTCCTGTAGACCCCGCTCTTCCCGGCGTTGGCACAATTCGCTTCATCCACGATTCCCGCCGGAAATATGAAATTTGAACTGATAATTCAACAAATTTTCCGGATAATTGCTGCCCACCAGTGGAGGCTACCTACAATCAGCCGCAATTGCTATTGTTCTAGTTAAGTCCGCGTCGTCGCAGGTTCCTTTGTTCTTGCGGTTTTGATTGATGCAAACGCGATTATGTAAATTTTCTGGAAAAAAGGAACTCGATAATTGGCCTCACCCGCAAATGCCTGCAATAGGTCTACCGCTCCGGCTCAGATTGATGGATTGCCTTTTCCCCCCCAATTTTTCCATGGAGTAGTGATTTTTTCCCAAAACCTACTATTGGTCGAACAGTTTTTTTGTAGACCTTGGGAGATTGATTCCTAGCTGAACAAATTGAATATTTCAATCATTACGATTATTTTCTCACCGATTGCAATATCCAGTTGCGTTGCAAATACGGGTATGATACATTAAGGGGATTTTGCCTTTTGTCTGGTGGTTATGCTTGCAATGTTTCATGTAATTTTCAGATGTTATATATAATTAATGTGGTGTATATAGACTAAACTATGCTGATTGTTATGCTACCCACTTTTAACAAGCCTGTCACAACTTACTTTGTAGACTCCGTTTTGTTCTAAGGGCTTTCTTTTTTTGTCCGATTTTATTATTGGTTAATACATTCTTGCGGAGTTTTTTTTTTCGTTGAAGTTGAGGTTAATTTGTTTTTAAGTAAAGCTTTCTTTAGCTGCTCAGAAATGTTAGGGATGTGAGGTATTTTTCTTCGTTTTCTTTCTTCATCTTCTGTTCTTGTACCGAAAAAAAAGTACTATAGGACTCTTGATTTCTACTTTTTGTCAAGCATTCTGTATATATGTAATTTTGTCGTTATATCCAGTATTTGTAGCAATCGTTTTTTATGGTATTATTATTACGTCTATTTTAAAGTTATTAAGAGGAATATTTAAAAAGAAGCCTATCAATATATGCCATTTTTGTGCACCATGGGTAGTATTATGTCTGTATAAGTGCTTTTTCTGTTATTGTTGGATTCTAATTTGTCTTAAACAATTTTTGTTATTAAGTCTAGAAAATTTATTTTTTTGCCACAGAATTCTACTGTAAATTGTATATTTTCATCGATTTTATTTTTAAATGCAATAATTGCCTTGTTCCTGCCCAAATACAAGAGATATCATTCACATATTTGTACCAAGTAAAGATATGCCTTGCCGAGTCAAGACGTTGGAAAATTAAGATGATCGCCAACGCCAACAAATGGAAATCTTTCCATAACCAAGAGGACATAAGAAAAAAGGTGAGAAACAGACATCCAGGCAGATGAAGCAGGATCTATTCGCGCTTCGGCGGTTAGAAAACGCCTGATAAAAGTTAATAATCTTTGCTGAACACGGCAAGAAATTATTACATTCAAAACTCGTTCGGATTAGGCTGTTTTTTTCATCCTGGCCTTTGTCGAAATGGCATAGGGGTCTATTCTGATATCCAATTCACAGTAGAGTGAATGTTTCACATGTTGCGGAACTGTCGGTAGAATCTATTCTCACATTCGCCTGAAGTGAATATTTCTCGCATGGACGAAGTAAACGTTACGTGGAAATATTTTTAACGCGAATCTGATCTCAGAGAGACCCTATAATGTTTTATGGACTATAAAGCCCAAAATGGTTCTATTTGACCCTAGTGGTTCTCTTTTGCGAGTTCGAAGTTGTATACAAAGAAGACAATTTAAACATGGGGAATGCGGCGCAATGGTCTTGGGCTGTTTTTCCTGCTTCAAAACACTGCTATTTTTTGAGCATGTCTCTATATACTCTTTGAAAAAATTAGAGGAATACTTTTAGCCCTATAAAGTAAATAAAAGAAAAACTACAAATATTCTACGACCGATTTAGGTTACATGTGGGATTAGTAGAGGGCTGCTTCCTGAGTGAGAGAACCAAAAAATTGACCTTGTAGGGAGCTTATGTTAGCTGCCGTATTGTAGAACAGGTTTTTGAAATTATGTCGGAAACCGTTGATCCTATGAATAATTTAGTAAGAACCCAGTACAAAATTTCCATATTTAGCTATTTACATAGCTACATATTTTTGTAATAATTTTTCAACCTCAGTATTATTTGTGATAAATCATTAGTTGCAAGAAGCCTACGATTAAATGGAAATCTTCTTTTCAGATGGAAAGAGAAGGGAACTTTGACGCATTTAATTTGCAACATCCAAAGAAGTAGAAACCTTCCTTTCCAATTGTTTTAAACCTGTAGAGCATCTACGATAATCTTTTGATCCCTTGAGCCTTCGTCGGAGCAAGAATGCCTTCTCCACTGCTTTAATTGCTTATTCAGCTGATGTTCCATCTTCTACATACAATCTATGCTTTTTTGTACCTTCTCTTAGTGCGCGATGTTATAAATTCCGGAAAATCATTTCCCAATTTCCTTCACCTTCTCACACTACGATAAATCTTTCAGCCATAAAAGCCTATCCTATAACGCTTTCAGTTGCGAACTAAGCAATTTCTACGCAAACGAGGGTCTTGCCAATTTGCCGGAAAATTGCTCATTCATAGGAATACGTAACTTGAGAACCTTTCCTAAGGCCTTAGAAAGACCTGTTTAATTATGAACACCAAACAGCCCAATATTCTGTTCTTAAGCGTTCGCAGCTTACAAAAGTTTCGTAATTAGCTTCCGTAATTGGCGGCACTGTGCAAACTTTCTCTCCATTTGTCGTGAAAAATTACTCCGCACTTTTGTCCGGTCTCAATTGGGGAAAATTTTATCGTCACATGCAGAAACTCCTTAATCGCCTAGTTATTTCAATTTTTCCAAAATGGCACTACACACTTAAATTTACAATCTTATTTTATGTTATAATAAAATTCTACTTAACTCTAAAGAAGCAGTTAAGAAATATAATCAAAGGTTAGTTCTTACTGTAACACAATACGCAAGATAACACGGTTTCAAAATTATAAGCAATTGTGAAGTTTTGTTTAAAACGACTTCTACTGGTTATTGTTCAGATAATCTGTTCTTGAAATTTAAAATAATATCGGAAATGCCTAGACAAAAATTCAATTAAAATTACTCTTTTCCCTTAGTTCTATCGAAACGTGTTATTTTTTTCTTAATGACTGCATAATCTTTTGATTGAATCTTTAGAGTGGAATTTCGTATATATAGTAGAGCAATATTTCATCTT
Source organism: Neoitamus cyanurus (assembly GCA_947538895.1). Lineage (NCBI taxonomy): Eukaryota > Metazoa > Arthropoda > Insecta > Diptera > Asilidae > Neoitamus > Neoitamus cyanurus. The sequence continues at coordinate 8,788,927 of OX384547.1, forward strand.
GAATATGTATTACGTTTGCTCAAGAAGAACTCTTCCTGCTTTGAATTTAAAATCGCCTCAAGTCTGATAATTAATTAATTAATTGTGCTGCCATTTGTAGTAATCAGTTGCTGACGAATACTACATGAAATAAAAAAAATAAATATTCTTGAACCTAACTGTAACTTGTAACTATTGTAGATTATTTAAAAATTTGGGTATAACTATTGTAAGTTATTTAAAAGTTCATTTATTGTAAAATTCTTTCAAAAATGTGCAACCTCAGTTTTAAAAGATCATTCTAATCTTCTTAGTTGTGTGACGAGCGAGAAAACAGATAACTTTGATTATTTTTTTGTTTGATTTTTATTTAGATCTCACAACCTTCCTTTTTTCTATTCAGAAAATAATGCCCACGCCATTCCTTCGTGGAGTAACATTCTCTCATCGCCAAGAAGTAAAACTGTCAATCATTTGAGAACAGGTCATACATGTCCCCACATAATTTTAACTCAAGAATTATATTCTCAATCTCACAAAAGGTGCTTTTACCAACGAATTTGCATTAAGTTTGCCTTCTGAAGAATTACACAGGCCTTCGTGTAAAGCCTGTCTCAGATTGAAATGGGGAATTCGGTATATGTATATTTGGGTGCTGATTACGAAAATGATGTTAAGAAAATTCAATCCCGTACAGTTTTACGTGTTAGATAAAATTGGAGGCAGTATTACGTGTTAGATAAAATTGGAAGTTATAAGTATCTGAAGTTATCGTCCCAAAAATCCCCTATATCAGTTGCTAAAACCGCAACAGGGCTTCCGGCACTTATCCAATAACGTTCAAGATAAAGAAATCACAGATTCAGAGAATCACGCATAATTATAATTGCACATCTAAGAAGCATGTTCGGCCATACTTTAATTCACTGTATCTGATGGTAGTCATTGATTCAGTAGTGCATCGTCATCCAAAAAGAGGAATCTAAACTAACCGAAAATGCTTTTTTTTCTATATTTACAATTTTTGTGTGTTCACTTTCAACTGTTGTCAAAACTAAATTACCATATAAAACTAAATCTGTCTGAAATTTTGACATCATGACCCATGGTCAAATGCCAAATTAGCGGCATAACCAACAACCTCGGCAGACAACTCGACTTGATCTTTTCATCCGACCCTGTTAATTCGGTTGTCACTGAGAGCACCCATCTTCTCTCCACTCTCGACCAGTATCACCCTCCTCTTTTCCTGACTTTTTGTCTCGAATCCCCCCCTCTCCTTACGAATTCAGAATCTTCTTTCTTCTTCAACTTCCGAATTGGCGACTTTGAGAAATTAAATTACCTGCTTGCTCAATCGTCTCTCTCCCCCTCAACCCACTCTCTGCCTTCCGTGGTGGAAGCCCTTGACCTTTTCTATACAGAACTTTTTGCCTGCCTGACCCAATCTATTCCCTATCAACCTCGGAGAGACCTTACCTCATCTCCCCCATGGTATAATAAACAACTTCGGTCCCTTAGGAACAGGCGTAACAAACTGTGGCAGGCCTACCTCTTATCTCGCTCCGATTCAGACCTCTCCAACTACCTTTCTGTGGCTTCTCTGTTTTCTGATCTCAGCGAATCCTCTTACCTTGAATATCTCGAACGCATGCAATCCGTCCTCATATCCGATCCTAAACGCTTCCACCAATTCATCAACATCAAAAGAAAATCAAATGGCTACCCCTCAACACTTAAACTTGGTGACACCTCTTCCTCTGACCCTCGTGTAATAGCTAACCTCTTCGCTCAATACTTCAGTCAATCTTTCAGTGCAGCTTCCTCCGAGCTTGATGCTAGCTATTTCCATTTCATGCGCTCCTGCGCCCAGACTTCCCTTGCCTCCATCAGCATCAACCCAGCAATGGTCGCCACCGCCATCTTCGCACTTGCTGATGATTTCAGTCCAGGCCCTGACGGCATTCCCGCTATTGTCCTGAAGAAGTGCGCTCAACACTTGATCGGACCCCTTTCCTTCATTTTTCAACTTTCCATCACCCAAGGAATCTTCCCTGCTAGGTGGAAAGATTCATTCATCATCCCCATTCATAAAAAGGGCTGCAAGAGCGAAATTTCCAACTTCCGTCCTATAGCCAAACTCTCCTGTATACCCAAACTTTTCGAACGCATTGTTTATGATTGCATACTTTTCCATTGTAAATCTATTTTTTCCCCTTCCCAGCATGGTTTTCTTAAAGGTAGATCAACCACCACCAACCTAACTGACTTCGTCTCTAGAACACTATGCGCCTTAGAGAATGGCGACGAGGTCGACGTTGTTGCTACTGACTTCAGTAAAGCGTTCGATAAAATCTCACATAAATTAATTCTCTTCAAACTATGCTCCCTTGGCTTCAATCAGCTTTTCCTTTCTTGGATTAAGTCTTATCTCGATCAACGCCAGTACACGGTCCTCTTCTGCTCTGCTTCCTCCTACTCTTTCGTGGCTAATTCGGGTGTCCCTCAAGGTAGCCACTTAGGTCCGTTACTTTTCATTCTTGCAATTAATGATGTCGAACATATTATTAAACACTCTGACATCTCCATCTACGCTGATGATATGAAAATCTCCAAACTAATTTCCTCCTCCACGGACTCCCGACTGCTTCAAAACGATCTAGACAATTTTAGCTTATGGTGCCACAAAAACTCCCTCGAACTCAATGTTTCCAAATGCCAATCCATTACCTTCTCCCGCAAACGCCCTTCTTCTCCCCTTAGGGTTTACCATCTTTATGATGTACCTATCCCTACTGCGTCCTCCCTTCGCGATCTCGGTGTCATCTGTGACAGTGAACTAAACTTTCGTGATCACATCGACAGCGTGGTAGCTAGAGCCAACTCTGCGCTCGGCTTTGTGAAGCGTTGGTCTAAAGAGTTCCGTAACCCCTATGTTGCTAAATCATTATTCGTCTCGTTCGTCAGGCCTCTCCTTGAATACGCTTCCCAAGTCTGGTCTCCCTCCCAATCTTCATACATCAACAGAATTGAAGCAGTCCAGCGAAGGTTCCTTCGTTTTGCTCTACGAGAGCTTCCCTGGTCTGACCGTTTTATTCTTCCCCCTTATGAAAATCGCCTAATGCTGATTGACTTGGAGCCCTTATGGAAGCGACGCGACTCTGCAGACATTACCTTCATCCATCAGCTACTTTCTGGCGACATAGACTGCCCTTCTCTGCTTCACCGGGTTTCTCTCTATACCAATCCCCGTAGCCTTAGATCGGCCCCTCTCTTCCGCCCCGTTTACCACCGCACTAACTATGGCCTTTCTGAACCCCTCACCCGCATGCTCCGGAAAGCCAACTCCCTCCCTTCCTTTGACTTTCACCTGAGCAAATCTTCTCTTAGGAGCTCCCTGCGCCGAACATCTTAATATTGTCCCCCTCCCGTTATCCCTAATTCCAAAGCCCTTTACTTTGTCTGTCGCTTAACTTAAGTTACTTTTTGTATTTTGTTTGTTTGTTTGTAGCTTATAGTAAGCGAGGGCATTAATAAATGAATATAATTGCCCCTCCTGTCTGCTCCCCATTGACCCCATCTTTGTATTATATGCCCCTTGTCTTAGTTTTAGTCATAGTTTTTAAGTTGATTTTGTTTGTTTATTTTTAAGTTGATTTTGTTTGTTTATTTTTAAGCCAATGTATTTGTCAATTGTAGCTTGAATTAAGCGAAACGAATAAATATGGTAAATCATTTTACCAATCTAGCTCACATTATTGTACTCGACACACGGCACGAAGCAATGAACATTCGAACTACATTCGTAATCCAAGTAGATTGGATTAAAAACATACTTAATCCAAGTAGATTGGAAGTACAATGCGGTGCTTTTACAACGCCTTTTTGGTCCAACGCGGTACTTTTACAACTTGGTTTAGGAAACGTGTCATACTTAATTATCATGTCAAGTCAGTTTTTTCTTGTAAGCAGTGTTAGCTTACGCTTATGTTTTTGGTAATATTACACTCAGTGAGACAGAGTACAGTCAAAGAAAAGCTTTTCTCATTTCTTTTGTCGAGCTTTTCCTTTTTGTTATTGGGCCAGCAAACACGGCGCTTTTCTTAGAGGTGTCATAACACCTCGCACCTGTTAGTTGGGGAAAGGAATTTCTAACAATAATGTGTGTATAAACACAATTTCTGGCATTGTATGTCCTGAATTTGTTTTTAGCTGTTGCATTTGAAAATCACAAAAGTACCTTCCCCAGCCAAAAGCAAACCAAACCAAACCAGAATTCTTATGTACCTACAAGTAATCAAAAAAATGATCAAATAGTTACACAGTTACGGCAGTTTTTCTCTTTTTAGAACCGAATCCCCGTTTTTGCATAAAGTTAGTGTCTCCTATAACGCGATTTCCTACAGCGCGGTATTTTCAAGGAACGTATCCACCGCGTTGTAGGAAGCCTACCCTAATGGAAAGAAATAATAACTACTTTCCAATGTCAAACTGCTCAAAAGAGCGGCAGTCGCTTCCAATTGTAAAATATTAGCAAACATTTTTTGAATTCGTTTTTAATTGATTTAAAAAAAAAGAAGAGGATCTCAATTCGACTGTATATTTTTGTGTGTGTATGTCACGCGTTATCTTCGCCGATTGTGAACCGATGATTCTTATTTTATTTAATAGCCTATATCGCGAGGGTGGTTCCATTTAAATTGGATAAAATATTCAACCTCTAAGGGCGGAAATTTATGGCATGGATCTCGTTTATTGCATTTCACCCACTTCCTGTTAACCGGTTTTAATATAACTTGGCACTTAGGTGTAGTTCTAATGATAATAAAATATTATGGTGACCTGCACTAAAGAGTACAAAGTAAAATCTTGAAAAAAACCAACTTTCAAAAATAAACTAAAGTACTAAAAGGTTCCACATAATTGTTTTTTGGGTAAGTGCCAAAGCGTATGATACGCGTCTGATCTGTGGTGGAAAAATGGGCGCGCAAGCTACTCACCTCAACACATCGCAGACGTGTATCACACTACTTGGCACCGACTCCAAGAACAATTATTTTCAACTTTTTAGTGCTTTAGTTATATTTTGAAGTATTTGTTTAAATAATAGTTTATTTCCTTTGAAATGTAAATAGGTTTAGTTTCCTAGTTTTCTTCTGCAGTTTAACTAATTAGTACGAGTATTAGTTACAGTTTATAAAGGGCCAAAACTCTGTTATCATCTAGCGCATTGGATTAAAAAAACATAAACTGAATTAATTTTTCAAGGAACCTACTTCAAATCCAACACAAACCAATAAAAAAATATAAAATTAAGAACACATCTTTACCAGAAACTAATACCATATTTTTTTATTTTTAGAACGTCTCTTCGAGGATCATGAGCTCTTAGTGGACAACCTGATGTTGTGGAGTCCAGATTCCAAAAATCGCGTCCTGTTCCTCCAGCGGTCCGACAAAGTAGCCTTGTTCAATACGCCCGAAAAGTTTTTACCTGGAACACAAATGGCCCCTGGCAGTGACCACGACGAGCACACTAGAGCAATGCTGCTGGATGAATTCTTCACGACAAACGGACAAATAACAATGGATGGACCGCTTTACATGAAGAGTGATTCGAAGAAAGGCTGGAAGCGATATCACTTTGTTTTACGCGCTTCTGGACTATACTACTTTCCTAAGGAAAAAACTCGCTCCCCACGCGACTTAATGTGCTTCGCACTATTCACCGGTCATGAGGTTTATAAGGGAATTGGCTGGAAGAAGAAGCACAAAGCGCCGACAGAGTATACGTTTGCGCTTCGCTCCCCGAAAGATCCAGACACCGCCAAGTCGTGTCGGACACTCAAGATGCTCTGTGCCGAGGATTCCGAAACACTTGAGAAGTGGGTGGCTGCCATTCGTGTTGCGAAATATGGCAAGCACCTCTTCGACAACCACAAGACCCTCATCGAGGATCTGACTAGAGAGGAATTGGACAAATTCTCGTCAGCTCGAAGCGGCTCCATTGGCAGCATAATATCATCAGTTCCTTCGCAATGCAACAGTAACCTGAATGTTCCTCCATCAGCTTCCAACGGACGACTGTCTCGCGCTTCTAGTTCTAGCTCAAGTGGTTGTCTTTCAGATGACAACAACGGATTCGACTCTGAGTTCACGACGGGTACAATAAAACGAAAGCCTTCCATGAAACCCAATTTACCCCTAACTTCAATGACTCGTCAGTTGAAGGAGGTGGGCGAAACTACGGTTGGCGAAGCCACTAGTCCCACTTCACCAGAGCGCGGTGGAACTCTTACTAGGCGACATAGTCGCAGAAGAAGTGAGGAGAGTAACAATAGCGGAACCCTGAAACGGCGACAGCCAGCTAACAGAGGCTCTGTTGAAAGTATGAATTCGTCCAATGCATCTACGCCTACACCGACACCCAGCACTCCGGGTACTCCTTTGACTCAAGGAAATCCGAACCCATTAATCAGCCCCATGGATCAAATGCCGCCTAGTATGACGGATTCAACATTTTCCCTGCCTCCACCGCCCGACGATATCGATGCAACCCTTACTGGATCAACATTTTCGCTGGACTCCTTACCTCCACCACCACCACCGAATGAACTCATGACCGACTTGAACGGCTCACAGATTTCACTCGTAAGTCTGCCGCCACCCCCGCCCGAGGTGAAACCAGTCTTCTTACCAGTAACACCTCGTCAGCTAGTTCCTGAAGCGCCAAAAGAGGCACAAAAAACACTGTACAGCCAAACAATGCCAACGCCCCCTCCGAGTGAGAAAAAAGAACTGCCACCTGTGACCTCAAAGACAATGAAGCCTTCTGCGTTAAAAGCGCCTCCATATAAGTCGCCTCCTGCCTATAATGGAGGAACACCTATAAAGCAGGGAAGCAATACTTCTGCTCCTACCAAAAGCGTGTCCTTTGCCGACTCCCCAGTCCTGCTTCGGCGAAAAGTCTATTTCGAGGATCAAGTGCAGTCGTCGCCTCGTCGAACTTCGTCCACGTCTTCGAGAGACTCAGCACCAGCTCCACCTCCGCGAGCTGAAGCAACACGTCTCTCCACCGCGATGACATCACCTAAACGTCTCACTGACTCTGCCTCTAATCCCCCAAGAGATTTCCTGAAAGATCTTCAGCGAGTCATGCGGAAGAAATGGCAAGTGGCCCAGAAGTGTAAGTTGGAGCCGGCTACGACTCCTCACGAAGTTTTGGGGTTCAGAGACTTTTCAGAAGAGTTCGGCATCGATCACTCTGCCCACTACTATCGAGAAACGGCTAATGTAAGCAACTGGGTGCAGGAGCACTACGGATCTTCAACGGGAGAAGTAGCACTCTACGAAAATGTAAACAGTCCCGACATGGGGATGGAAACCTATGCTACGACAGCACCGCAACCCGTCATTGTTCCGATCAAGAAGAGACCTCCTCCGCCGCCACCAAAACGAAGCGAGTCAACCCAGCTAACCCATAGGGTGTAAATAACCTCTCCTAGCTTCTATGAGTTTAGAATAAGATATTTGCCGCCCAACTATCGGCGCCTCCATGTAAATATCAATCTGAATGTGATCTGCTTAAACTTCTAGTAGAAGTACGTTCTGCGTCCGAGTATCTTGAGTAGGCTGTCTTTGCCAATCGGATTCCGTCCCACTCCTGGGAGGAAAACAGCTTCAAAGATATTGCTCGGTACCGCACCTTGTTTATAGTTTATTTTATTAAGTTTACTTTTTCGAATTTTCTTTGTACGTATTTTAGTTAAGGTTAGGTGCCATAGGCTCTCAATTGAAACGCACCGGTGAAGCTGGCTTATTTTTCAAGATGGACATAGGCGTGTAATTACGACCTGATAACGAATTTTTAACTTATGAAAGTGAAACTGCCAAAAAAGTTAAGAAATGTAAACGTAAGGAAATTTTTACGATGAATTTTAAGGATAAATTATGCCGAGTATGAGGAAAACAGTCGGGATAGAATTTTTCTCCTCGTTTTAGGTAGAAAAATATACAAAATTTACTGAAAACTGACTCGCGGCGAAAGTGCGTTATTGTGAGCATTTACATTTTTTTGAAAGGAATTATTACAGTGTAGACAAATGCACTGGATGGAAATTCTCGGGATGCTGTAATTTTACCGTACTAACAAAACTGGTCCTATTTATTTAGTTCTAACGTTAAATTACTGTACTGTCGTGTTATAGAATATTGAGCGAAGATTAATGAAACTTTTATCGACTTCATCGCATTATTCCAACTTCGCAGATTTTGGCAAATCCGAATATCCCCAGTGTGATTCCAAATCATTCACCCAGGCTCTTTAGTTTTCACAATTGCAATTTCTAAGCATTCTATATTATTTTAAAATATTGATATGGTTGGTTAAAAGTATTCGTCGTAAAGGGACCATAATTGAAACTGCATTCCATGCTATTTTAATACAATTCGACATAAAGTTCGTAGTAGACATTTGTTTCAACTTTCATGCTCCCTCCCAAATAAGTATGTCTCAGTCGCACCCAGTGTAAAGTGATAACACTTAATAACAAATTAGGTTCTATTCCTATGCTGCCTGACGCTGAATGTTCGAAAGCTTTGAATTGAAAAAAAATTTCTATTCGGAAAGAGATGACGTTTTCAAAAAATATCGAAATTAAATCGATGTAAAGGCTGGCCCCATAGAATCCGGCAACGGCAAACGAGGCGTCGCCTTTGCCGCAGAGCTTGAGAGCTTAAAGCGTTTTGAGTCCGGCAAGAGCGACCCGAACCCATAGAATCCGTCGACGCATCCGCTCCCGCTCAGCTGTTTATGACAATTCGAGACCAACCGTCAACTGGCGCAGTATACTCCGCAGGTGAATTAACCAGGTAAATCTAGTACCAATTCGTCAAGCAAGTAGACTAATGAATTCGGGAAAAACTCGGCACCCTCCAGGAAATCCAAACGATGAAACAGCAAACCGAATAATTACAAAATCACCAAAACAATTCACAGATACCAGAGACCTTTTACAACTGCCATTCGGGATTTGTTGAACCAGCTGTTTATTTGACAAGTAAAGGTTTGAATTTGATATCTGTGAATTGTTTTGGTGATTTTGTAATTATTTGGTTTGCTGTTTGGTGAGAGCAGCAAAAGCTCTCACGCCGGATTGACGCAACGAAATATAGAAGGTTTCTCTAAATTTCTCTCCGGCAACGCGCTGCCGTTGCGTCGGCTATAGCCCTGACTATAATAGTCTTACGGGACTTTAAGGCTGCTTAAGATTTTGTACGATCATACGAAGTGACACACTGACAACTATAATCTTTCGCTAACTTTCGAAATCTTAAGGGGGTCTACTAGTGTGACCACCTCAAAAAAGGTGATATTTGGGAATTTTTTTAAAAGAAAACTACTGTATGGAATGTTTTAATGTTTTAAGGATAGTTTTGTGGATATATAGTAAATCCATGATAAAATTTTCGGACCAAAAAATCGAAAATTTAGCAAGTTATTTGCAATCTCCCAAGGCTCCAAAAAAAAAAGTCACTAAACGGCTGCAGTGATAGCGGCCTTCACGGTGCCTGAAATCAAAAAAACAAAAAAGTTTATTAAACTTAAAGGTTTTTCCCGTACCATGACCCTCGGGCTAAAAAAAAATTTAAATTTAACAAAATGGCGGAGTTTCAAAAAAAAAAATTGCAAATTTCGCGCGAAAATTTAATGATTTTTGGCCTGTCAAAATTACATTTTTGATTTGATCAAAAAACTGGAGGTTCATGGTACGTAGAAACATCTTTGAAAGAAGTTGCAATAAAAATCAAATCGATCGGATGATTTGTCTTCGAGTTATAACTGCAGCCAATTTGACAAATGTGGTTTCGAGAAAAACGCGTCTAAAGTTTAAGGGGCCTATATGGAAAATTTTCGATTTTTTTTTTATTTTGGTTTTTCTTTTTGTTCAACTATTTCCGAGTAAAACGCTGCAAACTAAACTCAAATCCGTAAGAAAATAACGAAGTTATGCGTTTTTTTAACTTTTAGATGTGTCGTTAAAAAAAGTACATCAAGTACTCTGTAATAACGGAAGCCTAATCGACGCGCTAAATCCGCGCTATTTTTGGTTCACAGCAGAGCAACTACGTTCCCTGTGATTCTCTGTTGTGTTTGTTGTGTAAACAAACCTTAATTAGTGCGTTTCTAAGTAGCTTTTTCGTTGATAAACTTTGTGTTTCTTCTGTAAAGTCAAACTTTAATTCGATTTTGCTCAGAATTCTGTTTTTTGACCGCAACTTTCGAACCGATGAACGGCTGCTCTTAATATGGCTGTAACTCAAAAACTATTTGAGATATGCACTTGAAATTTTAGTATGTTATTTTTAAAGGTATAGACTATCGAAATATGCAAAAAAAGAAAAATCGATTTTTGAAAAATGTCACACTAGTAGACCCCCTTAAAGGTACGGTCCGGAGCGTACAAATCTTAAAGGAACTTTACAAAAGTGACGTTTGTGTTGGTTGATAATTCGAGAGAATTTAAATATATGGTGAATAAAATGGAAACATTAAGTGATTTAACTTTGTTGGTTGAATTAGTGGGAGATGTTATACATTAAGACGATTCGTTAAGATTTGACAGAAACTTAACCAATCTTAGGGAAATTTGACAGCAAATCTTAGAGAGCCTTAAGGCTATTATAGTCAGGGCTTCTGGATTAGCTCCCATATGAATGCATGTATTCAATGCGGCGACGTTTGCCGTTGCTGGAGTCTATGGAGGCCTGCCTTAAGGCAGACAAATATGATCAATGCCGTACGTATGTATATTAATTTCAGCTAGCAGTGAATGTTAGAATAATTACTAGGCGTTAAAACCGAAATACGTTATTGGCATAATTGATGTCGCTGGTAGGGTTCAATTAGAATTTTCCAAACCGCACTTGCATTGTTTGTCAGATTGTTATCACTAACAAAAATGAATCCGGACGAGTTATATAGTTTTATTGAAATGGTCCATAGCGAATTTTCGCATGCAATTAACCCATTTCAAGTCGTTTTGACTTAAGTCAAACAAATTACATGTTGCCACCCCTGATTTTCGCGTCGTCGCCTTGAATTGCAATTTTCAATTGCTGATGCCTCAAACAAAGTATTTGACATCATATTAAAATTAGCAACTGCACCAACTATATCTAATAGCTAATTTATCGTTGATTAATTTTAAAAACGACTTTATTTACAAGCGACTGCTTAGCAAAACATGAAAAACTGACATTTATTGGCATCAATTTTCGAATTTCAATAGGTCTGTTCGCGTACTTTTGACTAAAGCTTTTAGCTGATAAAAACTTTATACCGAGTGGGGGTGAATGTACCAAAAGTAAACAAACGCGAATATGTAATGATAAATGAATTTCTAATTTGTACAACTTTGTGTACTGACTGAAAATTTAAAAAAACAAACTCCTTGTAGAACACTCTACTGTAATATTTTGCTCTGTTGTATCCAATTAAAAAATGCTGTTATAGTCGTCAATTTCTTGCATTTGACAGCAGTTTTACCCACTGAAAAATTGCTGAGTAAAAATTTTATGAATTTCTCCGCCTGGAGAACGGAAATTTCCCCAGTTCATAAAGTGTGCGAACGCTTTTTGGCGTAAAGTTTGGAAGTGCTTATTTCCATTACCCGTGTAGACGTGTGACTCGCGTGCGTGTCACACGTACTCGGCCAAGTTAGAGTTAACGTGCGGTTACGTGTACACATATTCTGACCGTGTACTCTCCGTAGAATGTAGAGACATTTCAGAAATTTCTAAATTTATTAGTTTGCAATCAGCAAAATCCAAGAACATATTCGCGAGATAATCGGGAACTTGAGGCCTCTCTGGAGTCTAGAGGATCTACCAGCGGCCTCTTGAGGTAATCATGCAGAAGCATCGCGAGCACACGCAGTAGAAGATCTCGAGGTGGATCAATTTTGATATTCAAACTGCTCGCTTAAAGCTCCCAAATCCGAAATAATAACTGAAGAGCAGCTTATTGTGGAAACTATAAACGAATATTCGGTTATAATTTTGGCTGATGAAACGACTAAAGTTGGTCAGTTCGTTTATGAAGCAGGATATACCAGGATGAAAATGAATGGAGTTACAGAACCCAGACGAGTTGCCGGTATTTCAGTGTTCAAGCGTATCTTAAGGAAATGAATTTATCCGACAAGGAAATCTCATACCTTATAAAATTTGAAAGAAACGTAAACGTTTGGATCTAAAAATGGAACCACCTACTGATATTTGCGGCAAATTTACGAGATGCAAGACGGAGAACTGAAAAGAAAGTTCAAGTACGCATACAAGTGCCCAGATATGGTAGGTCCTGTTTTCATACGGGATATCCCCCGAATAAATGTTTTCCTGCACTACTTTACTGGCTACTACTTTTTGTCCCACAGTTGTGTAACATAAAAAGTGTTTTAGAAGAGCCCCAGGCCAAGTCAACACAAAGTTATACTGCTTTGTTAAAGCGACTTTTAGACGAGTTGGGTGTGAAATACCTCTACGCGATTTCCAAAGAGATGCGGAGATTACACGGTCGGAATACGTGCACACGTAACCACACATAAATCCGAACTTGGCTGAGTACGCATAACACGCGAGTCACACGTCTACACGGGTAGTGCAAATAAGCACTTCCGTAAAGTTTTATAAAACTTTGAGTAGGTGAACTGACCTAAAGGTGCTAGCTTTGTAATTTGGACGAATCATACTATGAGCCAAATGCTTACTCTGAATAGGGAACTTAGCATAAAGGTCGTAACACATTTCCTATATGCTTTTGTTTCCGCTATCCGAAACAGAACAAATCTTTATTTCAATAGAATTATTCGTGTGTTGAACCGTTTTGTACAGAAGCGTTTTGTGAAAAGGAAATTAATATATTTTATCAACACAGGCTTAATTTATGGAGGGTATAGAACTTCCACAACATAATTATATTTTCAAAATTTTTTAATCTGACAGCTAATATGTTATGCAAACTAACACATAATACAAATTAATTTAGCGCCACCAAGGATTTAAAAAAAAAAACAGCTTCTACATTACAAGCTGTGGTTTTGCCTTTTATTTGTGTAAGTAAGGGTCTAAATGATTAAAATCATAACTTGCGCTACTACCGCTTACGGCGGAGCAATGAAATTAGCGAAAACAAATTTTACTCGCTATCTATAACAGCTGCGGGAAAGTGTTTTCAGATAGAGTTAAGGCAGGCCCCCATAGAATCCGGCAACGGCAAACGAAGCGTCGTCTTTGCCGTAGAGCTTGAGAGCTTAAAGCATTTTTAGTCCGGCAAGAGCGACCCGAACCCATAGAATCCTTCGACGCATCCGCTCCCGCTCAGCTGTTTATGACTATTCGAGACCAACTGTCAACTGACGCAGTATACAGTTGAATTAACCAGGTAAATCTAGTACCAATTCGTCAAGCAACTAGACTGATGATTCGGGAAAAACTCGGCACCCTCCCGGAAATCCAAACGAAGAAACAGCAAACCGAATAATTACAAAATCACCAAAACAATTCACAGATATCAAATTCAAATCTTTACTTGTCAAATAAACAGCTGATTCAACGAATCCCAACTGGCATTGTCAAAGGTCTCTCACACCGGATTGGCGCAACGAAACATAGAAGGTTCCTCTAAATTTCTCTCCGGCAACGCGCTGCCGTTGCGTCGGCTATGGGTTAGCTCCCATATGAATGCATGTATTCAATAGTTGTCCGGCGACGGTGAAGGTGACGTTTGCCGTTGCCGGATTCTATGAGGTCTGCCCTTATGTTCTCTTCAATGCATTGTTGCTCCAGGATAAGATGCACAAAAGAACGATTGTATAAAAATCGGCGAAGATAAACAGACCAATAAAACTGCAATAAAATTTCAGCTTCCTGTTAAGCTTATGCAATAATTTTGTTATTGTTTCGGCGCTACTTTTAAGTGTGTTCCACCCTTAACGTTCAAGATTTTCTGACATTCAATTGAAACAAGTTGGCAAAAATATCGAAATACTTCGCAAATTGTTCATTTACAAATTTTCGTCGTTACTCCAAGTCGTCTATTTCTTTTCGAAATGATTATACTGATTTTCATATTAGCATCGAAAGTTTTTAAAGCGTATCATTACCGTAATATCTACTAAAAATCCTATACCGGATATGTCCATAACTTTTCGGATTTTCCTAAGAACATTTAAGTCTGCTTGTTTCCAAAATCAAAAAAAGGCAAATTATAGTACTAAGTTTGATTTTTCAATTATATTTCCGTAATTCCAACTTTAATTGGATTTGTTATGTCGTTAGAATTTGTTACATAATTTTACTTATTACTAGAAAACTACCACATTTTTCTCTTTCCTTTTTCCGTTATGAAGAACTCGTTTTTTATCTGATTGGTAATTTATAGCAAATCCCGACGGTTTTCAGGACCATGTCAGAATGCGACAAGTAGACAAGGTATTCGTATAACGCCGAAAAATCGTCGTAAAGAAATGCAAAATAAGAACTAAGTTGGTGCTTTTGTAAATGATAAGAGATAATAAGATATACGAAGGAGCATAGGTAACTCGTAAATATGACTACAAAATTAAGAGAACGTAATTTATCGTACACTAAGAAAATTTCTTACATTTATAACTAATACCATTGTATAAGAGCGCTAAGAGCATAAGTTGTATGTTGTAAGCAAGTCCAATGATATCTGTTGTAAGAAGCCAATCAGACCACGAAAACAATCTTCCAATCACCCGGTAAAATAGGAGCTTTTTTGTACGCAGAAACCAAGAGCAATCCATCTTTTTTACGCCAATGGTTTCACATAGAAGACCACTAAAAGAACCACGAAACTCCACAATAAGCAGTAAGACTTAAGCGATTTTTTACGACACTAAGCAGGGGATAGGCTAACCGATTTCGCCAAAATAGCTACTACCGCCGATTCGTAAGAATTAGTGAAATAAGATGAGGAAGACAGACAAAACCAGAAAATAGCAATAAAACTACTCGTATGCCAACTGTAACGCAACTCAGCTTTTATATGTTCTCAGAAAGGATCGTGTATATAGTGAGGAACTTAATTACTTTAAGGTTTATATCATAAATAAATTATAACGGTAACTCTGTGAAGCAGCGACTTTTGTAAACTGAGCTAATAATTCACTGTAAACTGGGCCATGTTAAGAAGTGTCTGGGAAACTGGGGAAGAGGAACAGAGGTGCGAGCGCACCACGCAATTTTTGTATCTTTTTGACGATAATTATTGATAGTAATTTAATATATACAAGAGAAAAAAATACATTAAATTAAACAATTCGTTTTATTTTCCCTACCCACTTCCTCTATCTTATGGACTTAGATCGCTAGATGGTGTCAATCATGGTTTGAGGAATTTGTTGAAGATTGCCATTTATTGGAAGTTGGATGGCCGCGTTCGGTGTCATCATTTGCAATGCAATTGTATCATTCAGCATTTTAAAATATTAAGCTGAATACGGAATTTGACTTGATTTAGTGCTATGACTAACTCATAAAACCCGGCGAAGGTTTTTCGCCCTAGCCTACATTCGTAAATAAATAATTTAATTTCGTTATTTTTGCAATTTCGCAAGTGACTGTACCTGCAGTGGTAGAGATAGATGAACATTGTTAAAATTTTTGGGAAGAACACTATGAAAACAATTTTCGAAAATAGTACCTGGCGGCGCCTTGAATGCTTATCCAGTCTTTAACCCAGTTTTCGAGAGTGTTCGGTCCTGGCGTAGCCGATTAAGCGTAAGTTTGTTTAATCAAATCAGTAGAGCTTCCCAAAATTCAAGTGAGGTAAAATATTTCCTGAGCATCTTAGATTACATTTCAGCAAGCATCAACAACTATTTAGCGTGCTTCTATCGAGACGAACTACGCAGATCTTATGAGTGCACACCCTTTCAGACGGGAACTAAAATTTCCTTTCATATAAAGGGTTTCCCAATAAAGATGACCTGGTTTAGATAGCTCGTGGCGGCCTTATTTGTTTATGGTTTTTTGACAGGTCTGTGCAGTTATGTTCAGTAAGGTTTGAGATTTCATCATGGCACGTTTCACTTTGATCCAATGCTTGGAAATTGTCCAAAATTATTACGCAAATTCGCATTCTCTTGTCAGTACTATAAGCGTGCTTCGCGCAAAAAACGGTCGCCATAATACTCCTTCTGAGCGCGCTATAAGGCGCATAATAACAAAGTTTGAAAATGAATTCACTCTTCACGATACAAAGGTGCCTGTAAGACAAAGAAATGCCCGAAGTGAACAAAATATTGCCGCCGTTCAAGCCAGTGTTCGTGAAAACTCAAATGCGTCTGTTCCGCGCCGTTCTCAAGAGTTGGGGCTCTTCAGGATGGCAACCTGGCGAATTTTGCGATTGGATTTGGGTCTGCATCCTCATAAGATGGTATTGGCACAAGAACTCAAGCCAACCGACCATCTCATTCGTCGTCAGTTCGCTGATTGGTCACTGGAAATGTTGGAAGCCGACGACGATTTACATCGCAAAATCATCTCAGATGAGACTCATTTCTGGTTCAATGGATTCGCCAACAAACAAAATTGCCGCTATTGGAGTGAGTCAAATCCACGAGTGATTCATGAATCACCATTGCATCCACAAAATTGACCGTTTGGTGTGGATTATGGTATGGCGGAATCATCGGAACTTATTTCTTTCGAAATGAGGCAGGAGATGCCAATACCATTAATAGCAACCGCCAGGAGCGCAACCAGGGGGGGGGGGGGGGGGGGGGGCAACCGGGGCAATTTGCCCCGGGCCCCGGGTTCAAGGGGGCCCCGCGCGGATCGCGAAAAAATAATCGAAAATGCTAAAACATCCTGCTTGGAGTTCCTTGAACTTGAAAAGTTACTATACATTTGTTTGAATTTTACACTTCGAAAACGGACTTTGATGAGTGGTCGAATCATCAGAGTTTTTGTCGTGGTTGTCGATTGTTTCATTTGACTTTACTCACTCAAATAAAAAATAGCTCTAGCAAAATTCAAAATATTTAATAGTTCATACTTCGAATTTTTGCTAATTTATAATGCTAATTTAGGAGCAAGTTTTCAGCTTCAGTTGAAAGTAACAAATAAAAGAGGATTTTCGATACAGAGAAAACAAAATTTGTAAAATATGAAAAGCTCTCGAAATGAGTGACAATGATGGAAACGAAAAATTTTTGATTTTTGGGAAAGAAAAATTTTCCCATGATATCGTTACGATAGAATACCCATTAAGTTTCATGCGAGGGAAAAACCGGCTGCAAATCTGAACGCATTTTTTTCAGTAGAGATAAGTTGAGTAAGCCACATTTGTGCAATATGGGAAAGGAATCGTGCACAAGCAAGATCTGTGCATATGAATGTTTAGCAGGGGGTTCGGGCTCATAGCAGGTAAATTTCAGCGAGGAGGGCAGGCTTCCTCGATTTAGAAAAATGAGACAAAGGAAATGAAATTAGGAAAAAGGGAAAGATATCCGCGGTGGCGCACATGTGGGCATTATTATGTAGGTAAATTAGCAGAGATGAGTCATTACGTAATTTGGGGAAAAGAAGGTAGGTACGTTATCGTTTGTTGAGTAAATTAGGGATAAAGGGTAGACAGTTTAAGGAAGACTGAGGAAGTTCATTCCATGTAAGGCGGGAATGTCGAAAGCATGTAAGAGAAAAAGTGAAAGTAGTGAGATATTGATCAAGTGAAGTTTATAGGAAATTAATAAGGTTAACATTTTGAACACGAAAAAGCGAGTGAAATCAATTATGAAAAAATTATAAAGGATTTCAGTGCCATCAAAGCGAGGAGGCAAATGTAAATTTATAATGTAAAAGTTGGAATATAAATTTATATAAAATAATAAAAAAAAAATTTTAGAAGAAGGGCCCCCCAAAATTTCTTGCCCCGGGCCCCCAAATGTCTAGTTGCGCCCCTGGCAACCGCTATAACACGATGTTGACCGATTTGTCTTCCCTGAATTTGATGAAATTGATGCGGACGACCTTTACTTCCAACAAGACGGTGCACCGCCTCACATTTCCCTACTTAACATGGACTTATTGCGCGGTAAGTTCGGTGAGTCGTTAATTTCCAGAAATGGTCCCATCGCTGGCCGCCTAGATCGCCTTTGGATTATTTCCTTTGGGGCCACATTAAGTCGAAGGTTTACAGCAACCATCCTACAACTCTTGAGGCATTGGAAGCCTATATTCGTCAAGCCATAGCTGAGATACCGGCCGAAATGTTGGACAGAGTTGGCGTGAGCGGATGAACGTGTGCAAGAGGAGCCGCGGTGACCATTTGGTCGATATCTTATTCAAATCACAAATCGCATAAAATTATTTTCAAATAAAGCAATCACGACCATTTATGCTCAAGTATTAATTATGAATCCTTACGACAGTTTCCAAGAATAGGCCGTTTGATATCGTTTCATCGACTATTTCGTCTGGTTTCGTTTATTGTCTCGTCTTCAAGATTAAATGCCCAGGCCAGTGGCTGCACTGGTAAAATAGCCTGGTTCGTATCGATGAAAACACTCCAAATATTTGATTGTCTCACTACAATTTTTGCAAGCTTAAGCGTTATAGTGACTTCATACTTACTCCACTTCCAACAATTGTTTACCACCCTTTCAGACGTAAATTGTTAATTTAACGCGTTTTTCGCGAAACATAGTTTTTTGAAACACTGAGCACGATATCTCAAGTTCTACTGAACCAATTTACTCAATATTTTAATAGCATATTCAGTACCCTTGCCGTTATGGCTGAAACCCCGATTTTGTTAATACAAAATACGATGTTTTTTACAACTGTTTAAATAAAACAAGAAGTATGGAAAATTAATTTGAAGCTGCACCATTTTTGCTATTTTCAATATTTTATCATTTTCTTGGTTCCAACGATAACTGAAGAGTATAACTAACAAAATATTAATTTTTGTTTTGTACCACCGAGAGGGACCCAATCATGCTCGCCGTTTTGCTCGACCCTACGGAAAGCCTTCGTTGACCGCGCAAAAATAAAAGATATCATAAATAAGAAGTAGATAAAATTCCATTTGGATTCCTTAATCGTTTTCTAGACAAAAAATCATAAAATCGAGCAAAAGACGGTGGTCACTACGAAATACCTCTTTAAATATAATTTAGTGTTGCCCTATATTTGTATAACATTTGATTACTGGAAGGCATTAATGAGGCTTAATTGTATATGTAGAACTGCGTAAAATCTCACGAATTTATAACCTTTAGATAGAGGAACGAAACAAACCTGAACATTCTTCATGTATACGTATGTAAGTAGTCCAGTCACTATATAAATCTTTCCTATACTAGAAAATAAAGATATGTGACGAAATATTCTTATAGACGAGTGTAGTGTTCTTGAGCATTTAAACAAAATTGACGAAGACTTCTCAGAACCGCCTGACCATATAGTGTTGTCATCCGTAGATGTAGTGATTCACTTGTGGAGCCTCCTACCTTCCTGTTTAATTTATCTCTTCGTACCGCTGTTTTTCCGGATATCTGGAAATTATTATATGTGATCCCTATTTTCAAGAAGGGAAAAAAGAACTCAGTGGAGAACTATAGACCTATTGCTAAACTATCACCTATACCTAAACTTTTTGAGACAATTTTGAGAGGCTATTTCTTCTGAGGCTTCTACTGTAGCTCGATGATATCGAGTAATCAACATGGATTTATGAGGGGCAGAATGACATCAACTAATCTTGTGGAGTTTTCGAATTTCTGTTTAACGAACTTGGAGAAGCGTGAACAAATCGACCGTGTTTGCACTGATTTCAGTAAAGCATTTGACAAGCTTTCTAATAGAATGCTGATTTTTAAACTTCGACGACTTGGCTTTCCCAATGACCTTCTTCATTGGATTAAGTCATGCCTTACCAATCGTTCCTTTAGAGTTAAGTTTTTTCTTTGCTTTTCGGATCCTGTTTCCGTTCGGTCTGGAGTGCCGCAGAGCAGCCACCTGGGACCTTTGCTGTTCACTCTTTTCCTTAACGACGTGTTTCCTCTATTCGAGAATTCGCATGCTTTGGCTTACGCTGATGACTTGAAGATTTTCCGAGTGACCGAGTCACTGCAAGATGCGCTTAGCCTCCAACGCGATCTTGACACTTTTACTGAGTGGTGTTCAAAGAATCACATGAAACTAAATATTAGTAAATGCAACTTTATTTCATTTACTAGGAAGTCTTCTATTTTGGAGTACTCCTACAAAATCCTTGACACACCTTAGTCTCGGCAAGAGAATGCTGTTGACTTGGGACTGACTATTAATTCTAAATTCGATTTTGGACGACATGTTGATAAATGCAAATTCCACCCTTGGTTTTGTTAAGCGCTGGTCTAAAGATTTTAAAGATGCTTATCTCTTAAAAACATTGTTTTGTGCGTTTGTCCGACCTATCTTGGAATATGTTTCTGTTGTTTGGTCTCCTCATTATTCTGTATATATAGACCGTATCGAAGCAGTCCAAAAGTGTTTTCTCCGGTTCAGTCTTCGTCACCTACCCTGGCGTGACCCGCATTGTCTTCCTCGTTATGAAGATAGACTTGAACTTTTAGGTTTAACGTCTCTATCCAACCGTAGAGAAATCTCAAGTGTTACGTTCATGCACGGTATCATTACTGGCGATATAGACTCTCCAAAGCTTTTAAATCTTGTTAATTTTAACTCACGCCCCCGATATACTAGAGAACAGGACTTTCTATACTCCAGGTACCACAGAACTAATTATGGCACTTTTGAACCGGTATCGGCCATGTCCAAAATTTACAATACTAGATTTTCCTCAGTAGACTTTCATTGTAGCAAAGATTTAATCAAAAAATCGTTACTCAATCATTAGGAATTAATTTAACTCATTGTTTGTTATGTTAAGATCAGATGGTGTAATCAATCTGTTGATGATAATAAATAAATATATAATATATGACGTCGGCAATGAATAGGAACCTTTAAAACTTTTTTAATAGCGTTCTATAGAAAAATGGGTCCACGCGCAGCAACCGTGCGCACTGCACAGCGTATCCGTGTGCATTCTGCGCCGCAGTGGACTGGCAGCTTTACTTATACGAATGGTAAACGTGACCGTTATTTTAAGATAATAATAATCTATTGTTGTTATTATTATAATTATAATTTAGTGACTCGTCAACCCTAGGTGCTTTTCGAAAGCAACGCGACCAATAAGATCAATTGTGCTAATCCCTTCTTTTTTTAAAAAGTCCTTTCACATCAAGACCCTTGAAGATAGGCTATAATGTTCTGGGGAGTCGCATTTTACACACCCATTGGCGCCGCCGGTGTTTTTCATTCATATAAATTTAAAACCGTATCAGGATAAAAGTTATATGCCTGAACTAATGGATCTGTAACTTCTTTTTGAATTAACATTTCGAGATGGGAGGAAAGTTTGTAAGCTAGTGTACGTATTTTGCAATTGTAGGGTTTGTGAAAATGCAAGATAATCCTTAAGCATATATTCAAACCTGAAAGCCGCTGTTCTCAAATTTAAATCAAAATATACTGTCATCTCAAATTACTCCAAAAAATTCTATAAGCAAGCGACAATAACGATAAGAGGGAAACGTTTTTGCAAATGAAACTGCAGAGGAATTTAGGAACTGGGAAATGTGAGCCGAATATGGTCATTGGCAACACAGCTAAGTTTCCCATTTTAAAGCTCCACGAACACACCATTCAAATGTTTTAGCAAAGACATTACCCTGAAACAGAGCCCCGTTCAAACTTCGGAGTTGTCTTGTGCTTATAAGCACTGCAGGGTTGTGCATGATAAGTAAATTCCATAATTACATCTGGGTACTTAGAAAGGATGTAGACAAATAAAACGAAGGATCAAAATTACGAATGATATATGGAGTTAAAACATGAAAGGTGATTTGAAAATTGAATATTTCGGGTAAAAATATCTTATTACGGTAACTTTGTGCCCAGGACGGACATAATCATTATTATTATTTATTCAATTCGGTATAAGGTATATATTGATATTCTATGTATATACCCAAAAATACATCTAGGTCTCAACAGGGTATTGATGCCCAAACAACCCAGCAAGAAATTGGAGATTGCGTGAAATAGTGTGTCGATGATTTCGTGCATGACATACTAAGGTATGTATGCCAATTTTGAGGTCCTAGTCATGCTAACAGGAACGCATAGGAGTTTGTTTGTTTCAAGTGAGCTGAAGTTTTATTGCGGTTTTGTTTTTTCATGCTTTTCAGTAATTCAAATCTTCTCATTTTATATTTTTGTGATGACAACATAAATTTTTAAGGTGAAGGATGCGCAGATGAAAAAACGGGTGTGGCAAGTAAACCTATTGGTGGGTCGTCCTGAGCAAAACAATTAAGTGTGCAAAACTGCTAAGGATTGTGCGCAGGCCATTAAATCATATGGCTTAGCTCAGGAGCGGAGGCTCCAGGATGGAGTTGTGAGTCCGCCTAACTGGTGAATGCATTGCCAAAGGTCCTCTAAAACAGAGCCGGGCAAACTTTGACTTCATGGGAGCTATATACCTGAGTGCATTTTGGGTCGCTCCATTAACGCTATGAGAAGAAGTGAGAAGGTAATCTGTGTCCTGTGTGCCGCACAAGTAATTTCTCACGACAGGAGTATGCATTTCTCACTTGCACTTGCAGTAGCAATGAGCAGCTCAGAAATCTACCTGAGGAGCACTCAGGAGTCAAAAGAACCGAGTTTGCCCGGCACTGCTCTAAAATTGAGTAAAAAGGTTCATTATGACGGTTATCGGTTTTCCTTAGCTGGATGCAAAAGAGTGGAATTGGCAATTTTTCGTTAGATTACCATGAAAAGATCTCATTTAGTGAAAATCAGTCTGAGGAAGAATTTAGTGAAAGTTTGTTTTAAAAACATTATTAAAAAGTGAATCCTGGAATAAATGTTGTGTTATTGTAAGTGAGTAACACATGTTATTTTAGATTGAAAAGCGACGCGACGTGAGATCTTAAAAGTTCAGCAGAAATTTCGCATTGGATATTCGTGCTAAGTTTTGTTTTAAAAACCTTTTGAACTGAATTCAATTAATTGTTTCGTTCAAAATACCTAAAAAAATTCGATGGAAAAATCCAATTGAATTATTGTAAAGTTTTTTGTGAAAAACTAAGTAAAAACATTTGTTAACAATTTTATTAAGGAATTTCAATTCAAAAGGAGCTTTATAAGTTAGTTTCGATTTCATTTCACTTGGAATGCAGAAGAACATGGGCGAATGTTTGAAATTTTAAAATAAAACCGATAATATTAAAAGAAAACCAAGTGCTTACAAACAAGACAAACCGTTTATATTTTTCACATAAAGTATGACAAATAACTGTGGATACTTAAAGGGTTAAAATGTAATCTTAAAAAATGAAAACATTGAAAGAAGAGTGTAGTTTAATAAAACTTGAAAAATTATTTTCCAGTAAAAATGATGACTAAAAGGCATTTAAGACGGCTTATAAATGAAGAGAAGAGAGTGATTTTGGAACGTATTAACAATGAAAATAACGAGGAACGTACGAACATTGAAACTATTGAGGATGATATAAACGTTGAAATTAGTCAGGGTCGTATAGATTGTTTTGAACATGACTTAGAAGGTGTTCAAAACAGAGGGATACACCAACAAGGATTACGAGGCGGATTTAAAGAAAACTTTTAAATTGCTAAAAAATCATCATTTCAAAAAATAATTCCGGTAACGTAAGCAGATGAAGGAGACTTCAGAGAAACCTTTGGAGGAACAAGGTTTTTACTTATTATTTCAATTATATTTAGTCAATTTAATAAAATCAAATTTTTAGCATAAAAATACCCATTTATAGATACAGGCTTATGTTGTGTTATCAAATTTATAATGTTTAAGGTTTTTTTCCTCTCTTAGAAAAATGAACTATTTTTTACTTTAATTTCTACTTTTATTAAAAAATTAGCAAAAAAGGTCAATGTTGATGTTTCTTTAAATACCCTTTATAAGCACCATTTGTGATCTAAATAAAGTTAATTTAATTGAAAAATGTTTAAACTTATATGAAATTATTGTGTAGATATTTTAATTATCAACTTAGCAGCGGCTCATCTTGCATAAATTAATTTTGTGCTTAGTTATATTAAAATTATCTGTGCAATGAGATATTTATAAAATTATAAATGTTATTTGCGTTTCGTGAATATGATCCTAAAGGGGGAACACAACTGTGACGGGTAAAAGAAACACCAATTTTCGCGAACTTTTTGCACAGGTATTTAATACATATAATGTTTAGGGATCGAATAGAGGAATATTTAGAGTATATACTATTCGACAATATGTCCGCATATTTTTATCAATAAATAATAATCCGAGATAATGTGCATAACGTAATAAATTTTGTATATTTATAAATAAAAATGTGTGAACATATAGTCGAATATATTCCGCTATCCGATCCACAAACATTAAATTAGAACTGTGTAAAAAAAATGCGCCTTTGTTTTGCCCGTCACAATTGTGTTCCCCCTTCATTGCACGAAATCATTGATTACATCACCACCAATGATTTCAGTGATGCTGTCGTAATGCATTCGATCCACCAATTCAGAGACTTCGAAGAAAGCATCAATTAAAAATCATTGATGAATTCTTGCATTCCATAGTAATGCAAAAAAGGATTAGCATACATGACCCCTTAGATTCCGTGGTCATGTGGAAAGACGTGCACGTCTTTCCAATGACATCGCCGTGAGAAATTTCATCTATGTTGGAATGGGTATACATGCCCTTTTATTGATGACTTCTTCGATGCCGTCATGAGTAAATTTCCTGCTGGGAACTTTTGGGTGTGGGATATTTTTAACTACACAGAGCGCGGGCGGTCAATAATACTTTAGTTTCCTGTTTCATTCTATCTACAGTATGTAATATTTGTGTACATGCTCCTTTCCTTCACCAATTATTTCCTCCATTTCCTTTTAAAATGGAACAACGCAAGAAGAACTCACATTTGGTTGCCCTTAGTAGGAACTTCATTATGTTCTCTTCTCATAAAAATATCACCTTTACCAAAACATTCATCAATATTATTATAGGTCTTTCATTCTTAATGCAAATTTCTTTTTGCGAAACGACTGAACTCATTTTGTTGAATATAACAATGAAGTAGCGCCTTTATTTCTCCATGAGTCCATATCCTCTTTGCTTGTTTCTCACTACAAAAAAAATTTTATTTCGCAACATATTATAACATGAAATTAAAGATTTCTTACTGCTCTATGTAATATCCATTTTGATTTCTTACTTTGATGTTGTTTGATAGGAACATTTAAGATAAGAGTTTTATCCCCCGGACCCCTTTTTGTGGTGTTCTTGTTCTAAACTCTGAATAGCGACCACAAAAAATGCACATGAAGTGAAGCGAGTTTCGCGGGCGCCGCGCCGGGCGAGCGCGATTGTGTTCCTGTCTATCCCTACGCGCCCCGCGGAAAATAATTTATGTGCTTAAAGTACTAACGGGGATATCATTGCCAACGACCTTAAAGAAGATGCTGATATTGAGAGGGAGGCAGGGCTTTGGCAGTCAGAGGTAATATGTTGGCTCGCAGTTTTTCCCGTTGCACTATGGGGCCAAATCTCAAAAAGCTGGCCAAAACCTAACAAAAAAAGTTTTCAAATTGGGATTTTTTAATCTCAAATTGGCTAAAGTACTTCCCAGTGCTATAGAATCAAGCGATAATAGGACCCCAACTGGACGCTCACCCGTAGAATGCCAGCGTGAAAGTGGCATCCAAGGGTAGCAGTGATTGTGTGTTTTGAAGAGAGAAAAAGTTCTCGTTTTCAAGAAGGCACAAAATATTCAAAATTTGACAGATTTTAATAAAACAAAATGGAATCGTCAGTTAAAGATTAGTAGAATATTATAAAATTAATTTAGTTACTGTATTATTAAACACTAATTTTAGAGAGAGATAGACTTTTTTACATTTTATACTCAAAAACTATGTAAGATGCCATGTTAAAATGGAAATATATAAAATGTTCCGCATTGTTCCGCTCTGAAACGATTGGAGGTGATAAATTAGATAAATAAGAAATAAAATTAAGAAAAATCAGCGCCGCATATCACCGACCGCCTTTTTTTCGAAAAATGTAAGCATAACCTGTTTCGCTGGACAAAAATCGAAAAAGTGATGAATCGTTTCAAAAGTCGGTATTATATGGTTCTCGGGGGCACTGATTTCGAATCTGATATCGGATTTACAAAATTCAAAATGGCGGACCGGAAGTGATGTAATATTTTACGAAAAAATTGAGTTAGCGCTCTGAAACTCGGTTTAATATTGTTTGTGGGGTCGCTGATTACGAATCTGATATGAGATACATAAAAATTCAAAATGGCGAACCGGAAGTGACTTAGATTTTTGCCATTTTTAATTTTATAAATCCGATATCAGATTCGTAATCAGCGCCCCCGGAAACCATACAATACCGAGTTTCAAAGCGCTAACTCTAGTTTTTCGTAAAAAATTACGTCACTTCCGGTCCGCCATTTTGAATTTTATAAATCTGATATCAGATTCGTAATCAGCGCCCAAGAAAACTATATTATACTGAGTTTCAGAGCGCTAGCTCAATTTTTTCGTAAAACATTACGTCACTTCCGGTCCGCCATTTTGATTTTTACAAATCCGATATTCAGATTCGTAATCAGCGCCCCCAAAAACCACCGAGTGAGAGATTTCAGATCGATAACTTGAATTTTTTAGTTTTGGCCAGCTTTTTGAGATTTGGCCCCACTGTGCGTTGTACTGAGCAAGTTAAGGTAAGGTTTTTCAAGGCATATTGCCAGAGCTTGTACACGGGGAACAGCTTCCAGACCTCAGTGGACCCTTAGGGGGTTTTAAGACTATGTTTGGAGTATTGCCGAAAATCATTTTCTGATTTTTATTTTAAGAACAAAACTTATTTCAATCGAAATATGATTTTTATTTTTGAAAATCGAAAATAAAAATAATTTTGTGATTAACTTTAGTGTATCTCTGCTTCCAATATGCCAAAATGCAAAATTCTTTAACAAATGAATTTTATTATTGGATTGATGACTTTTATTATTTGACTGAAAAATAAAAGTCAAAAGTTACCGGTTATTAATTACTTTTATTATAAAAGTTACAACGATAGGGTTATAAATTGAATTTTAATTTTTAATCGTGTAATAACCGGTTATTTGTGACTTTTTTTTAAAGTCATAAAAGTCATCAGCCCTGCTTTAAACTGCAGTCAAACTATGTACCGTCATGTGTTGGCATTCCATGAATCTCCAAAATCTTCGTTCAATTAGAAATACATCCGAAATAAAAGAACCATATTTCTCGTTTATTCGAAGATGTGTAATGACTAATAAGCTTACATTATTCGAAGTTAATGTTCAATCTATTTATCCATCCGGGAAGAATTTAACTGAACCATTTGATTAAACTTCAAACAGCGGACATAACCATGCCTTGTGAAGCTGTGGTAAGTTAAAGATTGAACATTGAACTAAATTTGCAAATTATTAATTCCTTTTTCCTAGTACATATGATTCTAGTTAGCAGTAGCGCTAGGAACAATGGAGCCACTAAAAGTATAATAATTGGAAATAATTATATATCCCCTAACACCTCCCAGGAAGACTTTGAGTCGATTGTTGGAGAATTGAATGCCGTAACAGAAAAATATGATAGTTATAATAGGTAGTCACTGGAACTCTAGACACCCGAACTGGGGTGACTTCAAATCGAACAATAATAGAACCAAACTGGTTGTCAAATTCGTTCGCACAGGGGCCGAGAGTTCTTCTCGGAGACTTTACAATACGTATTCGGTGCCATAGAGTGAAACAAGTGTTCAAAAATCAGTCGATGTGATCAAAATAAACGCACTTGATGAAGTACCTTAATGTCACGAGAACCATATCATCAGCTGATAGTGGAGCGCCGTAAGATTTATACCTCGGAATCCAGGGCCAGTCAATGAATCTTTATATAAACTTTTGAAATGTGTTTTTAACAATATATAAAAAAATGTTTAAAAATTTTTTTATGCGATCTTAATTTTTTAATTATTTAAATAAATAATAATTATTAGTTTTTTAGAGTTTTCTGTTATTTTTATTAGTTTTAAGTTATATTTTGAAAAGGGGAACTATTAAAAACTTGTCCTTGGGCCTACCTGCAGTCATAAAGGTGAGGGGTGGGGCGAATTATAGAAGGGACAACAGCAGCTGTTGACGCGGTCCCTAACAGATTAGTGCACGTGGCAACTAGTTAGGCGTACGTATATACGTAGCTATTTTTGTGCGTTTTGAAAATATATATATAAATATATTTATTTTTGTGCAGTTACTGCGACAAGAGTTAATTATTGAACATTTACATCATTACAAAACAATTGTGTTATTCAAACTTTCAAAATAGTGGCATAGATAGTAAGTATTTGTTTTTTATTTATATTGCACGCTTATAAAAAACAATTGTGAATACTCAATAAAAGTTAGAATGTTATAGTAAAATTCAATAATATTAATTATTAATCATGATATAAACGTTAGTTATTAATATTACTAATACTTATTGTTACAGCCTCGTATCAAAATGAGTGAACCATCGAATAGTGATGAAAATAAAAGTAAAGATTGCCTCATTTGTGACAAAATCGAATCTAGTTCTCAATTAAACTCCGAACTAGAAGAAATTGTAAAAGTAACAAGAGCGGATGGACTGTCTCAGTATTTAAATGCTCGCGAATTTGGCTACGTGCATCCATTATGCAGACAAAAATATATCAATAAAGGATGTATTAATGCTTATTTAAAAAAAGAAAAAAAACACATCAGCATGCTCTCCATCAAAGAAAATACTTCGAACGGCTGATTCAACTGACTTTGATTGGAAAAGTAGGTGTTTTTTATGTGATAAAGAAGCAGATGAAATGAAGGAAAGAAGAAAGTCCAAATCGTCAAGACAACAAATCAGACATTTTTAACGCTGGTGTTACATGCACGCTTGCTTCATACGCTGCCCCTCAAAAAGAAAAAAATCTGAATATATTAAGATACAACTCATTTTTGAAAGCAACTGCTAAAAATACCTGCGTTAAACTGTCGTATTTGCCACCTACTGCAGATGCCGCTTTTGGACAATTCAAAAGAGTATATTTGCAAATTCAATAATGGCTAGAGAAATATCGCCAGAAGAATGGGGTTCGAAATGAGAATGCGGAATACTGATACCGCAAACAATGACGCAGCGACCAGCTCCAGAATCCTTATTAAAATTGATTTTTTGCACCTGCAAAACAGGATGCGGTGCGGTGCATCTTGTGGGTGCAGGAAAATGGGATTAAATTGCACTGTAGCTTGCTTGGAATGCAATGGTGATAGCTGTACTAATCCTTCACCTACAATCCACATCAATGAAATCAATGACGACGACAGTAATGAACAATAGTGTTATAATGAATACATAGTTTATAATAATTTTTTTGTTGTAACTCGTTATTTTTTGCGAAATATTAATAAATTAACATTAAAGTTACTGTGCAAATATTATTTATTAGGTATAAAATTGAAATCTTTGCTCTAAACATATTGTTTCCCTTGTCCCTCTCATTTTTCAGTAAATTGTTGTAATCAAGGTCGCACAATTTTTTTTTTTAACTTTTTTATTTGAGCGTTTAACAATGCAGTCCAACAGTTTTTATGAAGATTCATTGACTGGCCCTGGATTCCGAGATTTTACAATTTTTACGCCTTCCGGCGCTCCACTATGATCACTTTAAGCAGGGCACGCGAATCTATGGTGTAAAAAATAAACGAAAACTAGACACCAGACTTTTACGTATTACTAAGTCGAGAGATTCTTACTACTAAATGCAGAAATGATAACATAATTATTTTTAAGCTTAAACACTCTTAATGAGTTTTATATTTTTCTAATATTTTGCTGGATAGACAAATATAAAGACCTAATAATAAAATCAGGTATATGTGGGTATGTATATATGTAAATATCATTCAAAATCCTGCGACCATGTAAAACAACAAACAACAATATTTTCAGAAAAAATCTAGTCACAAGGAACTAACTCCACTAAAATCCATAAGATGAGATGAGAATTTTTTAATGTCTGCCGTACCCTTCCTTGGTAACAAAATAAAAAGGAATGGATCAAAGGTGACGGAGTTGTTAAATAATATCCGCTTCACTTATTTCAACCATTCAATCATGGCGACCCTTGATGCCAACCAGCACCCACTTTTTCTGAACAAGAATTAAAAATAAGAAGGTGGAAGGGCTCGGGAAAAATTGGTAAAACTACACTACTAACACAACCATCCCAACTGTTTGAGTTTTTTTTAAATCAATTTTTGATTTCAATTTCTAGTGAAAGTGATACAAATACGAAAGGGGTCCGGCTAGAATTTGGCATGATATTTCGCCTTATTATAGAAAAAGTGAAAAAAACACTTTTCTTGAAGAAATAGGGCCAACGAAGCTGAGCGAAAAATGCCTGAAAGGCAAAGTCTTGAATTTCCTCATCCCTCTTAATAGACAGAAATATTTATCTTCTCAAACGAATACCGCGCAGACAACCCTTTAATTAGAAAAAATAAAAGGGCAGAAAGGAGGAAAAAAGCAGCCCCGCTAAAAAGGGGCGATGAAATTCACCATCCTGGTATCCTCTCCTGGAGGAATTTTAATCGAAAGAAAAAATCCATTAAGAGAAATGTTCATAGCATGACAGGGCCCTACCCTAACCCCTCGCTGATTGCCACAAGGAGTTCTTCCATCTCTCCAGTTTCTTCTGTCGTCCGTCGAGAAATTGTGGTGGACGACGACAACACATTTTTCCATCGCGAATTACCCATACAGACGTACTCGAGCACGAACGCAAGTAATTGGGACAAAAAAGTTACAAATCGTGGCCACATTAAAATTAAAGAAATTTAAGCAAATTTTAGATATACTTTCAAATATACGCAGAGTGATTAATTTGTCTGAAACAATGCTGTTGTCGAAATCGTCATCAAACTTCTCAAAAACAGCCCTAACAAATCTGTTAATTAAGTTTTGCTAAACCAGCCAACAAATATTTAGTAGAACATCTTTTTTGTATAACAGCATAATTTGGAAGGCGTAGTTTTTTTTTTTTTTTCCTTCCTTTTTTGGGAGAGCTACTTAGGTAAAATAATTTCAGTGCATTCTGGTTTTTAATTACATATAGAAATTTTCACTACCACCAGACTATCAACCAAACAACGGACAGGATTCATATTGACTATGATCAAATTCCCTAGCGGCAAGTTGCGGAACTACCTTATGGCAGATAAAATATTATTGACAACTGAGCGTTGTCTTCATATTAAAAGGTTGAGATGAATACAAATTAACATAAAAAAAAGAGGAAATACTTATTGCTGTGTCCCTCAGATATAATAATATGATAATCGGACATCGATACTTAGCTAGAGATGTTAACATCGATGCTAACATTTCGTAACATCGAGCATTCGTAATTTCAGCGAAAAGTTAAGCAATTTCATTGCGTAAAAACGGACCACATTTTCGTTATTTACTCGAGAAACTCGGACACGGACAGGCGATTCCGAAGTTTGCCGAGAAAGCCGTGTACCAGTGTAAGCAAAACTTCACACGGATCACAAAATATCCTGAAGTTTGCCGATTAACCCATATAACCGTGCACCCAGGTGCCCGTGTACCCGTGTGACAGTGTACCCGTATACCCGTGCACCCTGTAACAAAAAGTTTACACGGGAAAATCGGGTGCAAATAGACACTGCCTTTTTTAAAACCAATAAAATGATAATAAACTCAGGCTATTTATCACGCAACTGTTCGCAAAGTATCTGTCCTACATTAGTTCCGCAAACAGTCACTAGGGAAATTTAATCGTCACCTATAAACTATACACCAGTAGAGAAAACAAAACGATTTTATTAAAAAAAATGGAAAATTCGCAATAACAATAACAAAAACAAAATTTATTTTTGCTTCTACCCTGATCTATCTTATCTTCCTAATCAATCCTTCACTCGTCCACTTATGACTGGTAATCGCGCCTGTATGGTGAAGCTTTACGTGTGAACATCCTGTGCGATTTTGACCTCTGTTCACTAAGTGATAATAATGTTCATAACGATTTGGACGTTTTTGTTTGATAATAACAACGGCTAGGCCCTCCTTCGGCGTTACTTCCTGTATTCGCACTGTAACACAATTCCAGGAATACAGTATAAGTTCTACATGCGGACAGTGCCTTTGTAACTGCCGCACTTCACCGGGAAAAGTTTTTGAACGAGCGATTCCCCGATTATCGCTTGCATAATTTATACAGAGCGGGCGAATTCCTGACCGTGCCTATGCGGGGATCCGCGAAGGGCCTGGGCCTTGATATGATGATGGATGATAATGAGAAGTTGATACTGCAGGAAATCGAAACGGTCCGGTTTCCGCTGCAATCACTGGTGTGAAACAAATCTGTTGAAGGTCTCTACTGACTTGAGAGTTGCTTTGGATAAAAAAAACCTATCGTATTTCGTTTTTCTCAAAGGCGTTCAATAGTCTAAACCATGAGATCCTTCTTAACAAGTTACATTGTAATTTTGGTATCCCGTCTTCCGTCCTTAAACTCATTTGTAGCTTTCTGTCCCATAGACCGCAGCAGGTGAAGACGAACGGTACGTTGTCTGCAACAGCGCACTTTTGATGTGTGGTTCCCCGGGGTTCGATCTTGGGACCTTTACTTTTCTGCCCTTATATTAATTATTATCTACCCTCGGTGGTGCAGCACTGGCATATTCATCTCTACGCTGACGATTGTCAATTATGTACATATATTATAATATATGTATATAAGTACTGCATCTCATCAGCTTCATTCTCTCGCCGGGACCTAAATCTTACCTATATCCAATTGTTGTTACTTATCGAGATCACAGTAGCTTCCTGAGATTTCGATGTGCGACTATAATCGAGCTATCTTCGTTGTCTCATAAAATCAGACGGGGGAACCTTAAGTTCACTGGTAGCAAAAATGCAGAGGAAGAGTTATGTGAAGTCAAGAAACGGCTTTACATCTAACCCAGAGCCTTGAGCTAAAAAGAAAACTTAAAGTTCTGATCCGAGTTACGGGCGGAATGTATTAAAAGTGTTAATTAAGACTTAGAATAGTTCCAGAATAACACTAACGAAGTTACCGGACGTAAGAATACTGTAAATTGCAAACCCAAGTGTATAGTGTAAGAACACCTGGACGATAAAAGGTTGATTAGTGAACAAGTGAGTTTCGCTATCCGGTGCCATTACTCCCCACATATACCTTGGTTCCCGGCAGTTCCAGCCTATAACAATACCTACTCTGATACTCTGGCCTACTACAATACTCATATCAGAGGCTCGCAATAGCCTCATAAACAGATAGAGCTCATCAGCCACAAGCAACTGCAGTTGAGTATAATGCACTAGAACCAAGGGGAGTATAAGTAACAACCCAGTCGGAAATGGAAGGCCTTCCTTTCCGCATGACACCTCATATCCTTTTTATATAGGCATGTCATCAGAGGTCAGGTCTTCCATGGAAGGAGCTAGGAAGCTGTAAGGAAGGTCTTTATTTTCTTCATATATTTGTGCTTTAATAAGCTATATTTAAAAGCTTTCTTGATTCCAATTATTTTGCATCTCTTATTATAATTATTCCTCTACTGTTTCAAAGGCAGATCTGTACGTATATAATTTAAGTCTCACAAACTTAACCACTTAAATTTTAAAATAAACTCAGAGCACTCTTTCCACTCCTATCGCTTCGATATGAAACTAAAAATTTCCTCCCAAACGCACGTTGTGCGATGACATCATTTCGATTCTCGCCGGTTCTTGTTTATTTTCTCGCACATGGTTTTCTTTTTAACGATTTGCACGCAAAACCAAGACCTTCCACCTGCTTTCTTTGGGAAGCCCTCGTCCAATTTCTGACTGGGAATTTGGCGCAGCCGCTGGGATCAGGGAAGCCCGATTCTAGTCAAGCAAGAATCATAAGAGCTTGAAAAGGCCCCGATCCTCGAATAGTACAAGTTTTCTTTCCTATAAAAGAACTAGAGGGCTAGGCAAGACACCTCTTCCCCTCTCACCTGGAACTGAGTATGGTTTTGGGGGCCTCTAGAAGAGAAACTCGCAATGCTCCCG
Source organism: Neoitamus cyanurus (assembly GCA_947538895.1). NCBI lineage: Eukaryota > Metazoa > Arthropoda > Insecta > Diptera > Asilidae > Neoitamus > Neoitamus cyanurus. The sequence goes on from OX384547.1 coordinate 8,823,241, forward strand.
GTATCCATCTTTAGTCGCCGTTGCCTTTAAACAAGCGATTACCCGGCTAGGGGAGAACAACTACAAATCCTCTGATTTCATTATTCACCGCTGCGACTTGCAGCAATTAGTCTTCCTAGAGCCACGGACTAGCTCACTTGTATCGCTAGTAAACTGGAATTAAACGTATACTGAAGTTAAACCTAATCTGTCTTTTATTTTCCATCCCTACGCTCTTCTAACGAGCTATTTCGACAAAAGTTTTGTTTTCAGTCTCAAGCGTACTGCAGCACCTGATGAAGCTTCGGAGATAGAATGTTGTCTTGAAGATTGAGGGAAAGTCTGCTTCAATTGACACATTTCATCTTCCCAAGAGTGAATATAGGTAGGTAATTGATGTCAATTTTGACCGATTGCTTACTCGCAAACAACTTTTGCCGAACTCAAATACGCGTTGAAGGACTATTCCTCAGGATTTCTGCACGGTGTGTAGCCTTTGATTAGCCACAGTAATAGAGGACAAGCCGGCTCTTCTAAAAGAAAGGCGCGAGTTGGAACGTCTCTTCATATGAAGGAATTCGTTTTTACCAGTTCTTAAAGAACTCGAGTCCTTGAAAACGGTTGCATCGTGCACACATCCCGGATGGGGTACACTTATATCGCGAAAAAAAAACGTTCAAGTCCTCTACAACTTATAATTCAATGGATTGCTATCCTATCCTATTTCTGTAATCCCTATAACCAGCTCTTGCTGGCGTTATGGGGATAAGTGTGCCATCAATTGCACCTATTATTATTGATAGGTGGTATTTTAGCGGCTGTTTGGAATTTATCATATATCGCTTTGACTTCATTAACCGCAATAGGCATATGAATTTCCTTATCCAGTAGCGTTCTCTTTATGCTGCCACAAAATTTGTACAGGCATTTCTTTACGGTTGGCTTGTGCACACAAAAAGCTATCCCCACAATTCTGCACAGCTTGCCAATTTAAAAATTACTATTGCAATTATCGTTTTAAGAGACAAACACAGTCGAAATGCGTTCTCCGAAGGCTTTAACACATGATATAGTCTTGCTACTATATAAAGAAAAATGTTGTTTTCGACATCCGGAAGTTTGTTAACATTACATTAGGCTAATCTTGTCTGACGACGTCAACCCACCTGTCGGGCGCTCCCTCACCGTTCTATTATTCCTAATCGCCGTCTTGTTTCCCTTTAAATTATAGAAAGGAGAATGGGTGGCTCTGTCCCCAGTGGTATATCAAGTTGTGAAATATGTACATATCTAATTTTGAAGGTGATACCAATAGCTTTATTTTTATTTAATTTTATTGTATGACATCAACAGCGAGACACGTGCAGGGAAAGAACTATGAATTATTTTATTTTTTAATTAAATAAATATTATTTTTAACGTATGCAGTTTTTTTATACATATTATTTTATTAATTTTATTATATAAATTACCATGCGGTGCGGCTACCTGTCTGTATCACTCCTTCAACGCCGCCCGCACTCCTACGTACTACCAGACCAGAAACACACATAAAACGTAACATAGGTTGGGTGCCTGAACACAGTGGTGTCGTGGGATACAAAGCTGCTGACGATAAGCTCAGGAGGGGGGCAGAGGAGCGCTCTACGAGCACTGAGCCTAGTACTTGTCAGTCTTATTGTAACTTGTAGTCGGTTTAATATTGGTTTAGGAAACACATATTTTGCTTTTTTGGATCGACACTGTTCTCTGCCCGCACTGCCACTCCATTTCATTGAAGATGTACGCAAATACCCTGAACTATAATGAGAGAAGTTAGTAGTTCGTTTACGCGGAGATGCCCTTGGAAATGTAACCGCTCTTTTTTGCGAGAAGTAAAGTCTGACATTACCTATAGCCACTACAGCATTGATTCCGTAATCAATCTCACCTGATGGAAAGTGGAGATGTGGAGGAAGATAGCACAGGCTCACCTATTCACCTAGAAGGTGCCTGTGTACTCTTATCTTAAAAATATCCAGGTACACTTAGTAGGTATGAACAACTACATAAACTAAAATTAACTTTTATTTAAATGGGAAATAAAATAATTCATAGTTTTTTCCATGCACGTATCTCGCTGCTGATGTCACACAATAAAATAAAGCTACTTTTAGAATCTTTCAAATGACGTACATATATCACAACTTGATTTACCACTCAGGACGACATATAATGGGAATCAAAAGTGAGTGCACGCCTTTAAAATTTCTTTTCTGGATTTGAATAACAAAAAATCGCTGATTGAAAACTCTTTCCGATCGAGTATTATATAAACCTTTATTTGTTAAGAATGATATAAGAAAAAAGAAATTCCAACTAACAAAAAACTTTCAGAAAAATAACTAAAAAATGTAAAAAAAATGAAACAAAAGTGAGTGCGCACTTGCGAAAACGTTGTAAGATTATAGCTATGAAGAAAGCAACGGAGACTTTTTATTACAGAATACGACTCCAATGCAATTGTTAGCAAGTAGTAACAAAATTGTTGAGTAATTCCCTTTTAAAGAATTCAGTTTGATTTAGAACGTATCAGAAGCAAGTGGTCAAAATGAGAAAAGAAACTGAGCCAGAAACACGAAAAATTATAGTAAATTTACATTCTGACGGAAAAAGTTTGCGAGACATTGGAATTGTGAAAATAGTACATATTACAGTAAAACAAACTATTGACAAATTAATAAATTCAAAACATTGAACAATTTCAAAAGATCTGGACGGCCAAGGAAATTAAATAGACAAGTGATCCCCACTCAAGTGCAGTAAAAATAGCTGAAAAATATTCCAGCACACATAATAATCAATCCGTGTCGGCGTGTAGCGTTCGAAGAATATTAAACGAACATGTGTTGCATGGCAGAGCGCAACGGAAGAAACCCTTTATATCTAAGGTAAATAAGAATAAAACGCAAAAATTATGCAAAAAAGTATAAAAATTGCGATGTCTCTTTTTGGAAAAGCGTTTTATTCTCCGATGAGATTAAATTTGAAATATTTGGTGGTCATACAATTAAAAAAATGTGGAGAACTAAAAATACAGAGTTCCATGAAAAAAATGTTTCTGGTACAGTCAAGCATGGGGGAGGATCTGTTATGGTTTGGGAGTGTATGGCAGCATTGGGAGTTGGGAACCTTGAATTTATTGATAGTACAATAGGTAAACACGGTTATCTCAAAATTTTACAGCAAAATTTGGGTGCCAGTGTTGCGAAATTGGATTTGCCTAGGTCGTGGATCTTCCAACAAGATAACGATCCTAAGCACACATCGTATTTAGTGAAGGAGTGGTTTGACAACAGAATGAAGTTCTGGGCGCATCTTTGGCAACTAATTTCATATGACCCATGGAAATTTATTAGCTTAAGCCTTTTCGGTATTCTTCATAGAGTTCCGAGTCAACCATTTCTCAAGACCACAAAATCGACGGATTGCCATGTTTCGGGAGTCACCTAGACTTGGAGGAGAGTTTTATAAACGGTAGACGTACTTCATATCGACCATCTCCGTTACGTCGATGAGTTTGACCGAAAAGGAGTTCACACTCTTATTATTTTCGGGTGCCCCGATTTTTAAAATGCACCTCTTCGTATTCTCAAAACTGGCTAATTAAATGGGCTGAGAGGTTCCAGTAGTATTCCCTTTATGCAATAAAGAGTGAGTGGCGTCTTCCACATCGACGGCAATTTATCTTGCTGGGACAGAATTGTAGTTCATGTTTTTTGGAGAGAAAATTTAAACATAGGAGTTCAACAGTTACGAACTGATACCGTTTGCTTGTATCGGGGTCTTTGAATTTAGAAATGCACTTATCTGACGAGCTAGCAAAATAAGTGACCACCTTGGTACTCGTTGGCTGTGGCTACCTGTCAGTGATAGGAGGTTTAGAGTCTGATATAGGCTCTAATGTTCGAAATTTCTTTTCCAAAAAACCTTTGAAACTTTCAAAAGTTGGTAGGTCTTCAGAGTCCTTCTGATTCTCACATTTTATGTGTCTCAGAATGTAGACGCTGAACCAATATGTGTATAATAAATGCGCTAGTTTGATGTAGAAACACCTAACGCCTGTCCAGTAATTTTTTTTTTATTCCCTTCACCGATTCAGTATTTAATTTAGGGTATGGAGTATGGAAATTGCTTGGAAGTCTTGAGCTGAAGCTTCAGAGACGCTGTTGGTTCCTTCTTTGTTTGACGAAGGATTATTTTCTTTATTGGACTGGTTGGCTATTTTTTGCCTCTTGCAACACCCCAACGAAATCAAAATATTTCTCTTCGATGGCGGAGAAGACATCGTTTTCAAAATATTCGTGCTTTTTCTTCTCTTCCCCTGTCAAGCTTGCAGCCGCGACATTGATTAAACAATGATTGCCTTGGCACTCTTGCCAGAGTTGCTTGACTTCAGCCCTTCCGTTAGCCCTTTCGTCTCCTTCGACCGATCCCCCACCTTGCCGCGGTGAAGGAGCTTGCGCGCGTCCGATGATGGACTGGGCTACGTCGACGGTAACCAAGGTTGCCGGCAGGGTCACCCATGTCGAACAGGCCAGTCTTGAGGCGTCAGACTAAGAGGGGTGATCTTTCACATAAACAATGGAGGTCAAGCCTACGGAAATATTATCTGCACGAGGTAACCAGGAAACTGGGAATCCTCCCGCTGAAGAAGCGGCTGGGGCATGGAATGTGCAGGCCCCAACTCCATTGACTGCCGAGGTGAAGGGACCAGGCCAAGGAGGAAGTACTCTACTGGACCCCGATGATAGGATGTCTACAGACGAACTATCATCGATTGGCACATTGACAGGGTCAATGGAGAGCCTACTTTTAAATCAGGAAAGGACCGGAAAGCAGTATTCCTCTGCGACTACGGTTAATCCTGTTTCGATGGACACTCCCACCCCCTTGCTTGAGGCTACAGTGGTAAGGGATCCTCCCTTGAACGTGGCGGACAGCAAGGGGATGTCCAAACGTCAGCTGCGACGGCTAAGACAGAGAGCGAGGAAAGCCAAAGTTCCGGAGGCGAAGGCCGGAGGACCTGATGGACTTGCTCGCTCTGCGTCCACCCCGATAGCACCGGCGAACAAAAGAAGTAGATCCGAGGCGGATTCGTCCAACTCGGGCTCTTCGACTGTCGCCGGAAGCTCTGGGGTGAGCAAACCCGAGCAGCCAGCGAAGAGCAAAAGGAGGAAAGTCGTCAAGACCGGGCTCCCGAGCTCTTCGTCACCGAGCGAGGCAAAGGGGAAACCCGATCCTCGTATCGTAGCGCATAAGGAGATCAGCCAGAAAGACTTAGTCGAAGCTGGCCCTTCTAATGCGAAGTCGGGCTCGAGGACTGCGGACAGGGTGGTTGGAAAAAGCTTTGCCAAAGCTGCCTCCGAAGCCTTGGTCGCTGTGATCGAGGCCGACAACCCACAAAAAAGCATGACCCAGCATCATGCTACTTTTGTGGAAGGTCACATTTGGAAGCTTCTAGGTGCAACCAAGGAGTCACCAAAGTTTGAGGGAATGGTCGTCTGCGACGGGGCCATGAAGGTTCAGTGCGCGGACGAACATTCACTCAAATGGCTGCTTGCAAATGTGGCAAATATACCGGCTTGCGAGGGCATAAAGTTTAAGGCTGCAAAAGGCAGCGACATGCCCAAGCTGGTTCGGGCCGTTATGTGGATCCCGGGACCTCGTAAGAGCCCTGGGGACATAATGGCCCGAATCCGGATCCAGAACCCGGGACTCGACACCAAATACTGGCGTGTCCGTGCATACAGCGGGAAGAGGAAGAGCTCCAGTGACCCTGAGGGCTCTACTCTGGCGCTGGGCATAGACCTGGAGTCGTTACGAGTCCTGGAGTCTGTTTACGGACTCCGCCCGTACTTAGGGTTTGGCAGAGTGAAAGTTCACGTCTCCAAAAAATAAGTGCGGTCGACGAGTGAATAGGGGAGTAGTTGACTTATATGCCAGCGGACTTGAAGTTCACTCAGATTAATCTGCAGCACAGTAAATCAGCCACTGCATTACTAAGTGGAAGGTTGACCAAACTGCGGACATACCCCCAAATAACTCTCATACAAGAACCATGGGTGTGCAGAAAACGCATCTGTGGCCTTGGGATGGTTACTTGGGGTAAACTCTTCTATCACGATAGAAGTGACAGACCGAGGGCTTGTATGATTGTCCCAAACTCAATCGAAGCCATGATGTTAAGGCAATACTGTAGCCAAGACGTCGTCGCGGTCAAAGTATCATACAAAAAATCGGGGGTCAGGTGCGAAACAATTATTGTTTCTGCTTATCTGCCCTATGATTCAATCGGCCCACCTCCCGCTTGGGAGTTACGGGAAATCGTACGATACGCTGAATCCAATAACTTGGGGCTGATCATCGGCTGCGACGCCAATGCGCAGCACACCCTATGGGGAAGTAGCAAGTGCAACACCCGTGGGGAGAAGCTATTGGATTTTATTCTGGCGCACGACCTCGTGGTGAAAAACGTGGGCAAAGACCCAACTTTCATCACGAGGAGGCGGCAGGAAGTAATAGACCTGACACTGTCCAATAGGAAGGTGGAAGGTCTGATTACCAAGTGGCACGTTCTAAGAGAGGAATCTCTTTCGGACCACAGATACCTAGAGTTCCGGCTAGCTGGTGAGACAAATCTAATACCGGCGGGCCGGAATCCTAGGAAGACTGACTGGGATAAATACAAGCAGGCACTGGGGAATAAGCTAACCCCAGTGCCCAAACTGCACTCTAGGACGGAAATTGAGGATGAGACGAGGAAACTCAGTCGGACCTTGATTGAGTCCTTCGAGGCAGCCTGTCCAGTCAGGAAGAGCAGATGTGGCAAAAATGTTCCGTGGTGGAACAATAAGCTACAAAGGCTCAGGAAAGAAACCAGGAAGCTTCTAAATAGAGCATTAAAAACTCAAAAAGAAGAGGACTGGCAAGCCTATCGCGCTTCGCAGCATGACTATAAGAAAGAGATTAGATCTTCTAAGCTCCAATCTTATAGGAAATACTGCGAGGAGCTAGAAGGGATGAAGGAGACATCACGGCTGCATAAAATATTCCAAAGGGATACCGCAGCCAAGCTGGACTCCATTCGAAAGTCTGACGGTAGCTACACGGACTCCAGACAGGAGGTGTTCAAAATATTATTTGAGACACACTTCCCTGGTAGCAGAAATACCCTATCAGACGTAGGCCCAGCTGATGATCACTCGTTGAACATTACTAGGCTGGACAGATATATAGCATCCAGGGTTGTCACGGAGGAGAGGATAGAGTTCGCTTTATCCTCCTTTGAAAATTACAAAGCTCCCGGCCTTGATGGTATATATCCTGCAATGCTGAAGGTCGGAGGTAAAGTCCTGGTGCAATCCCTGAAAGAAATATTTAGGGCCTGCATAACTTGGGGATACATACCGACCGCCTGGCGAAAGGTTAAAGTTGTCTTCATTCCCAAACCAGGGAAGGACGACTATACTCTAGCCAAAAGTTTCAGACCCATCAGTCTAACCTCTTTTCTTTTGAAATGTCTGGAACGCCTGGTTGAAAAGTACATTAGAGGAGGAGTGTTGAGAAGATGTCCGCTCAATGTTCGTCAGCACGCTTACCAGAGTGGCAAATCCTGCGAATCAGCACTACACGATTTAGTTCGAAGAATCGAAGGCGCGATGGAGCAGGGTGCTTTTGCTCTGGGCGTGTTCGTCGATATTGAGGGGGCCTTTGACAATGCCACCTTCTCCTCCCTGTGTAACGCAGCCAAAGCGCATGGGGTGGACAACGTACTAGTACGTTGGATACAATCCATGCTGACACAGAGACTACTAATTGCGGACGGTGCGGACGATACCAGGGCTGAGGTAGGCAGAGGATGTCCCCAGGGAGGCGTACTGTCGCCCCTGCTATGGTGCTTTCTAGTAGACTCGCTGTTGGATGAGTTACAGACTCACAACGTACACGCGCAGGCCTATGCCGATGACGTGAGTGCACTGGTTTGTGGCTACTCACTAAAAATAATTTGCCATAAAGTGCAGAAGACTTTGGATAGTATCCAGAACTGGTGCGAGAGGCACGGGTTATCAGTGAACCCTAGTAAAACGACACTTGTATTGTTTACTAGGAAGAGAAAACTGAATAACCTTAAACTTCCAACACTAAAGGGTGTTACAATCCAACTCTCCACTGAGGTCAAGTATCTGGGAGTAATCCTAGACAGCAAGCTCACGTGGAGACCACATGTCGAACAAAAATCCGCCCGAGCATTAAATGCCTTCTGGCAATGCAGGCGGGCCTTTGGGAAGACATGGGGTCTGAGACCAGCGGTGGTCTACTGGCTATATACCGCTGTTATTAGACCCATCATAACTTATGCGTCTGTGGTCTGGTGGATCAGAACAGGAAAAACATCTACCTGTACGATCCTAAACAGACTACAGAGAGAGGCATGCATAGGGATCACTGGGGCCTTCAGCTCCACGCCTGGTGCGGCTCTCAACGCAATGCTCAACTTGCGACCATTGGACATTACAATCCAGGAAGAAGCAATGAAGGCAGTCTGTCGTTTAAAGAGACAAGGACTCTGGCACGACAACCACAGAAGCGGCCATGGTGATCTATCACGAAGGCTCCAAGAAAACTGTGACTCGTACAGTATGCCAACGGATGACATGCCACCGGTAACACTGTTCGATAGGGGATATCACGTTGAAATCCCGAATAGAGAGGACTGGGAAAACCCACACCATCTACTGGAGAGTTTCTCCCATGTCTTCTACACAGACGGCTCGAAAACCTCTACCGGTACGGGCGCTGGATGGTGTTTGAGCAAAGAAATCAAACACTCATATCCTCTCGGAGATTTTGCGTCAGTTTTCCAAGCGGAAATCATCGCTATTCTGAGTGCGACAAACTGGATAATTGATCAGAGATGGCGTGAAAGGAAGATCGGTGTTTGCTGCGACAGCAAAGCTGCGCTCGCAGCACTACGAAATCCAATCACCCGCTCGAAAATTGTCCTGGAATGTAAGAGACGACTGCAGTCGGTAGCTCGCTACAATGAAGTCTCTCTTATATGGGTTCCTAGTCATCAAGGCATCGAGGGTAACGAAAACTCTGATAGCCTAGCAAAGGAAGGCGCGAAAAGCAGCCCCTTTGGACCGGAACCACAAATTGGCGTGAATTCTGCAATAGTGAAAGACTGGATAACTCGACACATGGAGAAAATCCATGCGCAGAGATGGTCCATGTTACAAACCTGCAGACACACCAAACTCTTTATAGGTCGTCCCGATAAGGGCACTGCAGAAACTCTCTTGAAACTAAACAGGAGAGAATGCAGGAATCTTGTAGGGATTGTAACAGGGCATAGTACATGTGGCAAACATCTACATACCCTGGGAATCGTCAGTGATCCTACATGCGCGTCGTGCGGGGAGGATGAGGACAGCGTAGAGCACTTTCTCTGCGAGTGTCCCGCGTTCTCCCAAGCGCGGTGCGCTGTATTCGGCGCTGACGTATTGAGGATGGGAGAGATCTGTCCTCGACCCCTAGCCGAGGTTCTTCGGTTCATCAGAGCAACGAAGAAGTTCGGTTAGGGTGGGGGCAGAGTACAATGGACTGTTTGTCTGAGTGCTCGGGGCTTCGCTCCCCCCCTTTCTTACAATTATTATTATTATTAGCCCTTTCGTTTTTCTGGCCAATGGAGTTTTTCTATAATTTGTAGCTGATTTCAGCAGAATGTTAACTGTAGCGAAACAACTAATACTTTGATTTGCTTTCCAAAACTGCCACCAATGCTGATCTATGTCTACCACTACAGATACAGTCACTTGGGAAAGTGAAAAATGCTTTAAAATTTCCTAAAATTCAATTTTCTCCGAAATTCATGTCATTAATACACCTCTTTGTTATTCTTATTGATTTACCCATCTTATTGCTAAAGAGGCACAACAAGTCTATGTAGAAAAAGGATATCCAAATTTATACGTAGAAAACCGTTTGCGGAATGTTAAGAAATCTGAATTTATACTTTTTTTTAAATTGAAGGTTTGTAGCGTACTGCCATTAACTGCAATACATTTTAAATTAGTGAAAAAGCGTTTTGGGTTTAATTTAAGTTAAGCATTCCGCAAAAGCTTTTCTACGTATAAATTCGTATATCCTTTCTCTACCTGGACGTGTTGTATCTTTATAAATAGGCAACAAGATGAGCAATTCAATAAAAAAAAGAGGTGTACTAATTTCATGAATTTCGGAGAAAATGAGGGAGAAAAGTGAATTTTGGGAAAGCATTTTCAATTCCACAAGTGACTGTACCTGCAGTGTTAAAGGTAGATCAACATTGGTAGCAGTTTTGGAAAGCACATTAAGATAGTAGTCGTTTGGCGTTAGTTTGATGTCGCTACATTAATTAGATCAAAAGATAAAAATAAAATAATTATGTGCATCCCGAATTTATGAATCACCCTGCAACTCGAAAACATTTGAGATTTTCTCCTTGTCATACGATTTTTTGTTCGGCTAGGTGAGATCTATCACCCCTATCCTTTCTGCATGCGTTATACGATACACCCTGTACATTTAAAGTCAGTATTTCAGTTCTACTATTTGGTACATGAAAATTAATTCCATAAAGCTCTACCTTTTGAATTAAAAAGAATACAAATTTAAGAAAAGTAAAATATTGTCATGAAATAAGATTAACGTGTTCAATAATTTTAAGATTCGTTTTCTGTCTTAAATTGCTTATATGTAGTTTGTTAACTATTAAGCATGTGCTTATTGCCTTAAATAACTTCATAAAATGCAATTTCTTTTGCCAGCTCAATAATGCTTTTAAAGTAACTATCGGCTTAAATGTTGACCTCCATTTAAAGTATCTTCGAAGTTGATATAAAAGAACATGTTAACCCTTAACCGACTTTGAAAGATAACAAAAAGTAAATCCTTAAATTCTGTGTGTATGGCCGTGATGTCTCCAGGAATGTGCCCTTAAACCAATGAAATAAATATTTGCTCAGGAGATTTAAATAAATTATGATCGGAAAAGCCTCTAAGATGCGTGGAAATCTCCTTTGGTCTACTAAAATCTGAACGCTATTGATCCCATATGAATGGGAACCAGATCAGACCGATGGCACATGGTGTGTTTTTTCATTCTTTATTTTGTCAATGGAGGAATTTTCATGCAATCTCAGAAAAATCCACAGGAAAAATGCAACTTTGCACGCAGGACGAGGATTAAAAATTTAAATGAGAAAGATGCGAACGAGGAAGAATTTTTTTTTAGCATGCGGCAGCAGACGTTTGCCATGAATGATATGTTTGCTGCTGCCCGGAGGGTTTACGAGGAAGTTTTCCCTGTCTTCGCCTCAGGCACAATTAGAAACCGCAGTGGGGCTATAATCCGCTGTTATTATGACTTAAGATGACGAAGAGCTCCGGTGTATCGCTCCGTGGTTGGCCTTACCTACAGGCCCGTAAACGACTTCAAATACGGCTTTGATCCTTTTATTGTTGGCGTTTAGATGCTTTCGGAATCTATGTATACGTGGGTAATCGATTTGTTCTGTTCATTATTTTAGGAATTAACCTTAAGTAGCTGCAGGCTGCGACGAATGCATTATCAAAATTTCAAGATTTATGCATTTGCCATATGTACGAGTATGAACAGGTTTAAAAATCTCGGCTTATTTGTAAGAGAATTTGGTTTATGCAATCTTGTACATAAATTTAAAGCCACCTTGGTTTTTTCATTTTTAGTTGAGTTGAATGGTTGTATCTGGGAAACTCAAGAATTCGAGAATGATGGTGGGGGGTTACAATGATTATACAAAAGGTTATATATAATTATGAAAAGAATATACATCAGTTTATCAAAAAATTAAACAGTTTAGTAATATTATTTAATAAAAATTAAAAACGTGTGCAAAAGTTTAAAGCCTTTAGAATTCATGTTAAGGAATCCATTGTTTGCTTGTCTCTTCTTTTGTTTTTATATTTTAAAATGAAATCCTTTTGCATTAATGCAAGCATGGAGCCTTTTTGGTAGCGAGTTAACTAAGTTTTCGGCCATAATTTTAGCCATTTCTTTCCACTCCTCCTGCAAATGTTGTTTCAGTTCTGAAATATTGCTAGGTTTACTGCTGCTTATCCTATCTCCTAGAACTTTCCAGCAGTTTTCTATAATATTAAGGTCCGGGCTTGATGGTGGCCAAGGAAGAACAGTAATATGGTTTTCTTCCAACCACCTTTGTGTATACTGGGCTGTATGCGGCCTGGCATTATCTTGTTGGAAAAAAACCCGGTCCACGTAGAGGCATACCTTCTTCAATGTAAGGTAGCAAGAATTCACGCAGAATTTCCACATAGTTCTCCTTGTTGACCATTCCATCAATAATACACAAATCAGAAAAACCATACCACGACATTGCACCCCATACACTGACTTTCCCACCTCCTCCTTGAGCTTGTTGTTGGACGCATTCAGGTAAGTAATTTTATTTAGGCAATCTACGAACGCACTTTCGTCTATTTGGAATGAGTTGAAATGTGCTTTCGTCCGACCAAATAACTCGTTTCCAGTCACATACTGTCCATTTCTGATGCAATCGACACCATTTCTTGCGAATTTTTGCATTTCTTGGAGTTATTAAAGGCTTCTTTATCGCTGGTCGGCTTTTCAAATTTTCTCCACAGAGAAGTTTTCGAATATGCGGCGTAGATACATCCTTTCCAGTAGCAAGTGGGAACTGCATATTGATCTCTCTACTTGAGAGGAAGTGATTTTTTTTGACTATTTTAATTAGAGCCCTTTTAGAACGCTATTGTAGAATCTACAATACGGCGACGTCCTGAACGAACCTTCTGGTCAATGGTTGCGGTGTTTTCATATCTTCTGATGGTATTTTGGACGCATGCTCTGCTAATACCAAGCTTCTCAGCAATACGTCGTTGGCTGTTTTTTTCTTTGTGCAAAGCCACCACCTATTCAAGAGCAACTTCATAAATTTCAGCCAGTACTTAAAGGATGCGAATACATACTTGCCACAGAATGCTATTATCAACATTCTAAAAGTAATTTCTCTCATGAAAATTCTTCTTTCTATTGTGCTTATTTTTCTCTGGACTGTGGTCCTTATTATTTATTGCTTTACAAGTTCAATCGAATGAATGAATTACAAAAGTGTGAGAAATATAGCAAAGAATAATATGCGAAATACATAATTACCTAAACTATTAAAAGTGCGTTTTTTTAATGATGTCTTCATTACTCTCCCCAATAGGAAACTGCAGATATCCGGATAGAGAGCAAGATTTGGCCCGTTTTTATGGGGAGAGTATTGGAGAGATCTATGTAGGTCATTAAAAAAACGCATCTTAAATCTATCAATAACGCTCCGGGATAGACATTTAAAATTTATATTTATTCATTCGCTTAGTACAAGTTAATTGTGGGGATTCATTACTTTGCATGAATTAAGTTCGTCTACGGACTTCTATCATTTCTGTATAAAACGGTTCAAAACACGGATAATATGCTTAATTGAGCTTTTGTACGGAATAGAACAAGGGACACAAAAAAACGCAGCTAAAGTTTTGGGGCGTCGCGTGTGTAACTACTCATTGTCAATACTAAGTGAACCAACTTCCATCACAGAGGTCGTGGATTCGATTCCAAGCTACTACCTTGGGGGGCAGCCTAGATCTGGATAACTCGGCGAGTAATATGCGCTGGTCGGACTGCTGAGATCACAAATTCAAATGAGGAGTGTGGCGTCTTTTGAAGCAAGCGAAATATTCCTTCCCTTACGATCTCGGATTAATTAAAAAAAAAATTCAATCTTTCTTTTTAAATACACATCATTTTGCCTGTAATTTTCTTTAAATTTCCCCACTAGTATGTAAATGGAGCATGGGGCTTTTGGTGTCAGCTATCAGGCGGTACCACAGGTGGTGGATAGAACGCTCTGTAGGTTTAGAGGCGGCTGAAAATACGCCGAGGGCTGCTTGACTAAAGGGGAGCTTAGTAGATAGTATGCGAACTCCGGATCCCTGGCGACCTTCGGTTTAAATTTTGCCCGAAGAGTTGGCTGCCCTCTCCGAAATAGAGGCGCTCGACGCCCAGACAGGGCAACCAGGACGGTTTTTAGCGTACAAACTTTATGATAACCTTGGAACAATCTTTGTTTGTACGCAACACAGGCGTTTCTTAAGCACATTATCCGTGTTTTGAACCGTTTTATACAGAAATGATAGAAGTCCGCACCCGAACTTAATTCATGCAAAGTAATGAATTCCCACAATTAAATTCATTACGAATAAAAATTTGTTTAGATACTCGTAGGTATGCTCATATATTGGCAGATACTTTCACAAAAACTGACAAAATTCTTTTGGGAAATTTAATTTGGCGTCACCTGGGTTTTCATATGTAGTAATGCTATGATAACTTAGGTTTGTTCTTTTCAATGAGCACATAAAATTGTTCTGCTCAATATATAACTGTTCCAGAAAAGGTTTTTGTGCACCTTTTTCTGGAACGCAGCATTTACGCAACAAAATTTAACGCAGAGTGCTGAGAGTTTGAGAATCTTAAATAATTTTAAGTTGCATCAAGACAATGATTCCAAGCATCCTGCTGATATTTGCAAACTCTGTCTCTGTATAATTGGCCAAATGCTATAAAGACACAGTCGCGAACAAAACATTTGCAACTCTTACTTGCAACTCTTTAATGCATTACTATCTTTAAAAATACATCACAATATCTTGATTTTCATTCACTTTATTACCTAAGGTGTTTTAAGAACAAAAGTAAAACAAAATTGTATTTCCTCAAATATAAAAAACAATGTGACATATTTCTTTTAAACCTATAATTCTCTAATAACAAAACATTTGCAACTGGTCCACTTTTGGAATTAAATGGTTGTTTAATTTAATTTTGGTTAGTATTTTGTACTGTAACCCTTATTTTTAATGACGTCCGCACATCGGCATGGAATCAATTAGATTTGTTATTGTTCTTGTTGGTATCCTTTTCCATTCGCTTTCAATGGCTCGGTAGAGTTCCTCTTTTTGGCGATAATGCTGGAACGTCCATAGCAGGGGCATTTCTTCTTCAGCGTAAGGTAGCATAGTGTTTTCGAGGATTTCTTTATACATTTGGGCATCCATAATTCCTTCGATCCTCTTGGTAGGACCAACTCCAGCTGCAGAAAAGCATCCCCACACCATCACATTACCTTCGCCGAATTTTATCGTCTTTCTTGTGTACTTGGGATTATAGTGTTGTCCAGGTGGTCTTCTGATAGTATTTGCTCCGTCCGATCCTCGTAAATTAAATTTCGACTCATCAGAAAATAGGACAGTCTTCCACTTTTGAGAAAACCAAGAGGCGTAATTTTTAGCAAATTCCAGCCTAGCTTTAATATGGTGCTTTGAAAGAAGAGGTTTGTTTGCTGGTTTGTAACTTTTTAAATTACTATTTATAGCTCTTCTTCTAATCGTCATTATACTAATATTTAGGCCCAGTCCCTCCTTTATTTCTTTGGCTGCTACAATCAAATAATCTTCTCTTTGTGTCGTTTTTCTTCTTCTTCCTCCTTTATGTAAAGTTTGAAGAGTTTTATTTGAAGTCGATTTGTGCACTGAATATTTCTCGCTGATTTCCTTCTGAGATAGTCCATTACTGAAATCGTTCACAATTCTTAATTTAAACTCTTATTTATTGCCAGCCATGTTTTAAAAAGTCACTTCAGTTTTCAAACTCTATTTAATTTACTGAAATATCCGTACAACAGTTATATCGAAATTATCTAGCAGTTGCAAATGTTTTGCCAACGGAAAAGTACATTACGACCACAAATTTGTTCCAAGGTTTGGTGCCCATGTAAGCGATGAGAATTTTTATTATATTTTTGTACAAAGTACCCTTCAGGTAATAAAGTGAGTTCAAATCAAGATGTTGCAATTATTATTTTTAAAGCTAATAACACATTAAGGAATTAATGATATCAGTTGCAAATGTTTTATTCGCGACTGTACCTACTATCCGGCATCGATCCTATTGCGTACATATGGGATCATCTTGAAACTAAGATAAAAAGAAACTATAACGTTATTAACCTAAGACAAGCTGTGGCGCTTGAATAGTCAAATATTATTAGGGAATTCTACACAAAACTGGAGTTAGAGAAATCCTTTTCGTTTTTTTTTTATTGTTTTGTACCAAGTAATTATATTTATTCTATAAATTCGTAAAGTAATTACTAATTGATGATGATATATAATTAGAGATTGTAATAACCAAATCTGTATTATGTAGATTCTTCTAAAAAATCACTAAAGATTAAGAAATTATGCCCCATAGTTGTATTTTTGCGGCAATTTTAAAAGAAATGGGCTTTGCCTAACAATTTGCAAATTACGGCAGGATTTTGATACTTTTGCCTAAATGTCCCGACGGTTGATTTCCGGCTTCCATCTTTAAAAGCCCAAATTGCAATAGAGTGGTTAAATACAGTAACTCAAACAACTGTTGCTATGATTCCGATTTTCTTCTCTTTCGCTTTGTAACGAATAATAATGTGATAAAATTCTGACAACACTAAAACATTGTGTTACAATTATATTTAACTTGCAGCTGGAAGAAAAAAGTTTGTGTTAGCTGCTATATTTAATGGTTCCCCAGGAATTTGTTCATATAGGGTGATTACAACAGTTGTTTGTATTCAATAATAGGACCTTCTTAACTTAACTTCTTAGTGAAGGAAGAGAGTTGTTTAGGTTGCTTTTGTATCAAAAACGATCAGTTATCTTTTTTTATTCATCTGGGGGTATAGCATGCACGTGTATTAAGTGTAAAATATTTTTAACGATTTTTTTCGTTTAGCAATAAAAAGTTTTTGAACATATGAAGAAAACATCAGACGCTAAGGCAAAGGAAGTCCTCTGTTATGCTAAAATGGTTTAGAGTTTAGAGCAATAGCAACAAAGACGGCTTTGAACTATTCTACCGTTAGTCGAATATGCATAACACAATTACCTGAACGTCAAAAGAATAAAGGAGGTCGTAAAGTGCTTATCACTCCAGAAACTAGAAGAAGGATATCACGCCTAGTTCAAACTGGAGCAATGGACACCGCAATACAGGTTCATGCACACCTCGTAAATACACAAAATTTTACTGGGTCAGCTGAAACTACTCGTCATCGGAGAAATAGCCCAAATGCACAAGGACTGGTGTTTTCACGATTGGAGAAATGTTATCTTCAGCGACGAGTCGAAAATTAATAGAATTGGCTCAGATGGTCGATAATGGGTTAGGAGAAAGCCGTCCGATTCACTACACGATCGCTGCATTCATAAAACTTTAAAGTTTGGGGGTGGAAATATCATAGTCTGGGGATGCATGATGGGAACTAAATTGGGAAAACTGCATCGAGTAACTAGTCGAATGAAGGCAGAGGACTGCATTAGTCTTCAATTGTGACCATTAGCGGTTAATTTTGCAATTTCAGTTAATACTAAAATATATTCCCAAACTGCAAGAACTTTGGAATATTTTGAGGGCATGTCGAAATAAAAAGAACTAATAAAAATTTATAAATAATTTTATTGTAGAAAATAAAACAGATATAGTATGAATTATTTTGCATAAATGTATCGCTGTCTTTCATTAGTCATCTCATCACTGAAGGAAGTACGGATTGATAATTGTTTTAGACTGTGCAGTAAGTGGCGCGCCTGGTAATAAAAAAAGGGTTGAGGATTCGTTTGTTTTCTTTTTACATGTATTCAACAGGCAGCGTTCTTTTATGGCTCGTCTGCGGGATTTGATGTGTCTAAATTGAGATATAGATTACCTACCTGCTAAGAAATGTCCCTGCACATTTTTGTTAACATTTTATCATCTGGTCAGGGATTCATATTATATATGTACATAAATATCGGATTGTGATGTTGCGACCTACTCAGGATAATTGCAGCAGTGTGCATACTTCGTAATTTGGTATTTATGCAAGGATAGTATTGAGTAAGATTTTACATAGCGGCACCAGGTTTTTCCGAGTTTTATGATTTTCTGTCGGATTTCCTTATAACACTTTTTCATTTGAATGCGTATTTGAGGTAATGAAGTAATTTAGATAATAATTTTGTCCGATCGAAGAACGTACATCAGTGTGTAGCAAGCTGTCATCAGATCAACAATAATAGTATATTCGAGTGCAACGAAATAATTTGAAACGCGTAAGCATTATAAAGTTTAGTTTATAAAGCGCAGAAAGATATTGTGAAAAGCAAATTTTTTTTAGTGTATTGTATCCCCAAAATGAGTACATCCGACAGCGCTGATGAAATAGTTTTATCTACAAGGAAGCGGAAACATTTGCAAATACTTTCCGGACCCTCTGATGAGTCTAGTGATGGAGAAATCGAGCCTGACGGTAGCGAGACCGAAGATAGCGAATCTGATGATAGTGACTCTGAGAACAGTGATAGTGAAAATGAAAATAAAAATGTTGAATGGAGAACAAGAGGAGGTAACAGAGAACCTTTTGAATTTTCTGCCGAACCTGGACATCAGTTCTGCACACCTAGATCATCCCGACATAAGGCTTTATTTTATATGGAGAAATATTTAGATAACGATCTGATCGCTATTATAGTTGAACAAACTAATTTATAGGCTCAACAATTCTTAGAAAGCAACCCTAATTTGAAGCCGCGATCAAGAACAAGAAAGTGGTATCCCACAACTCATAATGAAATGAGATATTTCATCGCAGTAATAATTTTACAAGGCATTGTGAAAAAGCCATCTTTACAGATGTACTTTTCTACAAGAGAAAGTATTAGTATTCCTTTCTTTAGTAAAGTAATTAATTCAAATAGATTTTTACTGCTATGTAAATTTCTTCACTTCGAAGACAATGCAAGTTTTGGTTCTATAAACCCACCTAGTAAAGTTGCAAAAATTCAAACTGTTTATCAGAATATTCTACAAAAATGTAAATCGTTATATATTCCCGAAATGGATATTTGTGTTGACGTGTCATTACTAATGTGGAAGGGTCGTTTATCGTGGAAGCAGTACATACCGTCAAAAAGAAGTAAGTTTGGAATAAAATTTTATGTGTTGTGTGAAAGTGCATCTGGGTATATATGGAATATCTGTATATATACAGGAAAGAATACTGATTATGGTATACATTATCCGGAATACAAACTTTCTTCACGAATTGTTCTTGAATTATGCCATGATCTTTTAGGCCGCGGATATAGATTACATTTAGACGATTGGTACACTAGTATACCACTTGCAGAAAAACTCTGCACCCATAAAACAGATGTAATTGGCACAATAAGAAAGAACAAGATTGGCATTCCCTCGCAACTAAAGATATTACCTATTAGGAGAGGGAAATGTAATGCTACTTTTAAAAATAAAATTATGATAATGAAATGGCAGGATAAAAAGGAAGTTTACATTCTAAGTACAGTTCATGACGAGAATATGATAGACATAGAGAAAAGGAGAAAACGAACAAAGAAACCTGAGGCAATTGTTGATTACAATAAAAAGATGGGTGGAGTGGACATGAGTGACGGCATAATGATTGCATACTCACCAGCAAGGAAGAGACTTAAAATATATTATAAAAAAATGTTTCTTCATTGTTTAGATATTATTTGCCTAAATTCATTTATATTATATAAGAGTAATAAAGGAAAATTGCCCCGAGTAAATTACTTATTGGAGAGCATTGAACAAACAATTGAATCATATCCAATTCAGAATGTAACACCAACAGTAAGTCGAGGAGCAAAATTTTATCCTACCCGTCAAATCGGGCAACATTTTCCTGACTATGTACCCTCTACTTCTAAAGCCACACCTACACGAAGATGTGTACATTGTTTTAAAAATAAAATTAGAGAAGAATCGCGATATTGGTGTTCAACTTGTGAAGTTGCCTTATGCATTGTACCATGTTTTTCTGAATTCCATTCTGTAAAAAAAAATTAATGTAATAAATTTATTTTTGATGTCTTTGGTTCCTACTTATGATAATATAAATAAATGAATAAATGTATACATGAAATAAATAACGAAATAAAAATATTGAAGTCATTTCATTGTAACCTAATTTCATATCAAACATACTCTGGGTTTGACGAATATGTTCGTCATCGCTCAATTTCTACGACGACGCATGTAGGGGACACACTTTCCAACAAAGTCGAAACAGTTAACTGGTTAAAAGCAAATACACAAATTTTCCAAACAACAGTTGTTTGAGTTACTGTATATGCTGAAATCAATTTTATAGCCGCTCTATTATTACCTCCAGTAAAAGTAATTTTGTCCATTAACTTTCACATTGTGCCATACCAGTGAAATATCGCTTTTTGTTTTGCTTGTGATACAAACTTCCGTGCGATTACTTGCAAAAAGTTTAACGTTCCCAGCTAGACCTTCATTGAATTGTATACAGGTATTAGGGGCACTGAAGCTCGAACAGCTCTAGTATTCATGGTGTTCTTATGCCTCGAGCGTGCTTGGAACAACAACAAGCACACAACGTAGGGTGCTCTAGATAATACGAAATGAAAAAATCGCTCTCTCAAGGAAGCAATTTTCTCCACGTAGCAGTAACAATGAAGGAAGAATTATTGCGAACGTCATCTGGCACCCATCTCACTTTAGCAGAGTGATCTTCAAGAAATCAAAAGGGATACCGCTTTGTGTGATCAACGGGCTGCGCTACTACAGGGTTTTCGGCTCGTAACGGAAACAATTTGGGGTGAAACTCACAACGAGGTGTGTCGTCCCCTCGAGAGGAGCATATTCATATGTACATAAGACGATCTCACATAGCAAACCGTCTTAAGTCCTGTGCCGTTTTCCCTTCTAAGCCTAACTGACACTGAAGGTCGAGAATATTAATCACGCTGTAGGGCTTTACATAGGAAAGTACATAAGAAAGTTAGATTGCATTTCATTTCGCATATTTTTTGCTTCAATGTTTCTCCTGTCACGTTGCATTGCTGTCATCCTTCAAGGATGAAGAAACTGAACGCGTCTAGCCGCAGGGAAAATTGATGATCATCCACAACGATGCAAAAGAAGACAGTGGAGATGAATGATTCGGAACCGACTTGCTCAATATAAATTAGGGCAATCTATTACCTTGGACGTGACTGAAATACTCGTGTAATGATCGTAATGTAGGAAGGCTGCACAGTGATTGGTTCAAGATCCTTTGTTCAGAACAAATCGGTCGGGGTTTGATCTCTGCTCTTGATTAGGATTTATGTGATTTGCATTGCCAACAACTTTGATTGATGAAAGTACAGGATCCCTACTGCGTAAAACCACTTTTTATAGTGCATTATTCTCATTAAACAGTAATTGAAATTTAGAAGGTTTCAGAGAGAGAATTCGAAGAACTTAATAGTTTTATTTCATTTCTTCTCAATTACTATGTCAAAAAACTATTAAAATACTCTGCTTTTCAATCAATTTGATAACGAAGTGCATGCATACATATCATATAACATAAACCCATGTAAAGCCTTGTACAGGACAATCTGAAAAACACGTCTCAGTATTCACGATATTGTATGTATGTACAGGGCGTTTGGCTAAGATTTACAACTTTTTTGAGATTTTTCGATGCTAGAAAATGAAAAAAAATTTGTTTTTTTATACACAACGTTTACTTTGGCTTCGGAGTTGGGTGTGAAAATAACATCATCCAAATAGCCGTTCTGAATGCGAGACAAACGCTACTTTTGATAACATTTTGCATCCAATTTTCTAGAATAGTCATCAGAATTGCAGTGTAGGTTGTTTCAATTCGGTGGGCTGATTAGATAGATAGATTTGTACAAAAGCTAAATAATAGGCACATTTCAAAGATTTAAGGTATAAACATGGAAATTTCTAATTTGGTTGTGATAAAGTTAGTTCTTAATTAAATTAGAAAGAAGTTAAAAATAAGCAAAAAAAAAAAAATTAATAATTAAACAATATTTGAAAATATATCAATACTCATTTACAACATTTGTATCTTGAGTTTATAGCTCTGCCTAAATTGGCGCTCAGTCGTAGCAGTTTTACTTATGTTTTTCTTATGTCTACCAATAGGTGCCTACAGGGCATCCACCAAAGCCTAACGAGCTCAAAAATTTTACCAGACAAGACGTTAACATGGTCCGACCAGGTAATTTTGCCATTTATGATACTCTACTACTATGAAAAAGGTACATGCACATTACTCAGTTTTACAGAAGGCAGCTCATTTGTGTCAATGAAGGTTTTAATACTTTTATAATAATGACTTGTGTTTTCAGTGGATTAAAGACCAATTTAATACTCATATCTTAAAAATGAACGCGTTCGAGATCAACATTTATATCACAGATCCTATTTCTAATTGTAATTGCACGTGGTCGACATATTTAATAGTATTGCACTACAAATTCAGAGACTCCAAGTCATCAATATATATAATAAATAAGAAAGGACCCAAAATAGACCCTTGTGGAACACCTAACGATAACTCAGCGCAATCTGAAAGAAGAGTGTCGACTGCACCTGCAATTTGTACATACATCAAAAAGTTGAGAAAAAGAAACTCGAAGGCCTTTAGAAAAAATCGCCCTCAAAACTGACCCCTAAGGAACTCCCAGATTCACGATGAAAATCTATCGCATCACTGTGTTGATTAAAAAGACGCAATATAGATGACATGGGTTCGTTCACACAGTAGTTGGTACGATGAATTGATATCTGGAAGAAATTATGATACTTCAACGAGCGTGCATCTAGCAACTCTGGTTGGTAATAGTTCCCTGCAAACAGTCGAAAGCAAAAACAGTTTCCTACATTTTTACGTCTTTCCTCTAAAGTGCTAAGAGAAATTAGTCTAAGACTGTCCCTTTCAGGAGGCAGAACAAAATGATCGTTCCAAGGAATGCAAATCTCAGGAACTTTCGTGGGAAGGCTTCGATTCGATTAATATGATTCTTGTAAAATGGAGACCAGACTGGACAAGCATATTCTAGGATGGGTCTAACGAAACTGCAATAAAGAAGTGTAGTTATGTAAGCGTCATCGATCTCTTTAGACCATCGCTTAATGAACCCCAGTGTAATATTAGCCCTGTTCATATTCTCAATGTGATCCTCAAATGAAAAGTTCGATTTAAGCAGGACGCCTAAATCTTTGGTTTTGTCAAGTCTAGTTAGGGGAGATCCATTGACACTAAAATTATAATTCAGTGGTAGTTTCTTAGGTGCAAAGGTCTTGCAGGTGCATTTACTGACATTTAAAGTTTACTTTACACCAATTTTGGAAGGTTTCTAGTTCAGAGTCCACAAGCTGACAGTCAGTAATGCTAGACACAATTCGAAAAATCTTAGCATCGTCAGCATAGCAAAGAATCTTCGAGTGGGAAGCAATCAAAGATACATCATTGATGTAAATGATGAAAAGCAGTGGATCCAAATGGCCGCCTTGCGCTACACCTGAGGTATTTTTAATTGCATGAGAAAGAGCCCCTCGGAAAAAAGCCTTTTGAGTACGTTCAGACAAATAGGATTTGATCCAGTTGACAAAATAGGTAGGGAAGCCAAACACGGACAGCTTATGAATCAGGATTTTGTGATTGATGCTGTCAAAATCCCTGCCAAAACCCATAAAAAAACAATTGACATGTAACATATACTAGCTTCATAAAGCTGATATGCATTAGTTAGAAAACTTTACAGGTCGATTTACCCTTCACGAATCCGTGCTGAAAAGATGGCAGAAACGGTTTGGAATGAAAATGCAGAAGATCGCAAAGCAAGGCTTCAAATAACTTCCCAAGACAACAAAGGTTGGCAATGGGTCGGTAATTAGAAATATTACATTTGGTGCCCTTCTTATGTAAGGGAATGATTATTATTGAGAACTTCCAAGGTGACGGGAAGACACCATCACAAATAGATAAATAAAATAAATAAAAAAGAATAGTGAATGTCGGGACCATAAGAATCTCCGACGAGATACAAGTATTTGCACCTAAAAAGTAAAAGTAACAGAAACGTACCATAAAGAAGAGGTAGATACATAAGTGACTTAAGTACTTATCCGAAGATCAATTAAACGAGCGTTTTTAGATTAATTTCGAGAAAAAGTAAACATGATTCAATCGGTCGTGCAATAAAACGAATTGGGAGCTTATCTCTTTTATGCTGGATTTACTGTAGCTTAAAATGTGCAAAAAGACACCGTACCCCACAACTGCTCGTCTATGTTTCTAAAGCTAAAATTTCGATATTATCAGAGCTACTAGCTAGTAAGTATTAAGTGATGTTTACGGAACGCCATCACAGGAGTCCGATTCGCAATTGCTTGATTTTTCATGTAAATCTAAAGGAGCATACTCGTACATAAATAATTAAATTATGATTTTATGTATACAGGATGTAAACCACAATAAAATAGTAATTTAAAAGAAGCTTATGCTATTATACCAATATCAAATTTCCGGTTTAGTTTTTATCATTCTGTAACTCGGTAATATTTGTAACGCTTTCTTAAGAAAATACCTTATTAAGTTAATATGAAAAATCTGGTATTCTTGAAGGAGGCGGGGCAACTTGTATTACTTCAGCTTCGAGATATTCATGTATAATAAAATATAATACAATAAAGCACACACAAATTTCAATTCTTCAGATTTGGCGGCGTAACAATTTTTTATGAATTTTATGCAGGTCTGCAGATCAATGAGCAGACCAGGTCGCAGGGGTATTCAAAACTTTAAAGGGGTACGTAACATTTCACCCAGAAGCTTAAATAGCTACTTCAACAAACGACCTAAGATAAAACTTCAATGAGAACTATTTCGTTTAATTATTTTTTCATTGTAAGTCCATAAAATTGTACATCCTATAAAGTTGCAGATACCTTAATCAATTCGGCATTTCGCATCTCGTAAAATACCTCAAAATCGTAAAGATCAAACGGAGAACAGGAAAAGCTGTCCTGGCCCACCATTAAGGATTCGACACATCAAAGCAATGGGAGTATCCCTGCCTTCACTTTTCAGTTAGCAGCAGTAATCCGGGCATTCATGGCTGGCCATATAAATTCAAACATCTCATTTCCGGGGCACGAAACTTTTCTCGCAGCGCTGCGAAGAATAGCAAACAACTATAGCATTCGATAAGTTAGCCTAGCCGTCCGGGAGAAAGTAGGTTTCCAATAATTTATCGGCGGATTTCAATTAAACCCTGAAAATATGAATAATAAAAGTCACCTTAAATTACCGGGAATTGTCCCAGGCGCCAGATGGGAGGTGAGTTGGAAACAAGCGACGTGAAAGTGAAAATAATGTGCTCTCGCCCCTGCGCCACGATTGTGTCCGAAATGCACGGGAATAGCACTTCTCCCTAAAGGGAATAGGATGAAATCCGGACCGGTGCAAGTTTCGATCATGTGAAGGAATTTGATTAGGGGAAAGTTCTAAGACGCCGTAAATTTCTCAAGCAACAGGCGCGCAATGTCATGGTGCTAATCAATGAGCACATAAATTACAGGGATTCTTTGGTTCTTGCCACCAATGAAAGTACTTTGGGATTGCAGCCGTAGTATGAAACCACCCCTTGGATGGCGTAAAAAGCGCAATGCAATTTACCCGAAGCGTGTTAAAATGTCCTCAGAATTACACGCGATTTGATAAGATTGAAGGGACGAAACTATTGCTCCCTTATGGAGATGCTCAGAATAAACGCACTTATTTTTTAATTTAATTAAAACCGAAAAATGGCCGTATTGTGAGATATTTTGTTTTTAGTGGGAAAAATTTTAAAAAACATTTTTTTATTGTATTGATCGTATCCTAAATTTCGTCAGTAGGTATGCCATAAAGGAAAACAAAATTATACTTTCAAAATGTTTAACTCCAAAGTAGAGCCTCAACCCTTTAATTTATAACTTTTCAACTTTGTGTATAAAAAAATCTTTTGTGGCATATTTATAATATTTTACTAGCTTTTCCCCGCTACTTCGTCGACGTATGTAGATTTCCGATGTACCTTAACTTTGTTTGATTTTGAACGGAGAAGGTTTGTTTATCCATGACTTCTGATTCTTTATTATTGAACTTTTTTTCCGGAAATATATAAAAGGTGTATCAGTTAACGCATGCCAAAATGATAAGGGTGATAGATCTCACCTGATGAACAAAAAATCGTGTGGCATGTGGGGGAAATCTCAACCTTTTTGAGTTGCAGGTCATTCAGAAATTTGGGATGCACATTAATTTTTAATTTTTATATTTTGATTTAATTTAACGCAGCTACATCAAACGCATGCCAAACAGCTACTATCTCAATGTGCTTTCCAAAGATGCCACCAATGTTGATCTACCCCTAATGCTCTAATCTGCAATGACTGACACTTTCAAATTCGTGTAGCGCAGAAACTAACCATAGAATTATTTCGTCCCCACAAGGACATTTGATTGGAATGTTGAGGGCTACAATACAGAAAATTTTTAGCGTGATCGACAGGGAGCCATTTCCCATACAAAACATGCGGTGTCCATTCTAAAATTTCACGTTTTCCCCAATTTTTCTGCGAAATTCATGTTATTAACACCCTGTATTTTATCTTTATTGAATTACCCATCCTATTGCCTTTCCAAGGAGGTACAGCAAGTCTAGGTAGAGAAAGAATATACAAATTTATACGTGGAAAACCTTTTGCGGAATTTTAAAAAAACTTCATTTTACAAAAAATTTAACTTGAATGAACTCCACAATGCTTTGTTTCTAATTTAAAACTTATCACAGTTAATGGTAGTAAGTTACAAACATTTAATTTGGGGAAAAATTTAAACATTTAAACATTTAGATCTTGTCTGTCTCCTCCAGCGACGCGAGGAATAAGTACCAAATAAAACAATTTTATAGTTTATTTTCTTGCCATGGAAATGAAATACAACCCAAACAAGTTTCACTAAATTCGAATATAATAAAATTTGTTCACCAACTACCTCCAAATTACATTTATTAACAAAAAGCCCTCGCTAATTTACAGAGATAATTATAAAAAATTTTTTAGGAGAAGTTAAAGAAATGGGTAAGCCTTTAAGGGTTAAAAATGTTTTTTGCTAGCGGATCACGGTCACCACTAGACTACTCGCGTCCAGATCTTCCAAATAATAGTGAGGAATCATGTCTTGGGGATCTTCAGCTTGCAAATGAACAAGCATCAAACAATTTTTTAGATTGTTTCGATCAAGACGAACCAGCCGATCTTGTAAGTGCAGCCACAGACACTCGAAAAGATCGATAACCATCGCCTACACGTATTCCTCTTACATAGTAAGTGTGAAGTATATGAAGGGAATTTTTATTTCACGTTTTATACCAAAAGCCGATCTGGCCAATCGGAAGGGTATTAATTAACGCTTGTTGAGAGTGGTACTTTGCACTTATTTTTACAGTCTTGTCAACAGCTGATGCGGAGGTCCAATCAAATAAGTTTCTTTTTAAATCAGTGGAAAAAGTGATTTAAGAAAAAACGGGTTCAACGTTTTACCATCTGAATCAGCATAGTATGTAATGACTGAACATTTAAGATTAACTGGAAAAGTAAGTCGGTTTATTTGAGCCACCTTACTTATGTATTTTATGATAATAAAGAGACAAGCCTTTTATTTTGTTGGGAACTAATAAACACAAAAATGACTGCACCGTTTTGATGACATTTTTTAAGTTCATCAAAATAAATTGGTTCGCTTTGAGTTTCCGTAAGATGTCGTATATTATGCCCATACACCAGACACAAATAATCCCACTTCGTTTACAATTTGCACTCCATCCATAAATAGCTTGCTCCCAAGCTAATCCTAAGGTCTGATTTATATTTCCATATTATACATTGTATATCTGAGAGAACTCAAAACGTTTTCGAATAGACAAAAGTAAATGCGAGTCGTTACGTTCACCAAAAATGTGTCCACCCATTCAATCACAATTGAAATTATCCAAGCTGTTGTCTCGTGGCAAGTCTAACAATAAGTAGAAGTTGTCATTAAAAATCTAAGCCTGGTTGATCGGAACTTATTTGGGGCTCAATTTTGAGACCTTTATTTCGATGTTCTAAACATTTCCTGAAAAGTGTCCTAGAGTTCTGGATTTATATTATTTTAGGGGTTTAAAGGGGCTGAATTCTAGTTTTTTGCAAATCCCCCGCAACTATAATAGAAACTTTTATGAGAAAAATTGTGGCTTATAAAATTCGGCATAAAAAAGATTTGTACACTTTTTCTGTATAATCAATAGTTTCTGACTAAAACTTGAGCGACCGATTAGCCTAGTAAAATTAGACTTTAATTATGAGAAAGTTTGACTAAGTTGATTTTTTGTGGAGACCATTATTTCGTTGTCCTAAGTATATGTATGTTGAAAAGTATCTTAAATTTGAGCTGTGGGTTTTACTTTTAAAGGTGGTGAAAGGGGTTGAATTCTGGATTTTTTCAAATACCTCGTAAATAAAAATAGTAAAATAGTTATGATGAAACTGTAGCTTATAAAATTTTACACCAAAAAGCCCCCTATACTTATTTCTGGAGAATCAATAATTTTTAAACATGTGTTAACGTTGCAATATCTGCTTTTTTTTCAAATACATACGCTGGGAAGTAAAAAAAAAAAACCGGAACCTCCAATTTTAATGTAATTTTATGAACCCTCACTCACCTCTCTATCCCCCGAACTTAAGGTTTTTCTGAAAATCATTCTAATAGTAATCACAATTGGTTAAGGATATTAAAAAATTGTGAAAAAATCGGAGATCGAAAATATGTAAAAAGAGTTCGGAAAAAGAAAGTAAAAGAAAGAAATTTAATAACAAACATAACTTGATATAAAAAAGTAGGTACCTACTATTAGTGGAAATGTGAAAGTTGTGAAAGCAGAAGACCCAATTATTGTGTAAGTTTTAGAGACTTTATTCACCTCTTTACCCTTTACACTTTTCAAGTTATTAAGGCTTTTCTGGCAGTCATCTTATTAGTGATTAACATTGATTAAGACTGACATTGAAAATTTGGAAAAATATCAATAATTCCAAGTATGTTAAAAAAGTACTACCACGTGGGAGTCGAATAGTATGTATTTGAAAAAAGCAGATATTGCAAATTTACCGCACATTATGTTCAAAACTATTGATTTTACGGAAAAAGTTTAGGACCTTTTTTGTGCAGAATTGTATAGGCTACAATTTTGTCGTACATATTTACTTTCCTCGACGAATTTATAATTTACGAGATATTTGCAAAAATATATAAATTTTACACCTTTAACCCCTAAAAATAACCGACTGCTCAAATTAAGAGTACCTTTTAGGATATACTGGGACATCGAAATAAAGATCTCCAAAAAATACAGCCTGATTGGATTTTTTTTTCAATTATTTTACTGGGCTAATCGGAAGGCAGTTTACCTTACGTTTCAATCAAGAAGGATTGAACCTACGGGAAAAGTGCATATTTCTATTTTTGCGGAAATTTTTATAAGCTAAAGCTTTTCCCATAACTTTTTTCCTCGAAAAGTTGACTACTTACGAAATATTTTCCAAAAAAACCCATGAACAATATTTCTGGTACTTTTCAGAATACTCTTAGGAGATCAAAGTAAAAGTCTCCACAAAAATTCAGCTTGGCCGGACGTTTCCCGTGATTTTGACCTTTTTGTGCCTAATTGTCTATTTTTTGGGTTAATAAGCAATTTCCAGAAAGGCTAAAAATAGTCATTATCTTGAAAAGAATGAAATATATAAACAAAAATAACTGTAAATAGCAAACTATGATACACTGTTCTTCCAATAAACTCTAGCCGACATACTCATTTATAGAGCTGTTAAAGGCATAGTTTTGCAAGCTCTGAAAAATTTTCCTAGCCTGTGAAATTTATGAATAAACGGAGTCCCAAAAACCCGTTGCCCGCCACTCCTCTTACTATTGGCAATGTAAAGGAAACCCTGACATGGGGAAGAAACCAATTTTGTTTTCTGTTATGATAATAAAGAATTTAAATATGTGCAGTTTAACGCTTTTATAAAAGAGTAGCTTATAGCAGGGCCGTTACTACTCGAGTACTTCTGAACTCAATTACTTGAGTATATGAGTACTCGAGTTCAAAGATCCGAGTTTGAGTAAAGGAGTTTTGAGTAATCGAGTACTTAAGAGCAAAAAGATCCGAGAACTCCAGTGAGGAAGTTTTTGAGTACTCATTTCAGGAGTATTCGAGTATTAGAGTTTAAGAGTATTCAAGTATTTGAGTATTTGAGTCCTGTAGGTTTAATACATTAAGAAGTAAGAAATACACGTTAATAAATTGTAGACTTTATAATTCATTATAATTTACAGTTAATTACAGAAACCCAAAACTTTATTTTGGAAAAGAAATACAAGAATGTTAACATTATCGGGATTTAAGCAACTTCTGCTGGAGCTTACTATATTTCTTGCTGTAGAAAACACTCGTTCAAATGTCGCATAGGTTGCTGGTATATTAAGGTATTATTTTGCAAGACAAGCAACATTAGGTAGTGCAGTTTCTTGGCATTCCCATCATTATAATGGGTTTTGCGTTAATGGTATTTGTGGAAGAGCTAAATAGGAATTAAATTGATATAACACATTCCTTGTTGATCCACTTTCATTTATATTAAATAAAAACTCTAGTGCACTTTTTCGTTGTTCCTCTTGGCTAGAATCTCCGTCTCGCTCATTTTCAAGTTAAGGCAAAAGTTGTTTGGCTCCAGATCGGATGTGTGCTCTAGGCTCTTCTGGTTCAGCCAGCAAGTCTTTATAACGCGGATCAAAAAAGGATGCAATCTGTAACACTTCTACATTGCTTACTCCTTCAGTCCACTCCATATCAAACCTATTCTTTAAATCTCGTGCAACAGTTGAATTGAAATCTGAATGTAATTTACTCTCGTCGAGTAAATGTGAAGACATAATAATATGGGCGATTTTAAGGCTTTAGCCAAACCGGCAACATGTATCACCGCTCATTTCATAATAGATCACGTAAAAAAAAATTGAAAAGAAAATAACAAACCAATGTTTTTTCTATTATCTCTTGTATATAAATTCACCAAACATATTCATCATTTCCATTTATCAAATAAAACCGGCGCCACTACATAAATTATAATTCATTGTTGACATCGTTTTCCATTATAACGCAAAAGTGACGAACTCGAAATGTTTCCTAAGTTTTCTATTGGCTTGATTTAAGTTGGCGGCGACAAAAGTCTCCAGTGAGCTCCCTTCGATATTAGCTCACAGGTAGTGGAACATTTTTGTCGCCGAGCTGTCTCCGTCTCCTTGTGTCGCAGAAGTGAGCGTGCGTCGCAGTGGAATTTGCCAAGGCGACAGAACGTCGGCGTACAGAAAGTCAAGAAAATTCCTTAATATACCAGCAACCTCTGCGACATCTGAACGAGTGTTTTCCACAGCAGGAAATAACATATAGTAAGCTCCAGCAGAAGTTGCTTAAATCCCGATAATGGTAACATTCTCGTATTTCTTTTCCAAAATAAAGATTTAGTTTTCTGTACTATAAATTATAGTGAATTATAAAGTTTACAATTTATTAACTTGTATTTCTTACTTCTTAATGTATTAAACCTACAGGACTCAAATACTCAAATACTTGAATACTCCCAAACTCTAATATTCGAATACTCCTGAAATGAGTACTCAAATACTTCCTCACTCGAGTTCTCGGAACTTTTTTCTCTCAAGTACTCGAGTATTCAAAACTCCTTTACTCAAACTCGGTCCAAGCCACTACGAGTGCTTGAATACTCCAACTTGGAGTACTCAAATACTCAATTATCCGAGTCATTCTTAGAGCTCTAGCTTATAGCTATATTGTAGAACATGTGTTTTAAAATATGATCTAATGGCACTAGCAAGATGCTTCTTCTTCTTGTTAGTGCTGTTGATTCAGAAATCTGGAGAATCAAAGCCGACTTTAACAAACTTTTTTTTTACATATGATTTTTTGAGTATATTTTAAACCAACCTGAATATAACTATAGTTCTCTGGTTAACTACCTTTTGTCAGTTTCGCAAACAATGAATGTGTAAAGTTATTTGTCTTTGGCTTCACTAAAAGTGATATTCGATCCCGATTTCGTTCTTCTGATGCGTATTTAACATAATTAATTAGAATAAAACATTTAACGCCAGACCATATTACCTATAGTTCGTTCAAACCTCCCCAAATCATTACACCTTTGGATAGTAAAATAAATTATAATGGAAAGGTTTAGTTAGCACTCTATCAGTTCTTTCATAGGGCGTCAGGGTGTTTTAATTATTATTAATTATGCCTGGTAAAGCTTACTTGGCGTAATTTTCTACAAATAGAACCCTTTTGTTATACTTGTCCACTCATCAGATTTTTTGAAAACCTTTTTACTAATTTAAAATGAAAAAGAAGGATCTGGAAGGGAAGGACATCTTCCTTCTGAAAGAATCCCACCTGATTGTGTGGGTGTGCCCCATCGCTTAAATAAAGGTGTGCTCGTGCTGACCGATCGATAGCCTAATGTACGCACAATGAAGAGAATTTGTTCGTCTCATCCCTAAAAGCATCGCCATCGCCACTTTCACTTACTTCCACCCACCCTCGGAATTCCCATCCGCAAACTTTTTGGAAAGCTTGAACACCTTACAGCGGCAGTCGCATAAGCCTATTCTGCTCCTGCTTTTTGCATTTCACTCGGCCTGTCGTATATTCCCTTCACAGGATTCTAAGCGGACATTTATATTTCCATCTTGGACGTGTGCTCCCGGGACCAAGGTAATATGTGTACGCCGGCGGGGGTGTACGGTGGGCGCCCTAAAACTCGATGTGAGTGATCATTACTGACAAGTGGTGCTCTCTACATATGATATTAGAGGACACTCGGGGCAGGGGTGTTGGAATGGAAATAAGTTTCGGACTAATTTGCCGTCCCAAAACAATTTTCTTCCCCCATTGTTGTTGGTACCGCCGGAGCAGTACTGCTATTTTGCCATCTTCAATTCTTTGGGTGTCAAATTACGCCTGGGGTGAGGGGCATTATCGACGGAACACTCGATGCTAAATAGCTTTGCCATGAATAAATTTCTGTCACATACGAAGTAACTGGTTAATTTGGCACCCCCGCCTACTTTCCGTACAGTTTGCTTCTCTCCGGGGAAAATTGCGATGCTTGGGGATTTGATTTGTTTTCTTACCCAGATTGTTCCCAAAAACCTTTTCTGTTTTGGATTCCTTCTAAGCTGTTTGTGGTAAGTAATTTTCTTTCACAACAAATTTTTTTTTTAGTGCAGCACAACCGAGTATTGAGTAAATATATAACCAGAAATTTATTATATCAGTCCCAATATTTCTTCCAATAAATTGAAAATACTGAGAACAAGAAATAACGGATTAAGGTAGGTGACCACCTTGGAAAGCTAAAAAATGCAACATTTTCAATAATTTTTTTTTCAGGCCCTGTATAAGATTACAATGATTTTTTTTAAACTTTTATTTGAAGCTTATAAAATACAAAAATACTTGATTTTTTTTTTTATTTATTTTTTTAACAACTATCTAGGAGGCGCCAAAGTCGAGGCCTCAAAAAAATGCTGTCCTATGGCGGACAGTTAATCTCAGGATTGGTGAATCTGAAGAATAAAAGAAATACGGCATCTTCAAAAGAAAGGTCCCTTACGAGACAATCTACCACAATTTGCCAAAAAAAGAAAAAAAATGGCGGATGTTTGAAAAAAATGTTGGTGAAATAAACGTGTTTTTCACTATTCTCTGCTAAAGAAAAATTGTTGTGATTACCTTTTTTTTGCAAAATGTGGTAGATTGGCCCACATAAAATCTCAACGAAGAAAATAAGACCAAAAACATTGAAATCGGTCGAGTAGTTTCGGAGATTAACTGTCCGCCATTTGAACAAAAGTATATATACTATATAGTGCTGGAAGCGTGCGAATTTTTAGAATGTTAGAATTCGAATTTTTGGAAAAAAATTTTTTGGGGGTGATTTTTAAAAGTAATAAGGATTGTGAAAATGCAAAAAACAAAAATCTATTTTTTTAAATTTACAAGGTGGTCACCTACCTTAATACAATTTTATGATGGATCAAAATTATTGCAGACAAAAACCAGTCATTTAAATATCAATACATTTATATGATTGGACACTATAATTGTGTTGTGCTGTATGTATACTGAAGGAAGACAATAAAACCGAATAAGTAAATCCACAGCAAAAACTGCTTTGAAGATATTGAAGGTTTTGTTGTCTTCATTTAAATAATTTTAAGTACAGGAGAGTGAGGTTTTAGCCTTTTATCAATGCAGTCGCGTTGTTATTGATTTTCGTGAATAAAAGTTTTTAAGTGTATATACTCCGAAATCAGCCTAAGATTCCATAACTTACGTTTGAAGTTTGCTCTGTTAACCTGCGCCGATTATATAGAGTGGTCCAACCAAAACGCACGATGCTAATTTATAAATAAAACAAAAAGTTTTCAGAGAATAATCTTAATATTTTTTATTATGATAGAAAGATATATGACAATTATGTGTGAAACAAAATATCGGCCAAATGCTCGCCACGGCTTCGGTGGCATACCTCTATCCGATGGTCCATATTTTCAATGACTCTGAGACATAATTGAGGTTCAATGCCGTTAACATGCCGAATTATCTCATCCTTTAGCTCTTGTATTGTTCTTGGCTTATTGACGTACACTTTTTCTTTTAAATATCCCCAAAGAAAGAAGTCCAACGGTGGCAAATCACATGATCGTGGCGGCCAATTAACATCGGCACGACGTGAGATAACAGGGCCATTGAATTTTTCGCGCAAAGGAGCCATTTTTTCGTTGGCTGTGTGGCCAGTGGCACCATCCTGTTGGAACCACATATCGTCCAGCTCCATATCCTCAATTTCTGGCCACAAGAAGTCTGTTATCATCTCGCGATAGCGAACACCATTCACGGTAACTGCTTGGCCGACCTCATTTTCGAAGAAGTACGGCCGCCAGCCCATAAACCGCATCAAACAGTCACTCTTTGTGGATGCATCGGCTTTTCAACAATCAATCACTCGTGGATTCTCATTTGCCCAAATGCGGCAATTCTGCTTGTTAACGAATCCACTGAGGTGAAAGTGTGCCTCGTCGCTGAAGATGATTTTCTTTGTGAAGTCACCATTCACTTCTGTCTGTTCAACCAACCATTCGGCGTATTGACGACGTTTGAAATGGTCAGTAGGCTTCAGCTCTTGAGTCAATTGAACCTTGTAAGCGTGTACATTCAACTCTTTATTCAAAATTCGCATCAGTGATGTTCGTGAGATGTTCAATTGTTGGGCACGACGACGAGTCGAGGTTGACGGCTCTTCTGCCACACTATCGCGAACAACAGCAATGTTTTCCGCAGAACGAACTGGGCGAGCATGCACAGGTGTTTTTACATTTCCTACAGACCCGGTTTGCTGAAATTTGCCCACAATTCTTCCGATTGTGGACACATTTGGTCGATTATGCTGACCAAAAAAATCACGAAGTGCACGAAATGCATTTTGATTTGAACTCCCATTTTCGTAAAAGGCTTCAACGATCTTAATGCGCTGCTCAATTGTCTACCTCTCCATGGTTGAATTTGTCAAACACTGAAACAAAGAAATGTCAAATTAAGTTGGGCAAAAAACTTGAAGTTAAGGTGTACTCAGAATTAACATCGTGCATTATGTTTGGACCACCCTTTAGCATGTGGCTGATTGTTTTGAGCGTGTTAACAGGTTAAATTGTTTTTATCTTTCTGCAATTGTGTTTTGGTTTGCCTCGTGTGGGTAAATGAACACGATTATCCGTAAATCGATTGGTGTACCGCGGATGTCTTCTTGAAGCAGCAGTTTTAGTGAAGAGCGTGGTGGCTTCACTGCAAATCCAAGTGTGTTATTTCAACTTACGAAAATATGTGATTTTCAATTAAATGCGGATTGCGAGTTAAAAGAACTCACGAGCTGTATTGAATTTACACACATTGTGTATGTAATTTAAAGCGCAAAATCTGCATTATATTGATCTATTAAAATTTACACGTTTTTCTAAAAATTGTGTTAATATAACTCATATTGAGAAAAATTACGCTTTAAGTTCTGTGAATTATTGCACACTTTTTTTTCCTTCAATATGATTCACCCTTGGAATCTTATTAAATAGAAGATGTACCTACTCTGACATTGTTATGACAAGAGGCGACCGGAAAGGTGGAGTCCATTCCATGTTATGTTATATTATATGATTGTTAAACTATTGAACTTCGTGAAAAATTGGACGTGTACGTATACATTCAGCTATGTGAGTATTAAATATTTTATTTACGTTTTTTATTCATGTAATTGTATGTTTGACTATCAGCTATGTTGTTCAAGCTTTAATTTATGAAAATAAATATATCAGAACGGGTAAATTTCAGTAAAGTAAGTTATAATTTTTATTAATTTATTAGTAATTATTTTGAAATGTTCTACGATAGTTTCGTTTACGACTCCAACTTGTACTTTCAATATTTATTATACATATGTAAGTGTTAATAATTTTATTATCAAAAATGAAAAGAGTAAAAGAAAGTGGGGCATCTTACCGTAATAAAAGAAGAGCTAAGGTGGAAAATATTAAATATTATTAAATATATCTAGCTATCTTGTCTATTGAGCAAGAGGTATGTGATGCTATAGACATTGATAGTGGAATAAAAGACTTTGTTCTTAAAAAAAATATATAAATAAAGTTTTAGTTAAAGAAAGAAGTTTTTTTTTTAATTCTAACAAGTATATTTTTTTTCAATAAAAATATAAATATTAACAGTATCGTTCTAGTTCTAATTGAAAGTCGATTTGCATTTTATATTCAATTCGCTAAAAATTTAATCTTGTCGATCGTCAAGGTATAATCACAAGTGTTCTATACCTGTTATATCAATGTAAGGGGATACGTGTAAGAATTTTTGTAATAAATGTGATTATTATATTGCAAAACATATATGTGTATGTATACATATATGACTTTTTCATTTCTAATTTGTACAATACACAATAATGATGACTGTTCTTGCCGAAAAGTTCTTTAGTATTACTGTATATTATAGTCTTTTAATTGAAATAATTAAATAAGAGGGCGGCAAAATTTTCTTCCGCCCTGGGCGGCTGACACCCACGCTACGCCACTGCATCCTACCCTACATAATAACCATCTCTATGCATTAAAACGAATTATTTTTTAAGTTTGACGACATAATTAAATACATAAAAATTTAGCGGTGCCGGACTGTGTCATTCTAATAAAATTCGACGTACTCGTATATATTTGAGAAATCCTACATATATTTCAAAGTATAATTTTTAGGATCAATTACATGGCACACATTTCTCGGTGTATTCCAGGAAATTTCAGTTTATTGCCCAATCTGTAGCTGACAAAATTAATAGGAGGCAATTACCGTTACGAAAGTTTTAACCCAGAATATAACCATAACTGGAACAAGGGTCAGAAACGCTTTGCCTGACGGGCGAACCTCTCCAGTAATTTATGGCGAAAACAAGCCATTACGGCAGTTATTTGACGTTTTCATTAAATTTACGACATGTCAAACTCATTTCACAAAATCGAGATCCCCTTGATTGCAATGCACTGACCCTCCGTCATAGCGGCATTCCCACTAGACGGGCCTAAATTTAATTTAATTAAAAAGGGTTTCCGCATATGAAACCATCAGCTCTACCTGAGACTGGTCCACTAAATCACGACTCGTTCTGACCCTGGTTGCAGTTCCTTTGTGCCCGTGCACTATGACTGCCCCGGGACTGAGCCGTCCCCAACACTTTGACCTGAATTCAGTGACCCCTTGGCCGGTCGCTTTTGATTGTCCCTGTCAAGTTACAATTTAATACAACTGACCAGTGGCCATTCCCAAAGGGGTCACCTGATTAGCATACGAATGGACATCGAAATTAAAATGGTAACATGCAATTGAAAGTGCTCAATGCTGTCTTAGGACAAGTTTTTATTGCATGTAAGCCGGGACACTTAAGATGTCCAGCGGGAGAGGCGCGGCAAAAAAATGGTCAACGCATGTATCCAATCAGGGCGCCACAGGAAGGGTTCCTCCTGCCAAAGTGGTCAAGCATGAGGTGGTACGACAATAATAATAAAAATTAATCAAACAGAAGGACTTCTCAGGTAAGTAATCCTTCTTGAGGAACCCCTGGCCAGGACTGGCAAAGGTCAATGTTTACGTGTGTGGTCAGCGCCCTGCCTTGACCCTACCGTTTGAGACGGGATTTTGGCAGACCTCAGGTAGGAATTGCCCTCGTCGCATCGGCTTGACCCTTTGGACTCGATTAAATTGAAATTTGTACGTAGTAAATTGTTCATATGAAAACTCTTACGGAAATAAATTTTGTGTGAAATTATGTGACCGGACCCTTCTTGGTCTCGGATTTATTCTCCAGTGGGATAAGAAGCCGAGCAAGTTTGTTATCGCATCCGTCGTACTCTAGGTCCTGTTCGGGGCATCGGTTCACTAAAACTTACTCGTATATATGAAAATCTTGTTTTGACCGATGGTAAATGTTGCAACCGACTCAACAAAAATCGTTACAATTTTTTAATCGATTTTTAAAGCAACGGACATAACCGCCACTTAAAGTCTGCGATATCAATTCCAACGGGCGATAATGTAAACAATAGAAAACTGCAGAATAGGAAGGACGTTATGTTGGACTAAATTGGCAGTTGTG
Source organism: Neoitamus cyanurus (assembly GCA_947538895.1). Taxonomy (NCBI): domain Eukaryota; kingdom Metazoa; phylum Arthropoda; class Insecta; order Diptera; family Asilidae; genus Neoitamus; species Neoitamus cyanurus. The sequence continues at coordinate 8,862,140 of OX384547.1, forward strand.
AACTCGTAACAGTCTCGAAAGGTGTTTGCTACCTGGACTGATATCTTTTTTGAGCATCCTTTTTTGTTATTCGGTGGCAGGTAGATGAGTTTTGAAAAATGCATTGCATGTATGATATCCACTTGACAAACACTTGCGTAAAGACTAATTGCAAGTGGGTAATTGTTTGGAAGGGGGTTAGTTTTGGTCTTTTTTGTAGTTTTTGAGAATAAATTTTCTGAACAGTTGGATAAGTTGCATTTGATAAATGATATGATGTAGAGAAGTAAATAAAGTGTAAGGCCTTATGCCGTATTATTACAGATTATTGGCTGTCCCACCTCCGCGTCATCCACATCATCATAATTTCTCACTCCGTTTCATACCTAATCGTTATTTTTAATACTCTTAGAAGTAAGGGCATCTTAAAAGCTCACTCCCAAAATTTGATCTATTTTAATACTTTAATAAAAATAGTTACTTGGTGATCTTCGAAGTCGTTGATTAAAATCGTTTTAAAGAAGTGTGGTGACCCCTCCAGACTCACGGCGTGAGGTACCACGAATAGCCGTGAACGCGAATGTGGAACTTCTAGCATATTCGCCTCCCAGTCAGTGTGGGAACGAGCGCGATGTTCACGGCGCGAAAAGTTCGCGGGCAAGAACTGCAAAACCTCTAGCCCAAGGAAGTTATCATTTGACCTCAACAAAATTCCCTACAAGCTGAAGTTTTGCATAGACGTTCTTTGAGGTGTCCCAAACCCATATCCGCAAAAATTACAACGTACCCAAGCTACCCAGGATATTGAAGGTCAAAGTTGTTTGCAAATATCTCTCGTTCTATGCATCGGATATCCATAAGGTCTTTGTAAAATTTGTAGAGAATTAAATTATCTACAAAATTGGACTTTTGCATTTGTTCCAGAAACCTCGCCCTTTTCGAGATAATAAAGGTAAAAGTTTTAAAATCAAGGATTTTCGCGAATCAACGTCCATGAAGAAGTTAATGTAAAAATTGTAGAGAATTCAATTATCTGCAAGGGTGGTCTTTTGCCCACATAGTCAGAGTGGCTGCATCTTTCACTTCTTTCATTTTGGTCAAAGGCGTGAACCCAACTGAGCCACCTAAGTACATGAGTGTGGATATAGTTTTGCCGGCGTGACGTTCACGGCGCGAATTCTCGCCGCGACTACACGCAGTGAGTATGGAGTGAACGTTTTCATATTATTCTTTATTGATATCGACATTCAACTTGGCAGTTGTAGAAGACACTAGCCCACATCTATTCATGGTGAATAAATTTCAGAAATATTTTTATTAAAATTAATAATAAATGAAATTGAGAACTCCAAAACAAACATCTTTTTTTACAAAAACAAAGCCCCACCTTTTCTTGAAAAAAATATATAGCAAAAGCTGCGGACTTCAATGCGATTTCATTTGTAACAAAATATTTAAGGTCTGTAAACATTTTCAATTCTATGCGAGTCAAGAAAAAATTTAATCCTTTTTTTTTGGCTATTTTGACTGAATATGTAGTAATTGTTAAGTCCAGTCTTGCTCCAATGTTTACTTCAATACAGCAGATGATGATGCTTTTGATATCAATGAAGAGATAACTGATTCATATTTTGGAGCAATGTACAGAAATCCAGCAGCAAGAAGAAGAATATATTAATTTTGAAGTTGAATTTAAAGTTTATTAATAAGAACAAACTTATTCGAGCAGTATAGATCGCGGATTATACCCAGAGGGGAAACCACGTAAACAAAATGCGTCAAATACCCTACCTCGAAAGTGATGTGGAAAAGAGTGCATTTTATGCATAATGAATTTTCCAATTTTGGAATTGTGATATGTCATGAATGATAATAATTCGTAGAAAAAAAGGATTCAGTATTTTGTAGAAATTTACATAATCTACAAACTTTGTATGAAATATTTTAACGATAACATTTACCGTTTACGTGATATATGCGAATAATCGAATTTTTGGTATTTGACCTTGAACACAATTTTTAGCACAAGTCGGATAGATGGGGACTTTTGACATTTGTATTCAAGGCCTGTACAAATTTTCAGTTCTATGCGAGGTATTCCGAAGTTTATTGTTTTTTATCTACAGTGACTCAGAAAAGTGTTGCAATAATATTACAAAATTCCTTCCACCTTCTTAGAACCAAAAGTAAGAAATACATTTAAACAATGGTAATTGGAATAATAGCTTTATTAAGTTTTTCAAACAACGAATAAAAATAATTTATCGGTTAAATTGTTAACACAACAAATACTTTTTCAAAACTAACACATTGCAACAGTTTTATGTGTGACATCATTTTACATTCTTTCAGTATTTTGTGACTCCCCCTTTGGCGGAAATAAAGTTTTTAATTCGTCGTGGTAAACTTTCGAAGATGTTTTGTAGTTCAGTATCTGTTATGTCTTGTTAGATGTCTTTTGTTCGATGCCAGAGCTCGTCCAGAGATTTCGGATCTGTTGCATATTGGGTGAGCTTGCGTTTTACTAATGACCACACGTGCTCAATAATATTCATATCTGGCGATTGTGGTGGCCAGTCTAAAACTTCAATATTATTTTCGTGAAAGCATTTCATGGTAATCTTGGCAGTGTGTTTTGGGTTTCTGTCCTGCTGCATGATTATATTTACTTTTGTAACCCCAAACTTAGCCAAACTTTCCAGAAATGACGTGTTTAAAATCTCAATATAGCCATTAGCGGTCATGCGATTATATATTCGGTGGAGTGTACCCAATTTGGTACCCAGCATACAATCCCATACCATTTTATTGCCACCTCCAAATTTCCTTCGACGCATCGTGCATCCAAGTGCTGGGAAGTCTTTCTCCACACCCACAATCGTCCATCAGACCCGAATCGGTTAATTTTAGTTACGTCACTTAAAACAACTTTCCGCCAGTCATCCATAGTCCAATTCGAGACCGACTTGGCATATTTAAGACGCAAACTCATATTTCGTTTTGTAAGTATGGGTTTCTTCACCTTGGCAATCACCCATGCAATCCTTGCAATCTTAAGCATTTACGAACTGTTTCTACACTTCCCTCAAAAGTTATAAGTCTGTGAGCTTGTACTGCTGTATCGGCTTGACCAGATTGCACTATTCGTGCAATTTGCCTTGAAGTTTGTGGAGTTATCAATGCCGGACGCCCGCCTATGCCCTTTTGAAGGTGTGGTGTTTTGTTTTTTCTAACTCTACTAACTGTGGAAAAATGCACGCCCATCTTTTCAGCAACTTGACGAAAAGAAAGACCCTTTTCCAAAAGAAAAACAATATCCATTTCCTTTTGTTGTGAAATTTACTTCGTTATTGACACAATTTCAAATACTTACAGTAAAATGCAATTGTACTCTAGTTCTTTTTTATTTACAACAAAGATTGTAATAATGATTGTGTACAAATAATAAATCCAGCGTTTAAAAAATTAACTTTAATAAGAAATAAAAGTTAATCCAGCGGCAAATCGGCTCGTTTTCACTCTCACAGAAAACTGTTGCAATCGCTCAAATGTGAACAACCAATTAGCGTTACCCTATTTAGCAATTTATTTAAGAAGTAAGAACATGCCTGAACAGGTCAGGCCTTCATGGAAACATAAGTGTTAAGAACTGAGTTCCCCGAGCGTCGTACTTTTTTTATTTTGATATTTAACTGAATAGTTGCAAACATGCATCACTTTTCTGAGTCACTGTATTTTATGTTAGCTGACCTACTTACAGGTTTATAAGAGTGACAGAACTTGTGGCAGGGCTAGGTACATATTTGCCTGATAGCAGGTTGGCTTAAACAGTATTGTTCCAATCTATTTATATGACATAAGAAGTGCGTTGTTTTTAAACTTATTATACCAAATTCTTCTTTCACAAAACTCGCGAAACGGTACCACAGAACGGTGAAGAGTGAACTTTGATGCAAATTTCAAAATCGCGGAAAGGCGAAACCAAACAAAAAAAAACACACACTAACACTTTTTCGTATTTTTTGGAAATATCTACCTAGAACACATTTAAATTGCGGGTATTTCCAAAGAGATTCGTTTGGTCTTGTTCCCATTAATGTTTTAAATAGAACTTAAAATAATTAGTACACACCATTGTCCCTTAATCGTTTTTAAGGGCGCGTTTTCTACCTGACCATTTGTATGGCTGTTTTCGAAAAGATTGTGTCACTGTAAAAACTAAGTGAAAAATACGAATTTCATCACCTTTTGAAAAGTGTTTGGCAAGTGTTTATCTGTGCGTTAAAAGGCGATTGTATGTATCAGTTTAAAGGCATCGGAAGATGTGTTTTTTCCAAACTTTTGCGGTCATTTGCGAAGTTGTAATTTTTGCAAGGAATTCTTCCAAAAGTGCAAAAATGGGAAAGGCTAATGACATCAGCAGTACAAAAAAAAGCAGCCATCATTGCCTTGCTAAAGACAAGGACATTTTTCTTTCGAGAAATCGCAAAAAAAGAGGAAGAATGTCCTCAAACTTTTATAAGAATATCAAAAGGACTACGGGAAAATCCAGAGGATGTCAACAGTAGGCGTCAAAATTGCCGCGGAAAAAGAAAAACCACACCTCGAAAAGACCGTAGAATCATCCAAAAGGCCTGCGGAAATCGTTTTGCGTCTCTTACCATATTGCACGAGGACATACAAAGCGACGGAATTCAAATATCAGCAATGACCTTAAGGAGACGATTATACAAAGCAAACCTAACATCAAGACGGCCTGCAAAAAAGCCAAAACTCACGGCGAGGATGCGACGAGCGAGGCTTCAATGGGCTAAAACATATCGTCACTATACAGTAGCAGATTTTAAGAAGGTGATTATCATATTATTAATTAATCAACATATTTGTGAAACTATTTTGCACTAAGAACCTAAATATCTGATAAAACAATAATTTTTTGTACTTTCTGATAGTATTTAGCAACGAGTGCAGACTGGAAGCTGTTACGAAGAACCCTCAATTCATCCGGAGGAGGCCAGAAGAGTGGTACAATGAAGACTGCGTTGCAAGAACCGTGAAACACCCACTATCCATGATAATATGGTCTTGTATCTCTCCCGATGGACCTGGACCACTGCTTATTGTCGATGGAATTATGAACAAGAACTTGAACGAGGAAGTGCTCCAGGACATTTTTATATCGCATTATAATTATTTAAGATCCTGCGACATGTCCTACACCTTTATGCACGATGGTGCACCCTGTCATACTGCTCGATCAATCAGAAATTTATTGAACAGCTCTGGCCTTAATCCCATTGAGAACGTTTGGAGTCTCCTTAAATCTAAAGTTTATTCAGTCCGCAATCCTACTATATCAGTCCTAAAGGAACATATAAACAATGTGTGGGAAAATAACCTCCATATAAAAGAATTGATTGAAAGGTGCTTTGAAAGCATGCCACATAGAATTAAGGCAGTTATAGATGCGAAGGGTAGTTCTACAAAATATTAGTATGTTTTATAACAAATTGTACCCGTTATTTTTTAACCACTAAATATACTATGTAAAAAGTGAACTTTTAATTTAATATTATTTTTCCTTCATGTCGTTTTTAATCTATAAAAAGAACATTTCAACAAAATTACGTGTGTTCCGATGAACAGGGGCTGTGCATGCAATCTAAGTTTTAATTAATAAAATAGAATTAATTGCTAGAGTGTAAACTGAAGTCCATGCACATATAGCATACACAGTGTTCATCCACTCGTCATACGATTTCGAAAGATGAATAAACTTAGATGTTCAGCGGGTACTTTTGTACAAGCTAGTATTCTTTTACAACTTTGCTATACAAACCACTAAATTTAATCCCATGAATTTAGATATTTTTTGAAGTACGAATTTAATAATTTTTATTCATACACTTAGCAACAGTTTCAGTTTAAGTATAAAGTAAACGGACAACATTTATAAATTTCCCATATTTTGAATAAATCCGACAACTGGTAATTAAAAAACGGCATACCGCATTGTTATTCATCTGGTGTGCAATTTTATAACTTCTTCCCTATCACATATATACATGCTTATAAGGAATTGAAAGATGATGAAAGAAAACTCAAAAGAAAAGGAGGAAATTAAGTACATCACACTTCATTAAACACAAGAAATGAAAGAAATCACCATAAGTTATTAAGCCTAAATCATCTCCGGTAACAACTCACCTTCCTTGAGGCAATGCATACGCATTTCACATATCACCAACGTGAAATTCTTCGAAATAAATGCAATCGGATTCGAAAGGTCTTGGCACAAACAACTGTCATTCGTGTTATTGTTTGCACGTCAGTAAGTTGCATGTCATGTCATCCCATTGTAGAAATCCCTTTCACTTTCTTAAGGGATCAAAAAATTTGTTTCGTCCTTTATAGCACTTCTCACATTAAGAGGCGAGGAGAGCGAGAGTCCAATTTCCTCCTGCAGGAGCACGTTTGCGCATCTAGTTGTCACGAAATAATTGAAGCAGAACAAATGTTTTCACAGATGTCTGAAATTTCACGAGGAGCCAAGAAAGTCACATCACAATAAAAAAAAAACAAATTTATACAGGGAAATGTTGCATTTACAAACCTCTCAATATTGCATAAATATTGTGTCAAAAAACACCGTTATGTTCAAATCACATAGCCTTTGTATACATACCTGCAATCCGACTGTTTGAAAATGGGGATTTCCAGCGATAACGATATTTCCAAGCGTCTCCAACGCATTGCTTGGGGTGTCAGCTGCAAGTGGTCCACCTCGTGTGATCGCTTTAGCCACTTTTTGTGGCGTTCACGATTTAACTTGGTTTTTCCAATGACTTAGCGTCTAGGGCCTTATCGTGAGAGGCTAATATGAATCGACTTTAAATCGAGTCGACTTAAGTCGATAAGCCATCGTCGCGAGAGTCGATTTCCAGTGACATTTTCTATTTCATGGATTTATCAAGTCTATTGACATTTCGTGCGAGATTTATATAAGTAATTTGTGCATTGTTAAAATGCAGTGTAAAAAAAAATTCTTGAATCTAAAAACATTTTATTAAAAGGTGGTATATCAGTGAATAATGAATATGCATATACTGTCACGTGTACGTAACTTAGAACGATACAAACAGATTTGGGATTATGGCAAAATAATCATTTTGCGTAAACAAATAAGTTCCCTTTGTGGTTCGATTCGACCTTCAACGGGATCTGACCCAAAACAATAGGAATTGTCACAAGTAACTGTTATCAGTTGCATTCAGTTGACGATTCAGTGATTTGCATTTCAAATAGGTCGTGCAGCTAATTAAGAACGAATTCTTTCTAGAGCCACGCAGTCGTTTTTTCGTGAATTTTTCGGTCTGTTCATTGCTTTTATTAAAACTCTATGGTCATATAGTGTTTCTAATATTAACAAATTAAGAAAAAAATGGGTAAAAAGAAATCGTGTGATCCTAGGACTCGCGAAGTTATTGTGAAAATGTTTAAGGACAAAAATTCTTATAGTCAAATTGCAAAGACATTGAAATGTTCTAAAACTATGGTATTTAATGCGGTCCAACACTATATAAAAAAACTTTACAACAAATAATGTCTCCCGGAAGCGTAGAGCCCATATAACAACTGAGAGAGAAGACAAGGCGATCCTACGCGAATCAAAAAAATATCCACACAAGGCGGCTGTATTATGATATGGGCTGCTATGTCATGGCGTGGGGTTGCTCCAATTAAAAAAATTGAGGGACATATGGACAAGTTTCAATACACGGATATCTTGCACAGCACCCTGCTTCCCTATGCGGCCGATAATATGCCTGTATGTTGGATCTTTCAGCAAGATAACGACCCCAAACACACAGCAGGTCATACAAAAAAATGGTTTGTCGATAATATGGTCACACTATTGGACTGGCCTTCATGTAGCCCGGATCTCAATCCTATTGAGAATTTGTGGGAAGTCAAAAAAAGTAAAGTCGGCCTATTAAAAAATTCAAATTTTGGTGAACTTTATAAGGAAACTCAAACAGCGTGGGAAAGTATTCCAAAGAGCCTTTGCTAGAAGCTAGTGGAGTCTATGCCCCGACGATGCCAAGCGGTCATTGATAACAAAGGCTATCTTACTAAGTATTAATGTGTAAGCACAAAATCATTTAAAAAATATAATATATTTCTTAACCGTTTGTTGTTCTTAATTATATGCACGACTGAAACCGTTTGGTTCAACACAAAAACCCTGATTATTTAATTAAAGTCACGTAAAATTGTACTTCTAAAGGCTTTACAAGTTGAAAGCTTCCTATTAAAAGTACATATCTGAACAGAAAGCAATACTACTTAAATGCGATAACTCTTTATCTAAGATAAAGATAGAAAATTTAAGTAATTTTTAATTAGTTGCACGCAAATTTATATATAAGCCTTAGGTATAATTTATGTATGCCCCTAAAAATTGTGTTTTCAGTCCAACTGATTCTTAGTGATATTAAATTCCTAGTAGTATCGCTTTCCTCCATCTAAGCCTACAAAATGAAAGAAATCTTCCGCATATACAAATACTTCATGAGGTCATTCATTTTGGGCCCAAAAATGAAAGTGCCGGCCAACGAAAAAAAGGTGTCACCACTGTTGGGGAGGTCAATCCGAGTATTTTTCACTATTTAAATACGTTTTAAACGGTTTTATTTAGCTTCGTTCCGTATATGGCTTTGTTTGTCGTATTCAGTCTGCATGACAACACAATATATAATAGTATATTCAATTTTATAGTACATCCAATATGGCGACCACCACAAAATGGCGGATTACCTTTTCCTTTACAACCCCCCATCGGTATCAAATGAAAGGATATTACGAGTATTGAGAATTCAAATTACTTCGGTCCATTTTCAAAAGATGGCTTCGGCTGTTATGAGTGGTTCATTGTGACAGCCGATTTTGGCGGTTTCAGAGAAGTTAGACATCTGTCAATAATATTCAGTTTATATCGCTTAGAGTTTCACACAAAAATCTTAGGAGTATTCACGCTTTGGTGCAAATAAGCCTTGCACTCTTCCATAAAGTGCAAAATTTCATATTTTCATAGTTGTTTCTATGGCAACTGATTGTTTTGTGCAATTTTGCACCGTTTGCAACGATGCAAGACCCATTTGCAGCAAAGCGTGATTACCCCACTTGTTATTTACAGTGATGAAAATGTTGAATTTTTTGTTAACTAAGCAGCATTTCCGGGAGGTTTTAATTTTCTGCTATAATTGGAAGCAAAGCGCAGCTGAAGCCAATCGATTGCTTGTCGAAGTTTATGGTGACGCTGATAAATCATGTAGGAAATAGGGATCTCGGATACGACAACCCGTCATTATGACTGAATGCGGATTGAGTCGACCGCCCGATTCCTATATTTAGCAGTTCCGTGACAAGTATAGTAGAGTAAACAGATATTGACATAGGGATGATTATGCTGACAATGTCTCAGATCGTTGGTTCGGACGCTGAAAATGTTGTAACGTTTTTTTGAAAAATGTTAGAATAAAGCTTGTGCAGCTATAAGTAGTAGTCAGCGATGGACAAGACTTTAATTTATCTGATCATTCATTTTGTTTCGAAAAAGAAAAAAATTTTGAACGCAAAAAAACGGACCGAACTAATTTGTACTCCTAATAGAATACAATAAGATGTGTGACAACATTTGAAGTCCAATATGATCGCCATTACAAAATGGTGTACATCTTCTTTCGCAATCATTTGGCCACAATCTGTAGATAAATGTTGAGATGCGCCTGCATCGATTTCTCCTTCACCGTCACCCTGTTTCTGGCCTTTTGGTCTTTCCTCACAGCGCTCATCTGCCACAAATCAATGTAAACAAACGTAAGTTTGGCAAACGTTTCTATTTTAAAATTGGAGAGTCGTTGGCCCTACGCGGTACTATGAATGAACGTTTTAAAGCATTTATAGTCCAAGAAAGATAGCAAAAATATTGCCTAAACCTAAGAATAAAATTAATTCATAAAATCTGGAGAATGGAATTGACGCAGAATGGCATCCTTTAAGACATATCCAAAGTCCCCCGGAATCCCGGTGTATTCGCAGTAATGATGGGTAATTGTTAAATTTAACTTCCGATTTGAATTAAATTGAAATATGTCATAAAGGAGGTCATTCTGAGAAACGAAACGAAATCACAGCAGACAATCACTAGATTGAATCACAAAAATTTGTGACTTGTGACATGTAAGTCTATTTTAAATTTATTTCAGAATCAACCCTTGCGAATAGCTTGCTAGTTGGGCTAAATAATTTCAGTACGTGGTACTTCGAAAAAGATTTTAGGGACGTTTTATGATTTTATTAATGCTACTATGTATATAGAGGTAGGTATAAAGAATATCTAAAATACAAGCGTATAGGTCTACCTATGGCCCAAAGAGTTAATATTCTCTTCTGCAACGATAATTTGTAAAATTCCGTAATTTTACGATATGAATCGTGGTGCCTCGCGATTGAATGTAATTTTATGTGTAGGCGGAAGGGTTTAATTAATATCGTATAATAAATTCATGCTCATCCACAGCGTATGCGGGTTGAATCAGTTCCCAGGTCCGGATAGTTATAAGTTATGACTACCTAGCGAAGCTCAGCAGTCAAGCGGAAGAAGGAAGTCTTATCAGCATTCAATCAAGCCCCTAATCAACTCTGTGATAGTCCCAGCGATTAAGGCAACAAAACCACTCTCTAATTTCATGGGCCCATGAAAGATGGTCGTCTTTGATTTACGCTCTCGTCATGCATGGACCTCACAACATTAAAGTTTAAATCGAAATACGCGTATCCACTTAGGCATAAACTAGAGCGGCAGAAGCACGGCTTGGAGATTTACATATTTCAAGAAGAGAAATGAGAACATCCGCAAGGGTCCCAACTCCCAGTGTATCGCACCCTGCCTACAGCCAAATCCCAGATCCACACACCTCACCATTTAATTCCTCATCCCCTCGAAAAATTTTGTGCGGTGGATGACGTCCTGTTTGTGCTTATATGCAAAGCCGTTGGATAATCAGGACGTAGCCATATGCGAACTCGCCATAAGCATGTAGGTATTTATAGCATTATGTTTGCGTACACACATAGCGCCTTGTTCTACGGCCGGAGGATGGAGCTGCCCCATCCGGCGCGCAAAGATCGCAAGTTCCAAGGTACCGCATGTGGTTCTCGCCGTTGTGCTGTCGTCCGTTTTTCAGGACTGTGTCCCGGCACACAGCTACGCACGTATGTATAATTAATGGAAAATAATCAAATAAAGGACCAAAGCAAATCGCTCCCAACCAGGAATGTTTCTCAAGACCAAAGGACAAAGGAGGAATGATAAACGCACCGGAGATATATCTGTGCTGGCGCTGTGTATACATATTTGCCCGACATGTGGGTACTCGCCCGAGAGCCGCCCCATCCCAGCAGCTTTAAAGTTTCTAGCGCTAAATTGGTAAATTTAGTTTCGTTGTTTAAGCGCTGGAAGGCAATTAAATATATTTTGAACCCCTCCCGGACGACGCAAAGGACATACAGCCACCATCCAGGAGTGCTCTGTGGATGTGTGCTTCACGGGGCACATGTCTGCCCGAAGACTTCGCAAAATTCGAAAGATATCTGGTCCTTGCATGGATAAATACGAGCCATAATCCAAGTACGCTGTCCTTGTTTGTTTGCGTTTGGCCGGGAATATTCAAATATAATGGCCCTTTGCATGGTTGAAGAAATACCGCTCGGAGCATGATTCATCCTCATCCTGAGCCGGTCGTGTTGTCCCCTGCCGCAAAACCCTTCATCTTGAAATTCACTGTCACTATACTGCCCCACGACTGATAGTGTCAGCCGCCACCCAGGTCTATTGTTTCGCACACGAAAGGAACGTCTTCTGGCCAAGGATAATTCTCCAAGATTAATTAAATTATTTGATTTATTCGGTTAGTTTGATTTCGCAGGCATGTAATCAGATGCCGTGGCCGCAACTCCCGTTAGGTTGGTTACTATGAGAAATTCACTATCTGAGCAAACAATTAACTCGACTAAGGAATGAGTTCGACAGAATGGGCGTTGTACACAGATGTGAGTAGCAGACAATTCGATTGAAGGCGGCAGACTGTGCATGTGATCTGATGAAGAAGAAAGTAAAATTGTTAACTTTTGCCATTTACAGAAATACATTTATCCCTTAAGAGGCAAGAATAGTGTGAAAGAATGAATGAGTGTATTTAACTGGGTTTAGTATCACAAGATTAAGTCCTTTGCAACTGGAGATCCTAATTGTTTTAGGCAACAATTTATATTTACAAGTTATTTTGAGTGTAACAATGTGTGGCGCAAGACGGAGTGCACAAACGGAAACACCACGTACCATTCGTAAGCCCAGACAAGTACGAGGCATGCTATCACCGGTCATCGGTTGGTATGCCGAAACAGACATCGAAATCCATATTGGACAACGGCATAGTGCAGCTGCTCCACGAGTTGTGGCTTATAAGACGGGGCGGGGAGTCTTCCTCGTTCAACGCTATGATATTAAATGGTGTGTAACTCTTGAAGACTTGATTTTTGGGAGTTGTGCCCATTGAGGCTTTTGTTCATGATAACGAAAGTTACGACATATAGCCCAGAAAAATTAGCTGTTGACCTCTACAAAATTTTCTCCAAGCTGAATTTTAGAAGATATTAAAGGAAAAAGTTTTTTGCAAATATCTCGCGTTCTATGCATCGGACATTCATAAGGTCCATGCGAAAGTTGTAGAGAATTTAATTGTCTGCAAGAATTGTCTCTCACATTTTTCCAAAAACCTCGCCCTTTTGGAGATATTCAAGGTGAAAGTTTCACAAACAAGGTTTTTTGCAAATATATCGCGTTCTATGCATCGCACGTCCATAAGGTCATTATTTACAAGATTTTTTCCCGAAACCACACCCTTGTTCAAAAAGAGAATTTGGTGATTAGCTCTGAAGTCATGTGGGTCAAAGGTGCGCAGCGTCTAAGTGTGCGCATTCAAAATATCTATATATGTCCTGCGAAATCAGGTCGTATCACAGCGGCTGCTCGCGCGCCATTTTGACCTGACAGGTAAATGAAGATTTTTGCTAAAATATTTACGATATTTTGTCACATTTGACGCGTAATCTTTTGTAGTCATATACACTTTTTGAAAATATGCTATTTGCTATCGAGTGCAACATAATATCTAGTTTGATATTTGCCAGTGTTTAAGTTGTTATGATGATGCAATAATCAACGACATTCATACAATTCTGTTTCGATGGTTTGGGGTAAGTGTGCGCAGAAGCCTGCCGTGTAAGCATGCGCACACTTACCCCGCTTGCAGATACATCGTCACAGATGAACAGTTGAAAGCCGCCAAATTATTAATTTCAAAGGGTGCCAGTAAAAGAAAAGCTGCATCTCAAGTCGGACTTAAGGAAAGTACTCTGCGAAAGCATTTAAAAGCTGGGAAGACAGCAACCAGCATGGGAAGATTTTCTTTGACATTCACCAAGGAGCAAGAGACTGGTATATACAAATACATATATTAAACAAAGTGATGATCTTTATTATGGTCTCACTATGCAGAACCTCCAGAAGTTAATTTATGAGTATGCTGAAATAAATTAAATTACGCATAGATTCAACACATCCTCAAAATTAGCAGGCCGAGACTGGGTATATGGATTTCTCAAAAGGTTTCGTGAATTGAAATTGCGACAGGATTTCTAAGTTCAAGTTGATCTCATATTTTGATTTAAGATGATTATTATGTTGATTACTTTAAGTACCTATGATGAAAATTTTATTAATTATATTATATAATATTATTTATGTTCTAAAAATATATAGCTCAATATTTCTTTTTTTGTTGTTGCGTACACTTACCCCTCCCTATACTGGGGTAAGTGTGCGCGTATGGAACGGACTTTTTTTTCTATAGTTTCCTAAAATATAAGATAGATAGATAGATATATATTTCAAAGGATGATATATACATGTTTATACAATAAGAATCTTATAATTAGAGCCAGAATTAAATTCATTCATCTATAATAGTTTTATGTAGTCTAGCAGAAGGAAAAGGTAAGTTATATAGATATCAAAAATTTGGGAGAAAAAAAGTTTTTTAGAAAAACCCAGTAAAATTTTGCTTAAAATTAGGAGTTCAAATGTTTAAAACTTAAGCCTACTTAAAACTACCACTACTACAATCCATTTTGACATAGCTTTAAAATTAAAGGGTTGTCTGAAAGCGAGCAGTTTTCAAAAAATTTACTTGCAATTCCGTTTGCTTTGGTGTTTATAAGCTCTATTTCCGCAATGTTGTGTAGTTCCGAGGTGGAGAAGTGCCATGGCAAATTGAGGATCATCTTCAGTATTTTATTTTGTATGGTTTGCAACTTATTGATATGGCAACGCGCGCATTGAAACCAAATGGGGGCACCATATAACATAAAGCTTTGGAAAATTACTTTGTAAATTATTAATTTATTTTCCACATTAAGAGTGGACCGTCTATTAATAAATGGGTATAATGTTTTTATTAAAATGTTAGCTTTAGTTTTTACCATATCTATATGCTTAGAATAAGTAAGAGTCTTATCAAAGGTTATACCTAAATATTTTGCAGAATCAGTCCAAGGGATATCGTATCCGTTTAAATTGATATTACAATTAGGAAGGAAGCGAGTATGTCTTCTGCGTGTGAAAAACATGGCTTGGGTTTTGTTTAAGTTCACCTTTATCTTCCAATCATGAAAATATCTACAGAGAATCTGAAGGCCTCTCTGTAGGTTATCACAAATATTAGTGGCGTCTTCATGTGTACTAAAAATAGCAGTATCATCAGCAAAGATTGATGAGAGGCACTGCGGGATGTAAGGAAGATCAGATGTAAATATATTATATAGGATTGGTCCCAAAACAGAGCCTTGAGGAACCCCTGCTAATATATTTTTGGCTATGGAGATTTCAGGTGCGAGGTATACCCTGAATTGGCGATTTTCTATGAAGCTTTGAACTAAACGGGTTATATGATGGGGGAATTTAAAAACCATCATTTTATGTATCAGAGCATCATGCCAGACTGTGTCGAAAGCTGATTGGATATCAAGGAGTACGAGTCCTGTAGATCTTTTTCTTTCAAAATTTTCTTTGACATGTCTAGAGATCCTCAGAACAGGCTGGGAAGTATTGTGTCCTGCTTTAAAACCAAATTGTTCGTTGGGTATTATGTTATTCATGTCTGTAAATTTTACTATTGTGATTTTAATGACTTTTTCTAGAATTTTGGAAATATTGCTTAAAAGGCTTATTGGCCGGTAACTGGCTGGGTCATCTGCAGGTTTACTTGGTTTCAATATTGGAATTACTTTTGCAGTTTTCCATGTTTTTGGGAAGTACGATAATTTGAGACAAGAATTGATTATAAAAGTGAGGTATACAAGCCCGCTCTTAGGAAGCAATTTTAGGCTTAAATTGGGAATTCCATCAAACCCAGGAGTTTTGTTTGGTCGAGACTGTTTTATAATATTTTTAATTACTTTAGGACGAACGTACCACTCAGATTCGTGACAATATTGCATCGAGTTCAGTTGAGTTAAAGAGGTTCCAACTTGTGTTTTTGTTGAAGAGTCACTGAGATTCTCGGAAACAGTAAAGTTTGAAGCAAATTGCCGCGCAAGTAGTTCCGCCTTTTCTTTGCATGTAATGAATTTCTCATTCTGAAACTTTAGTGTGAGTATCGGATTTCGTTTTTTCTTTATTAGCTTAGTGATTTGCCAAAATGGTTTGGAACATTTTTCCAAGCTTTCTAATAGTGTACTCCACTTCTTATTTCTGTGCTGGCTGATTAAATATTTTACTTCCATATTTAATTTTCTTAGCTCATACTGAAAACATGGCAATCTGTATCGTAACCATTTCCTCCTGGCAATATTTCGCTCAGCAATAATATCAAGAATATATTGCGGCAGTTTTTGGTTTTTATTTTGCATGTAGAAACGGGGAGTAGAGGCTTCGATACAATCTTTGATAACTTTTGTGAATGTTGTGACCATGCTATCAATTTGGCTGCTATTTGTGATATTAGCAATCGACAGATGTGACAGTTTGGGTAGTTTCCGTTTAACTAAGCTTTGGAAGCGTAACCAGTTTGTTAATTTTAGATTAAGCTTGCTGTAATCACGTAGGCAAGGATTTTTCAGCAAGTCAAGGACTACCGGCAAATGATCTGAAGATAATTCGTTTACGACCATTGGTTGGGAGAAATGATCAGGGCAGTTTGTGAGAAATAGATCAAGCACTGAGGGATTTGCTTTAGTACAGCTTGGGATATAAGTAGGATCGGGGGGATACAAAAGAGTAAACGAATAATTCGAGTATAATTCGTGTAAAATATTTCCCCAACAGTTTGCTCGTAGACAACCCCACGATCGATGCCTGCAATTAAAATCACCGCCTATAATGAAATTTCCTTGAAGACGGGTCAGTTTTAGTATGTCTGTTCGGAATAGGCCTTTCTTTTGATTATTAGACACACCCCCAGGAAAATAAGCACAAATAATTTTAATTGTATCACCCTTCTTAATTGTGATTTCAACTCCAATGGTTTCAACTACCTTACAGCCAATTGCCGACAATTGGTTGACTTTAAAATTTTTTTTTTGTGACAACTGCAACTCCTCCACCTCTGGAACTTTCCCGATCTAATCTATAGCAATTATAGTTATCGTGGGAAAAAGTTAAGCTAGCATTCAAGCCCGTTTCAGTAATTAGAGCTATATCAATTTTATTAGTAACTAAGAAATTGAAAAGTTCAATAGTCTTGGACCTAACACCTCTAGCATTCCAAGTAATAAGTTTAATGTTATTATGGGTCATTTTTTAAATATTTCAAAGCTAATTCAGTAATTACATTGAATTGATCATATTTATCCTTACACATTCTAAGTTTTGTTATTAATTCGTTAGTAAGCGTTTGGATTTCAACCGTAGTAAATAAATTTGGGTTATTGGTATTACATTGAGTTGTGTTATCAATAGACTTTTGATTAAACCTGGTAGATGACCAATCAAAATTACCGCCGTTTTGTTGATTGTAGGGTTTTTCTCTCCTCAGTGGTGGAAACTCTTCTGGACGGGGAACATATCCTCTAGTGTAGGAGGTACTCGCCGGCTTCCTCGAAGAGATTTTCTGTCGGTAATCGACGTAATTAACACGACTGGGACATCTAGGGTCGGTTGACTTATGACTTCCATGGCAATTTGCGCATTTTACTTTGTCCTTTGTGTTGCACTCAGCCGTTGAATGAGGTCCAGAACAATGGGCACAGAAAGTTTTTACTCGGCAATGTTTTGATCCATGGCCGTACATTTGGCAATTATGACATTGCGTTACCTTCTTTGGGAGTTTTCTATGGAAGTTCCATTTCACAATAGTTCGGTTTATGATACCGCACTTATCTCGGAGCTCCTTAAGTGTTATTGTACCTCGCTGGAAATACACGACGAAAATTGTTATTTGCCCGAATTTAGTTACTCTTGTTACGGGTTTAACATCAGTGCATTTGATCCCAGTAGTGGCAAAATGAGCTTTTATTAAATCAGCATCATTTAACTCCAGCCCGGATAAGGTGGCCTTAAATGGTAGTTCCGATTTCAAACTGTGAGAAAAGTACTCACATTTGGATGTCGTAAGAATCTCGCAAATTTTTCGGTAACTAGTAATTGTCACTGGCAGAATCTTTATCCCAATCGACATCCGCCTGATGGTGTATTCATTTATGCCATTTTCCTTCATTATTTTGTGAATCTGGTCGCTGTTAGATTTAATTACGTTTATTGGCGGAGGCCTGGGCTCTGCAATTTTCTTCTCCGTAATACCAGCTGACAGGTCTGCATCATCACCAGAGTCAGCATCAAGTGCGAGAGTTTGCAACGGAGTGTAGTAGTTTCCACTGCTCGATGTACCGCTTTCCCCAGATTTGGTGCTTCGTGTTGCGGGCGCCTTTCCGTGCTTCGATGTGCTAGCTCTTTTATCACCCATAGTGATAGATGAATTTGCAATAAATCTTTTTAGATTCTTTGAATGATATAATTCAGACTCTATAGAGTCGTCATCATTCGTATACACCACGCGAGCGCGCTTTATGATTTTATATTTAGATTTAAATTAGACTACTTTTGCGTACTTTAATTACTTTTTGCTAAATACGTTTAAAGAAATCGCCTGGTAGCTACGAGAGACATACCCTGACTGACTAAAATATAAGCTATTGACAATATGTGTCTAAGTTGATTACAAATAAACAGTCTTAAACATACCTGTTTCTCCATACCATGAACCCTCAGTTTTCTGATCAAATCAAAAATGTAATATTGACAGGCCAAAAATCATTAAATTTTCGCGCGAAATTTTTGTAATTTTTTTTAGAAACTCCGCCATTCTGTTAAATTTAAATTTTTTTTTCTATCGAGGGTCATAGTACGGGCAATACCTTTTAATAAACTTTTTTGTTTTTTTGATTTCTGGTACTGAGAAGGTCGCTATCACTGCAGCAGTGGGGGGACTTTTTTTTGAGCTTTGAGAGATTGCTCAAACTCGCTACATTTTCGATTTTTTGGTCCTTGAAACATTAAAATATTCTATGCAGAAGTTTTCTTTAAAAAAATTCCCAAAAATCACTTTTTCTTCAGGCAGCCACATTAGTGGTGCCACTTAAGGGTTCAAAGGTGAAGGGTTGAAATTGATTTTATAATAAATTGTACTATATAGGCTTCCTGTCGCCGTTTGGTGCATTATTCTACGATTATTATTTAAGGACACCATCAAATAATCGACTTGTGCTACCTCGTTATATTGAGCACGTGTATTTGTTTGGCATTACTACATACTACATATCTCAAAAGAAGAAAGATGCACTTGTGTACTTTTGTACATGAATTATTCCTAAAATGTCAGCTATTTCAATTAAGGTAGCAGAGCTTTTCGTTCTCTACATAACGTGCCATGGAACGAATTATGGATGTAAGCAATAACTGACATGTGTAGGTATTACATTAATTTTATAAATATAGCGACTTTAATTCCGAATTAGCCAAAGGTGAATACAGGGTGTCCCGTAAGTAGTGGATAATCTGAAAACTGGTGATAGGGCAGCTTATTAGCTATCAAAGGAGCACAACATATCCTTATGAAAAGTCTCGCGGTTTGCGAGTTATTTAAGTTTTTATTTTTTTTCAAAATTCTTACCTTACATCAATTGTTTGCATATTATTTGTTCAAATGATAATATTTAATATTCTTTAGTGGTTGTACCATCGGATAAGTGATAGAAGTCAGTAGGGGAGACGGTGGCAAGATGGGGTACCTAAGGTTTGAAGATCAATAAAAGAAGACTTTACGTAGTAAGACAATCATATTTATGTTTTAATTAACAACTATTTATTACTCCTCTAATATTTGGTGAAATTAGGAAATTTTAATTATACATTTTAGAAAAAAAATCAAAATAAAAGTAAATGTGTTTTGCCCCGTCTTGCCCTATGGTGCTGGTAAGATAGGGTAGTGAAAGTTATCAGACAGAATGATGTTTATTTCGACTGGCACAACTCGCAGACGTGGAAGGCTCGTCATCGTCATCGTCGATTCCTGCACAGCTATGATATCCACCCTTCAATGGAAGCGGAATATATTTCCATATAATACATACATACATGGTGTGTCCTCCCCTTCTTCACTTTCTTTTCCAGATTATGAGACTTTTCGTCGTTTAGCTGATTTCGCTGTTCTACTATTCTTCCGTGATTTTTTATTTTGATATTTTGTAAGAGATTTCTTCTGTTTTTTCAATTCATCTTTTCTCTTCTTTGTTTCTATTTTCTCTAGTTTTTTCTGTTCAGCATCTTTTTTCTTCTGGGCGGCAACTTCTAATTCTAGTTTGTAGGGAGACGACGTGATAATTGGTGTTTTTCCACGTTTTTTAGTAACACGAATGGATTTTGGGTAACTGGTAGTGGAAGGAGTTGTTTTGGAGAAGTCAAAGCAGAGCTACTGTCGCTATTAACGCATGTGGACACTTGAGCTGGTTGTGCAACTTTGTTAAAACCGGATGCTCTGGCAGCAGAAGTGTTTTACGGTTTTCTAATTGAAAGCTCTGGGTGTCGTTTTAGGAAACCATTCATCCACTCTCTACCAGCTTCTTTTTCCTCAGCGTTGAACGGATTAGTCTTATTATTTTTTATTGCCAACTGGTATACCAACGTCTTTAAATCTTTAAGCGTGAGTTCATATAATCTTTCTTCCATTTCTAATAAATAGGCACAAAGCTCGTCTTCTTCTGATACAGTTAAAAGAGACAACTTAGAGCCCAATGGTACTTGAATCGGTATGGGTAAATTATCGTCAGATGCTTCGTTCAAAACTGAGCGAACTTAACTTATCTTTCTAATGTCGTTTGTGGCACAGAAAATTGTCTTGCTGCTTTATAATAACCAATGTTCCCTTCCAAACAGCTTCAACTGCTCCTCGCATGGATTCTTCGGACCACGACCTTCTGTCAGTCGTGCGTTTGTAGTCACGAACCATTCTAAAAAGAAAAACTATGAAATGCACAAAAAAACTACAAACCCATTTCACAGAAAACAAAAAGAAATAATATTTTTCTCAGTTTGGGGCAAGATGGGGTAGTCATTACCCCATCTTGCCTACCGTGCCATTTTCTAATAATAATAATAATAAAAAGACACAGTCGGCAATCTGAAGGAAACACAATGTTTACCTTATTGTAGGTAAAAAATTGCAGCGTCCTGCGTCAATAGCAGTCACACCTCACCAACTAGTATTATTTTACAAACCACAGTCACGTGTCAAACTGAAAGAAAATGTAATAAGCGCTTTGAAGTAAAACAGTTTTTTTAGATTATTTCGCCACGCGTACACTTGCGAACAAATAATGGCCGAACAACTGACGATGGCGGCGGCGCATCGAACGATGCATGAACGAGCGTGATTGGTTAGTTTAAACTGTGAATTTCGCTGGGTACCCCGTCTTACCCGCCTCTCTCCTAGTAGTTGTATTTTTTCAGAAAAATATATAAAATAATATATTTTCCTCAAAATGTGACTCTACTAAATTTTTATGACTTTAACAGTTGGTGGTGTAAACTTTTTGTACCAAATAAGACGTGCCAATTATTTTAAAAACTTGCCTATGTAGTCAGCATTTTAATTTGATATCACTCTTTACATTTCTTCGCTGAAATAAAATGATAAGCCTATTAAACACCATGGCTAAAATCCTGGATAAGATCATCAAAAATAAAATTAATCACTACATATAAACCAAAAATTTACTACCCAACGAGCAATTTGGCTTCAGAAAAGAGCACAACACGTACCATGCAATAATAAGAATAACTAAACATATCAAAGATGGCCTAGCTAATAAAAAATCCACTGGTATAGAACTCCTGGATGTCCAACCAGCCTTTGATACCGTGTGGCATAACGGACTAATTTACAAGATGATTAAATTTGAGTTCCCCCCATACCTGATATCCTTGGTGCATTGCTTTTTAAAAAATAGGGAATTCAAAGTACACGTGGGCTCAGAGTCCTCAAACCCCCAAAGTAAAAATGTCGGGCGTACCCCAAGGTTCCGTCCTTGGTCCGTTACTTTACAACATATTCATCGCCGATTTCCCCCGACTCGCAAATTACTCCTTCTCGATTTTCGCTGACGACACTGCCATCTACTCAACCTCGCTTAACAGCTCACAAATCCTGGCTCATCTCCAATCAGACTTAAACACTGTCTCCACATACTTCCACAAATGGAAAATTAAATTAAACAGTAACAAAACCCAGGCGATGTTTTTTACTCGCAGGCGTAAAGCATATTTCCTACCCAATAGGAATATTACAGTAAATGACGTTAAAATTTCCTGGACTGAAAATGTGCAGTACCTAGGTGTCACCCTCGACAAAATACTAACTTTCAGCAAGCACATAGGGGCCACTAACCATAAAGTCAACATTTTAATCCGTACACTTTCATTAACAGGAAATCCGCTCTAAGCTTGGAAAATAAGTTAATCATCTTCAAAACAATATTTCAAGCTATTATATTGTACGGTGCTCCAGTCTGATTCAGCTGCGCAAAAATGCACATCCATAGACTGCAAGTAACCCAAAACAAGATCCTAAAAATGATATTTAACCTCCCGCGGTTCTTCCCTACCAGTGAGCTTCATATCAATCTTGTTGAAGTTAAAGCGCGCATCATAGCTGAAAACTTTTTTAATGCATGCCACAATGTCAACCCTCCCTTCCGGCAGCTTATGCCTAGTTAGGTTAAGTTAACATTAGGTTTTAATTAGCTTAGCATTATATATTTAAGTTTAGGATTAGTTCAAATACTCAGGAGGTTTTCTCTTTATATACTCCATTTTTCCTCGACCACACGAATTAACTACAACCACGAAATATACTCTGCAACCAAATGTTTCAGCTGTAAAGAATAGTAAATAATCCAAACTCTGTAACAGTAAGACTTTCTAAAAATGTACACCATAAATGTTATACTTGAATAAAAATGAAATAAAATGAATGAAAATGATATTGCTATTATAATCATAAAGAACCATTAGAAATATTAAAAATCTGACCAAAATCTGCTTTTCAAAGCTCAAATTCTATCCAGTAAAATGATGAAAACAAATCACATCTACATTTAAAACCACGGAATAGCTTTTGCCATCGAATGCTAAGGAAATTAGAAGGAGGATCCAATGTTTTAAATAAAATAATGTGACTGCCCTATCACCAGTTTTCAGATTATCCACTACTTACGGGACACACTGTATATGCTTCTTTCCTACAAAGTATGTACTTAAGTCAATTTACTATTAATAAATAAACATTGTAAGAGTTTTTAATCATAAAGAGGAACGTCCAATATTTGTTGTCTCAAGCTCTCTATACCTACCTTTAAATCTGGCTTTAACCCCAAGCTTTAATCCGCCATTGCTAATATGCCTATTTCTCTGTTTTCTAAAGTCATAATATGTGCTCTTATCTAAAAAAACCTTCGTTAAGGATATACCCATGTAATGAAGCAAATCGCATTACAACAATCGGCTCAGTGGTTCTCGAGAATTGAGATTAGCGCACTTACATATGTACATATATATAGAAAAGGAGAAAGCCATAACAACACTTTGTTTTAAGCTACGAAGGCGGTTTGATAAGTAAGTGACTTTTTGAATTTCTCGCGCAAATACTTTAAATTCATCACTGCTGCCCTTAACTGCCATCTATTAATAGACTACTGTCTGTCTGTCTAGACTGTCAAATTTCGAGCAAGCTGAGTCATTAAGTTTATGCTTGACAGCCATTGAAAGCAGACAACCTCTTGACTTTTAACAAAAATGGAAAAAAGTGAATTTTGTGTGCTGATTAAGCATTATTTTTTGCGTGAAAAAACCATCACCGAAACCACGGAAAGGCTTGATAAATACTATGGGGACACTGCACCATCAATTTCATTGGTTAAGAAGTGGTTTACTGAGTTCCGTTGTGGTCGTATCAGCACAAGGTTCAGGTCACTCAAAAGAGGTCGTTACACCAGAAATCGTCGATAAAATCCATGGAATGATATTGGATGACCAGAGAATGAAAGTGCGTGAGGTGGCTGAGGCGGTAGGCATTTCAACTGAACGGGTACATCACAATATACATCAATATTTGGATATGAAAAAGTTATCCTCGCGATGGGTGCCGGATTGCTCACACTCGACCATAAGCGCAACCGTGGGACCACTTCAAAGGATTGTTCAGCCGCAATCCGAATGAGTTTTTGTGCTGTTTCATAACCGTTGACGAAACATGGATACATCACACTACACCAGAGACCAAGGAACAATCAAAACAGTGGGTTTCTCGAAGTGAACGTGCACCAAAGAAGGCGAAATTGTGTTCGTCAGCCAACAAAATCATGGCTACAGTTTTTTGGGATGCACGCGGTATCATGCATATCGATTAACTCGGAAAGGGCAAAACGAACACCGGTGTATATTATGCAGAGCTTTTGGATTTGATATTGATTTGATGCAAAAACGACCACATTTGGCAAAGAAAAGTGTTGTTCCATCAAGACAATGCACGGGTGCACACGTATGTTGTCACCATGGCAAAAATCCATGAATTGGGCTACGAACTGCTACCCTATCCAGCATATTCTCCAGATTTAGCCCCACGTGACTATTTCCTATTTCCAAACCTGAAGAAATGGCTGGTAAGAGGTTTGGGTCAAATGAAGAGGTCATCACAGAAACAAACGCCTATTTTGAGAGTCTTGAGAAAAGCTATTATTTGGAAGGAATAAATAAATTGGAAAAACGGTGGACTAAGTGTATAGAGTTAAAAGGAGATTATGTTGAGAAATAAAACGCTTTTTTGCAGAAAAAAATATATTTTATTCAAAAAGTTACTGACTTATCAAACCGCCCTCGTATCATATAATAATGCTTCAAATTAATTAGGTTTGATTACTACAATTACTTGTGAATTAGATTTGTGATAGAAAACTGAACAATATCAAAAGCTATATACAACAACATTTGTAAAATGCATTACCAAGCACCGAATACCCGTATCAAATTTCTAACAAAGTAATGGGTAAATTATATTCACTCTGAATAGAATAATGATTTAATTTTTGTGGAAACTTCTAATATTTTCCGCTTCTTCAAGAAATTGTGCAGTGCCGTTAAGTGCTTAGCTTTATCAGGCGTTTGCTAAGGAGTCCATAAAATTTCGCTACTCCCAGCTCTCAAAGGGAGATAAAGATGCCCATAGATTTCCGAGGTCCATAAAAAATAGCCTACCCGGAGTCATTGTTTGGAAATATTGCGCAATAATTGGTTGTAAAAACCCTTTCGTCCCTCGGAAGAAAGCAGCCTATGAATTGAAGGCATTGTCCGCAGATTACAAAATTCAACAAAAATCGGCTTAGGGTTATTAGGAACCCTCCGCTATGCAGAAGCTAATTCAAATCGTGGCAACTAGAGACTGGGGGAGCCTGGAGACCGGTTGTCATTGATTTTATCTTAGCAAAGAAACAAGACAATCCTGGAGATGGAGCAGCAACTGCTTCCCGAGTACAAGCATTCATCAATAACGAAATAAGCTGGGTCCGCATCGCTCCTGACCAGTGGCCCTCTCTGTCGCTCCTGGTCCACCCCGTTGCTTTAGAATAAATTCCGTTGGTGCGCTTAGTTCCCGTACAGCAGCCGCCGCCCACCCCGGTATCTTAAAGCCCCATCCAACAAGACTGGACAACTCACTGGCAGCCACCCCTTTTTCTGTATTTTGCTTATGTTTCACTTTTTGTTATTTTTTCGTGTTTCGACCCACCTTGCCCCGCCGCCGCCGCGCCACCGGGCTCCGCTTGTCGTTCTTGTCCAGGTCTCTGCCTGGTTCCGCCGCCCGCTTCCATGCCACCACCCACGGCCTCGTACATTTTCTTCTCGTCTATATTTATGTACAATTGTGCGTGAGTTCTTAAAACGCCAGTTGGGTACGGCACAAAAAACTTCTATTGAAAATGGACATTCCGTAAAAAGCAGAAACGCCGTAGAGAAATTGCCAGTCCGAGCTGTGAGCTAGGGGCGGCCGGGCCTGTAACAACTAGGGGAGGTGTGCTGGAAGATGCGTACGGAGATGGCCCGGGCTGCTCGTCAAAATTCAAGACACGATAAAAGTTCTAATTTAAAGCAAAGGGTGGCCCTGTGCGTGTGTGCGAGTACCGCACAGTGGCGATCTGCCCGGATGAGGGTGGCCGACTATCCGGGCCGGGCGAACGCTCCAATATATGGCACATTCCAAAGGCGATAGATAGGCGATGTGGGCTCCCGGGGAGAATGCTGAAAATTTCTTTTACTCTTGAATTGATCTTAATCAGAGGATGGTACAATTTAAAAATGGATAAGTCAAATTTATTTCGTCGAGTTACGTGTGTACGAGGAATTTCAAAAGCGCCTTTATACTCTTGGGGGTGGTGGTCTGTCTTCAAAGCCTCTCTGCTGTTTGAAAAGTCTGTGCTACCCTCCTGCGCGCTGGATGCTTTGAAGGGGTTCCCGGGCGGCTGAGTGGACTGAGCTTCCATTCGTTTTATCAATTTCGTTCACATTTGATTCGGACAACGTTTTCTTTCCGATTTTCTTTAGAATTTTCAATTCCAAATTGGACGCCGCTCCTGATGCTGTTAGTTTATTGAATTACCAACTTTGGTCGTGCTCGTGCCGGCCTCGTCCTTGTAATGAAGCGCATTGTGCCGAGTGGCCGCTTTCCCTTTTAATTTCAATTTCAGAACTATTTCAAACTTTTTCTTTATTCTATTTTGTGTTATCAAAAGGTTCTCGGAATTCTTACACATTAACTTCCTTGGAATGTGCGCGTAAGTTTAGTTGGACGAATTAATTTTGCTAAACATTTTAATTTCCCTGCTCACTGAAGAATGCTTTAATATAAAAAAAAAACTTCGAGTATGTGGCTATCAGTATTTAAAAGGAATATCTAATTGTTTAAAAACTTGCCTATTTAATTAAGATTTTGAGTTGGTATCACCCTTCACATTTCTCTTCTGAAATAAAAATATATTCCAATTAAAATGACAAAGCTATTTTAACAAAATAAAAATCTGACTAAATGTGCTTTTTCTCAAATTATGTTCAGTAAAATAATGAAAACAAATTACACTTTCACAGTTAAAACCACAGATTATCAGAGTAGCTTCTTGCCGTCCAATGCTAATGAAATTTGAAGGAGGATATCCTTTAGGTTTCCGCATCGTTTCAAAGTTTCTCAGAATAACCTCCTTTATGGACATAATTCAATTTCATCGAAATCGGAAGTAACGTAGTTAATCTTAACAATTACCGAAAAAATAAAATTTTGTCGACAAATTACCGTCAAAAAATCGCGGAAATAAAATATTAAAAAAAAATGTGTTTAATTTTTTTAGAAATGTTCGGAAACTGGCGTAAAATATCGAGAATATGGTCTTTAATGGGCAGTGTTTTCAGGGCGCGAAATATATTTCCAACTCCGAAGGAATGCAAAAAAAGAAGGACTCTAAACTGACAACTTTATTCGCTAATGACTTAAACAGTAATGAATTTCCTCAAGGGAGCTTTCCTAATTTCATGATTACAATTGCTGACAAAAATTGAAATATTGACTTAGATCTATGTATGTAGACTGCAGCCGGTCACGGGGCGGTCACCGTGGTAACGTTGAGTGCGCTGTAGCCGCTGTACAGGTGAACAGGTGCGGTAGGTGAACTGGATCAGGGAAGGTGTCGAAATTGCTGGCTTTGGGTTTTTCGGAAAGTCGTTGTACTAGCGCTATTGTCGTTTCTATTTGATGCGGGTGATATCGGGAGATATAACTCGCGCGCCCGCCACAAATGGAGACGAAAAAACTCGATTTGAAAATTTGTGTTTTGCAAATATCTTAAAAGCGGTGCACTTTTCGATAAATATATTAATTACAAAATTTGAGATTTTTTCCGTACGCGTAAATTCCACGAGATATAGGTAACGCTTCAAAGAATTGCGAGTGTTGCACTTATGACTACCGGATGTGTCATCTAACTTGATAAATCGAGATATCTTGGAAAATATGAATTATATAAAAAAAGTGCTTTAGTATTTTCAACGAAACCATTAGCCTGTGCTAAAATTCCCTGGGGATAGGGCGGATTCAACTGAAAAATGAGAATAGAAAAAAGTACGTAACTTTTATTGCGGACGTTTGCTTTCGAATAGCGATAGACGGCGCTGTAATTGACCTAATTCGATTTTTTCATTGGAACACTCACGAAAGCGTTACCGTTCTCGTGAACGGTTATGCGTAAAAAATATTATTAAATCCTTTTGTAGATGATTATCGTAGTCAAATGTTAGTGATGGATGTTTTTGTTGGAAAGTTTATTATATATTTGGGTGAAAGGGAGGCGGGGGGAGAAGGGACCCGAGCAATCAGACAAAAAGTCCATTGTAGTATTAAAGTTGATAGTTTTTGAGATATTCACAAAATCGTTTTTCGCTACCCTTCACCTTGCGTAATTAACCACGTAGTAGTCAGATCGATCCGGAACCCTCGCATATTACTAGGTCATTGAGGAAGAAATGTGCGATTGCGAACTGAAAATTTGTTTTATTATACATTGCAAGTAGTAGTAAGTATAAGTAATCAATTTAACTTTCTTGTTATATATGGTTATCGTATGAACTAGGATGAAGGCATAAAAACGAAATGGAGAAAGTGTAACGTCTTTTAAGTGAAGAGTTCGTAAAACATGCTTTTGCGTGACTAACCCGAAATATCACTATTCGTAACTCGCTCCGCCTTCTAACCGCTCCACTTTCCCCAATTACAACGCATTATCTGTATGAATAATGACGTGTCCCGTTTTGGGTTTTGGTATCGTGTAAATATACATATAAGTTTAGAAAAGAGTAGTTATTTTGAAATCACAGGGCCTAAGAACCCAATTTTATGAAAATTCATGTATCTACGTTGGTAACGTTTGGACGCCATCCTGAAGTTCAAAATTTCGAAGCAAGATTTAAAATCCGCGACCTCTAAGTTCCCTATATATATTTTGTATGTATATTCATTTACAGGGAAATCCGTTTAAGTTGAGCATTTTCTGTCACCATATTGGATTCGTCATCTTTAATTTCCAAATTTTAATAGTAGATTCGAGATCAGTGATCCTGCAAATAATGGATTAAATGTCACTCCCTTCTAACCCCCACCCCTATTGGTTCTAGAGATGTGTTAAAGTATTTCTTTCTAGACTGTAAATCGTATATGTGTACCAAGTGTTATGTAAATTGTTATAGGTATTCTAGAGTTATGCTTCAATTCAATAGCGCGACCTATCATAATGGCACTTGCGACTTTTCCTTGAAATAAAGGGTCTCCCAATAGGGATGACCTGGTTTTGTTGGTCGTGGTGGCCATATTTGTTTATGGTTTTTTGACATATCTATGCAGTTATGTTCAGTAAGGTTTGCTATTTTACCATGACACGATTACTTTTATCGAACGCTTGGAAATTGTTCACAATTATTACGCAAATTCACATTCTCTTGATAGTACTGTAAGAGCGCTTCGTGCAAAATATGGTCGCCATAATGCTCCTTCTGAGCGCGCTATAAGACGCATAATAACAAAGTTTGAAAGTGAATTCACTCTTCACGATAAAAAGGTGTCTGTAAGACGAAGAAATGCCCGAAGTGAACAAAATATTGCCGCCGTTCAAGCCAGTGTTCGTGAAAATTCAAATGCGTCTGTTCCGCGACGTTCTCAAGAGTTGGGGCTCTCCAGGATGACAACCTGGCGAATTTTGCGATTGGATTTGGGTCTGCATCCTTATAAGATGGTATTGGCACATGAACTCAAGCCAACCGACCATCACATTCGTCGTCAGTTCGCTGATTGGTCACTGGAAATGTTGGAAGCCGACGGCGATTTTCATCCCAAAATCATCTTCTTAGATGAGGCTCATTTCCGGCTCAATGGATTCGTCAACAAGCAAATTTGCCGCTATTGAGTAAGTCAAATCCACGAGTGGTTCATGAAACATCATTGCATCTACAAAAATTGACCGTTTGGTATGGCGGAACTTATTTCTTTCGAAATGAGGCAGGAGATGCCGTTACCGACCATTAATAGAAACCACTATAACACGATGTTGACCGATTTTTTTCCCCGGAATTTGATGAAATTGATGCGGACGACCTTTATTTCCAACAAGACGGTGCACCGCTTCACACTTGCCGACTTAACATGGACTTATTGCGCGGTAAGTTCGGTGAGTCTTTAATTTCCAGAAATGTTGCTATTCCTTGGCCGCCTAGATCGTGTGATCTAACACCTTTGGATTATTTTTTTGGGGCCACATTAAGTCGAAGGTTTACAGCAACCATCCTACAACTCTTGAGGAATTGGAAGCCAATATTCGTCAAGCCATAGCTGAGAAACCTGCCGAAAAGTTGCACAGTCATCGAAAATTGGCGTGAGCGGATGAACGTGTGCAAGAGGAGCCGCGGTCGCCATTTGGCCGATATTTTATTCAAATCATAAATCGCATAAAATTACCTTTCAAATAAAGTAACCAGAATCATTTTGACTCGAACATTGCGTATTTTATTCAAATTTAAATTTCGGACGT
Source organism: Neoitamus cyanurus (assembly GCA_947538895.1). Lineage (NCBI taxonomy): Eukaryota > Metazoa > Arthropoda > Insecta > Diptera > Asilidae > Neoitamus > Neoitamus cyanurus. The sequence goes on from OX384547.1 coordinate 8,892,404, forward strand.
TCTTATTGACAACCCTATACACTTGCTGTGCTGTTTTTCGGAGTTTGACGAATTGACAGACACAAACGTTCAATTTTTATAAAGTAACACATTATGTACCATAGATTAATCTTTTTGGATATATTTTATTCCATGGTATGAAAGTGCTCGCTCGTAAGCGGGTCTCGGACGAGCTGTCTGGAATATCTCTTTTCAAAATAGTTTCCACTAACAAGCCGGACCCAAAACAAAATTTCTTAAATGCTTTCGCTCGCGATCCATAGCCGTTATATCTCTCCGGCTCATTATCCTAAAAATGATATGATACCTATACATATTGGACCAAATTCAAAATATATTGTCGGTTTTTCCACTGTATCAACTCATTCGGAGTAAGTTTACGATTAGGGTTAGGGTACCTTAGGTAAAATGTTATGACAGAAGTTGTGGCCCAATCAGGTATGCGTAAGTAGGGTAAATAAAAACATGCTCTTTAGTTCTTACTAAGCACTAACTAATTATAATTACTCAATAATTCAAAAATTCACTCCACATTTTACTTCACTGCTTATAATACACGAACTACACTGTTTGACTATAACAATTATATGAGCAAAGAACAGTGTTAAGAAAACGAAAAGGTAGCGTAGCTCGTGAGCCCGAGCCGATAGACGATCCGAGACAGCCCTCGGTCGAGAGTGAGAGCCAAATGCTAACAAAATGGCTCTTGCTCTCGAGCGTTTTAAGAGCCGCGAAGCATCATGAGTCACAAAAATCCATCAGTAATTTTAAATTATTTTTTCAGCACACGTGCGGGGTAAGTGGTACCTTACCGCACGGGTTTCCATGCGGTAAGTCATCAATTAACCACGGTGCGCTAAGGAGCCGATTGCCCACGATGGCTATAAACGAACTCGCTTCGCTCGTGCGTCTAACACCGCCATCGTGGGCAATCGGCTCCTTAGCGCACCGTGGTTAATTTATGAGTCACCGAATGGAAACATGTGCGGTAACGTACCTACTGCTTACCCCGCACTCGTGCTGAAAAATAGCATACGTAACTCGGGCGGTAAGTAGCCGAGTGCCCATGATGGCTGTTAACGCACTCGCTTCGCTCGTGCGTCAACACCGCCATCGTGGGCAATCGGCTACTTACCGCCCTTGTATCGTAATATACTATAAAAGTAAAATAGTTTATGCAATACAACCGTGAAATCAAGGTGTCAATACAAGCAAACTATATAGTTTTAGGAAGAACTGTATTTTTGAGGAACACTATTTTCGCCACAAACTTTTGAAATTGTTATAAATTCTTTCGGAATTTTCCACACAACTTTAGGCACTTTATGCGATATCGAGATACAAAACAAGTTCAAGCCTTAAAACAATCAGACTTACGATTCGTTTTTCACGGAAAATACATTCCCAACATTAACTTTTAGAGGTTTTTAAAGAAAATGTTGATTATAAAACATATCTTTTGATAAAAAAAAGATTTAAATTTCTTTAGATCTCCAAGTTGTGTAAATATGCAAATCCAGATTAATTAAATGTTTAACTAGAATGAGTGGGCCGACTTTTCAATATTTAAGAAGAAAAGGGTTCAAGACTCAAAGCTTGTATGTTTTACAATAATATTATGTGCAAAAGATAAAAGGTTCATAAATCAACACAAAAATGATTTCTCATAAAAAAATACTTTAAGGACAGTGCCATTGATGAATTGTTTACTATGGAAAAAAATTAATAAAGAGGGCTTGAAGAGGACCCAAATCCCTCAATCAAACAATCACTTAACCCCAAGGTATGCGCGATTTATTCGTACTCTCTGGGGCGCACAGACGTTTTCTATAAGAAAAGGGTCAAAAGGGAGAGGCGCCTTTGCCTTTTTGGGAAAATTGCGTGAGACAGGAAAAAGGACCAACCATATCTGCCATGTATCTTAATGTAATATCCTTTTTCTCTGGGTCAAGGTCTCAAATATTACTACGAACGGATTACAACAGGACAAAGCTCCGGTCAGCCAGAAGTGGCAACATTTTCGTATAATTACGGCACACGCACACACCCCAGTCAAAACTGACCTAGAAGGTTGCTCGACATGCATCTAGGATGAACTTTTGGGTTTGGCTGATTTTTTGTTTTGGGGAATCCGGTGTCCCATGTCTTGGCCATTTTCATTAAAAGGTCAGCAGGGTTGAGGGTAGGTTCATTCACAGACAGTAGTCCGTATGCCATCTTAAGAAATTATACCTTAATGGATGAATGAAAGTCCGGTGAGGGCAAAGTGGCCAATTTTTAACCCTTTTGCACCTTTTCGCAGCTATTCCCGTCTTGGAAGATGGGCACGTGGTTTCACTGCCTGACGGTACGTGCGGGTCAAACTAATGAGCTGAGGACAGTCTCAAGTGTCGGGAGGTGGCAAAGGGTCACATCTCATGCATGTGCATGGACACATATGTGCGGAGGTGATTAATGATTCTTGACCGTAATGAAGGCGCTCTTCTCTGCTCCATTGATTCCTTATACACTGTGTGGCGATAAAATTAATTTGTCACTATCCTCGACATTGGCTTGATTAAGGGGTTTCGGATTTCTTCCCTCTACTAATGGACAAATGTGGGCTGAGGTAATTAATTAGATGTGGTTGCTCCCGGTAAGTAAATACGTGATAATCACCGTGATGGCCGCATGGGGAACATCAAATGAAAGAGCTTTATATTTCCCCGAGGCGGCTAACTGCTTTTGGGTGAATATGAAAATATACATATAGTAACAAAGTAATATCCTGCGAAAATTCCTTAACACTTTTAAACACACAGAAGATAAAACCGAATTGAAAGACGCCAGTAGATTCAATAAAATAAATTCACGAGAATTCAGTAAAGGTACTCAAAAAATTATAGCTCCCCAAAGATTTAATATTTAGCGCAATGATTAAAATAATATTAATCATGTGCAGTCTGAGGCCAAAACTTCTTCTATGCATATGGCTGCATAGATGTATGATTTATTGGCCAACGACCAGCGGTAATGATCATTAGTTTTCATTATTGCCTTAATTATTAAATCATCGTTAAATATTTAGAGTCAGGTAAGCAAAATGTTTCAGAAATACACCCAATCTGTGGTAAGTAACCCTTCTTAGCATTTATTAGTATTTCAGGCACTTAAATTACCGCTGCTGTTATCATCCGTTTCCCTAATTGAATTTAACAGAGAAATTAAATTTTGTAATGTTGTTCTATTTTTCCAATTTTTTTTTAAACTTTTATATTAATCACCTATTTGAGATATACATGCGTACACAAGGAGATTAGTTCAGTCGTTGCAGAGAGATTAGTTCAACCTAAAATTCATAGAATGGTTTTCTCGGGAGATTTTTTTTATACAAAATAATTTCCTCCAGAAGCAATACAATGAGTGGCATGATTCAAAATGTATTCAAATGATATTTAAAGTTTATCTGCCGGAATTGCCTTGAGCACAATTATCAATGAGGGATATAGAAACTGTTAGCAGGGCAATTACAAATCGTTTCCCAACGGAACACATTAGTTTCTCATTTTGTCACTGTTTGTTCGATGCTTTCTCATTTCAATTTATTCATTTCTTAAATAAAAAGGCCTTTGTGGTGTTGCTTTTATTTAGTTATACAATTGTTTTTATTAGTAGAACAAGGAATCGAATGAACAGAACCCCTCATCCTTGCTTCTGTAATCTAGCGTTACAAATAGAAAATATAATATCATACCAAGATTGCGATACAATAGCTTTAAGTTTAAAAATGTCCAATCTGCGAAATAAACCCAACTGCAAAAATTTCTCCACTTCTTTATTTTGGTCTTACACTCTTGACACAATATGCCTAAAATCGCAAATTAGGTACTTACCATTTCGATCTACATTTGATAATAACTAATGTATGAAATTTCAAGCGAAATGGAGAAAAATAGCGTGCAAACTGAAAAGCAGCTGCTACGGGTTCTAACTGGTTTGATTTTCCTTCGTATTAACAAAATTAATTTTATTCGCATTTAATTTTCTTACTGCTCTCTTTCCAAACTTTTGTTAATTTATTTTTCTCCAACATTAACTCTCCTACACATATAAAGTATCTACATGTTTTGTTTTTTGATCAATTTTGAAACATGGATGTCGCTGTCCATTTATTCCACTCCTGTAAAGTTTAACATTTGAAATTATAACAGCATTGAGTTATTGAAATTAAAATTCGAAATTTCAGCCATAGTGTATTGGTATTATGAATATTGCGTCAAAAGTTCATCGTATACGCAAAAAATGTTATACAAGGCCAAAGGTGGGGTAAATCAGTTTTTCTCGTATAATTCGTCCTCTATTGGATTTACGTTAATATTAGTTATCATCAAAGTAATCTATGTCATATGTATATAAATATGAATGTTAGATTGTGTGACACTTATAGACTATAGAACCGATTATGCTGAAATTTACAGGCTATGTTTGTTTTGATGTCAGAAAGATATAGAATATAGTTTGAATCATTTCCAATGGGTGGCGCTGAACGCTGTTTTCGTACAAATGTAAAATGAAGGTATCATGTAACTTCCATACTAATAAATAGAGGTTTTAGGTAGGGTGGCCACCATACTATATGTATAATATAGTATCCTACTATGTTACACAATTAACTGCTATAATTAAAAATATATATACAGTCGGGAACAAAACATTTGCAACTAATATCTTTAATAGCTTAATGTGCTATTAGCTTTAAAAATAATAATTGGAACATCTTGATTTTAACTCACTTTATTACCTGAAGGGTAGGGGAGAGCAGGTAGGATTCGTACACTTTTCACTATAAATCTTGTAAAACAAAAACTAACAGCTATTTCAAAATGATTTGGATGCTGCTAGATATCTACATATCTGGCTTTAATATTATTCTAGTTCAGTGTTGATGTAATACAATATGGCCAAGCTATGATAGTTAAGAAATAAAACGGAAAACGTACGAAAGCACCCCGCCTCTGGGGTAGCTTCGTACATAGCATGGGGCACTTTCGTACATAGTGAGGAGCTTCCGTACAGAGTGATAATAATGTCATTTATAACGTTTATTAATATCAAAATTAACATAAAATCAGTCAAAAATTCAGCAATAGTTCTTAAAATTAATAACAGAAAATTAAAATTGAGCACTTCTCTTATTGATATCAAAATTAACATAAAATCAGTCAAAAATTCAGTAATAGTTCTTAAAATTAATAACAGTAAATTAAAATTGAGTACTTCTCATTAAATTTTCTTTTTATGTCCTTACAGGGTCCAATCGACATTATAATTAAGTAACCATTTTGATAACAAGTCATAATCTTATGAAATAGATCTACTATTGCACATTGTAGATAGAAAGATCTTTTACGAAGCTAAAAATGTTAGCTGTTCTTGCTGTGACAGCAGATTTGGATTGAGGAAGTACACAGACTATATATACTTTCGTGGTTGTCGACCAAAAGCAGAATAGGATTATCCTTAGAGCAGGATGTTGTCTTTTGGATATGTTTCAGTACCTCCAAAAAGATTCTGGAATTTATCCAACCGCTCTTAGTAGCGACTCCTAGGCTGCCTTCCGGAGCACCCTCCATAAAATGATCCTTAAAATTAACCCTGGGAAAAATAAATAAAGGCGGGATTGTGTTACCGCTAGCAGAAATAATTCCTCCAAATGTTATAAGTTCTCCTCTTTCTGCCGAAACAAGTTGACCAATTTGTTTTTGGTTTTTCTCAGCCAGTACCTTTGGCGTATTCAGCACTGTAGATATTCCTGACTCATCAATATTAAAAATGCGATCTGCAGTAAGTTCATGTTTTAAAAAAACCTTTTCAAGGTTCTCGAAGAAACCATTTACGGCCGTCTTGTTGAATCCATAAGATCTTGCTGCACTGGTATTTTCAGGTTTTCTCAGGCTTAAATTTGCGTTTCGCCTACGAAAACTGTCCAGCCATTCTTTCCCTGCCATTTTGTTGCGATTCCAACTAGGTGGATAATGCAGTCGATTCGCTTTTGCGAATTCGTATGCCAGTTTCCGCACTTGTACAATAGTCAATCCGTAATGCATTTTGGAGCAGTCCGTAATGTAATTGTTCAAAAGAGTCTCTTCTTCCTTAGTAAATACTTGATTCGACGTGAACTTCGAACTAAAAATATGCGCTGGGATGTTATCTTCTTTTTCAGCTGCAGCTTTTTTATAAAACTTTGCTAAGCGACTCTCAAGAGTTGTAGGTTTAACGCCGTATTTTTGTGCGGCTTTTCTAATTGATAAAGTTTTATTTGTAACTTCCTTCATCGCAGACTCCATTGCTTCTTCATCTACTTCTCTCGTTCTAGTCCCCTTTTTTACGTATACTCGTGGCATGGTTCTGAAAATTAAGGTACATTTTGATTTTAACTACCTGGCTTACAATTTCATTAAGAGTGTGCAAATGTCTATTAAAATAAAATTATTATAAATTACATGACTTTTTCCATTATAACATTTTTACAATAACAATAGTCTCAGTTTCTGAACTCGGGCGGGGTACATTCGTACAGTACGAATCTACCCCAATCCTCGCTGTACGAAGGTACCCCAACCCAAAAGTTCAGAAAAATAAACTCGAATTAAATATGACCGTTAAAATTATCCCAAAATGAATGTTTACATAACAAACTTAAACATCAACTCACTAACGATAACAAAATACTTTTGCAATTTGAGCAAATCTTTCAGAGTTAAACGCATTCAAAGGTGAATCCAAAAATTACTTACGCAGAGCGAAAACACGCATCGACTCGTTCCGACGAAAATGGCAGCCGTACTGTTTGTTTCGTCATGTGGTTTGCCTTCACGTATGACCGTGAGTCATGCACACAAATCCGGACGCGGTAGCATGTTGTGCAGTTTAGTTATGACTACTGTACGAATGCTCCCTCTGTACGAATCCTACCTGCTCACCCCTACTTTGTATAAAATATAATAAGAATTCTCATCGCTCACATGGGCAATTTGTGGTCGTTAAGTACTTTTCCGTTAACAAAACATTTGCAACTGCTACATAATGTCGAGATAACTGTTGGTTTCTCGGAATTGTTTTAGAACGATCGAATCAGCACTGCACTGATTTGTGTTTATTGGCTTACTAATTTAGTTCTGCAGCAATAATCGGAGAATTTGAACGTTGCTGTTATACGGATATTTCAGTAAATTAAACTGAAGTGACTTTTTAAAACATGGCTGGCAATAAATACAATGAAGAGTTTAGATTAAGAATTGTGAACGATTTCAGTAATGGACTATCTCAGAAGGAAATCAGCGAGAAATATTCAGTACACAAATCGCCTGTAATAATAAGAAAACACCTTTCAAATAAAACTCTTCAAAGTCTACATAAAGGAAGAAGAAGAAGAAAAACGACTGAAACAGAAGATTATTTGATTGCTCGTCAGACTAAAAAGAATCCAAATGTAATAGCCAAAGAAATAAAGAAGGGACTGAGCCTAAATATTAGTGTAATGACGATTAGAAGAAGAGCTACAAATAGTAATTTTAAAAGTTACAAACCAGCAAATAAACCTCTTCTTTCAAAGCGCCAGCCTGGAATTTGCTGAAAATCACGCCTCTTGGTCTTCTCAAAAGTGGAAGACTGTCCTATTTTCTGATGAGTCGAAATTTAATTTATGAGGATCGGACGGAGCAAATACTATAAGAGGATCACCTGGCCAACGCTATAATCCCAAGTACACAAGAAAGACGGTAAAAAATAAAGTACGGAGGTAATGTGATGGTGTGGGGATGCTTTTCTGCAGCAGGAGTTTGTCATATCAAGAGGATCGAAGGAAATACGGATGCCCAAATGTATAAAAAAATCCTCGAAAACACTATACTACCTTACGCTGAAGAAGAAATTCCCCTGCTATGGATGTTCCAGCATGACAACGATCTTAAGCACACTTCATGCTTAGTAGAGAGCTGGCTAAAGGATCAAAAGATCAATGTTATGTCCAGCAAAAAAAACAAAATGTTTAAGCGTAAAATGGAAAACTTTGCGTATTTCTGAAATTTTAGATTCGCTTCTCACATAAATTTGCGGGGTGTCTGTTACTATACGGACCTGCGAAATTTTAGGCCAAATATATTTACATGAAAGCTATTTAATGTAAAGTGTGTATTTGACTTACTATAATTGCCTTTCTTATTGATATTTTCTCTTTACAAAATATCTACTGGCTGAGAATTTACCTTTTAAAAAATATTTATGCAGACTGATATTTGACAGGTCCATATATGTAATAAAATTTTATAAAATTACGAAACAAATGAGACGAGATAGTTGGGCAGTCTACAATTTTCTTAAAAATCCCGATAATTACGGAAAAAAACTACAAAGTTTGCACATATTATTTTTTAAGGATAAATAAATATCAATGTCGATAATGTATGAATATTTTTAATATCAGCTTAGTAGGTAATGTTAAAGATCATACCTCAATAGACAGTAACATAACACTCTGTGTTGTTATTAAAATAATCCACAAAATGAATTATAGAAATTGATATTTATCCACCATCCACCAATTATTTCAATAATGAATTTATCTACTCTTTATATATGCTAAACCTAACTACTATCACCAGTTCATTAGTTTCATACATTTAAATTTTTCATGAGTAACTAAAAACACATATTATTTCGTAATCTAAAATGTACATATATATTATTTTTCAATAACATCGCCATTATAAAATTTCATCGATGCAGTAATCTACAAAACATTATGTTTGTTCATCACTGCATTGATGCGGCAATAAGCTTATTTCCCGCTGGGATGGGCACATTAAATGTATTCATGCGTCGGAAAAAAAGTATCGATACATGATTTATGAGCACACAATGATCCCAACAGCGAGCAGTGTGCTGTTAACACAGCGTTTAAGTTTTGAGTGCGCCGCATTCAATGGCTGAAGGACACAAAAGACAAGCACTTATTTTGTGAACATGCAAGAACAATAAAGTGGAATAGGATAGAGAACAGGAACTTCGATGCTGAAGGTATCTTTTTCCGCAGGGTAGCTTAAATGTGCAGGCCCTGATTAGTTGCATATTATGAATATCGCTTGAATGATGGGGAATCTGTTTGGTCATGGCTTATATAACCCCACTAGCAGCCAACCACAACGAAAGCAACTGCCCAAATCGCTTCGCATTTATTATTTTTATCGAAGAACCGTAGAGTAGCGCATCAATTTAACACGAAAAGTTAATTCCGCCCGACCCAATATTCAAAGGAGGCCATCAGCGTAACCAAGTTATCTCCGGCAATTTATGTGTGGCCGTAAGTTAAACACACCGAAATCCTGCTAAATGCTATTTCGTGTACGGAACTGATTGATTGACAATCCATTACCAGGCAAACAAGTTTACATGCGAGGTATTAGGCCGACTCCAACTCGGCTCAACCCCTTGATCCGGGCCGACGTGCCAAAGTGATGATTCCGAGGCGTGGATTATTTATCACGGCCTCAATTTTAATCTAAGCATCTCCGAATCCTTTTGCGAGCCCCCGCTCTACTCTAGCACCGGCGGATCTCTCCACTTGGAATGCCTAAAATCCTGATAATGTTGTTCCCTCCAGCAGATTCGGGCCACTTCCTGCAAGGAAAAATTCAATTCTGGACGCACATCTCAATTTTTGAGCCGGAGCACACGGCCACGCCGGGGAGCACTAGTAGCAGGGACAGCTCCTGCTTTCCTTTGAATATTGGCAGGATATATGCGAATGTGCGAGCCATGTCTTTTAACTTTTTTATGTATTCCTGATCATGTGCCCCATCCCTTATGTAAACAACGTCCTCTTATAAAAAATTCCCAGTGCCCAACAGGACGAGTTGATGGAAAAGGAAAAGTTGCTCTAAATCATGCGAGCTGCCCGGGCCCCCATAGTTTGACTGGCCGGCCCGCTCCTCGCACACGCTACCAAAACAAAATAAATTCGCCGTGCAGGCGAGCCCTTTGCCGCCCCCGCCCTCACATATGACTATAGCCCTAGCGGTACATGTGCGGCCCAAGGAGGCTTGTGTACACTTCCATTTGATGTTTTTCGCTTGAAAATTGAATCTTCGCATTTTCCCTGTCCATCTGATGTTTTATTCATGCAAGTGTCGGATCTAAACGGAGATGACATCTTCACGACCATTTCCAAGGATTCAACCCTATTTAATGCGGCCCCCTCAGCTACCCATATAGGAGGCAAACTATGGACTGGCTGAAGGCTCTCTATCACCACTCAGCAACCCCTTCTCCTCTGGGTCCTTGCTAGAACCCTGTACTTCCGCTGCTGTCCTCGGAATCCGGGTAACTCTCACAGGCTTTGAGCCTGGGGACGTCTCTAGCTGGTAGCGGCGCGTTTCTTCCTTTCGAATTCCAAGGAGATAAACATTTTATATATTCAGCTCTGGCGGGATGCAATAAAGATGCCGAACGGGAGGACGAATGCTCTCACATGTGAATATTTGACGAAATGTTCGTCCGGTATTAAAGGCGCCTCTTTCAATTGTTCCGTGCAGGGGAATTCCGGAACTCTCTGCGCCGTCAATATGTGGCTTCTTAAACACCATTTACAGATTGTTTCTTTACGGATTTCCATAACGGCACGTCGGGGACTCCAAGTTGGCTGTGCTCTATTAGCAAGACATTTAGAAAGCTGCAACTGCAGAATTATACTCAAAGTTATCTGCCGGTGGTTGAGCTTACCTTTTTGTTAATTCACTACATCACTCACTACATAAAGCGCGCACGTAGTATCGTTGTTTGGAAGAATTCTAGAGAACCATCGAACGGGTTGTAATTTATTATTCCGTAAGTCATTCCTTGATGAAGATTCGTAAAACGGAAATCGGACAAATTTAGTAATTCTTGTTGATAACCTTGATCGTAGGTACACAAGTTTTATAAGTCAATTTGTTTGAACATTGTTTTAAAATTGTTGTTGACTAAATGGTACCTAATTTTTTTGGGGTTGTATATAATTGAAAAATAATTAATTTTTAAACTTAAATTAGGTTAAGCCTTCTTTTGTTAACCAAAGAAAGGTTAAAATGAAATGAAGTTTACTATTTAGGTCTGTGAAACTTTTAACCTTTATATTTCAACCGTAGAAAATTTAACTAAACTTTAACCTTATTGGGTTTAATAAAATATGAGTAGGTTACTTTGTTTTAAAACTCTTTAAAATTAAGTTTGAACCATATTTAAGGTAATATTATATATAGGAGTATCAACAAACCGGGGAATAATACGTACATACACCATGTCGTTTTCTTTTTTTAGGACATTAGAAAAATATGAATGCGTACTCGTACGGCTGAGGCAACCTCTGATTTGGATATTTATTTATTTATTAATACAATTTCATCAACAATCTGATTTCTTAGTTTAATCATTAACAAAGCCGACCTTTAATGTGGCTTTTCGATAAGTGGAAGTCAATATAAGGGTAATTTAAGTTGAACGAGCGCGACATTGAGGTCACAGGCTCATTAAAACCATAATTAGTACGATGGTATGAAAGGTGGAGAAAGTCACAATTTCTCAAGGTGCGAGCCGGCACCGTTATATTAAAAAGACCCAGCAGTTCAGCAGAATTGATAGCACCCTACAAACAATCGAAAGCCAAGACAGTTCTGAAGATGTTTCGTCTACTCCTCAACGAATCAAGAGAAATAAGCTTAAGTCTATCAATATAGGGAGGCAGGGTAAGACTATTCTCCCAGGGAAGTCCACGAAAAGCAAACCGTAAGAATCTACGTTGAACGGCCTCAATACGGTTTATATGGCATTCATAAAATGGACACCCGACCGGGCTGGCATATTGCAAAATGGGTCTCACGAAAGTGCAATACAACAGACGAGAGATGTAAGGATCATCGAACTCTTTACATCATCTCTTGACGAAACCTTGGGTTGCATTAGATTTAGTAGCAATTGATGCAATATGATCCTCAAAAGAAAACGATGAGTTGAGCACAACACCCAAGTCTTTCACCTTAGTCAGCAAAGAAAATGTCCATTTATAGAGTACTCGAAAAGCTGCGTATTCCTCTTTCGGGAAAAAGACATACACGTACACTTACTAACATTAAGTGGAAGATAATTAATAAAACACCATTTATTAAAGGCGTCTAAGTCGGAGTTTTAAGCATCACAGTCACGATCGTCAGATATTATGCGAAAGATTTTCGCATCGTCGTCGGCATAGCAAAGAACTCTTGATTGGGAAGGGATAAAAGATATGTCATTAATGTAAATAATAAATAGTGACGGTCCAAGATGACTCCCTTGTGGTACGCCAGATGTGTTGTCAATTGACTGCGATAGTGCACCGCGAAAACGAACACGTTGAGTACGGCCAGACAAGTAGGATGCAATCCAGTCAACAAAACTAACGGGGAATCCCAACCTAGTCAACTTGTGAACAAGAATACGGTTATTAATCCTATCAAAAGCCTTACTGAGTCTGTGAAAATGCAGTCAACCTGTTTGCCGGATTCAATAGCGGATAAACAGTAATATTTAAATTTAAGCAGATTCGTTGTAGCCGACTTTCCTTTCATAAACCCATGTTGAAAGGGTAATCAAAAGGGTTTACAGTGAAAGTGGAAAACCTTACAGACAATATCCTCAAACAGTTTGGCAATACAACTCAATTTAGCAATAGGTCTAAAGTTGGAAATATCGGATTTGCTGCCTTTTTTATTCAAAGGAATAATTTCCGAAAGCTTCCATGACAATGGGAACACACCAGAACAAAGGGATAAATTAAATAAATAACGAAGAACAGAAACCAAAGTTGATCCACATCTTCAAAACACAAGAAGGAACACCGTCAGGGCCACTCGAGAAGTTGTCAATTAAAGTAGAGATATGTTCAAGAATAATACTACCGTCAAGTATAAGGTCTTTAGGTTGGAGAGATGTTGGCGAGAGCCTCGTCAACTGGGTGAAATCCGTAAAATTATTACTACAGGAACTATCACAAAAAGCGGTCTTAAAGACATCCGCAAAGAGGTTGGATATTATCCAAGGGTCACCACTCTGTAGAGGGCCATAAGAAAGAAGAGAGGGGTAGCCGTCAGAATTACGTTTGGAATTGACAAATCTCCAGAACTGTCTTGAATTAAACGATATAAATGTATTTATTGGTTCCATTCCAAACCGGTAGATTTATCAGCTGTACGATTAAGCATATTATTGTAAAGTGGTAAAGAAGATATCATCAGGGTGTATATCGTACCGCGTGCTGGAAAACATAAAACTTTCTGTCCTCCCCGAACGATTTATTTTGAATCCCTATCTCTTGAACAAGTTTTTTGACATGGTAGTTAAAAATATTTCAAACATATCTGGTGTTCCGCAGGGTGGCCATCTTGGTCTTCTTTTCTTTACCATCAACATCAATGACGTATCCCTAATACCTACTCACTCAAAAATTCTCTGCTATGCTGACGACGCAAAGCTTTTCTGTACAATATCTGATGTACGAGACTGTAAGCTATTAACTTCACTATTAATGGATGGTCTCTCACTCGAGTTGTCAAAGTGAGAGATCTTGGTGTTATGCTCCTCAACTCCCGTTTCTCTTTTGAGGATCACATCGATACCGTTGTGAATAGAGCCAACGTCGCCTTGGATTTTATTAAAAGATGGTCTAAGGAGTTCGATGATCCTTACATGTCTCAACTCTTGTACTGTGCATTTGTCAGACTAATTCTTGAGTACGGTAGCCCAGTTTGGTACCCCTTTGCCCTGGGAGGATGGTCTTCATTTACCACCATACGCTGATAGGCTTGCACTCGCCTCCATTGAATCATTAGAACTACGGAGGAATAACTCCAAAACCGTTTTAACATTTGATTGCCTGCAAGGCACGGTTAACTCACCTGAGTTGCTTGCCCTTTTTAATATCTCTGTCTATGGGCTAGATGAGCCAATTTCGTCGATGTCACGTTGCTTCATGCTCGCTACAATATTATTGATTTTCATATTAATCGTAGCCAGTAGCCGTAGCCGCCTTCGTTAATTTTTATTTTGCTTTGCTTATTTGTATAAACTGTTATTTAGAAATCAGAAATTTGATGAAGTTGTAACAATAAATAACTAGAGCCAGCAGTTGTGTTGGTAACAAGCCCTTGTCGCTGAGTTTTCCTAACTTTTGCACTCAAGGTGTAATCTGAGTGCGAAGTGTTCCATTTGTAATCTAGTTTTGTAATTTATTATTAATAGACTCATTAGAGTCATTACCGTTTAAATAACCGGCTCGATGACGCTTAATTTTATTTGCGGGGTTAAGTATTGCAGTTTTCTATACAAACATTTTCATAAGTACCGAAAACACTTATAACTTTCAGTAGATTAAATATATTGAAATGATTTATTTTTAATTAGATATATGGCCTTTTCATAAGTAATCATAGATTGCTATCTAATCATTAAAGGTTAAACTGTGTGTCTGCAACGATCGATAACACCCAGCAAAATGAAGATCATTTACTTAATCTTCTCAAGAATCCGACATCATTGCTAGAATCTACAGTTAATATCATCAAACGCGACCAGGCAGCCGTGATTGAGAAATATCAAACACTGGACTCCCAACTGAAAGAAATAATCAAACGAATTAACAATAGCACCGATGACTCTTACAAACTCAAAACTCAACAGCTGTTCACGTCTTGGTCAATTCATACAGCCTTGGTTGTTACCAACCTCCAGCGAATTCAAGCAGCATTAATCGACGTTATTGCCGACGCACATCAAGGACAAATCAGCCATTTACTACTTTCACCATCGCAGCTACAGAAAGAAATTATCAACATCAAAAATCATGTACCAACGTCCATTCGTTTACCTGCAGACCCTGACAGCTTGATACAAGTTGATGACAACGGAAGGTCGAATAATCAAAAATCACGTTATTTTCCGAATAAAATTGCCGTTGATTGGTCTAGAGGAATTCAATTTATTTAAGATGTTTCCAATACCGACCGCAATCAACAATACCTTGTACGCAATAGTCCCAACCTCTACATTTTTGGCCATAAGTCCTCATCAGGATCAATATTACCCGCTATCAGATCAGGAACTTTTAACATGCCTTCGACTAGAGACAACCTTTCTATGTAAGCAAGGTCATCCCCTTTACAATCGGGGAGCTCATGTCAGCAAATGTGAGGTCAATCTTCTTAACAACATACCAGTCTCTTCAGAATGTCTCAGAGAATAGTCCCATATGGATACAGTTGCATAACGCCAACCAATGGATTTATGCAGTAAAAGAAAAAAATATCAGTCAATGCGGCTGTCACTTGAAGGGTCTGGAATCATGACACTACAGCCAACTTGCACCAATGAGTTTGCTGAACTTCCGAACGTGGATCAACTTCCGCCTACACTGAGAAAAATTTGCATGGATTTGCATGATCCGCTGGGCAATAAAATAGTCTTGAAATCTATAATTTTTACAATATAGTACGAGAATCTATAGATATAGTTCTGGCATCCATAAGATAGGCGAGAGAACCTTGGGCGCAAACCAATCTCTAAAAAGTTGCTGCGGTGCGCGTACTAACTAAATATATTATTTCGTTAAACGCATGTGCATCTTATTTAGGAATCCCCTGACTATAAAAAAAATTACGATGGACTATATATAAGGATCTCATGACCACACGGAACTAACGAAAGATATCGCAAATATAATATAGATTTGAACTGCTGAAAGCTTGCTAGAAAAATGGTTGTATGCGACACAACCTTTCCTGGTAAACTGCATGAACGCCAGAGATGAGTCATTTCAATAGGTGATCTGTTAAAAGGCGGACGTGGTTTTCAGTGTCGGCCTTTTTCGATTAAAATATTTATTCCAGCCAAGTAAAGTGTTTAGAAGTCAGTTTGTATGTATAAGTAAAATAAATATATGTATCGACATTTTTAAAAAACATTTTATTTATTTAAATTTCAGGGAGCACCGCAGTGAAAATAAGCAAGCTTCAACATAATTTAGTTGGTGCAACTATAAAGTGGTCTCGGTATCTTTATAAATTTAGTCAAAGGGACTAAATTTTAAGGATAAAGAGTTCATAATTCTGGTCGGATCAACTATATTTTGTAGTAACAGTAAGCATGATTATAGTTGCAAGGGTCTACATATTATGGTCTTAGCTTCTATTTATTTTAGTTGTATCGACTATGAAGTGAACATAAATGCTTAAAATTATAGTCAATGGGACTAAATTTTAAGGATATAGTGATCATAATTCTAGCCACAGCAACTTTATTTTTTAGCTGCAGTAAGCATAATATAGTTGCAATGGTATATATCTTATGGCCCAAACGTCTGTCTATTTTAGTCGAAGCTACTATATAGTAGTTAAAAACCTATATAAATGTAGTCAAAGCAACTAGAGTTTATAGTCCCAGTGACCATCATATGATCGCAGTAACATAGGTATTGAGTCACTGTGAGCATAATATGATTGCGAGCGTCTAGAATTTACAGTCCGGGTAACTATGAAATAGACGCTTGCGACCTTTTACTTTGGTCATGGATTAAATATGTTCATCAATATAAATGGTCCAGAAATCCATTCTAATAAACACTTTTTCCATATTTAACGAAGCTTCGTCAAGTTTTGGTATATAGTCAATTGGACTATATGTATGGTTCTCCCAAAATATGGTCAAATATTTCTTTCAGTGTATGCACTTTGAAGCAACAAATTTTCAAGCACAGATGAAGGACTTGGAAATCCTGTTGGAAAACTTGCCATCTCAGAATCTCGACCTTCCGAAGAAAATTCACCACCACAATATTCAACATACTGCAGTCATCTCCCTAACCTTCTTATTGGTTCTCATTGTCATCAGCTTCCTGATCTGGAAATTCCGCACATCCATCTGCATCAAAAAACGACCCAAGCCCACACCAAGGCCAAGGACGTCACAAAATTGAGATTACACCATTAACATCTAACCACTTGAGGCAACATTTGAACTGACTGGCAGTTCAACGGGGGGAGAATGTTTACATATGCCCTATAGACTTAAGTTTTTTTTTTTGGTTTGTAACATTTTTTGTATTCCAAGAGTTTTCCTCGCGCGGTAGCTGCATTTCCCACGGTCGTTCGTGGCTTTCGTCAATTCAGCATTCTATGCAATTCCAGCAAGATTAAGTTAGCATACATGTTCAAGTTCTGGCAAATTAATTTGATGACATTGCATCATGCGCCAGACGATATATGATACTCCATGCAGCGACCGCGCGAGAAAAACATTTCTGTTCTTCATAAAATATAGAAAAGAAGGTAGCGGGCACTTGCCCTGCAAACACCACAAATTCGTGTTTTAATCGATTGCCCTGGTGAAGTGAAGAAATAATTTCGGTTACCCATACGAATTGTGTTTTGTGCCAAATATTCAACACTTGTGCTACTCAATACTGTGTTTTATTTCGACTACTCGATCACACTTATCTTCGTACTTGGCGAATTGATACAAGGAATCAATTCGCTCGCAATAAAGGTTGAGGTACACGAACCTCAATCAAGGTTCAGCAGTAAGCTTAGATCGAAACACTGTGGTTGCTGCTGAGTTGTTTCATATAACAAAAGTTTGTTTTAATGCTGAGTTTTATTAACGTATAATACCGAATAGTTTTAATGTTTAAATAATTATAAATATCTCAATACAAAGAAAATTATTTATTAATTTATGAAAACACAAGCTATACAAGCTATAACGTTTATGTTAACTATTAATCCGCGAAATAATTGAATTTGTCTTAAACTTTAAGAAAAGTTCTAGTTTAATCCTTTAACGTTAAAAAGACGGCTTTAACTATTTTCATGGGTTAAAACTTACCATCAAAATTGTGACAAAATATCTTAAAAATAGTTTACAAAAAAATGGAGTTGTGCAAATTCCAAATACACGGCTCATATACAGGAAGTTTAGAAAACGGTACGATCAAAGTGAATTGGCGAATCGAGAGGGTCTTTACGAACTTATTTAACCCTTATGTCAATACCCGGGTACCCTTTTGCGTATTCTTACTTACATATCTTTTGTATTTAATGTCAAATTATCAAATCCTTTTAGATCCTCGTTATTATTAACATCGATGCATATACGTTAAGATATTGAATTATGCAAAAAAATAAAGAAATTAAGAGTTAAAGTCAAATACCCTCTTGATCAATACCCGGGGTACCCGGGTACCCATATGTAAGAATTTAGTATGTCTACAAAATTACATAGTAATAAATAAATAAACTTATCTGTAGGGTTAAAAAATATTACTTAATATATAAATAAACCAATTTATTTAACTTTTAATTAATTTTATTATAAAACTTATTATAAACTATACATGAAATATTGTTATATATAATTTATTCTTAAACACATGCGTCACATTTTGTAATTGCTTTGGAATGTTCAACGCAAACTGGTTTATTATTATACATTCTTTACATGATTTACATGAGAACTCCCAAGAATGCGTAGAACTCTTGAAAAATCACATTATTCCACGACATTTGCTTTTTCGTAGGATTTTGCTCATTGTATGAATTACATACAGCAATTGACCATTTCAACAGTGAAAACTCTTTTGAATGTTTCACTAATTGATAAAGTCTCTGTGTTTCCATGTGGTCCACATCTTTGTCGAAGAATATTTCAAGTCGGAGTTTGATGTTGAATTTGGAGTGTTTTACACCAAACAGTGTTATCGTTGGCAGTAAATGTTGTCGTCAGTTGCGACGATTCGGCACTAGTTGAAAAGCTTTCAGTCGATTCATCGTCATCCTCGTCTTACTCAGCTTCACTCTCACGATTTTCCACTAAACACAGAAATATTATATAAATTATAAAAATATAATATTATAATATGATCGCAATTATTTTTGAATATAGAGAAATTATAATAATGGAAAAAAATAATAGTACTTACCTGATTCTTCGCAGTCATAGACTTCTGAACGCTCTCTGTTAGGCATGTAGTCCTCGTTATCACTATCTGGGTTATAATCCTCGACAGCGGAATCCTCTCCCAATAATTCATTTAAATATCTACTCTTCTCTTCAATCGTCAATCTGTTAATTATTAACTTTATAATTATATAATAAGCGTTTATAAACGTATAAAGTAAATCGAATACATACAACTGCTAGCATTTATGGCTCAAAATCACCAAGGTGCAGAATTGGCTTTGCTAGCAATTTAATGTCTTAAATCTTGACTTTATAGAGAAAAGAAAATTAATAAAATACTACAACTAACCTGTTTTGTGTGTACATCAAATAATACAATTTACTAAAGAAGTACATTTTAATTTAAATCAACATAAATGCAGAGAACGTCATTTCGGGAACGCGTCCTAATGTAGGATCTTCAACAACAAGTCCAAAATATTAATGAAAAATTTAAGGTATTTAACTCCGGTCATTACTTAATATACCGTATTTTTTATACGAAATCTAGTTTTGGAAAGGATACTAAAAGATAATTTTTTTTTAATTAAAAACTGCAAAATTAGTTTGTCCGATAGCGCATAAGTCATTTCAGTGAACGCATCGATAAGCGAACAAAAATAATATTAAGTGAACGCAGCCATTCTGTGTCAAACGTCAGTAGAGGAAGCAAACAATGACAAAGCAGTCAGTATATTTATCTGCAAATAAATTAAAATCTAAGTGGTAAGAACCTTTCAATCCATTATTCGTAGAGCGTACATCAATAGTCCGTCATTTCGCGAACGTGTTTTTTACATTTAATTATTCATGTGCATCTTTTTTACGACCCGAAATAACAAAGTAACCTCAAATATATTACTATTGACAAAGTCATGTCGCATTTAAGATGGCCGCTGAATAATCAAAGCGCGCGCTTATGTGAAATCGGGAACGGTCATTTCTGGAACGTTCCCGGACATGATGGTACGTTTCCGAAATTACTGTTGCGTTCTCGTTTTTTGACGTATTTTGCTCGTAAAAGATTTTGTATTTATTGTTTTCAATATTGTTTATATATTATGGATACATAATATACCCATGTTATTAAACAATCCTTAAGTTATGTGCTTTATTTTGTTTTTTAACATTTTATCAAACTTAGAAAAACGTTCCCGAATTGATGGTTTTCTGTAAGATATTCAGTACAAAAAAAATTTTGAATTCTGTGTGCTGCCCTGTCAAAGTTTATTAATATACAAATTTTGCAACAGTATAAACCAAGAGTCATCACTATCGCTTGAAATTTTTTTTGGCATAAAACCAATCTTGAAATTCGCAACCTTGGTGATTTTGAGCCTTATATATAAATTTTAACGTACCTTGAAAACTCAGCTGGTGATAAATTTTCCATTATTTATAACAATTTTGTCACTATAACAAACGAATTTCAAGCAAAAAAATACACACAGTGTTCACAAAATATTCAAACGTCCACTGCAAGTATAGTTTGAAACTGACCAATATAAGTGACGTCAACTAAGCAGCTGCAACGATTGCAATTTCCCCAATTTCTCTCAAGGTTAACATTTCTATAGAAACAGGGTTTCTCAGATAGTCGACTATCGTCTGAGTAATATCTACTAGTGAGATGAGTTATAATGTGAAAGTCTCTAGGTATCACAATTCTATTATTGCATAAATAACTCGTGCGGGTACCCGGGTACCCCGGCTATTGAACAACGTTGTAACGACTGGGCACTGACATAAGGGTTAACCAAATTTACTATTGTACAGAGTAACGTGGTTGCCGAGATACTTGCAAACCACCAACCAAATATTATTGTATCATTTACACTACATATTTGTTGTGAGAAGTCAAAGTTGGTTATAAAAAAAGACCATTTAAAGAAGTTAACGCCTTTTCCGAAAATAGTATAACTGTCCAACTCAACAGCCTAGGACCACCAAATAAAGATACGTCGAATTGGAATTTCGGCTTCGTAAAGTGCTAGGTAATGCCATTTTATAAGCTCTTTCAACTAGCTAAATACATGAAAGGTCAAAGGGTAAACAAAAAATTAAACTTGGTTTTTTTAGAGCTATATAATTATTTGGAAGAAAAATATTGTAAATGTAAGTAAACAGCGCTACAGTTCTAACTCAGTGATTAGTTTATATGAAGTATTTACAGACCTGGATGGCTAAAAAATGTAAGCCGATTGATGTACACAAATGTCCAAGTATTTGTAGCATAACGGGTAGCAGTTCGTTACATTTTAGAGTTCTTTAAGGATTATGTGATAAATTTAATTGTTAAATGAACGACGTAACGAGCGTAAAAACACATTTTCTCTTTTTGGGATGGATGCTTGAAAAAGCAATTATCCTGATTACGCATTTCCAATTTGCTTTTATTTTTCTTGGCGTTCTATCTAATTTGCTACCGAACTAACTGCCTGCCTGGGTCACGTGTTCCATACATTTCCAGCTATTGCCCGGGCTACCCCTTTTTTGCCAAATTCAATTAAAAGAAAATCCTTGAAATTGTTTCGTTTGAAGAAATTTAAAAAGAACGAAACAAAAACGGAATGGTGAGCCTGTGTATCTGCATCCACTTACTGCGCCGATTGTCCTTTGTCCTCGAACACCGTTCCCGTCGTGACTTAGAATCTAGGAGACTCGGGCGGCTGCCCGGTCCCCGCGGACGTAATTAAATATTCCCCTTGAATTGATTTCATTTGAACTCAAATGGCAGACTACACAAGAATTCCATTTAAGTTCGTGTAACCCTTTTTTCGTGTGTTCGGCTCGGAGCGTTTTTTCCATTCCGGAGGCCCAGTGGACGTTGAAAAACTCTTTTGCCCACTGGCAGCCCGAGGGTAGGGGCTGAACACTATGGACTCGCCGTGCCCTTTACTTCTTTCAACTCCTGACATTCCTCCGCAACCGAACTTCAATCTTCTTATGTCCTTGTCGATATTCATCTAAAAATATAAAATACAACGAGGCACGGCCATCATCCGCCGAAGATGGAAGGCCTATGGAAATTCCTTTCATTTCGTCCTTTCTTTCTTTTTGCCGGGAGTTTTTCGTACTTTCTTCCGCCCGCTTTGCAGCTCCTCCTGCAGAGGGAGTAGTAATAAAATAGAAGTTTTTTTTTTCGTTTCGGTCTTGCTCGCTCCTCGTTTTCACCCTCACCCAGCTTCGCAAGTTCCTTTCGAGTCCTGGGCAAGCAGAGCTCGTAGTAGCCCAGGCGATTTGCCCGGCGAAAGGGTTACGCAGGATGACGACAGCAGCAGCACAGTAATGGACCAGAACATGTGCTAGTGCTAGTCACTTCCCTGAATGGCTGGATCACTGCGAACCAGTCGACTAGAAGAGATAATAATTGGGAATTTTCAATGCTTCTCCTCGTTTTTTTACTTTTGTCTCAGTTCCGTTTTCCCAGCCCCGCCGCGGGGCAAAGGTTCGCCCGGGGTACGCAAATATCGTTAGATTAATCTCGTGACGTGTAAGAGGGTTGAAATTAACATCGATGAGGAAGAAAAGGGTGCACTGATGGAGCAAACTTTTTCAGGAGATGAAATTCCAATTAAGCATAATGGGCGCCTCTAATCGGCTTTTATTTTTGATTCAATTATTCAAAAGCCCTTTCGGATGGCGGCCGGGCTCCTTAGAAAAAAGAGCCAAAGATAATAAAATGCAGCTAGTCCAAAATTAATTGTGTATTGAAAATTTTCACTTGGCCTAATGACTAAACGGATTTTTCAGTAAAACATTTTTGCCCCAGTTGTGCGTTATTGATTTTTTCGTAAAGGAGTGAAAAAAGTGAATACATATCGAATCCGGTGACTCAGTAAACCTTAACAAAGGGATAAACTTCAGTAAGTAAATAATAAAAGCTAAAATTTCTTTTTGTTGGCAATTTATAGCGTTCAGTATTCAAAAACAGAGGTTTATTCTGTTTATTGTGACCGTCCCTTTTCACATACAGATGGTTGCCGCATAAACGGCCGCCGCCATTTGGACGGCAAGCATGCGTCCACACGCGATCGTCTTGATTACCTACGGCTTATCAAGCACAGACACTATTGCAGACAATATCAACAAGAGTAGTGCGATAAAAAAGAATTGGAAAAAAAATATTTGAATGTTTTTATGCAAACAACGACAATACCGTCTTCATATAAATTAGGAGAGGGTTTACTGGCTTCATCCATTTCTTTACAAAATAAAGGAAGATCCTACAACTTTGCACCGCTCAAGAGCCTTAACCTTTTATAGTAGGGAAATACTATATATAAACTTTAGCAGACATACACCTACACATAACAGCTCTTTATGGATATATTTTTTAGTGAAAGTTACCCAAAAGGAGATAAATGCGGAAAACCAAAAATGGAGATTTTCACAGTTATTCCGGGTCAATGGTCCGATTTCACAAACCAGTCGCTCAATAATCTGCATATGATAAGTGATTTTGTAGATCGAGCTAATAGATACATATGATGCCACGACACAATACTTTGGAAGCTTCTCCCTAACTTTGCTAGCTTTCCCTAAACTTCACCTGCCATTCCGCGATGCCTGTCACATCGGAGCTTCCTTCATTCTTATCAAAATATCGTGACCCTCCGAAGGCCATTAACAAACTCACGTACACGTATATATATGCGTGTATATGTATATGTAGAGGTGAATATAATGCATGTTATTGAAAATCAGCTTTTTTTCTTTGATAACTAAAGTTGAAGCGTACTACAAAACTCGTTGCATGTGTCCCAATCTAGGTGAAGCTAACGTAAGAAATGAAAATATCATTATCTATGAATATCACACCTCCACCTCAAATATAACCAGAGCTAACCAAGTTGAGCACCTATTCGAGATAAACGTATAGCCCCTGTTCATCAAATTAGGAACACTCGTAATTTTGTTGAAATGCTCTTTTTATAGATTAAAAACGACATGAAGGAAAAATAATATTAAAATAAAAGTTCACTTTTTACATAGTATATTAAGTGGTTAAAAAATAACGGGTACAATTTGTTATAAAACATACTAATATTTTGTAGAACCACTTTTCGCATCTATAACTGCCTTAATTCTATGTGGCATCCTTTCAAAGCACCTTTCAATCAATTCTTTTATATGGAGGCTATTTTCCCACACATTGTTTATATGTTCCCTCAGGACTGCTATAGTAGGATTGGGGACTGAATAAACTTTAGATTTAAACAGCCTCCAAACGTTCTCAATGGGATTAAGGTCAGGAGAATTGCGTGGCCAAGGAAGAATAGGGATACCAGAGCTGTTCAATAAATTTCTGATTGACCAAGCAATATGGCAGGGTGCACCATCATGCAAAAAGGTGTAGGACATGTCACAGGATTTCAAATAATTATAATGCGGTATAAAAATGTCCTGGAGCACTTCCTCGTACAAGTTCTTGTTCATAATTCCATCGACAGAAAACAGCGGTCCAGGTCCATCGGCAGAGATACAAGACCATATCATCGTGACTAGTGGGTGTTTCACGGTTCTTGCAACGCAACCTTCATTGTACCGCTCTTCTGGCCTCCTCCGGACGAATTGAGGGTTCTTCGTAACAGCTTCTAGCCTGCAATCGTCGCTAAATACTATCAGAAAGTACAAAAAATAATTGTTTTATCAGATATTTGGGTTCCTATTGCAAAATAGTTCCAAAAATATGTTAATTAATTAATAATATGATAATCACCTTCTTAAAATCTGCTACTGTATAATGACGATATGTTTTAGCCCACTGAAGCCTCGCTCGTCGCATCCTCGCCGTGAGTTTTGGCTTTTTTGCAGGCCGTCTTGGTGTTCATATAATCGTCTCTTTAAGGTCATTGCTTATATTTGACTTCCGTCGCTTTGTATGTTCTGGTGTAATGTGGTAAGAGACGCAAAACGATTTCCGCAGGCCTTTTGGATGATTCTACGGTTTCTTCGAAGTGTCGTTTTTCTTTTTCCGCGGCAATTTTGACGCCTACTGTTGGTATTCTCTGTATTTTCCCGTAGTCCTTTTGATATTCTTATAACAGTTTGAGGACATTCTTCCTCTCTTCTTGCGATTTCTCGAAAGAAAAATGTTCTTGTCTTTAGCAAGGCAATGATAGCTGCTTTTTTTTGCACTGCTGATGTCTTTAGCCTTTCCCATTTTCGCACTTTTGCAAGAATTCCTTGCAAAAATCACAACTTCGGAAATGACCTCAAAAGTTTGGAATAAAACATATCTTCAGATTCCTTTAAACTGATACGCACAATTGCCTTTTAACGCACAGATAATCACTTGCGAAACACTTTTCAAAAAGTGATGAAATTCGAAAACAGCCATAAAAATGGTTTAATGAATACCTAAAATCGAAGACCCTAATAATGTTTGAACAGAACTGATCAATCATCATTATACTAATACATTTTACAAAAATTTCGGATTCACGAGTCAAATTATATCACATGTGGTTTATATTATGTAATTATTATAATTATTAATAATAATATATATATTATGATACAATCATAAGTAATTTGCATTAATAAAAGATGATTAGTTTTGACGAATAAATAATTTAAATGGGTAAATAAGCATTCCGCGAATGTACAAACTATTAGGGGAAAAATTGATAATTAAAGCAATTAAATTCTACACGTTACCTAAAGACCCGAAAATGGTAGCTAATTATCTAGGAGTTAAATATGTATGCTTAACCTAAGAAATAGTTCTTTTAAGTTTTCATTGATATTTCATACAAAGTCGTGGCCATTGACGTCACAGATAAATATCAAAAAAATGCTTAACTTTAGTTTCCATTCTGTATACCGTGCCCCTGTGGTGCTGTCAAATCAAACATACTACATACATACATCGCGGTTACTAAGTACAGCATATGCGGGTCGCACCATTTTAGTGACGTTTTCCGTGTCGGAGTTGTCGAAAACTTATTGCCAATGTGGAGAAAGAAGAAGACGTATGTGTATGATGGTGTAATTTAGAGATATTTGTTTGCCGGTCTTTCCTGTTTACATCTGTCAAAGTTGATGTGCTTTCGTTGATTATGCCTTTTTATGTTCACGTATCGTTTCAATTCAGTTCTATATGAAAGTGTTAGTTAGTTGTTGTTAGTCACGCTTTGCGTGAAATTAGCAAGTTCCAGTCATGTATTGTCGTTGTTGTTCCGTCATGATTTTGGGTAGAATGTCCTGCGTTTTACCGTGAATGTTGCTTGTAGTATGTTTAATTTGTTTTATAGGGTACGAGCTTTATGTTTAAAAAACAAATTATTAAGAAATCTTATTTAGTACGATATGAAAAAAATATAAATATGTATTTATAGTATTGATAACCAAGCCTCTAATGAATTGTACAAGAACCTCCACTACGAATTTGTCTGCTGCCTGTAATACAGTCGAAACTAGATTTAAATTATAGCACGTCAATTCTCCAGCGTTATTAACGGCATGAACCTCTGTCTGTTTACATGTTCTATTTATTCGTTTAAAGCATGCTCTTAAAATATGGCCCTTCTTCTTACAATTAGCACACACAGCTATGGCTAACCAACATTGGGCAGGGCTATGCTGTTCTATACTACGGAGGCAAGGAACTTTCTTTGATGCACCACTGTTCTGTACCGAGTTCTCCGTTTTTACTTGAGACGAACTCGTTCTATTTTGATTCACCGTTCGTTTCACGGCAAGGATTTCTTTGTTGGTATTGGTGCTGCTCTTGGAATGTGATAGGGTATTTGCTTGTGACGTGTTTCGCAGTTGATTTTGAGGGCATACAATGTTTGCGTTTTATTCTCATAGGCCTGCGATTGAAGATAGCCCCAAAGGAAGAAGTGTAAAGGCATTAAATCGCACGATCTCGATGACTAGTTCACGTCGCACGTCAAATCGCTCGTACTGAATGTCCATTGTGGCATGCGCTGTGTGGCACGTAGCACCGTTCTGGGGGAACCACATGTCATCGGTACTCATATAATCCAGTTTAGGCCACAAGAAGTTGCTTATCATCGATCTGTAGTCCTCGCCGTTTTTGGCGAAATTTCAGTAAACTTCCGAATACGTGCCACCAAGCAAAGCCGCGGAGGACATTTGAACGACGTTACATTTCATACTTAAAGAAATAAAATATTCTTTTAAATAAAATAAAATGGAGTGGATATCTCATACACAACTTGTTTTATTTATATTTAAAAGTCGAGTGTCCTTATTGAAAAACCCTTTATAATCAATCATAATTATCAAGCAATTTTTTGGCGGCAAAGGAATTGAAATATCTGAGCGAACGGTGCGACGATATTGCGTAGAGACAAATTTAAAATGCCGGAGGTCAACAAAATACCCGCGACTAAATTAGACAGGCCAGATCACCTTTCGCTAAGACTCATCGACACTTTTCAGTGGATGACTGGAAAAAGTTAGGTGGTTTAAATAATAACTCTCTTTTAAATTTTTAATTTTTAATTGTTTTCCGAGTCGTATTCAGCGATGAATCAACGCTCCAGATCCTCACCCGAAGATAAATTCACTCTTTATTATATTCAAGAAAGGGTGAAGCATCCCGCTGGGGTCATGTTATGGGGGACATAAGAGAATGTGCTATGAGGGCAGGCCAACATAACAAATATACTCGAATGTTTTGATTTGATATATCACCACGGCAGGATTCATGGATTCACATGTCACGCAGCCTAATTGGTGAAACCGTTATTTTTAAACAAATATATTCCTCTCCTTCCTTGGCCAGGCAACTCCCCAGACCTTAGCCCCGGAAACTTTTGGTATATTTTGAAATCAATATAATAGTTTACCCAAGACAAAATAATCCTTCCGTAAACATCCTCATGCGAAATATCCTCCAAATATGGAATAGTTCAGAGGAAATATACATATATTTGGTTACACAACTGCATTGGGGTTATTACCACCTTAATTTTTTCTTTTCAATTTTTTTTTCTATTGGCTTAAATAATGCTTAAATATCCCTCGAATCAAACCAAACTTTGTAAATAGAAAGGTGTATTGAAATGTTAAGATGTCTCTAAACCAATTTTTCCGAAGCCACTTTTTTTTTTAAACGCGTTTTTCTCGGAACCACTTTTAAAAATCAGCCGGCAGTAGAACTCGAACAGTTTTCATCCGATTGACTTCAAATTTTAACTGGACCTATTATTATTAAATTATTAAATTATCTACCGAAGTACACACGATTATAGCGATTGTATATATAAAAAAAAAAAGTTATAAGCCATTTAGTTTTTTTTTTCAAACAACTGCCATTTTGCGAAACAAAATCCTAAAAATATAATAGTTAAAATTTGAAGTCAATCTGCCGGCCGATTTTTAAAAGTGGTTCCGAGAAAAACGCGTTTAACAAAAAAATTGAAAAACTGGCTTCGGAAAAATTGGTTTATAACCTCTTAACATTTCAATACACCTTTCTACAAAGTTTGGTTTGATTCGAGGGATGTTTAGGCATTATTTAAGCCAATAGAAAAAAAAATTGAAAAGAAAAAATTAAGGTGGTAATAACCCCTTAAAAGTATGTCCGAAAGATCCGCTGCCATTATAAAAAATAAAGGTGGAGATTTTATTTTATTTTTAAACCATAAAAAATTTAGGCTGAAATTCCTTAATGGAAAAAATTCAAGTGGTTATAATGAGCTGGTCACGTCATGTATATTTATTACAATTATTAATTGGATAAATAAAGCAATTCATTCGGCTGGCAGATAGGAATTTGTGTGATATCCAACTTCTACCATTAGGTCCGCCTCCTAAACATCTTATTTGTATCGATCCTGTTGATGAAAATAAGTTTTGTGTTCAATAATTGTACAGTGATCCACCTCCCATGTATGTACATTGTATACATATGTATGTATATAAGAAATTACTTATTTAAAGATTGTGTTTTTTTTCTAATCTAAATTTGGAAGCAAATAAACTAATTAAAACACCGTGAGACCTGTATTGTAAGAGACTCATTTCACTTTCGAAAATTTGTTTTTTACGTTCCTTGATTAAAAATGTAAACATTTCAAAAAGCTATATTCAAGCATACATACGGATGTGCACTTTTCAACGAGTTCGTTTGCCTTTGAATACTTTAATTGTTCATTAACTTAAGTAAAGTGTGACACGTTGTGCCGTAGCGCGTGGAGGGTATTCTAATTTAAATCGAATGACTGCTCATCTAGGGTCACAAGATATTAATGGAGGGCAGGCTGTAGCAGTGTCACCGGTCCGACGTTATCAAAGCAGCCCGTTGATTATTTATGTGCCAAAAATGAAATTCTTTCGCTGAGTGTCGGGCTACGTTGCCTCGGCAGCCGACAGACGGCAGACGGATCATCTCGGCTCATCTCGGTTAATTGGTTCCCCTGACACCGTCTCCAAATATAATGCCAGTGCGTTTGCAAAGTATCATTGGCAAAATCAGTCTTAAATTTATTTAAGTTGTCATTAATACCTTAGAGCGTCAGTGCAAGGCTCGGCACAGAGCAAGAGACGACACAGCCCTCGGCCTCGCCCTTACAGCAGTACAGAGAATTCACGGGGCCAGCAACAAAACATCTAAAATTTATTAATTATTTAAGCTTCGTTAAGCTATTTAAAAATTCTCTGAAGCAAGTTTTTGACACCCGCCCGTCACATTTATTTTGTGCTCTGCAAGTCAAATCCGGCCCTTCCGCAGCCCCCGGCCACCAATACGGGCGGATACACTTGAAATATCAACTTCCAGCTAATTTGAAGCAGCTTCAGCTATTTGGCGCTCCTGCCAAGCAGTCTCCATCCGGCACCGGCACTCACTCGGTCGGCGGCTTTTTCTAAAAGCACTCGAACATCGGCTGCGCCTCCGCCCTACGCTTCCTATCCATTAGCCAGGATCCTGATGGAAATGGCAATTTTAAAATTCCTGAATTAATCATGAATTACCAATTAACGCTATGGGTCAGAGATTCATCTTCATTTATATGCCCTGTTTGTTGTTCCTCCAGCTGCCCTCGTTCGGCCAGTCTTTCGTCGCCGCCGCGCTGGGGCGTTATTGGCGGGCCATAGGGAGCCTCTTTACGCGACGTTTCCTCGCGGAAAGACACGGAGTGGCTTGGCTGGCGTCTTATGACTTACGACGAAGGATGGGGCATAATCTCCACGATACACTTCTGGTGTTAGTGATGTTTACATTTGGAGGCAGCCTACCAGCATGGGCCTCGCCTCGCCTTCATTTGGATATGGCTAATTCGGGGGTGGCTCTAGCTGTCTGTGGCGGATTTTGTTTTGAGTTCATCTCGACGTTCGCTTAATTTTTTATATTCAGCAGGATAACTCGATTTGTGATGCGAATTTTTTAATTCGCTGTTTGCGGCTATTTTTCCAGCCAGAGAAAGAAACTGTAGCGTTGTGCCCCTCTCTATCAAGTTGCACACGTACAAAAGTTTCCGTTTGTTATTTCTAGCCCCCACCTACCCATTTTTCTTCTGATTAAGAGACGAGGGAATTATGACATTAGCATTTTTTTAATTTTCAAATTTTCACCATCGCTCATTCACGCGCCGCTTCATTTGGACTCCATTCAATCTGCCGGATTAGCGCTACAGCAACTTCGACAGATTGCGAAATTAATTGTCTTACAAAAGCGCTGCGGGCACCTGGCGAGTTTTACACTCCTTCTATTGCCAAGAAATCAATTACAATTATTATTCATATTCCAAAATAGGCACAAAAAAAATCCGACGGAACACGGCCGCTGGGTTTAACGCATTCGTATTGGACACTAGTGCATATTTGCGGTGCAAGGCCTCAACATTGAGGCGCTTTCACCGAACCCATTGACACTCAGCATCGGATATCCGGATTTGCTGTTGCGCAAGCTTTCTTCCTGTTTCGGTTTCTGTAATTTGTCTAGTGTTTCTTATGTATATATTTTGACATTTTATTATTTTTAAGAAACTTCCGCCTTGAAGGCGGATAACTAAATTATTAAATATTTTTATTTATAACCTACTAGCTTGCCCGGACCCGGCATTTCCCGGGATACTATTAAATTTGTATTCCTTAATTTTACAACGCCTCCCTACTGCACCACCGCCTCTCCTATGTGACCCAGCGTTTTTCTATTTGCGTTTTGCACATGTTTTAGATTTTTGCAACAGTATTATTAAATTTAGTTTTATTCATTTTACACCACCTTCTTATTGCACCCCCTTTCCTATATCTCCCAGCTAGGTGGGGGTGGTCTTATATTTAAAAATTTGAATAGCAGATTCGAAATCAGTGATCCCGAAAATTCCCTAGTGCGGATTTTCAGAGAAATCCCTTGAAGTTTAACTTTTTGGTAGCCATATTGGATCCGACATGTTGAATTCCAAAATTTTGAATGCAAGCTCGAGATCTAAGACCCCGAAAACCTCCAATTGCCTTTTTCATAAAGATTCCTTGAAGTTGGAGAATTCGCTTTCTATACAAAACGGAAATTTCTATTTTTTCGATATTCCGGCTTTCCTTTGGGGTTTCCCGAATTTTCTGTTTTTTAAACCTCCCCTGTATTATAGCGAACAAAACAAAACAAAATTATCGAAATCGGTCAAGCCGTTTTTGAGTTTTAGCGAGACGTACCGCACAGCAATTCATTTTTATATATAGGTATTGATTATTATATAACGAAACAATAATAGTATTGTTTGTAGCAGTTGACTGAAGTCCCAAATATGGTAATCGAATGTTACTCTTGGTTGTTAATTATTTACAAAGGCTTTGTATTAATTGCTTTTATTATTATTATTATTAATTTATATTATTTATTATAATCTTATATTTACGAAATCACACATCTAACTCGTGGACGATAACTAACAAAACTAATTCTACAAAAGCCCCCTTGATCTTTACAAAAATAAAAACTTTCAAAACGCTATTCGATTAAAAAACTATGTTATTTTTAAAACTCAACGGCTATACTCAGCCACGAGTCGCCACTCGCCACGTATGGTATGTATGTAGAGGAACATTTTTTTCGTTATTTTCCAAAGAGTAAAGAGGAAAGGAGGAGATAAAATAAATAAGCAAATTTACAGGAGGAACCCTATTTTTTAATCTGGGATAATGATTTCAGAACAAGTGGTAATAGTTCTGGGCAAATAGTTAAAATCTAGAAGATATAGAAGCTTTTACCTTCAATTTCCTGTGCGAGCAATAAACACTTCAAAGTGGAAACGACTGAAATTTAATGAAGCTGGGATTCCCGGCACACACATCCCGGAGACCACAAGTGTCCACACATCCAACACTCTGCAATTGAATTTTCTGTAAAGTCCGTGGAGAAGCTCATCCGTTCAATTCCCCAATTCTCGAGTATTACCAGAAATCTCAAGGAAAACCTCATTCTCTATGGAGATTATCACCGAGATAATGTGATACAAGGAAAATTCCATCACCTTCCTCTGCTCTAGTGCGAAAACCCTTCTTTTACGATGGAGCTCGCACACGACTCCTGTATCTCTTGCGGAGGATCTTTAGCGCCCTCCTCTGGAGCGGAGGAAATAAACAGGAAAATAAGATTCCAGACCGGCAATAAATTCCCTCGGTCAGTTCGCCGTTAGGAATTCGAAATAAAATTCGGACTTTATACTATCGGAACCCCCATGTCCCCCGAAATACATTTGAGGTGACTTATCCACCGTGTATCGCCTTAATTTACACATACAGGCGCGCACCCGACACATCAGCCACTGCAACCACACCACCTCGGCTGAGTGGCAAGGCAACCCCTTTCGAATCTCCAAAGGATTTCGGCAAGGCGCTCTTGAGCTTAAGGTATCAGCCGAACTCGTGTTCGCCGAAAAGTACGAGTCCCCAGCCGGCAGCGAGGCGAGGGTGGCAAATTGGACCGATTGTTGGCTCGCTTTGAAAAATGGTCCATGGACGGTCGTTCCATTCCTCCGGATTACATATTCGCCATAAAGTAAAAATACTTTGTATGTACAGCCGTTGATTAGGAATCCGAGCGGGCCGTGGGGCGGGCGAGCACTCGGCTCCGGGCCGGCAATTTCGTTATTAGACGTTGTTGGGCTAAACAGGAATTGCCGCTGCGAAATGAGAAGTGAATGCGTGCCTTCAGCTCTTTCAGCCCGCCCGGCGTATATTTATACGCCCTGCGACCTTCAATATCCCCTGGGACCGGGGAGCCGAAATATGCCTGATATCAAAAGGATTGTTCGTCATCGGGAAGGTCTCGTAGTTTTAGGTGATAACAGGACTTTATTGACGAGTAAAATTACCTGCGATGGAGCTCTGTTATGAAATTTGTCCATTTACGATGGAGTTAGCCTGAAAGGGTTATGGCTCTGATGACAGAGCTTTGGGAGGATATATTTCAGGCGGAGTAATATTCTATTATGGCGCCAAGATAATAAATAAGTTTTTGTTGCCTAAAACAGGCGCTAAGCCGAGCGAGATCTGATCGTAAGATTTCAGAAAGTAATGCGAACTGGTAGAATGTATCTAAAGGGGAATATTGAAAAGGACTGCACGACCAGATCTGAAGATGTCTCTCATTTTCAGGATGCTTACATTTTATCTGCTTATGTCTACAACAAACTAACCATTGCCATTGCAATAAATCAAATCAAAACTTTTTAATGATTTGATTTTCTTATGCCTACAGAGACTTCCGTCAAAAACATCGCACAACAGCATTTCTGCTGCATAAATCCGAGCTTATTTCAAAGATCTAGTCCGCTTTCCTATAGCAGGTCTAGTTTTACAGATATGAAGTGTGGAGACTTTTCATAAAAATATAATATTATTCAAGTTTAACGTTTTATTAAACATATACGAGTACCTAATACAGCCAGCGAAATTAGATTAGTTCCATTAAGTTTTTTTTTTGAGTTTAATCAATATTAACTGGATTCATGTAATAAAATTGTTCTTTAAAATAAAATTCGATAAGTTATCAACCAAATTTCAGAATACTGCTCCTGGCGGTTGACGTAATGCACCTAATCAAATTCCAGGAAAATATAAATTCCAGAGTATATTAGTGCGAAATTCCATTACTTCCACTCAGTTCTTTTGTAGTTTTCTTGGTGCGTAACTCAGCGGGAACTGGAAGCATACAAGAAGGCATGAAAGAGCACATTTTTGAAGCATAAAAATGCTTGCCTCCCGTATCCCTATCCGTATCTTTTTAACCAGGGCATGTCATTGCGAGGAAGAAAGCTTTCTGTATTTTCTTCCTTTGTGCTTCGTCGGAAGATGATTGGCGGATTTGTTTGGTTTCTTCCCGTGTGCTTCTTTGGAAGCTTATTGGCAAATTTGTCTGTTTCCTTCTTCTTTGGTTGTTTTGGAAGATAGAATGGAGGCGAAGCAGATATAGAGATTATAACACTTTCG
Organism: Neoitamus cyanurus; assembly: GCA_947538895.1. NCBI lineage: Eukaryota > Metazoa > Arthropoda > Insecta > Diptera > Asilidae > Neoitamus > Neoitamus cyanurus. Next base: position 8,926,850 of record OX384547.1, read on the forward strand.
GTCCCTGTTTTCGTAGGAAATATTTGTTAACTTGCTGGCTATGACTAGGACAAGAGGGGAAATAATACTTACTCATATTAAATAAGCATGAATTCAGAACAGCAAATATTCCCGTAGTTTAAAAACGCAACTGCACTCTCGAGCACCTAAACGAAAGTGAACTGAAATGCTTCAGCAGAATGATAATTTCACAACGAAATGATGTCATCGCCCTTTTACGTATGAAAACATAGAAAATCTTCCTTTGCATTGCCAAGGGCATATGCTTTGAAGCATTTTTCGCTAGCAGAGAATGCAGAATAGGAAAAAGCTTTAACATCTTCCTGACTGCTTCATAAAGACATTGATAGGAATCACTTCAAATTTGCTTCTAAGGAAGATTCAGAATTTTTTCCCGCTGGGAAGTGACTTAAATATAATTATTTATTTAATGAAGCATTTTTGAGCTCAGTTAAAATAATTTTATATAACAAAGTAAGAGCGAAAATAGGAAAAGGCACATCATTAAGTGAGGCAGAAATTGCTAAAATTCAGGCATACAAAAATATGGGTTTGTCGAATCGCGCTATTGCAAAGTACATATATCTCATATCTCAGGTCTCATCACGCAATTAACAATTACATGACTCAAGGAGATAAATACGGAAAAACTGTTTCATCCAGGGAGACACAAAGCTGACGCGCAAGCAACGGTCAATAATTTTACGAGCTGCCACCAATGGTAATAAGACAGCGGGGGAAATAAAGGCAGAATATGACCTCCCGGTATCAAAAAGGTGTATTCAGGAAATTTTGTCCAGGTCTGGAAGGTTTAAATGGCGGAAAATGGCGAAGAAACCTGCACTGTCGATTCAGCACAAGGAGGCGAGGCTAACATTTGCAAGAAACCATATTCATTGGAAAAAGGAGTGGCAATCTATAATTTTTTCAGATGAACAAAAACTTGATTTGGATGGCGCCGATGGAGAAAAATACTATTGGCATGATTTGCAAAAAAAGCGAGAGGTCTTAATGAGTCGCAATTTTGGAGGTGGAACTGTTATGACTTGGGCAGCTTTTACTTATAATGGGAAGACGCCGATATGTTGGATTAGCACTAAAATGAATTCTATCAGATACGTAGAGCTGTTGGAAAACGTCCTACTAGAGTATGCTGACGAAATTTCTGACATAAATTGGAAATATCAACAAGATAATGCGGCCATTCACTGCTCCCGGCTAACGAAGGATTGGTTTTTCAGGTAAAACATTGATGTTTTGAAATGGCCGGCGCGTTCTCCAGATCTCAATCCAAATGGGAATCTCTGGGAAATTCTGGCTCATAAAGTTTATGGGAATTGTACTCAATACAAAAGCGTATCAGACCTAAAGTCTGCCATCAAAAATGCATGGGATGATATTGACCTCTCTACTCTGCGGAAGTTAATTGACTCCATGGAAAGCCATATCTCTGATGTCATAAAGTGTCATAATGGAGGACACACAAACTATTAAAAGAAAAAAAATTTTCTTTTGTGACCTTTTTTAATTTAATTTTAAAGTGGAACTAATCGAAACTAAGCTATTAAATTATTGTTTTTATTTAACTTGTATCAGAAATTTATCAAAAAACATGGGGGGAACTAATCGAATTCCGCCCGGTAATGAAATTTGAGTTTATATAATAGGAAAAGCGAAAGACCCAAAAATTTGATATGGTAGTAGAAAGTACTTCAAAACTCAGTTTGAGTTACATCGGTATCTTTTTTTCTCCGTAATATTGTAAATTGAAATTTATTAGTTTGGCGTATTCATTTCTGCAACTATTAACTATTCAACAAAAATAAGTGAACGAGGTAACAAAGTGTATGAGAATCAACACAGCGAATACCAACCAGATTACAGTCAACAATACTACGAGTACAATAGAGGACATAGTAGAATTGAAATACCTCGGTAGTATAATTACTATAAATGGAGATGAAAAAGAAAATATTAACAATAAACTGAAACATGCGAGAATGGCCTTCGGAAGACGCAGGTCGGTCTAGATATTCCCTCACCTCGTCAAACACCAAACAAAACTTAGAATATTCAATTCCTGCGTAAAGCAAGTCCTGCTGTACGGAAGCGAAACTTGGTTAGTTAAAAAGGCCAGTATGAACAAAATCCAAGTGTTCATGAACAAATGTCTAAGATATCTTTAGCCAAGGCAGATCTCATACACAGAACTGTATTCAATCACTGACCAAGGACTAAGTGAATAAAAATCAAGCATTTACTGAAAGTAAATGGTTTCAGTAATAGCATTTGCTTACTGTAAAGGCACTCTGCACTAGCAAATGCTAGAAATTATGTGAATAACCTTTTACTTTTACTTGTCAGTGTTTGCCGGGAAAATAAGTAGGTATTTACTGCCTACAGAAATAAATAATTGACTGAATTACACTCAGAAAAATCTGCCGTGCTAACCAATTGAGTTTCCGACCGTTGCGGCTAGCACGACCAGGTTTTCTTAAATCAAGCCTAAAAATGCTTACAACAAGCAAAATGCTCTTAGATTTAAGAACTCCATTCTAATTTTCAGTATTTTTCCACAATTTCAAAATGTGACGGCAAATTTTAAGCATTCTCAATTTTACTCGCCTGGAAATGTTAAAATTAAAATGAGTAATGCTTAAACTAAGCTCGACTTCTTCATTCCTATTTGAAAAGTACATAATTACATAATGTAAACTAGGCCCGTCAGAATGTCTTTTAAGATCACGTGCTTGAATCAAGTCATAAAAACTTACTTTACTTATATGTACATACAATGTATAATAGATTGGAATAACACTTTCAATGTTACTGTAAGCATATCATAATGAAGTAAAATCTAAAAGTCCTACAAATACTTCAATAAAAATTATTGAACACGCTTGATTTGTTCAGTAAAAGTAAAGTGGTTTAAAACTTAAAAGTGAAATAACAAGTGTAAGTGCCTTAAAAATTCTTATAGTGCATTGTTGCAACAATTGCATAGATTTACATTTTTAAGTGTATCTTGTCTTAAGGGCGGGGTAACGTATTAAAAAACTTTATTTTTAATTTTTTTTTATTGTTTCTTATGATCTTTCATCTTAAGATTGTTGTGTCAAAATTTCAAATAAATCGGAGTAAAACTAACTAAGATACAGAACTTTCAGCGTTTGTACCTCCGATACGGTTTTGTCTGCCCAGCAAACGCGTGGCGCGCGAACTTTGTGCTGACTTTGTGGTATAAACAAATTCATTTTGTTTTATTGTTTCATATAATTGTACAACATCTTAAGATTGTTGTGTCAAAATTTCAAACAAATCGGAGTAAAACTAACTAAGATACAGAATTTTGAGCGTTTGTTGCTTTCATGTATACTACTCGATTTTCAGGTATGCAAAACTTTAAAGCGATTTTCTGACGCTTGTCATTTTTAAAACCGGTGAACAGTTTAGAGCAAAATCTACTCGACCGATTGTTTTGAAATTTTGTATACAGCTTCTTTACATAAATGACCAGGTAACGCTGGGAGCTTTTTTTTTTTTTTTCATAATTATAGATTTTACAATAACAAATAGGTTCATTTTTTAGACGAAAATCGGTGTTTTCACTTCTGTGTCAGCAAAAATTAAAAAATCGAAAAAAAAAAATTTCCTCCCAGGAATACCTTTGGAAAGCAGTTATCTAATGGCACATTTTTTTTTTTTAATTCAGATGATCCACTCTTCAGTAATATTGTTCACCGACAGACAATTTTTTTTCGAGGCGCCTCCGAAGATTTGCTGCCGTCGGCTTAATTATTTATATTTTGTTTTACAATATTAAGGAAAATATTGTTCACAGGTTGTGCGATCGACTAATTAAATTTGTATTGCCTGTAGCGTCTGGAAAAATTCTTGAAAAAGGGCCTTTTTCACGCCGAATTAACGTTACCCCCCCTTAAAGGGTGAGAAAATTTTTCGACGGAAGCAACTGTAATGGGAAGTAAGGTACTTAAGCAATAAGTAGATATAACTTGAAAAGTTATATTTTACAGTATTATTTAACTATATATGTGGCATATGAATAATTCCATATAAACTTAGATTTTCCGATGGTAAAATCTCGGGTATTATAATTAAACATTTTTGTATCGTAATTTATAGTGTTTTAGAAATCAACAAAATATTTCAATTACTTTATCAATACATGAGAGTTATTAAGTGAATAATAAAGTGCAATAATTGATCGATGCTCAGTAGAGACGGAATTGACCATGTACAAAATTAAATGTTGCGCAATCATCGACAATTATAATTGCTTTTTTAGATAGGCGAAGAAGAGACTATATTAAATATACTGAAAATTTGGGAAGTTGCTACACATATCTATTGACGAATTTGAGATATGCACGTATCATCTCAAAAAGAAAAAATTACATACTAACAATTCTTTATACGTAGAATTAAGTCAGAGGAATTAGCTGCGACTTCAATGGACAATAATTTATTACCGGAATGCAATGAAAGTGTTTAATTTTCAATTTTAAATTAATTTCATTCGGAATTTACAGATGAAGACAAGGAATATGACCAATTTGTCGCTTGGCTAAAATATAATCAAGCATCTACGAAGTGGGAAGAACTTGAGTCGAGATATAAGAAAACCGCTAGGAAACGTATTGCTTATATTCGCACCGCAACATGGACTGATATTCTACAGACTTGGCCCATTTTAAAAGGGAATATCTGCTGATGCATTGGTATGTACTAAGAATTAATTTAATATAATCTTGTATTAATGTTAAAAATTTCTTTCGCAGATTAACTCAGACTTCAATTACATATACCCGGAAAAAGCAAACCATCTTCTAAAACACTGGTTCACCTTCAGATAATCGACAGACACAATTTTTGATGAACAAATTAAGGACGACAACAGAGAGAAATTATTTGAAAACGAAGGGAAGGTCCTAAAAGTATAATAATTTAATTCAGCTGTTTTTTAATTCTAATTTTCCATTCGTTTAGACACTATTACCCTGTTGAGGCTGCATGTTGTTCTAAAACCGTTAGGTCGTGTAATACTCAGCAATACATCTCTATGGAAGATAAGCATCAAGGACTCATAAGTAAGTCAAATCTTACACGGTCATACCCAAATTCTTGAAAGGAAAAATATATGAATATACATATGTATGTAAGAAAAAACAAAAATGTTATAAGGTCTGGTCAGTATGTAATATATGCACGAATTTAAGTAATCTACATATGTATATTTAATATATATTGTAGCAATGCAATAGTGAATTATATGTTGGTATGAATAATAAAAATAAAGATTTAAAAAAGTTCTTTGTTTTTAAATTTGAAAAGTTTTGGAAACTTCTACATTCGTTACAGGAAATTCATAGGTTAAACTTTGAGGGTTATGATTATTTGGAGTGAAACTAATTGATAATTTCTCAAAAACTTAGGGTGATGGTGAAATTGAGATGATCTTATAATAATTAGGTAGGTATGTTATCTGGAATTTTTCTTTTTCAGCATCGATATCACTTCTCGTATAATTTTTTTTTTGAACTTCATGAAAGTTTTGGAGTTTTCGTATTTGTATTACATTTCTTTGAGACTCAAACTTACAAATTAATCAAATATCACTTTGTTTCTAAATAATTTTAAAAAATTATCAAAATACAATTAATTTCACTTGGACGAATACAAATTAAAAACTTTAAAAATTATGGCTAGTGCTTGTACTGATTTGATTTGTTTAGTGCAATAAATAGGTGAGTTAGTAATTCCATCATCATTATAAGCAGGCTTAAATTGAGCAAATTATAGGAAGATTTAAACTGGAATTTATGCATAATGTAGCAGTGGTTGTTTTAAGCTTAACCACTCCAATATTCTACCTAAATTTTACAAAAGAGAGGTTTTAATCTACCTAGAAATTTGCTTAATACAAGCAGCCTGCTTAAGATGACGTTGTAATTATTAATTTAAGTATTGACTGTGCTAAAAAAATTAAATCAAAGTGCTTCTTATAAGCTTTTCATGATTTATGTTAGTTTGAAGCATCTCCATGCTACATTCTACCGTATATTCTGAAAGAGTGAGGTTGAAATCTATTCACAAAATGTCTTAGTTTAAGCACCTTCACTGCTTGAAATGATTTTTGGCATTATTAATTTTAGGATAAATGTTTCAGCACGGCGATCTAAAATTCAGAAAGCAGGGGTTCATTTTAAGTAATCAAATGCTAAATAGAAGATTGTTTTCATTCTTAATATAATACCAGAAGAACTCAAATTGAGCTTTAAGTTCTCATTTATTCCGCGATTATATACTTATGTGTATATGAAGGAAGCATGGGGAAATCTTGTTTTAAGACCGTGGTTTAAATTTTGAGCCAGCGTGGTAAAAAATCTTAATTCTACACAGCAAAAATTCTTAGCTGAAAATCATGTTTACTGTGCTTGGCGTATGCCCCATTTCTGCTTAAAGCAAGCATTTATTTTTTTAGTGTACCCAGTAAACTGTGGTATTTATTTTTAAAAATCCCTCACGGGATGCGTAATCAAAATCAAGCACTGACGAATATACACGCTGAACGTATGCTCCAATTATAAATTTTATGAAAAAAAAGTTAACTCCAATCTGGTGACCAGGGTCAGCAAGTAACCGTAATAATAAATCCGTTCTCTTCCTTGATGATAAAGCACCGCCGCCTCTACTTTCATTGTCACTTCATAACAAATGCTCAAAAATCCTCTCCACACTTTCGGATAATTATAGTGCCCGTTTAATCACTTTTTAACATCTTGAGCTGCTTGAGAGAAATCCGTGTATTATATGCATATGCTTCAGCACACACTAGTTTGACCATCGTCCAAAGGACCGTGTGGCGAGTAGAAGGTGTACACAAAATCTGCTTTAGCAATTGCGAAGAAGTTAATCAAAGTAGGTCTAGATTTAAAAAGAAATAAAAATTAGGTAGGAAGCGTTTTAAAAAGTCAGTCAGAAATATTAACTCTTGGGAAAAATCCAAAATCAAAATAACAACACAAAAATAAATAACAAATTTTAATAACTTTAACGTAACTAAATTTGTAAACAAAAATATTAATAAAATATTAATTAACAAAACAAAGATGGAAGCAAAATCTATTAAGGTGGGTAAGGCACCACAAAAGGGGACGATCAAGAGAATTCTATAGCGAAGGAACCGTCCACTCAACACCACGGGAGATTCTTTAGCCATACCGTATTGTATGAAATTTTTATGTGAAAATAGATAACGTGACATAGAAAAAAAACCTTATAGTAAATATACACTTGAATAGGCACGCGGTAGTAAATGGCAATTATGCGTAATACCACACGTTCAGATTAATTTGTTTTAATAGGTTTATTCTTCTAAGAATTGCAATTAATTAAGACCATTTTCCCATTACCTGGGAATTCTAGGAAAAAGACGGTACATTTCTTACTTTGTAAGAAAAATTATATCTGTTTACATTATTTTTTATTACTAACATAATTATATTAATTTAAGGAATAATAAGCATTATTAAAGTATTTTCAATAATGTGTTGGATCTCCATTCTTAGAAATTAATTGGAATACACAGAGGCTCGTGATGGGTTTCTAAGTGCTGTTAATTCTTCGTATGATTCTTACATTGCTAATGTGAAATCTTTGTTGCATGATGATCCGAGACAGTTCTGGAGATTTGTCAATTCCAAACGTAATTCTAACGGCTACCCCTTTCTTCTTTCTTATGACCCTCTACAGAGTGGTGACCCTTGGATAATATCCAACCTCTTTGCGGATTTCTTTAAGACCGCTTTTTGTGATAGTTCCTGTAATATTAATTTTACGGATTTTACCCACTTGACGAGGCTCTCGCCAACATCTCTCCAACCTAAAGAGCTTATACTTGACGATAGTATTATTCTTGAACACATCTTTACTTTAATTGACTACTTCTCGAGTGGCCCTGACGATGCTCCTTCTTGTGTTTTGGAAAGATGTGGATCAACTTTGGTTTCTGTTCTTCGTTATTTATTTAATTTATCCCTTTGTTCTGGTGTGTTCTCATTGTCATGGAAGCTTTCGGAAATTATTCCTTTGCATAAAAAGGGCAGCAAATCCTATATTTCCAACTATAGACCTATTGCTAAATTGAGTTGTATAGCCAAGCTGTTTGAGGCTATTGTCTGTAAGGTTTTCCACCCTACTGTTTAAAAAATTATTAAATTATTGTTTATCCGCTATTGAGTCCGGTAAACAGGTTGACTACATTTTCACAGACTTCAGTAAGGCTTTTGATAGGATTAATCACCGTATTCTTGTTTACAAGCTGTCTATGTTGGGATTCCCCGTTAGTTTTGTTGACTGGATTGCATCCTACTTGCCTGGCCACTCAACGTGTTCGTTTTCGCGGTGCACTATCGCAGTCAATTGACAACACATCTGGCGTACCACAAGGGAGTCATCTTGGACCGTCGCTATTTATTATTTACATTAATGACGTATCTTTTATCCGATTGGGTACCAGTTTTCACAATTTTTTTTTTCATAAAACCTTTTGTCCTAAAATCAAGTTTTCCCAGAAACCCATTTTCCTAAAACCATAATTCCGAATGCCCATATTCATAATGCCGATTTGTATAAAACTTCGTTCTTAGAACAAGTTCGCAATGCTCCTTTTGGTAAAGGAAAATCATCTGTCAGAAGATATTTTTTAAGAAAGGTAAATTTTAATTTCTTATTTTTATTTCAGTACTCTGAGTTCTTTTTAGGAATCATGGTTGTTGGGAAAAAAGAATTTTATTATAAAAGGTTTTGGGAAAAATGGATTTTATGAAAAAGTGGTTTGGGAAAAAAAAATTGTGAAAACTCATCATGGTGTTGTTGGGAAAAAAGAAATTTATTATAAAAGGTTTTGGGAAAAATGGATTTTATGAAAAAGTGGTTTGGGAAAAAAAAATTGTGAAAACTGGTCCCGAATGCTTTTATCCCTACCCACTCGAGAGTTCTTTGCTATGCCGACGATGCGAAAATTGTTCGCATAATATCTGACGATCGTGACTGTGATGCTTTAAACTCCGACTTAGACGCCTTTAATAAATGGTGTCTTATTAATTATCTTCCACTTAATGTTAGTAAGTGTACGTGTATGTCTTTTTCCCGAAAGAGGAATACGCAGCTTTTCGAGCACTCAATAAATGGACATTTTCTTTACAGACTGACTAAGGTGAAAGATTTGGGTGTTGTGCTCAACTCATCGTTTTCTTTTGTGGATCATATTGCATCAATTGCTACTAAAGCTAATGCAACCTTACTCCTCGTCAAGAAATGGTCTAAAGAGTTCGATGATCGTTACATCTCTCATCTGTTGTATTGCACTTTTTTTCTTGAGACCCATTATGGAATATGCCAGCCCGGCCTGGTATCCATTTTATGAGTGCCATATAAACCGTATTGAGGCCGTTCAACGTAGATTCTAACGGTTTGCTCTTCGTAGACTTCCCTGGGAGAATAGTCTTGCCCTGCCTCCCTATCTTGATAGAATTAAACTTATTTCTCTTGACTCGTTGAGGAGTAGACGAAACATCTCCAGAACTGTCTTGGATTTCGATTGTTTGCAGGGTGCTATCAATTCTGCTAAACTGCTGGCTCTATTTAATATAACGGCACCGGCTCGCACCTTGAGAAATGGTGACCTCCTCCACCTTTCATACCATCGTACTAATTATGGTTTTAATGAGCCTAGGACCTCAACGCGCTCGTTCAACTTAAATCGGCCTAATATTGACTTCCACTTATCGAAACGCCACATTAAAGGTCGGCTTTGTTAATGATTAAACTAAGTAATCAGATTGTTGATGAAATTGTAAATTGAATTTGGTGTCCTTTACTGGATTAGCCTATCGGGCATACTGTCGAAAAGACTCCTGATGAAACTTAGTGGTATTTCGTTCCAAGCAGCTAAGACACATTCCTTTAGTGCTTCAACTTTTTCATACTGCTTGCCATTTTTATACACTTTACGAGTGAGCCATCCCACACATTTTCAATAATGTTGACATCTGGAGAAAGGGATGGCTCCATTCGAAGACGGTGATGTTTTCGGCCCGAAACCATTCTGTTACTTGGCTAGCAGTGTCGATACCTGCATGGCCGTGTTGGAAAATCCACGGCATTGATACTAGAGCTTCATCTACGTCAGCGGCTGCTCGTTGAGGACGGCTGATGTACTTCGCAGCATCTTGTCTCCCAGTTAATACTACCAGTTCTAACGGGCCGTTATAAGTGATTGTTGCACCATAAGCGATCCTTGTCGGCTATGATGGCGGATCAAAAGCCGATGTTCTTTCCATAGATCGTGAATATAGTAAGAAATCCCATCTGGTCCATCATATGAAAAGCGTTTTTCTTTAGTAAAAATAACACTATTCCACTCCTGTTTCCAACTGATGTGATTTGTTACAAATTTAGGCAAGCAATTCGGTGACGTTGTAGAAGAGCCGGTTTTTACTTCAGTCGAAGATGCCTCAAGTTGGGGCTTGCCTTAATAATCCGCCGAACAGTCCATACGCTTGCTGAGGTTCCTGTTTGTAGATCAATGTGACGAGCTGATTCTGAAGAGTTTGAGACAAGGCGCAAAATATTCCTCCATTCTCGTTCTGCAGTGGCTCTAACTACTCGTCCTCTATAGTGTGTTCCATATCCTTCTAGATTTTGCAAAAATGAACAAACAACGTTTGCGCTACTATTAATTCTACGAGAATTTCTCTAAACGAATATCCTTCTCCTATTAATGCCGCTATTCTACCAATTTCTTCTTTAGTAAGTTGGTGTTTGCGCTCCATTTTATGTCCACTAGCTATACTTTAATATTTGCTAATCCAATATCTGTTATTTTAACTCCGCATTGAGAAATAGCACCAAATAAACTGATGTTCCTATTCATATGCACTGCGCTTTTATAAGGATTTTTTTACACGAAAAGTAGTTTTTTTTCTAGAATTCCCAGGTAAAGTCTTAGAAGAATAAACCTTTTTGAAAAAAATTTTACCTACACGTGTGTTGTTACGCATATTTGCAATTTATGACTGTGTGCCTATTCAAGTGCTCCACAGTGTTTTTCATTCAAATTGGAAATAGATGATTTATGAGCATCAAAGTATACATATGCTCGGGCGCTGTGTTGATTGATAAGAAAAAAAATTTTTTTTCTTGCGCCCAAGCAAAGACTTATTACGCGAAGTTGAGAGAAAAAATCGTTATTTTTCGTGTTTTAGTTCTCCAAGAGTTGATTATCTACTTGTTGAAACAAATCGATAACGACATTCGACAGACAACAAAAAATTATCTCAGCAAAAAAAATTTCACTCAATTACGTCGCAGGGTTCAGAAGTTATTCGTGTTATTCGATTTTAAAAAGATTGAATAATTGTTCAGACTTCCGGAATTGTTGACATCCTCTACTTCCGATTGTTCAGACATCGCATCGACGCTTTTGCATGTAGAATATACAATATATATATACAATACATATACAAATATTATACAATAGGCCACACCTACTCTCTCATTTGTTGAAATCAACACCGCTTCTCAATCTTCTGTATAAATGCGTTAAAATATAGAACAATAAAAACTAACCCATGGAGTAACTCCAATTCTATTACAGGTTAGCGGGCAAGATCAATTAATGGTACAATCGCATTTATTTTATTTTGCAGAATGTACAATGTACGTAAACTGAATAGGTAGTGAATTTTTCTACCTGGCGTATTTTAGAGATTCGGTATTCTGTTTCTGTTCATATTATTACAATGACAGAATATTGCAGATTTTAATTTTTCACAGGGCCAATTTGTATGTTCAATCAATCGGTCTATCCGGACAATATTTTTAATTTTTTACGCTGTGAGTATTTTACGGTGCAAAGCATATCAGTAGATCAAGCAAGAACCTTTTGTTCTCTTTTCCCTACATCACACTCGCGAAATAATAATACTTTTCCTCTTTTTTTCGGAAAATAGCCATTCTTCCTTGCCTGGTAGGTGGGTGGTAAATTCGCCGCATGCGTGAAAAAGTAATCAAATTAAATTTTCGTCTTCTTTTTATCACTTTTTCTAATGTTTTGAATTGTACTGAGCCAATCGCATCGCCGCTGAATCTCCTGTATAAATGCGTTGAAATATAGAACAAAAAGAGCTAACTCATAGAATAGGGCCAAGTATGCAACTCTGACGATATTGAAGGTTAAGCAGCAAAGGCAGTTGATAGTACTTGGATGGGGGACGACCCCACACCGGCATGGTTGGGTTTCAAGACTTACCTTTACTTTTTACTTACTTACTTAGAAATAGCGAACGGAATACATTATTAATATTTCATATTGCGTCCATTCTTTCGTTTCATCAGGGATGTTACATGTCGGCATGCGGACAGAGTTCCGATAAGCCAACATGCCGAAAAAATTAAGTAATAAGCCTTCAGTCATTTGCATCATAAGTCAGAAGCCAGAAATGCTTAAATTCCTTAAGCACTTCTGCGGGCCCTTAAGCAAGAATTTCTCAGCGAACAAATATTGGTTAAGCATATTTAGGCCAATAACAATAAGTATCGCGAGAGCAGAGAGCTCAAGTCATGGAAACATATACTTATTGCTTCACAACTTATGAAATATGAGCCCCAAGCGCGTGAAAGAACATGAAAGTGCACCGGCATCCCAAGCAAATTTGTAAAATGAAGAGATTCTCGATAGCTCGATCGGGAATCGAAGAGAAATGGACAAGCATTTTTAATTGGCTTTGACCAATCAATTCAGCGGAGAACACTGAGGACCTTAAGTCCACTTATCCAAAAAGAATTCTAAAGTTTGTGTCCCAGACAGACCCAATTGTTTTTCTTTCGGTCGCTGTAAGCACTAGCATTTAAAACACATTTCATCTTGTAGGCCGATATGCCAGCTTTTATGCAGCTAGCTCGTGGGCCATTAGATCACAATGAGAAAAGAATGAAAAAAAATTTTCGGGAGGGGTGTGCATAACAAAAAATGAATATCCATGCTCTAAAACAGATTTTTCCAGTGCCGGATTAATTCTAGATATTGAAGTATATGATACGTGAACGGAGCGAACGCGATTTTTTTGGGTTTTTTGCAAGGATATGACCTCAGTTAAAGGCTTTTTAAACGCCTGATTTTAAATTTCCTATGTGCCGAACGAATTTGAATTACATCGGATTCAAGAATAGAGCTGAAGATCGAAATTAGCTTAGACTCAATAAAAGGATGCTGCACCCCATGCCTGTTTATGAAGTTATTACTTCTACCTCAAACTATCACTTGCTGAAATTATTTCTCAATATCGATGTTATTAAAATTACTAGTTTTGGAATAGATAAAGTTTATAATTCTTCAAAAAAAAGAAGGAGAAGAGAATAGTAAGAGAGCTTTGTCTTTTATCACTGAATCGGGAGTGGGCTAAAAGAAGAAAACAGCAAATGTTCGGAAGTAAATCGCATATTTTCTATATAATTTAAGGAGATTAAAAAAACAAAATTTTTACACAATAAAGCGGGAGATCAAATCCGCAGTGATATCGTAGTACTGCACAATTTAGCGTAGTAGGCTTTGAAGCTGAATTGTGAAAATTTTTGGGTTTTTTCAAAAGACATGACGTTAATTAAAGGCAATTTTAAGACAGTTTTAAGTTTTGTTCTTTTATATGGTATAATCGCCACTTAAATCGCCGCAAATGAGCGCAAAACAACTTTGTAGACATTTGGGAAGGAGAGTGGGGGGAGGTCAAACATCAAAACCACTTCTGTGTACGCGCCCGCCATATACGTTTATAAGTGTGGAGTGGAGTGACTCCTGCTAAAAAACTAATAAGTGACTCCTGCTAAAACTAAGCACTAATTAATTCAAGTTATACTCTATAAATCGACAAAAAAAAAACTGATATCCCACAAATAAAATATTGAAATTTTTCTAAGAAGAGGTTTTGATAGAAAACACGGCTCTGGCAAACATTTCTTGTAAAAAAGACCTTAATAGTTCGTTGTTTAAGATAGTTCCAAATACTGTGAGTATAAAATTCATCTTGGACTACTACTAAATACTTTAACTTTTTATATTTATACTTTCTTTCATTATTTTCATAAAACAATATTTTCAAACTTATCATGATACTAAAATTCATCAAAAATTAATGTAACAATATCATAGGTAATAACTGAACTGTACTAAATAAATAAAACTCATAAATGAATAAATACGGCCTTAATGGTGTATGTACCTAGAAATCCAAATCGAGTTAGGGTATTTATTTTGAACGGAAATTAGGTTCTATTGCACCTGAAGGACTGATCACGAAAATAAAAGATAAAAAAGAAAATATTTCATTCAAAATCGCATTCACCTTGCAAATCCTATTTTGTTCAGAATAGGTACCTCAGAAGCCCAGAATAAAAGGAAAGGTTGTTACAATAGAGTTAGAATTCTTCTGGGCATGTCTTAATAACACGGCATAAGCCTTCTGCAGAATTCAATTTAATTTTAAGAAGAAAAGAAGAAAATAATAAATCGACGCAATAAGCCTCTTTCCTTAAAATTCCAATTTAATATCAAAAGCTACAGCAAACCCTTTCACTTAGAAGAAGCCGTTTACATAAAACCACCCACCTCGACCTGCCCCCATCTTAAATGCTGTCCCGTCCCACGGCCAGCGTCCGTGCGAAATAACAAATGGCCCCTTACAGAGTCCGGCCATGTCCGAATATTGCGCGTACGCATCTACATAATAAATCCATAAAACATACACACGTATGCATAATTCAATAAACGATAAATTTCCTCTTCATATCGCCCCTGATCTACGACTGGCTTGCGGACGCAGAGCCTTGCCTTCGTCTTCTTCGCAGCGGAGCGCGGCGGCGGTGGTCCAGCACCGTCCTCCGCACGCATACTCATGCGTGCCCGAATTAAAAAATGAAAAAGTGGACTGGAGTAAATGGAAAAAAGCACTGGACGCCTACTTTGCATGTGTTCTCCTCGCCCGGTATCTGCATACATATGGAGCTGAGCCGAGCGGCCGAAACATCTACAGCCTCCAACGCCTCCCCAGGCCCCCAAAAACTCGTCCACGTGTACAGGAGCGAGTTGAACTCAAGGAAATGTCCATTCTCTAAGTCCACGGGCACGGACCTAATTTAAATCTGGTCATGTCGACCACCGGCCCCTGCCACGCCGAAAATTCTTTACGAACACTTCGACCGTTTTTCATCGTGTTTTTTCCATCCTGCGCCATAACACCGAGTCCAGTCTCTCCTCGTCCGCACCTGCTACCTCTTCTCCACCACCCAAGCATCCAACGTACCAGCGTTGCTTGAACTACTTTCAACCCGGCCCCAGTGTAGAGATAATTTCTCAACCGGATCTCACCCCTTTGTTGTACGTGGAATTTGCTCCTTTCGCCTGTGTTTGTTCTTCCCGCTTTCTGGCACTTTTTTGTGCTCGTTGACGTTGGTATCCTTCACCCCTTTCGCTGGACCACTTTCGCCCACTCCTTTGTTTGCGCGGGACAATGTCCAAGAAAAGGAGCATTCAGTGGCGCGCGTACAGTGCACAACTGCGGAGGGGTTCGTGACACTTTGCACGTAATTTTCATCCGAAATTACGCCAAATTCTATAGAAGCGTAATAAAATCTCATCTTGTGCATTGCAACACTTCTGCATTTACGAGTTGTTCAGGTTTCAGCCATGAACTGAAAATCAGATTTCAGATAAGCTGCTAGGATAACTTATTTTCGTTTCTTTGCCATCAAGCCCCGATATTGACTCTTTTGGATTGAGAACTGCAACCGAAGAAAGCAATAATTGTAATAGATACATATTATAAAATTATTGCTGTGGTTCAAACTGGGACAAAAAGAAAAGAATGACTGCTAATGTAAGCATTTTAACAAAACTTGGTACAGTGGAGGAAATAACAATAAAGGCAGTCCCTATTGGTTCAAAAGAAATTTGTTTTTCATGTAGCTGATTTATTTAAAAGCACTTATTATGAACATTAAACATAACTTACATATAACTTATCTAAATTTTAACAATATTGTTCCAAGAAATATTATTATATACGAAATTATTAATCTTTTTAAGCAAAATCATAAGATAAAGGTACGTGAAGTTCTCCACTTTTAAATAGCTTTTACATTAGTTAAGTTATGTTATTAGTATTTCGTAGAGGGCCTCCTTTACTTGAGATAACATACGGGCATTTCTACATTTGTAAATTTAAACTGTTGCAAAATAAATAAAATTGTTCATAGAAGCGCAGTCTAGTTTCAGAGAGAGACACACGTTTGAGACTGCCCTTAATTGGTCGATTTAAATGGAAAAAGGAGATTGATACTGTAATGTGTCGTAACCTGTCTTCTTTAATATTAAATCCCAGAGTACTCCACCTCCATTTGATCTGATTCGTCTAATTTACTGATTTCAGATGTTGTTTTGCTGAACTTAGGTGAAATTAGTTATAACGGTCGTTGCTGTGGTGCTGACGAATAAAAGATAAAGATCATAGGCTTCCTCATTTAATTTGGTTGTCGGATATTGTGTATGCATTTGTAGATTATGAATGAAAGATTCCAAAGATTATAATAAATGACGACTTCCGACTTCTAACGACGAGTAACGTCCTGGGAAACTTTGCACATATATTCAGTCTGCATGACAATACAACAATATGATAACAATTATTGTTTTGTTCCAAAATGGCGGATCCAACATAGCGACCATGGCGAACAATTTCCTCGGATTTATATGAAAATAGGCACTTTCAAGTTTGCGGCGTTGCTGATTTTGAATCTGCTAACAAAATCAGGAAAATAAAGATGGCGATTGGAAATTCTCAACTTGAATGGATTTCCGTTTGATTGAATGTACATGTATGGGTTTTTAAAGTCGATCATTACAAATTTTGTGTCAACATTTCGAATTTCAAGATGGCGGCCGCAAATCCCTACCTTTTATTTACGCCTAAAGGCTAACTTTAATTCTTTTGAATTTGTGCCAGAAAGTACTATATTTATCAATTTAACATATAGGCTACCACTCATTTTAGGGTTACGGAATAGCGGATCGAATATGTCAACTGAAAAGTTTCAACTTCAAGGAATGACTTCAGATTTTGGAGGTTGCTGATTACGAATCTATTATCCTTTAGCAATCCAATATAGCGACAAAAATTCGCAATGAACTTAATTTCCAGGAAAATGGGTTCTTGGTAAGGGTAGCTTAATTCGAATCTGCTATGGAAATTTGGAATTTATGATAGCAGATCCAATATGTTGACCTAGAATAGCTCCAAAATACGTTTAATCAAATGTACGCGTTCCAGATATTAGAAAAGGTTGAGCTTATTGAAAATCCACTGTTGGCAATGTATGGGATAAATGAAATAAAATCAGGCAATTAAGCACACTAAAAAGTGAATAATAAAGGTAAAAAAAATCTTTTTAAGTTGAACATCATCATTTCCCTGCACAATGGAAAATAGCCAACATATTCTTTATACCCAAACCAGGAAAAGACGTATGCAGAATAGGCTCATACAGGCCTATAAGCCTACTTCCGATCCTATCGAAGCTATTCGAGAAGCTCCTGCTCGAAAAACTACAGTACCACATAGAGGCAAACAACATTATCCCAACCCATCAGTTCGGATTCAGAAGTCAGCACAGTACCATCGAGCAAACCCACAAAATCTTCAATAAAATCAAAGAAGCTATAGAAACGAAACGATACTGTATGGGGCTGTTCCTAGACGTCGTCGCCCAGGCGTTCGACAAAGTAAATCACGATGGCCTGTTACTAAAAATCAAACAACTACTACCGAAACAATTTTACAACATCCTCCACAGTTATCTTACCGATAGGATATTTAAAGTAACATACATGAACTGCCACAGCAAGACACACCCAATTAGAGCAGGCGTCCCCCAAGGAAGCGTGCTGGGTCCCGTCCTCTATCTACTGTACACAGCAGACCTCCCCACGGACGACTCAATAACAACCACCACATTCGCTGATGACACAGCGCTGCTATCAGACCATAAGAACCCAACCACAGCAGTCCGACTCCTGCAAGAACACCTGGATAAAGTCATCAACTGGACAAAAAAATGGGGCATACAGCTGAACGAAGGAAAAACAGAACAAATAACCTTCACACTTAGAAAGAAAACTTGCAGGCCAGTCAAAATAAATAACACCCCGGTAAAAATAGTCAACAATGTCAGATACCTGGGAATCCACCTAGATCGCAAACTTACATGGGATGTCCACATTAACAAAAAAAAGGAGCAAATTAAGATCACACACAAAAAAATGTACTGGTTACTCAATAAAAAGTCGAAGCTCAGCCTAGAAACGAAAATTGCGGTATACAAAAGCATAATCAAACCCATATGGACATATGGAATCCAACTTTGGGGATCAGCAAAAAAATCAAATATCGAAATTATCAAGCGAGCGCAATCAAAAATTATCAGGGACATCACCGGTGCACCCCGCTACGTCCGCAACAAAATCTTGCTGAGGGACACTAACATTAAAGAGGTCGATGAGGAAATCGACGCAAATTGCAAAAAGTACATAGCAAGACTCGAACGCCACCCAAATCCGACAGCCAGAAACATCTTAGTTGCTAAAAAGTTTTCCAGGTTGAAAAGAACCGACCCACTTAACTGTACAAATAAATAATCACGAATACCCATCAGCACACAACAGTCATGGGAAACACGCAAACCAAGAAGGTGGATAACACCGGCCAAATCATTAACACAGTTATCGTGAATCCGGAAGATATCAGGTCCGAAAACATCGAGACTATTTTAATTGTGCTGACCACCCTGGTAGGCATTTCGCTAATATACCAGGTCTACAAGGACTATAGGAGGAGTCTCAAAAAGAAATATAGCGTCACCCTACCATAGATAAGAAGACCCATCAGACATCCACCTAGAACAACATGAACCAGCACAGACTGGACCCAGTGGATGGCTATCACAGGATGCAACCAGAAACAACAAACCAACAGCAGTACAAAGGCTTCGTAGACCCGGCGTCTACCAGCCTGTCACCCATTAGTCAGTAAGAGTCGTAATACTACATGTAAGAGTTTATTAAGCTGATGCATGTACAATAAAAAAGAAATGGAAATAAAAAAAAAAAAGTTGAACGTTTTTATTGCACAATTGATGATATACTAAAAGCTAGTTAATAATTATGGGTCACTAATCTGGGGCTTTGATCAGACTAAAATAAATAAATCGGGGGGCGTATTTCGTTGAACACACATTATATAATAACATAATGACAGTATGATTTCCAAGCTTCAATAAAACAGAGATTTCAGGTTGTATTTTTTATGGGCAACTTCGTACCAATTGCAAAATGGTGTGTGATATCCAGCCGGTCAACACCAGAGGCAGAGCATCAGAGCCCAACAGTTTCATCCGATTTAGCAGCATCTAACACGGCAGCCAGAGCATAGCAGTCCAGCCCATTTGGTTGTTAAGTGATTTTCACAGAAGTTGCACACGCGATCTTTTGTGTTTGTGGTGATCCGTTGATCGCGTACACCATTTGTGTGGTACAAGAACCGCATATCTTTTACCCCCATGACAAGTGGTGAACAAAGACCTATAAACAAGCACAAAGCGGTTTTTACGCTTTTCCCATACTTTCCTTCCAGGAAATGATCCTCGTAATATTTCTCCATACGTTGATAGATCGATATCTGGAAATATGGTAGTGTTTTATACACGCAGGTGTGCTGCATGGTTAGGAGTCAATTTCCCATTTTCCCTCCCGGCTTTTAAATTTCCCCCGGTCATTTTTCCTCATGCCATTTTTCCCTTGTTGTATTTCAGTCTATAAAATATTTTGTAATCATGGAACACAATATAAACCAAATTGCCTTCTTGAGCCCTATGACAGATAGCCACTCTTTGAGTAAATTTTTCTAATAACAATATTATTCTTCAGTGCATTGACATAGATTTTATTCTTAGCGTAACCCCAAGGAGCTCGATTGCAGATAACTCTTTGGTAAACTCCTATTGATCCACTTGAATAAAAGATAAAGATCACATCTTCATTTAATATTGTTATATGCATGCTTAAAGCTGTTATGGATTACTAAGAAATCGTTCCAAAGATTTTAGTAAATGACTGCCAGCCATCAGGACCGTCAAAGTTGAACTTATTTTCACCCGTAAACAAGACGTTATTCTATTCCGATGTTCAGCTCATATATTTTTCGGCCCACCGAAGACTTATTTATTTATCCGTTGTTGTAAACGCGGGCTGTTAAATTTGTCATATACGCCTGCATGTCACATTTAACTTGAAACTGGCTTCTATGTGGAAAACAAATGCTTTTCCATTCATCGCTTTATTTAAAATTGCCTGTTTTGCACGTTTAATTTAATTTTACGTAGTTGTCGGCAACCGTAGCTGATAGATTTAATCGTCGCGCTATTTTACTATTTGAGAGCCAACTGTTCTTATAAGCCGTTTTTTACCTACTCTTTTCATCTTCACTAAACATTTTTTCCTCGACATCCTGTATCAATTGATAAAAATGCCACATGCAAACAAAAACATGAATTCGAGTATTTATGCCTCCGTATTATACAATTTCACTAATAATCATAAAAAATTAAAAGTAATTATTATATATTATAAAGGGCCTTTCAAAAAGGACGCTAAACTTTTACACGTAAATAAAACAAGTTGTGTGTTAAATATCCACTCCATTTTTATTTAATTTGAAAGAATATTTTATGGCATTATTAAGTATGGAATATAACGTCATCCGCCGGGGCTTTGCTTCGCGGCACGTATTCGGGAGGTGCAATTGTGGATGATTTTATCGTACAAATCTGCCTGAATTTGCTGGATGGTGGTAATTTTGTTGACTTGTTTGCAGTTTATTCGCGTAGACCTGTGATTTAAAATAGTTGCAATGAAAGAAGTCTAAAAGCGTTAAATTGCACGATCTCGGTGGCCCGATCACGCCGGCGCCGCGCGAGATTACCATTCCCTCAGATCGCTCGTGCAGAATGTTCATTGTGGCATGCGCAGTGTGGAACGTAGCGCCGCCCTGTTGGAACCACATATCGTCGGTATCCATATCATCTAGTTTAGGCCACAAAAAGTTGCTTATCATCGATCTGTAGTGCTCGTCGTTGACCCATTTCGTTTCGAAAGACGTATGGTCCGATCATTCCGCCATTCCATTGTATTTTGCTACATAAGGCTGACAAATAAACAATAAATTTGACAGATGTTGCTTTAACAACATGGCCGCTATAACCTGAAAGTTTTCGAGCGTCCATATTGAAAGATCCTTTGTTAGTCCCCATCAGTCAGGATAGCTACTGCGGGGTAATCACTTAGCATAGTGAACATAAATAATTACAGAAACCGAAACAGAGCCTTGGATAATTGACAGCAACACAGCAACGACTACTATGGCACACAAATACGAAGAGGACAATAGAATGCCTACAAAGGAAGAAAGGGCCTGCAAAAGACACTATGCTGATACTACGGGAGAATATCAAGTGCAGAACTCATTCAAAAATCCATTCCTCCTAAATTAGAAGACTCAAGAAAACAAGCAATGTCGAGATGACTCTAGATGGAGAAAAAGCTAAAAGCAAACGAAGAGCTCCAAACTGAATACAACAAGTGCTTGACGGAAACATAGAACTTGGCCATATGGCCCTCTTAAAACAAGAGCCTGCTCAGGAACGCACGATTCATTGCTATTATATGCCACATCATGCAGTCATTAAAGAAAGTACAATAACAAAAGTGAGAGTGGTGTTAATACACGAAAGTAAACGCACATCGTATATCGCATATCGGAATAAAACGATTCGTAAAATGAAAATTTGTCTTTTACAAAATGCCTAGTGACTGAATATTTTCTTTAACAAAATATCTATGGACTTAAATTTGCCAGTTTGTACCGTGAATTGATTCCGTGTACTCTGTGTACTTCTTGTACATTTATATTACACGGACACGGACAGTGCAATTAGACAGTACCATAATTTATAGAATTATTACATTGATTTTCGAAATGGAGCTAAACGTATTTTAATAAAGAAGAGGAACGGACACCCGAGTGAAAGCCATCATTAAAATAAGCATGTGAATAAAAATATTAATTTCAGAAAGCCATACAAATTTTAATTAAAAAAATTATAATTCATTGATTTTGCTATTGTAATACTGATTGCCGGTGTAAATGAAGGAAATGTCAAGCTGGTTGCCGCATGCGTATGTACGTTAAAACACTACATGTAAAGATTGGTTGTTTGTAATGAATAACTTGCCGCTAGTTAACAAGTAGTTATCTTCAAACAGCTTTTAAGTTTTGAAAACGTGCATCACTTTTGAGATCGGCAATTTTCCAATTGAAATTTTTCCGGATTAGTACATATCATAACCAGCTTTTCAAGAGCAAGGATGCTTGTAGCAAGGATGGGTTTCCCAAAAGCACACTGAAAGAAATATTTGACCATATTTTGGGAGAACCATACATATAGTCCAATTGACTATATACCAAAACTTGACGAAGCTTCGTTAAATATGGAAAAAGTGTTTATTAGAATGGATTTCTGGACCATTTATATTGATGAACATATTTAATCCATGACCAAAGTAAAAGGTCGCAAGCGTCTATTTCATAGTTACCCGGACTGTAAGTTCTAGACGCTCGCAATCATATTATGCTCACAGTGACTCAATAGCTATGTTACTGCGATCATATGATGGTCACTGGGACTATAAACTCTAGTTGCTTTGACTACATTTATATAGGTTTTTAACTACTATATAGTAGCTTCGACTAAAGACTACAGACGTTTGGGCCATAAGATATATACCATTGCAACTATATTATGCTTACTGCAGCTAAAAAATAAAGTTGCTGTGGCTAGAATTATGATCACTATATCCTTAAAATTTAGTCCCATTGACTATAATTTTAAGCATTTATGTTCACTTCATAGTCGATACAACTAAAATAAATTGAAACTAAGACCATAATATGTAGACCCTTGCAACTATAATCATGCTTACTGTTACTACACAACATAGTTGATCCGACCAGAATTATGAACTCTTTATCCTTAAAATTTAGTCCCTTTGACTAAATTTATAAGGATACCGAGACCACTTTATAGTTGCACCAACTAAATTATGTTGAAGCTTGCTTAGTTTCACTGCGGTTCTCCCTGAAATTTAAATAAATAAAAAGTTTTTTAAAAATGTCGATACATATATTTATTTTACTTATACATACAAACTGACTTCTAAACACTTTACTTGGCTGGAATAAATATTTTAATCGAAAAAGGCCGACACTGAAAACCACGGCCGCCTTTTAACAGATCACCTATTGAAATGACTCATCTCTGGCGTTCATGCAGTTTACCAGGAAAGGTTGTGTCGCATACAACCATTTTTCTAGCAAGCTTTCAGCAGTTCAAATCTATATTATAGTTGCGATATCTTTCGTTAGTTCCGTGTGGTCATGAGATCCTTATATATAGTCCATCGTAATTTTTTTTATAGTCAGGGGATTCCTAAATATAGATGCACATGCGTTTAACGAAATAATATATTTAGATAGTACGCGCACCGCAGCAACTTTTTAGAGATTGGTTTGCGCCCAAGGTTCTCTCGCCTATCTTATGGATGCCAAAACTATATCTATAGATTCTCGTACTATATTGTAAAAATTATAGATTTCAAGACTATTTTATTACCCAGCGGACCATGCAAATCCATGCAAATTTTTCTCAGTGCAGTATTTGAAATTTTCATATTTACTTATTTCAATTTTGCAATTTTTAATTACCGTCTGTTTTATTTTTGGAATGAAGGGGTCTCTCGGAAAATCTTGATGAAGACAGCAACAAATATTTTGTTTATTTAGAAAAAAAATGTATTTGATGCAGCATGACGGTTGCTTTTTTTATTAAACATAAGATCCGAAGCGTTTCGTGAGAGCAACAATGTAAGAATTTAAATGTTGCTGCTATATAACCAATGAAATACGCCACAGACGCGTCTAAAATTGAAAAGCTGTTATCTAAAATAATTAAGGATAATTAATTCATCGTCTTCTGCAATGCTTTCCAGATTTTACAGCACTCGCTGCAAAGGATTCTTCTTGTGGTTCAGAGCCATTTTTTAAATAATAGTCCATAGCACCCTCCACAATAGGTACTAATATGTCATCAGTATCTTCTTGCAATGTTATATTTCACTTTGTACATTACATATTCTAATTGTCATAATTTTTGCAGCAATAGAATTCGATTTGTGGACAGAGGGATCTCTGTTCTGTCCGCCAGAACTTCTTGGTTTAGTCTATTTGGTAAAATCTATTGTATGTACATTTGAATTATTCTCGGATGATTCTTGAGCCAACAAAAGAATTGCATTGATTGTTTGAATCATGCCATAGATGCAATAGATTCGACCGTTAGTTTAAACAGAAGCAATGTACTCCTTTATTTCGTCTACATAACTCATTACTTAATTTTTTTCCTTTAAAGCGGATTTAAAGGACTCCGCATAAACTATAATATATGGAAAAGTGATCCCAGTGGATTTGGCTGAACATTTAGTATGTTGTAAAGGGTGTATCTAGTGTTTGGAATTTGAACTACCGGTAATTTGAAGTTTAGTTCATTAAATGTCATTCTCGACTTGACAAAAATTTAGTTTAAGGTTTGACATTTACGAAATGGGACGGTATTCGCTTGAAGAAAGTTGGGAAATATTAAAAACTTATTTCCAAATTGGTGAGTCTTCTACTCAAACTGTGAGAAATTTGAAAAAAAATTGACAAAACAAACTTCCAAAAATTCAATTTGTGGATCAATTCGTGAAGCGAGCTCGTGAAACTGGAATGTTGGTGGATAAACCAACCCTTGTACATACTCGTCCGGTGCGCTCAATCGAAAACATTGCTGCTGTTGCTCAAAATGTGCGTGAGCACTTGTCGTCGCTCTCAACAATTGGACATTGCACGCACTTCTTTGATTCGAATTTTGCGTAAAAACATTGCCATGAAGCCATATAAAGTTCAATTGGTACAGCAGGTAAAGCCAGTTGACCATCCGAACCGTCTACGGTTCGCAAATTGGGCGGAAGATCGTTTGGCCGAAGATGGCGAATTTTACCGAAAAATCATCTTTTCGGACGAGGCTCATTTCTACCTCGGTGGTTATGTTAGTAAGCAAAACTGTCGCATCTGGGGCACGAAAAACCCGCACGTCATCGTGGAAAAGCCAATACACCGACAAAGAGTGACTGTTTGGTGCGGATTTTCGTCCAGCGGCATCATCGGCCCGTTTTTCTTCGAAAATGAAGACGGAGCCGCCGTAACCGATAATGGCGAGTGCTACCGCGCAATGTTGACCGATTGGTAGATATTTAGTTTCAACAGGACGGCGCTACGTGCCATACAGCGAACGCCACAATCGATCTTTTGCGCCCTATTTTCGGAAATCGCATAATCACCAAAAATGCTGATGTGGTTTGGCCGGCAAGAAGCTGCGATTTGAAGCTGTTGGACTATTATCTTTGGGGAGAAGTGAATTATTGATGTTACACCAACAAAACAGAAACAATTGAAGACCTCAAGTACGAATCGAAAATGTACTCAAAAGTTGGGTGGACCGAATGGGCTACTGCCAAGTCGGCCGTGGTGGTCATTTGACCGAAATTGTTTTTCATAAATAAATGACTTAAAACAACCTTTCAAATAAGCGTTCAACCATTGAAAACTAGCCGTTTTTTTTTAACAAAAAGAAATTCCAATTTTTAAATGGGTAGTTCATAAGGTCTTCATCAAAAATCTAATGGGTGCAACGCATAAAATTCGCAATATACCGAGATATTACCCGTCAATGTACGTACAGTGGTCCCGAACCATATTATTTGGTTCAAAAATGGCTGGAAATCTAATAAATTTTTTTTTAATGTAGTATTTTCGGTAAATGAATCCTTGAATTAATTATTATAAATGAATTGTTTACTATGTTTATTTTTCAAATAATTTGAAGATACAACAAAATATTCATATAAACGTTATGCCTAATATGCTACTAGCGAAGACGTTGATGATGTGCTGCATGTGGAATTTGCAAGACTAACATATATCCATTACATAAGTGGAACAGTCGTTTTGCGCATTTACACTGATAATATTGTGTTCAGTGCTAGTATCACTTAATATTACACGGGCGTAGAATTTTATTTCAGAAAATTTTTTCTCAATGGGCTTCAGCATTGGCGGGTAAAGCGGCAAAAATTTCAAACTACATCCACTTTATGGATACGGGCATGGTCCATAATAAAAAACGAATTCTCTAACTGTGTATTGTTATAATTTTTTCAAAAAATTCCCATAAGAATATTTTAAAGCCATCGGCAATTACGGTGGTATTAGCGATTACTTTTTGATGTAAAACACCTTCATTGTTTATAGCCATGATTAATGTCATGTTACGTCCCCTCACAGTGGGTACAACAACATGTGCTCTTTCACTTGTTCTAGCACGGGCTTGTGATCTTCGAAGATGTAGATTAAGTCGATTCACCGTGCGAATTCTCTGGCATACCGTAGTCGCAACTCCAGTGTTAATTCCGAATAATTATATAATATGTCATTTATTTATGAAAAACTTGGTAGTAGCCCATTCGGTCCACCCAATTTTTGAGTACATTTTCGATTGTTTCGGGCCTTATGTTAGTAATCGCAGCTTGAATCTCGTACTTGAGGTCTTGAATTGTTTCTGGTTTGTTGGCGTAACATTAATATTTCACCTCTACCCAAAGATAATAGTCCAACGGCGTCAAATCGCAGCTTCTTGCCGGCCAAATCCCATCACCATTTTTGGTGATTATGCGATTTCCGAAGATAGGGCGCAAAAGATCGATTGTGGCGTTCGCTGTATTGCACGTAGCGCCGTCCTGTTGAAACCAAATATCTTCCAAGTCTTCGGCCGGACCAAAATCCGCACCAAATAGTCACTCTTTGTCGGTGTATTGGCTTTTCCACGATGACGTGCGGGTTTTTTTGTGCCCCAAATGCGACAGTTTTGCTTATTAACATAACCACCGAGGTGGAATTGAGCCTCGTCCGAAAAGATGATTTTTCGGTAAAATTCGCCATCTTCGGCCAAACGATCTTCCGCCCAATTTGCGAACCGTAGACGGTTCGGATGGTCAAGCGGCTTTAGCTGCTGTACCAATTGAACTTTATATGGCTTCATGGCAAGGTCTTTATGATGACATATAATCAACTAAACTTCAAATTACCGGTATTTCAAATTCCAAACTCTAGATAGACCACCCTTTACTTGGGGATACTTGTTCCCTTTACATCGAGGAGGCTTGACTCCGGGAACAAGTATCCTTTAACAGTTTTGTTTTCATTGATAAAATATTTTATATGATTCTTTCTTAAGGGGGGACATCACAGTAAAATTTTCAATGTTTCGAAAAAATTTTTTTTCGCTTAAAAGGTGCTTTAGGGTCTTAAAAATAATATACCAAATGATGGGATACCGCAAAAGTGTCCGAGTGCCCAAATTTTTCATTCTGCGGTTAGAGGTATATGAAATTTTCATACGGTTTCACAGTACTTAAAACTTTAAACGCGTTTTTCTCGAAACCACTTTTTTTGAGCTCGCCGAAGACATAACTCGAGCAAATCTTTACCGATCGACTTGAAATGTTGACAGTAGCTTCGAAATATCTTTCTCCACGGAGCTACGTAGGATTTTTATTTTATATTGCTTAGTTTTTTTTTTATCGACGATTTTATGGGGTTTTTTTTGTTAAAAATCAAATTTTTTTTTCAAACATGCACCATTTTGTGAAAAATCAATATATCGAAAAAATCCTACGTAGCTCGCTAGCTGTTGTTATGTGGAAACCAAAAAGTTTTGGTTTTTTCTTCTAGGTCAAAAATTAAGGAGTCTACGTCTTCGGCCATCGACACGGTTTCAAAAATAGGCGCCTTGGGGCATATGCTGCGCAGCCGCCATTTTTAAATATTTTTTATTGAAAAAATTACATTTTGTACTTTTTTAGTATTGCTATAAAACCTACTTTACAGTTTTTCGATTGATACGTTTATTCAGCCAAAATTAATTCCCGAAAATATGCCTATTTTTTTGTGTGCTACTGTGATGTCCCCCCTTAAGGGGGACTTCCCATGGAGAGCACCATTTTTGAAGGTTTTACATTTATTTCTTTTATGGGAAAACGAATAAAGGTAAACACTTGCAGTCTTTTGGAGGTTGAAAAGGACCATTTAGTACATTTAAAAAAATTATTGAATTACATAAAAATTCAAAATGGCGTCTTTGGCTGTAGTCCAAAAAGTGGTCTAAAAATTTTCAGAGGCAAACGGTGTGCAAGTTTCTGCCTCCCTGGGTGATCAGAAACAGAAATGACTGAAATGTTATCAATCAGCATCCTCTCGATTAGCTACCCACGTACGATTTTTTCGATATCTTCAAAATTGACAAAATGGCGCCAAATTTTTAAAAAAAATTCATTTTTCGCGATTTTTTTCGAATAAAAACGTGGATTAAAAATCGAATTTTTAAGATTTCGAAAAATCCGTACGTGGGTACCTGCAAAAATGTATTTCGAACGTTCTGTGGAAATTTCAAGTCGGTCGGTCAATTACAGTCGTCAGAAGTTTGCACACCATTTTGTAAAACGTGTTCTCGAGAAAAACGCGTTTAAAGTTTTGCAATGTCGGCATTTCGTTCCGGTTCGCGCTTTACATGTCGACTTCAAAGGTCATTTAAGCAATGCTAGAGATCGAATTCCGAAAAATCCTTTCACAGGGTAAATTGTACTTATATATAGATTACAAAAATGCAAAAAAAAAAAAATTGATTTTTTGAAATTGCTCCATGGGAAGTCCCCCTTAAAAGAAAATGCCTAGAGGCTATAAAAGAAAGGATGACTGCTCCAAATTTCATAAAATACTTACAAGACTTTCATAAACATGCAGAATCTTCGAACAAAAATAAATGCCCCTTATAATGGACAACCATGTCAGTTTAGATGGAATAAATTTTGTTGTAGATAATGGAAATATTTTGTGACCATATCTCCACATACATCAAATAAATCACAGCCCTTAGATCGTACTGTATACGGACCCCTGAACAGTTGTAACAATACTGCATGCGATAAAAAAAAGAAAGGAGAGCAGCAATAAGAAAAGCTAAAAAGGCGATGAAGTTTGAAGACGATTGATAAGACCGAAGTATTGAAAAAGGAGTTTGTTTCAGTTTTTTTCATAGTAAGAAAAGAAACTATTGTTGGCATTATTTTGAATAATAAGCACTAATCAAAATGATTATACTAAAGCTAAAAAACACTTTAATTGAAAAAAATCTCATTATAAATCACTTTTTCAAATCTTGATCTTGTATCCAGTAAACGCTGGGACCAAGTCTCCTGTAAAAAAATAGAGGAGTAAGCAAAGAGAGGACCCTTTTCCTTGTTTTCAGTTTTTCTTGAAAATCTTTTCTGTATAAGATATAATTTGAAAAACTACATCATATATTCGTTGATGACCTATTACTTTAAATTTATAAACTTTGATCGTTGAATTCCATACACTACGTTAAAAATATAAGTTTCTGCAAAAAGGGCATCACACCTCCCCACTCTCCCGTATTTGAAACCTGACTTGTTAAGGCGAAAGTTTTTATAAATTCAAATTATTATATTATAAGTATAAGTATTATAAGAATAAATGCAAAAATCTTCTAGAAGTACTCCAAACTGAACTTCTGGAAACAGAAAAGCCGTTGTAAGTGCGTGTCGTCTATGCATCAACTTAGGGTACTGTAGCAAGAGTTGTTTTTTCGTCTGTCAGGATTGTTAAAATGAAAAGAATTCACTCTCATTAAAACTGAATTTTCTTTGTCGAAACTATACAATAATTCATAAGTCAGTATTAGATTTTAACCATGCACATAGTGAGCGAGCGAGCGTTTTGCTAAATCAAGCCAATTTTAACTCTAAATAAAACTGAAAATTGTGGATATCTTGCTTGTCAACGTATCTTGTTCAAAATACTTTTCGTTTAAAGTATTTATAAAGTGCTACTTTCTTAAATTTTACTCACATGGTTTGATAGTTAGAGGGAGGGGAGGGGGAGAAATACTTTATTAACGACTTTAGGAGCCAATATCTCTCGAATTATTCGCCTAAGGAGAAAGTCCCTTAGGAACACTTATTACATTTTTAGAGACCTTTCCAACGAATCCCCAGACGATGTGGCGCGCGAAAAAAATGTCATTCATCAGTTCTATGTATGGAACGGTACTCCAATATTTTTTTTTTCATTGCATAACTAAGTAGAAGTTCACATAATACACTTGTATGTAAAATTTCGCCACAATCGATGGAAAGATGGCGTGGTTATAGGGCTGTGACATACGGACAAACGGACGGACATGACGAAATTATAAGGGTTCCGTTTTTTCCATTTGCCTACGGACCACTAAAAATGTCTTTCCAGTTATATCTTATTTTTTTCGCATCTGTCTGGTATCACGTACCTACTATTTGTTCATTCCTAGAGTCCATAAAAAAAGCCAATAGTATACATTTTAAATATTTTTTTTTGTGAGCATTTGGAGCTACTGTTGGGATCGCTAATGAAGTTCATCCGCCGAATTTAATAATACAGCTTCTCCAAAAAAGTGAAACAAATGCGGATCGAATAGACTCTCACCGGAAAGGATCCGTCTGATTCCATAATCGCCGTTAATAATAATATACATATATGTATAGACAAAACCGCCAAAAATGTTTATTTTTAAAAATACAGAGGGTTAGTAACCGAACTGGGCTTTTGTTTGAAATATTAGTAAATTTATGCTTGTTAATAAAATAAATGGGACTGGAATACTTTACCGTAGATTTCTTTGGATATGACACAACGAAAAAAATCATTTGCGTTAACCACAGTTTATCGGAGAAACACTGTCTCAACCTTTTGCTTTACACATACGAGTATACTTCCGTAAAGAAAATCTTAAGTAAGTATTGCAAATCTTTAAAGTTCCCAGATTCAAGGTAAAATTAAAATTCCCTACGCCCTTGGAGAATGTCCAGGCTGGAGATTTTCTTCAACAAATACTAGAAATACGTGACCCGTTTTTTTACTTTCACTTCACCAGTTAGCTGGAGCCTTATCGCTAGCCAGCATCCACCCCCTTTTTTAAAATATACGAGAATGGTTTTTTGCATTCAAACACAAGGAAACCGTGCACGAACACACACCTTGAGCAGTACCCCGTTCGCGTCGGCAAAAGGACCTTCCACCACTCCTCAGCGGCAAATAGCCGCTCCGTTTACTTTCGTTTCGGTGAAAGTATTTGCATCTACAGACGTCGACTGCTTTGTGCTTTCCCTATGAATGGGTTTTCCACTTTCCCAAGCACAATCAATCTTGCTCACATATACACGCAACCAGGCGCAAGAATCGCTTGCTGTGAATTTTAAGGCTCTGGTCACTGAATACATTAAGTGATCTTTGAAAAAAGAAAAAAAAACGAGGACACAACAAACTCAGCAGAAGGGTCATCTGGAGCTTCGTTGGGAGGAACACAGCAAATCGATGTAGCAAGTGGGGGAGGAGGGACAAACCTGATAAGAGTGGGTTGAATCACCCCTTTATGCTTCTCGTTGTAGCGTATAAACATAATTATTTTGACTTCGACTTTTTGCCCGGGCGGGCGGCGAGTAAGGGGGACATGAGTTATAAACTTTTCTTTTTTTGCCAAGGGAAAACTCCAGGCAGGACTCTTCGGCACATTAAATTTTAAAGGGGGTAGTCACTGCCGGAACGGCCTCAAAATGTCGAGGTATTTCAGATTGGAATCTGCGACGGCAGTAAGCCGCCATAAAGACACTTCTTTAATATCAGCTCTTAAAAGCGCACCTATTAGCACAGAAGTCCCTTAAATTGTGGTTTACAATCCTCTCTTGATTTACAAGGTGCGGCGAAGATAATCGGCACTAATTACGGCGATTTCACGGGGATATTTAGGAAAATTAATCAAACGGAAGGAAAGATGAATTTTGATGTTCCTCATTTATTACACTTCTTTTGGATACATAGCTTTTCTTTGGGTACGGTTTATATTTAGTAATTAATTATTTATTAATGCAAACCATAAAATTATTAGGAAATTATATCATTTATAAATCGGTTTAAACTCTATAATACTACGTATTTTTTAAAGCGTAGAATGATATAATTTGAACGTTTTTAATTTTAATCACGGACTAATATTTACATAGCATTCGTTTTGAAGAAATTAAAAAAAAATCTAACTAAAGTTAGAAACAAACCATTTTAATGTTTCAGAAAAACTACTGGATCATGTACATCGGAAAAATAATTAAATATTATTATTTGAGTTTTGCATGATAGATCAGAGATCAAGCAAAATAAAGGCGCTTTTCCATTGTTGGGTATGTTTATATTGGTTATGACGACTGACGCGATTGGTGGAGTTGCTATTGTACATGTTCATATTTGTGTATGTGCAGTAAAGTAATATTTCTCAGCGTAACCATTATTGTTGTTTACAGGTAGTGATACTGAATTTTTACTGAATATTTTTTCCTAGAAATTTCTTCCAAATGATTGCAAAACTTGGTTAAAGTACATAAATATATATGTATGTATATTGATATTTATATATTATACTATCCTCCCTATATTATTTCGCTAAGGGTCGAGATCGGCGTGGTACCTAAAGTAAGGACACTTACACAGAAACACCATATATGGGATTTCGAATCCTCAGATTCCCGTTCTTCACCGAAACGTATAAAACTGACATTATATTGATCCACAATTAAATAAAGCTGAGTTAAATATTTCCGTTCATGTAAGAGTACATATCTGGGAATCAGATTTGTACATGGGTGCGCTGTCGCATGGATCGGTAGTGAAGAAGGGAAGGGGGGTTGGCGTTTGGGAGTTTTCGGGGACGCTGATTTCGAATCTGCCATCAAAATTTCCAAATTCAAAATGGCGGATCCATTATAGCGACCGAAAAAGTTAAACTTAAAGGGATTGCCTTGAAAATCCGCATAGGGGGGTTTCTGGGGGCGGGCGCTGATTTGAGATTTGCAATCAAAGTTACAAAATTCAAGATGGCGGATCAAATATGGCGACAGAAAAAGTTAAAATTCAAGGGGTTGCTCTGAAAGTCCACGCAGGGCGGTTTCCGATGGCGCTGATTTCAGTCTACTACCTAAATGTCCAAATTCTAGATGGCGGGCCCAATATGGCGGCCGGAAAAGTCAAACTTCAAGGGATTGATCTGAAAATCCGCACAAGGGGGTTTCCGGGGACGTTAATTGCGAATCTGTAATCACAATTTCCAAAAATTAAAGATAGCGGATCCACGCTTGTGTGGGAGGCATTGGTTTGTGAAAACCTTTAAACAAAATCGTGTTTGGTGCAAACTTATTTATATTTTTGAATATAAATCTATTTAATCAAACGTATTTTTCTTTATAACGAAGCCAAACATATTTTTATTTAAACTTTTCATTGAAGTTTTTCTCAGTGTACCTACCTACTAGCATTTTGATTCTGTGAGTACGGTACGTATCTTTTTTTAAAGTGTTCATTGACTAAGGCAATATTTTAAAAAAAAAATAATTAATAGACATTCGATTCATAAAATAGTCAATTATGTTCTTATCATTTAATCTTATGAATGGATTTACTGTTCCTTTTCGACGTGAGAGTGTAGTTTTGTTGCTTGTCCCAGCACTAGAATTTATCACTTGATACCTTTTCGGCATTAACTTTGCTTGTGCTGAGAGTGCTGACTTTTCCACATGACGAGATGTACGGATTTTGGGAGTAACGTCTTTTATGAAGTCTTTCATAAACCCGTCGGTGTCAACATCGTCGAAATAAACTATTCGATATTGTTTAATTTTATAGCATATATTATATACATATGTATATAGCACCGGAAACACAACTGTTTGCTGCGAAACAGTAGTCGGCACTGTTCATGAATGATAATAGCTTAATGGCTTCGTTGTTTTTGTGTCCGCAGCCGAACAGCAAAATTTACATTAATTTGAAATTTATGAATATATGTAGTTAACATAGTTACTCATACCAACAGCTAGTTTCTGTAACTCTCGCAGTGATAAGTGGAATCACGAAAACGTCACTGTGAGCAATTTCTCACAATACATATTTCTGTAAATCAGTGAGAAAAACTATGACGTCATATTATGTTGGAGAGTGATATAAAAATTACTTTGTGAAAAGAACATCAAATTGCATTGATTTACACCCACTGTGGGTTAAAAAATTAATCCAATAATTATTCAGTTCAAAATTTGAAGTTTGGATGCGTAAAAATCATGGCAATGCGCTTTACAAATTGGAAAATTGTTATCCGTCCCATATTATTTCGCTAAGGGTCGAGATCGGTGTGGTACCAAAAATAAGGACACATTACACAGAAACTACTTACATGGCACAGTTTTGGAATCCGCAGATTACCGTTCCTCGCCGAAACGTATATAACTCACATTATATTGCTCCACAATTAAAAAAACAGTGTTAAATATTTACATTTGTACATGGAAACGCTCGCGCACGGATCGGTAGTAAAGAAGAAAAGGGGGGTTTTCGGGGTCGCTTATTTCGAATCTGCCGTCAAAATTTCCAAATTCAAGATGACGTATCCAATACGGCGACCGAAAAAAGTAAACTTGAAGGGATGGCATTTTAAAGACTTGAAAACAATATATTAAAATTTCTTAATTGTTCCTTCCATTTCGATCAACTATTTACCACAACCGGTTGTCTTTTCCCGGTTTTAGCTTAAAGTATTTCTTCTGTTAATTTAATCCTAGCACATTTCAATTCGGTGAGGCGAATTTGTCTGATGTGTTGTCTCGGCTATCGCTGCAATCACAGAGAGGGAAAAATCCTGTTGTTATTACTGTGAACGGCCAAAACTACTAAAAAGAGTTATGTGAACTTAAGACTAAGATGGCTACCGTTCCTTTGCCGGTTGACGAAACTTTGAATACTATCCACTATTCCACCATACCGCTCATTCTTTCTTATTGAAAAAGCCTATGTGTACCCGCGTACCTCCGGTAGTAACCAAACGACTACACAAGATTAAGGTCATATAAATAAACTTTCCTTAAATTCATCACATCACATAATTTATAAATATTATTCAAATATTTTCAATAATGTGGATCTAAGCGCATAAAAGAATTTGGCACTCATAAATTGAATGATTTTAACTTACAGTCATAAAGGGTACCCGGGTATCCCGGGTAGTAACATAAAGATTAAGAGATATTTTCTAAAAATCAATTTGTGCCTTTGACCTTACATAAATTTTTTAGTCGAAATAGTATCGATGGTGACCTTTGATATTTCATTTGTAAAGAAGTATTAAAGGTCTGTACCATTTTTCACTTCAATGCGAGTTTTTCCGAAATTTCAACTTTGTTTGTCTATTTTTGCTGGATAGTATAGATACTTCCTCTTTTTTGTTTTATTTTGTTTTGCTTTATTTTAACATTAATTTAACTGACTTCAAAATAGACAGATCCTCTCGGAATAAAAGGGATTGCTTAGTTAGTATGTGCACTGTTACCACCATTAATCCACCAGTCCTACCTACGAGCAAAACAATAACAATCAAACCTTAAAAAACGTTATAAAACTTGTGACGCGACACCAACGAGCAAAACATTTGCTCGTAGAGCCGCTCACAATATGATGTACCTGTCTAGACCTACAAAGGAAGGTAATTATCCCGATCAAAGCAGTCGCCATACCGGTGCTCAGAATGGGATGTTTGCTTTTAATTCCTTCATCCTCCCGTATTCGCAATGATTGCGAACTTCAAAAAAAAAAAGCACTGGTCAGCTGTGCTGCGAACGGACTTTACACTTCGCCAAAATTATAAAGGCATACGAACAAGCGCTATCAATGTCCAACACGCAAGGAATCCCCATAACTCACGTCCTAGGCAATGCCAACCCCCGCCTTCAGTCCAGTGTCCGCCAGGCAGCTCCTTACCCTACCTCATCAATTCGTTTCCTATCTGGGAAGCTTATAAGGTTTGCATATCTGTGACCGTGTACACGTTATTTATGAGCGTCTTTATGTACGCCTGTGAGCTGGAATATGTGCCTCCCCAGCTCGGGAATAAGTGGACACGGTCTCGGGCTCCGCTGTGCACCCCCCTGGTATGTACAGCGTACCACTAACGAAGGATCACCCGAGAGCCTTGCGATAAATCTACATATGTGTCCATATTTACTTACAACAACAACACAACGGCCAGGAGATGTTTAAAGGCGGCTGGACCAGGACCAGGCTTCCTGCGGATGGTTCAGCCCGTTGGTAGCCGGGCGGCAGGGGGTGGACGCCGTAAACTTGAAACGATAGTGAAAGTGGGCCCGGGTGGGAATCCAGTGAAATTGTAAAATGAGCTTTCTAATGTACGCGTGTGCTATACACGTAGGGATGTGTAGGGCCGTAATATATGCAAAACTTAGATCTATCCGAGATGTGCTGCAGAATAGGCCAGTGGCTTAGCCGATTCAGAAGAAAGGATGACAGAGTGGTCGGCTGCTCTAAAACTTGTGGGGGCGGCTGGAGTGTGGGTGGCGGTTGAGAATTCTGCCCTACTGCTCCGAGGGATGGGCAGAATGAAAAACGAAATTTGGTTATGCTCCTTTCTGAACAGCGCCTCTATGTGCACAGATAGCTCTACTTAAGTCGATATATGCCGAAGATTGTTTGTGTGGGCACAAATGGCACGTTACTTCACCCGAGAAAGAGGGTTAGAATGACCAGGTCAGTGGTGTGGGACTTAAATGTATTTCGGTGGATGGTGTTCGGCATGTACACGGCTATACCCGGGACTACAGGAGCGTATGTAAATTCGACTCGCATGTATATTTTATGCCTATAGAGTCATACTGGTACTTTCTCCGCAACTCGGCAAGAGTTCCGGAGGGGGGTGGGGCGGGCGATGAGATGCTGTAGTTAAGGCATGAACTGCCAGATACCTAGTGGAAGTAGTTTACCCGCGCACTAATATACCAACAGAGAAGTCAGCTTATCTCTAAGGCGAGTAGAGATCAGATATACGTACTTCAAATATTAGATACAAAGAATTTATAACCCTGCAGCGCTTCGAATACTTCCAAGTGTTTGCAACCCCTTCCCTGTGCGAATCACGTTCGGTTTTCCAGTTGTTATTGGACACCAACCAACCCTCCCATTCCACTTAATCTTTCTTCCAATTTACAGTTGCTTCCTAACGCGCTCCAGCCTCCGCAGAGTAGGGACAACACACTTAAATTAAAATTTCCACATATTTGCTCAGCTTTTATCTAAATATTTTGAAAATCTGAGCCCTATTTGAAATTTGATACGGAATCTTTGACTTATATATAATCGGCTCTATGGTAGTATCTTGCAATAGCGTGTGCTTTTTTTCCCAAATTTTTAAAGTAAAAATTAAACACATATGAAAATGCAAATTTAATAAACTCGCGGAGATGAAACCAGGTGGCCATTTAAGCAGCTTAAAATGACATAAAAGTTGAACGATAGTGAAAAAGGATTCGACCCCTGCGAAATCTGACATATCTGACGGGATTTGGGTAATATCTCATGTAAAAATTGGACCCTACGTAAGAAACATTTCTGCGGCCATGTCAAACACATCACTGCCTGTCTGTATTTATTGCCCGAAGGCTCAAATTGAAAATCACTTGCGGGTACACTTGTGGTCGCTCCTACGTCATTTAGAGTTTCTAGGCGTTAACGTAAATATTTTTAGGTCTACGGTTCAGTTGCCAGTTAACCTTTTCTATGGATTTAACATTTTGTGCTTTGTCGATGGTTAGGTAATTATAGAGTGAATGTGAAAACAAGTAGTAGTAGAAAACCTCTCTGTTTACTGTAACATTAATAGGTTGGTAGACCACTAAGATACAACATACAACACTATTACACTCAAAATAATTTTCAATTTTATAATGGTTGTTTACTCTTTCTATTGGAATATTCAAACATTTTGAGGCCAAAAGAAAGATTCTGTAGCATCGAAGCGTACCCGCCAATTTTGCTTTTATTACCTGACTACGGTGAACCAAACAAGGAAGGTTTAAAGTTTTAGCGGTCCATACATTTCTGGTAATAATTGGTCAAAGCATCCAAAGTACGGGATTGATTTTGGAAAATGACTTTTCCATCGGTTTGTCTGAGAAATGGAAGTATCTTATGATATGTGCGAATATACTATATCTATTTCTTATTGAAGATGATGGGCACAAGTGGAAAACAAATTTTCATAAAAAACTAGTTTGTTTTAAATACATCGAGTGGGACATCAAAAAAAAGTATTGTTGGCCACGTACAGTGTTTTCAGTAGAACAAGCTAGCGGGACAAAAATATTTCGAAGAATTTATTGAATGTAATTGTGCATTTTAATCTTTGTTATATCTCCTGAGTTATATTATCGCCGTTCCAGAAGAACAATGACGTAATTGCCAAAATGATAATTATTCAGAAAACGCAAAAACCCGGAAGTTATATTTTAATAACTACATAATTCAAAAGTTAATTAATCTATGGAGTTGGGACTTGGAGAAATGGTTACAATATGGTTCACACCAAAGTTCAAATGTTAAAGTTTACACCATACCCCCACCATCACTCCCTTTAGTAAATGCGTCGTTGTTCTCCTAAAATTATGATTCAAAATAACAAATTAGTAGATCTAGATAATTGCCTTTTAAGCTATCATTTGGTTTGATAGTTTCCAGGGACTACATCAAAAAGAGAGAGTGTAAGTGAAGCTAAACTAGATGGTAGATTAAATTATACCAAATTAAAAATTGTAAGTAGAAAACTAAAACATACAAACTTAAGTAACGTAACGATAAACAAAAATTTTACAATTTTGTAATCAGTTAGAGAATCATAGAAACCCTTATAAAATCTGGGAATGATGTTGCTGTTCATCAAACTATAAAAAATGACACAAAGTTCACTTACGTCGTTGTCGTACTGGAATCTTAGTTAAAGTCCAAATTACGCCGAATTCCACAATTGCGTCGTTGTTCCACTGGACACTAATACAGACTCGATCACGTCAGGCAGAGAACTGACACATGCGGCGATTTTCTACCGAAATTTTGTCACAAACAGCTGATATTTCTACGACGACGCAACTTCCTCTAGCGGCCATAAGAGCAACTTCAGTTACGTCGTTGTTCTCCCATACGCGCTACATATTGTTGAGAACAATGAGGTACTTAACTGCAATTACTCTAATTTTGCAGTTACGTCATTGTTCTTCTGGAACGGCGATATATATTTTTTGAATTAAATTCTGCAAGAAGTAGTAAATTGTGGAAATTTATTCGGAACTAATAGCTCAGTGGTACATTTGTACGCTTGGCTATCACTTCGGGGTCGGGCCAGAATTGAAGTGCGCTTTTCCGGATAGTGTTAGATGGTAGTCAGCCAACATAGAGTGCATGAACGATTAAAGAAACTGAAGCAGAACCTCGAAGTGGAGAGGATTAGTGGAAGCCCTATGTAGGAGCACTGGAGTAAAATAGGAAATATTTTTTGTTATTCGGAAAACGGTTCTCCTCGCCGATTTCAATGAAATTTAAATACATCATAAGTCATTCGACAGTTATAGGGTCATTCATAAATTCGGTATACACATTATTATTTTATTTTTATCCTTTGACGCCTCCTCCTCCTCAACGCAGCAACATAAACCTCACACCAAACAACTACAATCACATTGTCATTTCTCAAAATGCCACCAATGTTGCGGCGATTCGAAAAATATTTAGGTTATAAAATGTTTTAC
The DNA here is from genome assembly GCA_947538895.1 of Neoitamus cyanurus. Classification (NCBI taxonomy): domain Eukaryota; kingdom Metazoa; phylum Arthropoda; class Insecta; order Diptera; family Asilidae; genus Neoitamus; species Neoitamus cyanurus. The sequence goes on from OX384547.1 coordinate 8,966,922, forward strand.
ATACATATGCATCATTTTTGGGTTCCGTAGCTATCTCAAAGGAGAAAGCGGAACCAAAAGATCATTCTTGCGTTCGTCTGTCACATATAGTACGTTTTTATAAAAAATATTGGGATGATGTTAGCTTTTCATGACGTCCACATATTTCTATTGTCAAAAATTATGAAATATTGTAAAATAAAAAATGAATTTAAAAAAATTTGCTCCTGGAAGGGAAACTGGACTCTAGGTATTTTATAGGAAATGATTTTTAGTCAATTTAAATAACTGATATGTGAAACTTTAAACGGAGTTAAATAATTAATTAAATTTCGGAGAAACATTGGGAAAAACCTGAAATTTAGGAAATTTTAGAGATTTTTTTCATTTAGCAAGTGATTCTACCTGCAGTGGTAGAGGTAGATCAACATTGGTGGCATTTTTGGAAAGCACATTAAGATAATAGTTGGCAGGTGTTTGGCGTGAGTTTGATGTCGCTGCTTTGAGTAGATCAAAAGATAAAAATAAAATAATATTTCCCATCTCGAATTTATAATCACCCTGTAACTTGGAAACTACGCAAAATCGCGCAACATACATGGGGGTGATTCGGATACCCTCAATATGAGGCACCTAAATTTTACCTTTGGACGTCACTTCGCCGGCCAACATATATTTTTTATACGTTTTTTCCTATATAAGTTAGATGAGTTTTATATAAAACTGTGACTTTGATTTTAATTTTATTTATTCCTTACATTTTACTAAATGTTATTTGATCAATGCAAACTGAAAAACAGAACCTGACTAAATTTTCCAAAGCCGCACTACGTGTAGTTCTTGTTAGGAAACTTTTTTTTACTTTATAGGGGGCTCCAACTTCGCAATATAAATATGTAAAAATGACTTATTTTAGTTATTAGAGTTATATTATTTCAGCTTTAGTTTTTAGTATCTATTTCATTAGATTTTAAATTATGAACGTCGCTGTCGCGGCAAAAAAGCCCTATTTTTGTTCTGATTCATTGAAAAAACAGAGGTAAATTATTACAATGACAAAAGTTGGCGCGTAAAATGTATTCTAATAGCATTATAACATCTTTGTATTCAATTTTCAGTAGTCGACTGACAGGAACGAACAGTAAAGAAACATCACAATAGCACGAAAGCGTACATGATGGCTTCATGCGAACACATTCATTCACGTGTGCGCTCAAGCAAATCACCGGTAAGATCAAACTCATGTTTATATATTCGTTAAAATATCCTTAAAAACACCCTTGTCTGTCGATAGCTAATAAAATTCGAATAGCCATGAAATTTCAAGTCACTAGCGCAATTGGAAATATGAATATCCAAAATGCAGCTAAAATGGAAAATGGTCTAGGCAGACACATGTATACAACGGAGTGTTAACTGTAATAAGTATTTAATTTAATAAAAAGCACTTTGGGGTTAGTTATAGTTAATATTTTCAAAACTTCAGATTTTTTCAGTATTCCACAAAAGGAATATACATACATATGTATATACGTTTAAATTTACATATTTTCTTAAATTGGACACAAAAGAAGAAAATAAAGCGGAAACGTTCGCACTCCACCTCAAAAACGTGTTTACCTCAAAACACGGACATCGAAGAACATCCCCGACCTTCAACCCCAAATGGTAACAATAAATTAATCAGATTCAAATTGAAAACAGTCATCGCAGAAATCAATGAAATAAATACGAAAAAAGCTCCAGGTCCGGACAGAATTACCGGTAACCTAATAAAAGCTCTTCCAATGAAAGGCAAACTAGGGTTACAATACATATACAACGCAATGTTAAGAATTGGATACTTCCCTAAAAATTGGAAAAAGGCAAAAATATGTGTCATCCACAAACAGGGAAAGGACAAATGTAAAATGGACTCCTATAGACCAATCAGTCTCCTGCCCCTCCTTTCAAAGGTCTTCGAAAAGTTACTATTCGATAAGCTCCAGACAACCATTGACAAGCTTAAGCTCATTCCGGACCACCAATTTAGCTTTAGAAGCCAACATAGCACTATCGAACAGATGCACAATATAACAAGTTATGTCAAAGTCGCGCTGGAAAAAAACAGTTTTGCGTAGGACTCTTTCTCGATGTAGCCCAAGCGTTCGACAAGGTCAACCACCAAGGCTTGAGAAACAAGATTGCGTCTTTACTTCCGGCAAAATTCCATAATATAATATTTAGTTATCTCCAAGAAAGGATTTTTCAAGTAACTTTCAACAGAAGAACCAGCAAAGTTTATCTAATTTCTGCAGGCGTACCACAGGGCAGCGTCCTAGGGCCGATTCTCTATACACTCTACACGGCAGATATCCCCACTAGCAAAGACGTGCTTACTACTACATTTGCTGACGACGCGGCAATCATGTTCGCTCACTCAAACCCGACACCGGCCTTGAGAATGCTCCAAGAACACACAAATAGAATATTACATTGGTCCAAACAATGGGGCATAAACCTGAACGAGAATAAAATGGAGCAGATCACTTTTACATTAAGGAAACGATCATGCAGGCCGGTAGTGATCAATGATAAGATCAGTCAGGTCAGACAACAGACTCACCTGGAAGTGTCACGTAAATAAGAAAAGTGAGCAAATCAAACAAGTTTACAGAAGTATGCAATGGCTGTTAAACAAACGGTCCAAATTAAACATTAGCACTAAAATCGCGGTGTATAAGGCTATAATAAAGCCTATCTGGACGTATGGGCTCCAGATCTGCGGGGCCACAAAAAATTCAAAGAAACGAATCATTGACACCATGCAGACAAAAATAATTAGAGCAATGTTCGGTGCGCCCCGGTATGTAAAAAACGAAACTATTCTGAGGGACAGGGCTCAGTAACCGAAGAGAAAATCAAAGTCAGCAAAAGGTATAAAGTAAGACTGCAGATTCATCCGAACACAACAGCGAGGAAAATACTTACGGCAGCAGCTGGATTGGATGACTAAAAAGGTCAGACCCACTGGACGACATAAACTAAATATAACCCCCCACGCTTATAAACGCACCAACCACAGTAACTCAACCAGTCAAAGTGTAACCGCGTAAGCCTTCAAGACATTAATCATCCTCCATCATGGGAAATCACAAATCCAAAAAAGTAGAGGGAGAAGTCATAAACTCCATAGTAATCAACCCAGTAGCAGTCAAATCACAGAAGTTGGAACTCACGATGACGATCGTAACGGCATTGGTCGCTGCATCATTTGTATACCAGTTTTATAAAGATTTCAAAAGATCAATCAAAAAAAGATACATAGTCCAAAACGTATAAGGGAAACACGAAAGTCACTAAGCACACTGGTGTATAAGTCGATAAAATTTTTTTTTAACTCGATCCATACAAGTACATTCAATTGTAATGTGGAAATAAATAAAAAAAAATATTTTCTTAACCTAGGCATGTTGTATCTCCCGAGAAAGGTAATAAATTGAGTAACGTAATAAAAATAAAGAAGAAGCATATTGACTACATGAATATCGGATAAAATGTAGGAAAAACGTGGATTTTGAGAAATTTCAGAACATTTGTCCAATTTCGCAAGTGACTGTAACACTGGTGAGATTTTTCAAAAAGAAAATTGAGGCAGTTTTAGTTTGGCGTAAGTTTTATATCGCTGTGTTGAGTAGATCAACAGATAAAAATAAGATAAGAATGTGCATACCGAATTTATGAGTGACCCTGTAATTCGGAAAGGGTTGAGATTGCCTCCTCCCATGCCATTTTTTGTTTGGTTAGGTAGGATGTATCACCTCTTTCATAGCTGTCAGCGCTATCCGAAACACCCTGTATACATATATGAATGTACCTTTAGAAAACTAAGAGTTGGATTTTTTGCAAATATATAGCCATTTAAACGCTTTTAAGCACTCATAATCAAACCGTCTTTCTTACCTTATTATTTCACACACGATAAATTGTTATAAATCGGTAAAACTGTTTGACACGTTTTAGTTGATTTGGAAAATTAACAATTATTAAAATACCAGCGGTAATAATATGAATCATGAATCATGAAATCACACAACTCACTCCTTTATATATTAATTTATTTAATATTATTCTGGAATCATTTTCCGGGCGGAATTCAGAATAGCGATGACTATAATTTTACTTAGTTTCATATTTGACTGAAGGTAATATGAAGAAAATGCAGTTCTGCGTAATATACAAACTTCACAAGTTTTTACGCAACATCCGACAAGTACCTACAACATACACTCGTATATGTAGTAAACAAGTTTTTTAAAGCTAAATTCTGAACAGGAGCCAACTGCGCGGAGGATCTCAGGCTTAACAGTTTATTGCTGACGTCATGTGAAAGCAACTAGCATTTCTCAAGATTTAAAAGGCAAACAATTTTTTTCCTATGATTGGATGACTTATCGCCCAACAAATTTTAGCTCCTTGGTGGTCAACTTGAGACGACGACGAGTCAGGCCGGGAAAGGTTGTTCCATTGTTAAGAATCCACAAGAAGTGGGTGTATGTGAGGCCAAGCATCCCATTGAGAACGAGGAGAGGGCGATTGCTTTTGTGTTTCGAGGTCTTGTTTGAGTTTTTCGTTAGCAGAAAATTGAAGGAGCCCATTACGTCTCTTCGGAAGCACTCCCTACGTGTGCCAAATTTAAATTCCGTGAACAGCGGCGAAACTTGAGTCGCCAACTGAAAACTGATTGCGACAATTCCAAATGGAAGTTGCGACGGGGCGCGCACACAGTTCCCGGAACTCCGGCATTACTCATGGAAATTACGAAATTTGTTCATGTTAAAAGTTTCAGTATTTGGAAAAACTAAATCCCGACAGAGGTTTGGGTCACAAAAATGCCGCTAATAAAGCGCATTTATTTGGTCAGCGAGGCCGCCCACTCCAGGGCGCCGGCCACTGTTCCCACGCAGATCTTGGCGCTTTCCTGATTCGCGGTGGGAGCAGTGGTTTCGGCCCAGGCAATCAATAAACCACCAGGAGTTGACTAATTTACCATTTTTCGCTGTTTATTATCACAAGATCTGTTCGGGGGCTGTTTCGGCCATTAAATATGCGCCACTGAGTTATTTTCACCAATCTAACGGCCATTTAAATGCTAATCGATATGCAAATGGATATTCGGCACCCGAAAATGTTTTAATCAGCTCCGATTTGTTCTTGGCCCACTGGGAAGGTGGAACGTTGACGGTAGTCCAAACGGTAACAAAACGGAAGTCGTTTCTCGTTAGATACGCTGCGACTTCTGAGCCATCGCCTTTAAGATGATTTGATTTGCGATTTAAGTAGGAAAATTAATGGATTGCCCATTCCCGGGGATGCTAGCAGACTTGTCGTCTATTTTTCTTGTATTCTTGCCTGCAGAGGTAGTTCTATTTTGATTGAAAGAAGTGGTTGCTCTCGAAAATTAAAATGTGGTCAATTATAGTCATAAGATTACATATATCATATTACTCTGATAACTTGCTCCAAAAAATTAGGCTGTAGGACACAATCGAAAGGTATTTTGTTATATATGGGTTTCCGTAGATTATAGCCTCTCTTTCTCTATTTCGATTCTACACTGAGAAAAAAATATTGAAATCAAGTGAAAATGTATTTAAAACAAACATTTTCAATTTTTCATTTAAGTGATAAACTGTAGATTCAAAAGTCGTAGATATTTGATACCGTAAATTCACGAACGCCAATTGCGGTAGCTTCTACTGTGGACACCTTAGCGTTCTTCCAATTTTACACTTCATTTCTGCTACACTTATATTCTGACCCTATAGAAAACAAAACAATTTCATTCATGTGGTATTCGAACCAGGGAACTCTGAAACAGTAGCCCATAGCTCTCACAATTGATATACAGATCTATACATCAAAACTTTATTCTTGCCAATTTCAAAAGCTACACTTAATTTCATTCATTCATTCATTTATTTGTATTTCTGACACATCCTATATGTAGTATTAAGTATTATGCTAAGTACAAATTTAAGAGTTAAGATTTGAATAACCTGTACAACTATTGATACATATGTTATATGAGTTTCTCTTGCGTTAGTTAATGATTTTACGTGAAGTACTGTAATGTTCATTTACGTTAAAGGAAAAAGTATACAAATAATTTACAACTAAAGTCGAATAGTTGTAGTTGAATTTTCTTTATCTTAATGCTAGGAGTATGAGGAACAAGAAAGATGAATTAAGGATGACCATACTAAATAATGCCGAACTTCACTTTATAATTTTAAAACATGGATCTATAGTGAAAGAACGAAGTATTATAGCATCAATGGATACAAGACTATCTTCAATTGTAGGTACGTAAACAGAAGAGGAGGCGCAGCTATTTATGTCAAAAAGCAAATCGAGTATAAAGTAATATCAACGGACACAAAATATTCCACAATAATATTAGAGATCAAAGGGATAAGAAATGACAGAATACGAATCGGAACCATGTATAAAGCACGAAATGAATATGATAAAGAATTTATGGGCCACGTGGAAAAAATCTTAACGACCTAAATAAATAAAAACCTGATTGGGGACGCTATCATTGACCTTTTAAAGAGTACCCAAGTAACAGAAGATTACAAATATATGATTGAATTGAGTGGCTACAGATTTTTGAATAGAATAGATAGATCAAAGCAACCCCGCAAAAGAAACAGATATCTCTTCAACTATAATAGTCCGTGTCTCAACCAACATAAACAAAAATAAATAAATATAATACGGAAATAAAACAAAGATTCAGAGCTGTCGGACCACAAGGCAATAAATCTTCAAATCAATGCAAAGAAATGTGAACTAAAAAAATGCCATCATTGCATCAAAGATTAAGATTAATAAATTTAAAGAAAATATTCAATTAAAAATATAGAAAAAAATATCAGCACCGAAGAATTGTCAATGCTATCAAACAAGCAAAAGATAAGAGTACTTATTATAAAAGGATCGAGACAATAATAATGAATGGATTACAGTGGAAATATTGGAACAAAATAAAAAAAGGAATAATGCGTATAAAAAAATGAAACAGAATAAAATAGGTTCAAAGCTTAAAGATAACTATCATGAACTAAAAAACGATATTGATAAAATCGTAAAAATAGCTAAAGAGAACTACATAAATGAGAGATTAAATCGAGCAGGAATAAATAGCAGAAAACTATGTGATGTAATAAACAAACATATTCTATATTAAACGATAAACGACACAAGGACCAATCGAGTGACTGAACTAAGAGGGAAAAATATACACATCTTCAGCCGAAATCGTAAATACACATAACAGGTATTTCTATAATATTCGCATGAACTTGCAACGCCAAATTAGAGAACGGCATGCAGTAGCAAACAATACCAGATCACAAACAATTTTCATGCACCCCAATAGTTCTGAAGAGGTGGAAACAATAATTAAAGAATTAAAGAGAAAAACATCACCCGGAATACATGAAATAACAGCTGAGGATATCAGGACATTAGTAGAATACATTAAAGCGCCACTGGCAACGCATATTAACGAATGTCTATAGAGTGGCGTCTTCCCAAAATGTTTAAAAAAAAAAAGAATAATATCACCAATATACAAAGGAGGGTACGAGGAGGTCCCATCAAACTATATAGGCCAATTACTATACTAAGCAAAAGAAGTAAAATATTTGAGTGTATAATACACAACCGTATAAAGGAGCTCATAAAAAAAACTGGAGGATTCGACAAAAACCAATTTGAGTTTCAGGAACAAAGCGGCGCGCAAGCAGGAGTCGTAGACGTACTCATGGACATCAACGATGCTCTCGATGCAGAATACTATATCCTGCAGTATTTATTGATCTACAAAAAGCATTCGACACAGCAGACCACGACCAGCTTCTGGAACTGCTGGAGCAACTGGGTATCAGAGGGACGTGCAACAAAATAATTGAGAATTACGTATCTTCAAGGACAACAAGAACAAAACTAAATCAACAATACAGTGCAAACAACACAAACATGTGGCGTCCCATAAGGATCAATTTTTCAGATCTTCTTTACCTGCTCTATATAAATAATATTGTTACGAAGTTGTTGTTGAATTCACGTAAAAAGAAATTAAAGTTTATTTTGTAGAAAAGAGAAAAGGATACATGTAATCCCTGCTTTAGTCCGCCACTTGGATGGGGAACAAGTTGTTTCAGAGAGTAGGCAGAACACCTGGGGGGAAAATAAAAAAGGGATCAGAGGAGTTCTGGAGTCGAAAAAAAGTGCGAAGCGGAAAAGTTGTATGGGGAAACGAAAAGTATAGGAAAATAAAATAATCCGAGGTGCGCATAATTGTGTTTCTGGTGTTCTTGAAGTCACGGAAAAGAAGACACGAAGAAAGAAGTAAAAAGCAGAGGCCCTTGGATTACCTACCCCGTAGAGGCGATCTGGCACCGGAAGACCTTTCAGCCCTAGGAAGACGGCTCAGGATAACCCAGGTAAGTACCGTGCCCCCATTGCTTCGATACCCACAGGTCTAATAGCCCAGTAAACAAGCAAAACTAATGTAAAGGAACGAAATGAAAACCGAGGAAAGAACGAGCTGACACAGCTCTACGGGAGGGGTTTGTTCCGAGCGGGCGTGAGTCCTCAACCGTGACTATAAATTCTGGACGGCAAAACCAATCGCCAGCCACACCAATCTCCGTCCGTGGCTCGCTCCACTCTCCAGGTCTCTTCCTGAAATGATAATTTTATGCCGTCCCCAAAATCTCACGGACTATCTTCCGACTCCCCGTCACGTCGCTCTTACTTCACCGCTCGAAAGTTCACCAAAGACCCGAATGATGATCAGCCGGCAAAAATTCGATCGGGCTCCAACTCTTTCAATTCTTCCCGAAAGACCGATTTAACTCCTCAACCGTCTTACGTTATGGCTCTCCAATATAGCCACCTATTTCGTCGAAAATTCGTCCAAACTAACCGAATTTTCACTACCGGTAAAGGTCCAACCAAATCCGACAATCCAAATTCCCTCTCTTTACACGAACCGAATCTCAGCGTCTTCCCGATGTTGGCCTATAAAATAGCCACCCAGTTTGTCCACCAACCGAATAGATAAAAAGCGAGGTTCTATTGACGCCACTCTATCGTACAACTGCAATAATCGTCAACTATCTCCAACTTCCCTAGACTTTCCCGATAATTCTCGGACTATTCCACCACGTTCCAGGTAAGTCCTATGATAATTTTTCACGTCCCCTTTACTCTAACTCACTTCTAAAGAAAGTAATTACAGCAACCCAAAAAAAAGAATGCAACACACGATCCCCTCTGTCACAACTTAGTGTCCCCGTACAGAGCCTCTCTACTTAGCCGAATGCTTCGATGGCTCTAAGTTTGAACATCGCTCGGAGTCAACTCTACGTCTGAAAACCGCACCAGATGTCAAATGGGTAAGTTGTTTACAAACCTGATTCCTTTTTGTTTACTAACTTTACGCCCTTTCTTTTGCTTCCAGGATGCAGAGGATCTTCCCGGGACGCCTTCTCGTGTTCCCCCGGAGATATCTGGACAGCGTGGGACGAATCTTCGCTGGAAAAGTGGACCCCAGGTAAGTCAGTGTTCAGTGTCGATCTCCGCCAAAATTTAAGTGCTTCGGGTTATGAGTGTTGTTCAAAAGAGCAGGTCCGAGAGCCCCAACATCGTGTGAATCTCCTTATAGCACAGGTAGAGACGGGCATAGGCCAATCTTCGCGTTAATTAATTTGATTCGCAGCCAGCCCGTTGAACCTAAAAAAAAAGGATTACACTTCCTCGCGGTACTTCGAATTTAATTTTCCTAAAGGTGATCTTGAGCATTAATATCTCGAAATTAAATCACTACTTTTCTCGCGTGCTTATTCTAACTGTCCCTAACTGTTCCCGAATTTTTAAAATAAACTTTCGTGGGCTCCGCTGCCTAGTGAATTCCGTCGGAAAAAGAGAACGATCGAGGAAAATCTGGGGTTTTTATACCCGAATTTTCCCCTCCTTATGGCGCGTTGTGGATCAAATCGTGGCCGATTAAGTCCGTGTGAAAGTGCGCAGTGGATCCAGGATAATTCCGGGCCCCTTTATCCTGGATCCGAGTCCCGTATTTGGTTATTCCGCGGGCGAATTTCCCGGGAAATTCGGAATAATGGGATCCTTCCCCAGGCCTGTTGGTGAAAGACGACGGCCATTAATAGGGGAAAATATACGATTGTGATTGGCCGAAAAGTGTCAAAGTGAATCCTACTATAAGTGACACTTTTCAGCCTTCGCGAGTGCGAAATTTGAATCCGCGATCGCCGATTTCCCCCGCGAGTGGTTTGTAAATCCGCGGAAATTGTTTGCCGTGGATTAATTCAGTGTCTCACCTGTAATTTGACAGGTAAACAACTTCCGCGGATTTCGCCACAAAATCGCAATTTCGCACCGCGAGTGCCTCCAAATAGTGTTCCCCGTGTTCGATTCTCCCGGAATATCCCGATCCCATAGGGATTTTCGGGATTTTATCGACTTTTGGTCGACCGATCGCCTCGCCGATTTTTACGTGATTTCGCGCTATCCAAGTAATTTCGCGTCGCGAATTTGATGTAATAGGTCGGCCAATGACCCGTGAATCGATTGCAATGGTCCGTTCCCCGGGGAACATGAAGTTCCGGGAGAAATCGAAGCAACACCATTTGGAGGTTAGGTTACCTATGGTGTTGTTTTGGTGGTGGTGTCGTGGGCGCGCTGGGGTCGTCCCCTTGTGGTGTTGTCCTGTCCCCTGGTGTCGTCCTGTTGTTCCATGTCTCTCCTATGCCTTCCCAGAAGATTTACTGATCTTTTTATCCCTTTTTATGTGCCGCGGAGATAAGCCCCTGGAGGCCGCTGGACCTCAGGCAGCATCCCCTGTAAGCCTGGAAAGGCACGGGAGGGAGAGGAGCAAGGACGTTAGAGGGTATGGGGGGATGAAGTGTGATCAGGAAATCCCCTTTTCGACACCCCCTTCAAATGCAGGTATGACGATCCCACCCAACTTCGGAGAAATTTTCTTAAAATTTCTTCGGACACTCCTTAGCCACATTCGCGCCGGGCAGGTTCAAATTAAAAAAAAATTTTTGTCGCATAAATCCAAAAAAACAAAATATATGTACGACCCGCGTCGTACGACCTATTCTTTGGTCCTAAAACTACCGAGGCTAACCGAAGTCTAGCTAATTCCTAAGTCCAAACCTAATAGTCCAAAAAGAAAGAAAAAAAAATCTATATCTATCCGACCCATACCCAAATCCAAAGGTCCTCTCGATTCACTCGACCAATAGCCTACCATTTTTTTCCGAGCTCTAACCTATCCTACGAACTATTCCCTAAACCCGAAATCCAATCCTAACCTAAGTTTATCGACCGCAAAAAAAAACTAATCAATCCCCCGGTGGCTCCTCTCCGCAATGGCTCTTCAGGTCCTTCACATGCCGTACGCCAAGGTCTTTACCGTCCATACCCCGTAGCTGCTAAGCTACGTTCGAGGCCTCCTTGGCAATGTGAAAGGGCCCAACGAACTTTGGAGCAAGCTTTGCAGCGAATTGCCCTGCTGCATCCGAGATGACGTAGTTCCTCTTCCATACAACGTCGCCTACGTTGTATTCTGCCGGACGTCGCCGAAGGTTGTAGACCCTGGCACTTCGATGTGCCGCCTTGACGAGCCGGTCCCTGACGTCTTGGAAGAGAACTTCCCTGGCCTTCTCCTGGCCTTCCAGATTGTTGGTCCGTTCGACTCGGACTCCTTCCTCGGGTAACGGTGACGAATCTCCCTAAAGGCGCATCTCTCTACCGAAGAGAATATAATGAGGTGTGAGCCTGGTGGCCTCATGAACGGAGGTGCGAATCGCGCAGGCAATTTCCGGCAGGTGATTAGCCCAAGTACGATGGTTCTCCCCTCCATACGCCTTCAACATCGTTTTCACCACTTGGTTGACCCTCTCCGAAGGGTTTGCCTGTGGGTGATACCTCGCGGTGAAGCTCAACGCAGCTCCGTACGACTTTGCCAACTCACCGAATTGCCTGCTCCGAAACTGGACGCCATTATCGCACACGATCCATTTCGGTACTCCGAACAAGAGCAATACCGATTCCTCCATCGCCTTGACCAGTGCGGAGGCAGTAGCAGACCGCAGTGGGAATAGCAGCGTGTGTTTGCTAAAATAGTCAACCACGGTAAGTATGTAGGAGTTACCGCTCGACGAACGTGATAGGGGGCCTATGAAATCCAGACACAGTATTTCCCAGGGTTGCGTGACGTAGCTGCAACGCGTCTGCATCATGCCAGCAGGTGCCTGGAGATCCGGCTTGATCGCCTGGCATGTGGCACACCTCCTTATATAGTCAGAAACGTCTCGCTTCATACCCGGCCAATAGTATTGATTGGCCCGCCAGGAAATGTGTGGTCTTCTTGGCTCCTACGTGACCTCGTTCGTCGTGGCCACTCCTCAACACTTCCCTCCGTCGCGGCTTGAGAACGACCACCCTCCAGTGGTCCTGCTCGCTCGCCAGCGCTGGATAAGGCACACGAACTTTCCTTTAAAGGACCCCCTGTTGGACCTTCCAATTTCCAAACTTCTTCGGATTAGCAGGCACTGCAATCCTCATCCTGCTCCACCATTTATCCGGGGTCTCCTCCACGCAACCAACGATTGGCCCTTCATCCTGGAGGGCACGCGACAGGGCATCAGGTACGACGTTGTCTTTCCCCTTCCGATGCACTATCTCCAGCTCGAACTGCTGCAGTCGGACGGCCCAACGCGCTAGACGACCCCGAGGATCCTTCAGCCGGTGCAGCCAGAGCAGCGAATGATGGTCGGTGACGACGGTGAAACGGACTCCCTCGATATAAGGCCGTAGTTTTTCGACCGCCCAAATGACCGCCAGACATTCCTTCTTGGTGGTGAAATATTTCCGTTCGGCTGAATTTAAGGACCGGCTCAGGTCACAAATTACCTTCTCGCCATCGGGATGCTCCAGAGACAGGACAGCACCGAGACCGTAGTCCGAGGCGTCTGTCTGGACGAGAAAAGTCAGACTGTAGTCGGGGCAGGAGAGGATCGGCGCCGTCACCAGGCATTCCTGGGCTCTCTTAAAAGAGTCCTCGCACTTCTTATCCCACGCGAACTTGTTCCCCTTTTTGAGCAACCCAACGCCGATACCAGGAGACCATCCCTATGATTCGTCTAACACTGGAGACGTTCGTTGGTCGTGGTAGGTCCAAGATACCCTGGATCTTCTCCGGGTAGACGCTAAGCCCGTTCTCGTTCACTACGTACCCCAGGTACCGGAGCTCGTCCCTGCAGAACTGGCACTTGTCCCTACCAACGACCAGTCCGGCACCCTTCAGTCTCCTCAGGACCTCCCGAAGGACTCTCCGATGAGTGTCGAAGTCCTGAGTGACGATCACCACATCGTCCAGGTAGACGAACACATAGGGCTCGTGGTCCGATCCCAACACAGTATCAATAAACCTCTGCCACGTCGCTAGTGAATTGCTCAAGCCGAAGGGCATTCTTCGAAACTGGTACAATCCCCGATTCGGGACGGTAAATGCCGTGTACTTCTTCGACTCTTCGGCCACAGGGATTTGCCAGAAAGCGGACTTAATGTCGAGTGAGGAGAGGTATTTTGCATCCCGCAAGCGGTCCAGTATGGAAGAGATGAAAGGCAGGGGGTACGCGTCCTTCTCCGTGACCTTGTTCAGCCTCCGGTAGTCCACACAGAAGCGGTATGACCCATCCTTCTTCTTCACCAATATGATGGGAGAAGCCCATGGACTCGTCGAAGGTCAGCCGGAAAATGGTCGAGCAAAGCAGTAGCAAGGTGCGGGCGATTGTCGTTTATTTGGGCTTTTAGTGTGAATGCGGCTGAAATAGTGAATTTGTGGAGATAAAGGAGTGATATAAATAATAAACTAATTTAATCCTTATCAGCGTAACAGTGGGTTAAGCAAAAAAAGTGTTTTACCTTCTGAGTGCCATTTGGCTTTGGATTTTTTTATTTATCGAGAAAATTCAGATCCGGTTTAAGCGGCTACAGCATATTTCGATCAAATACTGAACAAAGTGCCATTTAAGATACAGAAATGCCAACGTTAAGAAGTGGTCGGACATTCGAAGCAGCACCTACAACTCTCGATCAACAGGAAAATGCTGATGAAGTCCGTTCCATCTTTGAACAGCAAGTCGCCGACGTTCAATCAAAAGTGAACGAGCTCTGTCAACAGGTAAATCCCTGCATAAATTCAAGATGTGAAGCACTGATGGCGTCAGATAAGGAAAAGTGCATGGAATAGGAAAAGATAATTATTGCGCTAGTTCAAAGTTTAACGCAAGTTCGGATCGCAGAGCTTTCGAAAATTCGATGTGATCACACGAAGACAACTTTGAAGCTCGAAACAAAACTCAATGAAAAGACTGAGGATTTGAGAGATGCTCATATCACTGTATTTCAATTGAGCAGAAAAGTTAATTCCTGGACTGCAGACGTGAAATATTACAAAGACATGAGCAAAGAGTCCGCTGGAAAGATCGAGCGTTACAAGAAAGAGCTGCAAACTCAGATAAGTGGAGCGGATCGCTACAAGAGAAAATATGACGAGGATGTTGAACAAACTAATGAGCTTGAGAAAATCGCCTATCCCATCCTTCTTCACCAATATGATGGGAGAAGCCCATGGACTCGTCAAAGGTCGGCTGGAAAATGGTCGAGCAAAGCAGTAGCAAGGTGAGGGCGATTGTCGTTTATTTGGGCTTTTAGTGTGAATGCGGCTGAAATAGTGAATTTGTGGAGATAAAGGAGTGATATAAACAATAAACTAATTTAACCCTTATCAGCGTAACAGTGGGTTAAGCAAAAAAAGTGTTTTACCTTCTGAGTGCCATTTGGCTTTGGATTTATTTTATTTATCGAGAAAATTTAGATCCGGTTTAAGTGGCTACCGCATATTTCGATCAAATACTGAACAAAGTGCCATTTCAGATACAGAAATGCCAACGTTAAGAAGTGGCCGGACATTCGAAGCAGCACCTACAACTCTCGATCAACAGGAAAATGCTGATGAAGTCCGTTCCATCTTTGAACAGCAAGTCGCCGACGTTCAATCAAAAGTGAACGAGCTCTGTCAACAGGTAAATCCCTGCATAAATTCAAGATGTGAAGCACTGATGGCGTCTGTTCACGCAACATACACTTCAGTTGAAACTCCCAGCAGTTTTACCTTATCTCATTCCCTGAGCTATTCAGCGTCAGATAAGGAAAAGTGCATGGAACAGGAAAAGACAATTATTGCGCTAGTTCAAAGTTTAACGCAAGTTCGGATCGCAGAGCTTTCGAAAATTCGATGTGATCACACGAAGACAACTTTGGAGCTCGAAGCAAAACTCAATGAAAAGACTGAGGACTTGAGAGATGCTCTTATCACTGTATTTCAATTGAGCAGAAAAGTTAATTCCTGGAATGCAGACGTGAAATATTACAAAGACATCAGCAAAGAGTCCACTGGAAAAATCGAGCGTTACAAGAAAGAGCTGCAAACTCAGATAAGTGGAGCAGATCGCTACAAGATAAAATATGACGAGAATTTTGAACAAACTAATGAGCTTAATAAAATCTTGAGCGAAGTAAAAACGAAATTGCTGGAAAGTGAACAAAAATTTCAAGAAAATAATAACATTATCGAATCACTGAAAGCTGAACTGAAACATGCTAATGTCTTGCTCAAAGAAGTCCTGGAGGAAGCGAAACGTGTTGTAGAGTCGCCGGACGCTCAGGCGAAGCTGGGCTTGGTGGACGGCAGTAGTGAGGTGCCCAACCATTCTGGTACCAATTCCAATCAAGTAGCTCCAGACGCAGGCACCACTCATATAGTTGACCAGAGCAGTAGTGATGAAACTGTTGATGCACAGAACCAGTCAACGAAGCCAGCGTTTAGAAACAGATAAATTTGCTCTAATCTCTGAAGTATGGTATAAATCCATCGAAAATAGCCAAAATTGTTACAAGCCTGGCGAACATGTAACTATCGATGAACAGCTTTACGCAACAAAAGCGAGGTGTAGGTTTACGCAGTATATGCCGAACAAACCGGATAAGTTTGGTATCAAATTCTGGCTAGCATTTGACGTCAGCACCAAATACATTATAAATGGATTTCCATATTTGGGAAAAGATGAAAACAGAGGAGCTTCATCTCCACTTGGGGAATTCGTTGTTCTCAAAATACTGGAACCGTTCACAGGATGCGGAAGAAGCGTAACTACAGATAATTTCTTTACGAGCGCATCACTAACTGCAAAATTACTAGAAAAAAGAACCACTCTTGTTGGAACTATCCGCGGAAATAAAAGAGAACTACCAAAATTCGCCAAGCAGGCGAAAGATGGCATGCCACGCTTCTCAACAAAACTATTATATATAAATCGAGTCATTGTTCACTTACCATTTACAAGCCAACAAAAAAGTACTTCTACTAAGCTCAAAGCATAAATCTATAAACATCGAAAAAAACGGTAAGCGTATACCTGAAACCATCAGATTCTACAATGGTACTAAATACGGTATAGACATGACGGATCAGATGGCAAGAAAATACTCCGTGAAATCGAAATCGCAAAGAAGGCCTGCGCAGATTTTCTTCAATTCTTCTTGAATTTTGAATTGTTACTTGAAAAAAATTTATTCATGTACCAAATTGTCCTAAATGACATATTTTTCGCTATACATAGTATTATAATATATATAACATTTTAAAGACGAGTTATTTGACCCGCTGTGGTAGGAATAGGTATACATGAAGTATCGGTAGGTTTAGTGCTAATACCAGCAGCCACCTTGTTAAGAATTTAGGACGTGGATCGATACGGGGTTTTATTAATGATTAAGTGAGTGAGTGAGAGAGTGATCAAACTTCCTTAATATGACAACTTGCTGGTCTAGATAGAGTGAAATAACTCCTGCTTGGTCCCAGCAAGCCAAGAGAATACCTATGATTTAGGCCAGAAGCAATGCGATTAGAGATGATAACTTGCTGGTCTAGATAGATGAGACTCACTCTGGTTGGTCCCAGCAAGCCAAAAAGATAACCTATGATTTAGGCCACAGTCAAGGTAAAGATTGAGCAGATTGACGTGAAGATCAAAGGAGCTCACTCACGTATTGAATTTAGATTTTCACTGAATTGTATTTAGATATTCACTGAATTATATTTAGATATCACTCTAATAGATGTCGAAAAAGACTGACTGACAGAACACTAGCATGATGGTTAAGAAAAGTAGCTAGTTTCCAACAACCATTCTGACCTGTTGCCAGAATTGTGGTAGGGGACGAGACATATAAAAAGAGACGAGCAAATAAGAAAGGTTTGAGAAAAACCCAGTGGTTGTCATGTGTGCGCATCATATTCAACGGATTTCAAACATTTGGCAGGGCGCCGTGAAATCGCTGGCAGCGCTAGGATTGAGAAGGATCTAAGCAATAAAATTTGAGGAGTTTGCTCAGGTAATTGGCGCCTCAACAAACTGCTGCCATTCGTGCGGACTCACTTTATCACCGGCTTGCCTACTTTATAAATAGAAACATTCTCGGTTTTGTATGCGGTTTTTTATTTTAGGCTATGCGCTGTGTGCTCACGGTTTTCTTACATATGATATCATTTTAATCTATAACACACCTGATTGAGCAGTTTTGGAATTGAAAATAATTTTACTCTAAATTCAGAAATAGATATGTATGTATAAGTTATTTAGGACCTACAGAGCCCAAACTATTGTATTAAAGGTGCAGAGTTGGGTGAATGTGTCCTGCAAATTGCTGAGAAGTGCGACAAAGAAAAATCTATTATATAATACTATTATTAAATTTAAAAAAAATCACAATTTGTAACTCTTCACAGCCTTCTGTCCCCAGATAAATGTTATTTACTTGCATCCGTAACAGTTTTTATAGTTAGTTACAAATTTAAGTTTCTTTTTCAGATTATAGTTTTAATTTAAACTCCTGTTATTTTGAACCATTGGTAATTTGAAATTTTTTTCTGGTCCCTTGAGTTTCAAATTATCTTGATAAGATAAGAGTCGACTGTATATGCCGCCAACGGTACAGATGTACAGATGTAGAAGTTCTTGTACGGCATGCGTCGCATCAAAGTAGACCTCGGACTGAGAACAGATTTCGAGTGAAATTTCATAATAGCCGACATACGTATGCCAATTATAGGAACCGATTTTATTAGTTATTATGACCTGCTAGTAGATTTAAAACGAAAGCGCCTTATCGACAACATTATAAAACTTCAAATAATGTCCCAGCAGGAAATTTACACATGACGGCATCGAGGAAGTCATCAATAAAAGGGCATGTATACTCATTCCAACATCGATGACATTTCTCACGGCGGTGTCATTGGAAAGTCATGCATGCCTTTCTGCATGACCACGGAATGTATGGGGTCATCACAAAAATACAAAAAGAAGAAGATTTGGATTACTGAGAAGCGCATGAAACAACAAAACCCCAATAAAACTTCAGCTCACTTGAAACAAACAAACTCCTATGCCTTCCTGTTAGCATGGCTATGTCCTCAGAATTGGCATACATACCTTAGTCATGCATGAAATCATCGATGTACTATTTCACGCAATCTCCAATTTCCTGCTGGGGTGCTACCACCATTGTGTGAATGCAGTGACTAGCATCAAAACCCACAACATTCATGACCCATTTTCCGATATATGTAATCGCAGAATTTCCAGATTTAACAATGTCATCCCCGCCACGTGAAGTTCAGCATTCATCCGTCGTGCATCGCATTGAAACAACTGGCCAACCTATGTTTGCTAGTACACGCCGCCGCCGCCGCGCCGGCTCGACCCCGAATATACAGTGAGTGTAAAAAGTCTACGTACGAGTATAAATTTTCAATGAAAAGCAATATTTCACTAAAACGTTAAAATAACTTGATTGTTTCTTTACGCCATATAATTATTTTAAACCTAGGAAATAATATTGTATTCAAAAACAATAATTAAAAAAAATCAGTAGTGGAGAAAAGTTCCACGAAACATAAATCCTCCCTGTAACCCGCGCAAAAAGTCTTCGTACGGTTACACTTTCTTAGAAGTGCGTGGAGGAAGTCCCGTTATTTTTTCAACATTTGTCGGGGAAGTGAACAACGAGTCAGTCAGTAGGAAGTTTCGACCTGATTTTGTTCTTTTACGTGCTAGTGTTGCGTCACTAAAGTGAATAATTAGCCAAAATGAGCCCAAAACGCAAGGAAGCTAGCGAAGAAGAGAAAAAAATCATCATCCGACTGCATAACCAGTGCAAATCATTAGCACAAATTGCTAGTATTACTGGAAGGCCCAAATCAACAGTACAAGGCATTGTGGATAGGTTTTCAGAAAGAAGAACAATTGAAAACAAGCATCGGTGTGGCCGGCCCCGGGTTCTAAATGATCACAATCGACGTATAATTCTGCGAACAATTAGGGATAATCCCAAAATAAGTGCACCAAAAATTTCTTCACAGCTCTCAGAATATGCAGGCATTGATGTATCGACAAGTACTGTAAGGAATGTCTTGCGATCGGATGGATATCACGGTCGAACAGCTAGGCGCAAATATTTTGTTAGTGACATCAACCGAAAAAAGCGTCTAGAATTTGCGAAAAGGTACGAAAACGAGCCTCTAGAATTTTGGCAACGCTCGCTTCGCTCGTGCGTCTAACCCTGCCATCGTGGGCAATCGGCTAGTTTCCACCCTAGTTGCACAAAATACTATTTTCAAATAAGATTTAAATAACATTGTACACTATAAAATGAAGAAGACCATTCGGAATCCAAAATGGAATTAGATTCCTAATATTGTACATCGATTTACAAAATATTACATAAGAATGAGTTTTACCCCCCTACCCCCAAACATAAGGGCATGTAGAGATTTTCTAAACCCCCCCTCCCCCTCGGTACCCATACGTAATTAATGAATGGCACCTAATAGCACTTTGCACCGCACAACGAGAACATTTCACAGTTTCGCTTCGCTCGTGCGTCTAACCCTGCCATCGTGGGCAATCGGCTAGTTTCCACCCTAGTTGCACAAAATACTATTAATACATACTTAATAAAAATCGGCGTATGTCAGCCGTCAAGTAGCAACTGGGCAGGTCCATTGCACTTGGTGAAAATGACATGGAGACCTTGCGGCGATTATCGCGCCTTAAATGCACAGCCGTAGACGGTCCCCGATCGATACCATCTCCGAAGAATAGAATTGGTTGCCTGAAAATGTATGGCTGCCTCCCTCTTTGTCACCTATAGTTATACAAATGAGCCAAGCAGTAAGAAGACCTTTCAAGGCTCCTCGTAGAATTGGGGAAGATAGTCAGAATTAAAGCGGTAGCATACTAGCATGTTAAGGTGTTCTCTTTTAAGTAAGAAAATGTATGATATGAAGTTGCTCGTTTATTTTAAAAGAAATATGTTTTGTTCCACCTAAACTTCGGGTATTCACTGGTATCCAGAGCCTGATTTTTTCACGTTGCAATATCGACAATTCACTGACCGCCTAAATACTAAGCATATCCACTGACCTATGTGCAAGATTGTACAACAATGCTTTACGGAGAAACAATCTTCTCAAAAATCGATCTCCAGAAAGCATTTCACCAAGTGCTAATACATCCCCATGATATACTTAAAACCGCCATCACTACCCCGTTCGGGTTATTCAAATCGCGCTACATGACATTTGGCTTATGCAAGTGGCCCAAACCTTTCAACGTCTGATACATGAAACGCTCAGAGGACTAGACTTCGCGTTTCCTTATCTGGATGACAGTCTGATAGCCTCCCAAAACGAGGAAGAACATAGAGCGCATCTGCGTATTGTACTTCAACGATTACACGAAAAAGGTTAGCAATAAACATCGCCAAATGTTAATTTGGGGCAAAACAAATCGTTTTTTTGGGTCATCTCATATGACCGACCAGATGGACTTCGGCCCCTCCCAAACAAGATTGATTCCATCAAAATTTTAAAAACATTTATAGCAATGATAAATTTTTATCGCAAA
This sequence comes from Neoitamus cyanurus, assembly GCA_947538895.1. NCBI lineage: Eukaryota > Metazoa > Arthropoda > Insecta > Diptera > Asilidae > Neoitamus > Neoitamus cyanurus. Next base: position 8,988,026 of record OX384547.1, read on the forward strand.
TTTATTCCAAACGCAGTGACATCGCAAATGCTGCTTCAAAAAATGGTATGCGGGATTAAATAAATTTTGCTACCTTTGGTCGGAAAGGTAAAAAAACTAGCGAAAGTGAAGGAAAAATTATTTTAAATTTGAGCAAACAAAATAAAAGTTACGCGGAAATAGCGAATATTTTTGGAATAAGCCGGTATACAATTCGAAGTATTATTAAGAGATTTAAAGAGCCTGAAAATGTAAAAAGTCGCGCTCAAACGGTCGTCAGAGGTAACTTACTATCAGGGAAGAAGCGAAAATTGTTCGCGAAATTAATCCAAAATCCAAAAACTAGTGCTTCACAAATAGCAGCGCAGCTGAAGGAAGAACACAATAAGGATGCGCATCCAAAAACTGTACGCAGAGTTCTTCGCAAGGTAAGTTATAATGCAAGTGTATCCAGAAAGAAGCCTTTCATAAGTGCAATTAATAAAAAAAAAGAGGACGACGCAAATAAGTTTGTGCATAAAGATAATACTTTTTGGAGTAAAGCCACGGCAGAGTTTTAGTGTGGTGAAGGCCTAACACAGAATTAGATCCGAAGAACTGCAAGGTACAGTTAAGCATGGTGGCGGAGGAGTCATGGTGTGGGGATGTATGGCTTCTTCGGTGGTCGGAGAGTTAGTTTTTATTGAGGATATAATGGACAAGAGACTTTACTTAGATATTTTAAAAAATAATCGAAAAAAAAGTGCAGAAAAATTGGAACTTCGAGAAGATTATTTTTTCCAGCCAAGACAATGATCCCAAACATATCACCTACATCGTCTGTTAGTGGATCATTTACAACATTCCCCACATGTTACAGGCTCCTACGCAGTCTCCCTGAACCCCATTGAACATCTTTGGGAAGAATTAGAAAGGCGAGTGAGAAAGCACAATATTGCTAGCAAGTTTCAATTAAAACAACTACTTGCCGAAGAATGGAAAAAGTTGGTTCAGAAATAACCTATTGTCCATGCAAAATAGAATGATTCCAACAATTAATAAATTTTTGAGTAAAACTAAAGAAAATCCCCGCTCAACAGATACATTTTTGGACTATTTTTCAGTTATGATTTGAAATAAATTGTTGTTTCAAAAAACTGTTATTTTAATTTTAAATATTATACATAACTCGTTTTTTGAATAGAATTGCTAGTTCAGTTGACTTTGATATAATATTTATTATAATAATATGTTTGAAATAATCAGTTATTGTATTTTGAAATAAAATGGATATTTAAATATAAAATCGCTTTCTTCTATTAAAAATCATAGTCTATCAATTTGTATGGTATCTTCTTTTACAAATATTATAAAAGATTGCACTCAAGCATCCACTCCACGAATTCCTAAACATGACAAGCATAAAAAATTGCCGCAACATATCCTCAATAAAATTATCCAAAGAAAGTGTGCTAGAAGGAATTGGATCCGTTACAGGTTACCATCTATCAAATATGAATTAGCACAGTTAAATAATCAAATTAAATTCTTAATTACACAACATCGAAATAAAAAATGGAGTGACTTGTTAGCAGGCTTAGAGAAATGTTCAAAACCGTTCTGGAAAGTGGCTAAGATAATAAAAAAGAAATGGAATCCTCTACCTCACTAAAGCTGCAAGATATCAGATACGTTGCATGCAAAGAAAAAGCGGAATTGCTTTCCAAGCAATTTGCATCAAATTTCAATGTAACTGCACATCTAAGTGATTCTGCCACAAAAACAATATTTGAAAGCTCTTTGTCTCAGCTCAAAAATATGTAATCTTGTAGTGATCCTGACATATATGTGCGTCCTAAACACATAATAAACATTTTAAAACGGTCTCGAAATAATAAAGCCCCAAGCTTCGACGGTGTAACTAATCTGGCCTTAAAATTACTTCCAAAGAACGGGCATGTGTACTTAACTTTCATAGTAAACTCCTGCCTCCAAACAAATTATTTTCCAGAATCATGGAAAGTCGCAAAGGTCACACCAGTTTTGAAACCTGGAAACCCTGCAGATGACCCATCTAGCTACAGACCAATTAGTTTGATAAGCAATATGGCAAAAATACTAGAAAAGGTAATAAAAGTGAAAATACTAGAGTTCAGCGAACATAACAAACTATTACCTAATGAACAGTTCGGTTTTAGAGAAGGACACAATACCTCCCAACCTGTACTGAGGATTACTAAGCATGTTATAATAAGAAAAATTTTATTAGGAAAAAATCCACTGGACTTCTTTTTGACATACAGTCAGCTTTCGACACTGTATGGCATGAGGCCTTAATTCATAAAATGATGGTTTTTGGTTTTGCCTAATATATTATACGTGCAGTACAGAGTTTCTGGTATAACAGAAAGTTCAATGTACATATGTATGTATTACCTCCGTATCTTCTACCACCAGAGATATATTAACAGGAGTTCCCCAAGGTTCCGTTTTGGGTACAATACTGTATAACATATATACAGCGGACTTTCCAACAATTCCACATTGTCACACATCCATCTTTGCTGATGATACCGTCATTTTTAGCGCGCACGAAAATGCAGTTGCCATTTGTAATAATCTGCAGAAAGGACTAGAGATACTGTACAAATATTTTCATAAATGGAAGATAACAATTAACTTAAATAAAACTCAAGCAATGTTTTTCACACGTAGAAGACACGCACGTTATTTATCCAGCAGTAATATAAACATTAACGGTTGCAAAATTCCCTAGACAGATTCGGCAAAATCCTTAGGTATCACTCTTGATAAAAATCTTACCTTTTCAAATCATACATACGGTCATAAATAAAAGTAACATCTTAATAAAAATACTGTACCCATTCATTAATAGGAGATCGACCCTCAGTACAGAAAATAAACTTGTTATATTCAAAGTAATATTTCAGGCCATTATGTTATATGGAGCACCAATATGGTTTCAATGTGCACGCTGTCATATAAAAAAGTTACAAACTATGCAAAACAAAATACTAAAAATGATCCTAAATTTGCCGTGGCATTTATCCACCTCGGAATTGCATGAAATAGCGGAAATTGAACTCATAACTGCAAAATTTAATAAATATCCCAGCAATTTCCTTGATACATGCTCCTTTTCCGAGAAACCATTAATTTTAAAACTTCGTCAAGAAGTATTGCAGAAGTAGTAGTAGTAGTAGTAATTGTGAGTAGATTTAAGTTTTAACATTTGAATTTTAATAGTAGTTAAGTATATCTCTCATTGGGTTTTCTTTAAATACTGTGTTTTCCCAACTTTCAATATTTAATCCGAACATTTTTTTTTTTGCCAGACTACAAAACTTTCATAGAAGAATGAACATATGTAGATTCTAGCTCTAAATATAAGTCTCTTATTGTATAAAATGTTTATATATAATCTTTTGAAATACATACAAACATACATACAATTAAATAAAAAATGTATGGAATTTTCCCATGATTAATTTCAAATTTTAAAATAGTTTTTAGGACATGGGTCATACATAGAAAAGGAGCTTTTCTCCTTTTCTATATTACATATTATTCTGGGGTTGCTGTATTCAGAAATAAAAACTTAATTCTTTAGGAGCACCTATAACTAGCCATTAAAATAGTTTTTGTATTGAAAAGCATTGATATCAAATAAAAGTAAGAGGAGGATTATCACCTATTCATTGAAGAACAGCTACACCATAGGTAGTTTCACGAAAGAACTAATGGACTCCTTGGACATCCAGACCTTGTAATGAAAAGCAATTAACCATCCGCCATTAAACGAAATATATCTACACCCGAAAGTAAAAAAGAGGAGGAAAGTTGCCCAAAGACCAGCGCTGTAATGGCAAAGTTGAGGAGGCGAGCCTTGCTAGCAATGAGTCCCATCTGTTACTAACGGCTTTCAGGATAATTTAGTGGATGTATTATCATGCATGCTTAAGGTGTACATTACCCGGTGGCAGCGGACTCGGTGCGTCTGGGAGCCAGCAGGACTCCTGAAGTGGTCATAAATAAGAGGTTGCTTCTTCCAGAGGGCCATCCGAGCTGGGTGGTTGTACGCCTGTGTGCTGACGCCGTTGTTTACTTGCCCGGGAGGGAGCACACTGTGCACAGTTAAAATTCCTCTGGATGCGATATTTCCATACATCCCGAGCGAGCAGCATCCAGTTGCCCGTCGCCGCGTCTTCTCCCACAGCATCACCAACGACTCACTAATTACGCCGGCCAGCCTGAGCATCGCCAACAGAGGACCTCAATTTACAGCAAATGCGAGCTTCCGAGGCTGGATGAGGGACTCGAGGCGAGAAACCTCGTAAATCCAACCCTTGAACTCGTAAGAGCAAGCCTTCGTGGCCCGAATGAATTCTGCTCTTCTTTGGAATCGGTTGTGCTTCTAATTAAGTTCGAGAGGTGGCCTCATCAATCCGAACACCCACTTCGCTCCCATGGAAAAAAACAGAAGGGTTCATTATGTAAAGCACTGCGTAGGGGCTGCAAATGATTCCTCAGGGTGTGGAAATAGAACCGCATTTTTTGCCCTGCTCTCGTCCAAAATAAATTTAAAGAAAAATGACTTCGGAAAGTTTGTTTATGTTTTCCGAAATGTTGCCCGTGCCAAAGGAAAAAATCGAACGGGAACTTTGCAAAAATAAGTGCCCATACCTTTGGAGAAAATTAATCATTGCTATAAGGACGTCTAGGGATGGATTAACGCAACCGTAGAAGTTCCAACCAAGTTACCTAACGAGAGGCAATTTCTTTTCCACAATTTTTTATTTGTGAAATGTTCACATACGTTGAGTCGCACATACACAAAATTATACAGTAGATATATTTTAATAGGAATATATTCACATATTGCCAAAGGGAATAATTTTAAAAAACTGTTCCAGACATAAATCAATGTTGTCACATCGTCGACTTAAATTTTACTGCGTAAGAAACGCTTAAAATCGAAAAATTTAGGAGAACTATCATCTCAGTCACTTCGTCGGCGTTGTATTAAGGAGGAACAGATGCGCTACATATTCAGCACTTATGAAGTTCAGGCGGCAGGTGAATTATTGTGACAAACCCACCTACCTCACTGATTTTTTGCACACACTTTTCAGTGTCCCAAATGTACAAAATTTGATATTTTTAAAGTCCCGCCGGGGCGGAAGGGGGGGGCACAGAGGAACAAAAATTATTTTTCAATTTTCTCGGCTTCTATTAAAGCTATGACAAAAGTGATGATACCAGCATAGAGGGTGCTTCGAGCACTAAAGAGCTTAAAGCGTGTGTAAAAAATGAGTGAGGTAAGTGGGCCTAGGTATAGTATAGTTGAGTTTTATATAAGTAGCGAAAGTAAGTTTTCTGTCCAGTTCGACACCTAGATATTTTACATGGTCTGACCAAGAAATTTCTTGAATGTTCATCTTGAGCTTTGCAATTGGTAATAACACTGTTGCCTCCTTCGTGTGAAGAGCATGGCTTGCATCTTGCTTGAGTTTAGCTCTATCTTCCATTTATGGAGGTACTCAAAGAGCCTGTCAAGGCCACGCTGCAGATTCCTGTAGATGTCTGCTACATTCTCATGCGAAGTAAATATGGCTGTATCATCCGCAAATATAGAAGATAAACAGTTTGGCATGTCAGAAAAATCAGCGGTGTAGATAATCTAAAGGATTGGTCCCAACACCGATCCCTGGGGCACTCCGGCGGGGTTTTGCTTTGGGGTCGAGGATACTACTTGTACCGCCTATCTCTGAAGAAGTCACGGACCATGACTTTTAGGGGTAAGGAACCTAAATTTGATCATTTTATGTACTGGTGCGTAATGCCAGACTGAGTCAAACGCAGCTGTCACATTGAGGAGGACAAGGCTTGTTGATTTTTTTTTAAATAAAATTATTTTTAACATGCTGCGAGATCCTGAGCAGCGGTTGTGTTGTGTTGTGCCCGACTCTGAATCCAAACTGCTGATCAGGCAGGATATTACTGTCTTCAACATAATCGATAAGTTTCTTTTTTATCACTTTCTCCAGTACTTTTGCCAAATTACTCGTTAGACTAATAGGGCGATAACTGCACGGATCACTTGGTGCTTTCCCAGACTTTAGATCTGGTATTACTTTCCACGCAATTGAGAATTGTTGAAGCTTAAGATAGGAGTTTATTATGAATGTGAGATAAATAACTGCTTTTCGCGGGAGAGTCTTTAGATATATGTTTGAAATGCCGTCTTTTCGTCGTTTTCGTTGCTGGTAATATACATATCTCTCATTTTGTTTTATTAGTACTGGAATTTGTTTATGCTTAATTTTAACAACATTCCAGAAGGGTTTGGAACACTTTTCCATGCTTCAGAGCAGTAAATTCCATTTTTTGTTTCTAAGTTTAATTACTGCCTTCTTAATAATTTGATTTAGTTTTTTTTAATTCAGTCCTGTAGCAGGGTAACCTGTAACGCAACTATTTTCGGCGGGACATGTTTCGCGTAGTTATATTATCTGATAAGCACCTAGGCAATTTGTCTTGACTTATGGGTGTGAGCTGTGGGCTAGCTTCACGTAGGCTAGAATTTCTAGCATTTGTTAAGGTCGATATCATGTTGTCAATATCAGATCGATGTTGTATTGTTGCGAGAGAGAGGGTTCTTAAGTTCCCTAAGTCGTGCAGGATATTACCCCAGCAATTTGCCCGTGGACAACCACCAAGCTCGATGCCTACTGTTAAAATCTCCACCTATTATAAATCTATGCTGTATGCGAGTTAGCTTCCTGATATCAGCTCTAAATAAACCTTTGACGTGCTTATTTACTGCCCCTCCTGGAAATAAACGCAGATGATATTTATTCGAATGATTAAAATCAATATGATCAAAGAACTCATTAAAGTAGCGGGACATTGATGTGATCGGTTCGTGAGATCCATAATTAGTTTTATGTGTATCAATCCTAAGGAAGTCCACATGCCTCAGTGAACGAGCCGGTACTAATATCGCAAACGACGAAATCAATTTAGGGGAATCAATGAATCCCCGAAGACATTCAAAAGCTAAAACAGTCTTGGAAATATGACGTCTATGCTGAAGTGAATCTAATTTGATGAGTTGAAGTCTATCGTGATAAGGGGGCAGAAAGATAGGATTATCCCAAGGGAGCCCACGGAGGACAAAACCCACATTGCCGGCGTTGAACCATTTCAACGCGATTTATGTGGACAGAGACATAAGGCCACCACACGCAGGAGGTATACTCCAGAATAGGACGAACAAAAGTAAAATATAGGGTTCGGATTATGAAGGGATCCTGAAATTCCTTTGCCCATCTCTTGATGAAGCCAAGCGTCGCATTAGCTTTGTTAACAATAGAATCAATATGAACCGCAAAGTTCATGTGATCATCATAGGACACTCCCAGATCCTTGATTCTATTGACTCTAGACAAAACGCGATGATCTATACAATAATTATAAAATATAGGAGTAATTTTACGGCAAAGAGACAAAGACGTACACTTATTTATATTAAGTGGAAGAGAGTTCATAGAACATCATTTAAAAAAGGCGTCTAAGTCGGTATTCAATAATTCACAATCACGATTGGAAGAACAATGCGGGAAAATCTTGGCGTCGTCAGCATAAAATAAAACATTGGAATTAGGTAGGAATGTAGGTAGGTCATTAATAAAAATGTTAAAGAGGAGCGGTCCCAAGTGACTTCCCTGAGGTACACCGGATGAGTTTATAATCTCTTTGGGTAGGTGGCCGCGAAATAAGACACGCTGAGTGCGAGAGGATAGATATGACCGGATCCAATCAACAAAGAGTGTGGGAAATCCTAAGGAAATCAACTTGTGAATCATAATCGTATGACTAATTCTATCAAAAGCCTTGCTGAAATCTGCAAAGATACAATCAATTTGACTCCCAGCTTCCATTTCAGTTAGGCAAAAATGGGAGAACTCCAAGAGATTAGTAGTGGTAGATCTGCCTTTAATGAAGCCATGTTGAGAAGAGCTTAGGATTTATTTCTGCCCCTATGGTTTTAATTGCTTTTGTTCCGATTAATGACAACAGTTTTGCGGTCAGTTTTTTATTTATTACGAGTGCTACTCCTCCACCTCTTGAGCCTTCTCTATCAAATCTGTAACAAAAGTACGGATTCGAAAATTTAACATTAGAATTTAAACCGGCTTCGGTGATCGGAGCTATGTATGTCAATATTATTTTGATGAATAAAATTAAACAATTCGACAGTCTTTAATCTAATACCTCTAGCATTTCAAGATTTTATTTTGATACCGTTACGGTCCATTGCTAAGATAACAGCGCGACTTCGGAGTTCCCCGGTATCTCTTACAGATTATGGGGGACTACCTGAAGGATCGCACCCTCACCTACGAAACGGAGGATGGCCCAGAAACAAGGGTTCTCTCAGCAGGGGCGGCCCAAGGCTCCATAATGGGACCCGACATATGGAATTATACATATGACGGGATCCTTCGTATGGAGATGCCGGAAGGGCCTTTCCTGGTTGGGTATGCTGACGACATCGCTTCGGTTATTACCGCCAGAGATATCGAGAAGGCTCAGTGGCAACTCAACCAAGTGATACGTCGAGTTAGCCCCTGGCTGCATGACCATGGGCTAGAGTTGGCGTTGGCCTAAATCGAGATCGTCCTCCTGACCAAAAAACGCATTCCCCTCCTCATGGGAATGCAAGTAGGAGACATAACGGTCCAGACTAAGCCTGCGGTCAAATACCCGGGGGTGAACCTCGATTGCAGGCTCACCTTTTGGGAAGAAATAAAGAGCCGGGCGGACAAGGCGGTGACGACGGCGCTGCTAGTGGTCGCGGGGGTCATTCCTATGCCCGTGCCCCGTCAGCATTTGGGTGAGGTAGTAGTCTGCCTCACCATGCCGGCGGTTTAGCCAGATGTCCAGCTGGGGAATAACCCGGGGTGTCCACCGGCCCCGCGACTCCCCATCCCATCTTGCCTGCCAGGATACCATGGTCCTACCATCACCCTAGTGGTCTCCTTCCCGAAAACCGCCTTCTCCCGGTGGACGCACTGTCGCTCCCTGGCTAGGAGGTCAACAGGAATGACCCCCGCGACCACTAGCACCGCTGGTTCCGAGACTGTCCGGTAGGAGCTCGCGATGCGGAGAGCTGCACGCCGTTGTACCGCCGCCATGACGGTACTTCTCCTACTGCATCGCATCGGCCCAGACTTCAGCTCCATACAGCATTATGGCTTCGGCGGTGCGGAGCAACAGGCACCTTTTGCAGGTCCTGGGTCCACCCATATTGGCCATGACCCTGCTCAGCGCTGTCGTCACCGCAGCCGCCTTGTCCGCCCGGCTATTTATTTCTTCCCAAAAGGTGAGCCTGCAATCGAGGCTCACCCCCAAGTATTTGACCGCAGGCTTAGTCTGGACCGTCATGTCTCCTACCTGCATTCCCATGAGGAGGGGAATGCGTTTTTTGGTCAGGAGGACGATCTCGATTTTGGCCAACGCCAACTCTAGCCCATGGTCGTGCAGCCAGGGGCTAACTCGATATATCACTTGGTTGAGTTGCCACTGAGCCTTCTCGACATCTCTGGCGGTAATAACCGCCGCGATGTCGTCAGCATACCCAACCAGGAAAGGCCCTTCCGGCATCTCCATACGAAGGATCCCGTCATATGTATAATTCCATATGTCGGGTCCCAGTATGGAGCCTTGGGCCGACCCTGCTGAGAGGACCCTTGTTTCTGGGCCATCCTCCGTTTCGTAGGTGAGGGTGCGATCCTTCATGTAGTCCCCCATAATCTGTAAGAGATATCGGGGTACTCCGAAGTCGCGCTCTTATCTTAGCAATGGACCGTAACGGTATTAAAATAATAACTTGAAATGCTAGAGGTATTAGATTAAAGACTGTCGAATTGTTTAATTTTATTCATCAAAATAATATTGACATACATAGCTCCGATTACCGAAGCCGGTTTAAATTCTAATGTTAAATTTTCGAATCCGTACTTTTGTTACAGATTTGATAGAGAAGGCTCAAGAGGTGGAGGAGTAGCACTCGTAATAAATAAAAAACTGACCGCAAAACTGTTGTCATTAATCGGAACAAAAGCAATTAAAACCATAGGGGCAGAAATAAATCCTAAGCTCTTCTCAACATGGCTTCATTAAAGGCAGATCTACCACTACTAATCTCTTGGAGTTCTCCCATTTTTGCCTAACTGAAATGGAAGCTGGGAGTCAAATTGATTGTATCTTTGCAGATTTCAGCAAGGCTTTTGATAGAATTAGTCATACGATTATGATTCACAAGTTGATTTCCTTAGGATTTCCCACACTCTTTGTTGATTGGATCCGGTCATATCTATCCTCTCGCACTCAGCGTGTCTTATTTCGCGGCCACCTACCCAAAGAGATTATAAACTCATCCGGTGTACCTCAGGGAAGTCACTTGGGACCGCTCCTCTTTAACATTTTTATTAGTGACCTACCTACATTCCTATACATACCTAATTCGAATGTTTTATTTTATGCTGACGACGCCAAGATTTTCCCGCATTGTGTCTTCCAATCGTGATTGTGAATTATTGAATACCGACTTAGACGCCTTTTTTAAATGGTGTTCTATGAACTCTCTTCCACTTAATATAAATAAGTTATCACTCAGCGACAGATGACGAAGTGGTCACGGTATCACCAATAAAGGAAAGGTCTGAAAACAAAGCAGAAACCAAACTCAAAGAGTTTTGTCTAATGGAGCCTCGATCAAAGTAAGCCCTTATTCTGCAAAGTCGAAATCAATTGAGGAAGAAGAAAAACGGATATTCAAGCCACATCAGGCTGAAATGGGCCCTTTCAAGGCTTATAGTAAAAACAAGAGACCAATCTAAACTGAAACTATATCATCTAAAATAATTTGATCTCTTGAACACATTCGACGAGTGTAGGCATATGCTAGACAGGGTTATCGTGCTCAAACTATATCAAAATCGAGAAGGAAGTGCCTGGAATTGACCATTTCCGGACTTCCATAACCTGTATCCATATTATATGTAGAACATGATGTAGAAAAAACTGAGCCGTGATTGGGCAAATCGGACACCGGGATCGTGTTCAGCTTCCAAAAAGCACATAGGAGTAGGAGACCTCCGTGACAGATAAATATAGTCATAGAATTACTTTTTTTTAATAATTATATAACTATCATGTACTACGAAGCTATGGAACTTGAACTGAAACTTATTTGAAAATTTTAACACAACGCTTAAAATGAAACTAAATTTGAAAATACTTCAACATTTTTCAAAAACTCTTATCTTCATTGGGATTGCACATGTCGAAAGCCTATTACGGATATGTCTTCGATTAATACTTATTTCTACGAAATGCATGCTGCATACGAATGGTGCCTTAATGATTTTAAAATCACTGTATTTCAAACCGAGTTAACACCATTTTCTTCTTAAATGGTCCATAGAAGGGAACCTTTTTATCATTAGCAAAAAAATATTTTCATATATACATTTTACGTAAACATACCTATGCAAAAGGTAAGAGCTGTTTTCATTCCCAAACCAGGGAAGGACGACTACACTCTAGCCAAAAGTTTCAGACCCATCAGTCTAACCACTTTTCTTCTAAAGGGGGAGGGGTGGTGAGAAGGTGTCCGCTCAATGTTCGTCAGCACGCTCACCAGAGTGGCAAATCCTCCGAATCAGCAGTACACGATTTAGTTCGAAGAATCGAGGGTGCGATGGAGTAGGGTGCTTTTGCTCTGGGCGTATTCGTCGATATTGAGGGGGGCCTTTGACAATGCCACTTTCTCCTCCCTGTGTAACGCAGTCAAAGTGCATGGGGTGGACAACGTACTAGTACGTTGGACAAAATCCATGCTGTCACAGAGATTACTGATCGCGGATGGCGCGGACGACACCAGGGCTGAGGTAGGCAGAGGATGCCCCCAAGGAGGCGTACTGTCGCTCCTGCTCTGGTGTTTTCTAGTAGACTCGCTGTTGGATGAGATACAGACTCTCAACGCACACGCGCAGGCCTATGCCAATGACGTGTTTGCACTAGTTTGTGGATACTCACTAAAGATAATTTGCCATAAAGTGCAAGGGTCTTTGGATAGTATCCAGAACTGGTGTGAGAAGCACGGGTTATCAGTAAACCCTAGTAAAACGACGCTAACATTGTTTAATAGGAAAATAAAGCTGAATAACCTTAAACCAATCTTAAAGGGTGTTACAATCCAACTCTCCATTGAGGTTAAGTATCTTGGAGTGATCCTAGACAGCAAGCTCACGTGGAGATCTCATTCCGAACAAAAATCCACCCGAGCATTAAATGCCTTCTGGAAATGCAGGCGGGCCTTTGGGAAGACATGGGGTCTGAGACCAGCGGTAGTCCACTGGCTATATACCGCTGTTATTAGACCCATCATAACTTATGCGTCTGTGGTCTAGTGGATCAGAACAGGAAAAACATCTACCTGTACGATCCTAAACAGAGTACAAAGAGAGGTATACATAGGGATCACTGGGGCCTTCAGCTCTACGCCTGGCGCAGCTCACAACGCAATGCTCAGCTTGCGACCACTGGACATCACAATCCAGGAAGAAGCAATGAAGGCAGTCTGTCGTTTAAAGAGACAAGGACTCTGGCATGACAACCACAGAAACAGCCATGGTGATCTATCACGAAGGCTGTGACTCGTACAGTATGCCAACGGATGATATGCCACCGGTAACACTGTTCGACGACATACACGTTGAAATCCCGAATAGAGACGACTGGGAAAACCCACACCATCTACAGAGAGTTTTTCCAATGTCTTGTATATAGACGGCTCGAAAACCTCTACCAGTACGGGCGCTGGATGGTGTTTGAGCAACGAAATCAAACACTCATATCCTCTCGGAGATTTTGCGTCGGTTTTCCAAGCGGAAATGATCGCTCTTTTGAGTGCGACAAACTGGATAATTGATCAGAGATGGCGTGAAAGGAAGATTGGTATCTGCTACGACAGCAAAGCTGCGCCCTATCACCCGCTCGAAAATTGTCTTGGAATGTAAGAAACGACTGCAGTCGGTAGCTCGCTAATATGCAGTCTCTCTTATATGGGTTCCTAGTCATCAAGGCATCGAGGGTAACGAAAACTGTGATAGCCTAGCAAAGGAAGGCGCGAAATGCAGCCCCTTTGGACCGGAACCACAGATTGGCGTGAATTCTGCAATAGTGAAAAACTGGATAACTCGAAACATGTAGAAAATCCATGCGCAGAGATGGTCTGTGTTACAAACTTGCAGACACACCAAACTCTTTATACGTCGTCGTCCTGATAAGTGCACTGCAGAAACTCTCCTGCAATTAAGCAGGAAAGAATGCAGGAATCTTGTAGGGATTGTAACAGGGCATAGTACATGTGGCAAACATCTACATACCCTGGAAATCGTCAAGGCAGGCCCCCATAGAATCCGTCGGCATCAGGCGTCGCTTTCGGCATCGCCGCACAACTATTGAATACATGCATTCATATGGGAGCTAACCCATAGCCGACTCGGCGGCAGCGCGTTGCGAGAGAGAATTTTAGAGTAATCTTCAATATTTCGAGCGGCAGTGTGGCTTAAGAGAGCTTTAAGAGAGAAGCGATGCGCGATGCTTTCTATGGGGGCCTGCCTTCAGTGACGCTACATGCGCGTCGTGCGAAGAGGATGAGGACAGCGTAGAACACTTTCTCTGCGAGTGTCCCGTGTTCTCCCAAGCGCGGCGTGCTGTATTCGGTGCTGACGTATTGAGGATGGAAGAGATCTGTCCTCGACCCCTATCCGAGGTTCTTCGGTTCATCAGAACAACGAAGAAGTTCGGTTAGGGTGGGGCCAGAGTACAATAGACTGTTAGTCTGAGTGCTCGGGGCTTCGCTCCCCCCCGTTCTAGCAAAGCAAGTCGCAACGGAGTTCGCAACATAATCAGTCCAGTAGTTTATACACCGACCAAAATTCGATTAGTTCCACCCATCTTTTTTGATAAATTTCTGTATACAGGGAAGTTGCATCAAAACTATATATTTCATTTATTAACATATGACATAAAAATTTAGTAGTAGTAATACAGATTAAAGAAAAGAAATAATTTAATAGCTACGCGAAAAATATTAAAACAAGGTGCGAAATTCGATTAGGAGCTCAAAAGAAAATTGTTTTTTTTTAGTAGTTTGCGTGCCCTCCTTGGCACTTTATGCCATCAAAAATACGGTTTTCCATGGAGTCAATTAACTTTCGCAGAGTGTAGAGGTCAATATCATCCCTTGCATTTTTGATGGCAGTCTTTAAGTCTGATACGCTTTTGTATTGAGTACAATTGCCGTAAACTTTATGAGCCAGAATTCCCCAGAGATTTTCAATTGGATTGAGATCTGGAGAACACGCCGGCAATTTCTAAACATCAATGTTTTTGCTGATAAACAAATCCTTCGTTAGCCGGGACCAGTGAATGGCCGCATTATCTTGTTGATATTTCCAATTTATGTCAGAAATTTCGTCAGCATACTCTAGTAGGACGTTGCCCAACAGCTCTACGTATCTGATAGAATTCATTTTAGTGCTAATCCAACATATCGGCGTCTTCCCATTATAACTAAAGCTGTCCAAGTTATAACAGTTCCACCTCCAAAATTGCGACTCATTATGACCTCTCGCTTTTTTTTGCAAATCATGCCAATAGTATTTTTCTCCATTGGGGCCATCCAAATTAAATTTTTTTCCATCTGAAAAAATGATAGATTGCCACTCCTTTTTCCAATTCATATGGTTTCTTGCAAATGTTAGCTTCGCCTCCTTGTGCTGAATCGACAGTGCAGGTTTCTTCGCCATTTTCCGCCATTTAAACCTTCCAGACCAGGACAAAATTTGCTGAGAACAAATTTTTTGATACCGGGAAGTCATATTCTGCCTTTATTTCCCCCGCTTTCTTATTACCATTGGTGGCAGCTCGTAAAATTATTGACCGTTGCTTGCGCGTCAGCTTTGTGTCTCCCTGGATGAAACAGTTTTTCCGTATTTATCTCCTTGAGCCATGTAATTGTTAATTGATATACTTTGCAATAGCGCGATTCGACAAACCCATACTTTTGTATGCCTGAATTTTAGCAATTTCTGCCTCACTTAATGAGGAGCCTTTTCCCATTTTCGCTCTTACTTTATAAAATTGAGTAATAATATAATATTATTTTAACTGAGCTCAAAAATGCATTATTAAATAATAATAATAATAATAAAGCCATTTATTCAACAGTACGTAATACAATTTCTTTAGTATCTACGTTTTATAAAATCTAGGTTGTCTTCTGCTGATTGCCAATCGGTAAAAGGCCTCCTCCAACCTTTTCCATTCATTTCTGTCCTTGGCAGCCCGACTCCAGGTCACTCCTGCGAAATTGGCCAGGTCGTCCTCCCATCTTTGACAGAAGGAAATCCTCATATTCTTGTATATTTTCTCCAGCTCGTCTTACTTCACTCAGACCGAGAATGTCCCATTTGATATCTTTTAGTGCATTATTTAGTTCTGTTAGACTCTCGGCTGACTTTAGGGTTAGAATATTAAGTGCTGCAATTTGGATGCTTTCTTTAATGGGGGGATTACATTTTCCTTTGTTGCTAATGTTATTTTTATTGTTGATTTCTAGTGTAAGTTTTATTGGTTTTTTGTAGGTTGGTGGGTGGTGGTCTAATTCCCCTCGGGGACCAGCCGGGTTGGGGAATGTTAATTCGGTTTTGTTGGTATTCGTTGTTTTGATGTTTTTAATTCGGCTACCGCCTATTTCTAGTTTTTTGATGTGTTCCCTATATTCGGATTTGATTAGGTTCTCTTTCCTTCAGCTGGGTTGATTCTCGATATTTTAGCAAGTTGGTATAATTTGGGTTTTTCAGGAGCTTTGCTGAAGTTGTCCAGAGGAGTAGAAGGTGGGGTGGATTGGATCTTCCTCTTTTCAGGATCTGTTTTGTTCCGTATAATTAGTTTGCCATTCCTTATTGTTGCATAATTTCCAGATGCTCTGGCTTCCTTCATTTTTGGGATAAGAGCCTTTCTTTCTTCCAGTTCCTCTTTAGACAGGTCTTCTGTTACGTAGACTCCTTCTTGGAATTTTACCTTCTTTTTCAAGATTTCGTTTCTTCTCCATGTTAGGGTGCATGAAATTTTTACAGGTCTTATTTTGCCTTCCGTCTTTTTCCCAACTCTGTATACGTTGCTGAGTTCCCATTTATCCCAGTCGTGTTTCTCTTTCTCCGCTTGTTCTGTTGAGCAGGGAGCGTTGAATAGTTCTATTACAGTATTCATTAATTCTAGATTGTTATTTTCACTTTCTTCAACCGTGCCGTAAGACATTATTTTTCCTCGTTTCAGGTTCCAGGTATTTTACTTTTGATCTAGGTAGCAAAATCTCAGACTTCATAGCTTCGTTTTCCTTTTTTATTGGTAGCAGTTGCTCTTCAATGGTTTTGCTGATAGTCTCGGTTATGGTTTGGGTTTGTTTATCATTTTGTTTTTCAATCTCTTCCTTTATAGTGGCCAATAAGATTTTTGTTTGCTCGTCCATACTTGGTACCGATTTTCTATCAACTGGTAGGTTATGGATTGATCTGGCAACACTACAGTGGAACTAGACAGTAGTTGGACTTCTGATTTTTGTCTGTGGTATTTAGTAACCTCAAAATAATTTTGCCAACTTTCGATGTTTATTTCACTGTGGTTAGCACTTCCCACGAAAGGATCATTAGTTTAAATTTATCAACACTGTTTGTTCGCTATTTTTAGTGCATTTTTTTTCCGATCGGTCACTTTTGTACTATTGTTACTAATTAAAATGCGGAGACGATCGCTAAGTAGTGTTCACAGTTTGACAGATAGTCGACTTTCCGCATTATTAAATAAACAATTAAATTTAAGTCACTTGCGCACCAAGAAAACTACGAAAGAACTGAGTAGAAGTAATGGAACTTCGCACTAATATGTACATATACTCTGAAATTTATATTTTCCTGGAATTTGATTACGTTACGTCACCCGCCAGGAGCAGTATTCGGTAATTTGGATGATAACTTATCGAATTTTATTGTAAAGAACAATTTTATTACATACATCCAGTTAATATTGATTAAACTCAAAAAAACTTAATGGAACTAATCGAATTTCGCTGGCTGTATGTCAGTGGTGCACAGACAGACAGGAAATATATGTAAACTTTTTGTTTTGGTCCCCATATCTATAACAATGTCCACCGGAATCAAAAAATAATAATAAAAAATATTTCATGTGCAGATTCAGCCCCGTTACAGATTTATTATACGGTATAGATTAGTTTTTATTCTTCCTGCTATTAACTGTTGACCTATGAGAAAACCTTAAATTAGTGAACTCTTCTACCTACATACACACATCCGGCTGGAGTATACAAGTCTTTTATCGTCGTATTTCTGTGCGGTGCTTAAGTAAACGACAAAAATTAAAATTTATTTATAATTTTATTAGGGTATTGCACTTTTGTTTTTCTCACCGAATCTTCTCCAACCTCAATCAAAAGAAAAACATTTATTTGTAGAAGCAGGTGAACTGCGGCAAGATAACCGTCGTCATCTAGTCGCGTGATCGTCCCGTTTGACATACTAATTTCGGAATATTAATATGAAGCGCCTTTAAGTCCGGCGCGGCGGCCAGAAAGACCACAAAATTTTCCCACAGTTTGTTCTCAGGTGAGCAAATACATTAAAATGCAAAGCAGTCTTATCAGCTCTTGATTTTAATAATCAAATACGAAAGTGTGCATGAATACATCAGAAACCGGAAGGTGGACTTGTGCAAAACTACAAAATTTTTTCGTCCGAATGGGGCCGACTGAATCTAGACAAATTTATTTGAAGCGGCTCCGGGTTGAGCGCTCAATCCAAAAATTCAAATTGGTGCGATCCGATTTAATTAGGTAATTTCATAAACCATTCCCTGCTTGCGTTAGAAATGTCAAAATAATTTCTTTATGGGCTCTAAAAAGTCCAATCTCGCCTTTTTTCTTCTGAGCGACGCTGTCCACGGTGATAAGCACAGTGAGGCTCGCCGAGGCACAAATAAAGGTGAGAACACCCATTTGACCGGTGCTGCGTCTTCTGCTCCAGCAGAGCCTTTTATTTATTATCTCGCGACAAAATGCTCAGCGAATAATTTTTATCGCTTTTAAATTTATTTATGGAAATATTCGGCGTTCTAAGCGGGGAATAAAAGCGGCAGCGGCTTTTATATTAAGTCTAGGTGTGCGCAAAATAGCTGGATCTTAACAAAGATTTCCACGCAAGAATGAGGAAAAAAGCTTTGATGTGATGGCTCTAATAGGCGCAATTTATTAGCAAAAAGAAGCATAAATTACGACTACGAGTGATTTCCTCACTTCCATGGTTATTCCACTTTTTTCGCTCTTTGCGCTGCTTCAAGCCATCAGCTGCTGGGCTGCATGAAGAAGTGATTCGACTCTCGACTCCCAGCTGGTAGTCGCTATAAACCCATTCTTCATCGGATTATGGGCGACTTCTCTACTTATGCTAAGTGTGTCTCGGATTTAAGATATGAATTGACCCATTTTGATAATATGCTAACTAATTTATGAATTCGACCCGAGAATTGATTCCGATCAATTAAAGTCGTAGAGCTGAAAACTAATTTGAGCTTCGAATGTTTCTACTATCGGACCGAGTTTGGTGTACCTCTTTTGAATAAAAAATGAGGAAGATGTTTTAAACACGGCATTTTCGAGGAATTGAAACTTTCCACAGTTTCGTATTGGGGGACACTTAAAACTTTACTCTGCTTCGCAATAGACACTACACCTCTTTTCTAAATATATCCAGAAAAAATCACCAAAAAAACTCTACTTAGTCCTTTTCTATGACTTTATTATAACTAACCCTTCTAGGCATGTGAGGAAAAATTAAATATTTAATACCCATGACGGACTGGGAGACGCACGCAAATGTAATGAAATATTATTTGTGAAATATCAATTTCGATTTTTATCAGAAAAGTATGATGTTGGAGTTGATATCATTATTCCTGAGATTTCGCTGGTTTACCTAAGGCCTCTGACCACATATGACATTAAAATCTTGTTACGGCTTTTTATGATCGTAGTATAAAACTGTGTAAGAACATTAAGAACTAAGACAGTGGTAAGGGATGGATGGTATATTTTGCAGGACACTGCCTATTAGCACCCCACTTGTGTCCATGGGTGTGTGTACACGGAGTACACCAGAACAAATTTCAGTACGTAGATATTTTGTAAAAGGCAAATATTTAGTCAGTAGGACATACATTTTACGGATTTCAGTCGCACTTCCTTTTGCGGCTTGAAACACCTTTGTAATTTGAATGCTTAAAGTAATTATATTTTACTTCTTAAATATTCGTTACATAAGATCATAACAAACTTATAAATTAAGCAAACTAATAAGAAAGCCAACAAAAACAAAAAAATGAAATTACAAATAATTAATCAAATTAAAATAATCAATAATACACCAAATAACAAGTCCAAAAAATTAAACTCTGAAAACAGAGAAATATTTATATAATAAAGTTTATACAAATAAATTGGTTAATATTATCTTAAAATAATCCAGCCGCATCTCCCCTAGGTGAATTATCGTATGGATCAGCAACGAGATCACTACTGCCACCTTTGGTACTACTCCCGCCCCGTATCTTGCCATCAAGGCCTTGCAGCAATTTGCCAAGGATGAAGCTAACTGGTTCAGAGTCCTTGCAAGAAAGTCTTAACATACAGACTCAACTGCGAAACCTCCTAACAGCAGGAGAATTTAACCTGCGTAAATGGGTTAGCAATTCATCGGTCCTCTTTGCGAACATTTGAAACTGCCAACGGGAATCACAACTCCCACTAAGGTTTGCAAATGATGGATCGATGAAAACTTGAATGGGTAGACCACCATTACAAAATGATTGTCCAAAAACTCGCCATGCTTGAGAAATTATTCCCAGAATTTTTCGCCAATCAGCTCTGTGTGATCGTGAATTATATCGTGCTGAGCGATCCTGCTTGAAGAGAATTTTGGAAAACGATGATAGCCCCGCTAAACGGATCGTTCTGTTAGTTTTGGACGTACAAGAAAATAATGGTGAAGTAGAGTTAGAGCTCAGTGATTGGTGGTATTCGGTTCGAGCCTCCGTAGATCTGGCTATGATGGACTTAGTTTTTTTTTTTAGTTTGTAAGAAAGGGGGGAGCGAAGCTCCGAGCACTCAGACGAATAGTCCATTGTACTCTGCCCCCACCCTAGCCGAACTTCTTCGTTGTTCTGATGAACCGAAGAACCTCGGATAGGGGTCGAGGACAGATCTCTTCCATCTTCAATACGTCAGCACTGAATACAGCACGCCGCGCTTGGGAGAACGCGGGACACTCGCAGAGAAAGTGTTTTACGCTGTCCTTATCCTCCCTGCACGACGCGCATGTAGGGTCACTGACGATTCCCGAATCCCGGGGTATGTAGATGTTTGCCACATGTACTATGCCCTGTTACAGTCCCTACAAGATTCCTGCATTCTTTCCTGCTTAATTTCAGGGGAGTTTCTGCAGTGCACTTGTCGGGACGACCTACAAAGAGTTGGGTGTGTCTGCAAGTTTGTAACACGGACCATCTCTGCGCATGGATTTTTTTCATGTGTCGAGTTATCCAGTTTTCACTATTGTAGAATTCACGCTAATCTGTGGTTCCGGTCCAAAGGGGCTGCATTTCGCGCCTTCCTTTGTTAGGCTATCAGAGTTTTCGTTACACTCGATGCCTTGATGACTAGGAACCCATATAATAGAGACTGCATTGTAGCAAGCTACCGACTGCAGTCATTTCTTACATTCTAGGATAATTTTCGAGCGCGTAATAGGATTTCGTAGTGCTGCGACCGCAGCTTTGCTGTCTTCCTTTCACCCCATCTCTGATCAATTATCCAGTTTGTCGCACTCAGAATAGCGATGATTTCCGCTTGGAAAACTGACGCAAAATCTCCGAGAGGATATGAGTGTTTGATTTCGTTGCTCAAACACCATCCAGCGCCCGTACCGGTAGAGGTTTTCGAGCCGTCTATATAGAAGACATGGGGAAAACTCTCCAGTAGATGCTGTGGGTTTTCCCAGTCCTCCCTATTCGGGATTTCAACGTGATATTCCCTATCGAACAGTGTTACCGGTGGCATGTCATCCGTTGGCATACTGTACGCGTCACAGTTTTCCTGCAGCCTTCGTGATAGATCACCATGGCCGTTTCTGTGGTTGTCGTGCCAGAGTCCTTGTCTCTTTAAACGACAGACTGCCTTCATTGCTTCTTCCTGGATTGTGATGTCCAGTGGTCGCAAGTTGACCATTGCGTTGAGAGCTGCACCAGGCGTGGAACTGAAGGCCCCAGTGATCCCTATGCATTCATGTCTTCCCAAAAGCCCGCCTGCATTGCCAAAATGCAAAGGGTAAATTTTTGTTCGACATGTGATGTCCACGTGAGCTTGCTGTCTAGGATTACTACCAGATACTTAACCTCAGTGGAGAGTTGGATTGTTACACCCTTTAAGGTTGGTTTAAGGTTATTCAGCTTTCTTTTCCTAGTAAACAATATTAGCGGCGTTTTACTAAGGTTCACTGATAACCCGTGCTTCTCGCGCCAGTTCTGGATACTATCCAAAGTCCTTTGCACTTTATGGCAAATTATCTTTAGTGAGTATCCACAAACTAGTGCACACACGTCATCGGCATAGGCCTGCGCGTGTACGTTGAGAGTCTGGAACTCATCCAACAGCGAGTCTACTAGAAAGCACCAGAACAGGGGCGACAGTACGCCTCCCTGAAGGCATCCTCTGCCAACCTCAGCCCTGGTATCGTCCGCACCGTCCGCGATTAGTAGTCTCTGTGCCAGCATGGATTATGTCCAACGTACTAGTACGTTGTCCACCCCATGCACTTTGGCTGCGTTACACAGGGAGTAGAATGTGGCATTGTCAAAGGCCCCCTCAATATCGACGAACACGCCCAGAGCCCTGCTCCATCGCACCCTCGAATCTTCGAACTATATCGTGTAGTGCTGATTCGCAGGATTTGCCACTCTGGTAAGCGTGCTGACGAGCATTGAGCGGACACCTTCTCAACACCCCTCCCCTAATGTACTTTTCAACCAGACGTTCCAAACATTTCAGAAGAAAAGAGGTTAGACTGATGGGTCTGAAACTTTTGGCTAGAGTGTAGTCGTCGTCCCTGGTTTGGGAATGAAAACAACTCTAACCTTTCGCCAGGCGGTCGGTATGTATCCCCAAGTTATGTAGGCCCTACATATTTCTTTCAGGGATTGCACCAGGACCCTACCTCCGACCTTCAGCATTGCAGGATATATACCATCAAGGCCGGGAGCTTTGGAATTTTCAAAGGAGGATAAAGCGACCTCTATCCTCTCCTCCGTGACAACCCTGGATGCTACATATCTGTCCAGCCTAGTGATATTCAACGAGTGATCATCAGCTCGGCCTACGTCTGATAAGGTATTGCTGCTACCGGGGAAATGTGTATCAAATAAAATTTTGAACACCTCCTGTCTGGAGTCCGTGTAGCTACCGTCAAACTTTCGAATGGAGTCCAGCTTGGCTGCGGTATCCCTTTGGAATATTTTATGCAGCCGTGATGTCTCCTTCATCCCTTCTAGCCCTTCGCAGTATTTTTTATAAGATTGGAGCTTAGAAGATCTAATCTCTTTCTTATAGTTTTGCTGCGAAGTGCGATAGGGTTGCCAGTCCTCTTCTATTTGAGTTTTTAATGCTCTATTTA
This sequence comes from Neoitamus cyanurus, assembly GCA_947538895.1. Taxonomy (NCBI): domain Eukaryota; kingdom Metazoa; phylum Arthropoda; class Insecta; order Diptera; family Asilidae; genus Neoitamus; species Neoitamus cyanurus. Next base: position 9,010,882 of record OX384547.1, read on the forward strand.
GAAGCTTCCTGGTTTCTTTTCTGAGCCTTTGTAGCTTACAGTTCCACCACGGAACATTTTTGCCACATCTGCTCTTCCTGACTGGACAAGCTGCCTCGAAGGACTCAATCAAGGTCCGACTGAGTTTCCTCGTCTCATCCTCATTTCTGTCCTCGATTGCAGTTTAGGCATTGGGGTTAGCTTGTTCCCCAGTACCTGCTTGTATTTATCCCAGTCAGTTTTCCTAGGATTCCGGCCCGCCGGTATCGAGTTTGACCACCAGCTAGCTGAAACTCTAGGTATCTGTGGTCCGAAAGAGATTCCTCTCTAAGAACGCGTCACTTGGTAATCAGACCTTCCACTTTCCTATTGGACAGTGTCAAGTCTATTACCTCCTGCCGCCTCCTCGCGATGAAAGTTGGGTCTTTGCCCACGTTTTTCACCACGAGGTCGTACGCCATAATAAAATCCAATGGCTTCTCCCCACGGGAGTTGCACTTGCTGCTTCCCCATAGGGTGATGCGCAGCATTGGCGTCGCATTCGATGATCAGCCCCAAGTTATTGGATTCAGCGTATAGTACAATTTTCCGGGAGGTGGGCCGATTGAATCATAGGGCAGATAAGCAGGAACAATAATTGTTCCGCACCTGACCCCCGATTTTTTGTATGATACTTTGACCGCGACGACGTCTTGGCTACAGTATTAGTACGTTGTCCACCCCATGCGCTTATGGTATTATGGTAATAAACATATGAGAAAAAGGCAGCAAAACAAAAATGTAATTACTTACGGAACATGGAAACAGATTCTTCAGACTTTTGTGTCGGAAAACAAATAATACGGACATTTTTGCGTCATTAGTTTTTTTTAAACTGGGATAATGTCACACATCATTATTTTAGCTCCGTAAATGAAGGTTGAATAACTAACTGAGTGACTACTTTTTCGAGTAGGGCAGAGCGGGGTCTGTTGAGCCGCGGGGACTAGTGCGCCACGTATAACGTACACGGTGCATGATATCTACGAGCGGGTGGCATTAGACGAAGCGGGGGATGAGGGACCCATGCCATTGTTGTTTTAGTCGCCGGCCGGCGTTTGTTTTGGGTGTGAATGCGTAATCTTGCAAGTTTGGCACGAAAAGTAAGAAACATCGTTCCACTGAATTTTGGTTTAAAAATTACAAATCTCATAATACGGCCATCAAGTACCTGTATTTCGATTTCCATATGATTACTGTTAATGGCTTAAGTTTCAGAAATAAATTATTTTCAATTGATTTTTAGTTATTTTCAGCACACGTGCGGGGTAAGTGGTACCTTACCGCACGGGTTTCCATGCGGTAAATCATCAATTAACCACGGTGCGCTAAGGAGCCGATTGCCCACGATGGCTATAAACGAACTCGCTTCGCTCGTGCGTCTAACACCGCCATCGTGGGCAATCGGCTCCTTAGCGCACCGTGGTTAATTTATGAGTCACCGAATGGAAACATGTGCGGTAACGTACCTACTGCTTACCCCGCACTCGTGCTGAAAAATAGCATACGTAACTCGGGCGGTAAGTAGCCGAGTGCCCATGATGGCTGTTAACGCACTCGCTTCGCTCGTGCGTCAACACCGCCATCGTGGGCAATCGGCTACTTACCGCCCTTGTATCGTAATATACTATTAACATTTTAAATGTAATTCGGGGAAGGGGTCATTTGAGCCAAAACACTCGGGGTCGAATGAGCCATGTTCAAGTGACCCCTAATATGTAGTCACGCTACGGTTGAAAATTTCTACATTAATGTTCTTTTCATTATTGAAACCATAACCGAAATCAGGGCCCAAAAAGCAACAAACACGAGGGAAAAAGATGCGCTTGCTTTAGAACAATGTAAAAAAAAACTAAAACTATCAAGAAGATAGAAAAGTCCAAGAAAAAAGCAGTGAAGAAAGCAATTTTGAAAAGTTCCTCAGAGTCTGATGAAGAGAATCACTCTGTTAAGAAAATTAATAAAAATGTCAATAAGAAGAATAAGAAGAAAAATGTGAACAAAACACAACTTCCGTCAGACACCGAAGAGGATGATTATTTTTGTCTAGTGTGCGCTGAGTCCTATTCAGATAGTCTCCCAGGAGAAGAAAGGGTACAGTGCACAGTGTTACACAGTGCTAGTTGCCGAGATTTGGCTCACTTTAAATGCACTTCTGGTGTCAGTGCAGTTTATGTTTGCATGAACTGTAACTAAATTAAATACGTTACTTGTTTTTTAATTAGAAGTTTATTTATTTATTTATTTATTGATACGTGTTTTGATTACATCATACACGGGGTTCCAACACAAAAAGTAATTACAATAGTATAGAATAGAATATAAAAATATATGAAGATAATTGACTTAAAAGTTAAATAAATAGAAGAGCAGTAAATATAATAAGTATAATTGTCGTAACCGTCTTTCAAATATCAGTTTACGTTTTGACGACATTAATAATTCAGAATAAACTCAAAAAACGCTTGTATAAATTTTGTTGTTTCTGCTTGTTCGGAAAGCGTTGAGGGGGACAATATTTTGACGACAAGATCTTGTGAAGGATGTGGATTGCCCAGATAAGTTAAACGGATGTTTCGTGCTGCCTCACATTAAAAGAAAGTATGATAGATCGTGTCGGGAGTATTAGATATACATCGAGGGCACATTGTTTCGATGTCGAATTTGACATTTCGGCCTTTGCGAAAAATAGAACAATTGTAAGAATTCGCTAGTCTGACGCGCGCGGTGAGCTTTGTACAAGAAGCCTCGCCCGGTAGCGTCTGGTATGTCTGGGGGCCCGAAGCGAGAGGCAACAACGGTAGCAATTGCAAGCTCCTTGTTTGAGATAAACGGTTAAAATCAGTTTCGTATAATCTTAGTCTGGTTCGGTCTAATATGTCATTTGAGTTGGACGCTAAGTAATCTAGTGTGAGGAGGCTTGGGTCCTCGTCAACCAGACAAAGATTTCTGACCTGCAATAGCCAGTTGTACCTCTCACTCACGGAGTCCCCATTCGCTAGGCTTTCCAGGCGTTTGGCGCAGATCTTTGGAAGGCGGTAATCGGGCATGTTTACAATTTTTGTACACCATCTCAGGGCCGCTTGTAATACATTTGATTGGAGTGACAGTCTGCCTGTTTCTAGTCTAAGCGCATATCCCGCTGTGTTCATCGGCGTGTTGAGAATTCGTTTAAAGAAAGTATTCTGTACTTTGTAAATCTCCTCTAGGTGTCTCAGGGCCCAAACTTCAGATTCATAAAGTAAAACGTTAAGTAAAAGAGCTTGAAATAAATTAATCCGAGTTTCCCATGAGTTGAGTTGTATTTTTTTTTCAAAATGGAGATAATTCGCCCAAGAGCGAATCTAGAGGAGTTTGTCAACGTTTTGCACGCTTTATTGAATAAGCCGGTTTCAGAAAAAGTTATTCCCAGATATTTATAGTCGCTTACAATTTCAAGCGGAGCGTCATTGTATTGAAACAATAATCGTTGTTTAAGGGGGTAGTCTCATGTTCGATCTTCAAAAAATCTTTTTTTTTTTTTTGCATTTTCTCAAAGTTAAATAAGTTGAGAATATACTGTAAAAATTTGAGACCGATACACTACGTCATTTTAAAGTTACAACATATAACAGGGGAGAGCGCACCCTGCATCTGCATATATGAAAATTTTTTCTCTAAACTTTAAACGCGTTTTTCTCGAAACTACATTTTTTTCGTCGGCACGGATGATTAAAGAAAAACTATTGGACCGATTGGGCTGAAATTTTCACATATTATTATAAACATGAATGGTTCTGGCGGGTAGCAGAATTAGATGTTTTTATTGATTTCTTTCTGTTTTATATCGATTTTAAACCGAAAAATACCGTCGATTTTGTAAAAATTTTTTTACAATGCCGCCATTTTGCTATTTTTCACTCAAATCTTTTAAATCTGCTACGGGCCAGAATGACAACCCTACTGAATAATAATCTTTTTGGAATTTTGATTTCAGATGATTGGGAAAGGAGCAATCAGGGGGGCGAGATACCTACTTTTTTTTGAAGAGACCTACTTCGCCTCACCTAAATGACCTTAAAAAAATTCTTTTTTTATTTAAAAGAAATGTTTTTGTATTGTTCAATAGTTTCATAATAACATATAATTATCACAAGACGATTGCATTTCATTTTCCACACAAAAAAAAATCTTGAAAAACCTTCAAAATTTAAGCTCGGACATGAGACTACCCCCTTAATGTTTCCCACTCTACCCTTATGAAAAATTACAACTTTCGTTTTTTTTTGTATTAACAGTAAGATCGTTGATTTCGCAGTAGTTTTGTAAGATTCGCAATTTGTTGTTTGTCTCACTGGGAGTGTCAGACAGGAGAACAATATCATCCGCGTACGCTATGAGTCTAATTTCGTTAGCGTGGTCCAGCGAAACGCCGCTCGACCCCCGAGTGATAAGATAATTTTCCAAATCCGCAAGAAAGAGCGAAAATAACAGCGGACTGAGTCTCTCGCCCTGTAAGACACCGCGCGTACGCTGACACTCTCCGTTCGTCCGCTTGGTGTATCAATACATATACTCGCATTTTCATACAGGTTCATGATAACGGAGATAATTGTCTGGCTGATTCCCATATCATACAATTTTTGAAAGAGATTTCTATGGTTGACGGTTAACAAGGTCAAACGCTCGTTTAAAATTCACAAAGACGGCATAAAGTTTTCCTCCTTTTTTACTAAGGTTTATTTGAATAGCTGAGTTTAATATAAAAATAATGTCTGCGCAACCTCTGCTTTTCCTGAAACCTGATTGGAATTCTGGAATAACATTCTACACCTTAGAAGTTTATTTAAGTTTGTTTTTGTTTCTAGGAGGAATCCCAGAAATTTTATTATATTAAGTTTGTAAAACCCATGGGCTCAAGTGACCCTGTTGGGTGGTTCGATAGACCCCGCCGGTGAGCCATATGACCTTTTTAAATATAAGGTTAATTTAGTATAGTAAACAACGGATTTTCCAAATTTTTTTATTCTCAATATGCGGTCAAATAAATAAACGGCTGATTTAAGAATAACTCTTTTGTTATTTCTTCTTTGAATAGACCTTACGCTGATTTGAACAAAATCCGGATCAAGTGACCCCGCTCTGCCCTAACTATAGTCTCATGTTGCCTTTTATTGCAATTTTAAGCAATTCGGTAAGTTTTATCATAAATTACCCCAGACAAAAATTGTAGACCATAAAATTATCTATAAAATATGTATCAATACTTATTTCCTAAGAGCCACCGTTTCTGAGATATAACGATTTAAGGGGGGAAAAGGGTCACAGAGACCAAAAAAGTAGCGTATTTTTGCGATTTTTTTTTTCACAGTACCTTCTTTATTAAAATTCTTAAAATTTGTAACATTATTAAGCATCATTCCAAGAATATTCTGTTAAATTTTCATTAAAAAATATTGAAAAATAGCCAGTGGTAGTGGGGAGAACGAAGTAACCTCAAAAAAAAAGTCGACATGCGGTAGGCAGGATAATTCATGACTGCTTCATCAGAAGTCAAAATACCAAAAAGATGTCTTTAGTATATAAGTTCATCTTGGATTTGAACGAAGGAATAAACAAAATATTCATTTTTGAATTTTTGGTACAGGTTTAATCAAAAAACTCTGATGTTTACCAAAAATTTCTCATTTTGTTTAATTAAAAAGTAAATAGTAATTGAAAAAAAAAACACATCCTTAGTGTACTTAGCGCGTTTTTTTTAACGTGGTTTCCCAGTAGGCCTATTCCACGGGTATGTTGTGATTCTGTTTAATTTGAAACTGTTGCAAAGTATTGAGCCCCACTCCGTAGTGAAAACATGTATTTATTCTAACTATATCGTGCTGTTTTGAGTTTTATAACAAAAATGGTAGAATATTGTTTTATTTGTGCTAAACTCTCAACTGAAGGTGAAGTTGTTACTGTTGATCGTGGTATGAAGACATTAATAAATGCAAGTATCGAAAGAGCAGATGAATTTTCAGAATATCTGAAAAATCAGAAATCTGTGACAATACATGAAAATTGCCGTAAAAGTTATACTCGAAAGTCCTCTATTGCTGCAGCTAATAAAAGACAACGCGAAGAAGAAAAAGCCAGTACCTACACAGCAAGTCCTCCTCGTACTAGATCACGTGTCAGTGAATCAGCTATTTGTTTTAAAAAACTATGCTTATTTTGCGGCCAGGAATTGAATGAAGAGTATAAGAAAAGAAAACCCTCGGATTTTCGCCGTCGAATTAGCCAAGTAAGTACACTACAATTTAAAGATTCAATTCTGGAAGTAGCTCGGACTCGTGGCGATGCTATAGCAGAAGCTGTTCTTGCTCGAGTCGCATTGGAATATGATTTAGTTGCTGCTAAGTATCATCATGATTGCTATGTTTCTTTTTTGAAACCTTCCACTGGGGCTAACGTCGGTCGTCCTCATGACGAAGCTACGAATCTGGCTATGGAGGAAATATTTACTTACATTGAAAATAGCGATGACTGTCAGTTCACTTTAAACGAATTAAGAAATGTTTGCAAAACTATGACTTTAGATAACAGGACGATCAAGCTACGACCATAGAGTCCGAGCGCTCGGTCTTCCTAGTACGTCATTACTCTCGGCGTGGCAACTTCAATCGCGTTTTTCTCAAAACTTTTTTTTCAAGGCAAAATTTCTCGAAAACTTGTGGACCGATTTCGCCAAAATTTTAAACACTTGTTTTCGATACTAAATACTCAGATCTGAACGAAGGACGTGTTTTTTTTTTCAATTACTACTTACTTTTTAATTAAACAAAATGAGAAATTTTTGGTAAAAATCAGAGTTTTTTGATTAAACCGTACCAAAATTTCAAAAATGAATATTTTGTTTATTCCTTCGTTCAAATCCAAGATGAACTTATATACTAAAGACATCTTTTTGGTATTTTGATTTCTGATGAAGCAGTCATGAATTATCCTGCCTACCGCATGTCGACTTTTTTTTTGAGGTTACTTCGTTCTCCCCACTACCACTGGCTTATTTTTCAATATTTTTTAATGAAAATTTTACAAAATATTCTTGGAATGATGCTTAATAATGTTACAAATTTTAAGAATTTTAATAAAGAAGGTACTGTGAAAAAAAAAATCGCAAAAATACGCTACTTTTTTGGTTTCTGTGACCCTTTTCCCCCCTTAAATCGTTATATCTCAGAAACGGTGGCTCTTAGGAAAAAAGTATTGATACATATTTTATAGATAATTTTATGGTCTACAATTTTTGTCTGGGGTAATTTATGATAAAACTTACCGAATTGCTTAAAATTGCGAAAAACTCATTTTTGTGACCTTTGACCTTGAGTACAATTTTTTCCAAACACGGGAATTATGGGGAACTTTCAAATTTTATTTATAATTATGTTTTGAACGATTTCACCAACTTTCAGCTTGTTGGGAATTTATGTACCCTCACTCTTGTTTTTTTGTCTAAATTGACCGGACTATACGCTGATAGCTCACATACGGCAACGACTACGTAAAAACGAAATTTCATATGCTCACTGTTACTGATGTTAACAAACAGCAAACTCCGCTGAAATTTATATACGATTATACACATGACATTTTCACGAAATTATTATAATATACACAAGAAATCTTATTGGTTTCAAGATTAATTCGTCCAGAAGGTTTTTCGCTGCGATTCATTTATTAGGTACCTTCAAATTTCCCCGAAATATTGCGGCACCATACATGTCGCCGGGCCAAATACCAATCGTCCGTTTCTAATCCGCAACAAGTCGAATGAGGCTGCAGTGAGGAATGAGATTAATCCGAGGTAAGTGGATGCCTTCGGTAACGAAATCCCTTGAACACACATCGTCAATTAGTGAATTACCAAATCTGAGATTTCCCTCATCCGAGGAGGCAGCCGTGGCGCGGCGGGCCCCCGAAGGAGTGATATGTCCACGAACCGAGTCCTAATGTCAAGTGGCAGAGGCAGCGGGGCACGATGATACGTACAAAAGAAAAATCTGTCATCGGCAGCAAGAATATCAATATCAATAACCTCCTCGCCGAGAGGCCCTGGAAAGAAGTAACTGCCCTTGATGAGCTGAGTAATATCCAAGGCGGCGGGGGTGGGCGCAGAAAGCCGCTTTGTGTGCCGGGAATGCCTCCAGGCAGTCATCGCTGCCTGGATTTGAGGGAGTCGTCAAATCGCTTGTATTCAGCGTGTCTGGTTCGATAGAGCGGAATCGTTCCCCATTGCTCCCCGATCGGCTCTCACTTACGCGGCTTATCTTAATCCAATTTTAAGCAGGAATGATTGCGAGGCGCAGAGTCGTCAACTGTTAACTGCAGCCAAGCTGCACACGCCAGTGTCCTGCTGTGGGAACCTACTCCTACATTCCTAAATATATAAATAAGTATATGACGGCCGGACTCTCCTTGGGGAATATTCGGGAACAGGGCATATTTCCCAAAACGGCCGGACAAGCCCTGGGCCGATCAAATATGGGCGGCGGCGGTGTCCGCAGCGGCGTGAACTCGATAAGGAGCCGAAAATGCGTCTCGGGCCGTTCCGCAGTGCTCCCGATCAGAGGCTGCATCGCTGCCTGCATCGGCGGGGCCAGGTTTTATCTAATTAATGGTGACATCAGTGTAAATGCTAATTTTATGGAAATGAATTAAATTTATTGGTCTACTCGTGTTTACACGTCTGCCGGGGAGCGGAGTAGGATGCAGCAGTAGCTGTGATCCATTCGAGCACAGTTTGCAGCTCGGTTGGTAAATATTATGAGACAAATAAATTACGCAGCGCATACATAAACGCGGTCCAGCGTTTGCGACTTATCCGAACTCCGTGAACGCCAAAATCGGGTTTATGGCCCATTTATCTGGGCTTTATCTTAACTGATGTCGCTGGCATATGAATTACAATACAGTTAATGACTTTTATTGGAATGACGCGGGTGCTCATTTGCAACACACTGGACCACGTTTGATTATGGGAATCGGCATTCGCTGCGATTCAAAGCATACATAAGTTTCATCTGTAAACGAATTATCCTCAAGATAAATTTTCTTCAGCTGACAGTTTGCTATAAAAAACGCGCTATAATTTCTTCAAATTAGCGCCATACCTAGGGGGCGAATGCAATTAAACTTGCGCTTCAGGACAAGTTTTATTTAAAAAATGAAACAAATATTCGGCTAATACGTCTCAATTTGAGGCGCTATACTAAATATCTGAAATGTAAATCGAATCCGAAAGGGAACTAGAAACAAACGTGGGAAACAACTTTTGTTGAAAACACGGCACATAATCAATGTTTTAAAGATGGCGATAACTCGAATGGCCTTGGTGTGACCATATTTTATGTTTTTAACTTCAGAATGGACCACATACAATACTTTGTACATTCTAAGCAATATTGCATGATGATTATTCAGATTATTCTCAAGTGTTTTTATTTATACACAACTTGAATCATATCCCAGCAAACATTTAGAAGAAAAATCATCATCGCGATAAATGGAGAATATCTTGTAGTTATCATCATCGGCATATGTATGTATAATAATCTATATATTATACATATATAAAAATGAATTGCTCTGTGTTAGGCTCGCTAAAACTCAAAAACGGCTTGAACGATTTCGATAATTTTTTTTTGTTTTGTTCGCCAAAATTCGGGAAACCCCAAAGGAAAAGCCGGAAAATCGAAAAAATCTAAATTTCCGTTTTGTATAGGAAGCGAATATTCCAACTTCAAGGAATCTTTATGAAAAAGGCAATTGGAGGTTTTCGGGGTCGTAGATCTCGAGCTTGCATTCAAAATTTTGGAATTCAAGATGTCGGATCCAATATGGCGACTGAAAAGTTAAACTTCAAGGGATTTCCCTGAAAATCCGCACTACGGAATTTTCAGGATCACTGATTTCGAATCTGCTATTCAAATTTTCAAATATGAGACCCCGCTGCGATATATAGGAGAGGAGGTGCAATAAGGAGGTGGTGTTAAATGAAGGAAACTAAATTTAATAATACTGTTGGAAAATATCTAAAACGCTAGGATGACAAATAGCAAAAATATAGCAACATAAATTGTCTATTATTCTTCTAGCCCTCAAAAAGAAGTTTAAGTCTTCATATCTTCTAGAAGAAAATGGGACAAATAACTACAGTTTCTCTTCATTCTCTCCCATAGGAAAAAGTTATGAGAACTTGTTTCGCGAAGTAAGATATGAATATGAGAAAGATGTTTTCTTCTTAATTTCCTCTATATGATTACATAGAACAACATTTTCTCATTCTATTCAATAGGAAAAAGTTATGGAATTTGTTTTTAGTTTTATCAACTAATTTAATTAGTAGACTTAAAATCAACGACAATATTACATAGTTGGCATTTCTAATTGTTTCACTCAGTGCAGTTTAACGTGTGCTTGAAGTACGATACGATGCAGTCAGAACTGTTAAGTGATTGTAAAAATAAAGTACAAGGAAAGGAGTGATACGAAAAATGCAAAGAATGTCTTCAAGAGCCATTAGAAGAGCTAGTCAAAAGAAACATTTATTTATTTATTTATTTAATTCAGTTTAATGCAAGCTATACAAACATACATGCATACATAAATATAAACATAAGAACTTAAGGACTAGAACTAAACTAGGACTTAGTAACTAACAGGGACAAAAAAAAGGGGACTTTAAGAATCCATGCAAATAATGCAAGTCGAACGAGGGTGTGGCATTGCCTTTACGGATCATCCTTGAAATTGGTTCGGAAAAGCCATAATTGGTGCGGTGAGAGGAGGGCGGAAGAAAGGTACTGATCTCAGGCGACGGGGATTGTTGTGGAGGGATATCAGCTGCAGCACGAAGAGAGACAACTGTAGATGTGCTCACCAGACAAAAGATAGACTCTAGGGTGGGAGGGAAGGCGTTTACGGGAGTAGGTGATAGATTGGCATTTAGAGACGTTTAATTCCAACAAATTTTTACTGCACCTAAGGCAAAACGAATCTAGGTCTGATTGTACAAGCCCCCCCCCCCTGGCTCTAGCGCGGAGGACATTTGTTTGGAGACAACATCGTTTACGGACAGAATGAAAATCAGAGGACCCAGATGGCTGCCTTGAGGGATATCTGAGAGGCTACAAAAGGGTTAGAGGTCACCAAGTCGAAAAGAACACTGTATTGACGTAGGTTTAGGTAGGACTCCATCCAAGAAAGGAAACACGGCTGGAAACCAAGGGAACGTAGCTTAAAAAGGATAATTTTGTGTGAGAATTTGTCAAAGGCTTTACTGAAATCAGTGGCAACAACATCGACTTCGTCACCATTTTCCAGTACACATAATGTTCTGGAGACGAAGTCAGTGAGGTTAGTCGTAGTCCACCTGCCTTTAAGAAAGCCATGTTGGGACGGGGAGAAAATGGACTTGCAATGAAAGAACATGGAGTCGTGAACACTGGGTTGGGCTTTTGTGCGATGAGGAGTTACGGATGTAGGTCTAGATTTAAGTTTGGTAGGGTTAGAATTATGGGAAACAGATTTGGAGGGACGTGAAGAAAGGCGGGAGGTGCACATTGAGATAGATCTCAAATATTAAAGAGTTAATGCGTTAGCAAATGAATCTGGTGAAGTTAGTCAAACAATTACTAATTCAAATATATAGAAATGAAAGTTATTTTAATATATTTTTAAATGATTGTATATATGAAAATTTAAATGAAGAAAATAATTTGTTTTGTGACATACCTGATGATTTTCAATGTTTTAAGAGCTTTAAAGAAAAACTACATATGTAGTAGGTCTCTTAATCATTTAATTAGTACGAGTAATAAGGCTGTCAGTGAACTTCTCAATATAGGTCTGTTCGCGACCTTTCTATTAAAAACTTTCAACTGAGAATCAAATTACGCGAACAGCATCAAGTACATTAAAATGTTTCCAATTGTGAAATAGTTGTCAATTGACCAATTAACGTAAAAGGGTTTTTTGAAAAGCATGGGAAAAACCTACCATTGTTAAATTCACCTTTTTTGCGTTCAAAAGTTTTTGGTGAACATTCCACCACGTTAACTGATTGACCTTCTTGCTGCAACTGCAAAGCATTTTCCAAATCGCAACCTAACCTGAAACTATCACCTGTTACACTTTGACTGTTTTCATTTTTTCACACAGCGAAATTTGTCGAGTGAAAACTTACGAAAACTTCTTCAGAAACATACGAAAGTTTTCGTTTGCATTTGGGTACGAAGTAGACCTTATATTCAGCTTGTGTTGAGGGGAATAAATATACCTGTCGTAAGGTTGCCACCTCTCCGGGCCTCGCCGGAATCTCCGGGTCTTGGAGACGACCTCCTGGCGAACGTAAATTTCTCCGGCCCAAGGGGCTTTGCAGAATTTTTTTTTATTGTATTTTAAATTTCAAGGTCAAAAATTTTAGGCTGATTTTGAACCCATGAAAAAGATTAAAGCCGTTTTTAACTTTAATGGGTTAAACTAGAACCATTCGTAATGTTTAAAATAAATTCAATTATTCCCCGGATTATAAGTTAACCTAGAACATTATAGCCCAGCTTGTGTTTAACAATTAATTAAGAAATGGTTTTTTTTGTATTTAAATATTGTGAAATTATTAAAACATTAAAATTATTCGATATTAAACGTTAATAAAACTCAGCATTAAAACAAAGTGATACTTATTACAGTATAACCTGTGTATATTGAAAAAGAATAGGTACGCGATAATTTACCTTTCTTATATTAGATAAATCTCCAGCAAACCTTAAGTTAAGAGTTTAACCTTAAATGGTTACATAGCAATCTATGATTAATAATGAAAAGTCTAAAAATCTAATACACATAAATAATTTCAATATATTCAATCTACTCAAGGTTATGTTTCAATATCACAAATTTAAGAGTAGTTCACATTAAGCTACGCTTTAACCTTCAGCACATTAAAGCTGGCTGGTGACGCGTGTACTGGTTTGGATAGTGTGATGTACCTATATCTTTTAACTATCTAAACCAATATGTGATGCACAAAATTAAAAGCACCAACGCTAGCTCGAAAACGTAAACAAAAGTCTCGTAAACAAACAACGAGCACGTTGCTGCAATAATAAAACAAGTGCCACATAAATAAAGCACACGACTCAGCATTACTGAGCGGTGCAAGCCGCGGTCATCACCCCTTTGGGCTAATAACATAACGCAACCCGTTGACTCATCGAAAGCTATGCTAAAAGGGCAATTCAGCTATTTAGTCCAGGGAAATAAGCATTTGTTCGGAACACTGACTCATCCAGCAAACCAATATGCTTTTCGCGAAGTATTAACCAATAGAAATAATACCTATACTTTTGCCACTCTTGGTTAGCCGGCGTTTTCGAGTAATAAACAATTAAAAGTGGAAAAAGTGAAATTTTAATACATTTTTACTTACCAGATTTAAATAAATAGTTTTAACAGCAATTTATTGCAATCATCTTGTAGGTAATGCAAAAACCGACAACTTGACGGAAATCGATTTTGAAAATGTCAATTTGTTGCTTAGATAATTGCTAATTAACAAATAAAATAGCTAAATATTCAATTAACAATAACTATTGTAAAAATGTATTTGAAAACTTAAATCCTCGTAAATAGGTAGCTCTTGTGGTTCCGAATAAGTGTTAAAAATTTGAAACCGATTCTTTTGATAGTTTTTGCAAAATTAAATTTGTTTATCCGGAAGACTGTTTTATGCAACAGCACTCTACGCAATTTTCAAAAAACTTTTCGGTTTTGTCAGTGTGACATTAAAGGGAAAGAGTTATATTTTCAAAATATTTCATTAGATGTATACAAAAATAATTTTTTTTGTTGCAAATTGATTTTACAAAAATGCAGTCATTTTTACCATATTGTAACAAAATTGGCCTGCTGAACGGCTAGCGGGCAAATTTCGGGAGGGAAAAATTTCAAAATTAATTGTCCCTGCGCGGGTTTGAACCTGAAATCCCGACACAGAAGTCCAACTCAGACACCATCACACCACAGCTATCTTACCGATTGCGGTTGGGAATGTACTTACAAGGAGAAGGAGTCCGAGAGGACAGTGATTCGTCGGTCGAAGTGCAGTAGTGGTGGCGATCGCTGCTTTTAATTTTCATTTTTTTATTTTGTTTATTTGATCTTGAATTAAAAAATGTAAACGGAGTGCCGGGAATTTAACTGTGAAATGGAGTAAACTCGAGTGTTTTGATAAAAACTTCTAACCACCTCTCGATTTCTCCTTGTAAGTACTTTCCCAACCGCCATCGGTAAGATAGCTGTGGTGTGATGGTGTCTGAGTTGGACTTCTGTGTCGGGATCTCAGGTTCATACCCGCGCAGGGACAATTAATTTTGAAATTTTTCCCTCCCGAAATTTGCCCGCTAGCCGTTCAGCAGGCCAATTTTGTTACATTATGGTAAAAATGACTGAATTTTTGTAAAATCAATTTGCAACAAAAAAAATTATTTTTTTACACATCTAATGAAATTTGAAAATATCACTCTTTCCCCTTAATATCACACTGACAAAACCGAAATTTTTTTTGAAATGTGCGTAGAATGCTATTGCAAAAAAACAGTCTTCCGGATAAACAAATTTAATTTTGCAAAAACTATCAAAAGAATCGGTTTCAAATTTTTAACACTTATTCGGTACCACAAGAGCTACCTACTTACGAGGATTTAAGTTTTCAAATACATTTTTACAATAGTTATTGTTAATTGAATATTTAGCTATTTTCATTGTAAATTAGCAATTATCTAAGCAACAAATTGACATTTTCAAAATCGATTTCGGTCAAGTTGTCGGTGTTTGCATTACTTACAAGATGATTGCAATAAATTTCTGTTAAAACTATTCATTTAAATCTGGTAAGAAAAATGTGTTAAAATTTCACTTTTTTCACTTTTAATTGTTTATTACTCGAAAACGCCGGCTAACCAGGAGTGGCAAAAGTATAGGTATTATTTCTATAGGTTAGGTTAGGTATTGGTTTGCTGGATGAGTCAGTGTCCCGAACTTGCTATTTTTTTTTGGTTATTTCCCTGGACTAATTGGGTAACTTCCCCATAGGATAGCTGAATTATGAGGTCACTGAGTCTTCGTGTTATCATTAAGCAAAACAATTGTAAAAGTAGGGGTAAGGTAAGATTAGTAAATAGACTAAGGATTTTCAATAAACAAGCATTAACGATCAGAATTGAGTCTTATTCATTTCGGAGCTGAGCTTGGTAAAAGCTACTCTGATTTGTTTCAACCATTGGAGCCGAGCTTGGAAACAGCTACTCCACCACCTCACCATCTCCAAAGGGAAGACTACCACATGGCGACCTTGCCAGGAGCCTACCACAATAGGATAACTAACATAAACTTTCCCTGTTGGGAAGATACAGTCATCATTGAATTTAATGACATTCAAAATAATAAATCTTATAATTGTTATACAATAAAAGAAAAGATGTGGTTCAGTTCCATTTAAGATTTGAAAGTTTATTTTATTATATTCTGATAAGAAAATAAATAAGGCTATTATATTATATTTGGGAAAAAAGGGGAGCGAAACACCCCGAGGACTCAGACAGACAGTCCATTGTACTCTACCCCCGGCGAAGCCGCACTTCTTCGTTCTTTCGATGACCTGAAGATCTGCGTGATCAATTGTTATAAACAATTTAATGATTAAGTTCTTTTAACTGCTGATGGCACGGAACTTTACGTGAAATTTTGAAAGCACCCTCCCAGGGTTTGGAAAAGGGAAGTTACTTTCTTTCTTCAATTGAAACAAATGTTCATTATATTTCATTAAGGTTTTTGAACCCAAATGTTCTGAGGTGTTAATTAACTTAATTTCGTTAAGAAGTGTTATACAGCTAAACACTTTTGTAGAACATACTGTCCTGCGTCCTCGTCCTTCGATAAAACGGTAATCTAAAATCACTCGCATTCCGTAATCCATAAACTTCAGTTGTTATATAAGGGAATGACGAAATTTTATGTAATTTTTTAAAACCTCACTCTCTACGCTATTGCTTAGTAACCATTTTTGATTAAGATTGGTATTGAAAAATTGGAAAAAGTAGTGATTGCAAATATTTTAAAATATTGGGGAAAAAGAGAGTTTTTAATTTCTCGCGAACTGCGTGTGCCTATACACAAGCATGGCAAACCTCCCGATGATGCGTCCAACTATCGCCCTATTAGTCTGCTAAATAATCAAGGAAAAGTATTGGAAAAAGTATTTAAAACGAAAATCTTCAACTTCATGTATACAAACAACATGCTCCCTAATCATCAGTTTGGGTTCAGATCGCGACATAACACTTCTCAACCAATTTTAAGGATATCACAGCATGTGAAATCAAATCTCACTACAAAAAAATCGACAGGACTTGTCCTCCTAGATGAACAAATGGCTATTGACTCTGCCTGCACAAGGCCCATGTTTATAAAATGAACACCTTTGGATTTCCTAAAGTACTAACGGCTCTGATCCGCAGTTTCCTGCAAAATCGTTCCTTTAAGGTATATCTCGGTTCTGCTTTTTCTTTAGTAAAAACTATTGTGGCTGGAGTTCCCCAAGGCTCTGTTCTTGGGCCTATTCTCTATAATATATATACAGCAGACTTCCCGTGTATACCCAATTGTCTTTCGTCGATATTCGCTGATGACACAGCAATTTTTAGTTCCCATGAGAATCCTTCATCCATCTGTGAAAATCTCCAAGGCGGACTAGATATCATTCAGGATTATTCCAATAAATGGAAAATAAAAATAAACCCCAACAAATCTCAAGCCATGTTCTTCACTCGTAGGCGGAATGCATGTTTTTGGCCTACCAATATTCTTAAACTTAACGGCTGCCACATCCCGTGGACCGAAGAAGTGAAATATCTCGGGATAACCCTAGATAAAACCCTCACCTTTTCGAAACACATTAACTCAGTCCTTAACAAAACAAGCCTCTTCACTAAAATTTTGTGCCCATTTATATACAGAAAATCGACACTAAGTATGGATAATAAACTCATTATATACAAAGTAGTTTTTCGAGCTCTCATGCTCTATTGAGGCCCCATTTGGTTTAAATGTGCGCGCACGCATATAAATAAGCTACAAATCTGCCAAAATAAAATCCTCAAAATGATCATGAACCTTCCATGGCATTTCTCCAACTCTGAGCTGCAAAAAGCAAATACATATGGAACTCATAAGCGAGAAACTAAATACCTTAGCAGCCAATTTCTTTGAAAAATGCTCGTATTCCGAAAATCCCCTTATCAGGCAACTCAATTGCCAGTAAGCGTAGGCTAGTTTAGTTATAGTAATTAATAGCTTTAAATTGATAGGTAGATTGTAAGTTTTAATTTTACACAAAACAGTTTTGGGTTTTTGTCAGAAAATATTTTTTTCCCAACTAAAATATTACTAATGAATACAGTTTCGGCTATGTCTACTTACTAACATTCAAGATGTATGAATTTCTAATTCGGGCACTTAAAATAGCAGTCCTACTATGTATACACAATTGTAAATCGTAAATTTTAAATAAAAAAAAGAAAAAAAAATTATTTATATCTTTTTTTCCATCGGGTTAACCAACCAGGATTGGGCTCAAACTAAACATTTATCATTAGTAAAACTGCTTAGGCCTTTTCCATGAGAATTTTTTCCAATATATCGACATTTTTGAATCGCATGAATGTCTTATCTAATTAGATAAATTTCACTCCTCGTTGGCGTTTCCTCTTTATATTTTTATTTTCCCTTAGTAGGGTTTTGATAGCCTCCTAATTTGCTATAAATCTGGAAATGGTGGATATATTACAACCATTTTTCTTTGCGAGGCGATCTAGAGAATAGCCGGCTTCAAGTGTGGCAACGATTCTAACTTTTACTGTATCGACAGCGACTCCAATTTACGTTTCGACATACTATGTATTTCTCCTAAGTAACTAACTAAGGCTGAGCTAGAAACACGAAAATATTAAGAACTAGCTTCTCGGACCCGGCGTTTCCCGGGATACTATTAAATCTGTATTCCCAAATTTTACAACGCCTCCCTACTGTACCACCGCCTCTCCTATGTGACCCAGCGTTTTCCTATTTGCGTTTTGCACATGTTTTAGATATTTTCCAACAGCATTATTAAATTGAGTTTTCTTCATTTTACACCACCTCCTTATTGCACCCCTCTCCTATATCTGTCAGCGGGGTGGGGGTGGTCTCATCTTTGGAAATTTGAATAGTAGATTCGAAATCAGTGATCCCGAAAATTCCCTAGTGCGCGTTATCAGGGCAATCCTTTGAAATTGAACTTTTCGGTCGCCATATTGGATCCGACATCTTGAATTCCAAAATTTTGAATGCAAGCTCGAGATCTGCGACCCCGAAAACCTCCAATTTCCTTTTTCATAAAGATTCCTCGAAGTTGGAAAATTCGCTTCCTATACAAAACGAAAATTTCGATTTTTTCGATTTTCCGGCTTTTCCTTTGGGGTTTTCCGAATTTTCTTTTTTTTTAAACCTCCCATGTATTATAGCGAACACAACAAAAAAAATTATCGAAATCGGTCAAGCCGTTTTTGAATTTTAGCGAGACTAACGCACAGCAATTCATTTTTATATATATAGATGGAAGATATTAAATAATCAGTTCTTTCATACAAACTTTTATCGAAACAAATTGTTTAGGGAAAACAAATTCTCTGAACACTCGGCGGTTGTTTTAAATGCTAGCAGAAACGATAGGAGTAAAGTTGTTTCCGATACATATATACATACCTTTACCCAAGAGACAACATAGGTTACGTTTATTCAGGGAAAATTACATTTTATGATTTTGCACTTAACCAAATTGTACCAAACAAGTTGTGAAAGTATGCAAAAGCATTAATTGTGTTGTTATCCGTATTTTCACTTATCCGATTTTTACAGTACATACAATTCCTGCGTAACTTTACAGTACATTACTGCATTGAAAGAATATTAGTCGCAGAAAATAACTCCAGCATCCATTTGTATTCTTTCTACTGAAAAAAGTTTGGTCGCAAGCATTAATGAGTCACAATATCATAATGAACTAGAAATCTTGTTAGAATTGTTGACATGAACTTTTTTATCAATAAACCAAAAATTATCCAACTAGATTTTAAATACATTGCTGTAGGCTCAGAACGAGCTGGGAACACTCAAAAGCACTCCAGTGCCGGCATCGGCAGGTACAACTATCATTCTGCCAAATTCACTGATGCTGTAAACAGAGAGAGCCCTCAGTAATTTTTACTTAGCTGACCGACCAGTGGCCATACACTCCCAGAACCATTCTGTCCAGATGAAATGCTGAGAGCAAAGCACGAACCTGTGTGAAGGTAAAGCATTCGTTTAGTTTCGATCAAATGCGAATGCGAGGTTCTCCTTCTGGCAGGTGACATTTACGTGTGTGCCTCACAATTTCCCAGCTCTGGTGTTTTTGCCAGATCTACAACTGCACAATTTTAATAGCTGGAATTAAGTTGATTAGTCGTATTAATTGCTTTTATAAATGGGTCAAAGGACCGCATTTCTATTGTATTTGACTGCAGCCTAAATGCATATCAGAAACGAGAGCATTGCACGTTCAAGTGCGAATACTTTCTTATGCTGTTTTCAGATTGAGTTACGGAGAGACTCACAGTAGCTTCATTGTGTGTTCAGCTGTTTAGAAAGTCTTAAAGTGCTCTAGAATAAAAGCAACTGGTTTCTAGACTAATAAATAATTAAAAATGTTTCATAATTTAAAATACATTATATTATTACATACATATGCATGTATAACGTACATATGTTGTTGGATAGAGTTTTCAGCATTATAAATAAAAAAAACATTACAATTCAATTAAGAGACATTGATGGAGTTTTAGCGTATTTTATATCGCAGTCATTATTTGGGATATGCACAATTTATAGAATTTTTATTATTTAAGGGGTTACTTTTTCAAAAAATTGTATTTTAAAAACCAAAAATCTATTTTATTTGAAATTTACACATTGCAAAGTTTAGCTAAAAAAAAATTTTCAGCTAAAAATATTGAAAATTGTCGATTTATCTGCAGTTTTCCTCGTCCAGCCTTTTTTTTGCGGTAGGCAGAATATTTCAGTGCAAGCTCATCTGAAATCAAAAATTCAAAAATTTTCTTATAGTTTATACCCTTGACTCGTGATTGAACGAATGAATTGAAAAAAAACATGAAATTTAAAGTTTTGAAATAAGTTTGAATGTATTTTCGTCTCATATTTTTTAACATTTTTCCGATTCTCATCGTATTTAAAACATTTTTTTCGTATAAAACAAGAACGAGTCAAGCGATTGAAAATCCATTCGTTCAATCACAAAACAATACTATAAAGAGAAACTGTGCAACGTTTCAGCAAAATCGGTCGATTCAAAAAATCGTGCCTACCGCACGGAAAAACAAAGTTCTGAGATAAACGCGTTTGAAGTTTTTTTTACCGCGATTTAATGAATTAAAGTTATTTTTTAGCGACTTACATCGAGTCGTCGATTCCAGGTCCATATAGTAGTTCGTTCGCCTCATTCGCGATATTCAGAGCATCCTTTTGATGTTGTCGACGGATTATTCTGGCCTCTCGAGTAGCATCCGCAGCTCTTTGCTCGGCGATCAGTACGCGGTTTCTATCTTCGATACGTACCGACCGCGCGATATTCAAATCTCTATAACTCCGGTAATATTGCTCGAATTTACTTCAAATTTGGTGTGAATACTCTTGAAGCACTATACTTTATGGAATAAAAAAAATCAATTTTTTGAAAATACAAGACCAATGTAACCCCTTAATAGGTTTTTGGATATTCGATGTTTAGGCTCTCCATTAGGGCGGAAAGAAAGTACCCAAACAAATTTTTTTCAAATGAAGCTCTGCAGCCAGAATAAACCCATTTGAGAGCGTCACAAAATCTACACATTTAATTTTGTCTTACTAGGATCCAGTAAAAACTAACTTCATCAGAGCTAATGAAATTCTAGTAACAAATCTAGTGATGAATTTTTAACTATTATAGAATTTTAGTTCTAAGGTTCACTATGTTTTTTTTAAATAAAAATGCAATTCTAGGTATGAAAATTGGAAATCTGGCAAAGAACAATACTGTCTTTCAGCTAAAGTTTACCAATTATGGAGTCAAGTTTAAAGAAGAGTCCAGTAAAATTTAAAAGAAATTACTGTTAACTAAAATAAATTAATCAGTCCTTTAAACTGTTTTTCCAGTATAACAAAATTGTCTGCGCGGTCATTTTCCATTTCCCGATTAAAAAACCTATATTTTCCGTGAAAGTGCATCACCTACGTAAATTTACTTACGTAAATAAGTTAAGTTGTTAATTAAAGTATGTACATATATTGCCATTCTGAACATTGGATGAAAGCACTTTGTTCCAATCCATCATAACGAAACATATCATTCTTATGTATCGCTTGTGTAAAAAATAGTAAAACAAAAACGGTAAAAATAGTCAACAATGTCAGATACCTGGGAATCCACCTAGATCGCAAACTTACATGGGAAGCCCACATTAACAAAAAAAGGAGCAAATTAAGATCACACACAAAAAAATATACTGGTTACTCAATAAAAAGTCGAAGCTCAGCCTAGAAACGAAAATTGCGGTATACAAAAGCATAATCAAACCCATATGGACATATGGAATCCAACTTTGGGGATCAGCAACAAAATCGAATATCGAAATCATCAAGCAGGCGCAATCAACAATTATCAGGGACATCACCGGCGTACCCCGCTACGTCCGCAACAAAATATTGCTGAGGGACACTAACATTAAAGAGGTCGATGAGGAAATCGCCGTAACATAGCAAGACTCGAACTGACCCACTTAACTGTACAAATAAATAATCACAAATACCCACCAGCCCCAGCACACAATTTAAAGTTTTGAAATAAGTTTGAATGTATTTTCGTCTCATATTTTTTAACATTTTTCCGATTCTCATCGTATTTAAAACATTTTTTTCGTATAAAACAAGAACGAGTCAAGCGATTGAAAATCCATTCGTTCAATCACAAAACAATACTATAAAGAGAAACTGTGCAACGTTTCAGCAAAATCGGTCGATTCAAAAAATCGTGCCTACCGCACGGAAAAACAAAGTTCTGAGATAAACGCGTTTGAAGTTTTTTTTACCGCGATTTAATGAATTAAAGTTATTTTTTAGCGACTTACATCGAGTCGTCGATTCCAGGTCCATATAGTAGTTCGTTCGCCTCATTCGCGATATTCAGAGCATCCTTTTGATGTTGTCGACGGATTATTCTGGCCTCTCGAGTAGCATCCGCAGCTCTTTGCTCGGCGATCAGTACGCGGTTTCTATCTTCGATACGTACCGACCGCGCGATATTCAAATCTCTATAACTCCGGTAATATTGCTCGAATTTACTTCAAATTTGGTGTGAATACTCTTGAAGCACTATACTTTATGGAATAAAAAAAATCAATTTTTTGAAAATACAAGACCAATGTAACCCCTTAATAGGTTTTTGGATATTCGATGTTTAGGCTCTCCATTAGGGCGGAAAGAAAGTACCCAAACAAATTTTTTTCAAATGAAGCTCTGCAGCCAGAATAAACCCATTTGAGAGCGTCACAAAATCTACACATTTAATTTTGTCTTACTAGGATCCAGTAAAAACTAACTTCATCAGAGCTAATGAAATTCTAGTAACAAATCTAGTGATGAATTTTTAACTATTATAGAATTTTAGTTCTAAGGTTCACTATGTTTTTTTTAAATAAAAATGCAATTCTAGGTATGAAAATTGGAAATCTGGCAAAGAACAATACTGTCTTTCAGCTAAAGTTTACCAATTATGGAGTCAAGTTTAAAGAAGAGTCCAGTAAAATTTAAAAGAAATTACTGTTAACTAAAATAAATTAATCAGTCCTTTAAACTGTTTTTCCAGTATAACAAAATTGTCTGCGCGGTCATTTTCCATTTCCCGATTAAAAAACCTATATTTTCCGTGAAAGTGCATCACCTACGTAAATTTACTTACGTAAATAAGTTAAGTTGTTAATTAAAGTATGTACATATATTGCCATTCTGAACATTGGATGAAAGCACTTTGTTCCAATCCATCATAACGAAACATATCATTCTTATGTATCGCTTGTGTAAAAAATAGTAAAACAAAAACGGTAAAAATAGTCAACAATGTCAGATACCTGGGAATCCACCTAGATCGCAAACTTACATGGGAAGCCCACATTAACAAAAAAAGGAGCAAATTAAGATCACACACAAAAAAATATACTGGTTACTCAATAAAAAGTCGAAGCTCAGCCTAGAAACGAAAATTGCGGTATACAAAAGCATAATCAAACCCATATGGACATATGGAATCCAACTTTGGGGATCAGCAACAAAATCGAATATCGAAATCATCAAGCAGGCGCAATCAACAATTATCAGGGACATCACCGGCGTACCCCGCTACGTCCGCAACAAAATATTGCTGAGGGACACTAACATTAAAGAGGTCGATGAGGAAATCGCCGTAACATAGCAAGACTCGAACTGACCCACTTAACTGTACAAATAAATAATCACAAATACCCACCAGCCCCAGCACACAACAGTCATGGGTACCACGCAAACTAAGAAGGTGGACAACACCGGCGAAATCATTAACACAGTTATCGTGAATCCGGAAGACATCAGGTCCGAAAACATAGAGACCATTTTAATTGTGCTGACCACCCTGGTAGGCATCTCGCTAATATACCAGGTCTACAAGGACTACAGGAGGAGTCTCAAAAAGAAATACAGCGTCACCCTACCATAGATAAGAGACCCACCAGACTTCCACCTAGAACAGCATGAACCAGCGCAGACTGAACCCAGTGGGTGGCTACCACAGGATGCAACCAGAAACCAACAAACCAACAGCAGTACGAGTACAAGGCTTCTTAGACCCTGCGTCTATCAGCCTGCCACCCATTAGTCAGTAAGAATTCTAATTCTGCATGTTAGAGTTTATTAAGCTGATAAATAAAAAAATAAAAAAATATAATAATACTAAAAAAAAAAAATATATGCTTGCTTAAAAAAGAAAGTACATAGGTACATGCGAGTATATGCGAAAATAGTTTTATTTTTAAAAGTAATAAATTTAATTAAAAAAAAATACATTATGCTTGTATATATTATACTACATATATATAAACTAAAAACGAAAATATATATAATATATAATTCAATAATTAAAAAACATGCACTTAACGTCTTAACTACTTGACTTCTTCTATACATATGACGCAGAACGCCGCATGACTCAACGGAAGAACACGGTTTTACCTAAAGTGGACTGCAATTCTAGTGAATCACAATAGTGATTGTTGATACTAATGAGTTTACTGAAAATACAGTTAAGTCGGTTGCATATCAACGAACTATTGGTAGAGCATTTGAAAATGTCTGGATATTAAGAAAAAACAACTGCATTCTATTACAAACAACTGAAATTGATGCCTAGTTATTTAGAATAGACCCCAGTTGTTTGTACTGAGATTTCTGTTATTTTCTCTGTAATCAGCAGTTAATATTTACTTTTAATAGAAATCTATTGATATTTGAAAATTTTGAAAAAGGCAAATATTCACTCAGTAGGCCATGCATTTCGCGGATTTCGGTCGTACGGATACACACACACATGGACATAGTTGGGTGCAAATAGACACTTCTTTCGTATATGGTGCCCAATTTTCCAAAATCAACACTTTTTTTTAGATTTTCATCAAAGTAGGTGCATGGGGGTTATTCGTGCCGCTAATTTCAAACGTAGATGGGGCTTCTACATTACAACATAATTGCTATAAGCACTAAAATTTGAATGTTAGCTCAAAATCTGAACTATCACGAAACGTTTAGTGGTAGTGCACATACTTTTCACTGTCAATTAGTGATAATGGATTGGTGCATTGGTAGTGCGAACATTTTTCACTATTACTGACCGAAGAGTCTATAAAAGAGCGCACACTTTCTTTGATTTTCTTAATTTTACATGTGTTCATAAGTGGTTTTGGTTATTGTGAAAAGGTTTTTGTATATGTCGATTTCAATACCATATTTTAGTTCTTTGTTTCGTACAAAATTTTAACTAAAAATGTTACGTTAAAAAAATATCTTATATCCCTTTCTTTCGCGTTTTCTAGATAATTTATAATTAAAGTAATTCATCAGAGCCAAGTAATGTATTAATACACAATAATGTAATGGTAATTTAGTCACAAAAATTGCATTTTAATGTTGTAGTAAAAAAATATTATTAGGTGTACAAATAAGTTTCCGCGGTTTGTCAAAAGATGGCCCCACCAGAAGGTTATGGAGAAATTGTCAGATGTAAAACGTAATATCCCAAGTTTCGTCATTCGGCAACACCATAACCTTAAAGTACTAGTGATTCCGTATCAGCATCACGTAATTTTTTTCGTGCAAAAATGTCAAGTTTTGTGCCGAATAAGCATCATTTGCGGGAACTTTTGATTTACTTTTTTAATTTGAAAAAATCTGCAGCTGAGGCGCATCGATTGCTTCTAGAAGCATATGGTGAAGCTGCTTTAAGTGAGAGAAGTTGTCAGGAATGGTTTCAAAAGTTTAAGAACGGTGAGTTTGACGTGAAGGACAAAGAACGCAGTGGAAGGCCGAAAGTGTACGAAGACATGGAATTAGAAGTACTATTGGAGGAAGATTCGTCCCAAACGCAAAAAGAACTTGCACTTACATTACAAGTGACTCAACAAGCAATTTCACATCGTTTAAAATCGTTAGGAATGATTCAAAAACAAGGAAATTGGGTTCCATATGAACTAAAGCCGAGAGACGTTGAACGCCGATTATGCATGAGTGAAATGCTGCTTGCCAGGATTAAAAAAAAGAGTTTTTTGCATCGTATAGTCACTGGTGACGAAAAATGGATTCACTACGATAATCCAAAGAAGAGAAAGTCATGGGTTAAGCCCGGCGAACCATCAACATCGACAGCTAAGCCGAATATTCATGGAAAAAAACTCATGCTGTGTATTTGGTGGGATCAGCTTGGTGTCGTGTATTATGAATTGCTGAAACCAAGCGAAACCATTACTGGAGCTCTCTACCGAACACAATTGATGAGATTGAGTCGGGCACTTAAGGAAAAACGCGCCCATTACTACTCCAGACACGACAAAATTATTCTTTTACACGATAATGCTCGTCCACATGTTGCGGCGCCGGTAAAAACATACTTGGAAACACTCAACTGGGAAGTTTTACCCCACCCGCCGTATTCACCAGACTTAGCCCCTTCCGATTATCACCTGTTCCGGTCGATGGCACATGGTCTGTCTGAGCAGCGCTTCACATCATATGAAGACACCAAAAATTGGGTAGATTTGTGGATAGCGTCAAAAGATGAAGAGTTTTTTCGACGGGGTATCCGAATGTTGCCAGAAAGATGGGGAAAAGTAGTGGCAAATGATGGAAAATACTTTGAATAAAACGTAATGTACTGTTCCTTCACAATAAATTCCTAATTTTTTATAAAAAACCGCGGAAACTTATTTGTACACCTAATATATAATAATATAATATTACAATTCTATTCACAAAACATTCAAGCGTTTACCTCTTGGTGTGAAAATCTCGGATATCTCGAATGAATTCTATAATTCATAAAACTACATCAAACTCACACCAAACAACTAATATCTTAATGAGCTTTCCGAAACTACCACCAATGTTGATCTACCGCTACCACTGAAGGTGTCACTTGCGTCACTTTTCCGAATAATCGATTTTTTTTTATTGCATTTTTGTAAAGTATATACATATATACAGAAATATCATATTAAAATTTTATAGAGATCGAAGCAGTGTAACTGTATTTTTGTCTCAAAATTAGTCGAGTTTAATATTTTAATGTAACAACATCTCTGCGCGTTTGTTTATAATCGAGAAGTGCGGCGTGCGGCGGAGCTCTCTGCGCGTTTGTTTATAAGCCAGAACATGTCGCAGGAACGCTACTTTGGATGAAAATGTGCATTTTGAGGAAGAAGAAGGCATAATGTATGGTCCAGGCATCGCTGATTAGGTGAGATATTTTACGATTTTTAATTAACAAAACTATAATCGCATTTTTCGCACAATAACGTTTTTCGACACCGCGTTGATGAAATCTCGAAAACTACCGAACCGATTCTCACCAAATTTTTACCAAACATTCTTTATGGCTACAGCTATAGCGCATATAGAGGGTTTTTATTTTAAAAAATTGTTTGGCCAAAAACGGTGAAAAAAAACATGTTTTTTCGTAATTTTTCTAAAAATGTCCGCCATTTTGTCAATTTTGCAAAAATCAAAAATCGTTCTATATGCGCTATAGCTATTAATATACTGAATCTAAAACTCTTTGCTTTTTTTCACACCATGCATCTCGGAGATTTCATCAACGCGCACAACCCTCTCGATTTTTGGATCATTTTTCGACCAGCAGTTCCATTCTTAAAAATTCACAAAAATAAATAAGAAAAAATTTTTTTAATGTAGTTCGAGACTGTATTTATTGAGTGTAACACCTTCTATATCAATTTTTATAATTTAAACCTATCGAAAAATTTATTGCAATTAACCCTTTTTTTCCCTCCGAACTTAAGGCAAAGTTTCTCAGAATGATCTTATTTATGACATATTTAACTTTCATCCAAATCGGAAGTAACGCAGTTAATCTTAACAACTACTCATCGTTACTGTGAATTTACTAGGTTTTCTTTAGAAGCGACTGTACAAAAAGCTAATTCGGGGACTTCGTGGGACTTCGGGGGACTTCGGGGGACTTCGGGGGACTTTGGATATGTCTTAAAGGGTGCCATTCTGCGACGATTTCAACCTTCAGATTTTATGATTCCACCCAAAGGTCTATCTTTCTCGGACTAAGTGTAAAAATGCATATTTTAATAGTTGTTTCTATAGTAACCGATTAATTTATAACTTTTACAACGCTACGATAGCAAATGTAAAAAAACGTGAGTTCCTCTATTATATCATGAAAGGTATTTTATAGATGCTACCCGGAATGTATAGTTATTGAATTTAAAATTTAAACCAAAATAAATAAATTACTTATGCACAAGGATAAACAGCGAAACCCTCGCCAGATTTTTTAGAGTCAAACAATATTTCAGATGCTAAATACGACAAAATATGTATTAATTAGCTATCTCAGTTGGGACACTATTTACGATTTTTTTAGATTCCTACCTCTTTACCTATATATTGATGCATTTAGACTGCGAACATGTTTTGTAAACAAAGCAAGTAATTATGCAACTAATTTGAAAAGACGCAATAAAAAATATCTTCCCAGTTACTTTGGTTAGATTTTTTACCGCCACAGTAAAAAAATACTTTAAATGATAACAGAATGATGTCTGATGTCTGGCGGACTTTAGTCCAATTTACCCACTCTCCAGGTCAAAAGCGGCAATACCCAATGAAAATTATCATAAGTTTCTTTAACAAAAAGGTAGTTTGATAAGAGTATGTTAATTAAGCGTCCGCAGGTATCATTGGCAGAAACAGAATTTGCGCCTATTTTGTAAAATGAAAAATATGTATTAAAAAACCGGTTTGTTGGCAAACTCATGCAAACACTTTTCGTTCTTTTATTATTCTATAAAGAATTTGTTTTGAAAAGCAGCTGAATCGTTCTTTTAAAAATGTTGCTGAAAACTAATGATACATTTCTAAACACTGTAATTACCACAAACACGAAAATCGTCCTGATCCAGAAACGATAAAATCCTGTTTTCGTTTGATTGTCCTCAAAAACCGGACAATTCTCCCACAAGGGCAAAATCAACATAAAAATTTTCCATCGGCGACCTAAAAACCTACAAAAATTCTTTAATCTCAGAACTAGCAGCAGCGGCGGCATCCATACGGAAAAAAAAACCCTCGCAGAGCAAAAAACGAACAAAACGAAGCGCATCCCTGTTGCACTTCATCTAAAATCACAATTTGGTAGCGTAGGTAAACAGCACCACCACAGGTGTGTGGAAACCGGTTCCAAATTTGAAACGCTTCACTGATTTATGCTAGCTGAAGGTGTAGTGTAGTGTAGAGGATGTTGCCGAAAAAGAAAGTTCTGAACAATAAAAAAATCCCAAGAACACTCGGAGATATCTGATAGTTAAATACATATATACATATATATATATATCTATATATGGTAGGGGTGTACATATGTGTCCATGTGATTTGAAAGGACTGCAAGGCATTTATTTTATTTGGAGGAAATGCAACAAAAGATGACGAGCTCTCTTGCCGGAGGCGATGATGATGAAGCGAAATTCTAGGATGGCTTTTGCTGAAACTGAAATTGGGATAGGACGGTTGCCAGGGAGGATTCGCTTGGTAGCGATTTTACGAAGTCTTTCGATTTGAGTTGGCATTCACCGTCTTTATAGCACAATTATTGCTTTTCACTGAAATTATGATTGGACAATTTTATGATCGTTTTGCTTTTTATTTCTTCACAATTTCACACAGTCACTCCGTGCGGGAGTGAGGTGATGAATTTTGGTACATATTGTGAATTATTTTGCAATTTAAGAACATTGTCATATAATACCAGTTGCCTTGATTTCGTAATGTTTGGGGTTCCGTACCTCAAAAGAAAAAAGGAACCCTTATTCTCTTCGTTGTCCGTCTGGCTGTCAAGACCCTTTTTCTCAGGAACACGTGGAGGAATCAAGTTGAAATTAATATAAAATACTTATGTCTACGGTCCTTTAGAGAGGTGTAAAAATCAAGCTTCTAAGTCTACGCAATCAAAAAATACGGCCATTTATACCCCATTTATGCCGCATGTTTTGACACTCGCAAATAAATAAAAACACTTGGCACTTCCCGTTGACCTAGAATTATGAAATTTGGCAAGAAGCCAGGTGTCACAGCAAAAGTAGAGAAAAACGGCCGAAAATCGTTAATTTGTAGTTATACCACATGAAAAATAATTTTTTTTAAATTACAGTCAATTAAATGACTGGCAAATATTCGGAACTCTTAACACGCGAGTTGAGTTAAGGGATCTACCCTCTTTTTGGAGGAAAAAAAAGGGTTGATTGCAATAAATTTTACGATAGGTTTAAATTATAAAAATTGATATAGAAAGTATTACACTCAATTAATACAGTCTCGAACTACATTAAAAATAGTTTTTTTATTCATTGTTGTGAATTTTTAAGAATGGAACTGCTGGTCGAAAAATGATCCAAAAAACGAGAGGGGTGTGCGCCGTTGACGAAATGGCTGAGATGCACGGTCTGAAAAAAAACCAAAGAGTTTTTGGTTCAGTATATTAATAGCTATAGCGCATATATATAGAACGATTTTTGATTTTTGCAAAATTGACAAAATGGCGGTCATTTTTTGAAAAAATACGAAAAACATGTTTTTTTCCCCGTGTTTGGCCAACAAAAAATTTTTATATTAAAATTTTGAAAAACCCTCTATATGGCTCCAAATCACCAAGGTGCAGAATTGGATTTGCTAGCAATTTAAGGTCTTAAATCTTGGCTTTATTGAGAAAAGAAAATTAATAAAATACTACAACTAACCTGTTTTGTGTGTACATCAAATAATACAATTTATTAAAGAAGTACATTATAAATTAAATCAATATAAATGCAGAGAAAGTCATTTCGGGAACCCGTCCTAATGCAGGATCTTCAACAACAAGTACAAAATATTAATGAAAAATTTAACGTATTAAACTCCTGTCATTACTTAATATACCGTATTTTTTATACAACATCTAGTTTTGAAAAGGATAATAAAAGATTTTTTTTTTAATTAAAAAATGCAAAAATAGTTTGTCCGATAGTGCATAAGTCATTTCAGTGAACGCATCGATAACCGAACAAAAATAATTTTAAGTGAACGCAGCAGCTATTCTGTGTCAAACGTTAGTAGAGGAAGCAAACAATGATAAAGCCGGCTGTCAGTATATTTATCGGCAAATAAATTAATATCTAAGTGGTAAGTACCTTTCAATCCATTATTCGTAGAGCGTGCATCAATAGTCCGTCAATTCGTGAACGTGTTTTTTACATTTAATTATTGATATGATTATTTTTTACGACGCGAAATAATAAAGTAACCTCAAATATATTACTATTGACAAAGTCAGGTTGCATTTAAGATGGCCGTTGAATAATCAAATTTGTAGCTTCAGGCTGAAGTTTCACTGCAAGGCGAGCAGATAGGTTAATATATGTATGTACCATCATCAGAATTCACCTGCGATACTACTAATCCGTTTTGAGTTTGTTGTAATTTAATCGGTGGAGGCAAAAATCGGTCTGGAAGTAAACTTCTCAAACTACTTCTAGTTTGGTCACAGCAGTTTTCGTTTGAGCATTTTAAAATTTATAATAAGCATTGTGATTCACGAACATGTTTACAGTACCAATCATCAATTAATATTTGTACATTGTCACTATCATCTTCTTTTGGTGCTTTATACTCTGCTAGTTATGATGTAGAATAACCATCGACTTTTAACGACTTCCAAACATCAGCTATAGTTGTCCCTGCATATTCAAAGTTCTTTTCTTCCAAATCTTTATCTACAGTTTTACCGTAAGGATCTAAATGCGATCCATAATGCTCATGAGGCAAAATCAAGCCAGCCAGCTCATGACTTAGCGGAGCCATTCTTCTTTCCACATGATTGTAAGCACTCCTACCCGGTGCATTTGTAACAACAAATAATGCATCCATATTAAAAACCCGAAAATACTGGATAGGATATAATATTACTTTTACATAGCCAGGATTTTCGTCAGGACCTCCATCATCAGCAATAATTAGTACAGGTTTTGTAGATCCAGTGTTTGTGTAGGCGAGACTTTTAAATGAGTTCAAAAATTTTTTTTAAATCATTGGCATGTGTCTTAGCAGTGGAACTAGAGTGCTTGCCACTTCGAATAGCTATAAACGTTGGTCCTGAATAGGTTAGTTTTGAAGGATTTTCAAAACCCAATCCCAACTGGCAGTTGTCAAAGGTGTCTCAGCAAAAGCTCTCTCACGCCGGATTGCCGCAACGAAATATAGAAGGTTCGTTTAAATTTCTCTCCGGCAACGCGCTGCCGTTGCTTCGGCTATGGGTTAGCTCCCATATGAATGCATGTATTCAATAGTTGTGCGGCGACGGTGAAGGCGACGTTTGACGTTGCCGGATTCTATGGGGGCCTGCTTTAAGTCAAAACGCTAGAGCCGCGCCACAGAGCTAGCGCTCATGTTGAAAAATAAACTTAGGTAAATAATCAAGTTACAATTTATTGTAATAAAAATATGTACGTTTAAATGTCTGTATATTTACTAATACGAAATGAATGACTTCTAGCATGACATAAATAAAAAAAATAGTCGAGAGAAATACTCCAGTAAAGTTTTTTGATGAACGGCGAACGTCACGTTGCCGTAGACCCACCGTCCCCCTTGTCACACTCAGCAAGACACCCGCCCTTGTGAGCGAACGTATTTTATGAACGGCCCATAAATACTGATTACAGATCAGATAAATATTATTTTTAGTTCTGTTGGTTTTTTGCCTAACTCTTACAATCACAATGAAGAACATTTAGCGTATTCATTACATTGTTTAATTCTTAAGTTTTTTAAGAAATATTTCTAAAGTATTTGTGTAAATGCATTTTTGCGTCATCGTATACATCAAAAGTAAGTAGAAAGTTGTTACTTCTACCCTCTTCATAATTTAAAAAAATCGGTTTTTGTTTATTGCATTTATTACGATTGGTTTTGTCCGTCGGTCCATGATAAATTGGCAAATAGAACTTGTAAAGAATGTGGCCTATATCACACCTCTAGTAAAACCTTGCTGCAACATTTCAAAAATTGGCATCCAAAACAGAAATGAATAGATGAAGTAGTTCGGCGTATACAACCAACTCGCATCGCAGCTCGGCGAGCTCGAGAGCTGTTATGCATATTAGGAGATGAAAACGCTGGTACGGAAAATGCAGAATGGATAGATGACGATGAAGAGGATAGTAGTTTTGAAGATGTAGAAGATGATGCTGCAATACTGATTATAGATATTTCGTAACATTTACAGAATCCTTGGACATCAGATAAATAGAAATATTATTTATTTGTTATAAAATATGTTTATTAATTTAATTGAATTTTATTATAAAATTAAAGTAAATATTTTTAAGTATCGAAATTTCTGTACTATCAATAGAAATTTATCATGTTCAGGGGGGGGGGGGGGAGTCTTAGTTTTTGTGACGAAATATTTATAGGGGGGTTATAGCAAGTGTGACACAGCGTGACATCAGGGGGAGAGGGGGTCAAAAAAAGCTAATTTTAGCATGACGATAAAAACGGAACCTTAGATACGTCACATACGAAATTTTATTTAACATTTATTACTTTACTTTAAAGAATTGTCAATGGAAAGGATGTGATGCAGAATAATCCGTTGCACGTCGTCGTTATTTTTACTGGCGATGATGCGATTTTATAAAAACAAAAATAATTGGTACCTGCAAGACAACAAAACAATCTTATTTAGCCAATCTTGGCAAAGTTACACAAGACTTGATTCCGTGTTAAGAAAGGTTGCAAAGGTATTAGCTGTGTTCTGTTCACAATCTGAGAAGGATTAGGTTTAGCAGTAAATTTTGAAATTAGCAGTAAAATTTGACATGAAATTTATGAACAGTTACCTAAAGCAAACATTTTTTATTTTGCGAAGAAAACACCAAATTGCTTTGACCTATACCCACTTTGCGTCAAAATTAATCCAATAATTTATTCAGTTCAAGATTAGAAGTTTTGATGTATAAAAATGATGGCAATTGGATGCACTTTCGCAAATTTTAAAATCTTTGCTATAGTAGTCCGAGAAAGATAGCAAAAATATTGCCTAAAACCAAAAATATAATAATTAATTCCTAAATTCTGAAGATTGGTATCGACGCAGAATGTGAACCATTAAGCCATATCCAAAGTACCCCGAATTCCCCTTATTGGATTTTTGTACAGCCTCCTTCAAGATATAGTGAATTCACAGTCACGATGGGTAATTGTTACTCCCGATTTCGATGAAATTGAAATATGTCATAAAGTGGGTAAGTCTGAGACACTTTGCCTTGAAACACATGCCGCGAAAATTTACAGGAAAAAAGATACACCCAATTTTGTATGTGTTATAAACCGCGTAGGTAATTCCCACCCTCCCACTCCGATTTTGATGAAATTGCAATATGTCATAATGCGGCTTACAAAATTCCGTGTATATTGTTTTCCTGTTGGTTTCCGTGGCATGTGTCCAAAAGCAAAAGTTCACAGAATAACCTCCTTTATGACTTATTTCAATTTCATTGAAATCGGAAATAACATTTACCCATCGTTGCTCTGAACTCACTATAATTTGAAAGCGATTGTACAAAATACTAATGCGGGGATTTCCGGGGACTATGGGTATGTCTTAAAGGATGCGTCGATTCCCACCCTCATATTTTAGTAATCATTATTTGACCCAAAAGTCTATCTTTCTCGGACTATATGTACTAATGGTTTAAAACTTTAATTCAATACAAAATTTGCGGCTAAACCTAAACCTCTCTGTTTCAGATTGTGAACAGAACACAGCTAATGAGTCTTAATATTAGGCAGTAGTGCATACTTCGCTAAGGACAAGGACGTACTACTAATCTAGGAATACTAAACATCCAACATGGAAATAATTTGAATCGGGAATGTGAAATACGCCTTCCCTACTTATTTGAAACAATGGTTACGGTCAAATTCCAGAAAATTTGAGCATCATAGATATCAAACCATGCTGATTAAATATCTATATAGTCCCAAATCCCTCAAGCTCACAAGGATTTGCAAGATAAGGGATCCGTTGCATACTCATTAGTATTGGGCCTCTAAATAATATGCGAGAATTCGACATCGATCTGACTGGTGCCGCGTTGTTAATTACGCGGGGTCAAAGGCACGAAAAATCTTCTTGTAGATATTCACTTTTTTTAGTTTAACGGTTAACTTTTCATCAATATTTAATAATCCTTTAGTTATAGATTATAGACCTTCAGAATTTAGAAATATGTTAAAAATAATAGAAGGTCAAAATATACCTATGTATAATATAAAAAACACCAGAAAAATCATAAAAATATATACAGGAAGAAAGATCGCACAATGGAGAATCCTAGAATATCCGGATGTCCGATACTGAGCGTCAATGTGCTCGACGAGAACGCCTCAAAATCGAGGCGTCGCCCGTTTTAGTACCCAAGTGCCCAATATGAATGTGCCAAGCATTGGCATACGGGGGATGCATCAGCCCCTCTGAATCTTGAATTCAAAACAAAAAATTAATGAAACAAAATCACAAAGTAATCTCGCCGAAATATAAATAGACACATCGTTTTTTAAATCTGTAAATGCTGTACCGTTAACTCTTCTAAATTGCAAACATTGATTGTTTTTTGTTATCATGTGATGCATATTCAAATAACATTCTATTCTATAACAATTATTTAAAAATAATTTCATTATCTTATTAAAAATGTAAATAAAGGGGGGCCCATTTAAAAATTGGAATTTCTTTTTGTTATAAAAAAAACGGCTCAATATTTTTCAATGGTTGAACATTTATTTGAAAGGTTGTTTTATGTCATTTATTTATGAAAAACAATTTAGGTCAATAGACCACCACGGCTGACTTGGCAGTAGTCCGTTCGGTCTACCCAATTGTTGAGTACTTTTTCGATTGTTTCGGGCCCTATGTCAGCATTAGCTTGAATGTCGTACTTGAGTTCTTGAATTGTTTCTGGTTTGTTGGCATAACATTTATCATTTACCGCTCCCCAAAGATAATAGCCCAACAGCGTCAAATCACAGCTTCTTGCCGGCCAAATCACATCACCATTTTTGCTGATTATGCGATTTCCGAAGATAGGGCGCAAAAAGATCGATTGTGGCGTTCGCTGTATGGTTCGGATGGTCAACCGGCTTTAGCCGCTGTACCAAGTACGTACACGGGTTGGTTTATCCACCAACATTCCAGTTTCACGAGCTCGCTTCACGAATTGATCCACAAATTGGGTTCTTGGAAGTTTTTTTTTGTCAAATTTGTTTTTTTAGACAATCAATTCAATCAAGACAATTTTTTGCTAGACAATCATGTGGTCGTATGACAAAAACGATATCGTTCGTTCGATCATGGTTTGCTTCACATAAATCGATCTACGAGTATTTATCCACTTTTTTTGTTAACTTATTACATTTGGGAAAATTAAAGGGAGTT
Organism: Neoitamus cyanurus; assembly: GCA_947538895.1. Taxonomy (NCBI): domain Eukaryota; kingdom Metazoa; phylum Arthropoda; class Insecta; order Diptera; family Asilidae; genus Neoitamus; species Neoitamus cyanurus. Next base: position 9,047,345 of record OX384547.1, read on the forward strand.
TGAAGGGATCGCGATATTTTTTGTAGGATTATAGTGACAGTGAAGGTAAGAGCGAGGGTAAAAATTGCGTAAAACTCGAAGAAATCTGCAAGATGCCTCAGACACGATCTACATTTATAACGCCAATTTTGAAAATAGCTGCAGCTTTAGAAGTCCGTTCTTGGAGATGGTAGCTACCAGTGTGCATGTAGTGATTTCATCTCATCTTCTTATACACGATGGAAGAAATGGAAAAATGTAGAAAAACAACTGATTTACTTCATAACATACATTGCTACTATGGATGCGAATGTACAACACTATGTACTTTACTTTTGAAGACCGGCTGTTGTAATTATATAATTTAATTTTTTAGAAGCATTTACATAAAATGTATATAAATCAACCATTTTACGCAACACGAGAATATTCAACTTCCAACTCTAATTACTGATCAAAGAATTTATGAGAGGCTTTACATTTTTTATTTTCAATCTCAAGAAAAAATTTATGGTTTTGTTCGTAAAAAACCAGATATTAAAAAATAGTTCTTGGTTTTTATTTAAAAAATGTTAACTCGAAGTTTGCTGAAGACTTGCGGAAGTTGGCATTTATTCAATAGTGCTGGGGCATACGTTATTCCCCTATTACCGACACTTTTCAGGGCATGACATAAACTTTTTCGAATATGCAATTGGTCTTGCCCCTCTGCAATCTATGATCGGATTTTTTATTTTCCTTATACCTTATAATAATAATAAAGAAATAATTATTATTTATAAATTGTTATAATGATTACTGTTAATCTATCTATGTACCGTGTAGGTTTTTTACTTTTAGGCGAGAGAAAATACTAAGTTTTACCCGAATACTTTTTTTCGGTTCTTGATAGATTGCGTTGCAATCGTTAAAAATCCAACCGAGGTTTTTATCTTGAGTCTTGAGATGACTCAATAACTCAAAAAGTATGGGTCGTACTAAAAAAATTATCGGAATAATATCTCTTTACTTTCCGGGGGAAAGCCGAATCTGCAAAAATATGAAAAATATGTAAGATTTATCCAAACATTTTGTTTCGATTCATGATAGATGGCTAAAAATTACCTCCAATTTGTTTCTGCCTTTTTGAATTTTATAAATCTGGTGGTTAATTCGCAACAAACGTCCGCGAAAACCCCTATATACTCCCAAAGAAAACAAAGTTTGTTTGAAAATTGTTATCCTCTATTTTGAATTTTAAATCAGCGACCGCAAAAACATATGTGTACCGATTTCTCATGAAAATTCGATGGCTAGAAAAATATATACCTCAAAGGGTTAAAACTAGTGGCCTTGTCCTGGTTACAGCCCCATTCGATTTGTTTTTAATTAAAACTCTAGGAGCTATTAACTTTAAATTTTAATATATAGGCACTATTTGAGAAACATTTCACAATACAATTTTCTTATAAAGAATACCCGCAAATGCTAATAGATTATAATACCTCTTCAAGAATAGTTGGCACAATAATTCCCTTCAGACTATTTAAAATCAAAATATTCAAACGGCATTTTATTTTATACACAGTACTGTGAAAATTTATAGGATTGATTAATGGATGTAATAGTGTTGCTCGTGTGTTGTCAAGATTTTTTTTTTAATTAAGCAGACGTGTTCTTTATTATAAAAATGATAGACAGTAGATAAATTAAAATTAATCATTTATTGCTGAGCTGCTATATATGTAAAAGTACATGAATGTATAACATATAACCAATTAGATTTCACAAATTTTATTTTTCTTGCATTACAATGTAATTTTAGGAAACAAATACAAAATTAGATTATCGAGAGTGCCTATTAATTACGTCAGCTACTTTCCTCTCCGTTGCTGTCAAAGTCTTCTTCCATCTGACAAATCGTCACGATTTCCCTCAACATATTACCCAGTCGATCTAGTGACGCCTCGTGAATGGCAACATCTTCAGGCGACCAATTTCCCACTCCTAGAGAGATGCGTCGATCTATATCTTCTTCTATTTCTACAATTTGCAGCAGTAGTCGATGGATCGCACTCGCGTTTGGACCACTCGGATCATCTATTGTACCAAAAGTTGCACGAAAATCCAAGGCATCGAAATATTCTTCGTCTTCCGAAATGTTTTCCATAATATCGTCTGCTGCAGCCAAGTTCCATTGTACAATTTCTGACAGATCAAATGAGTCTCTTAAGGACTGATGATCTGCTCTTGATCTACAGCTGCCACAGCACATTTTGTTGTATTTGCAACACCCCGACACCGAATATTCCTCTTTCAAGTACTTAACGCTTTCACACCAAAATCATATTTTGAACTGAAGTGCACGAGCAGAAGTACCACTGACCTGAAATTGTACAAGAAGTTCTTACCACCCTTGCTGCTTTAATTACCAGAAGGTTACCTGCGTGCTAATTCTTACCGGCCGCCGCCGCCGGCAGGTTTGGGACCGTGAAAACCATCAGGCATTTAAAATGTATATTTAATGATCAAGTGCCACGCCAACATGCTTAATTTTCCAGTCGTTTACTTTTTTTGTAATATGGAATTGCATTACACAAGAAATTAAAATGCGGGGTGCGGGATTGATTCCATACAGGTTTACATATTGTATAATGCCAGACAAAACATGCGAGTTAGGGATGCGCTCCGATTTTGAACGGTTTTGCTTAATTATTTTCTTTAATTGATGGGTACCTTATATTACTCTTTTGTTGCCAATTTTTGATACCATCTCTCTCTCTCTCTCTTTACTTTAACCCTAGACCCCTAATGTTGGCCCGCCCCCTATAAACCCTAACCATTCGTCGATTCGACGAACATTTTTTAGAGTGTTTTACTTTTAATTAATAACATAACTTTTCGTTATGTTTATTACACCTGTAAGTGGACCAACAATTTTCTGTCGCGTATTCGTCGAATCGACGAAGGTTAGGTGTCTAGTGTTAAAAACTGAAACACCGAAACTTTGGACATAGTTTAATTGAAACATATAATTTCACCTTTAGAGACAAATAAATTTTTGGTCAAATTATTAATATTGTTAATGTACACCATTAACTAATTTAATTCTCTTCTTCCAAAAATGTCGGCAATGGAGTTTCAGGATTGAAAAAATTAATTTAGCTCTTCCTTACTGATATTTTAACAATGTCCTAACAATATAAAGCCAGAATGAAACCAATAAAACTTTTTAAATGGTTCATCATACCGGGAACGCTTTTATTAGCTAGGAATATTGAATAAATCCGTTTTAAAGTATATAAAATGTATAAAATAATTCAAATATTTTACATCAGCCTTACGGGCGGGTGATGTCTAAGATGGCATGTTAAGATAGTAGTTTTATGTCGCTGCGTTGAGTAGCTCAAAAGATAAAAACAAAATAATAACGTGCATCCCGAATTTATGGATCACCCTGTAAATCGAAAACTACGCAGAACATACATACATATATGGGGATGATTCGAATATGAGTTCCTGGAAGGTTTTCAACTCCTTTCTAAAATCCAATGTTTTAATTATCCGACAATAATGCTATCTAGGCAAGTTAAAAGTAAAATAGAATTTAAAATGCACGATTGGGTACCAGTTTTCACAATTTGTTTTTCATAAAACCTTTTTTCCTAAAATCAAGTTTTCCCAGAAACCCATTTTCCTAAAACTATAATTCCGAATGCCCATATTCATAATGCCGATTTGTATAAAATTTCGTTCTTGGAACAAGTTCGCAATGCTCCTTTTGTTAAAGGAAAATCATCTGTCAGAAGATATTTTTTAAGAAAGGCAAATTTTTATTTCTTATTTTTATTTCAGTACTCTGAATTCTTTTTAGGAATCATGGTTGTTGGGAAAAACGAATTTTATTATAAAAGGTTTTGGGAAAAATGGATTTTATGAAAATGTGGTTTGGGAAAAAAAAATGGGAAAACTGGTCCAGAATGAAAATGCACACATTGTAACATGCGCTTGGCGTTCCAATTCCTAAGATTTAAATATCTCTCTAAGGCCCACTATTTACGATACTTTTCTCCAAATTATGTAGATTGAGTCAGATGAGCAGTCCGGTGGAAATTGTTTGTCGTTACTGAAAATTCGATTCTTCTCGGATGAAACAAACATGGAAAATAAAGAAGACAAGTATTTCTAACAGCGTTCTGCTGTCAAGATAATCAATCCTTCCGATTGTGAGCGGTCTCCAGACTATTATTCTTTTTATAATCATATTAATTTCTTCACGCTGAATGGCAAAATCTTCTCACTGCTTTAAGAATACATAAATAAAACATACACCGCTGTATGGTAAGTGAGATCTGCAACGATACTCGTTACCTTGAACACGACTTTTAGCTAATTAATTTAAAAATTTAAATATAATAACTTTCACAGTACGCAAGTGCATATCTATTAATTAAGTTTTTTATTAATAGGTTCTTCCAAATGCCTCAGTATGTACATAGTTAAATTTAATAGCATACACAAATGTGTCCCTAAGTTCTAGTTTGTGACAGGTATAACATAAAATAAAAAATAGCACAAATAATAATCCTGTGATAAGTTTATAATTATTAATTAATTACTTTTAGTTTGCAATTTCAGTCACATTTGTTCATCATGAATCAAATCGATTAAGAGAAAATTTTCTTAATATTTACACACAAATCGATTATCTTTGGAATGATTAAAAATAATGATATGCATAAATGTCATTAATTTACAACCAATTTTTTTTTTATTATAATTTGAACTATGTGCACAAAATTATGACAATACGATTTCCTTAAAAATTAAACAAATGCCAATAGATTATAACACATTTCCAGGGACGGTTAGCACGAGATTCCTTCAGAGTATCTATGGAAATATTTAAACGGCATTTTATTTTATATATATATAAAAACATTTATCGCCTAATGAACGGAAAAACAATGTTTGCTCTTTTTTGTCTTGTCTTAACTATCTTTTTATCTTCTCAACCAGCTTCAAAATTGGAACATCACATTCTTATTTTTAAATGATATATAATTCCGGTGTTTTTAATAATTCTTACATGAAATATCTGAATAATATTTTTCAATGGTTGGACTACAAAATTCAATAAAACAGTCGAATTTTTGCTGGACCAAAGAAGTACATCTTTACAATTACAAGACCGTCCGTTCATACTCAGGAGTTATTTGTGTCAAACCACGAAAACCCTAATTATTGTGCCACAACTATGTTAAAAATTTAAATTGATTTGCCCAAAATTGGTAATTTGTAAGGGATGTGTGAAAAAATCTCACTGTTTTTAAGTTATTTATCTGTATGAGTTCTTTAAATTGAACTATTATTTTCACTAGTTTCTGTAATAAAAATATAATGTAAATTAAAATGATTTAAATCCGTACCTTATTCATCTAAATTACATTTTGAACTATCAAGAAAAAAATTTGAAATTGTCTGAAACTATTTGTATGTTTGTTTTCATTTTTTGGAACGGCCGTAACAATTAAGTTTATACGTAAGCTTCCAAAGTCAACAATTTTATTGGGCAATAAACAATTAAAAACACGTAAAGATAAGTCTTTTAAAAATGAATATGTGATATATACTGATGTAATTTTTCCATAGATTACCAATCCGGAAGAAAAACCCACCACTATGTAAGTTTTAATAAAAAGAGGATTTAAAAGTGAAAAGAAGTAGTTTTTTGTCAATTTTTGAAATACCATAGAAACACCTTAAAGATTCGAGAGATTTAGGATACAATTCGTATATACGAACAAACCTTAAAGCTCTACTAATGTTGTTAGGGGGTATTCCCATGGAGCAATTTCAAAAAATCGATTTTTTAATCTATATATAAGTACAATTTACCCTGTGAAAGGATTTTTCGGAATTCGATCTCTAACATTGCTTAAATGACCTTTTAAATCGACATGTAAAGCGCGCGCGATTGCAAAACTTTAAACGCGTTTTTCTCGAAAACACGTTTTTCAAAATGGTTTGCAAACTTCTGACGACTGTAACTGACCGATCGACTTGAAATTTCCACAGAACGTTTCGAAATACATTTTTGCAGGTACACACGTACGGATTTTTCGATTCGAAAAAAAACGCGAAAAATGAATTTTTTTTAAAAATTTGGCGCCATTTTGTCAAATTTGAAGATATCGAAAAAATCGTACGTGGGTACCTAATCGAGAGGATACTGATTGACAACATTTCGGTCATTTCTGTTTCAGACCACCCAGGGAGGCAGAAACCTGCAAACCGTTTGCCTCTGCAAATTGTTAGACCAATTTTTGGACTACAGCCAAGGACGCCATTTTGAATTTTTATCTAATTGAAAAATTTTATTAAATGTATTAAATGGTCCTTTTGTACCTCCAAAAAACTCCAAGTGTTTATCTTTATTCGTTTCCCCATAAAAAAAATAAATGTAAACCCTTCAAAAAAGTGTAACAGTAAAGTAAAACAGTGTATACATTTTTTGGGACACCCTGTAGTATTTAGGCTTAGAAACATATGTATATATTATTATGTATATTATCTGTTTGTAATATTTTGAATTAGAAAATTTGTTGGACTTATGCTGTTTTAGCAAGAAACAGAGTTAAGTGCGCTTAAAAATAAACCAAACACTATATCATGTATTTACTAAAAATTAAGTAAACCACATCTAAAACATTAACGTTATCATGTATGTTAACATTAAAGTACGTAATCATATTCACCATCACCAGCATAATCTCGTTTGAACGGGACTTATGTATTTTTTACCCAGATTATGAGTTTATCTACCCTTAGTTTGCAACAAAAAAGAGTTTTTAGAAAAACTGGAGTTATGTGGTTTTTGCAATGACAAATTCAATTGGTAAAAAAAAATAACATTTATTTTCTTGGAAGCTTGTTTGTTTGTGTCGCTTTTTCGAAGCACGAAAAGAACATGAATATAGCACACCAATGCAATTAGAAGTTCTAAAATCTTCACTGACCCAGAACCTCCACAACATTAAATAAGGTGTTACATATAAAGGGTGTTTTTTTAGGAGGTTTGTTTTTCCGATAGATGTCGTTTTATTTTATGGCAGTTGTTTTGACAGCTCAAAGTGGCATTTCTACTCAGTATTGTTTGGCAAATCATTATGAATAGGTTAACTCCAGAACAACGTTTTCAAATCGTGGAAATTTATTTTCAAAATCAGTGTTCAATTAAAAATGTTTATAGAGCACTTCGTGAATTTTATGGTGCACATAATCGTCCGTCAGAGACCACCATAAAGAACGTAATTACCAAATTTCGGTCTACATTCACTCTTTTGGATGCCAAGCCACCGACAAGAATGAGAAGAGTTCGTACAGAAGAAAATATTGCTGTCGTTGAGGCCAGTGTCGAAGAAAACGACAATTTATCGATTCGTCGTCGTGCTCAGCAAATTGGACTTTGTCCATCGACTTTATGGAAAATTTTACGTAATTATTTGGGTTTGGTGCCATACAAAATTCAATTGGTGCAAGAATTAAAGCCACACGACCATCGTTTGCGCCGTGAATTCAGTGATTGGTCGTTAAATCAATTGAACGAAGATCCATTTTTTTACCGTAAAATTCTCTTCAGTGATGAGGCGCATTTTTGGTTAAATGGATACGTCAACAAGCAAAATTGTCGCATTTGGAGCAAAGATAATCCACACGCCGTTCAAGAATTACCAATGCATCCTGATAAATGTACTGTTTGGTGCAGTCTATGGGCTGGTGGGATCATCGGTCCATATTTCTTTAAAAATGAGGAAGGACGACGCGTTACCGTGAATGGAAATCGATACAGAACCATGATCAATGAGTTTTTGTTGCCAAATCTTGAAGATATGGATATGGATGAAATGTGGTTTCAACAAGATGGTGCCACTTGCCATACAGCACGTGAAACAATCGACTTATTGAAAGAAACTTTCAACGACAACATTATTTCGAGAAATGGTCCGGTGAATTGGCCTCCGCGTTCGTGCGATTTGACGCCACTCGATTACTTTTTGTGGGGATACGTGAAGTCATTGGTTTATGTGGATAAACCTCAATCGATTGATGCTTTGGAAACCAATATTCAACGTGTCATTGCTGACATACGCCTCCAAATGCTTGAAAAAGTGGTCGAAAATTGGACCTCCAGAATGACATTTGTGAAAAATAGTCGTGGTGGCCATATGCCAGAAATTGTGTTTAAATGTTAAATGCCAAAAAATTATCTACCAAATAAAAAAAAAATTTTGGTCATTTCATAATTTTATATGTGTTTTATTCAAAAAAAAAATCGGCAACCTCTTAAAAAAACACCCTTTATAATATTATACATTTTGAAAATTTACGATATATATTTAATTTTTTTCGGATAGGATGAGACGACAGTATAGCGTTTGCATACGCATTATTAGCTGTATTATAATAATCGACAGTTTTTATTCAATTGTAATCGCCGACAGTCGTTATTCGCAGTACTGCAAATGCCGCAAGCAGAATGTTATAGAGTTCAAAATAAGTCCTGAGAGTAAATAAATTGAATGTTTTAAAAAATGGTTTTCTCTTACTTTAAAGTAATATTACAGTCTAACGTGCATTATTAGAACTACTTTGAGGAGTTATCCTTGAAGACTTTCGTTTTGAATAATCAATGGCAACTCTTTGCAACATGTGTGTCATTCAACTTATTGCAAATTCCTTTTATGATAATATCCTTAACCATTTTCAAAATTGCATTGAGCAACTATAATTCGCCCAAATTGTTCCGGCTAACAAACCTTCTGCATACAGTAGGCGTTTGTATGGAACCCGAACAATGTGCAGGCCGAACCGGTTCAAAGAAAGTTTTACTGGCTGAGACACGGAGCCATAAAGTGCCAAAGTGCAATTATGTGGGCAAGGTCTCCGGCTGGCTGCGCTTAACTACTCAGCCTGAGTGTCTTGTCTACTTCCTGGAAAAAATCGGCATATGCTTAATTAGCCGAACGAGAATTTGTTTCGCATTTTTATTGCGAATCACTTTGAGGTCTTCCTGCATCTGTTTCTAAGTAGATAGTAATTAAGGAGAGTAGCCGTTTTATGACTAGTTTCTTTCTGTATTTGGCAAATTTTAATATAGGATTTCCTGTATCGACTTTCCTGAACATTCTAGTTTCCTAAATTCGCATCTTTTCCAACTTGACTAGAATTTCATGTCCAACTAAGTAGATGATATTAAACCCCTCATTTTATATGTACGTATGTAGTATACTTAATTCCAATTTGTAAATAAAACAAAAAGCTATTTTATTGAATTGCATTATTTGTGAATTATTGTCCTTAAGTCTCTGATCTGTGAACAGACCTATAATATAATACGTTAGGCACGCACGTAGAAAGGGGGCTTTAGGTACTGCCCCCCCCCCCCCAATTTTCCAAGAAACTTTTAGATGTACCTTTAGAGTATTGAGACAAAAAATCCAATTTTATTTATTCTACACTCAATTCCATTTAGCTATAATTTTACGTAAGCAGATATTTTGTAAAATTAACAAAACAATAAGTCAAAATATTTATCTATCACACTAATTCGTAAATTAACTGTGTAAAACGTGCATATTGTTGCAGCTCGTATGACATAGTCAAAAAGTTTGCGGCACGCGAAAAAAAGGTGTGAGATAGCCTGGTTCTACACTATATGTAAGTATATAAATAGCGCCATATTTAGATCTCGATCCATCCTAAAACTAGGATCGGCCAGGCACTGGCAAAGTGTGTTTGATATTCGTGTGTTTTTATGCAATTCCCTCCCGAACATTTTTTGTGTTACTCCTCGAAATGTCTACAAAGTACCGTAAACCGGGGCTACTTTGTCATGCGGGGCTACTTTGCCAGTATTGACCATATTTCAGTTTTATATTTCTTTTCTTTTTTGCTTTATAGGCCTTGCTTTTTTTATTTTCTTTTCACTTTGATTTAGCTGCAGAAAATGTTGCGAAAGTATAAAAGAAGTGTAGGGTCAAGACACTATGCAAACTTCAGCCAGGAAAATTTGGCAAAAGCACTTACTGACATTAGGAAGGGCGTAAGTCATGCAGACGGCACAACATTTCGCGTAGTATGCTTCCCAATAAGCTATTTGGCATACATCAGGGAGATCCAGGACATCCCACCACCTTAAGTCCAGAAGATGAGCAGGCACGCACTCACTCAAGTTGCAAATGGGGGATTTCCACTAACTTCACAAGATGTTGCTCAATTAGTGGCCAAATATGTCCAAAAACAAGGCACAACCGTTAAAAAATGGAAGAACAATAATCCTGAGCCCGACTTTGTAGCAAATTTTGTTACCACAAACAATTTAAGCAGCAGGTTAGCTACAAACATAAAGAAGTCGAGATCCAGTGTAGGTCCCGAAGAAATTTCAGGATTTTTTAACAATGTTCATTGTATTATCTCAAATGCATGTTTTCATTAATAATTGATACTTTAAGCCTAGGTTTTTCGACTTTAAACTGACAATGAAGCCCCTACGGGTGGGGGGGCTACAATAGCTATTCATTAAAATGTGACTACTTGAAAAACTAGCCAAATTTTCTGGGGCTACTTTGTCAGGGTTTCTTTTAAAGATATATACCTATATGTTGCAGCCACTATTTATTTTATTTTACTATGCATATAGTACGTATTGACAAGACCTAAGTTGTCTCAACTATAGACAATCTTTGTGAATGTTCAAAAACCTGTACAAAGTAGCCCCGGTTTACTGTAGTTACACTCGGTGTAAATGGCGATTGTATAAAGAAGAAAAAATATAAAACTCATTTAGAAATGCACTTAAACTGAAGTCATGTCTTTGAAAAGAACCACAAAAACTTCGCGCTAAAAAAAGACGCTTGGCGGTGATCTCGATTTCTCAGAAATAGCTCAACCGATCCATCTCAACTTTTTACACCATCTTCTTAGATATATTCCTCAGGTATTGAACGAAGGAATAATAAAAACTTTGATTTTTGACAAAATGGCGTCTATTTCAAAAAAAGTTTTCGTTTTTTACTGAAATTCTCGCTACAAATTGTTAAAAAAAAATAGTAATAATTTTTTAAAAATTTATTCCTTCGTTAAATACCTGAGGAATATATCTAAGAAGATTGTTTAAAAATTTGAGACCGATCAGTTGAGCCATTTCTGAGAAATCGAAATCACCGACTTTGAATATACCGTTTTGAGAAAAACGCATTTAAAGTTTCAGAAGTTGTTTACACATAGTTAAAATTACACATAGTAGCCTTACAAATTCAGGGATAACTCCGTACATATTTATCGGATTGGCTTCAAATTTTCAGAGAATATACTTAAATATATGTATATTCCGAAAATCGATTTTTTGCAAATTCTATAATATTATAACTGTGGATAACCCCTTAATATTCGGTGGTTTTTATGAAAACCCCTCCCGAATATTTTTTCTACGTACGCGCCTGACCACTGTACTTACATACAGTGTTGGAAAAAACTAGAGCAACTCAACACAAGAAAGTAATTTTTTAAAAAAAAAATAACAAGTGTATACTTTACTTTAAAATAAAATACATATATTCAAATTAATCCTCTTACATCCTTCTATATAACGACAAAATATGTATATATGTATGTACATATAAATCTTGCTCTTTATAAATCTCGATACCCCCCCGAAAATATTCCTGTCTACGAGCCCGATTAGGTACTTTAGATTTTTATTCAAAAATATGAGTATGTACAAAATTTCAGGTCAAAATTTTAAAAATTGACTGAGTTACAGCCATTTTAGTGAGAGCAGGTAGACCGACTCTTTTCTTTCCTCTGCCCTGAAGGAGCCGATTCTTGGTGTAAGTTCCAGAAAGCTGTATCGACAAATATGTAGCTTGGACTCGTTTGTTGATAAATCACCACTTCCGGAAGATATTGCCGAAGCATTATTACCGATTTATGAAGACCTCTCGGACCTTATATTATTAGAAGGATGTGTTGGTGGATTCACCCAAAATAATAACGAAAGATTTAATGCTTTAGGGCCGATTTCACCAAACTATTTCTAATCGGTCATTACCAAATCGCCTGTTAAAATTAACATAGATGTTAAAGTGTTTCATGTTCCACCATGCAAAATTAACAACTGGTTAGTAGATCAAGCGTTAAGTGAATTCCTCTCAATATTCTCAAATAATTCATTCCTCGTTCATTTCAAAAATTAAGATTAAACGTCAGTAATTTTATTCACATGCGCAATGCAAGCACAGGGATGCGGCGACGTTTTAAACACAAACAGGTGTTCTGTGAATTTGTGGGTCCCTACTTCCAATCTGAGATGCCGTTCTTTGAAATTTCTTTGCCTTCGTACTATTCTGTCTAAGCCATCTAAACATTCTAAATTTTCTAAAATATAATTTTCAAAAATAAAATTGTAGTGTGGCAAATTGCACCGAAGTCCAATTATGGTTGTTCTGTTATTGTTGAAATAGCTTTATTTATTTCGGCAATAATATTTAATGAAAGTGCACTGGCAACCTTAAAAGTAATGGACTTACTGGGCATCAAAGTTGGACCGACACTCTATTCCTACTGCACCGACCGTGACTCTAACAGGGTTAAAGCTGCTCAGGATCGCAGGGAAAAGGTCAATGAAAATATTAGGAAAGTCAAGAAGAGCCCTGGAGATGAAGAGGAAGAAGAGTCATATGGTCCAGAACTCGATAGTTTAATATAGGTATGAAAATTTTTAAAGATACATGATTTGATAGCGAGAAAAATGGACTAAAAACTTTAAACACGTTTTTCTCGAAATGACTTTTTTCAAATTGGTCGCATCGATAACACGGTCAATTATTAACCGATTTTCAATTTTTTGTTTTTGTTTTGTTCGTATTTGCAGTGGATAAGGTTAAGCGTAGCCGATTTAAAAAAATTTAATTTTTACTATTTTTTAGGCTGTTTTGAAACAGAAAAAAAGGTCGGAAAAATGGAAACATTTTCAATTGGTCGCCATTTTGTGAAAAATCAAAATAAAAAAAATCGGCTACCCACAACGAAGACTACATTCATATATAATAGATTATAAAGAACTTTTTTTTTCGGATATCCCTTTCTTGAATAATCGATGCGACCATGAAGGTGGAATTTTTTTTTGGACTCTACGGCAACGCTCATAACTTTAAAACTATTTCATATTTTTTAATAAAACTTAATGTAAATATTGTTCAATGTACTCTTAATAAAATAAATAAAAAACGATGCTGATATTCCTTTATTTTCCCGGTCAAAAAAAGTCCCGAAAATCACTCATTTTTTCGGCCGTCACGGTGGCCTTCCCCCGGGGTTACGCCACTATAGAAATTTTTAAAAATCGATTTTTTTTATTGGCTTAAAAAATACTGTAAGCCCTATAGTATAAGAAACAAAAGGGCCCGTAGATAAAATAATTTTCCTTCCTTGGAAAATCCAGGCTGTCGCTTCGCGCGTCAAACCGGTTTCGAGGCGGCCACTCGCTGCGTTCTGTTTTAGGAAGAAGGGACGACACAATAGGCTTTTCTATCGATTCCAGATGCCTTCTCTGTGTGCCCCCGTGATTTTCGTGCATTAAAAATGTAAAATTTAAAACAAAAAAAATTTTAACCGCGATTTTTTCATATTGCAAACTGTTACCGAAACTTTAAACGCATTTTTCTCAAAACCATCTTTACAAAATGGCACGCAGTAGTGCTCGAACAATTTTCAATGTTTTGGTTTCAAATTCTGACCAGATCTTAACATTAGTATTATGCTGTGATTGTCGATCGGGATTTTCGATAACTTGATTTGTTTATTTTGAACTAACAAAAAACATGCGTTGTATTAGGTCGGAAAAAATTTTTTTTTTTAAACTCGCGCCTAATTTTGGAAAATCAATATTTTTGAAAATCCAATAGACAATCAGAGGACAATACCATCTAGAATAACGCAAATTTATTGTTTGGTTCTAGATTTAAATTTGCACAAGGCGTGCTGCGTGCCCCAGACCCCTACAGGAAAAACACGTCGCGGGAGGATTGCCATGGAGCCGCCATTTTGTTTTATTTTTTAATAAAAAATTTCCTTATAAAGTTCAATATATGACTCATAACACCCTTAATAAGTTTTTTCAAAAAACCGTTCCGTTTGCGAGAAAAAAAATCGCAAAAAAACCGTTTTTTTTTCAGCGTGTACATTAATATCTAACCTTCAAAATTCCTTCCTGCGTATAGTAGCAGTTTTTTTTTAATTCAGACAAAATATTACGTGGCCGGTAATTGGTGGTTTTACCCCATAAGCAATGTTATCAATACGCACTTTGTTTTTATTAGACGCATTTGGTTCCAATTTGACCAGCTCGCTACGTGAAAATGAATGAAATATGTCATATATGTATGTATGTGCAAATGTACCTACCGAACTCTAGTTTGTTACTCTCTTTATATAGAATAGAAATTTTCTGTTCCTTAGTACCTATCAGTTCTTAAATGTATAATATTTTACATAACATATTTCATCCCATCCACAATTTTTACTGCGAGGATTTAATTCACATCTTCCCCTAATGCACCTTGCAGCTTGCACTCCATCCATGCGAATTCCCATGCACCGAAATCTGGCAACCCAGGTGTTTTCATCGGCCGAATGTGAGGCCATGTGCGCTCAGCTTCCAAACACCCACAGCGGCGTTCGCATCTTTCAGAGACTCAAAAATCCATCCGTCCTTGAGTGTGCACTAACAAAACTCCACAGCCGCAAGAGCACACGCACACAAGCAAGTGACGAGGAGTAAAACGACCCGGCACGCAAGCCACGGCGTGCTGGAGCCCACTACCGGGACCGGGAGTGTGAACGCGCATTGACCAATGGTCCATTAGGGATGACAGGGAAAAGGACATCGCGACGCACACCATGGGAGCCCCCATTCCGAACGTGGTTCCTGTTCACGCGATTTGTTTAAAACGGAACTTCCACGGGGCCTCCTGCGCCGCGCTTTTTCGTGTGCGCGCTTTCTTGCCCACTGTCCACTCTGGCACCTGAAAAATTTTAGGCACGCTCTTCTGGTTCGGTGGTGTGCCGGGAAAAAAGGTTGTGTGTAGGCACTGGGATATTCCAGGATTCCAGGTGCGGGTGTTTGCACAATTTCCTTCTCGCAGTGATGGAAACTTGCTGTAATCGAGGTGCGATGCGAGATTTCTTTTGGAATTAATTCGTGACTCCATGCTTCTGGCGAAATTACTATTGAGTAGGTAATGCAAAGATGAGACACGTTACTCGCCTTCAGAAATAGCATGGTATCATAAAAGTGAGAATGATTTCAGAGTGGTTCAGAGTCGGCTTAGATGTACATATGCAGGTACAATTTACTAGAGAATTAGTTCAGTCGAATTGTATTTTCTACTTACAAACCATCCGCATAAGATTTGGTGGTAGAATGGAGTGCTAGGCAAGCTTGGGGTTACATAAGTCTGAAGGAAAAAAAAACAACTTTTTCCAAAAATTGTATTTTAAAAACCAAAAATCTATTGTATTTGAAACACATAGGAAAGTTTAGCATTTCAAGAAATTGTAAAAAAATTTTCAGCTAGAAATATTGAAAATTGTCGATTTTCCTGCAGTTTTCCTCGTCCAGTCTTTTTTTTTGCGGTAGGCAGAATATTTCGGTGCAGGTTCATCTGAAATCAAAAATTCAAAAGTTTTCTTATAGTTTATACCCTTAGCTCGTGATTGACCGAAGGTATTAAAAAAAAAAATGAAATTTATAGTTTTGAAATAAGTTTGAATGTATTTTCGTCTCATTATTTTTTTTTTCATTCATTCTCATCGTTTTTAAAACATTTTTTTCGTATCAAACAAGAACGAGTCAACCGATTGAAAATCCCTTCGTTTAATCACGAAACAATAACGTAAAGTAACGTAAAGAGAAACTGTGCAAAATTTCAGCAAAATCGGTCGATTCGTTCTCGAGAAATCCTGCCTACCGCAAAAAAAAGGCTGGACGAGGAAAACTGCAGGAAAATTTTCAATATTTTTAGCTGAAAATTTTTTTACAACTTCTTGAAGTGCTAAGCTTTCCTATGTGTATATGCTAATTTCAAATAAAACAGATTTTTGGTTTTTAAAATACAATTGTTTGAAAAAGCTGTTTTTTTTCCTTGAAGACCTATGTAACCCCGGGGGAATTGCGCTTTGAACGTCATTTTTGGAGCAAGATTTTAAGATTTTTGTTCTCAGAAACTACAAAAGATATTTTTATTTTTATTTTTGTTATTTATTAATACAAGTCTCTGGTACCAAAATATATTTTTTTCGTTGACAATACAATAAAATTCCATCTGTCAGAGCTGGTCAAAATAGAGATGTTTTTCGCGAAGGGGTTAACGGCGACCATGATTGCAGCCCTCAGAGACGTCTGAAACAAAAAATTCGAAATTGTTGTTAATTTGCATCCTATTGGTTATCGCCTGAACTAGTGAAAAATCAAAATATAGAAATTTGCAAAAATTATGCAAATTTAAAAAAAAAATCGATATTTTGGGTTTTTTTTCGAAGTAAATGTTGGATTACAAAAAAACTATTTATCGCATAAACAAAATCGTAGTTCCGGCGATAGCGGCTAGTATAAGGATGATTCTGTATAAATTTGAAGAAAATCGGTGAAGTAGAACTTGAGATATCGTGGTCGCCGTTTTGAAAAATGCTGTTTCGAGAAAAACGCGAAAATTAAGTTTTGGATAAGGTGACCTTCTCCAAACTGGGGTAAAAAAAATCGATTTTTTTTACGGAAAAACGTTCCTTAATATGTCTAGAATCATCTCCTAAAATTTCACGAAAAAAAAATATGGTTTTCGAGTTATAGTGCTATATATTTTGAGAGAAAAAACGGTGATGCAGCTGTCGCCTGAGCGTCGCCGGAAGAAATTCAATTCAGTTATATTTTACGTGGCCACTTGAACGTATCGATGGTTTTTCTCTATAAATTTCGAGAAAATGCCGGGAACTCAAAAGAATTTTACATCAAAAACTCCAAAAAGAAAATTCCGTGGAAACCGGCAGATGTTACGGTTCAGTACAGCCGTACCCAAAAAGGACAGAGAAGATGCTACCGGGGCCCCCTCCACTTTTTGGTGGCTACAAAATTAAAAAAAAATAAATAAATAAATAAAAAAAAAATTATCATAAAAGGGAAAGAGAAATGTTTATATTTTTGCTTCTAAAATAACAAGGGGGGCATTCTTGCCATTAGTATGAAATGTGAGATTAGAATAGACAGGAGTAAAAACACACTACTAGGAATAGGACAATACTAAATTACTAGGTAGGACTAGACTAGTAGATACCTACTTTCTTTCTATCTTTCTTTTCTATCGATTCCAGATGCCTTCTCTGTGTGCCCCCGTGATTTTCGTGCATTAAAAATGTAAAATTTAAAACAAAAAAAATTTTAACCGCGATTTTTTCATATTGCAAACTGTTACCGAAACTTTAAACGCATTTTTCTCAAAACCATCTTTACAAAATGGCACGCAGTAGTGCTCGAACAATTTTCAATGTTTTGGTTTCAAATTCTGACCAGATCTTAACATTAGTATTATGCTGTGATTGTCGATCGGGATTTTCGATAACTTGATTTGTTTATTTTGAACTAACAAAAAACATGCGTTGTATTAGGTCGGAAAAAATTTTTTTTTTTAAACTCGCGCCTAATTTTGGAAAATCAATATTTTTGAAAATCCAATAGACAATCAGAGGACAATACCATCTAGAATAACGCAAATTTATTGTTTGGTTCTAGATTTAAATTTGCACAAGGCGTGCTGCGTGCCCCAGACCCCTACAGGAAAAACACGTCGCGGGAGGATTGCCATGGAGCCGCCATTTTGTTTTATTTTTTAATAAAAAATTTCCTTATAAAGTTCAATATATGACTCATAACACCCTTAATAAGTTTTTTCAAAAAACCGTTCCGTTTGCGAGAAAAAAAATCGCAAAAAAACCGTTTTTTTTTCAGCGTGTACATTAATATCTAACCTTCAAAATTCCTTCCTGCGTATAGTAGCAGTTTTTTTTTAATTCAGACAAAATATTACGTGGCCGGTAATTGGTGGTTTTACCCCATAAGCAATGTTATCAATACGCACTTTGTTTTTATTAGACGCATTTGGTTCCAATTTGACCAGCTCGCTACGTGAAAATGAATGAAATATGTCATATATGTATGTATGTGCAAATGTACCTACCGAACTCTAGTTTGTTACTCTCTTTATATAGAATAGAAATTTTCTGTTCCTTAGTACCTATCAGTTCTTAAATGTATAATATTTTACATAACATATTTCATCCCATCCACAATTTTTACTGCGAGGATTTAATTCACATCTTCCCCTAATGCACCTTGCAGCTTGCACTCCATCCATGCGAATTCCCATGCACCGAAATCTGGCAACCCAGGTGTTTTCATCGGCCGAATGTGAGGCCATGTGCGCTCAGCTTCCAAACACCCACAGCGGCGTTCGCATCTTTCAGAGACTCAAAAATCCATCCGTCCTTGAGTGTGCACTAACAAAACTCCACAGCCGCAAGAGCACACGCACACAAGCAAGTGACGAGGAGTAAAACGACCCGGCACGCAAGCCACGGCGTGCTGGAGCCCACTACCGGGACCGGGAGTGTGAACGCGCATTGACCAATGGTCCATTAGGGATGACAGGGAAAAGGACATCGCGACGCACACCATGGGAGCCCCCATTCCGAACGTGGTTCCTGTTCACGCGATTTGTTTAAAACGGAACTTCCACGGGGCCTCCTGCGCCGCGCTTTTTCGTGTGCGCGCTTTCTTGCCCACTGTCCACTCTGGCACCTGAAAAATTTTAGGCACGCTCTTCTGGTTCGGTGGTGTGCCGGGAAAAAAGGTTGTGTGTAGGCACTGGGATATTCCAGGATTCCAGGTGCGGGTGTTTGCACAATTTCCTTCTCGCAGTGATGGAAACTTGCTGTAATCGAGGTGCGATGCGAGATTTCTTTTGGAATTAATTCGTGACTCCATGCTTCTGGCGAAATTACTATTGAGTAGGTAATGCAAAGATGAGACACGTTACTCGCCTTCAGAAATAGCATGGTATCATAAAAGTGAGAATGATTTCAGAGTGGTTCAGAGTCGGCTTAGATGTACATATGCAGGTACAATTTACTAGAGAATTAGTTCAGTCGAATTGTATTTTCTACTTACAAACCATCCGCATAAGATTTGGTGGTAGAATGGAGTGCTAGGCAAGCTTGGGGTTACATAAGTCTGAAGGAAAAAAAAACAACTTTTTCCAAAAATTGTATTTTAAAAACCAAAAATCTATTGTATTTGAAACACATAGGAAAGTTTAGCATTTCAAGAAATTGTAAAAAAATTTTCAGCTAGAAATATTGAAAATTGTCGATTTTCCTGCAGTTTTCCTCGTCCAGTCTTTTTTTTTGCGGTAGGCAGAATATTTCGGTGCAGGTTCATCTGAAATCAAAAATTCAAAAGTTTTCTTATAGTTTATACCCTTAGCTCGTGATTGACCGAAGGTATTAAAAAAAAAAATGAAATTTATAGTTTTGAAATAAGTTTGAATGTATTTTCGTCTCATTATTTTTTTTTTCATTCATTCTCATCGTTTTTAAAACATTTTTTTCGTATCAAACAAGAACGAGTCAACCGATTGAAAATCCCTTCGTTTAATCACGAAACAATAACGTAAAGTAACGTAAAGAGAAACTGTGCAAAATTTCAGCAAAATCGGTCGATTCGTTCTCGAGAAATCCTGCCTACCGCAAAAAAAAGGCTGGACGAGGAAAACTGCAGGAAAATTTTCAATATTTTTAGCTGAAAATTTTTTTACAACTTCTTGAAGTGCTAAGCTTTCCTATGTGTATATGCTAATTTCAAATAAAACAGATTTTTGGTTTTTAAAATACAATTGTTTGAAAAAGCTGTTTTTTTTCCTTGAAGACCTATGTAACCCCGGGGGAATTGCGCTTTGAACGTCATTTTTGGAGCAAGATTTTAAGATTTTTGTTCTCAGAAACTACAAAAGATATTTTTATTTTTATTTTTGTTATTTATTAATACAAGTCTCTGGTACCAAAATATATTTTTTTCGTTGACAATACAATAAAATTCCATCTGTCAGAGCTGGTCAAAATAGAGATGTTTTTCGCGAAGGGGTTAACGGCGACCATGATTGCAGCCCTCAGAGACGTCTGAAACAAAAAATTCGAAATTGTTGTTAATTTGCATCCTATTGGTTATCGCCTGAACTAGTGAAAAATCAAAATATAGAAATTTGCAAAAATTATGCAAATTTAAAAAAAAAATCGATATTTTGGGTTTTTTTTCGAAGTAAATGTTGGATTACAAAAAAACTATTTATCGCATAAACAAAATCGTAGTTCCGGCGATAGCGGCTAGTATAAGGATGATTCTGTATAAATTTGAAGAAAATCGGTGAAGTAGAACTTGAGATATCGTGGTCGCCGTTTTGAAAAATGCTGTTTCGAGAAAAACGCGAAAATTAAGTTTTGGATAAGGTGACCTTCTCCAAACTGGGGTAAAAAAAATCGATTTTTTTTACGGAAAAACGTTCCTTAATATGTCTAGAATCATCTCCTAAAATTTCACGAAAAAAAAATATGGTTTTCGAGTTATAGTGCTATATATTTTGAGAGAAAAAACGGTGATGCAGCTGTCGCCTGAGCGTCGCCGGAAGAAATTCAATTCAGTTATATTTTACGTGGCCACTTGAACGTATCGATGGTTTTTCTCTATAAATTTCGAGAAAATGCCGGGAACTCAAAAGAATTTTACATCAAAAACTCCAAAAAGAAAATTCCGTGGAAACCGGCAGATGTTACGGTTCAGTACAGCCGTACCCAAAAAGGACAGAGAAGATGCTACCGGGGCCCCCTCCACTTTTTGGTGGCTACAAAATTAAAAAAAAATAAATAAATAAATAAAAAAAAAATTATCATAAAAGGGAAAGAGAAATGTTTATATTTTTGCTTCTAAAATAACAAGGGGGGCATTCTTGCCATTAGTATGAAATGTGAGATTAGAATAGACAGGAGTAAAAACACACTACTAGGAATAGGACAATACTAAATTACTAGGTAGGACTAGACTAGTAGATACCTACTCGTAATATTAGGACTAGGTTAGTGGATAGGATTAGGACTAGGCTAGTGGATAAGATTAGGACTATAGGTTAGTGGGTAGAATTAGGCAATTTTAATACTAAAATTTAAAAAAAAAAAAAAAATTATAATAATCTAAGTTTTTCGTTTTGGGCAATTTCTTAGCAAATAACCAACAATAGTGTAAATAAGAATTATAGATAGATGCGGAAACGCAAATAAAATTTAAAACAGATTACCCTTGAGTGCTCGCGCAGGGCCATATGGGTCGCAAGCATAATAATAGTCAGCCTTTTATGTATTTTAGGTTTAAGAAAAAATGTACAAACATATAAGCTCAATAAAATACACTCTTTAAACTAAAAAAAAACTAAAGCCGGTGAAGTCGATCTAAAATCAAACGCATTTTTCTCGACTTCATTTTTGCAATCGTAATTCCACGATATCTCTTGAACCGCTCCACCGATTTCCATAAACCTTAGTTCATTTTGTTCAGAATTCAATTGTGCACAAATCTAACTAGGATATAAGACAAAAACCAAGTAGTTTTTTTTACACCACTTTTTGTAAAAAAATTTTCGCAAAATTCTCAATTTTCGAAATCAAATGGCTGCAATTTTTTTTCTAATCGACCGATTGGTTAGATCCTAGTTAGATCTATAGATTTTTATGTCTAATTTAAGTGGTATTTTGATTTTTCTGTTTCAGATGATTTGGCGAGCCATAATCACGGAATTACGGAAAAAGGCCGATTTTTTTCGGCGCCCTCTGTGACGACGGGTGATCGAAAAATGAAAAAATAAAAAAAAACAATTTCTAGTTTTGGTTAAAGACTTCGAAACAAAAAAAGATTCAAGGTCATATGTTGTTTTGTTTTCTTGTAAAAAAATCCCAAACTTTTGCTTTTTTTTTAATTCAGTTAGGAGAAGGTCACCTTGATAACAACGTGAAAAATATGTTTACCCTTAATCGGCTATGCCTGGACCGTAGAGACATCCTTCTTCTTCATAAAAACTTTCCAACTGCGAGGTTCTCTGTTCTATTTGGTCGATTCTTGCCCTTTTTGCTCCCTCGGTGACGCACGACTCGTCCAGGATCGCAACGCACTCTGCTGCTTCTGGTCCAACCGTGATACCGATTGCTTCCATGATTTCCAACAAAGGCTCGTAGCCTTCATTAAATATAACAACACCCAGGAATGTTGCAATTTCTACCACTTCACCTCCCGAATGTTGGTGTTTGGGAGCAAAGGACCAAATAAGCGAATTCAGCGATTCGTTGCAATTCTGTGTGTAGGTTCCAAGACATCTCCTCAATAAATCGTCAGACGATAGATCCGTGTAAATCGGCTCGATAACTTTCCGAACTTGTGCACTAAGGAGTGCGCGACTGTCATTGAAGGTCGCTAGTTCATCAGCAGCTTCGGCCTAACGCCATTTACACCAACTGTCCTTACCAGGAGGGCAATTTTGATGTTGTGGATTGTCATTGGAAGAATAAAAATGGTACAATGTGGCCCAAATGGCTTGTCTCATTTTTTCCACAGAATCTGAATTACTCCTAATAGCCAGCCCATAGTATTTAGTCAACTGGCCAATGACTGCATCTGTCAATTTGCCAGCTCCCATCCCACCGATGCCTTTGGTTCCTTTTTTCGCGTTTCTCAGTCGGATCCCCATCCTCTTTTCTATGTGGCCAACACACTCTCTTTTTTGTACAACAAGCTCATTCCCGTAAGGATCGTAGTCCAGGATTCCCTTGAATGTCTTGCTATCCCCATCTCCAACGTATGTGGCATTATTTCACTCCGTGTTTTTCTTCAGATCTTCTAAACATTTCTTTCATGGCATCGATTTCCATCTTTCCTGCGCTGCCTGTGTGATTAGCTGTACAAGTGTCTTCATGAGTTTCGTACCATGCCACAGTGGGGCCAAATCTCAAAAAGCTGGCCAAAACTAAAAAATTCAAGTTATCGATCTGAAATCTCTCACCCGGGGGTTTTTGGGGGCGCTGATTATGAATCTGATATCGGATTTGTAAAATTCAAAATGGCGGACCGGAAGTGACGTAATTTTTTACGAAGAACTAGAGTTAGCGCTTTGAAACTCGGTATTGTATGGTTTCCGGGGGCGCTGATTACGAATCTGATATCGGATTTATAAAATTAAAAATTGCAAAAATTTAAGTCACTTCCGGTTCGCCATTTTGAATTTTTATGTATCTCATATCAGATTCGTAATCAGTGCCCCAGAGAACCATATAATAACGATTCATCACTTTTTCGATTTTTGTCCAGCGAAACAGGTTATGCTTACATTTTTCGAAAAAAAGGCGGTCGGTGATATGCGGCGCTGATTTTTCTTAATTTTATTTCTTATTTATCTAATTTATCACCTCCAATCGTTTCAGAGCGGAACAATGCGGAACATTTTATATATTTCCATTTTAACATGGCATCTTACATAGTTTTTGAGTATAAAATGTAAAAAAGTCTATCTCTCTCTAAAATTAGTGTTTAATAATACAGTAACTAAATTAATTTTATAATATTCTACTAATCTTTAACTGACGATTCCATTTTGTTTTATTAAAATCTGTCAAATTTTGAATATTTTGTGCCTTCTTGAAAACGAGAACTTTTTCTCTCTTCAAAACACACAATCACTGCTACCCTTGGATGCCACTTTCACGCTGGCATTCTACGGTTGAGCGTCCAGTTGGGGCCCTATTATCGCTTGATTCTATAGCACTGGGAAGTACTTTAGCCAATTTGAGATTAAAAAATCCCAATTTGAAAACTGCCCCATAGTGCATGCGTCAATGTCTTCATCATTTTTCGTTTTTTACAGCGCGCAGGCCTTGCAGAAGCTCGATTTTACTAATGTATCTAATACTTTTCTGCTGTAGCATCCAATCAAAGTTGACACGCCGAACAATGATGAAAAGCCTCTCTTTTTCCACGTGCCATCGCCGGAAACTATTAATTGATTTTCCGGATTACCCGCTAACTTGTTTTTTACTTGCTCGTCATGCACTGCGTTTTTCAAAGCGCGATCATATACAGCACTTGTAGCAATATGAATATTATTGAGACAGGTGTAGTAGACACTATTCGAAACTCCCCAGCAAATGTCCATAAATCCACAAAATTTGTTGAATCCGGCCAATCCAATGCCCAAAAGACGTAACACAAACACTAATCGTTGATTAATTTCATACGCATGGCCAATTAGAGGACAAGAATTGATCAGTAGATCGTCGCACCCCGACATTTCGTTTCCGTTTTGTAGAGGAAGCGAATTTTCCAACTGCAAGGAATCTTTATGAAAAAGGCAATTGGAGGTTTTCGGGGTCGCAGATCTCGAGCTTGCATTCAAAATTTTGGAATTCAAGACGTCGGATCCAATATGGCGACCGAAAAAGTTAAACTTCAAGGGATTTCCCTGAAAATCCGCACTAGGGAATTTTCGGGATCACTGATTTCGAATCTGCTATTCAAATTTCCAAATATGAGACCACCCTCACCCCGCTGGGAGATATAGGAGAGGGGGTGCAATAAGGAGGTGGTGTAAAATGAAGAAAACTAAATTTAATAATGCTGTTGGAAAATGTCTAAAACATGTGCAAAACGCAAATAGCAAAACGCTGGGTCACATAGGAGAGGCGGTGGTGCAGTAGGGAGGCGTTGTGAAATTAAGGAATACAAATTTAATAGTATCCCGGGAAACGCCGGGTCCGGGCAAGCTAGTTCGTTAATAAATAAGCGTGAATAATAGACTAAAAATATATCTCAAAATCGGTCACCCTCCAAATAAAGAGCAGCCGTCTGTAAAATATTTGGAATTCACAAATCTCCAAAACCGTTTTGGCTGGATAAATTTTAAATTCAGAAGTTGCAATACCTAAATGTCGGTTTAATTTGAAAGGGAAAAATAATTTTAGACTTTTATTCCGAAAATGTTTTTGTCCGATGGTATTTTCCGAAAAAAGCAGGGAGTTCTAGACTTTTGGAATACACTTGGTATATATGAATATACGTAACTGTGAGATATTAAGTATTATAAATTTATTAGTAAGTATTTGGCCTTGACCATGCGTTTTGATACACGCTAGGAAATCCAGCTAAGTAGAAAAAAAAAAATGCAATGCAAGTAGGTCGCTGCTATTGAAAGCTAATAATTGCGGATATCTAAATACTTTTGGTTTGAATTATATGCAAAGTGCTACTATCTTAATTTCAAAAAAAACTTTTGATAAAATTGTTCATCCCTCAGTTCTATGTATGAAACGGTACCTACTCCAATATTTTTTTGTGATTTCATTACATAACTAAGTGGAGGTTCACAAAAGACATCTGCTTGTAAAATTTGGCGGAGTTATAAGACGAAATTACAAGGGTTTTGTTTTTGACATTTGGCTACGAGACCCTGAAAAGGAAGACACAACCACCTTCTTTTTATGATATGATGATGGGAAAAATGTATATCGAAAGCAGGAGATTAAGAGGAAAAATAATACTTCAAATATAAATCCACCCTCGTCTCAAGATCATTTGTAAAGTTCGCATATTCGATCACATCTCGTCTATGGTATATGGTCTGATCGCGATAGACATCGTGAATCCAAACGTAAACGAGATTGAAAACGCGAACGCGCCGGTGTACACGGTGTACGGTGTTCGTGTTTTTGGATTTTTGCGGACAAATTTATACCGGATTGCAGGTTGTCCTAACCCTAGCTGTCGATCGAAGCAAGCTAAGCTGGAAGAGTCGTGATTTAGTTGTCTTGGGGGGCGCATGCCCCCCAGAGAGTCGTTAAGTAGCCGGCAGAGTATAAACTGACTGAAAGTCTGTGTGTTTCAAATAGAAGTTTAACTCTGAAAGATAGCCTATAAGTGTTAAAAATTAAAATTTAACCCTGTCATTAAACGGCAAATAAAGTCAATATAACATACTAGGAAAAAGGTGTACAACAAGAACCAGGGGAGAAATCCCATCGTTATAAGGAAAATATGATAATAATAAAAAGGTGGAACCCAACATGTGTAAGGTTTTGAGCTGTAATAGTTTGTTTTGGCTCCTCGAGTTTCGAGTTTCACCTGAAGGGCGTCGTGATTAATATGTGCCAAGTCACGGTATATACCGCGTTCAGGTAGCGATCACGATCAAACAACGCACCAAAGGATTTCTAATGACCCTTTTAAACCAAGACCGTAAATCGCAAGCGTTTAGTGAAGTTGTGTTTAGTATTGTGAACGCGTCTGGATGCCAAAAATTCTAGAAATGGACAACTGTAGTAGGAAACCATCAAACTGGTGTGTTAAAATCGCGTATGTGGTATTGCAGTTGTGTCAAGCGGTTTGGCATCGATCGACATACATCGCAAACGGAAACGCGAACGCGCCGGTGTGCAACCTTTAAGCAACAAAATCAGGTATGATTGAATAAATATGTACAAAGCACCAAACGATTATTATATAAGATAGCAGCGCAATCGGCTTGCGATTATGGATTAATTGGAAACTTCGAGATAACTTGTCCAAACAAATATTAGTGGAAATACTAAAGGCGAAAAATAGCAAAGATTAGTGTGGCGGAACATATCCAAATAGTGTTTTGAAGGTGCTCGCACGTTCGCAACTATGTATATTACAACTTAAAGGTGATGGATCAAAAAAATGTTTATATATTCAAATATATGTGTACAAAATTTCAGGTCAAAATTTCAAAAATTGACTGAGTTACAGCCATTTTAGTGAGAGCAGCTAGACCGACTCTTTTCTTTTCTCTGCCCTGAAGGAGCCGATTCTTGGTGTGAGTTCCAGAAAGATGTATCGACAAATAGCTTGGACTCGTTTGTTGATATGCCACCACTTCCGGAAGATATTGCCGAAGCATTATTACCGATTTATGAAGACCTCTCGGACCTTGCATTATTAGAAAGATGTGTTGGTGGATTCACCCAAATTAATAACGAGAGCTTTAATGCTTTAGTGTGGCAAATTGCACGGAAGTCCAATTCTATAGTAGTTGTTCTGTTATTGTTGAAATAGCTTTATTTATTTCGGCAATAATATTTAATGAAGGTGCACTGGCAACCTTAAAAGTAATGGACTTACTGGGCATCAAAGTTGGACCGACACTCTATTCCTACTGCACCGACCATGACTCTAACCGGGTTAAAGCTGCTCAGGATCGCATGGAAAGGTCAACGAAAAAATTAGGAAAGTCAAGAAGGCTCCTGGAGATGAAGAGGAAGAAGATTTATATGGTCCAGAACTCGATAGTTTTATATAGGTATGAAAATTTTAAAAGATACATGCTTTGATAGCGAGAAAAATGGACTAAAATCTTTAATCACGTTTCTTTCGAAATTACTTTTTTTTAAGCTGGTCGCATTGATATTGCAGGGCCTAAGGTTAAGCGTAGCCGATTTAAAAAAAATTGTTTTTTACTATTTTTTTGGCTGTTTTGAAACAAAAAAAAGGTCGAAAAAATGGAAAAATTTCCAATTGGTCGCCATTTTGTGAAAAGTCAAAATAAAAAAAATCGGCTACGTACAACGAAGACTACATTTATATAGACTATAAAGATCTTTTTTTTTCGAATATCCCGTTCTTGAATAATTGATGCGACCATGGAGGGGAATTTTTTTTGGACTCTACGGCAACGCTCATAACTTTAATACTATTTAATATTTTTTAATAAAAATTTATGCCAATATTGTTCAATGTAGACATAATAAAATAAATAAAAAACAATCCTGATATTCCCTTATTTTCTCGGTCAAAAAAATTCTCCAAAAGTCACTCATTTTTTCAGCCGTTACAGTGGCATTCCCCATTAAAGCCCTCCCATTCTCTCTTATATAGCTATTAAAACGTTTAGTTTACGAACGCAAATTGGTGTGCCAAAACAAAAATTATGAGATTTTTGAAAATATGTTTTTTTAAAACTACCCCCCATGGAGTTTACTCAAAAACTTTTTTCTGGCTACAATCCTTAATCTTTCAGACACGAGATATTTGTTTTCAAAGTCGTAACAAAATGTTTTTTTTATTGCTCATCGTGTCATAGCATATGAAACCTTCGAATAAAAACTCAAACGTACTTATTTAGTAATTTGCTCTAGGACGGAACCCATTTGACGCACGCCCATGGGCGTACCCAGGTTCTGGTCCAGGGGGGGGCAAATAAACAAACTTAAATTAAAATAAGTAATTTTTTATATAAATTCTTTAATTATACAATAGCTATTTTAAAAGTGACTTTCGAGGGTCTTCAGCAAAACGGTTTATGAGGTCTGCCGTGAAAGAATCGCCCATAGCGTTAACAAATTTCCTATGCACATTGAGCATACAAAGCCCATTTAATCTATCTTCGATCATAGTCGATCTTAGCCACGTTTTTACGCGGCTGAGTGTGCTGAATGACCTTTCAATTGTAGCAGTGGAATAAGGCATTGCCAGTAAAATTTCTAGGGCTGTCTTCACCTTCGGATAAAAAGATTCTGCTACTTGTATTAAGTCCGTTATTCCAATACTTTCAAAGTCCTGCTGCTGCTTATTTATCTAATAAATGCGCCATAGTTCGGTTTCAGATGTGATCCCGGCTTAAGTTGTCGAGTGCCGTTTTTGGAATTGTCCTAAAACTTTGCGAAAATGTTCCATTTATGGGCGGAACGAGTGAATTAGGAAAAAAATTAGGAAATTCGTAAGAGAAATTTGCCTTTCTTAAAAAAATATCTTCTGACAGAATATTTTCCTTTTACAAAATTTTCAGTTTTTGGTTTCAAAACAAGCGAAAAAAAGCTAATTTTTGGGAAAGTATTGTTTTCCGACAACAATACTTTCCTAATTCACTCGTTCCGACCATAAATGGAACATTTCCACAAAGTTTTAGGACAATTCCAAAAACGGCACTCGACAACTTGTTCCGTGATCTCTTCTAATTCATAAAATTTAGATACTTCCTCCATAAATTTTTGTAATTTTGGAACTGTGATTTTAATTATCTGAGCAGGGTGCAACAATGAAAGAGTAAACGCTGGTGAATGGTCTTTGCCGAATCTCGCCTCTAATGAAGATGATAACGAATCCAAATAGGGCCCGTATATCGAGCGACGAAAATACTCGCTAAGGGAAGCAGCTGGTTGATTTGCCCTATGTTGTTGGTGGCTTGCTGTTCTAGGTAAACGCTAGTACAGTCAATCTGTCAATGGAGTGATGAAAAAATTACAATAGTCGGAAATGTTGTTTTATTCGTTGAAGAATAATGTACTTAAGCTACCTTCGCGATGGGCACGTGCTACTTTGGTGCGTTTTTTTGAAAACTCAAAAAAACCTAAAAAAAAATTTTGGAATGCATTTTTCTCGGAACGTGTGCATTTTACGGGAAAATTTTTCAAACAAAAAAAGTAGAGGACGTTGCGATCTACAATTAAAGTCATTGAAGCAATGCTTCACAGCAAGAAATGCGCACGGTAGGTGGCGCTGAAATTTCCAGTTTCGCGCGCCGCACGATTTTTAAAAGTTGTATATTGTATTGCAAATGACAAAAAGTTCTTTTTCTTAACTTTTATCGACAAAGTAAATAGTTAGTAGGGACGTAAACAAAATTCAAGGGGGGGCAGCTGCCCCCCCCTGCCCTACCCTGGGTACGCCCATGCGCCCCAAGTGATCTTAGCACATTTGTTTGAAAAAGTATTTTTTATAGTTACTTTATTATTCACTTTTTAAGAATTTAGTTTTTATTTTAATGATGGCACATATATAGCTAATCGCATTCTGCTTGTCAAAAATTTTCATTTGATAACCTTATCAAGGGTGAAGGAAAAGGTAGTCCGCCACCTTGAAGCATCCGCCATATTGAGTTTAGGACGATTTTGCATATACATTGTAACCGGACTTATACACATTCTTTTACAAACTGAACACCATTTTAATATCGACATTTTAGAATCGTCTGAAAGTTTTTTTTTACAAGTTCTTAACATCAAATTAATCGACACATATTTAGCTCAAAAAAGTTTTGTTTCGAATTGACCTACTTTTTTTTTATTTTACGTGTTTCTACGTCAGCTTACCAATGGCTTTTGCAAAAATTATTTTATTGTTGACATGAAAAATTTCTAACAATTTAATTGTTTAAACAGTTTTTTTATGCTGTTGCCCCAGGTTTAGTCAATTTAAAAAATATGGTTTTGTTCCTTATTGTTTTACTTAAAAAACAAAAATAAAACAACGGAGTAGATATAGCTTAGGTCCAAAGATATTAATTATTTTCGAGCGCTTGTCAGGCGGCCTGCGCGGAGCCGTCTTGCAGGGCATAGCGTGCGACAAGTTGAAGGATGCCTTAACGTGCAAATGTTTGCATTCTGTTTTTCGACAGCGTCGTATACGCATGCCATATTGTTGCTATAATATTTTAATCTAAAAAATTGGAGACAATCGTGAAGGGCACAATGCCAAAAGCATCAAAATCGTTGACTGCTTCAAAAATCAAAGTAGATCGCTGCTTCAATCCCTTCGATCTGTCTTCTCATCGAAAAAGAGAAAATCTAAGACCAGTTTCGAAGCAACATTTAGAGACTCTTAACTTACCGGTAACAGATGAGTTCCTTCAGCGAAAAATCTGCAGAACTTGCTATGTAAAATTGTTCATGAGAAGTTTTCGGTTTAGCTGCAGAGTGGCACTTTTTCCCTGCGTCTCATGACAAGACTGCGTGCGATGGATTGGGTGGGACTTTAAAAAGATTAGTTGCCAGAGCTAGCCTTCAAAAATCATTCAATCCAATTCAAATGCCAAAAGAATTCAAACAGAATAGGCCTCTGAGTCTCTCCCTAACATTTCAACGAAATACGTAACTAATAAAGAATATGATGAAGAAGGACGAAAATTAGAGGAGAGATTCAAAAAAGCGAGAACCGTAAAAGGTACATTGCAATTTCATTGCATTATACCTACGTCAAAAAATAAAGTCCAAGCCAAGCTCTTTTCATTGCACGAACAACATGATGCAATTGAAGTTGAAATTATAAAATAAAATGTATACTATGTGCAAAAGAAACATCTTGTCTAGTACTCAGAAGCTATTAAATTAAAGTGTTCAAATGAATTTTCCTACATTCTGATATTCAATAATTATTTAGAAAACGAAAAGTAACTTTTCATGTTCTTTTAACTAATTGTTTAATTGTCACTGCCGAACAATTAAAAGTAAACATTTATGTTTAACACTGAAGCGGGCATGATTATACCTTCAGGTACACTTCAACTTGTCGCACGTTACGCCCAGCAAGGCGGCTCCGCGCGGGCCGTCTGACAAGCGCTCGAATATAATTAATAACTTTGGACTTAATAGAGATAACTCCGTTGTTTTTTTTTTTATTTTTTAAGTAAAACAATAAGGAACAAAAGGATATTTTTGAAAATTAACTAAACCTGGGGCAACAGCATAAAAAAGCTGTTTAAGAGGGTGTTCTCATGGAAAGCACCATTTTTGAAGGGTTTACATTTATTTTTTGTATGGGAAAACGAATAAAGATAAACACTTGCAGTTTTTTGGAGGTTCAAAAGGACCATTTAATACATTTAAGAAAATTATTGAATTACATAAAAATTCAAAATGGCGCCTTTGGCTGTAGTCTAAAAATTTGCAGAGGCAAAGTGTTTGCAGGATTCTGCCTAAGTGGGTGGTCTGAAACAGAAATGACCGAAATGTTATCATTCAGTATCCTCTCGCTTAGGTACCCACGCACGATTTTTTCGATACCTTC
The DNA here is from genome assembly GCA_947538895.1 of Neoitamus cyanurus. Classification (NCBI taxonomy): domain Eukaryota; kingdom Metazoa; phylum Arthropoda; class Insecta; order Diptera; family Asilidae; genus Neoitamus; species Neoitamus cyanurus. The sequence continues at coordinate 9,079,296 of OX384547.1, forward strand.
AAAATTGACAAAATGGCGCCACATTTTTAAAAAAAATACATTTTTCGCGTTTTTTTTCGAATAAAAACGTGGATTAAAAATCGAATTTTTAAGATTTCGCAAAATCCGTACGTGGGTACCTGCGAAAATGTATTTCGAACGTTCTGTGAAAATTTCAAGTCGATCGGTCAATCACAGTCGTCAGAATTTTGCTAACCGTTTTGTAAAACATGTTCTCGAGAAAAACGCGTTTAAAGTTTTGCAATGTCGGCATTTCGTTCGGGTTCGCGCTTTACATGTCGACTTCAAAGGTCATTTAAGCAATGTTAGAGATCGAATTCCGAAAAATCCTTTCACAGGGTAAATTGTACTTATATATAGATTAAAAAAATGCAAAAAAAAAAAAATCGATTTTTTGAAATTGCTCCATGAGAACACCTCCTGAAGGGAGTATTGCATTTTTAAAATTTGAAAAAATCGAATTTTTTTTTTTTATATTTCTATTTTTAATGTATTTACGATTGTATTCCAAAACGAATTTTTCAAAAATTCATAAAATTGACGTAGTTATGATGCCTCAAAGTTGGAGCGGCGTTCACCGCTTATCTTAATCCAAAACTTTAATCGCGTTTTTCTCGAAACAGCATTTTTCAAAACGGCGACCACGATATCTCAAGTTTTACTTGACCGATTTTCTTCAAATTTGGACAGAATCATCCTTATACTAGCCGCTATCGCCGGAACTACGATTTTGTTTATGCGATAAATAGTTTTTTTTAATCCAAGATTTACTTCGAAAAAAACCCAAAAATCGAACTTTTTTTTTAAATTTGTATAACTTTTGCAAATTTCTATATTTATACTTCTCCCTAGTTCAGGCGATAACCAATAGGATACAAATTAACAACAATTTGGAACTTTTTGTTTCAGACGTCTCTGAGGGCTGCAATCATGGTGGCCGTTAACCCCTTCGCGAAAAACATCTCTACTTTGACCAGCTCTGACAGCTGGAATTTTTTTGTATTGTCAACGAAAAAAATATATTTTGGTACCAGAGACTTGTATTAATAAACAACAAAAACAAAAATCACAATATCTTTTGTAGTTTCTAAGAAAAAAAATTTTAAAATCTTGCTCCAAAAATGACGTTCAAAGCGGAATACCCCCTTAAACAATTAAATTTTTATAAACTTTTTCATGTCAATAATAAAATAATTTTTTCAAAAACCATTGTAAAGCTGTCGTAGAAACACGTAAAATAAACAAAAAGTAGGTCAATCCGATCATTACAACGGGAGATAATGAATTTCGAATATGAGATGATTGGAGAAAATCTAGCAAATTATGAGAAATTCACAAGTGGATATTTTCGAAACAAAATTTTTTTGAGCTAAATCCTGAAATACGTGTCGATTAATTTTATGTTAAGAAGCTGTAAAAATATTTTTTTTCCATGAAATTTGTGCGATTTGTAAAAGAATGACCCATATGCAAAATTTCAAACCCCAGCATCATTATGACTAGACAAACAAAAAATTGCAAATGAAAGAGTTATCTTGAAGTTGGCAGATGTGTAAAAATTTAGGGAGAATTGTAGACCTAGAGAAAATTTCGGAGCGACATTTTTGTAAAACGAATGCAAGTATGTTAGGTAGCAGCCGGAATGATTTTAATTTCAAATAGTGTAATGTAACGTGATATAACTAACAATTATAAAAACAAGTCTTATCAAAAGCGGTTATGTTCTTGTGAGTTTCGAAGCTGAAATAAATAAAAATAAAAGTGTTTAGATTAGATGTCATATTTCACCATCTATTTGAGTTGAAAGAACTATCAGTACACCATATTTCGAGTCTCATGACTCTAGTATAGTTCCTCTAAAATTTAAGAGGACCCGGTGGTCTAGAAATGTCGAAAAATAATTATTAATATTTTTAATATTTCGAAAGTGTGGTCTTTCGAGAATATACTGTTAAATTTTTGTAATGATATTGACAGTATTTTAGGTTCTACAGCCTTTTTAGCAGGTAGCGAACGGTTGATCCGCCTATGAATGGAAACATACTAAAAACTTTAAACTCATTTATTTCGAAACCACCCTTTTCTGCACGGCGGGATGCAAAACAAAAAAACTATTCATCCGAATCATCCCAAATTTTAATATGTTATTCAGTACACTAGTAGCTATGGCCGGGAACACCAACAATTTTTCATTTCAATAACTTCTTATTTTTTACGTAACTCATAAAAAATAGTCTGTTTTTGATATTCAAATTTCAAACGCGCTATTTTTGTCAAAATAATTTTTTTTCCATTTTTTGTTGGTTCCAACAATTGCTACAGTCATATGGATTAATAATTTCCTTATATTTTATTTTTCAAGTAAGTGACAGAGCTAAAACTTCACCCGCCGCCCAGGTTCATTTTTTTTGAAGGGGTCATCTTCAGCGCCAATATTTAAATGATCACAATTTTTTTTTTAATTATAACAATATTTTCGTGTGCCTTTTGAGTATTACAATATACCTACAAAGTTTAAATATTGTTGTTCATTATTTTCACCTTCAAACAAAATTTTAAAAATCCCTTAAATTCAAGGGAGCTAGACCACCGGGTCCCCTTAAATGCAGGGTGTTTCGTATAACGCATGCAAAAATGAGAGGGTGATAGATAAAACCGAGCCAAGTAAAAACCTGGATCGTTTTGCAGTTACAGAGTGATTAACAAATAACAAATAATTACTTTTATTTTTTGATTTACCAGCGACATCAAACTACCCAACTTGAAACTTGAAATTAGGACATAGTACATAAATAAAATAAAAGAAGCCAAAAAAGATACATTTATAACAATACATGAAAAGAAGACTGTGAAATTATTTTATAGATAACTGCTGTCTTCTTTCAAGTGTTGTTTTGGGAGGTCAGTCATTTTCCTTCTTTTTTTGCTGTGAGAGCTACCCGCACGCCAAATTTCAAGTTGGTAAACCCATTGGAAGTGCAGTGCTCATAAAGAGGTCTTAAAAAATTGAAGATCCTGCTCCAGAATTGTTTTTTAGCCAATTTTTCCGTTTCCCACAAAATATCTTTTTGCATGCTAATAATGCTAAATAATTTGCTAGCACATGTTTCTTTTTGTCAAATCAAAACAAAAACGAAACAAATGGGCTGCAACAACAACCTAGGCCAGGCCCTTCATTTGTGTAGCGGCAGACGTCTTCACGTAAAATGTTTAGTTCGCAAAGGGCCGATCTATTCTCTTTGGGAATCAGAGAAATCACCTGCGGTGTTTCAATTGTTCAACTACCGCTGGGCGCTGGGGAAATGAAAATAAAACGTAGGTACTTGCATTGCAGTTCCACCAGGAAGACAATTGACACCCAGAAGTGTAGCCTGGGCTCATTCTGCTTCAATTAGTGAGCCATAAAATCAAAAGCCAATTATAATAATAATGAAATTCTCTTCAGCACTCAGCTGCTAGAAACAGTAATTACGAATGTGGGGCATTTGACCGAACAAAGGAAATATTTTCCCAAATTGAAATTAAGCTCAAAATCAAAATATCCTCTCTGTCCAAGTTGTAGATTTCGATGCTACCAGCACTGATTGGTAATGGTCAAGTAGCTTTCCAGCCAACCAGTGCAATCATTAGTGGCTGAATTAACACACCACACACACATACGCACAGCAAGAGCCCAGCAGCGGAATGCCTTCGCAGAAAGGTGTCACTGATCACGGGGCATCGGTATGTAGAGAGAAATTAGTGGAGGGGAAATTGTCAAAAATTGTGTCATCCACACAACCGCAAATTTATATAAGCGAATTGTCCCGTACACCGGTGTTTGTGTTAATAAAGAAGCAAAACATTTTCCCCTACCTCCTGTACGAGCGCACAAACACACCGGAGCCGGAGATGCTGTGCTGCCGCTGTTGTGCTGCTGCTGGAGATGATGATGGCATTCCGAGGTTTTTGGCACTTCGTGGACGCGGCAAAAAAGAAAAGAAGGACGCACACCAAGGCACCGTCCACGGTGTAGCGTTAGCGCGTTCCGTCGTGTGGTATGAAGAAGCAGAAGAAGCCGTGCCGAGTGAATCAGGCGGCCAGCCAAGAAACGAGTGAGCGAACACCTTCCGCCCCTTCCCCGGCCACAACCACCATGCCATTCCTTCCATCCGCATCCATCCACACCGAGGCGAGGAGAACCAGTGCAGGCCATCATCCATTGAAGTCCAGTGCTAGAGCAGTCGAATGGAATCGATGAGGTGAAGAATTTCGCTGGCACAGTGGCATCGTCAGTTCGTTTCAAGTCGTCTCGCAAGGATAAGGAGCGAATCCTTTTGGCCCAAAGAACTATTCCTCAACAAACACTCAGCGGAGTCGGACGTGTGCGTTAAGCGATAGAGAGCGCAGCGGTGTAACGGCGAATTTTGTTGCTTTTCAAAATTTCTTTTTTAGTTCCGAATACTCATTTCGGCGAATTTCAAATGCGAAGAACGGCCCGCGCGCCTCCATGTACATGGTACAGTTACAACAGTAGTGGCCAGCTAGGCGAGTGTGCTAACTGCTTCTAGACTCGTGCCCCGTGAGGATACGCGCGCCCCCTGTGCTCCAGTGCAAGTGCAGAGACACCCGGATTAAACATTTTCCTCCCAGTGTGCCCCGTGCCCGAAAATCCCGCGAAATCCCGAATTGTAGTGCGATGAGCAGCACTACTAGTGCGGCCCCAGCGCTGGAATTTATTCTTCAGTTCTGTTGCAGTCGGCGGCCCCATTGACGACCGTTGGGGCGAAGTAACAGGAAAATAACGAGCGAACGGCTCGAGTGTTGCCGTGTGTGCAAGAAACGAATTGTGTGCATTTAATAAATCGGCTGCTGCAAGATGTGATTTGAGGCGAGAAGAAATACTTTTGTTTATTTTGTTTTGAGTTTTCTTCGATTTACCTTTGTGTTCCGCGCGCTGCGGGCTCTAATGGAGTGAAAGAAATCGGTGAAATCGCATGTACTTAGCGCGCCCCAGACATGTGTGGGTGGTGAAAGTAAAGTAAACGTGAAAAAGAAATCGTCACAACTCTGCTTACTGGTCGTGCTCGGCTGAATACTGGCTGTTGTTGGCCGCCTGTCGAATGGGATTTTGTGAGAAATCATTTTTGGCGCGCTTCTTGGGATATTTTTTCGAAAAGAAGTTTTTCCGTTTTCTTCCCTGTGACACAGAAGCCACGTGCATTTTGAACAGTGTCTGGTGGGTGTAAATCACGCCACATCGCGGTGTCGCGGTATACAGTAAGTAATGCCGGAAACTAGGAGCCAAGCAGGACGCTTTCCAAACGTGGACTTATTTTAGTGATGAGATCTGAAGAGGGGCCTCTTGCCGCGTGTAGAGACAGCCCCAGCCGAGAAAGTGGTACTACTAATAGTAGAAATAAACGACATATCTGTCCGGAGTGCGGTATATACGTGAATAGTGCGGAATCGTTGAAAGTCCACATGCAATATCAGCATGAAAATATGAGCCGTTGGAGTGCTCCGACAACGGTGCAAACGGCATCATCTGGTTCAATCACAACAACGTCACAGTCACAGCTAACGACGACCTTATCAAATAATGTAAGCGACACCGCCGGGACAGGTAACAGTGGGAATATTACGAATCAATCCGCAAAATCACCAACTGATTCAGACAACAACAATCACCAGAAGAGTAAGTTGCACTCGGACGTGCCACCGCTGCACAATAACGCTTCATCGGCGAATACCAATAGTACGGTAAGTGCTGCTGCTGATTCTAGTAACAATCAATCGCCCACACCAGGCGCCAGTGCTGCTGAGCAGGGACAATCTCAAGGATACAACACCTCAGCATCGTCGAACTCGTCATCATATCAGCAAGGTAACAATTTACTGCCCCCCGAAATGCACGCGTACAACCCCTACATCGGATACGAGCAGTTCTATCCGCCACCCCACATGGATACCTCGATGTACCCCATGCCGTATCAAACAGGAACAGAGTACAAATCAGTGCCTTCGAATAGGTATCATCCCTATCACAACTCAAACAGCCACGTGCATCAGACTAACCAAGTGGTCACCACAAACGGTGGGACAAATGTTGCGAGCAGCTCTGCATCGAACAGTTCTCTTAGTCCGCGGGTTGTTAGCTCCTCTAGTCCAACTCAAAACTCAATAATCGTTCATACGGGTAATCAAGATTCGACAAACGCTATGACACATATACCTCAGGGTCAGCCGACCCCGTCCCCATCCCCTAAACAATGTGACAAGTGCGGTTACGTCTGCCAAACGGACACCCAGCTAAGTGATCATTACACCTCTGCACATGGCATGCAACAAAATGATGGAAATAACAGAACCGCTGGGAACGGGGATGATAACGAAATGCAAAATCAGTACTCTTATCAGCCGTATATCAAAGAGGAACCCAGTTCAGATATTTTAGACTTGGACTCGCAGAAGATGGTGTACCCTCCTGCGCCTCATGAGGCGGTAAACCAGGAAGCACTCCCTTCCATGCATTCTATACACCCAATGCATCGATCATCGCTGATGTGGGGCTCCGAGATGCATTCTGGATACATGCCTCACTCACAATCTGACATAAAACAGCCGTATTACCCCCCAATGAGGCCGCCGTACCCAGGCGTAAAACAGGAATTCCCCAATATCAAGCAAGAGTACGGAGCAACAGCTGGGTTTGGGGCTCAAGTCATAAAGTCCGAGTTTAATGCCCACCACCAGCCGATCTTGCCGCAAACTAGGCCTGACATGAAGCCATTCTCCGCGGATATTACCACAGCCAGCAATCCAGCAACATCTAGTCCATCAGAGTTTCCCTCGACAACTACACCGCAGGACAATGGATCCCAGTTCAGGGGCTTCGAGCCTCCGACCTCGTCTCTGCCTAATAATACATCATCAACGAAAAGTGCGACTTGGAAATCAAACGAAGCGCGTCGCCCTAAGACATATAATTGCACTGCGTGCAACAAGTGGTTCACGAGCTCAGGGCACTTGAAGCGCCACTACAATACAACTTTGCACAAGAACGCCGTTAAATCTAGTGGCCAACCCGATCCCGCCACTCTTCCGATTAGTGCACATCATCATCCAAGCCGGGACCCAAACTCGAAACACCATCGAAACAATCAGTCCCAACAGCCGCCTCCAGCGCCGCCCGAACCTCCTAGAAGTCCAGAGTACACTCCGCAGTACACACCTCCACCAGGGGGCTTCACACAGTCAACAGGAACATTCCAGCAGTACAACCCATCCCCCGTTTCAATGCACTCAAACGGTCACCCAAACGGGCAAGCAGGTCCCTCCGTCCATGCCTCCCAACAGAGGGACCTGCTAATCATTTCGAACACGGAAGCCATGTGCAGCCAACAGTCGGTGGACCGCAGTCTGCAGCAACAACGGGAGGATCAATACCAACAAATCTTGGAACAAATCAACCCGGATCAGCAGTTGCAGCAGCAGGGAACTCATATTATCTTAACGCCCCACATGTCGGGCCAACAGGACACCACATCCACCCCCACCATCATCCACAATACAATGGAGCCCCAATACCTCATCAACCATATAGCGCCTATCACCACCAGCCCCAGCATCACTCAATCATACCAACGCATGCTCCCGGCGGAGGGCCAGCAGAACTTGCACACTATTACTGGTAATGATTCCCACTTAGCAACTAATCCTGATAATTTGCAAATGATGAACCCTATTGCATATGAAACTACTGGCCATGGCCACCAACATGATAACAACCTTCAAATCACCACTATCCACCAAATTCAGACCGTCGATGGCCAGCAGATTTCCCATATTTCAACCTTAAATCCCTCCATTGTGGAGCTCCATCGGTTGTCCGGAGGCCAGCACAGTATCGTGTACCCGCAAACTGTACCTGAATCAGTACCGCGGTCCCCACCCGCGGCCGATAGTCCGCCAAACCAAAAAGGCGGGACAGATACCTCCCTGCCGCCAATGACCCTGATCATACCGATCTCACCAGATCACCAACACCAAATGATGGACAACAATTTCACCAATAATATGGACAACGGCTCGGTCAGTGCCGGATCCCCAAATTCGACGACATCGAGTCTCATGTACCCAATTTCGCCCCCGCAAATGATGGAGACCAACGGTGGTGGTGGCGGCGGAAGCGTCAACAACAACCACATCAATAATAGCCTCAACAGCAGCAACATGTCCACCTCATCAGTCTCCCCGACACCTTCAATGGCATCAACGTCTTCAGCAAAATCGACAACATCTTCACCATCCACTAGAGTCGAGTGTCGGCAGTGCGGCAAGGAGTTTGCGAAAGCCTGCTACCTCACACAGCACAACAAGACTTTCCACTCGGGGGTGCAGCCGTTCCGTTGCCCGAAATGCGGTAAGCGCTTTCAGTCTAGAGAGACATTCGATATCCACTTAGATAAGCACGTAGCGATAGATAAGCCCTTCAAATGTGATACTTGCCCCAAACAGTTCCACCACAAGACAGACCTTCGCCGTCATATTGACGGCCATAAGGGTTACAAGGCGCACGTCTGTGAGACTTGCAGCAAAGGGTTTTGCCGCAAGGATCACCTAAGGAAGCACTGCGATACGCATAAACCAAAAACTGTTAAAAAGGCGGTGGCAAAAGCCTCCTCCACTCCATTCGTCCCCTAATCTGTTTTTTTTATTTTAAATTTATTATAATTTTTGTTCGCTGTAAATAGCTTTAGGCAGTACTTTGTGTTGCGCAAGAAAAAAGTCCTTTTGTGTATAATCTGTAAAAATTATATGCTCAGCTACTAGCTAGACTATACCTGTAAATTCCTAAGCTTAGGCAACCTAGCTTTAGTCGCTTACTAGTAAAGTTTTAAGTTATTTTTGCAAAAAAACAAAATATTGGAATATTTCAAAACGTTGAAAATATATCTCAAGCGATAATATATTTTTTTAAGTTCGCCCTGCCACATACGTAGGTAAAAGTTGTATCACCTGTACTATGAGTGGGTTCGAGATATAACTTTTTCCTGGGTATCTTTGCAGCCATTCTGGACAATAGTGGACTGCCGTAAGGTTCAGTTCTAGGTTAAAATTTATTTCGAAATTTAACGTTAGTGATGTCAGTGAATAAAAAAAATTTATTTTGCATGATGCGCTTATGTTTTTATTTCTATAACAATTTTCTTTGTGGTGTTTTTTCCCCTTCTTCCTGGCCAGGTAGAACCCCCTTTTCCCTTGTCCCGTTTTCTTATGTTTGTTGTGTTCATGTTTGCTATTGTTCTGTGATGCTTTTCAATGTTTTGTACGGTTTTCTTGTCTTAATTTGGTTTATTTGGATTTTATGTGACTACTGGTTTTATGCCTAATGTGCTCAGCTCATTAAATCTCATAAAGTTGTTATGGTGTATTAGGTATAATGCTGACACACGGCTCAACAGTCATTCATATAATTAACTGTGGTACAGTCAAAGTAAAATTGACTCCACTTGATATTTTTTTTTCTGGAAAACTGGAATTAGAACAAATATAATATAATGATAAAGTTGATGCTTCGGTTGTCTAAGATAACCGAAATATTGTGCTGTAGGACTATGCATTTAAGCAAAAGCAAACTCATCGATTTATTGCGATATAATTTTATTTTAAGTTTATTTCGAAAATCACTTAGTTCAGAAAAATGTGTTTTTATATGAATTGAGTCGCTGCAATTTACCTAAATGAGTGTCTACTGGGCGTATTACTTCAAAAATTAATAAATTTTCTGCCATTTAATAAAACGGTGGCAGTCGTGAAGTGAATTATTGGTGAATTATTACACCGCTCGATTTTCAGTACAATCGATTACTGATAACCACAATTTCGTACAAAGGGGAGAGGTTTTAGTTTGTAAATTTGGTTTTGTTAAGAAATTATTCGATGAAGCTTGGATGATCAACTCAAAATGTTAAAACGTAAATTTAGTGACGCAAAGATAGGACAAAAACATATACGGTAAATTACCGAAGGCAACAGCGATTATAACTAGCGAAAATAATGGTGTTTTTTTTTATCAATTTACATTGTCTTTTCACGCGATTTTTTTCGTTGCCTTCATTTTGTTTCTTGTTAATTACACTAGCCTATAACAATTTTGTCACCAACCAAACTGCTACATAATTCGTATAGGATTTCTTTCTATAGATTCGAAACTGAAGTCAAAACTGCATTTTCACTCAAGTTGTTTGAAAAAAGGTGTTCACATTTTTGAAAATCTCTTAAAAATTCGTGGAGTGCAGAAATTAGCAACTAATTTTTTGTAATAACATTTATTTTCCAAACCATTAATATTAAAAAGTAAACGTAAAAGTGGACAAAATACAATGTAGGTTTTCTTTGACACCCACTTGTAAAAATCCAATTTCACAGACTCGGAAGTTCTCGGCGATTATAGCTTTTTAAAAGAGTGTTTTGTGCTGTCTAATTATTTTTTTCAACGACTATAGAGTTTCTATGACGTTTTATTAATTAAATGAAAACCTCAATAATTCATTGAGTTTCTCTAACGTGTCTCTAATTTCTTATTTTTTTTTAATTTTATTAGTTTTAGTTAAATAATTAAAAGGTTATAATTTTTCTTTAATCAAAACTCAAAAGCCCTCAAACAAATTAAAAGAATTAAACAAATGAATAAAAAAATATTTTAATGGTTGAAGACACGTCATAGCAATTCAATGAGTTATTGAAGTTATTCATGTTTACTACATTTGTACCTATTGTTTGAGGTTTTATATCGATTTGATAAAAGCAAAATTATGACTTTAATAAATTAATAAAAATTAACTTCTATTACGTATCATTAATTTTTAAAATGGATTAGAAACTACCATAAAAAAGCTTTTTCAAAAAATTGGAGTATTTTTATCGAAATCTTGATCTAGAAAAATCCTTTGCTACATTATGAGGAATAATATGTTTGATTTGGTGACCAGAGGTAGTTTTTTTTTATGATTCTAAAAAATTGAAATTTATAAAGCTACTGAAAACTTAAAGTTAATGTCTTATTATGTTGCTGATAATAACAATAGCACAGCGAGAAAATTTATAGTAGGTAGACAACTTGCAATTGGTGACATTAATTTAAAGGCAGTAACAACAGCATCAATAGTGACAACTAAAATCTAAAGACATAATATAATTAAAATGAAATCTTTGGGATATATTTATAGCAGGCGAAAGAGGAATAAGCGTATTTGGAGTTTTTAAATTGTAATTGGTCCTTTGGAAATGCTTTTAAATTGATTTGGTGCAATAGTTTTATATTTTTCGCAGTTTCTCGCGTTATTGACAATGTTAACTTGGCTCAGTAGCTTACAATTTTTTTTTTAAATTTGAATCACATTTAATTTTCAACTCATGAATTTTTAAAGTGAAATAAAAAAAAAACAAACGAATCTTTAGAGTCCTATTGTGGAAGTTGAATTTGGTCGACTCGACTAACAAAGACACAATGCTGAAAAACACACAGTAGTCTTCGCTAGTCGACCAAATTGTACTTTCATCATAGGACCTTTATTCCAAAAAAAAACCTCTAATCAACGTTTTATTTCTATTGTAGCTGATTTCATTTAGGCTTAAAAAATATGCATTCAATTAGATTTTACCAATGGTTCCTTAAGGGGGTAATCTAACTAGGAGTGTTCAAGAAATTTATTGTCCTTTGGTTATTTATTTAAATTTTAAATTTCTAAATTAATATAATTATAATTGGTCGTCTTAGTTATTATGGTGTTATATGTGCATAACAAATGTATGGTAGAAAACTTATTTTTAAAAAATTATCGAGTATTGTCCATCAAAATTTTTCTGCCGAAATACTTCACCAATCGACGTACAGTTTTACACTGCTCAATCGTCGGTCCTCTATACAAATTAAGAGAAATTTTGGACATGCCAAGGTAGACTGTCTATGGTCCCAGGTTAACGGGTATGATATGAATAAGTTTTTTAAGCTAAAGATTTCATGTTGGTCTCTAAAATTCATCGGAAGAAGTTTTTAACATTGTATACCAATTTTTTATAATTACCATCAATATTTATTTTTCGAATATTTTGAACATTAAGTCGAACATTTTGAATGCAGCAGGACTTCCCGAAAAAAAAGTGTGCCAGAGTTGTAACAATCTTTCTCATATCAGATTCGTAAGACTGGGTTCACACTCAAATAAATTATTAACTATAAAAACCATCTAAACGTTTTCGCTCAAAATATTGGAAAAATCGATCATTATGGATGCCCCCTACGATTAAAGTTGTTATAAAACTATTACGTTTCTTAATTCAAATGCACAAGCTTAAATAAAGTGACGGTTTTTCAATGAACACACAAGTCTCGAGGTTGTTAACGATTTATGTCTATTAAAACGTGCCTTAACATTATTTCTGACAGTGCAGTAAAACACGATGTTACTTCAAACTGCTTTTTGTAAGTAAAATTACGCGTAAACACTTAACTTTACGATGTATGTATGTTAGCAACGAATAAATATCCAAAGTTACAAGCTACGAACTTCAGGGAAAATGTATCTGACTGGATTGAATCGTGTAGTAACTATACGGGAATCTAAACAGTGATGTTAAGGGTTTACATGATTCGTCGACATTTAAATGTCCGATAACATTAGTTATTTAAGTGCCATTATATGAGATTTTAAATTGCGCTTACCAAGCCATCGTGAGTTAGGGAGCTAACGTTAATGGTTTAATTAGTGTTATAGCGCAAATCGAAATGATCGTTGCAATGGCAAGATAGAAAGGATTGACTTATTCATAAACACTTAACGTTAAACTGGTGCTTTAATGTTCTTTTGTTAAAGTGCTGTTACTATCGATGTTTAGCTTCAGATAGATTTTGTAATAACCTTTCGAGAAAATTACATAAAATTATTATGATTCAAACGCATGTAAATATAACATTAAAGTTTTAAATCTCGATTAGCTCAACATGTTAGCCCTAACTATTTGGGGTCAGGAACGGGCATCTTACAATTTAGCAGATAAAAACGTCTAGATTGCCCCCTTAATTTAGTCTTACATAAGGTAGAACATTGGTATAATATAAAGAGTTATTAAGCCCTTTTATGAAAATTAAATTTGGCCGACTTAACTAGCGAAGGGACTAATTTTCTTAGTATCAGCTTTAAAAATATGTCTTTGCTAGTCGAGTAGACCTAACTCGATTTTTGTTATAGGACCCAAATGCAAAATGTAATACAAAAATTGTTCAACTATAAAAGAATTCGCACAAAATGCACAAAAATATGATATTAGTTAAATTAGATAAATTTTTAAATATTGCAGCTTTGAGTTCCTAGATAAAATTGTTCAATACTCATTTTAATTAATTGCCGAGAATTGATCGATTTATAAACTTGTCAAACAACCAACGTTTCATCAAGGGATCAATTTAAGAATTTACTGAGTCGGTGTCTGCTTTACTCTTTCAATTTGAAAGTAGGAATTGACATTACATCAACGGGATAGTTAACGCCAATTCTAAATCTTTGCACTTGTTGTTTAACCTCATCAGCTATGCACTATACGTATCAATTTATAAGATCACCAGAATTTTGGGTAAGGTCACATGTTCTGCATGGCACGCTTTATCATAAGTTTCGAAGGAGCAAATTTCGTTGACAGTATTTAAAATTTAGCCAACTAAAATCGAATGACCACAACATTTCTAGATACCTCAATATCGGGTGGGTACGACTTCTACCGGAGCTCGTTATAAGTTGGTTAGTTACAAGTCCAAAAAATTTATATTTTAGGTGTAACGATTATTTTTATAAATAGAATTAATGATAGTAAATTTTAATATAATTTTCGAACCCTTGTAGTGAAAAACGTCTTACGGGGTTTTTGTCATTAAACACTTGAAAAATAGTAACACATTTAAAGAAATATTTTTTATGTAGCATATTTTACTTAGTTTTTGTTTAAATTATCCATAAAAGTAAAGCGACAAACAAACGTAAAATTATTTGTAAAGTAAAAACTTCAACTGAGAGAGAATTAGAGAAGTCTAGTTAAAAAATGTATGAAACATCCTTGACTCTAGGAATGTGGCTCAATTAAAATCTTGAAATCCAAAATATAGGACAAAAGCATATGCTATCTATCAGCATGCGGTTGAGAATATATTGATGCTGTGGCGCAATTATGAAAACAAAATGATTCCAAAAAGGTTTTAGTGGGGGTCCTAAGGTCATTAGTATTTTTAAATAATAACATACGCTTTTGTTTGAGTCATTTCTATTTTCAGGGTTTTTATGTTTTAACAGTTTCCGAAATAGCTAGATTTTTTTTTACTTTTAAGTTATCCTTTTTTCGATAATACGACGTGGTTGACATTTCGATAATAATGATGATTGTTCGTTTTCCTTATATGGAAAGCTGTAATCTACGGGAAAATCCATGCTAAGACACTTATGGCTTCTCGGAATTTGTTGAAAATGCAAAAAATAGTTAAAACGGGGGATAAAAGAAAATCAGCTGTTTTGGTTTATTTGAATGGCTAGTTGTACTTATGATATTTCTTTAACGTGTCGTTTGTTGTATTTCTTTTTTGTGATTCAACAATTTTTTTTCCGTTTTTATTTTTTTATTTTATGCATTATTAAAATTTCTTTAATGTTTCATTTTAGTTCAATAGAATAGCCTTTAAATAATTATATGGGGATTTTAGTGAATTTTAAAGTTAGTAGCTTGTTTTTGTAATAAGGTGCCTAAAATAAATATTTTGGACTTGTGCCCTTTATTAACTCTTGTGTGAGACTCAAAAAGCGGCGTTGATTGACCAAGCAGTATAATGAGGTGTAGTCGGAGAGACAAATGTATCTTTCGAACTATATGAAGAACGTATTCATGAGGTAAAGCCACATGAGATTTTTAAGACAATACGGAATTGCTCTATGAACTCTAAATGTCAGAAACTCTATATACTTCCGATTTTTTTCCATATTACAAAAAATGTTCTCCAAAAATGTAAAACAATATGAGAGTTGCCATTTCTATTAAACCAAAAGATACAACATAAAATATGTGAGGACGTAATAATGTAATTACTTTTGAAGTTAGTTGGTACCATTCAGAAAACTTTTCGGACTCACATGGGATGCAAATTCAATAAATAACTTTTTATCAAAATTCACATTTGCGGAATCTCTCCCCTAGTATGATTTCAGTGTTAATTCCAACATGTCGATCTAACAATCGATTTCGTTTGGTATAGCACATTCGCTAAATATAAAACAATTCGGAGAAACTCCCTCGTTTTTTTTCAGAAGAAAAAGACAAAAACGATCGATAAACAAACTCTCAATACTTTTTATCGGGAAAAGTTTGAACGGGCTTATATTTGCCTAAGCCAGCAATTACCACCTTTTTAAAACCAAGCTAATTGCTTAACTAAACTAAATTTTCTCATTTAGTCAGGTGCAAGCACTTAGTAAATTTCTCACTCGAATGAGCTGATCAAGCAGCAAGCATGCCAAGTTAATAAGTAGCTTGAGTCATGCGCTTATTGTTTGCCATTCCCAGGGCGCAACTTGGAGATAATTAATTAGATCTCTTGGTTGGTTGCAGTGGCTGTTTCACACATTTTGTTGTTTCGTTTTGCAGCCGAAATTGCAGAAATTTGATTACCTTTCTCCAATTTGAACTACGTGCTGTTTTATTCGAACAAATTGGGCCTTTTTCACTAAATAGGTAGTAAATAGTAAATAAGTAGATAACATACAGAGTACAAAAGTTCTTTTATTTTTTAAGTATATTTGTTGATTTTTTTTACTGTTAAATTACTTAGATATAGAATAGGTTAGATAGCAGTGCACTGCTTAATAAATTTTTTTTTGTTTAGTTAAGTCTTCCTAATGCGACGAATATCTTTAAAAGCTGTGGCCACAGCATATTTGTTTTAGTTGCGCAATTTATTGCTTATTCCTTGAATTTATGTAGGCATTGTGAATTTTATTGTGATATATCTCTGAATGTTTTTTTGTGTAAGCCAATTGAGAAAAAACATTGGATCATCGGTGGGGAAACGTGAATAATTCTTAAACACAATGCCATAATTTCTTATAATTATATAAATATAATTCACCGCTTCATACAGACTTTATTAAAAAAATAATGAATGAAAAGAATAAAAAAATTTTTAGTAAAATATTAAAGAAATAAATAAAATAAAGTATAAAATAGAATCTTACCATTTCTGATCACTCCTATCACTCCACTTGGTCAAATTTATCTGACTAATTTTTAAATTGTTGCTGTATAATCATTATCCGTCCAAAAAATTATGGACATTGTACAAGATGGGCTAAGAGTTGGCGAAAAGATGTTAAAAGAGAATGACTTACATATATCATTATTTTATAACTTTTTTCCATATATTTTAAGAATGGTACACATGAAATATGGTGTTTCAGAGTTTCCAAAGTTATATGTTTTGAAGAAAAAAACTCGCAAATATGAAAATGTGGTGCTTCGTTTTTTTTATTATTTCTACTCAAAGATGTGTTGAAATAATAAAAAAAATATTCAGTCTAATATTTCGCATCCTGCATCAACTGAAGTTCTATAGGCGGGGGCGCATAACGAAAGATTTATGTCACCTGAATTTAATATTTTCGGGTGAGTGACATTTGTATACCTTTTGGGAACAGACAAAAATCATAGGCACACCATACTAATAATTTATAAATGCTTTCAATGTCGTCGTCATGTAAACATGTGAAGAATTGGCACACATATTTCACGTACTCATATCCCCGTTGTCAATAGTCTTGATGACCTTTTGATGATAGAGAAATGGTGGACAAATAAAAAACAACATCAATATCTCACACTAGGGGTCATAATAAGTCACATACGCGCACTGTGTCTCAAGAATATCAGGAGTCAGTGTGAGATTTTTCGTATGTCGTAGTCTGAAATACAAGTTTTGTAAACTTAGAGCTTTGTCCTTTGTAAGACAATATCAAACACTTAAATCACTTTCATGCGGAGAAGACCCAATATTTTTTAACTGTCTTTCTTCGGACAGAACTCTAAGAATTATTTTTTTTTTTATGAATTCACATCTAAGCCAAATACAACTGAATTTTAGACATTCTACATTCTACATTCTATGTACTAAAAGATATTTACTTAAAAATAGTCTACATATCCCCAAAACTAATATTAGGTCTCTATTATTTTGATATATTTGAAGCTTTAAGAACTAAAACCCATTTGAAGATTGTTTACAAAATATAAGCACACAGTTTTCGTATATTTAATTTAGCCACCAAGAAGTACATAGTTAGTTTAGTTTATAAGAAAGGGGGGAGCGAAGCCCCGAGCACTCAGACAAATAGTCCATTGTAATCTGCCCCCAGTACATAGTTTATTAGTTATTAAAAATATTTGTCTGTCAGATAACTACAATCTGCCTCATATCCCTTATTAAAATAAAATTGAAGAATAATTAAAATTTTCTCAAATATTTTAGTATGGGGTTCGATTTCCGCCATATGCAATTGTCTATTCACATCTATTATTGCAACTTCAAGCTAAAACACTTCCAAGAATTACTCCTTTTGAAATTGACTGTAATATAATTATTTGTTGCCTTGATGTTTATACTGTAGATTACAGGGTTTTTTTTCTTAAATTTATATCTGCATCAACAATTGCAAGGGAATAATTTTCAAGGATTTCTATTCGTACTTTTGTAATCATAGTAAGGAGTATTAAATAAAAAACAATTTAAAGCTCAGCTGCAAAGAGCATCTTTAAAAAAAAGGCCGGTAAATTGCACTTGTGACAAAATTAAGTGCATTTTGAATTATTTGTTAAAAATATTTAATATGAAATTCTTTTAATACTTCGTACTTATTTCCTTATTATTAATAACCGCCTGAAATCTACGTATCATATTTTCAACGAGAGCCGTTGTAGTTTTTTTTGGCTTATTTTATTCCATCTGTTTTTCAACGTTAGGAAACAAGCACTCTTACTTGTTCATTGTTGTTTTGGTAGCTTGAAATGAACAATATCCCTTAAATATTCTATTTTGTTAAGACCCAGACTTTTTGTTGGCCAATCGGGGATTGTTATCTGTTCAAAAAATTTGTTGGCTACTCAAGAAGTATGTTTCGAGTCTCGATGTTGCTGAAAGGTATAATTTACTCGAAGGTTAGGTTTGTCAATTGATTATAGAAGAAATTCGCGTAGAAGATTTACGTATGATGCTCCCACTCCTAGTTGACTCAAGAAGTGTCAATTCACCAGTTCACTGGGACGAGAAAGAACCCCATACAATAACATTGCCACCGGTATGTTACTGTATGAAGCAAATTCTTTTCTCCCATTAGTTCGAATTTACTTTCATCTTTTCATAAACCTTTTTTTGAAAATCCAACTCCTACTTCAAATACTTTTTATCGAAGGATATTCTCAATTTTTTTAATTTTGGCACTAACCAATGGGTTGTCCCTTTAGCATTTTCTCATTAAACCAAATACACAGACGGCGGTTAGCAGTTCGACTATATCCAGAAAATATCACTTTTAATCTGCACTTCTCTCAGGATAAGTCTGTCTTCCCTTTCAGTAGCGAAAAAGAATTTCAACCCCTTCCTTTTCTACTGCATTTGTATCTTTGAAATTTATACATACAGTGGGCGATCAATAAATTACAATCAATTTGAAAATATTCACGATTTCGACTTTAGTTACCTCGGGATTTTACAAAAATGAAGAAAAAACTGTTTTTAAATTGAAACTAATGATTTATTCCTATACTACAGTAAATTTAGTGAAAGAGACATTCTGTGCTAATATATAGTAAAGCTCCCCTTTGCTTTCAGAAGCTCTTTAATCCTATATGTCATACTTTTAATATTTTTTATCACTAAGTTCTTAAAATCTAAGTTATTTTCCCATACATCTGTAATGTTTTTTTTTAAAATATTGATATTACTATTCTGCCGTTGATACATTACGGTTTTCAGATGTGCCGACAATTTTCTATGGGATTCATGTCCGGTGAATTGCCTGGCCAAGGTAAAACCATGATTTCCTCCTCGTCAAAGAAACTTCTTATGGATGCCGCTGTATGGCAAGGTGCTCCGTCTTGCATGAACATGTATTCTGATCTTCCGAGGGGTAAGGAAGTGTTGATTTCGTCAAGGAACGACACTCGTCGCTAAAGATAACATGTGAAAATTTAAAAAAATCGTATTACCAAAAAGTCAATTATTAAGCAATCTGTTAGTATGAACAAATTTTATTTTTTTAATTTACCTTATCCCAATCACTTTTCACTCTTATGAAGTGTCGCCCAAATTAACCTTTTCTTCTTCATCGCTTCGGTTATTCTTGGCCTTTAGCGGGACGCCTACATTTTATATTCGCTTCGTAAAGTCTGTACAGTACGAAGACTGTAACTGCAGATAAATTGATTCCCTTTTCTCGTATTGCTGTATTTAACGCTCTAATGGGTGCATTACGATGTTGTAGAGCGGTACTAATAATTTTTCTGTCCATACGCGGTCTTGTCTTCCGTTTTCGACGGCAGTTTTTGCATTTATTTGCACGTGGAGAGACAGTCCTAATTCCAGATTCCTTGCAATTTTCGCTACTGTTCCGTAAGAAATGCACTCTTTTCTAGCAATTTCGCGATAGGAATAAATATTTTGTTTCAACAGCGTTGAAATTGCAACTTTTTTTAAATCACTAATGTCTTTTGCACGACCCATTATTAGCACTTTTCAAAAAATCTCTTAATTTAAATTGATAGTAAGCGTCTAATTTAATCACTTAAAATTTTTTTTTCAACAGAACTTCACTTGAACTTATCCACGAACAATCTCAGAATAGATTTG
The DNA here is from genome assembly GCA_947538895.1 of Neoitamus cyanurus. NCBI lineage: Eukaryota > Metazoa > Arthropoda > Insecta > Diptera > Asilidae > Neoitamus > Neoitamus cyanurus. Next base: position 9,099,211 of record OX384547.1, read on the forward strand.
TTTAGATTATCTCCGTATATTCTTTCTTTACAAATAAGAGTTTCTATCTGCTAACAAGTGATTAAGGAATATGTGTTTTACCTTCGGAAGTTACCCGGAACCCCTTCCGACGAAGTTGACAACTAATTATACTATATTAGCATCATAAAGCAATTAGTTTTAATATTTTCTAGAAAATATGTTAGTGATCATAATTCGTTGATCACCCACTGTACATCTCTGCAAGTTGTCCATAAGACAGTCCTTTCTGTTCTCTACTATCCTTTTTCTTAAATCAGAAGATTATTCCTGTCCACGTGGCATATTTTACGAGAAAAAATAATATCTCAAATTCCATAAATCACAAAATTGTTCTTTTGTAACATATTATAAACAAAACATTCATGAGCTGAAAACAAAACGCCAAAGATTTTACTTATGGGCAACAGAACTAATAATGTACCATGCACTTAATTATGTCCCGCCTATGTATTTGGGAAAACCCAATCATTAGGAGGAAATTTATTGTGTGTGTTTAGTTCAATTTGGTAATTCTTCTGTGGTAATGTTGTTCCACTCTTCACGTAGAGCGATCTTTAAGCTGTCGTTGGATACTATTTAATGATTTCTGATATTAGCCTTTAAAGTAGAACGACGACAAATGCTCCATCATTTTTAGATTCGGCAGAGCAAGCCAAAAGCCGAATTTTTTCTTCCATTCATTGTATTGCTGTCTTCGCGATACGTGGCAGAGGGCATTGTCCAGCTGAAATATGATTTTGTAATCCCTAGCTTCATATATCGTTCGAAACGATGGCTGAATACAAGCTTTTATATACTGATGACTATTCATGCGACCCTCACATTCAAACATTTTATCAGTAGGTCCTCGCAGAACCATTGTACTATATCTATACCTACAAAATAAAGAAAAAAATGAGGTTAGGGATTAAATTTCACATTCAGCAACAACGTACCTGAAAGTTATACCGCTGAAACCATTCTAGTTGCTCTTTAATATTTTTTTTTAGACAGCCATGGCTTCTTCCTTACCTTGTATCCTTTCAGACCGAAAGTCTCCTTCTGGCAACCCTTATTTTCAAATTTGCCCCCGAATTAAACTCTTTTTAAACTGATGCATTTCAAAATTTTTAATCATCCGTAAGAGTTCCAAGGTTGTTATGCAATTTTTTCCGAATAATGTTTATTACCTAATTATCGTTTTTTAGCTGCGACGGGAGCAACAAAAGGATTGTAGGTCGTTTTTTCCATTATATTTATTCCATTCTGAAATTTCCATTAAATTTTTTCCATGGACCGCTTTTTTCCATCAATTTCCATCTAGTCTGTAGATATTTCGTAGAAGGAAAGTATTCAGTGATGGAAAAAAAAGAGTTAATGGAAAAAAGAATTCATGGAAAAATGTATTATACTTAATAGTGGAAAATTTAGAATGGAGTAAGTATTTCCCTACCAGTAAAAGTAATGATGAGGTAGTTTTAGTTTTCACAGAAAGGTAATAAATCAGAGTGGCTTAATACGTTTGGTCAAGGCTGTAATATAGGGTGTATGAAAGCGCAAAATAGAATTTTGAGGAGATAAGCGTCAGCACACTCTGTACATAGGCGGAACAGAGCTTAAATATGGACCAAGTAAAATGTATTCTTCACCTGCACTCGGAACGGAATTGTATAATATCATAAAACATGATTTCGAAAAATCTGCCTAAACTTATGGGTTGACGTTTGTGCGCTTTTTCTGGCCACCCTCAGTGTATATCCAGCGAAATACTCAAAAACATTTCTTTATATTTTTTAAATCCATTTAACGTACACAATTTGACACAGATAAATTTGACCAATCATTTTATCTTGCCAATGTGATGATGTGACACCAGGGATAAAATTTGAAATAAAATCACGTTGGAGTTTACAATTTCCAATTTTTACAACTTCAAATGATTCATACAACAGATATTTATTATATAAAACCCTCTTAACCTCTAGTGGAGTTCAGTGGTGAGCTGATTATTGCTGTGTTGTTTTCTCATTGTCCTAAAGTAATATTTCAAACAGGCCTTATTGGCAACTTATTATGGAATTCAACACTAAGTTTCTTAGCATCTCGGCTTTGAAAATTTGTCTTTGCTAGTTGATTCGTTTAAATTCGATTTTCATAATAGGACCTATTCACTCGTCTTAATAATAATAATATAATATAATAATAATAGTTTTATTGAACAAAAGCACAAGGGCATTAGCCTTAACGTGCACATTAGTACCAATGTAGTATTACAATTACAAAATTGAGATTATGTGAGTAAGATAACCTACTCTAAATCTAACTTAATAAAAAAAACCAGGTTAGGTACATAAGAAATTATTTAAAAAAAATAGGAATAGACAATTGGGATATACAGTGGTCTGCGATTAAATTATTACCACCCTTCAAATTTATTGGTTTATAACCAAGTATAAAATTCAATAATTTTCGCCCAAAATATAAATAAAAGTTCATAATTTTACTAATACATAAGAGACATGTTTATTGACTACATTTCCATAATGATAGCGATTAAAAGTTATTAATACTTTGTAGTGCTGCCCTTGTTTTTAATGACTGCCTCTATTCGTCGCGGCATGCTTTCTATACATGCAGTGTTGCAATCTTTGATGCCTTCGTCATTTTCCCATACATCTTTTATATTTCTAATTAGTATTTCCTTACTAGTGTTCTCCCTTGAATACACTTTGAATTTAAGCAGCTGCCATACATTTTCGATGGCATTAAGGTCTGGTGAATTACCAGGCCATGGAAGGAGAGGAATATTCTCATAAGTGAGAAAATCTTTGACCATCTTTGCGGTGTGGCATGGTGCACCATCTTGCATGAAGATGTACCGGTCTCCATCTTTTCGAATATCTTCAAAATAGACCAAAAATTTATCGTATATTTATTTAATTTATTTCTAAAATCACATCGAAATTATAACGTTATCCAAAAAGGACCTGCTTTATAGGAATTTCCGGTCAGGTAAAAAAATCTGGATTTCCCAATCAGCCAGGCAGCCCTAATAAACAGTTTATTACCGTTACCTTATGTAAATCCCGCCCACTTCCTTTGGTAATTAGCTATATGTATGGCAGACAGTAGTGGTAATAATTTAATGGCAGCCCACTGTATATAAAAACCAGACAAGAAATAAATACTGCCTAGGAATAAGAATATGAATATAATGAAATAATAAAAAAAGATTCAATAGGATCCAACAAGAATGACCTAAAATGGCAATTATTTTGCATTCGGCACTCAGCACCACAACTTCACATCCTTGTACAAAGAAGACTGCAGGTACTAAAATCTGGGGATTAGAACATTCCAGCTTCATCGCGAGTTCAGCAGAATTGTCTTTTCGCACAAGTAGTTCGATGGCTTTAGTTTAATGATCTTAAACATACAGCCGTGGCCAAAATTATTAGGTAGCCTAACCGTGTACAAAACGCACACTTCAAATTATTTGAGGTGTTGGAGAAAAATCAAACTAAAGTTGTGTGACCCGTACTGTTCTTAATTATCTTTAATTAGTATTTTGTCGGTTAGATTTAAATTTAATTACAGCGACTATTCTTTTGGACATATCAATGATGTGTTAATTATATTATAAGTAATGGCGGTCCTCAACAGGATTTTTGAGACGTTTTCACTTAGTTATTGGGATATATTTATGAAGAAGGGAGTTAAACTACGTGTTCTGTATTTCGCTTGTAATGCTATTACTTCAAAATTTGTAACTGAAAATGGTTTCTAATGCGGTTTGTATTTCGATAGCTTGATGAATTCAGCATAAGCAACCTTTTGTCTAATGATTCTGATGATGATGCAAACCAGATTGAATTCTCATTTTATCGAAATTCCTTTATCTGATATTTGAATTTTATCTCTCATTTTTGTCGAAGTTGAATCTTAACTCTCATTTTACCGAAGTGTCAAATGTAGAGGCAACAATTTATTGGCTAATCGGAATTAACGTTTGTTGCTTCAGTTGTAAACATTAACAAAATAAAAAAATACTTGCTCGATTTGTTACAATTAATTTCATTTCATTTTATACAGCCTTGGCTATAAGTATAAAGTACCACCAAGAATTTATGACAGCCTCAAAATTAATGAAAATTTAGAAATCGCTATTAAGGAAATTATCATTATATTTTATTATAATATTTTGTCCCTCTTGGCTTTTAACTGCGAGAACTCTCCTCGCATACTATCTCCAACATTTTCGCAGTCGGTAGGAATAATATTTTCCCATTATTAATGTAAAACGCCCTTTAAATTTTGAAGTGACGATATGTTGTTCTCCTTAATTAATCGTTCGTTTAAAGATTACCAATTATTATTGTTGAAATATTATGGACGAGTGATCCCTGCTGGCGAATGTTTTAACTCTGCAGGGTCGGCTTTAAAACAGAAATAAGTATATTTGTTCGCTATATATTCTCCTCTACATAACCCTTCTCCAACGCCACCTGTTGCTATACAATCGCAAAACATTACACTTCCTCCACCATGTTTGAGGGTAGGTAATACAAATTTAAGACGGCATGCTTCTGCAATTCTTCTCCCAACAAATATCGTGCCAGGAGTGCGGAAAGTTCTGCATTACGTTACATTCTATTTTTCTAATTTACCGCAATATTTTAGGTGGGTCAAGGTCAAGTCCCGAATTCTCGAATATAAAACAAGGCCAAAATGAAAGCCCTTTTATTGGCTAACTATGGCCGCCAATTAAAAATTTTGGGCTGCAAATATAGTTTTTTTTTTTAACTTTAAAAAGGGGGTGTAGGACAGCGACGAGCCACACACCCCTTGAATTAATACGAAAGAAAAAGTCCGAAAAACGATTTTGAGGGCACAAAAACTCTATATCGCCAGTTTTTGGCTTTTTTTTGTCCTTTTGTGCATACATCCTCAATTCTGTTATCTCATCTTTTCATTCCTGCGTTGTTACTTCTCTCCAGCTGCTTGATCATCTGCTAAATCTCGATCGTCCTGAAATTAATTTTACAAATTTGAAGCTAATTAAAACAAACAGTTTTTGATGTGCAAGGTTCACACAACGATAGCCTGTGTCGATGTGATTTGGCTATCAATTGTAAAACTTAAACGTCGAAATGAAAATACTGCCTCTAAAGTTCTATAGCGAATTTATTACTGAAATGCGTTTACATTGTTACTCACATAGCTATTTCTGTTCGATGACTTGAATAATTGGCGACATAGTACCCACGTGTATAAGCCTTCCCGATTTTTCGATACACATTTCATGTCATCTCTAGTCACTTGTCGAAAATGGTCTTCCATATATCGTCATGTCTTACTGTGACAGTCTATATTCGTTCGTTATAAATCTGTTCTGCCATGGTCTGACGGGAATAACACAGTGACACAAAAAAAAAAGTGGGGATTACTTTTGATAAGTAAAGGTTATGTATTATTATTAATGCAACAATGAAATCATTTGTTTATTTATAACATCCGTTTTAACGTTACGTTGTAGACCAGAAACAATAATAAATAAAATAATAATAGTAAAATAATTAAAAACTAATACTGAAGTGAAAAATGTTTAAGGAGTGATATGAAATTAGAAAAATTACAAGAACAATCAATATTAACTGTACATAATTATAAACATAAAGAACTTACATGCACAAAGAAACTTTATCTGTGTTCATACACAATGTGAATGATATATTCATACTTTTACATAGAGATTTGTTGTCGAAAAGAAAACATTAGAATATTTATAAGAATTTGTACAGGTACCATATACATACATAAACAGGTATAACTTGATGGAATTTTAATCTGGATTTTATATCACGTGTTATTAGAGTTTGGGGGCACAATGAATGATAAAACACGGTTGATAGGAAAAACAAATGTATTATGAGAATATGATACAACACGAAGTGAACTGCTTTAAGAAGACGAAGCAACGCGACTGACATCAAGAAGGCTACTGCCTGAGATACTGCACACAGTAAAGATGTCGCCACTATACTAAGAACGCGACTCGTAGAAAGGGTTGAACAAACTAAAAAACTCCAACACGTGTTCCTAAGTGTTTCAAGTTATAGCGTCCAGAAATCCAGAAACAAACACAAATTGAATTTTTTTGAAAAAATAAGATGAGAAAGACTCCTTAACAAGATGAAGCTGAACGAAAGTTGGATTAATTTTCCCCTAAAATAACCGGAAAATGGAAATCTGTAATAAAAGAAAAAAAGGTGTAGTACACGTGAGAAAAAAACATATTGGTATAGTTACCAGCAACTAGCAATAGTAAAATATAAAACAAATATATTTAAAAAAAACTGTTGCAAACCTTAACCATGTTTCAAAATTTTTATGTGGAATAGTCTGTATGCCAAAACCTTCTGAAGTGCAGAAAACTGTTCTTTTGGAGAAAAAAAAATTAATTGAAAACAAAATTATTAAAGATATGTTCCACAAGAACACACAACACAGACTTGTAGCACTAAAGAGTCTACTGAACAGTACACAACAGCCTACTGAAAAGTAGCACTAAAGAGCCTACTGCACAGAACAGTACCATCGACAATAGCAACATCAACAAAGATAACAAGGCATAAAACATCACAATGTTTCAATGAGATGACTGAAAAGGAAAACTATTTCGGTTATAAAGAAATACAAATTGAACGCATTTATGATTTTCTTTATGTGTTCATTCACAAGATCTGCATCCTGTCCTTTCTGTCAGCTACGCTATGCCTTAAATGGGTGTTAATATAAACACGCGACATATCTCCACTCGATATAATCCCAGAAAAGCAAATAAACGTAACAGAACTTGCCGATTTTTTGGTCTCACGTGAATTCATACACGTCCTATGGTCTCACATAAATATACTTATATGAAATTCACTAGTATGCAAAAAATTACGAAATTCTTGTTTGCCTTTAGAAAATTTCCCTCGCTTGGGGAAAAAACAAATTTTCTCTTGTATACCACTGAAAAAGATATTTAGGGCCTGTCCGATTCCAAGTCTTGTTATGCCAATGCATGACATCACACCAAGTTAAGTTCTTTTCGAATTCATGCCTATGTCAGTGAGTTTAGATAGGCAGTATAACAGTTAAGGCCGACTTAGCTTGATGAGCAAGTCAAGGTTTGTGCTGACTTGGTCAGGTAGATTTACGTGAAGTTGGCAAAGTAATACTTAAATTAATGAGCAAATTTTTAAAGGGAACACTATTAACAACCAAGTTACCCGGCAATAAGGATATTTATTTACAAAAGCCAATTCAAATTACAAGCTAAGCAAGCGAATTCGAATAGGTTTTTGTCTTTGCTTTATATTCTATAATTGTTAAGCTTGTTTGCTACGACATTAGCTGTCATAACGAGACAAAGCCGACGACGAAGACTTGGATTGGGACACTTGAAAATAACAAGTAACAAACAAGCTTTATAGAAAATGTGCTACAAGAATAAAAACAAATACATGTCCTTGGCATTCGGCGTTATATGATACGGCACCGTCATGTGACTAAAATTAAAAGTAAGGGACATAACTATCGAATTATTGTATTTTTGTAAAAACTAATGTATCAAAACATATACTTAAAATAATTTAAATCTGCCTTTTTGCCGCCAACATTTGAATATATTACTTTTGATCACACAATTCATAATAAAACCCTAAATATCAAAATTCTTGTCTCTTTTCTTTTCGAATATTGAAATGTCGAAGAGAAATTAGTAATCCACAATCCCGAAAAATCCCCGTTATCGAATTTCAGTCTAATCAGTCCCAACATAACAGATTTTCTTCGCCATTTCCTCATTTTGTAATACGCCATCCCGAAACACGGTTGCCATTTTGAGTCAAACCATTTGACGCTGCTATTTCTAACACATTAAAACCAAAACTGCATAATCTGCGACCCATGAACTCAAATTTTGAGTCGAATCGAACCATAAATAAGAAATTTCTAACACCAGATACACCAGATAGTCTCTGAATTTTTTACTGTCTTGTACACCGAACAACGGACCCGAGATAAAAGATATAAGCCCGGATTTAGAGCTGTTTTCAAGAACTTGTTAATTTGATACCATACTCGATTATTATTTTCAAAAAATCTTGATGTATGTGTTTCGACATCCGCTATTTCGTAACTTTTACAAAGACCCTGAGAAAATGATTTAAATGAGTTATATTTTAACCCTTAAAAAGGGTTTTTTTTTTAATTGGTTTGTAATATTTCCTGGCGTATACTGAACAGACATTTCTAATGAAAAAAAAAAACGGTGAAATGGAGACCACAATTAGTTTTATATTCTGAAAGTGAAAATAGATTAGAATTTGAATACGTATAAACAAGAATTAACGAAGAGGCAAAGAACCCTTGATTTTTAGCTGAATTTAATTGAATAAACTTGGGGTACGGGCATAATAGAAAAATAAAAATCCGTCCAAATAAAAAAACTCACATTGTTCATTACATGGTTTTGTAGTATGTACACTGCGGAGCAGTACACGGGTCATATGCGTAACACCACACGTACAGGTGAATGCACCGCTTTTTTATAAGAATTTTTTTTTAAATGCAGGTAGTTTTTTCCCTAGAATTCTCAGGTAATGGGAAGTGGTCGCAATTAATTGCAACTCTTAAAAGAATAAACCTATTAAATAAATTGACCCCCACGTGTGGTGTTACGCATATTTACCATTTATGACCGTGTACCTATTCCAGTGCTCCGCAGTGTATATACCAAGTCTCTAATAACTACAATCAGTATGTTTGGTTTAAAATTGCAGAATTGTAGGAATAACAATGTTAATCGAAATGTTCACAGTATTGTTCTACGCTTTTTTGTAAAAATTCTCTCTTCATAAAACAGCACATTTAAGAAATAGTATATTATAATAATTTTTGTTTTCAATTTCCCGAGAAATCATATCTATTCTGTCTGCTGGGTGTTCCAAAAGTAGCATTTGATTTCTATAGTTGGTAGATCGTAAAAAACCTCTATACTATTCGCGGCGATACGACGACAATTATTACAAACAATCATGTTACTCCAATAGATGATAAAAAAGGTGACGCTTTTCGGAGATCTTGTATGGAGAAATTATTCAGAAGAATATGTGCGCTGTATGTCTTTAATAAGCCCATTTAATTTCGAGTTGCCGGATCTGGTCTAACTCAAAAATTGCTTTGCACTCAAGCGTTGCCGGTATAGCGACCTCAAATATTCATGTCATAACTCGGATGTCGCCAGTATGGCAACATCGTAATATATGTGATCATTTTCTATCGTAGTCCTATTAAAACGATTATTCCAAAGGTGAGACACATATACAGTATTGGTGTGATTATCAAGTTACATATAAAAAAAAAGGTGAAACGAATCTGAAATTTCTTGATGAATTACCGAGTAAATAATTATTACAGGTAAACATTTTCACTAGAAAAAAATAAAATGCCTTATATATACCTCCCGTAAGCCAGAACCACGAATGTGCTTGTGTTTCTGTCGTTGGGTTTATTCATTGGTGTGATAAGTGTTTCTGAATACCAAGATGTGCCAGGACGATGAATGTGCAAGAAATATAGAAACAAGATTTGTTAACTACGCCAATAGGGTGAATTCTTTCTTATTTATGAAGGCCAGAAACGCTTTCACATTCATTGTTCTGGAATTATTAGTTATTGTTATTACATATCTCCTTACTCATCTGACCTATGCCGGGGTAGATATAAGATTGCATAGATGAATTTTGCATAGAGTTTACGTAATATAATACTGTCCACTGAAAATTCTGTGCACAAAATTTTTGCAAAAAACAACTGATTTGCTAGTAGGTAGGTGTTAGCAAATGCAAAAGTTTAGTATATGTCTTAAGTATGTGTCTATTCCAACTAATAAGAAGTTTTTTATTTTCTGTTTTTTACCAGTGTATGTTACCGTGTTCTTCTGACTTTCCACAGATTTTTTTCTACCCACTATATATAAAATTTAACTTAGAACTGTACCTGAACATAACTCTTAACCTGTTCAAACTGTAATTATTAAAAAACTTTGAAAAAATAACTGACGTGATTAAATTTTGCTAAAACTAATTACACAGGGACTTTTTTCATAGTGCGCGCAATTTTTCATTCTTATAATTCCAAATGTCGTTAGTAACATTACTATTAAAATTACAACAGTTAATAGGCCACTCAATAAAATGTTATTGTAATGTGATTTCAAATACAATCTCAGGGTACTTTTTATATACGTGTTAATTTGTAGGGCTGTAAGTAACGTTAGGTAAATTATATTGAGATGTTTAGTACTATTCGGGGCTTGTAAAATAGCATAGAGTAATTAGCCTGAGCTCACGTTTATTTAATTTTATTTTTAACATTTAAATATAAGTTTGCTTTTGCATGTTTTAATTTTAAAATTACCTAAAAATGCATTTGTTTTTATTATACATGATCTCAAATTTATTTATAAGTTCACCTTATGTAAAAATGATTAATTGAGTCAAATAGTAAGCCGCTTTAATTGTAAGCGTAGGTAGTTTCAAAATTGTCGAAAACGAAATCGGCCTTTTGTTTAGAATTAACGTTTATAAGATTTCGGTCTTTTTTAGTTGAGTGGTTTTTCTAGGCCTGTAAATGTCAAAATAAAATGCTTGTTCATATCAATTTTTGTATTTATTTGTATTTTTGCTTAACAAATATATTTTTTTTAATGATTTGCTTAGTTGAAGTGTTATTGATGTATACATCTCTGTTAAGCACTTTTGTTTTAGGTAGACGTATTTTTTAAACTATATATTGTTTTTATGTAAAAATATTTTATAATTATATTTTATAAAGAGTTTTATATACATTTATTTTCACTTGCATTTCCGAGAAAATAAAAGTTTTGTAATTTTTATTATTTGTTTCATTTTTATCGTGTGATTTTGATTTATGCTTCGTTATAGGTTCCATTGATTTTCTAGGAGGCCAAATGTATTATGCTGCTGTTCTTTCTGAAACCCTACATTTAAGCAACGCATACGCAGTTTTAAGTTAAGACCCAAATGTAATGCTTCCGAAACGTGCCGTCACATAAATCTCTCAGAGTTCAACTTATCTGTGAGACATATATTATTCAGAAGGTACGAAACGATGGAATCGAAATTAACAGATTGAATATATGTATGTACTTTTACGGAGAGCATCGGAACGGAACGGATCGTAAGCATTTTGTTTTGGCCTTTACTGAAAAACCGCATTTTATTTCAAATATTTCAAAAGAAAATTAATTGGCAATATTGCATAATGTTAATTTAGATTTTGTATTCTTTCGTCAGCTTTTTATTGTTGCTTTGGGAGTAGAGAGAAAGGCATATTATTCAATTTTAAAGATCGCATGTTGCAGACTTAGACTTTTCAGAGGATTTTGGTAGTCCAACAAGTCATGAGCACAAAAAATGAAAAATTTTGGGGCGGAATACTTAACTCTTTTATTTTTAATCCTGCAATAAAAATGCTAATAGCTTTTTTATACAGACTTTCCCAATTAATAATGTAACCTACTAACTATTTTTATTTAGTTTATTTTTATTGATTTTGCTGCTTTAAATAATATTAGGTAACAATAAATATTCTTGTCCATACGTGGCGTTTTTTGCTTTGCTTTTGAGATATCCGCGCCCGTCTACCACAAGGAATAACAAAAAAAAGCTCGTATTATTTTCAGCCATCCCTCTTTCGGTTGTATCTTCAACGTTCCCGTATTTACCGAGCTAAGCAAAAAAATATTTTTATTTTCCGTCATGATATGGTCTGTCTTTCCGTTTTCACTTAAATTTCTAACACACTAACTTCGTTTCTTTTCCTAAATATATATTTTGCAATTAATTAAATAATTGTTATAATTTCTTGACATCGATATACGTACACCTATTTTTAATCACTAATAGTCAATTCTAAGATTATACCTAGTAATGCTAAGGTAAGCAAAATTACTTTTGGCGTTGGAAATGTGTGCAATTTGTGAATATCGCAAGATAGTTTACAAAACTTAGCCCGAGCATTATATACTCGATTAGTTCAGATCCATTCATAAATTCTCCCGCAATGTGGGTATATCTTCCCAGATGATCGCAATATCGCAATTTATAGAGAACAAAATTCCATTTGGCTTTTATTCGTTGATAATAAACTAAAATTGATGAATTATAAGATAAATACTTACATATATGTATTTTGTGTTTGCTCCTGAGATCACACAATAATCCGAAGAATTCGTAAAGATAAATGACAAAGTTACTCGCTTTTTTAAAAATCTCAAAGTCCGGGTTGCAGCTTGACGCACTTAAATGTGCAGCACAAAATTTTTTTTGCGGTGTATAAAGAGCACATAAATACATAGTAAAAACAATTCTCAGGGTGTTTCGAATCCAATTCGAGAAATCGGGGTTGCAGCTCGACGCACCTATTTTTATTTTCGGATTGAAAATAGAATAGTTATCTGGCAACCTCAAAATACAAATTTTTTTACTCATTGATATTCAGGTCACCGAAAAGTTAATAAGAAAAGTTATGGAGAATTGATTTATCTACGGAAATGTTCTGTACAAAATTTTTATCGGACTGACAGCTATATAAATAAATAAAAAAAATTTACTGATTGCAGTCCTATTTTTAAGATGGCGGCCGAATGATAATACACCTATTCCCAGAAATGCAGTTTTACACTTATAGCCGGTATTAAATGTAATTGATAATTTTTGTATGTAATGTAATGTAATTTAAACTAAACCTGGTTGATATTTAATAAGCAATGGTTTGTTATTCAAACATTTCGTAATATGCTTTGACATAAGTCTCTCAAACACCTTAGAAAAACAGACAAAATTTTAAGGTGAAGGGTAGCTAGATTTACGTGACGCAATTAATCAATTAAATAAATTGTACTATGACAACGTTTTTCATAGTTTCAACCGACAACCTACATATTACGCTCCTTCGCCCATTGTGAATTTATCAACGAGAATATCCGCTAACAATTGGCGCTGTGCGCGGCAATTATAATTTTTTAATTTTGAACTAGTCTAGGAAAAAAATAGCATCTTCGAGTACGACTCGTGCCGATTTGCGGCACAAGCTTGAATTTTTTTTCAAATTGACAATTTGTTTACATGCAGTGCTGCGGAATGGGACGTGACATCAAAATATAAGTATGTATCATCAATATCTCAAGGAATTCAAAAGTTATATTGAAAAAAAAATTAAACAGCGGTATATTGTAAAAAGTGAAAATAGTAAAAAACAAGAATTTAACAAATGACAAAATTCTTCAAATTTATTTAAAAATGTACTTCATGTTTCGAAATCTATACAACTGTATTTATCTGGTTCAGCACCTCGACAAAGTCCTCAATATCAAAAATCAAGCTGCTGCGGGGGTTCTTTTAGATATACATAGAATTTTTTTTCTTTGAAGGACTGCTGAATTGCTCCTAAGCGAAATGTTATGAAAAGAATGCCGTCCAATAACTTAAAACAAAACAATTTGTTTTTGGCAAATTATTCAAAATAAATATAAGGATATTTAGTATTGAAAACAAATAATCATTTGCGATTTTGATTTCATTGATAGCGGACGTTTCTAACAATTAGCTATTTGCATTGTGTGACTTTCTTAATTATTTTTGGTGTTGAATTTCGGTTTTGACAAGGATCTTGGCTTTGTTTATTTAAGTGTTGACTTTGATTAGGATTTTAGCTTTAGCTTTCACTAGGATTTAGTATCTCCGCACTAAGTTATTGTTAAATTATTTTTCTTGTAAAAGTTAGCCCTTTAGATGTGAAATTTCACAGAACGAAAGAAGACATGTGAATGTTTAAGGGGGGCAACATACACACGACCCATTAAAAAATTTGCCCCTTTTGAACGGCTAGAAATGAAAACAGTGTAATTGAGTGTAAGAACACTCATGAAGGGTACTACAAGCAAAATGTTGGATGTGGTAAATAATTAATATGATTATCAGAAAAGCTGACATAACATTTTAAAAAAAAGCTTCAAAACATAATATCGATTTATAGTGGGCAGTCTCCACAGAGAACTTATGGATGAATCCCAAATACGTACATATGTGAAGCGTTACAGCTTGCCAATGGACTCGAACACTAAGTGAGCTAAAATATCTTAAATCAGATGCATTAAGGGGGTATTCTCATGAGAACGCATAAATTTTACCTCGTTTTAGGGAATTTTTTTTATAAGACAATAAAATTCAATCATTTTATCTTATTTTACATTCTTTATATATTTTTTTTAAAATTAAATTAGACACCAAAAAAAAAAGCAGGTCGCTGGTGGGGGTAATAGCGGCTGTTCATGTTGTCTAAAATGAAAAAATCGAATGGATTATTGTTCAGTAGGTCTGTCGCTATCGTCCTTACCAGAATGAATCAATTTGATTTAGAAAAAAAAATTGCGGACTGTAGAAAAAAAAGTTACGAAAATCTTGTTTTTTTTTGTTAAAAATCGATAAAAAAAAATAAGAAAATATTTTCGAATATAAGCAATTCTGGTACGAACGATAACTATTAATGAGTAGAAGAACATATATAAATTTCAAAGCAAGCGGTTGAATAGTTTTTTTTTTAGGCCTCCCACAGTTTTAGGAAATGATGTTTCGAGAAAAAAGCGTTTAAAGTTTCAAGAGCAGAATTTTCGTGGAAAATTTATACTTACACTAATCTGCTATGCCTGGACCATACAATTTCACAATTCACGACAAAAATTTATATACACTATACAGGTAGGTAATATACTACAGTTGACCGTTAGAAACTCCGTACGCAGGTAAAAAAGACCGGTGAAAACAATAGAAATGTAGCAGCTGCAGATCTGGCGCGGCGGCGACTATGAGTTGTAACTTATTTAATAGTAGGGATTTCGGTCTGAATTTTTCACAGCATATTTTCGATAGGCTTTACTATCGAAATATGAAAAAAAATCGATTTTTCGAAGTGGTCACATGAGAATACCCCCTTTAAAAATTAGATATTTAAAAATATATTTTTAACACATTAACAATTTCTGGATGAGGATCTCTAGACAAAAAGTTGTTTAGCTAGGTTCATGATTTTAGTTCACGCAGTAGGTTAATGTGCCCCTAAAGTTGCATCTTGATTGAACTGAAACTCCAGATGCAGAACCATAATTCAATGTGTGGAAGAAGACAATATTGTATAAATCATTGCTATTATTGTACCAAGCTCTTTTGCATGGCGGGAAATGGACCGTAAAGGCGTGGTGATTTGAATTTCGTCATAAGGATCCTAGCGTTGTGCACCATTACAATGATAGGTTAAAAATATATCGAAATTTTGACCATATATAGGTAGGTTGCCCCCCTTAAACAAAATTTTCACAAATCTTAATTTTGAACTAGTTTAGCTTTCGCAGTAGTATGCTGGTTGTCGTATTTCGTGTATATCGAAGTGTGTACTTTCAAACAAGCATGACAGGATTTATGAAAGATTAAGGGGGGAGATACCTTTGGAACGGGTGAAATCAGTCAATTTTAATGAATTTTTTTCAAGGTGATAAAATAATTTGATCATTTATTAATTTTGACATCATTTTAATATATTATTAAAGTGTAAAAAATATGCGTTTTTTTTTACAAAATGGCGGCTCTGCAGAATATTTCTTCAAGCGTCTGCTGCGAGGCATCATAAACTGCTGCAGCTGTCAAAATTTTTCTATTTATCTGAAGTACAAAAGTCGAGTTTGTCGATTACTGATATATTAAAGGGAAGGATAAACCTATAATAAAAAAGTTAAAAATTAAAATGTATATCAGCTGTTTAATCAAAGGTCCAGATTTTTGGCTATTTTTCAACAGTTTTGACCCCAACAAAAAATTATTTATTGACCCGATATCTTTAAACTTTTCGGTGCATCCTTCCGATTTTTGAGTTACAGAACGAGCAGTTTTTGAAAATACAGTTTCGAGATAATCGCGTTCAAAGTTTCGATGCGGTATATAGTAACTATAAGTTAAAGTGACTTACCGATCAATCGGCGATTCCGAATCCATACAATAAACCTTCGGCCTCCTCAAAAAGCTGATTATCTTCGACCAGCTGCTATTTTGGAGCTGTACGAGCTGCTTTTGTTTCGGAAAGACTCATCCGGTTCTGTTTCACTATTCGTGCCTCATCGGCATTTTCGGCGAAAACTTTACTATAGGTGCCAACAATTATACCCAGCTCGTTCATAATTTTGAGAATTGAGGTGTAGCCTTCATTAAATATACCAGCAGCAATGAAGGCTGAAATTTCAACAATTTTTAGCCCAAAATTGAGGTGTTTCGGACATATTCGCCAAATTGCCGCATTGAAACTTTCGTTGGCATTCTGGGTATGGCCACCCAAGCATCTTTCC
This sequence comes from Neoitamus cyanurus, assembly GCA_947538895.1. NCBI lineage: Eukaryota > Metazoa > Arthropoda > Insecta > Diptera > Asilidae > Neoitamus > Neoitamus cyanurus. The sequence goes on from OX384547.1 coordinate 9,115,679, forward strand.
AGAAAATAATCTCTGGACAAATCTTCGTAAATTGGTAGAAAATGTTGTTTTATATCGTCGCCAAGTAATGGAGTAAGATCTTCAAGTTATGAGACAAAAGAATACACAAACGTACTGTGAAATGGCATTGCTCCGACCCAAGCTCTCCGACTACCTGGTTAATGACGGTATGCGGGCTCTGACGTTTTTGACAATAACTCCATTTATGTTCAATATTTCGATTTTTCCTTTTAACAGTATAGTTTTAACATATTATATATTCGAATTATAAAAAAAAATCAATTTTTTGAAAATTCTAAAGGTATCTCCCCCCTTAAGTCAAAGTAAATATTTTCAACTTAACAAAAGGTGAATGATTTTAGGGGGTGAGGTGTGTCAAACAAACGGTGAGTAGGACACTTCATCGGATCAATTGGTAGATATTGGAACACGATTTTCTGAATCATCCTGACTGAACCAAAGAGACACTAGTTGTCACCGACCACTAATTCAATAAAGATGTGTATATCCAATCTTATTGTTACTATCCGGTTGGCGAACCGCATGACCATATAAGATCTTTATATTCGTCAATAACAGATAAACGTTCTAAAACCGTTAAATTTCGCCTCAGTCTGTAAAAATGAATGCATGTCTGTCCATGCAAAAAAAAAAAAATGTACATATATAATACATATGATAGCACCTTCGAATAGTAGATGAATTGATGCATGTATGTCGTTTCCTTTAGCTTGTAATTCGTAAAATCTTATGTTTCAAATTATTTTGTTTATTGCAGTTGTACTTCAATTATTCCAATGCTCCCATTTATACAACATCTTGCTTTGTTATGCCTTGAAGCGACCGAGAGACCATTTAGTCGGCACCGTCGTAAATTATATTACAAATAGTCTCACTCTGTTAATATTAAAACACGAGAAGCTAATAAAGACAAACGCTTAGCATTCCAACCGTTTTGATCAAAGCGCCCCCGATAATCATGCTTTGCTTGCTTTTATTTAATTAACGAGAATTCTTAAGTTATGAATGTTTCTCAATCTTATCTTTACAGCCTCACGGCCGAGGGCAATAAGGTTCAAAAATACACCAAGACGTCCACTGCACCAGCCAGACAAAGCGGCCATCCAACTCCAGGCGAAGGTGCACTGAACGTGTGGTGGACAGGTGGACACTTTCCCAGCCGAAGAACACCTTTGTACTCGCACAACAACACAACACTCACTACCTGAGCAGAATGCTGCCGACAATTGCGCCGGCAGCAGCTAAGAGATATACGCTGACGAACAACGAAGAACGCGAACAGATATGTAAATCGCAGCGACTCACAATTAGTGAAGTAGTAAATCTGTTAACGGTTATTTGCATAATTAATTTTTTTTCCACAAAAACTTTCAAGAAGGCTCTCCCGCCGGCCCGCTTCGGTGGGAAAATTAGTGAGCAAATTAGTCTTAAATCAATTTACATAGAGAAATGTGATAGTTTTTTACCTTGTTTACTTCTTCCCGCCGCCGGGACGTGGTGGCTGGACGCCGCCGCGCCTCCACTGGTTGTGTGAATTCATCATATCACGGAAGTGCGGGCACGAATCACATATCTTCCAAGGAGCTTAAGAGCTGATCCTTGTCCGCGCACCAAATACGCCACCAATCAACAATAATCAAATACAATAAGAAACAATTTACACGAATCGAGCGCCTTCACTAGGACGGCGCAAATCTACCTCAAGCGTTACACAAAATGTACATAGACAGCAGATGTAAGCATTTTGACGATTTTTGATGTTTTTATACGACGCCTATGTTCCACAGTGCAATAGTTGTGTATTTTGTTACAAACTCTTGTTGATTAATTTTAACTTACAGTTTAATAGCTAATGTAGGCCACCATGGATTTAGTGGAGTAGTGAAATAGACATATAAACCAGACACATCAGAGCAACTACCTCATATCAACTACCTTGCGCGAAACAAGCGAATTTTTTAGGATACACAAAACAAAACAAATAACGAACAAAATTCAAAATTGAACGAAAAGAAAGGTGTTTTTTGGGAAGAAGGTATTTTTGGAAAAAGACGAAACTTCGATAAAACTTAGCATAGGAAGCATTCATGGAACGCTTCTGGATTTACTGGGAAAGAAATGGTAAAGCAAATAAAGTTCAAATAGGTAAATAAAACCAACAAACTTTTAAATTTCGAAAATAATATATTTTTTACGGTGAAGTGAATATTAACAAAGCTAACAAACGTTTTCGAGATTTTTGGGTGTAGCGGGAGTATTTTAACTAGGAAATGAGTCAAAACAGAAATACGTACACTTCGAGAATAAGTAGGTAATATGATTTTAAAATAGTTGAATATCTGAATTTACTAATTTTAATGGAGTCCCTTCGCTATGTGGAAACTGGTGGCATTACCCAAAAATAGAAACGAAATGAACTAAAGAAATAAAAATTAATCGTGGGGACACCACGCTGAACTATCGCACACAAAACTTTTTATATACTTTTTCTAACGAAAATGCGTCATCTAAGAATTTATTAACAGACTCTGCTCAATATACAGAATTGGCGTGTTAAGGACAATGCTAAAAATACCTCTTTTTGACCTTGCAGGGCAAGTGAATATACTTTATAAAAGTTTTCTTTAGGCTTTATATTTTGTCCAAGCAAAATATTGATTTTTTATTAGCAATGAACTCTTAAAAGGGCTAGAGACAGCGATATAAAAATGTGCACCCTAATGATGAATGCCACATCTTCTTTTTGATCAAAAACTACCTCAGGAATGGATTCGTTTGGAGTTCAGTATATATGTTATTTAGTTTTAATTTAATTGTGAATTTAAAGGAATGGACAAAGGGGATATGATTGATTGAATACAACGCATAAATTCTATTAATGTACTTTTGACAAGATTTATTCTAAACCAAACAATAGGACAATATCGAAACCATGCGAGTGTTAAATTTCGCCAAGATCTGTTAAGATACGCTTGGATAAATATAATTTATTTTTTATTTACAAGAGTATACAGCGAATTAATGTTTTTTTATTTTAATTTCGTTTGTTTTTTACAAACGATAGAGTAGGTCATCACTGCTTATCTTGGCAGGACCATTCATACAGCCGATGCTGATGCCTTGTTTTGATGATTTTGTATGTCATTAACAAAAACTTATTTTTGCTAATTTCCGTATTATATCGGATATATTCTGTCACTCAGAATATAATGCTGCATCATCAACAATCATGTTGCGCTTTTTGCTCTGCTTTGAAGCATAAGATGCGTTCATAATGCTTAATTGGATTTTTGAATCACCAAATGATGCACAGTAGATGCGTTTTTTGAACTTTTGGGTGATGCTGATGAATTTATTTATTCCTAGTTATTTAATTCATCTTTAGAGGGTTTTTAAATTTATCCCAAAAGGTGTGAAAAAATAGCACGACAGAAGTATACCTAATACCTACCTAATGTAGTTTTAAAGCTTACATGACACAAAAGTAGTCTTAAGGGGGGGAATACCAATTAGATGTAGGAAATGGTCACTTGATTTTCGGCGTGGATAAAAAATTTCGTACATAGGTTGTATGTTGTATTTCTAAAAATACAAAAAAAAATTTATTGCAAAATCTGCATTTGGCTTGTTGTTAGAAGCGTGCACAAAAGAGTCTCCAAATTCGCGGTGTGACAGATAGCACCTCAGGAAATTTTTATAGAATAAAAACGGATTACAAATAAGTTTTCTAATGTCATTTACTTGCCCTTGACGTGTTCAGTTTTTTCAAAAAAAATTTTTTTTTCTGGGAAAACGAGTTTAAAGTTTTAGCTCCCCAAACATCTCTCCAACAAACTGTCATCTGATAAGCTCTTATAAACCAGCAGTAAATGTTTTTGAACCTCAGGATGCAGTGGAGGGGGGTGTTTGAAACTTTTCTTCGTCCCGTTCGCTTCGGCCACGTGCCATTTGCACCAGCTATCGAGCCCTGGAGGACAGTATTGATGCTGATGAACGGGCGATACTCCATCGCTTAAAAAAATACCTAATTCCCAGAATTTCGGCCTCAAATTTCGTAGTTACATTTTCGAATAGTTATAGAATCCATTTCCGTAAAAAAAAAAAGGGTTTTTTGAACCGGTCAATTGGTATTCCCCCCTTAATAATTTATGCAAGTCATTTGCATCGATTACAGCCTGTACAGTGGTACTATGTACTCCTCGGTAAAATAAATACCAAAGTTTGAATAAAATCTTGCCACAAAATGCAGCCCTGCTGTAGATTGAAAGATCATTCGTTGAATGAAACTTTGCTTGAATGTGTGTTAAGCTCATCATACGACTATCGTGAGAACTTCAATTACGTTTATTTTAATGAACTGTATAGTTCTCTCTATTACTCTCTCCATACAAAAGTGCCAATTCCAACTATCTGGTTCTCTACATAGCCTTCTTTCTTTTGTGAAAAACGCACCGTTCATTGGACATGTCAGCTGTGTCCTATATTTTAAGATGTCAACTTTTGAACCTCATGCAACTAAGTCGACGTAAGCGTTAATCTAAAAAACGACGTCACACTTCAAAATCAGTGATTATTCCTCTTGAGTGTTCATTGTTTCTCTTAGGGTTGGAGTCTTGACTTTCCATTCAAGACCATCTATAGAGGAAGTATTACGTTGTAAATAATACGACTGGTGTTTGATCTCGTTGTCCTGTTGCCGGTTAGCCCAGGGCAATTATACAATAAATGGAGAAAACCTCAATAAAATTCCCTTCAAGCTGAAATTTTACACAGACTTTCTTTGAGGTGTCCAAACCTAAATCCGCAAAAATGACAAAAATCATAATATTACAAGGTATTGAAAGACCAAGTGCTTTCTATGCGTCGGGCATCTATAAGGTCAATGTGAAAGTTGTAGAGAATTGAATTATCTACAAGATTGATCTCTCTCATTTTTTCCCAAAACCTCGCCCTTTTCAAGATATTCAAGATCAAAGTTTCAAAAACAAAGTTGACAAATTTTGAACATAGTGTGCTCCTGTCATTTTATGATCCGGTAACTGAAACAACCCCGCACCATCACATTTCCACCACCATGCTTCAGTCTGCTCTGAATGCACTTTTGTTGCACCTTTTATGTGGACGTTCGGTCGCCACACATAGTCATTTTATTCAACACGAAGTAACTACCACTAACGACATCTTTCTGAAAAGGCCGGACACCTACACTGTAGGGCAAAACTGTAACAAGGAATTTCATTTTTTATGTCTTATATTCTTTCGGGAAAGAAATGAAATGCATATCGAACGAAATTATCAATATAAATTGTTTATTCCATTAGGTCTTAAAAACTGATAAAAAAAAATACAATGTGTAAGTAATACCTTGTGTCCATGTTAACTTAACTATATCCATTGTTACAGTTTTGCACTTGAATTAGAAACGATTTTGTTCCAAAAGATTTAATAAAAAGTCCAGGAGGCTTTGACTTTTTTCAGTTGTCTTACTCTTGTGGGCATACTAGAGTAAAGATTTTCCACGATGCAGGCAGGAATACTGCTCCAAATGTCCTGAACACGATCCCATACATCAATTACGCCTGCTGGAGGCTCAGCATAGTTTGCCACCTGTCTTTTAACATAAGCCCATAAATGTTCTATGGGGTTCATATCAGGACTTCGAACAGGCCATGACATCGTGGAACAGTTTTGCTTCTATTACGATTTTCGCTGTATGCTTCGGGTCTCCGTCTTGTTGGAAAATCACTTTATCTAAAGGGATGTCCAACTGGCACAGAGCCCGGGGCAAATTTTCACGAATAATGCTTAAATATTGCTCCTTCCGCATAATTCCATCAATTTTCACCAAAGGACCGACACCTTTGGAGGTCAAGCATCCCCAAACCATGATACTTCCGCCACCGTGCTTCATGGTTTGCTTGACTTTATTGGGATGCTCTAAACTAGGGTCTCTGCTCCAGTACCAGCTTCTTCCATCCGATTCGAAGCGGTTAATCTTAGTCTCACCAGACCAGACAACCTGCAGAAATAAAATGAATCCTTCGAATTTGCTCAGGATACCGAGACTGACAAAATCCTACTTGCTTCCAATCGGCAATACTCCAATTACAGAATTTTGCGGCGAATTCCTTTCGCGCTTTGCGATTTTTATGTGAAATTACCGGCTTTTTCTTCCTTTCTAAAGCTTGCAGACCGATTCTCTTCAAAGCTCGTCGAACAGTCCACTGCGAAGCCTTCACCTGCAGCCTTGAAGCAGCTTCTTTCGGCGTTTTTTCGTTGCCAGACGTTATATATATAGCTCTTATCAGCACTTCTTCTAAGCGTTAACCTTAAACTAATTTAATCTGCCCAGAGAAGTTAAAACTTTTTTCAATTTACGCAGGGAGCAAAACTGTAACAACCAACTTATAACGGTAATTCTCGTATACCATAACGATGACTTGATTCTATTTTTTGCATTTATTCATTTTAGTGATCTACAGCAATCAAAAAATCTTATGTGATAAGAAATATGGGAAATTTTAAGTTTTAGAGAAAAATTAATATGAGAAGAGATGATACTTTTATTCTTTGTTACAGTTTTGCTCTTCACTTTATTTGCATACCCGATATTTCTCAACCATCTTTAAGTAAACCCATACATATATGCATGAGTGCATGTATGTTTTAGAACATATCTTGACTCCCCTATCACACATCGTCCTCAAATGTTTGACGTTGCAAGTGTTCTTTTATCCTAGAAAATAGGCCAGGCTTGGGGAATTTGAAAGATGTTAAATCATTTCTCTATTACACCTATCGCAAGTGCAAAGTGTATTATCCTGGGGAGAGGGATAAAAAGAGACTTTGCGTGTGGGTCATTTTACTACTGTTCGAACGCTCATCATAAGCGAAAATTCATTGATTTCGATTTGGTGATGCAAAGTTGTATAAGCAGTTAAAACAGCTTTTAATTAGTGCAGAACATTGAAAAACTTTTTATTTCGGAAATTAAACGAATAAAAGTTTATTACCGTAACTGCGGGTTACTTTGACCAAAAATATGAACAGTTTTCACAAATCACTCTGTGGTTTCTTTTATTATTGGCCAATTAATGTTACATTGACTTTAATATCAACTCTGAAGTATATTAAACGAATAACAATGCCCAAGTTAAAACTAAATTAGTTTTGGGTACATTATATTTTTGTCCCATTTTGGGTCAAAGTTGTGCTTACGGAAGGGTAACTTTGGCTTACGGTTTTTGCTTTACGTAAAAACCTGTACTTTTAATTATCTTATACGAAAGAAACCCTATCACAGGTTGGAAAGTAAATGTAAGAAGGCTGTTGGCAAAGTAGAATCTAATTCTAATGAAGTTATTACACAAAATAACTAAAATGAGAGCTTCCGAACTTTGCAAATGTGAATACGCGTGATTTCTTTGCCTATTCTTCTGGTACACTACAATACGCATACACATACGCAACGCGAACAAAAAGCGGTGAGGCATGCGCCTGTATTCCGAATTACTATTTTCGGTAGTAATCACAAACCTCGCTTAAGCAGTTACAATGTGACGGGAAATATAAGGGAGTATTGCGCTTCGAACGTCATTTTTGGAGCACGATTTTAACATTTTTTTTTTCTCAGAAACTACAAAAGATATTTTGATTTTTGTTGTTTATTAATACAAGTCTCTGGTACCAAAATATATTTCTTTCGTTGACAATACAAAAAAATTCCAGCTGTCAGAGCTGATCAAAGTAGAGATGTTTTTCGCGAAGGGGTTAACGGCGACTATGATTGCAGCCCTCAGAGCCGTCTGAAACAAAAAATTCCAAATTGTTGTTAATCTGTATCCTATTGGTTATCGCCGGAACTAGGGAAAAGTCAAAATATAGAAATTTGCAAAAGTTATGCAAATTTGAAAAAAAAATTCGATTTTTGGGTTTTTTTTTCGAAGTAAATGTTGGATTAAAAAAAAATTATTTATCGCATAAACAAAATCGTAGTTCCGGCGAAAGCGGCTAGTATAAGGATGATTCTGTCCAAATTTGAAGAAAATCGGTCAAGTAGAACTTGAGATATCGTGGTCGCCGTTTTGAAAAATGTTGTTTCGAGAAAAACTCGATTAAAGTTTTGGATTAAGATAACAACGTGAACGCCGCATTTTTTAAAAATTTTAAAGCGCAATACCCCCTTAAACTTTGTTACAATTTGGGTTAAAGTTACCCCCCAGGGCTAAAGAAACCCGTGTTTACGGTACTCATTTTAACCATGAAGTAACTTTCTATTAATTTGATTTCGCAAAGAAAAAGTATTAATTATATCATCAATTAAACCTCTATTTTATGTTTTATTTATTCAACGAACACCTTTATCTCCTCACAAATCTTGGATATATTACATACATATGTATATATACATAGGTACATAGATATTTCGTATTGCACAGCTAGACACAGGTTTATCACAAATCTATAAGCCATTTCAAATCTCGACATTCCTTGAATCTCTAATAGTGTACTAACACTCTACTCACAGCTTAAGGAGGCTGGATCGAAAACTCAAATCACGGGAGAATTAAATCAAATTTCGCTAGATGATATTTAGCATCATATAAATCAATCACAAAAAAAAAATATCAAGTCACCGACAAAATAGAAGAGAAAAATCAAAATAAAATTTATTAAGGGGTTATTACCAGCTTAATTTTTCTTTTAAATAAATTTTATAAGTATGATATTACATTTGATTAAGTACTTCTTGAACTTCAAAAAAAAAATTGTTTCACTGAAAAATATTCTAAAATGGCGGCTATACAGTAGGTCGCGTAAACTACCATTTAAAAACGGTCCTTCCAGCAGTAGAAGTCTCGTCCAAAGTAACTTTAAAAAAAACCAAAAATTTTTTCATTATCTACATGATTTTTGCTACCGAAGTACACATGATTACATTTTTAGAATTTTTTTCGCGAAATGGCAGTTTGAAAAAAAACCGTTTTTTTCGAGGAAAAAACTCGAACTAAATGGCTTATAACTTTTTTTCCTGATATACAATCGCTATAATCGTGTACTTCGGTAGATAATTTAATAATAAAGGTCCAGTTAAAATTTGAAGTCAATCGGATGAAAACTGTTCGAGTTCTACTACCGGCCGATTTTTAAAACGTGGTTCCGAGATAAACACGTCAAAAAAAAATTGAATAAGTGGCTTCGGAAAAATTGGTTTAGAGGCATTTTAACATTTAAATAAACCTTTCTACAAAGTATGTTTTGATTCGAGGGATGTTTAGGTATTATTTAAGCCAATAGAAAAAAAGTGGAAAAAAATTTAAGTTGGTAATAACCCCTTAATAAATTTTAGTTTGATTTTTCTCTTCTATTTTATCGGTGACTTGAAATTTTTTTTTGTGATTGATTTATATGATGCTAGACTATCATCTAGCGAAATTTGATTTAATTCTCCCGTGATTTTAGTTTTCGATCCAGCCTGCTTAACAATAACTTAAGTGCTCGTATCTGGATCGAAATCTCCCAATAGTGCAATATGCAGAACTATATGACATAAAGCTTTTAATTAAGTCGTTCTCCTAAACAGATGACAGTAATCGCAAAAAAATATATTTGATAGTCGAAAATCTCATAAAAGACTGCACTCTGTTTGCAAAATCGCAAATAAAAAAACTCCAAAGTTTCCTACAATATGCATAAATAAATGACTAATAAATGGAATAATTTGTGCAAGTTCACAGAATACGAAGTCAGTGAACTTTTTCGAAAAAAGATTGTTTGCAACGATAAATTTGGTTCCCAAGAAACGAGCTTTTCACTTTAGTTATATAAAAGTCGTCAAAATAAACCCACCGCCACTTGGCCGCATTATTGTGGAGAACAGTAAAAGAAACAAAATATCGCCGCAAAGTCTATTTCGCCTGTACAAAAATTCTTTTGGTGTTTTCGATCTGTGCATTTTTCAATCGCACAAAAGGAGAAAACTAACACACCTGAAAACACTAAGCACTAAAACCTGATTTTATTACCGTCGTAACTGGAGGCGCCTTTGGTGAAGCAGCGATGGCCGCGCAAATAAATACAGCACGACAACGCCACCAACAACAACGGCCGCACTGTGCAAAAAGTCGAAAACGAAATAAAACGAAAAAAAAAATGTAAAAAGCAAAAAAGGCGAGAAGCGAGACAAAAAAATTCTCTCAAATTTAATTTTAATGATGGAGGCAAAATATCTCACTGCAATTATTGGGAAATTTGCATTTTATCAATTAATATTAATTAAAAAAGCGCTCCTATGCATTTTTATTGATCTTGCCCGGGATGCGGGTCCAATTAACAATTGGGACACAGAAATAGCAACTGCGGCAAAACAACACTCGAGATGCCATCAAATCACGGGGGCAAATCGTAGGTGAACAAACTTATAAATGCCCCGCGAAAGCCGCGCTCGATGACGTCAGGTCGCCTCTATGCATTTCGGGGCTTTAGCTCTGCTTTTAATTGAGCCACCTCTCGGCTCCAATCGGCTAATTAATTGTAGAGCGGAAATGGTACTCAATCAGACTGGCTTTTATCACTCGTTTTAAGACTCTGGACCGATTTTGCTCAGGTTAGCTGGTAGTTAATCGATCAAGGGGACCCAGGTTACGATCACTTGTAGGCGTCTATTCCGGTGGCAATTATTTCTAGACACACGGCGACATTTCCGACCTGATAGCAAACGGCTTTCATATGCATGCTTTTAGCGTTTTCTCTAATACGACCTTTTGGGGTTTCTCCATAAATCAGGAGCTAACATATCTTTAAATGGAAAATGATTGGAACTTCCGCCCGGCTAACCCACTATCCAAATGTAGCAAGCTTTCAGGCGTGCGTGAGGAAGTGTATATGCCTCTGCCAACCGGTAAAATTTGAGCTATTCTTTAAGAAAATGATTTAATTTTGAAGGTGAGGAAAGGCAATATTTACGATAAGCAGACTATTTTGGAGATTTAAGGCAGTGTTCGGCAGTATTTTAGAAAGCGCGAATACGACAAACCACTCCTATTATGCTGATGACTATCGTTGAGTAAGGCCCGGGTAAATCCCGTCTCACTTTGATATCTGATTTCTAAGCACGTCTCGTAAACAACGTCGTAAAATTACTGTCAATTAAAATGGTTTTTGATTTTTAATATCAGCTATAACAATTAGTGATGTTTCGTCGGAATCAACAAATGTGAGTTAGGTTTAGATTTCAGCTTTCAATTGAATTTTAAGACAATGATTTTTGAGAACGAAAAAGTTGGCGATTGATACTTTTATGATAAAAGCTCTTTTACGTTTTCAATAAGAGTATGGGAATAGTATTGTTTCCATATGGAACAAACTTTACCATAATTAATTAATAAAACGTTAATATACATTTTGATCGCAATTTTGGATATTATACAGTTTAAAAAAATTATATTTTTTCCGACCTCAAACATTTTGCCTGTTAGTTTAAAAGCTACACACAGTCGCGAACAAAACATTTGCAACTCGTACTTGCAACTCTTTAATGCATTACTATCTTTAAAAATAATAACACAAACATCTTGATTTGCATTCACTTTATTACCTCAGGTGTTTTAAGAACAAAAGTAAAACAAAATTGTGTTTCCTCAAATATAAAAACAATAAAAGTAACATTCCTTTTAAACTTATAAATCTCTAATAACAAAACATTTGCAACTGGTACACTTACTTGACTTGAATTTAATGGTTGTTTAATGTAATTTTGGTTAGTATTTGGTACTGTAACCCTTATTTTTAACGACTTCCGCACATCTTTTCGGCATGGAATCAATTAGATTTGCTATTGTCCTTATTGGTATCCTTTTCTATTCGCTTTCAATGGCTCGGTAGGGTTCCTCTTTTTGGCGATAAATGTTTGGTCGAAGCTGTTGCTTAACAATTTGCCAAAGATTCTCAATAGAATTGAGATCAGGAGATTGTGCCGGCCATTTCATAATATTGATCTTTTGATCCTTTAGCCAGCTCTTCACTAAGCATGAGGTGTGCTTAGGATCGTTGTCATGCTGGAACGTCCATAGCAGGGGCATTTCTTCTTCAGCGTAAGGTAGCATAGTGTTTTCGAGGATTTCTTTATACATTTTGGCATCCATAATTCCTTCGATCCTCTTGATAGGACCAACTCCTGCTGCAGAAAAGCATCCCCACACCATCACATTACCTCCGTACTTTATTTTATACCGTCTTTTTTGTGTACTTGGGATTATAGCGTTGACCAGGTGATCTTCTTATAGTATTTGCTCCATCCGATTCTCGTAAATTATATTTCGACTCATCAGAAAATAGGACAGTGTTCCACTTTTGAGAAGACAAAGATGCGTGATTTTTAGCAAATTCCAACCTGGCTTTAATATGGCGCTTTGAAAGAATTACTATTTATATCTCTTCTTCTAATCGTCACTACACTAACATTTATGCCCAGTCCCTCCTTTATTTCTTTGGCTATTACATTTGGATTCTTTTTAATCTGACGAGCAATCAAATAATCTCCTCTTTCTGTCGTTTTTCTTCTTCGTCCTTTATCTAGAGTTTGTGTACTGAATATTTCTCGCTGTTTTCCTTCTGAGATAGTCCTTTACTGAAATCGTTCACAATTCTTAATCTAAACTCTTCATTGTATTTATTGCCATGTTTTAAAAAGTCACTTCAGTATAACAGCAACGTTCAAATTCTCCGATTTTTGCTGCAGAACTAAATTAGTAAGCAAATAAACACAAATCAGTGCAGTGCTGATTCGATCGTTCTAAAACAATTCCGAGAAACTAACAGTTATGTATATCGACATTATCTAGCAGTTGCAAATTTTTTGTTAACGGAAATGTATATTACGACCACAAATTTGTTCCAAGTTTTGGTGCCCATGTGAGCGGTGAGAATTTTTATTATATTTTTGTACAAAGTAGGTACCCTTCAGGTAATAAATTGAGTTGAAAGCAAGATGTTCCAATTATTATTTTTAAAGCTAAAGCACATTAAGCAATTAATGATATCAGTTGCAAATGTTTTGTTCGCGACTGTATTTATATTATATTATACTAGCAGACCCGTCCCGACTTTGATCGGGCTTTTTCGTACTTGTAAAGCTGTTGCAGAATGCATGAAACTGTTTCATTTTTCCCGCGGTAATACAAAATATTCCCGGGATAAAATTTCGAAACCAGATTTAAAATCAACGCTCACAAAACACTTGTATATTCATTTAAACGGAGATCCTTTGATGTTAAGCATATCCAGTCGCCGTATTTGATCCGCTATCATTAATTTCCAAATTTCGACAGTAGATTCAAGATCAGCCATCCCGAAAACATAGAAGGAGCTATTTTCATAGTAATCATTTAAAGTTGAGAATTTTCGTTTGCCATATTGGATCCGCCATCTTTAAATTTCATCTCGATGGTTGTTTCACACTGAAACAAGAACTTAATTGGACCCACGGCTACTATACTGCCTATAAATTATTTAAAGTAAAATTTCATGTTAATCGCTGCTGTGGTTTTCGAGATAAATCAGTCCGTACAGACAGACAGACAAGTGTTTTAACCGTTAAATTCGATTTTTTAATGGAATATGCAAACGAAAAAAGTAGTTAAAGCGGAAAATTCGAAAATCAGGACTTCAAATTTATATATTCATACATATACATTTGTGTATTGATTACACAGGCCAAAAAAAAACATTTTGTGACCCTACTATAGGCATGTATTTTGATGAGCTGAAGTTTTTGTGCTGAAGAATTTGTTTGACGCTTCAATTTCCAACTGCACCCCTTCCAACCCCCTTTTACAGATCAAAACTGCATTTACCTTTATAGAGTTATAATACTCCACTAACCATATGTATTTTTGTCCTCTGAAAAAGCATTAATAATAAGGGTATTCATGAAACTAGATAAGTTTATGTATCGCGTATTTGCTTATATTTACGCGCAGCATTTTATGAATGCACCACTTTTAAAATTGTGTATATGAATGTAAATCGATCAGCTGTTCGGCTGTCGACTAATATCAACAAGTAAAGACATTCAAAATGCCAGGAATAAGCGACATTTTAAAATTAATTAAACAGTGGGAAGAACTGTAAAAATCTGTTCACAAATAAATTTCTTCCTCTGACTGACTTCTTGAAACTGAAGATTGTGAAATTTTATCAGATCGCTTACACACCAAAATCGCCGCGTAAATTTATGAGGTTTGTGTATTAAATTTTCCATACAAATTTTGATAGTTCATTTATGAGGCTGGTAAACTTATGCGGTTTACGCGAATATGAGGTCAATACGCGTTTACATGAATACCCTTATTAATAATAAAAACCCTATTTCGGGGTAAATTTGCACAATTGCCTGCATAATCGGTAGAGAGGCGACCATAAGAAATGGGTCCTTATGTTTGGAGAAACCTAAATAACATGATTTGTCCCCCCCTACAAATTTGTAGAACCATGCCTGTCTTTCTCAAAACTAGCTCTTTCGAAAATAATCATTTTAGAATTTTGCATGTGGATATCTATAAGATTTCGCATCTTTCAACGCAGGTTGGTTTTTTTTTTATCTAAAACTCAGATTATAGAGAGATAAGCTGGGAAATTTAGTATAAGGCAATTTCGCGATGTGTGGGTAACTTCCCATTGGTAGTTGTGTACTTACCGCAGGCGCAAATTATGAAAGAAGAGCAATTTTAATGTTTACGTTTTCTAGGATCCCGGCGTCGTAACATAAAAAAGAACGACAAAACTCATAATTTTGGAAAAATCAACCTTGCATATAGGTACTCGTATTGTTGTAAATTCTTCTCTATGTATGAGTATGGTTACTATGGTTAAACTATAAAAAAAAGATTGATCGACTTGAAAAGCTGTAAAAAAAACCTTAAACAATTTATGATTTTAAATGTGTTTGGTGAACATTCCACAACAATAGTTGCTTGACCTTCTTGTTGCAATTGGCAGCAAATAACTAAGTTTTCAACTTTTTGTACGGACGAAATTTGTCGAGTCAAAACTTATGAAAATATAATCTATAGTACAAAAAATATAAATGATGATATAAATTTAAAATGAAACCTCAAATTTGAATACCAAAATATGTAGTTAAAAAATGAATTTTAAAAACTGATTTTTGTAGCTTAAGGCCTCACTAGAACGATTTACTTTAATTTAAAAATATTTACATATTTACATATATCATGAATGTACTACATTTTGAGATATTTGTTCGACCAAATCAAAAAATGAGGTTTGAGAGAATCGTCTTTAAAGTTTGTCGGGCCACCGGTAGCTGCAAAAGTCTATAGCTATGTTCTGCATTTCACTTTTTGTGATATGGAATTGTGAAAGTGAAACAAAGTGTTCCAAGTTCCGATCGAAATTTCGTAAATTGCTCTTTTTGTACTATTAACAATGGGACAACTATGGCATTCATTTTGAAAATTTCGTCTTAAGGGGTAATACCACTCTAGCGACCGAAAAAAACGCCTAATTTTGACAATTTATTTTGGAAGTATGGAAAAAGGGATAGGATTTCTTTTCACAGGATTTATTTAACAGTTATTGAAGTATGAAAAAAAAAGTTTTTATTATAATTTTAATACAAAATGGCGCCGGCAGAGCCAATTTTTGAAATCGCTTTTTTTTAAAACTCCTCGGGAGGACGGATTTCTCGTAAAGTATAAGACCCGGAACGGAAAACAAAAATATTTTATAATCTATATACTATTGCTTATGGAAGTACGTAGGATTTTTTTTTTAATAAAATTTTGAAGAAATGCACTTTTGAAAAACTAAATTATATTTGGCCAAAAAATAAGCATTAAATTGTTTATAAAAAAAAAAAGTTTACGCTCTATAGAACGGCTACGTACTTCTACAGAAAATGTAATTGTGAAGCTACTGTCAAAATTTTAAATCGATCCATGCAACGGTGTTCAAGAAATTTGTCCTCCCAGTTTGAAAAATACGCTTTCGAGAAAAACGCGATTAAAGTTTTACGAGCACTTAAATCCTTGAATTTTTTTTTCTCTAATCTGCGATGCCTGCACCTTACACTAAGCCATCCGCGTTGATGCTCGCCTCATCCTCTTCTTTCGTGGATGATTCTAAGGACAATCGGGCCTTTCAAAATTCTAGAGTGGTGTTACCCCTTAATAAGTGCTCTTGAACTCTCTGAAGTAAATTGGATAAACATCACTATTTTTGTAATCCGTCTTTAATAATTTTGATATTTTCTTTATCCCGTACTAACGGCTAACTGGGGGTTGGACGATAGGGACTGAGTTCAATTCCCACCAGAGACCTTGGTAAAAAGTGGTATTACAATGAACCAAAATTGGCCTAAGTGTGTCTTTCGATGACCGGGACAGCCACAACAACCTAACTGATTTCGTAGTCATGGAATGTCGAAAAGATTCATGAGTATATATAAAAAACGTTTCACCCTAGTGTACACAAGCGTTATTTGAGGTCGCGAAACTTCTGACATTGACGATCCCACATCACTGCAACGGATAATTTATGAGGACCACCATAAGAATACCAGTCGACAGCTGACGCTCATACATAAATATATGCGTCGACCTTTACAGTAGCCATTAACAACTGATTCCACGGCTCTTGTTTATATTTTCTTTTTCATGCTCTATTGCGTCATGGAGCATGAGATGTTAATTGGCGCACAACTTGAATGTACCTAAAAACGGTAGAGCATTATGGATAAATTTCATTGCAGAAAATAACGTTTCCCTGATTTGATATTAAAACTAACAATTAATGGGTAACGACACAACCGCCATACGTTCACTAGTTTCCACATACGCCAGAGACAGTTAAAGTAAAAAAATAGTAATATAAAGCAATAAATGTTATTGAGAATTTTAAATATTTAACAGAAGATAATATTAAGAGAGAAAATCGCTATAAGGAGAATAAAACATAGCAAACTAAAAAGGAACACAAGTACCTCTGCGACTCAAGTATAAAATAAACAAATAGATTTGAACAGAGTAAGTCACTATAAGTATTTGTTCAAGAAATACGTGTATATTGTAATTTACTTAAGGGAATTATTGTGTAAATGTAAATGATACAAATTAGGTATGTATGTATATGAACGAGAAAAAAGTAATCTACGCAAGCTAAAGCACGGAAGATGTGCAATTTTTAGAAGAAAACGATGGCAGTGTGAGGTGATTATCGGTGAACAACTTCACTCAGAGACTACATAACTATTCTTGCGAAAAAAATGTTACGACGTGAATTGTAAAAAAAAAATATTCTCTTTGGTAGATTAGTTCCCTAATTTATAAATAATTAAAAGAATAAATAAGTAATTTCTTTTAGGAAATTCTGTATTGTGAGAATATTACCAAACATTTCTGCGGAAAACATCGATTTTCTGTGTGCTCAAAGAAAATACATATCTTTCCGTTTTTCGAAAGGATTTTAACGATCTTATCATTTTCTTGGCGACGATATCATTTTGGTTTCCTAGGTAATTTGCAACGTATCACTAAGGTAGTTCTTGTAAATAATTATTCAGCCCAAAACATTCTGTGAATAAGTTTGTTAAATTTTCTGTTGTTTCGATACATTTCTTTGACTGCATATCACTTCGAAGACATATTTTAACACTCTATAAGTTGAAGTTATAAAAAATTTATAAATATTATGTAGCAAAGTCTAAACAAATAAAACTCAGCCATTCTATCCATTAGTGTATTTATTGTCAAAAACAATATTTTCTTCCTACGAACCTTAATCCTTTTCCTTTCCTCAAGAAGGGGTGATTATTTCGAAAGTTGTTTTTGGATATTTTCTTAACTGCATTAATATTATTTAGGTTGAAAATACGGGTATAAATGTGTTGGTGTTAATAATAATTTATGGAAATAATTTCAGCCGATAACATTGAATTTTAAGTCAATTGACTTTCAATAACGTTGAATTTGTGTGTACGTACAGTCGATCTCACAAGAGGACTACCAAACTTGTTACAAATCAATTACAGTCGAACTTATATGTATAATGCGTATACACAGCGGGATACTTGATTACCCTCACTTGAAATTTTCATGTAAGTCGTAATGCTGTGTAACTATTTCTTGGAAACAATTATCACAGCATTTATTACCTCTTGTTACCAGTTACATGCTACCTGATGACGGAAATAAGTAATTAATAAACAGGGGAGGTAAAAATTCCCATTTTCAAATTTCGGGCCATTTATAAAGGGACACTTGATTACCCTTGCAAAAAAAATTGAACAAAACAAAGACCTGTAATTTTTTTAATAGTTTTATTTAATGTCAATATTTTGTAGGTCCTCCGTTTTTACGTACAACTTCGAACAGTCTATTTGGTAAAGAGTTATACAAACTTTTTAGATAATCCAAAGAGATTTCTTCGAAAGCTTCATTTATGGCTGTAATAAGACTTTCTCTGTTCTCAAATTGCTTTCCTTCTGCATAAATTGTTCGTGAAAGCCATCCCCAAACATTCTCAATAATGTTAAGGTTCTAATGGGAGAAAGAGCTGGCCAATCCAGAACTTGTACATTTTGGTCTACAAACCATTGTTTTACACTTCTTGCTGTATGGATGGGTGCGTTGTCTTCCTGGGAAATCCATCGTTGACCATTGAACATTTCATCAAAATTGAATTTTTGGATTTCTAAGAGTTCGATGTACTCTGTTGACGTCTATCGATCTTCTAGAACAACTAAATCTTTCGTGCCATAATACGAAATTGCGTTCCAACTTAAGTGAGCGCGACAAAATTCTAATCTGCAAACTTTATGCCTCTGAAGTAAATGTGCTTTTTTTTGTAGTTTTTGCCGTCGGAGATGCGGACACTGTTGAATTACTCGACGAATTGTTCGGACACTGGCTGAAGCTCCGACTTTTTCCTTTATTTTGTGTACGGTTGCTGCAGAATTTGACGCTTCGTATAAGATGGACCTACGCTCTCGTGCTTTTGTGGCTCTTGCAGTCCGGCCTTTTCGGGTTTTCCCGTAATTTTCGGGATCTTTGAGGAAGTTGTTGATTGCCCAGGGATCTCGTTTAATTTTTTTCGCAATTTCCCTATTTGAAAAATTTTCTGCTTTAATGCAAGAATTTTGCCCATTTCTTTTTTTTTCAGCATTTTATTATGACCCATGTTTGCTAATATGCAATTAAGCAACTCAGGCAAATAAGCAGCACTAGATAAATAAAACTTTTACTCATTTGGAGGCACTTTCACCCTTTGAATTTCTAAAACAGATTAGTGAGGGTAATCAAGTGTCCCTTTTTAAATGGCCCAAAATTTGAAAATGGGAATTTTTAACTCCCCTGTTTTTTAATTACTTATCTCCGTCATCAGGTAGCATGTAACTGGTAACAAGAGGTAATAAATGCTCTGATAATTGTTTCCAAGAAATAGTTACACAGCATTACGACTTACGTGAAAATTTCAAGTGAGGGTAATCAAGTGTCCCGCAGTGTATGTATGTTGGAGAAGAGTATCTCCTCAGTACATGGCAGAAAGCAACTCGCGCGACTGACCTTAATTTTCGAGTTAACGGACTTTCTGGGTTAGAAAATGCAAAATTAGGCAACATTTAGGTTTTTTATTGAAAGTTTTGAAAAATAATTATATAATTTTTTTTCTGTGTGAGTGTGACTATATTTTTGTGTAACTTTTTTTCGAATATTAGTGTATTAGTAGTAAGTTTCAAGGCCCCCATAGACGGTCGAACAAATTGCGCAAACTTCAGTTGCATCTACATATGTTCCCGTCGCGAAAACATGTGTGAAGGTGCGTGTTCCGCAACAACAACACAGTAAAATTCAAAGACGATGAAATTGTTATCGCGCCAACGTCGCTACACACGACAAAATAATTTGCGCAACGCCACCCGTTCCACAAAAGTTTTCAAACGCGTTTGAATTTCATCAACCAGATGCGCAACGCACCAAACTGAACCATGCCTGCACATCTGTAGATTCACTTCCAAACCTATATGATGTACATACGTATAGTACATCATATAGGTTTGGAAGTGAATCTTTGCATGTGTATGCGTATTCGCGTGTATATGTATGTTATTGTTGACTGCATGCATTTCTAAATGCGTCGTACCAAAAAGACTGCGTACCTACGAGTATGCATGCATTAGCTCACTGTGCAGATCATATAACGTTTCTGGCAAACTATTGGTAGCGCGGTTCACGTGAAGTTCGTAAAATAATTTTTTTATATGACTATAATGGTATGCAGGAAACGCACCAACATGGGTTAGCTTAACTCAGTGGCGTACGCTGCGGGTTATCCCCCCTTGAGATGACGTAAAATTGTTTTTCTTTCTTTCTCTTTTCCTTCCATCTGTCTCTCCCTTACGTGTTACTCTATCTTGCCGACAATATTTTAGCTGCATTTACCAACTCAGCCAATAAGTGAAGCCTGGTAATGTTATTACGTCTGCGCCTTTTGCTGCGCAGAAAATATATATCCCGCGAAACAATGCATCACGACTACTGATTAACCGTTAAAGTAGTGACATAACCAATTTTTAATTGCATTCTTGTTTCAGACATTGCTCAAATATCTCGAAAGACAAACGTTCAGTGACGTTATTGACGCCCCCCGCTGGTCAGCTATTGCAATGGTTGATACATCAATTTGAAAATTGGCGCGACGCTGCCTATTTCTGTTGCACCATGCGACCGGAATTTTCATGTCTCCGTAGACTACAAAGGTACCTGCGAGGCAAGACGAAAGAGGTTTGGCGCTGCTAAACGTAAATCGTCGAAGTGATTGTGAAAGAATCAAGAAGAATAGACCTTGTTTTATAAATGAATAAATTATTTTATGTGACGATGAAAATGTTTACGAACCATCAAAACCTTCTACAATTAGGCCGTGCGGCGCACACTGCACACGGATACGTAGAATTAGCTTCGTTTTGTATGAAAATAAGACATCACTGAAACATTTTTCACAATTTCGGGCACGTGAACTGGATTTTTATTTGTGCACGTAAGTGGTGAGAATGATGAAAATATTTACATTGCCACTTACGGAGGAGCAATGAAATTCGTAGAAATATTTTGTTTTACTCACCCTTGAAGTTTGGCTTTTTCGGTAGCCATTTTGCGTCCGCCATCTTGAATTTTGGTGGATTTCAATTTTGAGACCCTAAAGACGTTTTTTCATATTAGGGAAACCTCCTAGTGTCAATCCTTCGAAGTTTAACTTTTTCGGTCGCTATATTAGATTTGGAAATGTTGATGACAAATTTGTATAAGCGACCCGAAACCCCCTATTGCGGATTTTCAGGACATTACTTTGAAGTTTGGATCCACCATTTTGAATTTGGATGTGTTTTTTAGCTGTGCCCTTCTAACCCGCTTTTCCTTTGTAATGAAAAAATAAATTATTCAAATTCGTACAAAGAAAAGACACTAAAATGGTACCGGTCGGATTTATGTAGCGTTTGTTGTTGTCGTAAAACGAAACGTGGAGCTCGCATATTCGAAATATTAGAGCTTTAAGTCTTAAGAACAACCAAGCGGATGACGCACAGGGAATCCCCACATAACTCCACAAGGCAGGTGTTGACACCACAGCCAAGGCCCTTGAGCCTATCTGGGAGCAAATCTGGACCACAGAAAATATAACATCGTTCTGGAAAACAGGAATAATCATCAAGCTTCTAACGAAATGGGATCTAAAAGAGTGTAGTAATTGGCGGGACATTACTAAACTGAAAGCAATAAATAAAGTTCTAGCTCTCATAATACTCATCAAAATAGAAAACAGAATTGAAAAGACATGCGGGAAGAACAAGCTGGATTAAGGAAAGAACCCGGATATGTAGATAAATCAAACACCCTGAGGCTAATTGTGGAACAATCACTGGAATGTAACTCTCCCCTATAAATCACATTCATCGACTTTGAAAGAGCATTCGATACAATAAATCGTGCCGCAATATGGAGGACACTAGCAGAGCGAAGAATACCGAGAAAATTGATACGTCTGATCAAAGCGCTCTATGATGGCAACACAGCGAATTCCAACCAGATCACAGTCAACAATACTATAATAGACGACGTAGTAGAATTCAAATACTTCGGTAGTATGATTACTACAAATGGAGGTGCAGAAGAAGATATTAACAATAAAATGAAATTGAAATAATTGAGAGTGACCTTGGGAAGACTCAGAGCGATCTGGAAATCCCCTCACCTCGCCAGGGGGACAAAACTTAGAATATTCAATTCCTGCGTATAGTCAGTCCTACTGTACGGAAGCGAAACATGGTTAGAAGGCCAGCATGAACAAAATCCAAGTGTGCATGAACAAATGTCTAAGATAGAAGTATCTGCAAAATATTCTGTCCGAGACAGATCACAATCAGGCAATGATGGAATTCCTGTAAGCATTGTCTTTATTCTTATTTAGACTCAGTATCTTATAGTACCTAAACTGCGAAAGGCTTTTAACGCTTGCTCAGGGTTGTATTTCGTTTGCGCCGATTTGATAATGTCTCACCTCCACTCGATAAGAGCCTTGAAGATCACGTAAAATTCCGTATTTTTATGTAATTACTGAATGATTGTCGGCTTCTTTGTTTGATAAACATGAATGTGGTTTTGCCAAAGTTCAGGTATGTACATATAAAGCGTCTTTCAATATGGACGCTCGAAATTGTTTATGTTATAGCGGCCATGTGTTTTAAATTTTTCAGAAGTGTATAGCAAATCACCATCGAAGGTTATAGGGTTGAATAACGTGCGGAAATCATCAAATTTTATTATCAAAATCAGTGCTTTGTTCGAGAAACGTTTGTGATTTTTATCGTCGCCACAACCGTCCTGCCGAGTAGACTATTCGACTTTTGGTGGCCAAATTCGAGTCTACCGTTCGGTAAGTAATCACCCAACACCCACACGTTACCGAAACGCAAGGCCTGCTGAAAACATCGCTGCTGTGCGTGAGAGTGTACGGGAAAACCCGAGCCAGTCAATTTCTCGTCGTTCACATAAGTTCAGTGCTTCCTGCCACTTCAACTTGGAGAATTTTTCTCGGGACTTGGGTTGCACCCATATAAAATCGAACTGACCCAGATACTCATGGCAAACGACCATAGACAGACAACGCCTTGTGTTTGCTTATTGTGCTCTGGAGCAGTTTGAAGTTGACCCAAATTTCGCCAAAAAAATCTTCTATAACGACGACGCCCATTTTTGAATGAATGGATATCTGAACAAGCAAAATTGTCGGATTTAGGGCGATACCAATCCACACGAGATACACCAGCACCAAATGCATCCCGAGAAAGTCACTGTTTGGTGCGGATTTTTGTCTGGCGGAATCGGTCCGTATTTCTTTCGAAATGAAACTGGCATTGCCATAACCGTCAACGGCGAGCGCTACAGATCGATGATAAGCAACTTCTTGTGGCCTAAACTGAATAATATGGATACCGACGACATGTGGTTTCAACAGGACGGCGCTACGTGTGAATATGCCTCGATGGATATTCTGCACGTGGCACCGAAATCGTGAGATTTAACGCCTTTATACTTCTTGATTTGGGGATGTCTTAAACCCCAGGTCTATGCGAATAAGCCTAAAAGTCAATATAACGAACGCCATCCAGTAAATTCAGTCAGGTTTATGCTACAAAGTCATCGAAAATTGGACCTCCCGAATACGTGCCACCAGGCAAAAGTCGCGGCGGACATTTCAACGACGTGTTATTCCATACTTAATTCCATAAAATATGCTCTCAAATAAAATAAAAATGGAGTGGATATCTCATACACAACTTGTTTTATTTACATTTAAAAGTCGAGCGTTCTTACTGAAAGACCCTTTATGCACTCAAAGAGGTGTCTAGGTTCCATAAAAAGCATATTCCCAACAAGGGTTTACTAAATTTTCAATAATATATCTATCTACCCTTACTATACATAAATTTCATTAATACATATAATATTCTGGAACAGTGTTAACAAAAATTATGTGATTTGGTCTGTGGACGGACGAGCAGACAGACATACCGACAAAACTGGTTCACTTAGCACCCCGGTCAATTGTCGTGAAATATGAATGGAAGTTGTAGAATAGGGGGAGGAAGCCTAATTAGCTCCTCTACTACCCCATTCCTCAGCGGGATAGTTTCGGTTATAATTTGCGCCATTGAAACACCTCCCCTAGTGTGGGTGCTTTGCTAAGAACCACTGGCCGAGATCTCACTAATTAACGAGACCACAGTTGCGTCAACAGCACTCATAAAGAGGAGATATTGCTCCGACTCCCGGGCTCCGACCAACATCTTGTGCACCGACTCCGCTGCCATCGACTCATGAAACATTTAATTAACAGGTTCCTTCCGATCTCTAATAAATTTCCGCAGGCAGAACAGCCGAGGGGAGCGCGGAGCCCTATAAAGGGCGAAATCAACAGATGTTCGACACATGGAATATTGGAAATTCCCGTTCATCGCAGACCATCTTTCCTCCCAAGGAACCTTCACAGCTCAAGTGGTGCTCAAAGGAAGCCCCGAAGAAGAAGTTGCCCTGGCGCTGGCTGAATGCCAATAAAAGGCACCACTTTCATCACCGCGCGAGCCCGGCGAGACTGTGGAAGTGCACACTTGGACGGAAGGAATAACATAAAACGCAGTTATGGAGCTTAACGAGGAGAATTTGGAGAAGTTGAGGAAATTGACTAATCTGGCAGTGCCTGAGCCTCGGCAAGACTTGATGTAAGAAGTGATTTGTGTAATAGCGCTCCTCCTCACCTTTTCGCTTCGCGGATGTTTATCTTCATACAGGAGACGCGAGCTTTTCAGATGCAAATGCCGAATTAAGGGACGGTTTACTGCGCAACACACTACATGAAAATAAATTGAATTTTTACTCGGTCGTGTAAAAAACGATGCCATTCCGTCCTGGGTGCAATTAATGGTCCAGCGATTTGCATAATATTCGATTCGACACATTAGTTTTAATAGTCCACTCAAATTGGATTTTATGCCTGCAAGCTGTTCGCAATAGAGCTGTCGATGGGGATATGTGAAGGAGTTAGTTGTAGTCACAGACCTTGATTAATTATATATAGTACGAAAATTGTTATTCGTAACTATATAACCTTGTAGATATGGTGGATGAAATATTTGGGGACTCACCTTTAAGGGTGCCCCTACATTTTTTTTAAATTGACGGGTAGTTTTGAGGATTTACGTAAATTTGAAAGGTTAACGGGGTATTGCGCTTTAAAATTTTGAAAAAATCGAATTTTTTTTTTTAATATTTCTATTGTTAATGTATTTAAGATTGTATACAAATTTTTCTAAAATTCATAAAATTGACGTAGTTATGATGCCTCAAAGTTGGAGCGGCGTTCACGTTGTTATCTTAATCCAAACCTTTAATCGCGTTTTCTTCGAAACAGGATTTATCAAAACGGCGACCACGATATCTCAAGTTCTCCTTACCGATTTTCTTCAAATTTATACAGAATCATCCTTATACTAGCCGCTATCGCCGGAACCACGATTTTGTTTATGCGATAAATAGTTTTTTTTTAATCCAACATTTACTTCGAAAAAAAAACCAAAAATCGAACTTTTTTTTTTAAATTTACATAACTTTTGCAAATTTCCATATTTTGACTTTTCCCTGGTTCAGGCGATAACCAATAGGATACAAATTAACAACAATTTAGAATTTTGTGTTTCAGACGTCTCTGAATGCTGCAATCATGGGCGCCGTTAACCCCTTCGCGAAAAACATCTCTACTTTGACCAGCTCTGACGGCTGGAATTTTTTTGTATTGTCAACCAAAAAAATATATTTTGGTACCAGAGACTTGTATTAATAAATAACAAAAACAAAAATCAAAATATCTTTTGTAGTTTCTGAGAAAAAAAATCTTGAAATATTCCTCCAAAAATGACGTTCAAAGCGCAATACCCCCTTCTCATGTGAACGCATAAATTTTAACACTTTTTAGGTAATGTTTTTTTATATAATAAGACAATAATATTTAATCATTTTAATTTTTTTATATGTTTTTATTTGTACCTTAAACTGTATAAAAAAATTGTTTTTTTTTGCTTATTTTACATTTTTCATGTTTGTAAGAAACCAAAAAAAAGCTGTTATCTGAAATGAAAAAATCGAATGGATTATTGTTCAGAAGGTCTGTCGCTATCGTGCTTACCAAAATTAATCAATTTCGTTGAGAAAAAAATGGCGGACTGTAGAAAAAAAAGGTACGAAAATCTTGTTGTTTTTTGTTAAAAATCGTTTACAAAAATATGTAAATATTTTCGAAAATAAGCAATTTTGGTACGGACGATAACTATTAATTAAGTAGAAGAACATATATAAATTTCAAAGCAATCGGTTGATTAGTTTTTTTGTTAGGACCCTGACAGTTTCAGAAAATGTTGTTTCGAGAAAAATGCGCTTAAAGTTTCAAGAGCAGAATTTTCGTGGAAAATTTATACTTACACTAATCTGCTATGCCTGGACCATACAATTTCACAATTCACGACAAAAATTTATATACACTCTTCCACATATGCACAGGTAGCTAATATTCTAAAGTTGACCGTCAGAAACTCCGTACGCAGGTATAAAAGACCGGTGAAAACAATAGAAATGTAGCAGCTTCAGATCTGGCGCGGCGGCGACTATGAGTTGTAACTTATTTAATACTAGAAATTTCGGTCTGAATTTTTCACTGCATATTTTCGATAGGTTTTGCTATCGATTGTTCGAAGTGGTCACATGAGAATACCCCCTTAAGAAAAGAGTACAAGTTTCTTCATCGTTTCCTTTTTGGTCAATATATATATGTGGTGTATCGAGTCTAAGATTAAATCTAATAGCAAGGCCTTCTGGCATCATATTGATAGTAACCAGAGTAAATAGAATTCCATTGGTTATCCTAGGGTTTTGTCTTATAATAATGTTAAATCAGATGATCTTGCTTCCAGCTGCGATTTATTTCGTGAATTTTTCGCATCAGTATACTGTGATAGTATTACTTATTACTCCTCCTTACTCTGACGTTCTAAATTCTATCTTGACTACAGTTGATATTGGACACATCTCCTTCATCGTCGATGAAATTTTCTCTTGTTTGGAAAAATTTAAGTGCAGTATAAAAGTTGATGAAGACAATATCTGCTCGTCTCTCCTTAAATATTGTGCATTGCCACTTGCTACACCATTTGCATTTATATTTAATCTTTCTCTGAGCTCTGGTCACGTCTTAGATGCATGGAAGGTGTCATAGATTACACCTATACATAAATCAGGATCTAGGAATGAAATCAATAACTATAGAGCTGTATCCATAATGTCAACCATTCCTAAGATTCTGGACTCACTGGTGAGCTGTAGGTTGAATTGTTTAGTCAATGACTGGATAAGCCCGCAGCAGCATGGATTTTGTTCCGGAAGGTCATGTGCTTCTAATCTTACTACTTTCACTAGTTTCACTATGAAATTGATGGAAGATGGGGCACAGGTGGATGTAATTTACACAGACATTTCCAAAGCTTTTGATAGAGTTAACATTTTTTGGCTTATTAAGAAACTTGAACGATTTGGTTTCCATTCCAACATACTAAAGTGGATCTCTTCATTTCTCTCTGGCCGTAGACAGTTCGTTAAATTACAGAATGTTCTATCGAGCGTTATTTCAGTCAATTCTGGCGTACCTCAGGGAAGTCATTTGGATTCTCTTCTCTTTGTCTTATTTATTAATGATGTATCGAATCAAACAAATCGTCTACGTATTTAATGTTGCGGAAGATTTAAAATTATTTCATAACATTAAATCTCAAAATGGATTGGGGGTCATTTTTTCCATTGTACTTTTTCCATGTCCAAATTTTCCATCCCATTTTTCCCATAGCCCAAAATTTTCATTGCCCAAAATTTTTGTAAAAGGCAATAATTCAATCAGTAGACATTTTGTGAAAGGCAAATATTCAGTTATGGAAAAAGTAATTGATGGAAAGAATGTACTAATGGAAAATTTAGAATGAAAAAAGTGACCCCTTACCGAAAAAATGATAATGGAAAAAAAGACAATGGAAAAAAAGACCATGGAAAAAAGAATGAATGGAAAAAATGTCCTAGTGGAAATTTTGGATTGGAAAAAGTGACCCCCTACCCTCAAAATGACTGCCTGCTACTTCATCAAGATTGTAAATTGTTTCTTGAATGGTGTGAAAATAATGCCCTTTCTTTAAATATTTCTAAATGTAAAGTAATGTCCTTTTATCGAAAGGCATCTTTTATAGATTTTGACTATAAAATAGATAATGTTTCTATTGTTAGAGTATCAACAATTAAGGATTTGGGAGTATGGTCTGATACTAAGTTATCCTTCAGTCATCACATCGAGCACATAATTTCTAAAGCTTTTATATATAGGAGTTTAAAGAGGAATCAACCCTAGTCATATTATATTGTACAATGGTCAGATATATTTTAGAATATTCGTTTGTTGTGTGGTGTCCTGTGTACAAAATATACGTTGACCGCATTGAGAAAGTACAGAAGTCATTTACGAGATTTGTTCTGGCCAGAAATTCATATTGGCGCGAAAATATGCCAACGTACAAAGTTCGCTGTGCATTATTAGGTTTATCTACACTTGATTTTAGAAGAGAGGTAGGACGTGCTATGTTTATAAGAGACATTTTATGTTATAAAGTTAAGTGTTCAGAACTATGTTACTATCTTCAATTTACATTTGTGTACCAGAAAGAGTTATGAGGCCTCGACCACTACTTAAGGTGCCGTCACACCGAACCAACCATGGTTATCACGAGCCAGTCACGAACTGCATTATTAAATTTAATAAGTTTTCTTCTTTTGTTCATATAGCTATGCCTCGCGAAATTTTTAGAAATGCAATATATGTAAAGCAATATTTATTCTGGAAATAATTAATTACGAATTAATACAATTTCTTATTTTTCTAGTCTGTAAGAATATAATATCTGTAGACTTGTATATAAATAAATAAATAAATAAATTTGAAGGCGGGCTTCGAAGTAGTTTGTTATCCTAATAAACGGAATATTATTAAAAAAAATTTCTGCTCGTCCTGTTTCCGAGATATTTAATTAAATTGTTCATACGTTTATATTCCTACTGACTGATTATTTGCCTTTTACTAAATGTTTATCCGCTGAAATGATTTACCTTTTACATGCCTACTGACTGATTTTATTAAACTTTTATAAAATGTTTCGAAGCCCGCTTTCAAATTTAGGGGCATCCCTTACGGGCTGGGTGAGCAACCGAAAATTTAAAAACAATTTTTCAGATCTCGAAATTCTCTACAAATTTAGTTATATCAATTTTTTTTTTCGTGAAGTAAACTCGTAATAAAAAATATATCTATACAAAAAAATATGTCTGTACAAAAGGTTAAGCCTTTAGAGCCCCACACACAAGAAAAATATTCTTAATAATCGTACAATTAAATAAGTGGAAAACTATCTGACTGTTACATGTTTGCTTCCGATTGCAACCCATATAAGCAGATCCGCGAAAACTAAAGATGGAGTGTTCCGAGTTAGTAGACGATATTTTCAGGAAAAGTTCATTATGCTCTGCCAAACCTAAATAGCATGGGCTGCCTCTCCCCTTCCTTATTCGTTGCCTCTCCTCCTCCAATTCCGGATTTCTGTTGAAGGTTGTAAAAGTTGGTCTAGATTTTTTCGGAATGTAGAGAATTTCAGCTTTCATTTGACCCAATTTCATTCTTTTACTCGAAGCGGTTTGCTTTTTTTCTATCTAAAAAAAACTTGGGGATCCCTTTTACAACCCTCATCAGAACGCCGAAAGTGTGCGAAGGGGAGAATCAGGAAGGGGCAGGCAAACCTTGCTATTTAGGTTTGTAAGAGCATAATGAACCTTTCCTGAAAATATCGTCCACAGACTCTGTACACTCCAATTTTTGTAGTCTATACCGCTCCTCTATATGGCTGGTTTGCAATCGGAAGCATTAATGACCACTCTTTGCGCCGATTTTGTAACTTTCTGACGTTCTAGATGCTTCATCTTTTGTCACAAGAAAAAATTTTGGCAAGTTTTGTACTCTACAGCTTTTGCATGGATATATTTTTTCTTGCAAGTTACCCAAAACGATATAAATGCAAAAAACAAATTGTAGTCCTAATTTTTTAATATTTGTCGCGCTATAACTCTGAAATTATTAACTTTACGAAGAAAGTTGACATAACTAAAATTGTAGAGAAATGCGAGGTCTAAAAAATCGTTTTCAAATTTGTCATCTGGTATATCTAGAAGGTGAGATATTCACGAAAAACTACTACTATAACTAACATTGCGGCGAAAGATCAAGGTCTGTGACTATGTACAGAGCCTCAAATTGAAGCTTTTCTAACACCCCCCACATATCCTCATCGTCAGCTCTATTGTGGACGGTTTGCAGGCAGATGGCCTCTTTTCTGACAAGAGTGAACTACAAACAGAATAACAACAATTAGGTTATGGTCGTCCCAACATTGGGCGTTTTCGCACTGGGCGACATACACGACACGATACATTAGGGGAAGAAAATACATGGGAATATATGGATACGTTTTACACTGGACGAGGTGTCGTTCACGACAACGATGTCGTCGGGGCCAAACTTCCCTATCGGCCATCGGCGATGATTACGATAAAACTGTTGTATTTAGACACTACTTTTCATGATGTGTGTGCCAGCAGGACAACAGGGCAGCGGCTACTTTGTTGTTTGTTGCATGCAAAATTAATTTAAATTGCCTATGAGACAAATATAGCAAATACAAAGTATTAGGTTCAGAAAAACATAATTAAGGCCGTCAAGACAAATTTACATTAGGCAATAATACTGTCGTGTCGTTATCGTTCAGTTGCAAGCGTCGTTGCAGTCGTCTAATGTGAAAGGCTCAACGAAAACGGCATGCCGTGTCGTGGTCATATCGCTACCGTGTAGTTATCGTTGCCGTGTCGTTATCGTTTAGTGTGAAAACGCCCATTGGCATTGTCACTACGGATTTTCCTGTTTTAGCCATTAAAAAAAGAGAAGTTGTCTGTAAAAATGATTTAGACCAACCGTAGTAAAATTTTAGTTAAACTTATATATACAGGGTGTCTCGTAACTAGTGGATATCCTGAAAATCGGTGATATGGCAGTGCAGGGATAACCTGTATGCAGGATGTTTCGCCTATACGGGGCCAAAATATGCGGGATGATTCACTCACCAAGCCAAACAAAAAATTGAAAGTATGGCAGTTACAGGATGCGTCATAAATTGGGTATGCACATTATTATTGTATTTTTATCTTTTGATCTATACAACACAGTGACATCAAATAACATCAAGCATTCGCAGCGAATGCCACGATGGACATTCTGCACGAGCGATTTGAGGGCAACTTGAACTGGCCACCGAGATCATGCGATTTAACGCTTTTATACTTCTTCCTTTGGGACTATCTTAAATCACAGGTCTACGCGAATAAACCGCATACAATTGTTGCCCTCAAAGTCAACATAAGGAACGCCTTCCAGCAAATTCAGCCAGATTTATGCGTCAAAGTGATCGAAAAGTGGACCTCCCGAATACGTCCCACCAAGCAAAGCCGCGGCGGATATCTGAACGACGTTATATAGTATTACGTACTTAATGCCATAAAATATTCTCTCAAATCAAATAAGAATGCAGAGGATATCTTAGACACAACTTATTTTATTTACATTTAAAAGTCGAGCGTCCTTATTGACAGACCCTGTAGCTTGCAGCTGATAAACTCCATATACATGGTGTTTCAGTTAATGAGGCCCAAAATGATAGAGGTCATAGATCCAACCTAAGCAAATGAAAATCATGTGGCAGGGGGGATATTGATCTGCCTCTACCACGTGAATTTCACGAAAATTTTAGAGCTTTTTTCACTTTGTCGTGGAGGCAGATCAACATTGATGGGCTTTTAGGAAAACACATTAATATAGTAGTTGTTTCGCGTGAGTTTACTGTCGCTGCGTTGAATAGATCAAAAGATAAAAATATAATAATAATATGCATCCCGAATTTATGAAACACCCTGTAACTCGAAAACGGTTGAGATACGATGCCATGTGACTTTTGTTTGCCTAGGTGAGATCGAGCATCTCTATCATTTTGTCCCCGTTATTACTGAAACACCCTGTATATTAGCGCGGGCATTTGCTCTTTTACTTATTTAAACTCTATACACACATCTCAAACTAAGATAAAAAAAACCTCATTTCGGTATTATTGTGAAAGCTGCACCGCGTGGAGCCTGGGGTTAATCCAGGCAGACACTCAGCTGGTGTCGAAGAAGACATTTTGGCAGCATTTGAAGCGGATCCTACAGCAAGTACCAGAGCAGTTGCTCGAAATTTAAACATTTCTCAATGGAAGGTATGGCATACCATGCACCAAAATGACAAATATCCGTTCCATGGCAGGGGTGTGCAGGGTCTAGAAGAGCAAGGAAAGAAGGATTCAGTTCTGCCGTGACCTTCTCAACAGAGACATTGAAGATGACTGGTTTTTAAAGTCAATCTTTTGGACGGATGAAAGTAAATTTAGTAGGGAGGGCATAACAAATTTCCACAACCTCCACGAATGGGCCGACAAGTACAATAATCCACACTGGAAAAAGCAAGTGTCATTCCAGAGGAAGTTTTCGGTCAATGTGTGGGCTGGAGTAATTGGCAGGACATCGATTGGGCCCCACTTCTTACCGGACCTTTTAAATGGCGCAAATTATTTAGATTTCCTACAAAATGATTTACCGAGGCTTGTAGAGGAATCTGGTGCCCATATATTCCAAACAGATCGCGAATTTATCTTCCAGCAAGACGGTGGTCCAGCTCATTGGACATTAATTGTAAGGGAACATTTAAATAATAGCTTTCCCGATAGCTGGATCGGCAGGGATGGACCTACATATCCCTTGGCCCGCTCGGTCACCAGATTTGACTCCTGCGGACTTTTTCGTGTGGGGTCGGGTCAAGGAACTGGTGTATACTAATATTGAAATAAACACGAAAGAAGAGTTAATTGAAAGAATTAATACTGCATTTGACACAATGAAGCAGGAAATGATGCTAAACGTAACAACAACACAAGTGAGAACACGGGCTCGTGCTTGTATTAGAAATAACGGCCATCATTTTGAGCACCAACAATAAATAATTCAATTGAAAATGTTGTTTTAATTACTCTGCCCAAAAATTCGTATTTTCTCCCTTAAATTGGTTTCTAGCTCTTAATTTCAGCAATTAGTAAGTTAACCGAGTAAATGATACCTCAAAATAAAGAGCGATAAGTAAGCATGTTTTCAAAAAGGTTTGAACGAAGCAACCTACACCCGTTTTGTTTTAAATGAGGTCAGAAAACGGTGTTCTTGATCTTTTAAATTTTTTTCATAAACTTCAAAAGTTTGTAAAAAAAAAACCTCATAACACAGACGCTTCGATCATGTTTTGCTGGATGGCTCACACATTACTTTAATTAAATAAAATGAATAACAATTTAATTGTCATTTAATTTGGCTGTAATTAGCCGAAAACTGTAAAATAATGGCTACATATGTTTTGTAAAAATAACATAAATATTAGTAAAAAAAAAATAGTCAGACTTCGTCTAAGACAACCATGGCTTAAATGGTACTAAATTGTCTCTACTAGCTGCGCCCATCTCTCAATCACCCTGTATAATTAAAAAAAAATTAATAGAAGCCCATTAGATGTATAGTACAGTAAACTAGAAATTTTGAGGATTTATGAGCCAATTGTGGCCAAACTAATAGTTTTTGGCTATTTTGCCCATGAAAACTCTTGAGGATGATATGATGATATGAGGAACGTTTGCCCAAATTTTCAACAAATGTGAGCGGAACGGAATTTTCCTAACATTTTGTGCGGGGTCGTTTAAATATCAAAATACGTCATCCACTTGCATGTTGTCAGATTTTTGCTTAAGAATTTTTCTGTAGTTCCGTAATTTTTTCTCACATTCTTTATTTCCATTGCCCTAAAACGTGCCCCGAGATAGATAGATCCGTTGCAATGAATATAAAACCCTTTGTAATGTAATTTTCTAGAGATTTTTCTTTCTGTGTTATTTTTGTGATATACTTAATCTATTGATGAGAGTTATGAGTCCTATGACCCACAACTAGACATCAACATTAAACAGTGAACAGTGCTAAACACTGAAATACAAACAATAACAAAATATTGTTTCAGTACATAGATAATCATAAGTTAATCATAATCAATAACATACCGACAGTTTACGCAGAAGCTCTTTTTGGTAATACAAAGTATTCGTTAGCGGCGGGAAGTCTTGTTTTCGATCCTACTGCAAGAGGTTCGCCGGCCTTGGTACGTAACCGCCACTACAGTCTACAGGCAATCGCGCAATGCGCACTCTTTGAACGCTTAGTTGACTCATAAACTTCGATGAATAATTCGCGGCAATTCGCAAAAAAGTCAAGGCGAACGAAGCTCTTCAATAAAGTGTAAGATGACCATTAAACGCTGCTACGGCATCGGGCATGTAACCACAAAATATTCGGCAAATAACGCCATAAAAAGCTGCGCTGCTTTTATCGTTCGCGCGAGCAGTGCTTGGATGTGACATAATGCCCCGCGAGACTCGAGAGGATTCCGCCCGCGGCACGGCAAACGGACTAAGAAAAAAGCCACCATCAGCGCGCATCTCGTCGTTTTATGACTCGACATAAATTCTCAAATGCTCAGCAAGAACAAAAGCAGCTCAGCGAGTAAAAAGCCAGCAACAACTTAATCGGATAAGTTTCAAAATTAATTTATAGCTGGCAATCAAACAATATCAAGTCCGCGGTACGACGCGCCGGTGCAGTCAGGGGGCGACGACGACCAGGCGAGCAAAAAATCGCGCAACTTTTTAAGAAGCTCTGGGAACCGACGCCCTCCGCTGGCGGCAATCAGATCGAAATTGACCGCGGGAAAAAAGCTCCGGCCAACCGCAAGTTTCGGTTTCAGACGTCCGTGCGGCGTGTAAACAGCCCGCCCCATTACGTGACGTCCACTGTCCATCAAGCCGTCAGGCCGTCTGAAGGACCGCGCTGGTGGCAAAAAAAAAAAACGGCCAAACCGTCGCGGCCCAATCGGAACGCAAAATAATTAACAAAAATTAAAACTCATCACTTACACTCGCCGGGACGACACCCGAGCACTATCGCGCGGGGCACGGAAAAATTAATTACCGCAATAATTTATTGGTGGAATTTCGTTCATTAGCCGGGTACCAGGCCCTCCGCGTCTCTTATTTTCGGCCACTCGCCCGTTGCCCAATTTCTTTAGATTTTTTCTTGGCGGTGTAATTTTTCCTCCAGATTGCCTCGGCCGGAGCGAACACTCTGAAACGAATTTCGGTGGATGAGCGATTTTCAGCGGGCAACGGATGAGGAGAAATGCATCAAAATGTCAAAATCGACACGCCCCCGTCTCGGAAATTTCATCTCGTGTACCTTGAGCGGCAGACACCCCGCGTCTCGTGTCAAAACTCTTGCT
Source organism: Neoitamus cyanurus (assembly GCA_947538895.1). Classification (NCBI taxonomy): domain Eukaryota; kingdom Metazoa; phylum Arthropoda; class Insecta; order Diptera; family Asilidae; genus Neoitamus; species Neoitamus cyanurus. Next base: position 9,151,352 of record OX384547.1, read on the forward strand.
CCGTTCAAACGTTGACACAAGAGTCTCGCGCAGCTTCACTGCGGCAGGGCAAAAGACAGGGTTCTGGACCTTGTGGCTTGTGGTACTTGATGTCACTGTCTCGTCGAGAACTGCTAGCTGCTTAAGACAACTGACGAGATAACACGCTGCACGAAAGGTGAAGTGCTCAACTTTTCGGCAAATTTGAAGATTGCAAGGAAAAATTGGATGGAAATTAAATTTGGAGAAGTTTTGCGTCCCCACTGGGTGATGCTTCATCACAAGTCGGCAATGCAATCAGACTAACGAGTTTAGGGTAGCACCAAAGAATTTTTTTTAAAAAAAAATAACAATAATTCAACCGAAGGCTTGACGTGTAGTGTAGACACCCATTGCTTTCAGGACTGTGTTGTGGTAGACAATCTTCTTATATAGAGTCTTTCAATAAGGACACTCGACTTTTAAATGTAAATAAAATAAGTTGTGTGTGAGATATCCACTCCATTTTTATTTGATATGAAAGAATACTATATAGCATTAAGTATGTCGTATTCGGGAGGTTCAGTTTTCAATGACTTCGTGTCATAAATCTGACTGAAGTTGCTGGATGGCGTTCATTATGCTGACGTTTAGGGCATCAATTGTTTCTGGCTTATTCGCGTAGACCTGTCATTCAAGACAGCTCAAAAGGAAGAAGTATAAAGGCGTTAAATCGTTCCTACAGAATGTCCATCATGGCACGCGTTGTGTGGCACGTAGCGCCGTCCTGTTGGAACCACATGTCATCGGTATACATATAATTTAGTTAAGGTACGAGGTTGCTTATCATCGATCTGTAGCACTCGCCGTTGACGTCGCTAAAGATGATTTTTAGGAGATATTTGGGTTAACTTCCGAAGCCGTGGGGGACAAATGAAAGACATTGTATTCCATAAAATGCCATAAAATATTCTTTCAAGCAAAATAAAAATGGCGTGGATATCTTACACACAACTTGTTTTATTTACATTTACAAGATGAGCGTCCTTATTGAAAGACCCTATTGGATTTAATTTTACACTACTGCAATTAGGAATTAATAAATTAATCAATATTGCAGGGAAGTACGCGCCGTACACCATAACGCCAAGGTTATATTTAATTGGAATTTTCATATCAAAACAATGAACCAGTCGTCGGTGGTCTAGGCGTGTCTCGCGAAAAGTGGCTTATATGGCTTCCAACCCAGGTTCGCCCATCCATCCGATTGCCATAGTCTCCAGCTCCTACAGTTTACAATCTATGAAATGACATTTTATGTGGTCTGTCATTGACCACAGCTCTGTGTTTGTGATCTGCCTCGGCCAGAATATCAAGATCTAATCTTATTGGGTCGCTCAAATTGCCGTCGTGAAGTATCCTCTGTTCTGCGTCATCACGGAGCGCTTTGATCAGATGAATAATGAATTTCCCGCTATTCTTCGCTCTGCTAGTGTCCTCCATATTGCGGTACGATTTATTGTATAGAATGCTCTTTCAAAGTCGATGAATGTGATCTATAGAGGAGAGTTCTATTCTAGTGGTTGTTCCACGATCAGCCTCAGGGTGTTTGATTGATCTACACATCCGCGTTCTTTCCTTAATCCAGCTTGTTCTTCCCGCATGTCCTTTTCAATTCCGTTTTCTATTCTGGTGAGTATTATGAGAGCTAGAACTTTGTTTATTGCGTTCAGCATTGTGATGCCCCACCAGTTGCTATACTCTTTTAGATCTCATTTCGTTAGAAGCTTGATAATTATTCCAGTCTTCAAGGACGATGTTATATTTTCTGTGGATCTCACAGGCTGAAGGGTCTTGGCAGGTGTCAGCACCTGTTTTGAGGAGTTGTGTGGGGATTTCAGCCTCTAATATTTCTGTGTGTATGTGAGGGAATTCTGAACTACTCTGCTGGTGTGGACGTGATTATCCTCTTGTGTATATTGATGATGTTGCGGATAATGATCAATTGATCCCGGTGAAGTATTCTCTCCACCTGATGATTTGGTCCTGCGTTAATATTAGTAGATGACCTTCTTTGTCTTTCAATGGCTGCCTTTGTTTGTCTATACTCGTATTTTGTTGTGTAGAGTGTGTATATCATTTTTTGCGGCTGCTTCTTATACTTCTGTGGCTATTTTTCTGTGCAACTTTTGTTTGTCTCTTCTTGTCGATTTTTTTACTTCTTTTGCTTTTTGACGGTGTTTTGTCAGGAGTTTAGTTTTGAGTTCTCTTCTGGCTTCGATTTTCTTCCATGTATCATCAGAGATCCATTTTTCCTTTCTGGTTTTGTTGATCCTAAGACCGCTTCTACCATTTAAGGGTATACATTCTGTAAATTTTCTTCATTGAATGATTATTCCCTTAAGGCTTCTTCGAGTTTTGGTACAAATTTGTTCCTTGTATCCTCTTATTCAAGCTTTTGTACGTAGAGCCGTGCCTTTCTTGAGCTCACGTTTGATCTTATTTTAGCTGATTTTAGTCGTATGCCTCCAGTAATTAGCATGTGATCACTGTATATGTTAGCCCCTCTCCCGGTTCGCACTTCTAGTAATGATTGCTTCCATTTGCGACTGATGCAGATGTGGTTCATTTGGTTCTTTAAACGACCGCCTGGATACACCCATACGTATTTATGGATGTTCTTGTGGGGGAAGAGAGTTCCATCGATTGCCATGTTATTTTATATTCCTGACATAATTCCACGAGGTGTTCTCCGTTGCTGTTATTTGACGACCTCAGTGCGTGTGACCCCAGTGACCCTTTCTGGTACTTATGTCATTTGATGCTGCTAGTTTGAATGATGTCCGTCGTAGATCTACAAGCAAACGCGAGCAAGTGTGTACGTCTCCACAAACAGATGTGCTTGCGTTTGCATGTTTTCCATTGAAGTTGGAAAATCGGAGTGCATGTGCAGCAGTAAAGTCAATTGATATCTTCGGGTTTTCTTCAATTTGGTGGCATTTTGTGATTTACGAATGAAATGGAGTGGAACACCCAAAATATCATTGAATTACTCGATAATTACAGAGCGAGACTTTGTGTGTGGTATCGTCAATATGAATTTTATAAAGTTTGAATTATATTTATTTATTTATTTATTTACTTATCAACAGTTGCAAACCATCTGACGTTACAAAGATAGATACATAGACTACATATATAGAAATTATGCTAAGCAGTATAAAATGAATTATAATATTAAGAAAAATTGTAAAGTCGTTTGTTCAGTTCAATTTTATCACAATAAAAATCCATACCTACGACAAAGGTTCAAAATAACTGTAATTGGCTCTGTGATTATCTGCATAAAGAAAATTTTGTCATCTAGTCACTCGGGGGCGTGAATCAATATTTAAAAGTTTTAAAAGATTAGGACAGTCTACGGCGCCAGTTACGATATCTTGCATGAACATAACACCAGCAACATCTCTACGTTTTAAAAGAGACGACAAACCCAGCAGTTTTAATCTGTCCTCATATGTAGGAAGATTGGAGGGGTCCTTCCACGGTAATTGACGAAGAGCGACCCGTAAGAAACGTTTTTGTACCGCCTCGATTCGATTTATGTTCGCATTATACAGAGGCCTCCACACCACGGAAGCATATTCCAAAATTGGGCGGAAAAAAGCACAAAATAAATCTTTTAAACTGTGGGGGTCAGTGAAGTCAACAGACCAACGTTTAACGAACCCCAATACTATCAATATGGCGCCCAAAGTCAAATTTACAATCGATCAACAGTCCAAGATCAACAACACTTTCAATTCGAGACAAGGCCTGTCAAACATTTTGTAGGAGAACTCCACAATGGAGGATTTCCTGCAAAAAGAAATAAAATTACATTTACTAATATTTAGTGTAAAATGATTCTTGGAGCACCACTCCGCGAATACTAGAAGATCGTCCTCTAGGTATTGAGCATCATGAAGACATTCAATAGTTTTAAAGATCTTCAAATCATCTACGCATCATCATTTGTTTGCGCTAAAATAACCAAATCGTTGTACATGTGTATTTGGCACGGAAGAAATGTACGGGTTATAAAACCAGTTCGCAACACATTACCGCAAATTTATGTGATAAAGCACATTTGCCCGCGTGTGTTTGCTCAGTGTGTACTCACCTTAAGGTAAATTATGAAATACATTTATACTATAGTGAAAATCTAAAACTTAGTGAGTGCGTTTATTTATATTTGATTTTTAATCACATGTCTACCTAAAGAATTTCGTATGCAATGCACTCATTTCTGTATAATGTTTTATATTAATTTATTTGAACCAGTGCTCATATAATGATAATTATATATAAAAGGCAAAATCTGCCTGACATATTAAATAACCAGCAGTGTGGCCAACTTTTAAAATAAAGTATTCAAAAGGTCATGATCGTTTTTTGCATAGAGATAAAAATATCTAACTCTTCTGATATTAAGTGGAAGTTGAATTCAACGTATAGTACAAATTGCGAACTGATTAAAAGTTTCAGGAATTAAAGCTACAGTTATTACAAGATGCCAGAACTAACACGAAACTGGTTATAAGTATCTACCAAGCCAAACAATTTCAGATTTAATACTTTAAGTTATAAAAAAACCAATTTGTTGAGGTCGTTATATTTCCAAAATTGTTGTGATTTATCACATTTCCTCTTGCATACCTTCTTAGGCGTGTAATTCTCGACAAGTTAAAAATCAATTTATTTGGAAACTAATGAAAGTAGAATAACTTGTTTGCAAGAAAAAACAACCAAACGTGTCACGATAAAATTCAGATGATGTGTAATTGTGTATGATAGAGGGAAGCAAAAATTATGTCATTATCCATCACCTCTTGAAACCTTAAGGAATATCAATCTCGTTCCCGTTGAGTTATGCAAATGCTATCGTCGGATATGATCAGGCTGCGGCGGGTCTCTTCTTCCTAGCCGAAGGAGCTGGACAAGAAAAAAGCTCTTCCATCACCGACTCGACTTCATGCGATGTACATCAAGTCTGATTACTAATCTACAATTTTTCTGACGGGCTCTGATCATTATAATTTCAGGGAAGACATTTAGGAAACTGTTCACGTGCATTTTAATTACCATTAGCCATGTCATGAGAAACCCTAGAAAAAAATTAGAGGAACGGCCAGAAATTGTCGAAAGCACGGGATCCATCATCTCCGGCCGCACTAATCACTTCGACTTTCATTTCTGAAGAAGTGTCCATTTCTACCGGGAACCGTGCGGGAGCCACGGCCATTACCATGTGCATTTCAATTCCAAAACAGCCGAAATTATTCCACGTAACATCACGTACAGCTGGTGGAGTGCGCAGGAGCGGCAATCTCAGCGTTATTTAAATTTACATCACACGCACACACGGTGGGCACGCACGGAGCCCCAATCACACGGATGCATACACACGCGCTTATTAAAATTGACATTACGTGATGAGATGCTATCAGTCACTCAATCTCGGCGAGAAAGGCAAAAAAGATACAAATGACCTTCTCAATTTCAAAATTTTTATTACACGGCGGCGGCGCGGTGTGATTGCGTCCGCGCGGTCTGGTGCTCGTTTCGGCGTATCCGCTGCAGCCAAAAAGATCAGTCAGCGATCTGATGATGTTTCCATGTAACCCGTCGCCACACACGGCGAATCAAAGCACTCAAGTGTCTAGAATTGCAATCTAGACACTTGACCCGGACTAATCCGGCGGTCACCGAGTCAGAGCCAGCTTTAGTCCGAATACCCTCACTAACTCGGATTAATTAATTCGCAGTGTGGTGGGCAAGAAATTCAAGATATGAGCATTACCCCAGATCTACACGTCAAAACACCAAAACGCGAAGGATTAAGGAAATGGACGATTCGTCTGGCCTGACCGGACACACTCCCAGTCCAACTGTCGACCAAGGGGGCAGGGACGAAAGCAAAGCGACCACAACCGTGTAATTAAAATATCACTCAAAAGTCAAGAAGGGGCTTCGGCGCTTGTTAGACCCTCACGGCTCACGGGAGTTCGGGGATCTTTTTGCTGCTTTTCGCGGCTTTGAGTGGCCGCGTGATATGGTGTCAGGTCAGCGGATAAATCAAATCCGCAAAAATATTTCGCCTGTAATTTATGCCCCCATGTTTCACGCTGGAAAAAAAACCCATTTGTCGGACACGACCCTTGCTGCACCATTAACACCGTGCGCAGTCGAAGTACACATGTTTTGGCACTCTTGGGCTCTTGCCCCTTCTTGGGGAGCGACAATGAATTTCCCACCAAGAGACTACGACGCTGCTATTAGGCAAAGTCGGTTAGATCTTGCGGAGCGCCCAAAGTTGTGCAATTATACATGTGGGAGGTCGGCAATGGATTTGGTAAATAACAACAATCGCAGTAACAATGGACCGGCGGATGATTGATCGAGTCGACTTTTGCACAAGGAAATTTTCGTAGGTTTTTTTATACACTGCAATTTGGCCGGTGTTTTATGAGAAATGGGAGTTAAATTATTTGGGATCACTCTAGCAGTTTGGAGCAATCAGCGACGCTTATGGAGTCGATTTGAAAAGGGTACGTTAATATCGTTTTTTAGACATTACAAAGTTTGCCCAATACTCCGTTTTTTGTTTTGCAGTCTACAATTACATAAATGAAGGCGTTATACTTGAACTTCAACTGAGGTATGTTAATGAATACCTAGGTGCTATTATTGCATAACACGTTACGTTTTTACTACTGTTATTTTTACGAGCCACAAATTTGTTATATGTACGTATGTATCTACCATTAAAAGAATATCGTCATATTTCGAGAGTTGTTAATTTTTGTAATTTTTTTAGAAAAAGTATAAATTTAAATTAGACATTTCGAGAAAACATTAATAATAATTTTTGGAGCGAAACATTTTTACGCACAGTAGAGAAAATTCTATACATGCGACTCAAAGCATTATGAAAAGTTGCATCGCTCCCTTCCATTGACGTGGTTGAAGATTGCTATGAAATTGAGACCTTATTTGTTTTCAGGGTCGCTGATCTCATATTCACTATCGAAATTTCGAAACTCAAGATGGCGGATCCAATATGGCAACCGATATTTCTCAACTTCAACGGATTACTACTAAAACTGGAGCTTTAATATTATCGGGGTGGCTGATCTCGAATGTACTACCGAAGTGGAAATTACAGATAATGGATCCAACATATTGACCGGAAATTTACAACTTTAAAGGATTTCTTTGATTCTTATACTTGTACACTTTTCTATTTATTTATCATCAACAGGTTGATTACACCATCTGATCTTAACATAAACAAATAATGATTTAAATTAGTTCCTAATAATTGAGTATCGATTCTTTGATTAAATCTTTGCAACAATGAAAGTCTACTGAGGAAAATCTAGTATTGTAAATTTTGGACATGGCCGTACTGGTTCAAAAGTGCTGTAATTAGTTCTGTGGTACATTTTATTATTATGTATTATTTTATCAACATGTCGTCCAAAATCGAATTTAGAATCAATAGTCAGTCCCAAGTCGACAACATTCTCTTGCCGAGATAAAGGTGTGTCAAGGATTTTGTAGGAGTACTCCAAAATAGAAGACTTCGTAGTAAATGAAATAAAGTTGCATTTATTAATATTTAGTTTCATGTGATTCTTTTAACACCACTCAATAAAAGTTTCAAGATCGCGTTGGAGGCTAAGCGCATCGTGCAGTGACTCGGTCACTCGGAAAATCTTCAAGTCATCAGCGTAAGCCAAAGCATGCGAATTCTCGAATAGAGGAAACACGTCGTTAAGAAAAAGAGTGAACAGCAAAGGTTCCAGGTGGCTGCCCTGCGGCACTCCAGACCGAACGGAAACAGGGTCCGAAAAGCAAAGGGAAAACTTAACTCTAAAGGAATGATTGGTAAGGTATGACTTAATCCAATGAAGAAGGTCATTGGGAAAGCCAAGTTGTAGAAGTTTAAAAATCAGCACTCTATGAGAAAGCTTGTCAAATGCTTTACTGAAATAAGTGTAAACACAATCGATTTGTTTACGCTTCTCCAAGTTCGTTAAACAGAAATTCGAAAACTCCACAAGATTAGTTGATGTCGATCTGTCCCTCATAAATCCATGTTGATTCCTTGATATCATCGAGCTACAATAGAAGGCTAAATAGTCTCTCAAATTTCCTCAAAAAGTTTAGGTATAGGTGATTGTTTAGCAATAGGTCTATAGCTTTCCACTGAGTTCTTTTTTCCCTTCTTAAAAATGGGGATCACATAAAATAATTTCCAGATATCCGGAATAACAGCGGTACGAAGAGATAAATTAAACAGGAAAGTAAGAGGCTCCACAAGTGAATCACTACATCTACGGATGACAACACTAGGGATATGGTCAGGCGGTTCTGAGAAGTCTTCGTCAATTTTGTGTAAATACTCAAGAAGAGTACACTCGTCTAAAAGAATATTTGAGCACTGAGCCGGAAAACAAGTCAAGTTATTAAAATAATCTAAATCTATATCACAGACTTCATCACAGTATGAATTTTTAAAATGCTTAGCAAACAAATTAGAAATAGCAGAAGGATCGTAACAGGTTTCATTGTCAAGTGTTAAAACAGAGGGGTAGCTATTGGTCTTCCGTTTACTATTTATAAAATTCCAAAATTCTTTAGGATTAGACTTAATGTTACCTTTCACACGATCAATGTACTGGCGATATAAGACCTTGGAGTGATTATTCCGTTATTATTATCTCCGTAAATCCGAATAGCGCAGATAGTCCGCTTGATCATTTCCAATTCTAAACTGACGCCCAGCAGTGGTTCTTTGATTTCTCAATGATCTCAAGTGATCATCAAACCATACCGGATTATGTAAAAAATGTTACGTTTAGCCAGAGGAACAAAACGATCGATTCCCATTAAGACTAACTCATAGAATTTACTCACAGCCTTTTCCTTGTCAGCGCACTTGTGATACAATGTAAATTTTGTGTTTTACTTCTCTATTGTGTGGTATAATATAATATATACTATACGCTCAAGTTTTTAAAAGAATAACCCGTATAATCGTAGGTATAATAAAATATAAGCATTATAATATTGTAGAGAGGACTCTTATTGATATTGGTATACGGCTGATTCAATTTCAAAACGTCTCAACTGCAAAACCTTCTCGAGTTGAATAGCACATATTCAAACATTTTATAGTTGTGGGTGTACAAAATTGTCAGTTATCGAATCTTAAGAACTCTTATGAATTGTTCCCAAAAATTGTGAAGAAACGATTCAGGTGCTTTTAAAATTGTCAATTGGGGTGCGATTATATATCCTTACGTCGTGCGACGCTTTGTAGTCTGAACACGTTGTTTTTCAACCATTTTTATATTTTACTAGCTTGCTCGGACCTGGCGTTTCCCGGGATACTATTAAATTTGTATTCCTTAATTTTACAACGCCTCCCTACTGCACCACCGCCTCTCCTATGTGACCCAGCGTTTTCCTATATGCGTATTGCACATTTTCCAACAGTATTATTAAATTTAGTTTTCTTCATTTTACACCACCTCCCTATTGCACCCCCTTTCCTATATCTCCCAGCGGGGTGGGGGTGGTCTCATATTTGGAAATTTGAATAGCAGATTCGAAATTAGTGATCCTGAAAATTCCCTAGTGCGAAGTTTAACTTTTTCGGTCGCTATATTGGATATGACATATTGAATTCCAAAATTTTGAGAGCAAGCTCGAGATCTGCGACCCCGAAAACCTCCAATTGCCTTTTTCATAAAGATTCCTTGAAGTTGGAAAATTCGCTTCCTATACAAAACGGAAATTTCGATTTCTTCGATTTTCCGGCTTTTCCTTTGGGGTTTCCCGAATTTCCTTTTTTTAAAACCTTCCCTGTATTATAGCGAACAAAAAAAAATATTATCGGAATCGGTCAAGCCGTTTTTGAGTTTTAGCGAGACGTGCCGCACAGCAATTCATTTTTATATATATAGATGAGGGTATAATCAAGTGTCCCTTCTTAAATGGTCCGAAAACACAAAATAATAAATTTATATTTGCATCATCAGGTAGCATATAGCAAGAGATAATAAATTCCTGATCATTGTTTCCAGGAAATAGTTCCACTACATTACGATACGACTTAACATATGTACGTGCTCAAGTCCACAGTGTACTAAACCCACACCTTTTATTTTTTCCCGATTTACTATATTTTTATACTGGGATCAAAACTACTATATGTATTTGGGAAAATCAAAATTGTGTACCTTTTAGCCAAACATTCTGTACATGTAAAACAAATAAAAAGTATTTGGAAATATTCTTTCTAATGCAACTTACTTACTGTTATTACTTACATATGTACATACATACATGCAATTTTCAACGTTTGATAAATGCAAATATCACACATAAATACCTTACATATGTATATTCTGGGGTGTTGGTGTCTAGAACACTGTAAGTTTAAAATTCAGGTATAATATATTCGTAAAAGTGCATTTACATAATTGCAAAACGCTCTTTTGTTTAGATTGCGCGATATAAATTTCAAGTACCTGAAACACTTGAATAAATTAGAATTTCTGTTCTAGTTCCCCAAGCCTCCTGCTAACCGCAAAAAAAAATTGAATTGCTCAGCAGCTATGTGCCACAAAAACAACCCTCAGGTGTGGTACCTATTCCTAGCAAAAATCAATTTAGTACCGTAAATTAAAGATCAACAAAACTCCGTGATTCCCGTCCTCCAGTACAAGTGGCCGAGAAAAAAGTGATCAACAGTTTAATTTGATCCAGCTCCGCACGCATGTGCAAACATCTAAAATGGAAGAGCCGCTAGGACGACAGAGCGCAACAACGACATATGGCCTATTCTGGCAGGATGCGTGTGTACGCGTATATTTGTTCAGAAATAGAAAAACGAAAATCCCATTATGCGGCACACAATACATCGTCAGTATAAGGCGATGGAGTTCAAAGGAAACAAAAAACTTCAACGCAGCCGTGAGGAATTTCAGTTCCCACACTGCGAGCACAAAAGAAATTTTTGGTGAAATTTCCTTTTGGTTTTTTCTCGTTTTGTCCTGTTCTAAGCGCGCTTCTCTCCCCCTGGCCAGTGTTTAAGTCTTCTAACGGTACGGGATGTATTATTCTGTCGATTTCAGAACATCCCACCTGCTGCTCTCCCATTGTCCTCAGATGACGCCTACGATTTTGTGAATTTCTTTGCGATTTTTATTTATGGCCAGCCAAGGCGAAACGATTCTGCCCGCACTCCGCAGATGCAGCAAATCTGGTGGAAAAAGTATCCCGAGGCTTTGTGTGGCCGGTGCATTTATTATAATTTGCCACCTTAAAATTGCATTGCAGTTATCATGTTTCCCATTTTTCCCACTAACGGACTTACGATGTCGTTATGATTTTATAAAGCTACTCCTAATTTAGATACATTGATGGAGTCTCTGTTCATTAAAGAGGAATAAATGGTCAACCCTTTATTATGTCTACGTTTGAGGGAAGGTTTATAGCAATTTGTATTGTTTTGGTATCCACACTTAAAATTGCTGTACAAAAATAGCCGTAGTGCAAAACCTGTTCAATTGTAAGACTTGTGCCAATGGAGACATTTATTCAGGACGACTAAGAACAGATCAAATCATTCATCATCATCAACATTGCCAATCTGACCGAAACCGCTTTTCCATACGATGTGTGCGAGGTCCTTTCCTTGCTATACCTATTCCACAACAAATCAAAGTGTTAAATGAAATTTGCTAACTATGAAGTGCTGAAACTTTGCATATAAAAATCGAGTTCGGTTCCACAATGGTTCGTTATTGCAAAGCAATAAGCAAAAACTTAGCGAAAAAGTGGTTTCATTTGCAAAATCAAAAAAGACTTTCCAGTGATAAATCACGTACTCCAAACATCATGTGAACAATTCTGTGAGTGCGTCAAACCGTTTTGAAGAAGGCTGGCCAATCCCACAGCCTGTGCTAATGGTTTAAAAAGCTGGCAGACAAGCACCCAACGACGAAAGAGTCCAGTGAAATGGTCGGGAGAAAAATTATTATTAAAAATTAAAAAATAAACCGCTTACAAAAAAATTCGGTTAAGTGCGAGTCGGACTCGCACATGAAGGGTTCCGTACCATCGTACAAGATATAACACTATGTACATTTTAAACACTTTTGTAAAAGAAACAAGAGGGGCGCTATAACATAAGCGAAAATTATTTTTTATAATTTGCTTGGCGGCGATTTTAAAATTCGCTATCTTGGTTTTTCAATATTTGTTGCTATAGCGGCAATAGAAATATGTCCTCTATGAAACGCTTCATGAGACACAGTCCGTTGACAAACAGACGAACAGCGGAGGCTTGCGAATATGGTCCCGTAGGGCACCCTTCGGGTACGGAACCCTAACAAGGTCATATTAATATTTTGAGTAGGTAGGTACCAACTAAGAATTTTATTTAAACTTTAATATTGCATTTAAAGCAGACGGGACCCATTTGACATCCCAGTTGAAATAGTGAATAGGTACAATGACTCCCGCCTGCTTTAACTGAAATATTAAAGTTTAAATAAAATTCTTAGTTGGTACCTATCTACTTAATATATTAAATTGACCTTGCTTTTTGCAGCCGGGTTTTCATATTTATTTTTTAATAATAATTTGTTTATAACTTTTTACTTTCAGATAATATGTAGAGTAGGTAAGTAATGTTACGACATGATTTAAACAGGCAGCTCCTACTCATAACTAGTAATTTTGCATACTACCATGATGATAGTGTTATATCACATCCAGAAATTGTCTTTGTTATATTATGGTAATGAAGTCACATAGTTTGTCGTATTCTGCTCGTCAAACTCTTTCTTTTGGTATCCTTGTCATGGGGGATGTCAAGAAAAAAGTAATCCGGCAACTTGGGGAGTCCGCCATATTGGATTTAGAATAACGTCGCATACATTATGGTACTTTACTCGTCAAACCTTTTCAATTGGTATCCTTGTCAAGGGGATTTTGAAAAAAGGGGTTATCTTCGGCAGTCTGCTATATTAGGTTTAGAATGATGACACACAGTTTGTCGTAGTCTATTCGTCAAACCCTTTGATTTAAGGGGTAACACCACTCTAGCGACCGAAAAAAACGCCTAATTTTGACAATTTATTTTGGAAGTATGGAAAAAGGGACAGGATTTCTTTTCACAGGGTTTGTTTAGCAGTTATTGAAGTATGAAAAAAAAAATAGTTTGTTATAATTTTAATACAAAATGGCGGCGGCAGAGCCAATCTTTGAAATCGCCTTTTTTCTAAAACGCCTTCTCGGGAGTACGGATTTCTCGTAAAGTATAAGACGTGGAACAAAAAACAAAAATATTTTATAATCTATATACTATTGCTTATGGAAGTACGTATGATTTTTTTTTAAAATAAATTTTTGAAGAAATGGTGCACTTTTGAAAAAATTAATTTATTTTTGGCCAAAAAATAAGCAGTAAATTGTTTATAAAAAAAAAAGTTTGCGTTAGATAGAAAAACTGCTACGTACTTCCATAGAGAATATAATTGTGAAGCTTCTGTCAAAATTTTAAATCGATACATACAACGGTGTTCAAGTAATCTGTCCTCCCAGTTTGAAAAATGTGGTTTCGAGAAAAACGCGATTAAAGTTTTATGAGCACTTAAATTCTTGAAATTTTGTTTTCTCTAATCTGCGATGCCTGCACCATACATTAGGCCATCCGCGTTGATGCTCGCCTCATCCTGTTCTTTCCTGGATGATTATAAATACAATCGGGCCTTTCAAAATTCTAGAGTGGTGTTACCCCTTAATACCCATGTCAAGGGGGTTGTGAAGAATAAGGTGATCTGCCATTTTGTGGCATTCGCCTCATAGTTTATTATATTTGACTCGACAAACTCTTTCAGTTGATACCCATGTCAAAGGGAGTTGTGAAGAAAAAAAATTACGGCTGACGGCATCAATATTTATTTTACTCAGAAATTATATATCCTATAACACTTCCACGATTAAGGCGAATCTAACGACACCTCACTTATGAAATTCCATCAAGCCGTTTAGGCTACAGGATGCGCCAAAGACGGACATACTTATGTACATACAGCCGAAAAACATAACCCTCCTTCTGGCGCAGTAAGAAAAAGGGTCTCGCTGAACATTTTGGGTATCCATCGATTTTTTTGTAATCTTTTGGGAGCAGTGGTGAGCACAAAACTTAGTCTCCGGGATTGCAAACTCCCCCATTTGTCCACCATCTTTCAAATAAGCGTGTGAACGGTCGCTAACCGTTATGCTCGCCACACTACTCATTTAAACTACACGTTCGCCGAACAGCGTTGTTGGACCGACAAACGACGATCGTTGCTATGTAAATACATATATAGGCCGTAGGCCATTAGGAATTCAGGCCGACTAGTTTGTGAAGGGCCGGCCGAATGTCCGGTGTGTTCCAGCGCGCCCCTTGATGAGCTAAAACTTCTTTCACGTCTCCCACCATTATACTAACTATGGTATGCACGAGCCGACTTCGTCAATATCGGGTCTCTTTAACCAACACTGGATTTTAACTACTCGAAGCACCAGCTAAATATTAATTTGCTTTGTTAGAGTTACTACTTTTGATTTTCGGGGGTTAATATATATGTATATTATATTATATTATAGTTATTTTATACGCTGACGATTTAATTTTATTCGCGCACTCACCACGAGATTTGAGATGTAAATTGATAACTCTTGATGAATACTGTGAAATGAAAGGTTTAACTGTAAATGTTGATAAAACGAAGGTGATGATTTTCAAAAAAGGTGGCGGGAAATTGAAAAAATCGGAACAAAACTTTGTATATGGCGACAAATCATTGGAAATTGCTAACACTTTTGAGTATTTGGGCATCACCATATCGAGCTCTTCTTGCAAAAACGAGAAAGGCTATTGGCGCACTTCTATCTACCTTGAATAGAGCGAAAATTGATTCCTGGGATACCAGAATCAAACTCTTTGATACGACAGTACTTTCCATTCTTCTTTATGGCTCCCCAGTTTGGGCGTTACGCTATATGGAGGAATTGGAGGTCATCCAAACAGATTTTTTTAAAAGGCTCTTATTGCTACCAAGAAACACCCCTCATTGTATCGTTAGACTAGAGTGCGGCGCCACACGTATTGCTTTGAAAGTATTATCCCTGACATGGAAGTTTGTCATTAGAATATTGAAAATGGAAAATGATCGTTTGCCTAAAATGTGCCTACTCAAAATGCAGAGCTCCCATAGTCACACTTCAAATCCGAAATACAACTGGGTCTGTCAACTGGAAAAATTATTGTGTGAAATTGACTTCTCTTGGATTGTCTAAATGAAAATAAAGCTATTGATCTATATGCCAACTATCTTCGAGCTCTGGATTATGAGAAGGTCACAAACTGCAACGCTTTACAACTACGCTTTAAATATTTTGATGTAATTCCTTTTTCGAATTTCCACTGTCCGCCAAACATTTGTAAAGTCCTGGCACAACTGAGAATGTCTTCAAAATATATTTGTAAGCTGACCTTTTCTAGACACACTTTTATAGTTGATCCCAGAGAAATATGTACAATCTGTAATTTGAATGAACTCGAAACCTTAGAACATATAATGCTGAAATGTCCTCAATATCAACCGTTCAGAAATCATTTTGTAAATATTGTGGCAGTTACTCAGAATAACCGAAACGAAAATGAAATTTTGTGTAACATCTTAAATTGTGATTCCGTAGTTAAAATGAAAAAAGTGTATTTTTATATCAGCAATTGTATGCGTTTGAGAGCTTTTCTGCGAAATGATTGATCATCTAATCTATTGAAAAATTTTATTTTTAAGAAATGTAAATAATTATTGTATACCCCTGTGGGAACCTTGCTATAGGGACATTTGTAACCCCCTTAAATTTAGCAATAAATGAACTTGAACTTGATATTATATTATATTGTAGTAAGCAATTATTTGATGAAGAGAAATAAATAAATAAATAAATAAATAGACAGGCTTGACCAAACGAAGGATCTGAGAATATATTTTAACAGCCACTTCTCTTTCGAGGATCATCTTCTTGCCACTGCCAGCAAATCCAGCCTGGCTTTGTTAAACGATGATCTGAAGAGTTTGATGATCCATACATTTATATTAAATTACCAAATTTATCATCACATACGTTATGCAATGGTGATTATATAAAGAGAGAAACACATAAAATGAGGACATATTTTCACAAAACCATCAAAGAATTTCACGTTCGCTACTTTCGCGCTAATGTTCCATACTAACTTTCAGCTAACATATTTCATAAGCAGCTATTCTTGTTTTTAGATACGTTTGTTTATTAATTCATGCGATACAAGACAAAATTCAGAAAATTAAGTCCTCCAAGACTATGCTCGGGATCCGCCACTGCTCCGTACCATAATAAACGCTTGTTTTTTTTAGAAAGGAGAGTATTTTTTTACTGTTAGTTTACGCATTTATTTATAAATGTCACAGAATTGTGGCAAATTAACATTAAAATGTTTATCAAACGCCAACACTTATCGCACCTTGTCGCAGTCATAATCGGAGGCCGTTTAACCATAAAAATGCTGTTTCGCCCAAAATCAAGCAGGAGTGAAAAATGGCTGAGAGCGTGGAAAAGCTACAAGTGTCTGATGTCGAAATGAGCCTCATTTCCCGCTGTCTACAAGCCACCTATTTGGATTGATTACAGCCACCCAAGAAGCGCTTCGTCATTCCCAGCTATCTCAAGAAGTCGAAAACGCTGAGTTATGGCACTCCTGCCGAGTCTTACCGAGGCCTGCGAGGAGCGCCAAAGGATCAAAAGTACAATCGTACCCCTGTGCGCCAGGTGGCAATCGCGGTTGATGGTGACGATGCCTACCTACCCCCTTTTAACGCCGCCTGATTCCCGTGCTGTATGCGACCGCCCTTTGGGTGAACATTTTCCGGCTTACGCCCTACCACCCTTCTCGGAGGGTATTTCCGCGTGGTGTCTAGTCTGTCAATGCCAAGACGAAGCTTTCTTGCCTTCCCCTAATCGTCTCACTGCGCGCCTCAGAGCGGGGCTATCATCGTCTTCATCACCTTCCGGCTGGCCTTGTTATTATTTTCATGGCGAGATTAATCTCTCCCCCCGGGAATGTTTGTGCAGCCCATTTGCAGGGAATCTGATGGCCACCGTCTTAGGAACATCCGTGGTCCAGAGCTCTCGTTGTTGCTGCCACTGTCGATGCCAGTGATGCTCACGGGAAAATGTGTAGCATGATGTTTTCACATCCACAACCGGCCCGAGTATGTGAACTACTTTTAAGGGTTGTCCCGAGATCATTTCACTTCTTCATTCCACTTAGCTGCACTTGAGAGGAAATCACATCCGACGGAACAAAAAGATGAGATCCGACGAGATTTGAAGGATAACGAGTTCATGATGCGAATTATCCGGCGATAGCGTGGCACTAATTGGGCCTACAGGAATCTCTCCGCGATGGCTCTGCGTTAGTAGCCAGGGGATCCGAGTGACCTTTATCTTACATGGATGAGGTAATGGGACTTTCTTAGGAAAGAGTACCTGGTAACGTTAGCTTCGCTGCATGTACTTCACGTTAAAGTATTTTGAACACAAATAAAAACAACAAATTAATAGTGAGGTTACTTTTGCAACATTTCAAAACTGTTAAACTGTTAATAGTGGAGCGCCGTAAGATTTATACCTCCGAATCCAGGGCCAGGCAATGAATCTTTATATAAACCTTTGAAATGTGTTTTTAACAATTTATAAAAAAATGTTAAAAAAAATTTTTACGCGATTTAAATTATTAATTTTTCAGAGTCTTCTTTTATTTTTATTAGTTTAAAGCTATATTTTGAAAAGGAGAACTATTACAAACTTATTCTTGGGCCTCAAGGGACTGCAGGTATAAAGGTGAGGGGTGGGGGCAGTGGCGTAGCGTAGTGGGGGCGGCACTTTAGGGGGCGGCAAAATTTCACAATAAATTATAATAATATCTTGTAAATATTTGAACCATCTCATATTTTTGTTTCGGACCGATCGAAATGAGCATTCATTACTTATACTGTGCCGAAATCGGGGAATCCCTTTTAGGCCAGACGGCGAGGAGGTAAAAACATTAAAAAGTGTATTATTCGGGCACAGGCGAGATTATTGTTGGAATCGCTTCGTTTTAGGGTGTAGTTCAACCTCCTAAGTTTGCTTACAAATTGTTGGTGTGCTTGATTTGATAATTAACTATTAGTGACGAAAATAGTGTTTTTTTCTCTATTTCCTTTAATATCTCCGTTCCTTTGACTTTGAGATTTTTAATTTCAGAATTTATTTTGTAACAAGTATGTATAATATGTGTACGCAAAAGCGGGCTGTTGATAGCCTTGAAGAGAATCGTTGGTTTCTTTTGCTGTCTCTCTCGTGTTGACGTGTAATGCATCCTCCTCCTCCAACCCACTTATCAGAGAAAATCTTATATTCTTGTGATATTCCCACATATCAGTTCTTTTTGTTGCTGGGTTTCAAGATTATATTTAAGGTCTTTTGTACAAGAAATGTTTACCAGAGCCGTTTTTTCCTATCAACACTTCTACTTAGAAAAATTTCAATTTTTTTTTTGTGGGATATCAGTTTTTTTTGTTGTCGATTTATAGAGTATACCTTGAATTAATTAGTTCAGGACGTTTTTTAGCAGGAGTCACTTTTTTCTTATTAACGTATATGGCGGGCGCGTACACAGGAGTGGTTTTTAGGTTTGAACTTCCCCCTACCTCCCTCCTTCCCAAATGTCTGCAAAGTTGTTGTGCGCCAATTTGCGGCGATTTAAATGGCGATTATACCATATAAAGAAAAAAAATTTCAAATTGTCTTAAAATTGCCTTTAATTAAGGTTATGCCTTTTGAAAAACCCAAAAAAATGTTGTTTTACTAGGAATCTATAACGGCTACGGGAAAGTGTGCAAATCAGGATAATTTAGGACGACTCCAACCAAATAGAGGACCCAATATACTGCGAATTGCGGGGGCGGAATTGGTGAGATGCGTGCACGCGTGTTCTGGGCTAGACCGTACGGAATTGAACCTAACATCGAAATTCTCAGAAGCGGCCAAAAATTCTGCTGCAGCGATTAAAAATTCTTAGAAAATCGCACTATATCTGCCTAAATTCTGTGCCATTGCGCAAGGGTAAACATACATAATGCGCAATATCTTACCAAAATGGGTGACTTTTTCCAGAGATTGCAATATCCCAAAGAGATTCTTTGTATTAAGGGGTTAAGGTGATTCGAATCACAAAATCCTCAATATTATCCTTAGTGCAAGGAATTTAAGGAATACAATCTTATATTGGTAATTAAGCCGCCGGACACGAAACATCAATGTTGAGCGATGGCGATGTCAAACATCGTGACTTCAATGCTACGAGCAAATAATCGAAGCGACTTATGACATTAAACTTGGCTAATTGGCTAGTTCTTGATACAAACGCTGGTAACCCTAGCTCATATTATACAAAAGATCCGCTTCTCAAACTTCGGTGTGATGACTTTAGTAAATGAGAGAGTAGGCGTGGCCTATTACATGCGATAGCCGCGATGCAGGATGGAGAACATTATGCAAAGCGTGCCGTAATGACGACACCAAAGTATCGCAACGTCGAAAATAATGACGTCACTGACACACGCGTGAACTGACCTCTTACTTTTTGGTTAAGTGGTCTGAAAGGTGAAGGAGGAGGCACGAAATTCGTAGAAAAATGTTGTTTTACTAGGAATCTATAACGGCTACGGGAAAGTGTGCAAATCAGGATAATTTAGGACGACTCCAACCAATATACTGGGAGCGAATTGCAGGGGCGGAATTTGTGAGATGCGTGCACTCGTGTTCTGGGCTAGACCGTACGCAATTGAACCTAACATCGAAATTCTCAGAAGCGGCCAAAAATTCTGCTACAGCGATTAAAAATTCTTAGAAGATTGCTCTTTATCTGCCTAAGTTCTGTGCCATTGCGCAATGGTAACCATATTGCGCAATACTTTGCCGAAATGGGTGACTTTTCCCAGAGATTGCAATATCCCAAAGAGATTCTTTGTATTAAAGGGTTAAGGGAATTCGAATCACAAAAACCTGAATATTATCCAGAAGATCCGCTTCTCAATCTTCGGTGCCATGACTTTAGCAAATGAGAGAGTAGGCGTGGCCTATTACTTGCGATAGCCGCGATGCGATCTGTGAACAAACGTCGGATAGAGGTTGCATACAAATGAGGCAATGCGAACAATGTAGTATGCAAAGCGTGCCGTAATGACGACACCAAAGTATCGCAACGTCGGCTCACCTCACCCTCCCATAAGACGTTTCTTTCTTTTCTCCTTAAATGAATGCTTAACCTTCTCACCCACCCCTGCGGGACCCTTCACCGACAGAAGCGGTGAAAAATTCTTAGAAAATTCTCGCAAATTCTCGCAAATTCTCGCACAGCATACCCCACTTGGGCGCCCTATGATATGCAATATCGCCAATTTTCGGACATACCTACCTACGAGCAACGGTTTCCGAGATATTAGCATTCAATCATTAATTACACAAACTAGGAGACTGGGGGCGCTGGCAACCCTAGCTCATATAGCTCAGAACAGAAATTGAGATGAGACTTTAGCAAATGAGAGAGTAGGCGTGGCTTATTAATGCGTTTACATGCGAATAGCATCGCAATTACTTAAAAATATTATTTCAACCTCGGGTTATAATGCTTTGGCAGGCGCAGAGTTTTTTTCAACACCGGCGCCCTACCGGACGCCTTGATGGCAGGCGCAGAGTTTTTTTCAACACCGGCGCCCTACCGGACGCCTTGATTTTTAACGTTTGAATCGAATCGAAAGGAGCTTGCAAAAGTTCCTTTTGGATAATAATAATATGTTACTAAAGGGGCTAAAATTCTCAAAAACTCATTTAGTTTTGCAAGCTCTTTTCGATTTAATTTGGATTCATTTTAGCATAAATTTGACATTAATTTCAAAACAGAACAATAATATTGTGTTATTGAATACGCTAGAAATCCTAAATTTCGGTTGGTGTATCGCTGGTGTTAACCTAATTTAGTGGAACATGCGCTCTATTTGGTTTTGTATATGTATAAGTACTGAAATAAAATATTTTATAAATTACAACTTCAATGTGTGTTTTATTTGGAAACATCTGCACGTTTCAGGTTGTTCGCGGTTCAGTGCTATAAGTATAACTAAATATAGTTCAATTCAAATTAATAGTTGGAGCGCTAGTGACTGATTTGCTTACAGTATTTTAGAAAAGGCGTGAAGCGTGAAGAGTCTTACGAAGGTATTGAATATAGAAAGGTTGATCTTACACTCACGCGTGGCCGGGACCTAATCGGGTCACGCATGAGAGTAAGATCGGTCTTTCTGAATTTAATGCCTTTGTAAAAGTCTCTGAACTGATTTTAAGCCTCTTTAAAATACAGCAAAACCGTCGCTAGCTGGTCTATAATAAAATTTACTGAACGATTGTAACAATTATTACAATTTGTCAGTGAATCCTATTAAACTGTAATAAAAGTCATTGAATTATTTACTGACATTTTTAATAACTTTCACAATTCCGCAATAACAGCTATTGCATATTTAATAAAATTTGTAGTTTAATTTATTTTTATCTACTGTAAATTATACTTTCCTATGTAGTCGCTTTTATTACATATATCACAATACAATGTATCATTTCTGTAACACATTTTATTATTCATTGTCATAAGTTCAATCTCACTGTAATAAAAAAATTTATTACAATGTAGTACTTTTTGTAATAATATTTATTGTATGTAATAAGCTGAATATCTATTGCATTTTTAATTGATATAATATCAATTTTAATATTATAAAATTTATTGCATCCTTTCTCTCAGTGAAGGAAGCCTGATCGCTACCAAACTTCTCAATAGCTTACGGCAGATAAACAGTAAAAGTAAATAATAAAATAACTGTAAAAAATATTTTTTGAAAAACAAGCTTTTTAGGTACCTATAGGAACCTTACACGTACGGCCGTTTCCGTCCCTAATTTCTACGACCTACAGACGTTTTAGTGAATTTTTAAAATTCAAAAATCATTAAGTATGCTTTGATTTCTTGATTGATAAGACGTTGAAAACAAACAAAAAATGAATTTCATATTTGTGATTGTGGGAGTTTTGATTTTCAATAATCGCCTTGAAAAGTCAATTCACGCGTACCGGTACACCATGTTTGATTTTAATGTAAAATCTCTTTGCAATGAAAATAATTGCGGTCCTACGAACAATTTGAGCCACACTATTTGTATGCAGGTAGGTGAATATTTTGTCATGCATTAAATCTTTGTACTCACGTTCAGCCCATATAGAAACCATCGGAGCAATGTGGGACACTGCCATTTTATCCATTAAAAATGCCCCGGGATATTAAGTCTAAATCGCTAATGGGTATCAATGGTATACGCAATAGGGTTGCTAATCAATTCGATATTGGAAACATGAACATACTGGTGACAGAATATGCTTTATTATATTATATAACCTTTTGCAATAATTATTAAAATATACTTAATTGCAGCACTGGGACAGATATCTAGCGCTCATGGCCGACAAATCGCTGTTGAGATGCATAACTGCCAATGACCCATGCAACTTCTTATGTAAGGCAGCACGTTTTGCTTGAGGTGTGTTGGTGGAAATGTTCAAACCATATCATTTCAGATTCCGCAGAATACCCTATTGGGCAAACCTTAAACTATTCGACCGATCCACCAAAACAGAATGTATGGTATGTCACTCCAATAGGTTCTTGGTACACAGAGATGTTCACTTCAGCGAGTGAAGTTCCAGAAAATATAGAGGACCTTAAACAACAGTTAAAATATTATAACAATTTTCCACAGCTCGTTTGGCCAACCTCTGAGTTTGTGGGTTGCGCCGCTGCAAGGTTGGTTAACTTTATATAAGAGCATGCGCACACTGCGGGCAAGACATTCTTAAGACCTTTTCTACGTGAGAATACGATTTTTGCAGCAGCAGTATTTTAAGGCAGTTTTTACCGTTCGTTCATAAAATGGACATAGAAGAAGTATGTATGTAGTTTCGTTTATGTGCATGCACAACACCGGTTACAACTGCTACGGAAAAATAACGGTCCCTATTTTCAAGATCCGTCATATTTTTAACTTTCTCTGGGGAAATCACAAGAACCATTTATTTTAAAATTCATAAACCTTTATTTTTTAAGCACGAATAAAACCCAAAATGAAACCTTTTGTGCATTGCATTTACCCTCTGAGAAGTGCCACATCGCGCAAGGGTTTCCCAGATTTTCAGAGAAGAAATAACCGCGAAAATGTTAAAGAGGTTTGGGGCTTTTCGAGCCACAGATGTAAACGACGAGTATACCATAGAATACTTGGACTTGAAGGTTTTGGCTTCTCTGAAGAAAAAAATAACAATTTTGCGCCGGCAGAGGTATTTTGCACTGACGAATGCACTTATATATTTCTTATGCCCACTATCCAATGAGCAAACCGAACCATGAACCAACAAACCAAAATGCTGTTGCCCTTTCCCTCTCATTGTAAAATGAGTCTCCCGGATCGGGAGTCAAGTTCCGTCATTTTCCTCTGTTGTATTTCAGTCTACAAAATATTTTGTAAAAGGCACATTTCAGTCTATGAGATATTTTGTGCAGTATATAAAATAGTGTGTAAACAATTTGTAAAAGGCACATTTCAGTCTATTAGTCAGAAACTTAGAAAGGGAAAAATGACCTGGGGCAAATTTAGCTCCTGGGAAAAAAGACTAAGGGGAAACAGGGACTCGGGGAAAATTATAATAGAGAGGGAAAAATGACCACGGTAAATTAGACCCCCTACCAGTGTCCCGTCTCGCTCGTGTTTTGGAAGATATGTTCTAACTTTTCGTTTGTGTTAGTTAAACCATTTGATTTGTCACATTTAATTCAGCAGGTTTTAGTAGTGGTTCAGGTACAGAAAAATTATGATATTTACGCCCTTTGTTGTTATTTTTAGTCCAATGAAATAAACGTTTGACTATATAAAACAGTTAATAAGGACCTAGAATTTTGTTACGACCTAGAATTTTATTAGGACCAATTTAATATTCTCACAAAACCTCTAAAGTTTCCTTTAATACTACTCCTTCAAAAAAAAATGTGTGTTAGGTTCTGTGTATCGTGTGTATACCGCAGGTAAGAAATGTCTGAAGTGGCTCTACCTGTGACTGTATTACGAAATTCATTCATTTCGAAATTCGAATTTCAGTTCACTCACAATCAAAATAAAGAGAACTATCTGGCACCTCATCTACTTATGTACGAACGCATTTTAATCAGTCAATTCAGCCAATCAACTGGTCGGTGGTTGGTTCGTTGTTGGTTTGCTAATTGGAGAATTTATGTATGTGTGCACACTTTTTACGCAGAATTATCGTATCTCTCCCGAGTAACAATTTATAAAATAAATGAGGAAAACTCCAAACGAATCCATTGCATAGGTAGTTTTTGGTTCACCGTTGCGTTTACCTATTGAAGATGCTTTGCAAAAATGTATCATTCCAATTTCTCCTAATTAAACTGACTAACTAAGGCATTGCCTAAAGGAGTTCTTATGAATACAGCAGTCTATACATTCTGTAATCGGATGATAGGATGAACGCCTAGAGGAACGTCTAGACCGATTTTAGCAGATTATGTATCAATCGATTCATCTCAGTTACGCATGTGATCCTTGTTTTATTTTTAGACTAAATTTATTCGGTGTTTCTACTATCTATAGATAGTCAATTATGACAATTAAAGACATGTAATATATGCCAATGGTAATCTACTTTTCGCAAAATTTATTCTAAAAGTTTTTAATTAAAGCTTATTTGGGATGTCGCAAGTTGGAGCTGCTAACTAACGAAGGATAAAACCTATTCCTATACAAAGCTATTTTAAAACCAATGTGGACCTAGGTTCTCCAGTTCTATGGCACGGTAGCCAAGTCAAATATTTCCTTCAGAGATTCCAATCAAAGGTTTTCTACCTTTGAAATTTTGAATTTTGTTTACCTCAAATAGTTTGAGTCACGGCTCTTGAAATGTCGGGAAAATTTCCAAAAAAGAGAAATATGGGTAGTTCTAGCTAATTTGTACCTAGAGCTTCTTAACTACGAGTCCTATTATAAAGAGCTATATAATAACTTTCATACTAGAGTAAATCTGATATGATTTGACCACCAAATGTTTCGCTATGCCAAATAGGTCACGAGTTACAAAGTTTTGAAAAATTTAAAATATGTGAATAAAAGGATCTTTTTGATATTCGAAGCTGTTGGAAATGTACAGGTGTTAAACGGACCATGTTTACGCAATGTATCATGCGAACTTGAACTTTCACACACGTTTTTCTCAAAATTGCATTTTTCAAACTGGTTGATACGATATCTCAAAAAATAATTAGCCGATTTCGCTAAAATGTTTCGTAAATTTGCGGTACACTCAGTACATCTTTTGTTCTAGTCGGTAATAGAGTCATTGTGATATCATTCATAGTTTCTTTTTCTTGTTTTTTTTAAGCTGAAAAGTCGGAAAACCTGATTCTATTTTACAAACTGTGCCAAAAATATCATTTTCAAAAATTTGACTTAATTCTAGTACCGGCAATAGCTACAGGTCTACAGATTAAAAAAAATTTAATTTTTTTAATTTTGGTTGAGCAGTACAGACAAGTTTTTTTTACATACATATGTGTTTCTTCGAAAGCTGTAAAGTCGAATCTGGGTGGTTGGTAAAACGTTAATAAATATATAGTGAAAGTTCCAAGTGAGTATCTTTTCGTAGTTCGTGAAAAAAAATATTCTAAAAAACCAAAGAACGTGGGAAATCTTACATCTTACATAGGTACATCATTTATTAAAATCTGTCCAGTCATTCGTCTAGGCTAGTCTAGCATACGATCCAACAGTAAAACTGCAGTGGCACGTTGGTTTAAGATAGCTTAAGTGTCTGCCAAAAATTAGGTTTTCCGGAAACA
Source organism: Neoitamus cyanurus (assembly GCA_947538895.1). Lineage (NCBI taxonomy): Eukaryota > Metazoa > Arthropoda > Insecta > Diptera > Asilidae > Neoitamus > Neoitamus cyanurus. The sequence continues at coordinate 9,177,471 of OX384547.1, forward strand.
CAAAATTTTTGGTTTGCTCAACAAGAAGCACTACACAATTGTTTCCTTTCCTTTATATTCTTTATTCATTCAGCTCAAATCGTTCTTTTATTGCTGCGTGCAACATATTGTATTCTCGTCTGGGGAATAACTTGCAATTACGAATATTGGTACAGTCTCCCGGGATTCAACTCGGGCCTATTACCTTTTTCTAAATATATCTAATTTAATGCGCTACATCTAGTTTTCTATTTTAGACATATAAGGGGCTATATTATGACATGCTTTTTCTACCCAAGAGGTGACATAAAGGATTTTAGTAGAGTAGTTTTGGAAGGCCGTCCATGCACTCTATGCAGTACAGAACGTCCAACATGTTCTAGAGTGTTTAGAGGACTTTGTGGACTTGGTAAGATATTGCTATTGTGCTTTTGTGTAATATATAACAAACCTTCATATATACCCATCCTTGTTTCAAGGATATATATCTAATTTTACTGCTGATTTAGTTTTAATCCATTCACTTCAATTAACAATTAATTAACTCAACTCATTTCGTTTTTATCGCTCGGGAAATTTGTTTGGATTTTTTTTCTTCTAAATATTCGTTGAACATATTTCTTTACTATATCTTTTCTTAACTATTTATTTATCTGGTCGGTGCCCTTTGCTTATTTGTGAATTAATATTGGAATACTGAAAATAGGATCACTTTTTCAATTCGATATCAAATTCATTCACCTGAATTAAGTGCTAAAATTATTTTTACAAAAAAATCAATATTCAACTGAATGAGGGGTATCTCAATGGACATCAAAAGGACATCAAAAGGTCAACGGCTTTTTTGATATCTGAGAACGTAGGCGACCACCCATTTGAATTTTCGTATTGATATTTCATTGGAATCAATATTTGAAATCAGTGACGTGACTCCTAAAATCCCCCCCCCCCCACAACTTTAGGAAAATCGAAATACTCGACTATATACCGGTTGACACTTTATATTGTTTTTCTTTTCTTCAATTCTCCTCTCCTCCATAGTTGGGAGTCGTGATTCTGGGTGAAACCCATAATTTCGATACGGTTTTAAAAATAAACAACATATACCATCCGTGATCGCGAAAAAACACAACTGTGCTAAATCTACTCAATGATTGACCCGAACATAGACATATTCAATCTACCTGGTAGCTTTCATGTAGAAATTTCTCAAGCTAAATTTTTTTAAAAAAAGTATCGGCGAGTGGGGAGAATAGTAGTTCACTGAAATTCTTCGTTTTTATTTCCCGCTTACTGTTCTGACATATACAGATGTTTGAAAAGGAACCAATTCACCAGTGATTTCAGAATAACTTTTTAATAAGAGGGCACAACTAGTAAAATCTTAAAAGAGTGAAAAGCAACCTGCCAAATTCCACATTTCAAATGAGTTACGGGATATTTTAAAATAAAACTTTTTACTTTCCAAAATGTTGAGTTATCAGGAAGTCTGCATATGGGACATTCCATGCCAAATCACCGAGTTTTTGACTCGCCATCTTCGATTTTGCTCATTTTTTTAAAATGTAGCTTGCATACCAATTCTTACCCTTTTATTCCAAACCGTTATTGAAAAATAGATTTTTTAATTTTTAGGCGAAACATTTTCAATTAATAATAGACTAGTAATAAATATCGATATCAATAAAAAGTAGGATAACATTTTTTTCGTCTTTGAATGAAGTTTCCGAAACAAATTAAAAGAAAATTATTCGAAGTAATTATCACTTAGTTATTAATGTTTAAATATTAAAATCGACATTTTCAAAAAGTCCGACACCTTCAAATATTAACACCGATATAATTGTTCGAGTGGTTATTAAAAAATTTACCAAATATGAACATCGGGTTCTCAAAAATTGAAGAATATAGTACAATGAAAGAAAAATTGTAAAATCACTTGAGAAATGCAAAACCGATACCAGCGACACAGAAAATCGGTAAAGTTACGCCTTTATTATATTCTATTGTGAAAGTAAAGTCGTTATCCCTCTCAGACAAGTTTATGATATCTACACATCACAGTACAATTAAAAAATCTGAAAAGCAATCGTTAAGTGAAAAAAATAATAATAATATTATTTGAAATGTAAAATAATATATTTAAAGCTGATTAAAATAATTTAATCCCTTATAATAAAATAGCTTTCATTTTTTTGGACGATCTATGCTCAAGAAAGTGAAATTATAGATACAGTGGAATCCGTTTATTATGACATCGAAGGGAAGTGACAAACACGTCATACTCAACGGACGTCATACAAAGCATTTTGTAGAAAATAAACAACCTCCTGTTTTTGTTAGGCATATATGTACATATGTATGTATTTATTTTAATAGAAACGCAGCGTATTATTCAAACATACTAAATCTAAAGCATCTAAATCTCAAAGCAAAGCTAAATCTAGAAAACTATCTTACATCTTACATAAAAAATCAATTATGTTTGTCTGCTTTTGTTTTTTCCTTATATTGTAATAACAGTCTCTAATCTATAAACGCGGCAAAAACATTTGCTTTTTCCTGTAACATAGGGCCGCTGACGGGTATTCCTTTGTTTCTCGTGATTTTAAACCACTCAATTAACGCTTGATCAACATTTTCCTGACGCGATTTTCGACGCCTCTTTGGTTTTAAAACATTTGAATTGAACGATTCGTTAATCTGGTTCTTGTTTTTAAAAATCATTGAGATTGTCGAATGACCAACCTCAAATTCTTTGGCGAGAGATGAGTTTGATTCTCCATTTTCCAATCTGCATATTATTGCATCTTTCTCCTCAATCGTAAATGCTTTACGTTTTACGCTCATTTTCTTCACAAATCACTAACAAAAAATGCGTAACCTTCGACCAGCAATTACTCACTGAGAATCAAAACAAAAACAGATCACCTGCCAGACACGCGCCAAACGTCGTCGGGCCCTCGTGACCCTCCCGAACACTGCCGAAGGTGTTAGAAATCATATTCGTCACTATAACCGGATATAATTTATTAAAAATGGGTCATAATAAGCGACATGTCACTATAAGCGAAGTCATTATATCCGCCTTTATAATAAAGACTTTTATATGAAAACCAAACTTCGCTGTGTAGTTACTTCATATTAAGCGGTTGGTCAATATAGGCGGAGTCATAATAAACGGATTCTACTGTAATTCAATAATGAAAAAAAAATTAAGTTTTGAATATTCAAAAAAAAAATAAAAAAAAGATTATGATCACATCTTAAAGCCGCAGTTAAAGTTGCGTAATATAGAGTATAATTTTGGAAAATCAAAAAAAAATCGAAGGGGTCGTACCTTTTGAAAATGTCGATTTAAATATTTTCAGCACACGTGCGGGGTAAGTGGTACCTTACCGCACGGGTTTCCATGCGGTAAATCATCAATTAACCACGGTGCGGTAAGTAGCCGATTACCCACGATGGCTATTAACGCACTCGCTTCGCTCGTGCGTGTAACACCGCCATCGTGGGCAATCGGCTACTTAGGGCACCGTGGTTAATTTATGAGTTACCGAATGGAAACATGTGCGGTAAGGTACCTACTACTTACCCCGCACTCGTGCTGAAAAGTAGCATACGTAACTCGGGCGGTAAGTACCCGAGTGCCCATGATGGCTGTTAACGCACTCGCTTCGCTTGTGCGTCAACACCGCCATCGTGGGCAATCGGCTACTTACCGCCCTTGTATCGTAATATACTATTAAACCTTAATAACTAAGTGATTATTACTTCGAATAACATTCTTTTTTTTTTTCCTGAAACTACATTCAAAGATGAACACAATGTTGTCCCACTTTTTATTGATATAGATATTTATTATTAGTCTATCATTAATTAAACATTTTTTGCCTAAAAATTTAAAAAAAATCTATTACTCAATAACGGTTTGGAACAAAAAGCTACAAATTGGTGTATAAGTAGCTTTCAATACGTGCTAAAACTTATCAACTGATTTGGCATGGAATGCCCCATATACTCAATTAAGCCACTTGATAAATTGTATTAATATTGTTTTTTTTTCTTCCAGATCGGCAATTAATTTTCGAAGACGATTCGGCTGTAAGCCTTAAATTTAACACATATATTAGTTTGCTATGCTTTCTTGCATTATTGACTTTTAAGTGCTTATGTTTACTTCTTGCGGAGTGAATAAATATTTTATGATATATATACCCACAATTTATTTAAATTCTTTAAAGTTCAGTATAGGAGTGTCGTTTGATTAGTCGAAAGATGGCGGCACTTCAGCAGTGCTCTCACATCTTAGATGCTTTAAAGAAAGGTTGAACTCAAGTTGTAAGACAGATTCGGTGTTTAATATAGACCGCAATTCTAGTGGATGGAGCCAGAAAATCCAAGCTAAATGACAAATATCATGACGAGCCTGTACCTGCGTTTACATTTAGTGGCGTAGCTAAAAAGCACGCAGGGCCCCGAGCTTTGAGGTGCTCCGCTCACCCTAAAAAAATCTTTAAAATTAAATTTAATCAATCTCCAACAAAATAACCTCGCTTTTACCGCAGACATTTAAAACCCATTGAGCACAGCGTTTTGGCGGTTATATTTGTATGTATATGTACATAGATTTGTAAAAGTAAACGATCCAGACTCATGTAACGTAGGGCGTTTGCGTTACTTTTTATTAAATGTGCATGTGCAATGCAGGACCTTCGCGTTATTATTTATACTAAATATGTAAATAAAAGACAATTCTTAAACACAAACGAGTTAAACCCATGCACGAATCTACGGTAACCTGACGATAGAATGTTATGTGATAATTCATATTTAAATATTAGCTCCTAACTTCCTTTTAAAAAACTGCACTGAAACAATTACGTTCACTGAAAATATTATTTAATTTGTCGCTGGATATTGAAATTTTCATATATCAATGGAAAAGTTCTTGCATAGCACCGATTTATAAGGCTGGCGATAGAACTAATATTGGAAATTTAATTATAAATGCTGAAGAACATTATTGTGAATGAACAACATGGGTTCTTCGCTGGTAGATCTACTTTTTCCAATCTAGCGATACTTACTCACTTTTGCGCTCTGAACATAGAAAATGGTAGTCAAGTAGATGAACTGTACATAATGACTTTTCCAAGGCGTTTGATAGAGTATCAATTCCAAGTTTATTGCACCATACACAACATTTTAGATTTAATGGAGTTATGGTTTCAATCGTATCATGCAAACCGTATACAACGTGTAATGATAGGAGTCCTATACTCTAAAGATATAACTGCATCGTTTGGACTACCACAAGGGAGTCTTGGGCCTCTATTATTTATAATTTTTATTGATGATATTGTTGAAATATTTTATTTTGCTAAGTGCTTAATTTATGCTGATGACCTAAAATTGTTCGCGTCAGTTAGATCCTCAGAAGATTGCGCTAAGCTCCACATTGACTTAGACATGTTAGCTAACTGATGTAATGTCAATAACCTTTCTCTAAAAGTTACTAAGTGCAAAATTATGACCTTCCACAGATGAATAAATATAAGGGCTTGGGTTTCATTTATGATTGCAAACTTACCTTTTCATACCACATTGATTAGGGAGAATACGCAATGAAACGGACGCGGTATGAAACGGACACTATAGATATCTTAAACATTTCTCAATAAAATATTAATGTCTTTTGGTTGTTGGCAACACTGATGACCATAGATAAACCCACAATAATGACAGATTCCAGCAGCCATTATTTTGTTCACTTTTTCGCACGTTGTTGAAGCGCATGAGTTTTGTAAAAAATATTGTATTTTTCCAAAGATATGGAATGATGAGTTATAATCTTATCAATACTTAATTATATTGAATTTGGTTAAAATGTTTTTAGGTTAGATTCGCAATGAATCGAACAGGTACCGTCGTCGCGTTGAAACGGACGTCCGATTCAATGCGTCAGTGCCTGTTCGATTTATTACTCCTGCATACTGTAGTTTCTTAAAACTGGTTTTATTTATTCATCATCATCAGATGCCGCCAAAGAAGAGAATTCGTCCAGAAAAAGCTGCAAAAGAGTCTGCTGTGGAAGAAGTGCTAAAAAAAAGGACAGCCAATTCGCTCAGTTGCATCAGCATATAAAATACCGAAATCATATTTGGCGGATATTGTTAAGAAAGCTAAAGGGTCTTCAACTACGTTCACTCATGATCCCAATATTGGAAATAGAAGAATTTTTACCCAGGAGCTATGGACTAACTACAACCCAGGTGAAAGAGCTTGCTTACCAATTTGCAGTTGCAAATCATGTAGCCTCTGAAAAGTGGATTATGCGACAAAAGGCTACAAAAGATTGGTTTCGTTGGTTCATGAAAAGAAATCCATCATCACCAGTATGCAAACCAGAAAATACTTCTTTATCCAGGGCTACATCTTTTAACCAAGAAAATGTTAGTAAGTGTTACGAAAATAAAAAGATAATTGAGCCTCATATGATATGGAACCTTAACGAAACTGGATGTTCAATAGTGACCACGCTAAAAGTAGTTGCAACTCGGGGGTGTAAAGAAGTTGGACAGGTGACATCGACAGAGAGAGGACAGTTAGTCAAAATGCTTGGATTCATTACTGCTTCTGATGGCACCGTAGCTCCTGTATTCATTTCAACCACCATCAAGAAAGCATTTAAACTTTTAGGTTTTGTCAAAAGGAACACAAAAGAATTTCGTAATCCTTTTACCATTAGAAATATTTTTATGTCGGTAATTAGATCTGTTCTGGAATATGCAGCTTTCATATAGAGCCCTCAGCTCCTCCTCAGTGTCGAAAACCTGAATAGAATCGGTGGTGCAAAGAAGTTTTACTCGGATTTTATTAAAAAAATTTAAAATACATATCAGGAAATACAGTTTCATCACATGAAAGTCGATGTCAACTATTAGGGTTACAAATGCTTAGACAAACTTATTTGCGTGCCTTGTTCATAAGATATATTTGAACTAGTCATATTGATTGCCCTGAACTATTAGCTATAATAAACATTTATGCCCCTGAACGTACATTGCCCATGAGTAGAGCACTCCTGACCATAGAACGAATTATATATTTTCTGAAGTTGTCAGTGCATTCATTCAAAACATTAACAAAAATTGTATATTTTTTAATTTGATTTACCAAATTTGTGCTATTTGTGCCAAATTAAGTACCTATTGATTAGACGCAACGAGTTATCGAAGCGTGCGTCGGAATTAGTGTTTCATATGTACAAATGTGGCCGAATTACATAAAATGTTGAATGTGTAATGTACTTCTTCTTTTACTTACATTTGGGTTAACTTAATCAACGAAAGAAATAAACTCCAAAAATACCTAAATAATGTCTTTCTTCTGGCACTAGAGGTCTGCCTAAGGAAATTCTTTAATTAGACAGACGTGAACAAAAGACGCAGGCGATTATCTGGAGCTCATCAATTGAGCACAAAATTAAATTATCCCTCGTGAATGTGCGCAGCTGTGCAGAATTATGGGCCTCCTTAAGTTCACAAGTTTCAGCTAGCGAAACATGTGCGCTCCTTGTGAATCACTTCCTCAAGTGAACAGGACAACTCATGGGCATTGACATGGGGAATTCTTTTTTTGTTTTCGTTTTTTTTCTTTGCTTTCAAATGTATTTTGCTAGTGCTCCAATACATGCAAGCCAGCTTCCTTTTCTTTAGCTCAACTGACATCTGATTTCCATCATCCAGCAGTTTTTTATGACCTCGAGCTCCACGTCTAAATAGCTTAAGAAGAAAAGTGCGTAACTCACACGCACATGTCGTTCGCTTCGGCTATTGAATTTCAGGATTTGAAAGGATGATTTTGAGCTGGCTGGAATGCGGTAGATCTGAGATGACATCCGGATTTTGAAGAGCTTGCTTGGTTCCTTCGTTCTTGTTTAGTTATTTTTCTTTGAACCAGCCATGCCGTTAAGCGTGAGTGGATTTTAACAGTTCAATTTAAACCCAAAGAATCATGTGGAAGGCTGTAAAAAAAAACGTAAACCGATTTATTCACGATTACATAAAAGGATGTAAAAGATGAAGATATTTAATTTGTTTTTTTAAAGTGGGTTCCGTTGAGTATTTTTATTTCTCGAAATAACATATCCCACCAAACAAAGAAATTCCCTATAGTTCGAAAAAATCTAATCTGTTACCTTTTTATCAATCAGGAATTTTCTACTTATTAAATAATAGGCAAACTCAAGAAAAGGATTGCTTGTAAGATATTAGCGTAATTTGGATTACTACTTGGCAGAGCAAATAAATATATGGCCAAATTATTATCTTTGGACATTTCGATGATCTTTTTCTAAATAAAAATTTAAGTGTTTTATGATAAATATATTAGTATTTCTTTCGTCAACATTCTTTTTGCAATTTTTAATAATTGCAACCTACAGGGTATTCCATTTATAGCCTTTCTGCCTTTTATGGCCAAATCGATGCCATTTTCCCAGACATCCATCTTTGATTCAATCGATTCTGATTTAGTGCGTAGGCACTTTTCTGCTACCTTTCGTTTAAAAATAACCCATATATTTCGATCGGATTCATATCTGGGCTATTTGCTGGTCAGGGATTTGGATGCCGTTCATCCTTAAATATCCGGTAACTTTTCTCGCTGTATGGCACGGAGCCTTGTCATGCATGAAAACTCCTTCCTCGTTGAATTTGTCATTTGTAGTCGGTATCACTTGTGTTTGCAGAAATCTTAAAAACTGATCCGAGTACAACATCCCATTGACCAATCAACCAAATCATGACCCTAGCTTGTTGTTTGACTTCTTTCCGGGCGGTAAATATTCGTTTACTTTTAATTTACGCACAGTCTGGGTAAAGTCGTCGGCTCACTGTGCTTTCTGATATTTCTGCACAAACGTTAAGCATTGCACCCATTCCTAGGAAGCCGTAATATCGCGGCTGTAATAAAATGACGTGCGACGGCACAGAGAGGTAGAGAAAATGCTGCGAGCTGTTGTAAAGTACATCAAAGAAAATTCGGGAAACCCGAAAGGAAAAGCCGGAAAATCAAAAAAATCTAAATTTCCGTTTTGTATAGGAAGCGAATTTTCCAACTTCACGGAATCTTTATGAAAAAGGCAATTGGAGGTTTTCGGGGCCGCAGATCTCGAGCTTGCATTCACAATTTTGGAATTCAAGATGTCGGATACAATATGGCGACCCAAAAGTCAAACTTCAAGAGATTTCCCTGAAAATCCGCACTAGGGAATTTTCGGGATCACTGATTTCGAATCTGCTATTAAAATTTCCAAATATGAGACCACCCCCACCCAGGGGGTTAAATTTCAACTACTAAATTTGACCCAAACATGGCGAGCTAAATAAAACCGTTTAAAAATAGAAGACAGCGGTGAAATTTGAGCGCTAATGAAAGAAATAGCACGAAACAGAATTCGTTGGAGATACTATGTGGTACCCCCACGCTCCCAAATTACTCCCTTTGGGAAGAGAGGGAAAAGAATATATTTTTTATCACACGTGCGTGGAAACCACTACTATTACGCACGGGTTTACGTGTGGAAACACGCCTATTGCCCACTGTAAAGCCTGTTGGGAATAGCCCATTGGTAATTTTAAAGAACGCACGCAAGACTTAGAATAACGCACGGGTACCTGAAATGGAAATGCACTCAGAATATTTTCTTTCTTCTTCAATTCAATTCTTCAAGAAATCCTTCATGGGAGCCGTGTACCTGAGTGCATTTGGGTCGCTCGATTAACGCAATGAGAAGGAGTGAGTACATGTCCCATCACTGATCACTGGACAGGAGTATGCATTTCGCTTGTACTTGCAATAGCAATGAGGAGCTCTAGAAATCTACCTGAGAAGCACTCGAGAGTCAAAAGAGCCGAGTTTGCCCGGCTCTGATTAAGACTCGTGCACTCAGAATATTTCTTCAAGAAATCCCTTTTTTTTTTATATACTCGCACGTGTTAAACATCCTGTTAATGCTTTTCAGGTATCTAAATAAATTATTTAAGCCGGGCATGAGTAAATATCACATGGTCACCAGAGTAGTTAAGACTATGTAATCTAATAGTATATTGCTTTGAACATCTGTACCTTAGATATCATAAAAACCTTACCTTACTACTTTTCTTTAAGATACGTATATCTTTGTGAGAGATAATTACAGCAAAAATTGTTTTTTTTTATTTGCAGGGGCAATATGAATGCTGTCAATCACGGCCTACGAACACCAGAGACCTCCCAAACCTGGCTCCAACAACCTACATATATTAGAGCTACATATGTGTTATCCCAAGTCAATATTGTTGATCTTACTATTCTCTAGCGGAATTACCTTGTTCGTTTCGAACGTCTATTGCTTAACGTATACTTAAAAGCATCATTTTAAATCTCACGTGCCATATAAATTCCATTCTACATATTCTCCCACTAAGTGAAGGTGTCTTAATAAATACCTCCGAGTAGAAGCTATATTTGTGATTATTCGCAACAGAATTTGTCCGGGAGTCAATCTTTTCAAGTGCCAATAGCCGTACGGTCCCGGCACGGCATTATAGGCATTGCATTATAACTTAATTGACAGAGTGCGGGAAGATCGTTATGCCAGTAGGCTGAAACTTTTCCTGCTTCTCCCCCAAAAATAAAAGACCCAAAAAAGTTGCAGTCTCTTACCACTTAAACAGGATATGAACAAGTTTGCCTCCATCAGGACAAACAGCCACCTGTTGCCTCCGAAACTTTTCTTCACGATTAACTTCCCATCATCACCCACTCCCATATGGTGCCCGCGCAAGATACATCACCAGGAGGAGACTGTTATGAAAGGGATAACGTCAGTGGAAGCAAAAAGTACGCAGAAACGAGGAAAAAGCCACCGGAGGAAAACTGGGGCGAGCGGACGAGGAAAATTGAAAGAAATTGAAGCCTGATTCGGCCGGCTATGACAACAATAAGACGTCGGAGCGAGAGATTTATGAATGGAGGATAAAGCGCTGGAGGATGTGTCTCTGTGATTATAAGTTAGTTTATCCTGTCTCCTCGAGCAGATAAATGTCACCAAATCTCTTTCCTTTCACCGAGGAAATCCCCGACATTGGCGGGGATTTGGACATAGCTCTGCGCGACATACTGCACATTGCCTCCAGAAGTCGTGAGGCTTTGTGGAGAACGAGGTCAATGGGAAATGAAAAGTAAAAGTTGCTCTGCAAGGAGTGCGCCTTCATTTCCCGACTGGGGACCAGGGGACGTAGTTAAGCGGGAGCACTTAATAACAAATCCTTATCTGTGCCGCTCAAAAAAAACTCCTAAGTGGGATAACTCATGGCTAGTTAAATCATTCTGGCGTGCGTTAAAGTAAATCTGGGTGATGCCACGTGAACAATGGAACCCTTTCTGCGAAACAACCGCTGATGGTCGAATAAGTTTTCTTGAGCTGTGCGAACAATAAAAGTAGAATTTTCTGCATTACTTTAAGTGATGTGAAGAGCAGGAAAGATTCAAAGCCTTTGATAAGCCGAGATTGCCTCGACATCAACAGAAACGCTGAACAGCAAATGGTTTATGGAATTTAATATTCCTCGGGGAACCGATCTTTCCTGGTTCGAATTGAACTCGTAATAATTGAGTCATAATGCGAATTCAATTCACGTTCCCGCCGAAGAACAGCTGCCTAGAGAGGGCATATTTCAGCTAATGGCATTTATTGCTTCTTTATGGTTCTTATCTTTACACCGCACGGTCAAGTTAATTGCCTTGTTGATGGTATACATTATACCTACGTAGCTAGCGCTGGGCTTAACCTCCATTTACCTGCGGCCTGGATTGAACGCATCCAACACCTAATTGCACGATAAGTTCAGTAAAAAGTTCACAAATTACTCTTGAGAGAGTGGAGTTCCATTTCGACACGAGTAGTAAACCACACGACAAGAGTAAACTTTGAACTTTGCAAATGTAGTAACCATGCTAGATTTTGTGTCCTAGTTATCCCAATGCAGTCGGCGATATTTATTTATTTATGACAAATTCATCAACAATCTGATTACTATACAATAAAGCCATCAATGGAAATTTGCATCGAAAAATATAAACTTTAACGAAACAGATTCTTTATTTGGCCTCTCGAAAGATGAAAATCAATATTAGGGAAACGCAAATTAAAGGAACGTGACATCGGAGCTATAGGCTCATTGTAGCCATAATTAGTGCGGTGATGTGTTAACTGGAAGAAGTCGTGATTTCTCAAAGACCGCGCGGGTATGGAAATGTTAAGTAGAGCCAAAAGTTCGGCCGAATTAATAACACCGTTCAGACAGTCGAAAACCAAGACGGTTCCGGAATTATTTCGTCTACTCTCCAAAGTGCTCAGCGAGATTCGAGATCAAGATCCGAGTTCAAAGTTTCGCGGTCATGATCATTAGATATTAAGCGAAAAAATGTCGCGTCATCAGCATAGCAGAGAATTCTCGAGTGGGTTGGGATGAAGGATACATCATTGATGTACATATATTGTGAACAACAGTGGACCAAGATGACTACCTTGGGGTACACCTGATTTATTTTCAATATAATCGGAAAGGAATCCACGGAAATGGACACATTGAGTACGCTCAGACAAGTACGAGAAAATCCAATCAACAAAACGATTTGGGAAGGCGAGAAAATACAATTTATGAATAAGAATATTGTGATTAATCCTGTCGAAAGCCTTACTGAAGTCGGTGAAAATACAATTCACTTGCTTGCCCGATTCAATGGCAGATATGCAATAATTCGAGAACTCCAAAAGGTTAGTAGTGGTTGGCTTTCCCTTGATGAACCCATGTTGAAAGTACATCATAGACGAGGGCTTCGAAGAGTTTAGCTATACAACTCAAATTGGCAACAGGACGATAATTTGAGATGTCGCACTTGTTACCTTTCTTGTGCAAGGGTTCGATGATCACGAACGCTTCCAAGACTAAGGAAAGACACCAGTACGAAGAGATACATAAAATAAATAACAAAGAATGGTGACAATAGTAGAATCACAGCTTTTCAAAACACAAGATTATCAGAGATTATCAAGAGATATTATCATTTCCATGGCCTCTTAATTTGGAAATGTCTGTTTGCCAACAAGTAACGTTAACACGGGTTTATGCTTTTAGCTAAGAAATTGTTGATATACGAAGCACAATTTGTAGTTGTATATTTGCAATTATTAAAACCTAATATTACCTTTGCAATAAGTACGTATTCTTCATATTGAACGGTCACGAAAATAATAGTCTTACCACGGAATCCTCCTAGTATCAGTATCTCGTAAGTTGAAAAACTTTGGATGCACGTGTGTTATTAAATTTATTAATTTACTAGCTTGCCCGCACCTGGCGTTTCCCGGGATACTATTAAATTTGTATTCCTTAATTTTACAACGCCTCCCTACTGCACCATCGCCTCTCCTATGTGACCCAGCGTTTTCCTATTTGCGTTTACACATGTTTTAGATATTTTCCAACAGTATTATTAAATTTAGTTTTGTTCATTTTACACCACCTCCTTATTGCACCCCCTCTCCTATATCTCCCAGCGGGGTGGGGGTGGTCTCATATTTGGAAATTTGAATAGTAGATGTTCGGACTTGATGTCTTCAGGGTTTACAATAATTGAATTGACCACCTGGCCGGCGTTGTCCACTTTTTTAGAATTCGTAGTGCCCATTGTTGGTAGTTTGTTGCGATTGACTGACGATTTGGTGTCTGTGGGTCTCTTTTTGACGGATTTTTATGCTTTAGTTTGCGCAATTTCGTGGGTCGCTCTTCTTGACCCTTGTGAATTTTTTGGTTGTCAATATATTTCTGGCTGAGGGGTTAGGGTGCTCTTTAAGCCTGGTCAGATATTTTTTGCTGAAGTTGATTATTTCCTCTTCGACCTCTTCAATATTTGTGTCCCTAAGCAGAATTTTTTTTTGTTGACGTATTTCGGTACGCTAGTCAACTCTCTGATTATTTTGGACTGTGCCCGTTTGATTACTGTTATTCCGGTTTTTTTTTTTTGCCGCTCCCCATAGTTGGATGCCATAGGTCTATATTGGCTTTATGACACCTCTATAAACTGCTATTTTTGCATCTAGGCTGAGCTTTGATTTTCTATTTAGCAGCCAGTACATTTTGTTGAAAGTGAGTCTCAATTGCTCCTTCTTTTTTTTTATGTGTGTTTTCCAGGTTAACCTGCGATCCAGGTGAATGCCCAGGTATCTGACTATATTAACTAGTTTCACTTGTTTTTGTTTTTTTAGGGTGAATGTAATGTCCAGTCAATGACTTTTTGCACATGCTCTTGAATTACACGAGTTGCTGTATAGGGATTCCTATGAGCAAAAATTAGGGCAGTGTCATCTGCGAATGTTGTGGATGTGATTTCTTTATCCGTTGGGAGATCTGCCGTGTATATTAGGTAAAGTACGGGTCCTAGTACGCTTCTTTGGGGGACTCCCGCGTTGATCTGGTACGTTTTGCTAAAAGAATTGTTGAATGTGACTCGATATTTTCTATTTCCGAGCTAGCTGTGTAGAATATTGTAGAATTTTGCAAGCAGTAGTTCTCTGATCTTTACTAGTAGTCCGTCATGGTTAACTTTGTCAAATGCCTGGGTTACATCCAGGAATAGCCCGAGAAGAATTAATTAGCACAATGATTTCCTTATACTATATGTATTTTATTGAATTTCTTTGAAAATTGCCGCCTTCAAATTTTTTTACGTTAGTTAGCTACTCCCACGTGTGAAATTGAATGTGACTATAGAAATGACTGACAATTCAGAGATTCTCGTTCTCAATGCTTTTGAAGTTAGGTTTTCGAATTTAATTTTCCGGGTTTAACTTTCCGATGTAAAGGCACTTGCGCCGATGAATGCTTATCGATATAATTTATTTAAAATAAAACGTGAAAAATACATTAAACTGAGTTTCCCTTAAAATAGGTAGGGCAGACTGGGTACGGGTGTACCAGGGTACGATTGTGCCAGTCGTCATATTAGCGAAACATCAAGGAATACTGCGAAGGATGCAAGGGGAGACAGGAGCGGCGTGCCCGTCTGCCCGTGTTTCACAGTATTGCGTCAGCCATCGCGCTACATTAACGCTAGGCCTAGAGGCCTACATTAATTTTTAACTGTTAAATGTAAATATTTTTATTTGATTTCTTTTAATAATTCTTGTTAGATTTGTACAGATAGAGTAAAGAGTGTTTTTGCTCGTTATAAGTTATAGTAGGGGAGCCCAGGATGCTAAATCGGGATTTACTCGAGCATCATAGAGACCTATTGGATTGCGAAGCTTAGATGATAAGAAGAAAAAAATGTCATATAATATATATTCACACTTTCATCGGTGTGGGGAGCGGCTATAAATTTTCAAAAATGTAAAAAAAACTGTTGCATGGACATACTCGAGCGCGTCAGATATTGATAGCATCCATGTCCTACGTATTTTTGAAAATGTACGTATGTTAATCTGATTGTTTCTATGATGGGGGTGGTTGTACGTAAGGGTTGAAAACGAAAAAAAAAAGAAATTAATCGAGCGCGTCAGATTTTCTAAGGGGGTGTTAAGTGAACCTAAAAAAAGCTCTTATATAATAATCTGACGATGTGGATGTGCCGCAAACTCGCGGCCATTATTAGAATCTGCAAAAAAAATTCGCCATTTTGAAATACTCGAGCGCGTCAGATTAAGATATATATGGTTCATCTATACACCCTAGACGTGCTGTCTCATAATCTGACGATTATCTGGAGGGATTCGCCTAATTTGACAATTGAAAAATTTTTTTTTTATTTTGTTAAATTTTTGAACTTAATAATTTGAAAAGCTGAAGAAATAGCATGCAAATAAAACAGTGTATATTTTTTGAAGTACAATACTTGTATTTATGAGAAAATAATTATAAAAAATTTAAGTTTTTTTGCGAATTTTTTTTTTTTTAATCATCATCTTCGTCGGTAGAATCATCTTCCTCTTCTGGCTCGATTTCATCCTCAGATTGCGTATCTGTAACAAGAAATCATTAAAGTATTAAACGAAATTTTTCTTCATGAATAACGTTTTTTTTCAATTATTGGAGAAAAAATATACCTAATTCTGGAGTATCCTCAAGAATATCTGGTGTTATGACTACATCTTCATACGCCCATCAAGAGAATCATATCAGTATTCAAAAAAACCAATATCACTCAACAGATAGCAACATCAGACTGCAGCACTAGAAGAGGAGCAGCTACATAACCTCCCAGTAAAGGAACCAGAAGAAGAGGAGATAAATGAATTATATACATATAATAATATTTTATATATCTTATACTATGAATATCTGAATTATATGAATATATACCAAGAGAAGATTAGAACTATTTATTTATACCGGCATATATCTTTTGTTAGTGCATAGATCGCACAATACCATCTGTGCGATCAGCTGTCATGGCAACAGAAACCAGAGTCGGGACGGAGTGAGAGAGTCATAGATAGAGAAAGAGTGAGAGAGGAATAGAAACGCGGAGAGGGGAATACAGTCATCACGTAGCTGCACGCATTAAACTTTATCGATTAATTTTTCTTACTTCGGCTTATGGAAATCGTCAGATTATATATTTTTCATTTTACAAGTTTGTAACCTTCCAACTTCTTAACGTCAATCGAAAATTGTCAGATTAGTGGAATATACACTTTTTAGCATGTAACTAACTCACCCTACCTTAATCTGACGCGCTCGAGAATTTCTGATGACCAATTTTTTTTTACTAATCTGATCCTTTATCCTTGACGGGCGGCCACATATACGGAGCTCATATTTGGTGGAGGTATTTAATCGGGTACAAGGTATCTCCCTGTATGTTAATCTGCCGCGCTTTAGTAACTCCCGAAATCCCCCCTTGGGCTCCCCTACTATTAAATATTAGTAGTTAAACATCAGTGAATACTTTGTACGTAGATTATTTTGTATTGTCATGGCGATTGGTTTTTTGTGAAGGAGTGTGTTGGGTACGGTTGTGACATATTTTCTGGGTATGGTTGTGAAGAAAAATCTTACCGAACCAAAAGGAAAAAACAAAGGAAAAGGTAAACACAAAGCAAAGAAAAGGAAGACATCACCACCATCATCGGATGAAGAAGAGTATTTTTATCTAGATTGTGTAGGCGCATATTCTGATAATAAGGCTGGCGAAAAATGGATCATATGCCAAGGAAAATGTGAGCTCTGGTCCCACTCGGAGTGCACAGATGGTAGTCGCCATCATATTTTCCATAACTATGATGAATCTGACTCGATCTCAGTATCTTACTTTTCAGTTTTTAGAACTAAGAATCAACCTTAGATTTCTTCTGGTTTTTGATGTTGCATGTTGATACATATACAGATGTTTATTTTTCTTGAAGAAGACACTTTCAGCTTTTTGTTTTACTGATTTTGATATAACATTTATTAATATTTGTTTTTGCTTTGACACAGTTACCGTAATGTATATTTAGAAATGTTAAATTAACTTCTTTGACTGATTTTAATATGGTGACTGTTATAATACGTATAGACGCTACAGTGCCTTATTAGTTACAAGCTATTGAAGTGTTCCCAGATTTTATTTCTTTTGTTATCTAAATGTTTAATTTTTTTAGAAGAAGATTATATTATCATGTTAGATGATACGTATGGTACGCAGGTTGACTTGTGCATGGACCAGATATTTAACGCAGTTCCAGACCATCCCGTTTTGCTAATTTCTTTGTTGGTTTTTATTCCACCATCTGACAATAGAGTAAATGAATACTCCTATAACTTTAGGAAGGCTAACTTTGATTCCCTTAGTAATTTTTTGCATAACTGCGACTAGTCATCGGTTTACAACTGCCATAATATGGATGACGCCGTAAGTAATTTTTATGAAATAGTTTCGATGCGTGTTTCTCGTTTCATCCCTCTGGTCAAGAAAAAGGGCCTTTTACATAGTCCACCTTGGTATGATAAAGAATTAAGACTACTGAGAAATCGTTGAGAAATCGTAGAAATAGTGCTTGGCGTCTATTTCAGAGTTCTCATTCAGAGGTGCGATTACCTGAGCTACTCTGACTTGCGAAGACAATACCATAATTACTCTAAGTGTCTATATCGCCGGTATATGTGTCGCATAAAATCTAACATTAAAACTAACCCGAAAGAATTTTGGAATTTTGTGAATAGTAAACGGAAGACTAACAACTATCCTGCCGTGTTAACTCTTGACAACGAAACAGGTCATGATTCAGCTACTATTTCTAACCTCTTTGCTAAACATTTTAGCAATGCCTATAGTGATAATACCTGTGATATAGATTTAGAATATTTTAACAATTTTAACATGTCTTCCGATGCAATCTCCAAATATAGTCTTAAATGCTTGCACCGTCTTAGAATACATAAGGAAGATTTACGAAGACTTTTCGGATTCTCCTGATAATGTCCCTGGAGTTGTATTGTGGTGTTCCAATTGTTGAGCCTATTACGTTTATGTTTAATTTATCTTTTCGTTGTTGTGTATTTCCTGACATTTGGAAGCTTTTTTATGTCATCCCTATATTTAAGAAAGGTAAAAAGGACTTAATTGAGAATTATAGGCCAATTTCTAAACTTTCGCCTATTTCTAAGCTTTTTGAAGCTATTGTTAAGGACCACTTGTCATTTTATTGTAGTTCTATTTTATCTGCTAAACAGCATGGCTTTGTGAAAGCTAGATCGACGGTCACAAATCTGGTAGAATTCTCAAATTTCTGTGTAATCGAACTAGAAAAACATAAACAAGTCGATTGTGTGTATACCGATTTTAGTAAAGCATTTGACAAGCTTTCCCATAAAGTGCTAATTTTTAAATTGCTTCGACTGGGCTTTTCAAACGATCTTGTTAATTGGATTAAGTCTTACCTAACGTGTCGTTCGTTCAAAGTTAAATTTTCCCCTTTTTCTGATTCCGTTTCGATCTTGTCTGGCGTCCCGCAAGGTAGTCATCTTGGACCGTTGTTGTTCACGCTATTTATCAATGACTTATTTCCTCTTGTTCGGAATTCGCATGTATTAGCCTACGCCGATGATTTAAAAATCTTTAGATCAATCGAGACTCTACAACATGCACATTGGCTCCAAGATGATCTTACCAGTTTTGAACTGTGGTGTTTGAAAAATCATATGCACTTAAATGTCAGCAAATGCACCTTTATTTCTTTCAGTTGGAAATGCTCCCCTTTGGAGTACTATTATCCTTGGCAGAACTTTGTCTAGACAAGATAGTGTTGTTGACCTTGGCTTAACCATTGATAATAAATTTAATTTTGGACGCCATATCAATAATATAATAAATCGGGCGAATTCAGCACTTGGTTTCGTAAAACGTTGGTCGAAGGAATTTGACGACCCTTTTATCTTAAGAATTTTGTATTGTACTTTCGTCCGTCCCATACTGGAATACGCATCTATAGTGTGGATGCCACACTATGAAGTGCATATCAATCGTGTTGGGGCAGTGCAGAAAAGATTCCTATGCTACGCTTTCGCCGCTTTCGAAGCGTAGAGAGATTGCGGGTGTTTTATTTATGCATGATATTGTTACTGGCGGTATAGACTCTCCCACTCTCTTAAGTCTCGTGAATATTAATACACGCCCCCGAGTGACCAGAGGACAAAAATTTTTGTATTCTCCTACCACCGGACACGATGTCGTCTATGTCAAGATCTTACAATAATTATTTTAATTGCTTGGATTTTAATAATTCCAAACTCACACTAAAGCAAGCACTATTGAACTATGTGCAAGTCTAATTTTATTTTTAATTATATTATATTGTTTACATGTTTCATACATACATAGTATTTTTAATTATTTTATTTTTTGTAAATTTTATTGCATGGCTTTTTAATGATCCTTTTCCTTTTTTTTCTTATTGTAAGTGTCAGATGGTCAACTAATTGTACCTGTTGATGATGAATAAATAAATAGATATTACTTACAATAAAAGTGATTTTAGACCATTTTGGTGTATTTTTGAACCTTGTCGGTTCCCCAAGCACTGTCACAACCGCCCCTAAGGTGTGGTCGGTTGTGACATTTTTTCCTTTTTTTTAAATTTTCTCCTATGAGAATGGATTATGCTTAGGGACACATTTTAGTATTTATACGTAGACAAATGTACATTTTACTATAAAAAACACGTTTCTGCCAGCTAACTGGCATTTTAACAAAGTTATGGACGATCAAATTAAAATTGTCACAACAGTACCCAGTCTACCCTAAGCCTGGGCAACATTCCGGGGCAACTAGTATCCTATACGATTAAAATCAAACGTGTACCTTGAATTATACCATATATTTGTCCTCTGTCATCCTTCAAATCAATAACCCACCACTGGTTCTAAATTTCCGATGAAGCATTAATTACTGTCTTACTGTCATTGTGAATTTATTAAGTAAAAAGGATTAATCGACGTCGTCGTGGGGTGTTAATTCGGGTGACATCTTTCTCTCATAACACTGTTACATAACATTGAACTCATCAGGATCTAACTACCAATTATTTGTCCACATCCGGCCCATTTCCATCATTGAAACGACCACAGGCAGATTTTTTTTTACCAATCCCGGGGGCGACCTGTTAACACATTTCTGGTTCTCGCAGGCTCCAAAAGACGAGTCAAACCAAAACAATTCCCAGAACGAATCCAATTAGTAGGACCGGCTATATGCCGACCTCCCGGGCCACGCTGATGTAGAGCAGCTGAAAAAACTCGTCCGCGGAATCCCATTCATGAGTTGTGATATTTCCGCGAAAATCGCCAATCGGCGGCGGAGTCCAATAATCGCAGCACTCATCACATCCAGCATCCGCCGTGCGTTCAATAAATTGAGTACGAACTGTATGGTAAAAAATGCGTGCCCAAAGAGGGTGATTCACGCGTGGTCATCGTTCCCATATCACCTGAGGGGATATACATATGTACATATATGCTTATGTAGCTTATGGGTGCAGGCAGGGCACAATTAATTGACTGATGGACCTGGTAGCAGGTATTTTGATTCACCTGAGAGGCTGAGCTCCTACAACTGATGGCGCGTATTATCAGTGGCGAGGCTGAGCTTGATCACGGTGATAAACACGCGTACTCTCGTCATAAAGTGGAACTTTGGCAATGAAAACCGCCCGCTCCAGGTGTATGCGGTGCTCTAGCTGTTCGGCTATGAAGTTTAATGAGTCGACAGCACAGACAAGTCTGGGGCTGCTGGAGTCCGGGGAGCTCAATTTTCGCGTTTCCCGCGTATCGCGGACGTGAGTTTTTCCCGGAGGTGCTCCGGCCCCTATTCTGCTTACCAACGAGGACGAAACCATTACTCTGGCTAACGCGCTAGCTCCGGTGAGGAGACACCTTCATGCAGACGGCCGTCGTCGTCGCCGCCACCTTCGTCGCCGCAGTCCTCCGGCAAGTTGTGTATTCTGGTCATGGGTAATTTATGGAAGCTGTGATCATCGTGCGAATTCTCAGAGGAGCTTTCGCAGGAGGTGGCGGCGGCATTTGCCAGGCTCCTCGGAATTGCGAATTCACCTCTTGTTTTGCGTTTTGCAGCGCTTAGTGCCACTTTCTTGCTTTTATTTCGGCCGTTGGCTGTCGAATTTCGCTCCGGGCGGTTTTGTTGCCTTTTTACTGCCTGTCGTTTCGACTTGAGCTAATTAACGAGTTTTAATGTTTGATGCAACAGGCTACGGCTACAGACGAAAATAGCCAACGCTCCAGCAAATGAGATGCCGAGGGATTTTTCCACATTGGGAATTGGCCAACTAATTCACTGGCGACTTCAGTTGTCAAATGTGGTAACTCAACCGTCGATTCATTTATAATTTATTCAGTTCGTCGAACACGCGTCTGTAACTTCACCGTGAAACAGTACAACATCCCTATACCTTAATGACAATTAGCAATCTAAAAGTTGTGATATATTTTATTCAATTTTCAATTGGTCCTATATTTTTTTTTATGCTGAAAAACTCCTATTACTAAATGGTAAAAGCCTTGATGACTGTAGGCCTGCAGTTCCCCTATTTTTTTTATCTAGCAAATTCATAATTTAAAAATTACTTGACTGCATGGTATATTATAAAAAAACCTCTTTTTTATATATATATATATGTGTATATTATATGTACACGCTAAAAAATAACCTTTTTGTACTTAAAATTTTACCTGTTTTACCCAGGGGTAAACCAGTCTCTCATATAAGGCCTTAAGGGGCACCACTAGTGTGACTGCCTGCAAAAGGTGATTTTTGGGAATTTTTTAAACAAAACTTCTGCATAGAATGTTTTAATGTTTCAAGGATATATTTGTGGATATATAGTAAATACATGATAAAATTATTGAACCAAAAAATCGAAAATGTAGCGAGTTATTTGCAATCTCCCAAGGCTCCAAGAAAAAAGTCCGCCCACTGCTGCAGTGATAGCGACCTTCTCAGTGCCAGAAATCAAACACACAAAAAATTTTATTAAACTTAAAGGTATTGCCCGTACCATGACCCTCGATCGGAAAAAAATTGAAATTTAACAAAATGGCGGAGTTTCTAAAAAGAGTTACACAAAATTTCGCGCGAAAATTTAATGATTTTTGGCCTGTCAAAATTACATTTTTGATTTGATCAGAAAACTGGAGGTTCATGGTATGGAGAAACATGTATGAAAGGATCTGCAACAAGAATCAAATCGATCGGATGAT
Source organism: Neoitamus cyanurus (assembly GCA_947538895.1). Lineage (NCBI taxonomy): Eukaryota > Metazoa > Arthropoda > Insecta > Diptera > Asilidae > Neoitamus > Neoitamus cyanurus. The sequence goes on from OX384547.1 coordinate 9,200,255, forward strand.
TTGTCTTCGAGTTATAATTGCAGCAAATTTAAGTTGGGAGTTGATAAAATTTGGCCACGTACACGAAACCCCCCACGCATTAACCGGCTGCTTTTCAGATAGCTGTAACTCAAAAACTATTTTAAATATGCACTTGATATTTTAGTGTGTTATTTTTAAAGGTATAGACTATCGAAATATGCAAAAAAAAATAAAATTCGATTTTTCAATACTTCACACTAGTGGTGCGGTGCCCCTTAAGTTTTTTGTTAAAATTTTTGTTGGCTCGCAATTAACCGGAAAATTTTTGTAAACCTTTCTTCAGGATTTTTTAATGGATATGAAATGACTCTGAATTCGCAACATAGCTCACCTATCATACTGGTCAGTACCTGTGTTTATGGAGGAAACCAAAAAGGGCACAAATAAAATTAAGGGAACCACTTTTACACAATTTACATTTCTTCATTTATTAATATAAAATTATACATCTCCCCCACACTGTCGATCTATTCGTTCTCCTGTGACCGCAGGCTACCATTTGGATTCGTCAACCTGATGAATGAAACGCTTTGTGCATTTCTTCACAATCCTCGGCTTGCATGCGGGTTTAGTAGTCATTTGGGTACGCTTATGTGGAGTGCACGTCAAAAACCGAGTTTTGCTGTTTATTTGTCAAACAATTATTCCAATGAAAAGTGAGAACTTCCCAGTGATTTGTCATGTGTAGTTACAGAAATCAAAAATTTCTTAATACTCGCCTGCGTCGTTAGTGTGTTTTCTCACTGAAAATTACAGAAATTGGCTGCTGTTCGCGTTGAACTCACAAGCCCCGCACCGCAACCGACTGTCGTTCGGGTTTACCAAGGTTATATAAATATGCAATGCAATATAAATATTTGGCATCATGAAAACTTTTCTAACAACAATAGCTTTCGCTTCAAATGATTTTTAATATACACTACACATAATAGCCTGTGAGCATGCTGTAAGAGAGAATTCCGTAACCTTTTCGATAATGGCTAGGGCACGTGTGATTAGAAATTCATATTAATCGTATATGTATGCCTAGCCCGAGCTGCAGCCGATGTACATATTTTTCTATTGTTCACTACCCTGCCAGGCACGAGACTGCACTTATTGCCTGACTGACACGAACAGCAAGCTGTGGAGTTTCTTTTAAAAGAGTGTGTGAGCATGATGAAGAGAGATATCGAAATCTCTACGCTTATAGCTAGGCCTACATACGTGCGAATTAGAAGTACATTGAAGGTATTTAAAATGAAAGCTCCATCGAAAATTGTCTATGGGATTACACATCTAGATGTAGTAATACCACGTAATACGTTATCTCTGGTAGTAGGTACTAATAATCCAAATAAAAGTTGTGGCTCATTTTTGATTGACGCAAACTAATTCATTATCGGTGTATACTTTGTAGATCTTTCATAAAATATGGTTTTTCAAATTTAATTGGGTATACCAACATTGCAAAAAATGTAAGAGAGATAAAGAAATCATCTCTCCGAACAAAAGTCGTGTTCGTACTAAATAATGCCCCAACCAATCAAAGAAACTTGCGCTATAATAGCTAAGGAATTATTTATCTCACATCGGGTGCATCGCGTCGTGCATCCCTTCCTAATTAAATCTTATCTGACAGTCCATCCTTATCTTATCGCGTTTGAGCAGAAAGCATGCAACAGGCTCTCAAGTCGTCAAGAGACCAGAAATGAGGAACGATTTATATGCCTTTCCATAATGGCCAGGAGTCATTCATCATCCAGTGCAGTGCAGTGTACAAGGGCGCATCATTAGGGATTAAGAATTTTCGCTATCATCCCTGAGATCGATATCCTTCAGGTTTCAGCTGACGTCTTCCATTGCGCTTCGCCGAGTCGTTCCTGCACATCATGGAAACTGACAAGAGCCGAGAACAATAGAAAACGCATCACGCTAAGATATCCTGTTTCGTCTCAAAGGACCTCCTGCGGTCTCGAGTCAGGACCGCTGGCGCCTTGTTCCCGCTGTTGAATGCCAGCAGGACTGCCTCAAGGCGGTGTGTGTGAGTGGCAGTGATCCGTGTAGAGTTCGGCTTAGTCGTTCTGTCGGCTCCAGGAATTCTGTGCCTGTAATTACAATGAGTAGGCGAGTCCGATTTATGGGCAAATCGGTTCCAAGGCTTTGTCTAAATATTCAGTCCTCCGCTCACCTGCATTCCGTGACTGCCATTAATCCTTGCTTAATGCTGGTTCTGTCTAGTGGTAATTACTGGCATGTCAAGCAGTAAATTTTTTTCAGGCCCAAAGCCAAGAACTTCTGCTTATGGAATGCAATTATCTGACGGAATATGCAAATTTCTTATCTGCTGATGGTGGGCGACTTTTATTAAAACACCGATGTGGTGCGCGGTGTTCCTTTAGAGACGAAAAAATCACAAGTCAAAGAATTTCCATATTTTGGGAATGAAGGTTGATGAGTTTTAAAATAAGAGAAAAATTTACTTTTTAAAGGGTGGTCTGCTCATATTAAGCATTCATTTATCGGATTAAGACTAATTACTGCCACAAATGAACCGTCACCAAATTAATTTTTTAAGTTAATGGTAAAGCAAAATTTCAATTAAATACTCTTCTTTTAATTGCTGCGAAAATTTCTGGATACAATAATTTTAAATTTAAGGTACTCGTAGCATACATTTACAAATCCATAAACTGACATAGGATCGATAAGTATCTGGGTAGGTATTTCTCATCCAATCACAAAATTTCAGTTTGGATTACATCTAAAGTTTTTGTGTAAGAAAATCATTTGTTATAGCAGAAATCCAAAGTTTGACTATGTCAGGTCTATTTGAGAGTAAGGGTTTTCCATATTTTTGTTCATTTTCTATATAGGTAGTTATTATGATACTGTATGACAGTGAGGGAATGACAAATTCAAACAAAAGCTAAGAAAACACAGATACATAACCTCAATTTGATTTAGCATTTTGAACTATGCATTTTACTCCCCAAAACGTATTGAAAAAAAGTAAAACATTCATTTATACTAACTTTATTCTTAATATACGTTCAGTGAGGTAATGATACACAGAAATGTAATTTTTAAATAATTTGAACCAAATGCATTCTTGCAAAAACCAGCGGCGGAGTTGAAAAAAAAATCGCCACATTGACATAATAAGAGTGTTGCCAGGCTTTAAGAACTTAAGGTTGCGTTCACAGATGTCGTTCGGTACAGTCTTTTCCTACAAGAGGCACATACATAAACATCGAGAGAAAATCTCCACTTTTGAGCCAAAAGTTCAGATATTTTTCTTAAATTTTTAAACTTTCGATGAAGTGCCAAGCGAAATGGATTAAAACATCGATCACCGTACGGAGCCATTGTAAATCAATAACTATCTTAAAATGTGCACAAGTCGCTAAGAGGTTAGAACAACAACTACAGAAATAACGGAAAATACGAAATGTCTTAGCGTCATACTTCTATCTCTTTCTAACATAAAGCTATTTGTCATTTGAATACTTCTCGTATCTAAGAGATGGCGCTAGCAGTCGCTTTTTATTACTTATCACAAAATTTGTTTTAGTATACTGCTTCCTACTAATAATTTTGTTCAATAAGTACTATTTTAATTTGAATAATAAATACCCCACTACATTATCAGAGCTTTAAATACGCTTAAATAGGATAGTAAATATAAATATTGCAGCATTTTAGTGTGATATCGCGCACACCAGTCGACCTAAGGAAGCTAGAGTACGACGCTCAGTGCGACACGTATGTACTTTAATTCATTTATCTCCTAAATGATTGCAGATCCCATTTTGAAACTTCTTGTGTATTATAAATGTACTTTAGGCTATATTTTGAAATAAATAAAATTAAAAAAAATTGGTCCAAGTTACTAAAATTCTGATTTGAAAAGTTCATTTCCGGTTTTGTATATTAAAAAAAAATAAAAAATCCAGTTTTATTTTGTATTTAAAAAGAACAGTAAATTCTCTATTTACGTCGCCATATTTAATATTTTAAAAAAAATTTGTTTAATTTGAAAAACTATTTCCAAAAAATACGAATTTCAATAACGACAATTCTTTAGAAGCCAATAACTTGACAAATAAACATCATACAAAAAAAAATATTGTGTGTCCACATTCAGACCTACTAGAAGTACAATTAAGCCGAATATGAACAAATTTCAGAACATTACTTTTTTTTCGCTGTCCGCTTCACGTGAAATGCCCCAAGAACATATTTTTTTTTGGAAAGACTGCTTTTCTATCAATTAATTCGGACTGCTGGACAACGTGAGGGAATGATTTTCACGACATGAAATTGATCATATTTTTTGTTTATTGAACGACGTCTCGTTTTTTGAAATAAAAATAGTAGCATAGTTATATTGTATTTAAATAAAAATATTACATTGATAACACAGCCACACAAAAAAAAAATGGCCCGGGGATAGGACTATGTGTCTGATATGTTCTTGGGTTCGCTGAAGCTGAATCCGATGTCAGTTTTTGCTGAGGTTTCTTGAGGTTATGTCAAAAACCTAACGTTATGGGGTTGAACTAACTTCGCATTCAGTTTCAGCGACCCCAAAAACATATGAAACACATAGTCCGATCCCCGGGCTCGAAATTTTTTTTTTTGTGTGGCTGTGTAATAAGTAATGCACGTGACGCAGCACTAATAGCTCGGGACTTAAATTTCGGGATTTGATAAGAAATACCCATCTATTTATTTGGAAATCGGGCCTAGCCTGAACAAATATTCCTTAATCTCCATTTGTATATGTTTTATTTAATCAACTAAATTTATATTGAATTATGTACATGTATATAGGGATAAAGGGCACATTGTAGTTTTCGGCACCGTAGAAGGGTTCCCAAAATTGTTAAATTCTCATCAGCGTTTTCATCAGGAATCAGTTTTTGTTTTGTGAAAATCGTTTTATATTTTTTTTGCATACATACATGCATATTTGTATTTGATGAAACATGCCCCAACAATATGTGGTTTAAATGTCAGGGCAAAATTCCAACCCGTGACTGAAAAATTTGTATATACTGTACACGTACACCTTCCTGATACAAAATATTAAATGCAAACGCTCCAAGATATATTTATATTATATTATATTTATTTATAGATCTGAAAACTACTAACGAGTGTTACAATCAAGTCAAAAAGTACAGGATGCGTGCATTAATTAGGATTTAGCTGATTTTTTAGTGTGTTTTACTGGTTGGTACTCTCATCAATTTGCACAGGTTTGCCAACAAAATATTTTGTCGTCGGCTAGCGCCACCATCTTAAAAAAGAAACCAAATGTTCGGAGTTTTGCTTTGCCAAATAGTTTATATTGTAAACCAGACTACATTTGCTACAATTTTCGCTCAGACGATTTTTTCACCTTCAATAGCTTCTATGTTACAACTCTTCAAATTCCCGCAAAATTTTACAAAAAAGAGAAATGTGGGTATTTCCTGCCAGCTTTTACCTAGTACCTTCTAAACGACGAGTCCTATATATGATAACATTTATACTAGAGTAAATTTGCAACAAATTGCCACGAAAATTCAAATGTGATGAGCTAATGACCACGTGAAGGATTAATTCAATGAAGAAACTCATTTAAAGTGATTGTTAAAATATCAGAATAAACTTCAAAATCAATGCGGGAGAAATTTTGCGACGGAAATATGTGCAAAATCTAAAGTTATTGTAGCACAAATTAAATTTCAAGAAGGGAAAAAAAAGATCAAGGCAAGGCGTTGCGACTGGATTTAAAAAGACCAAAGTTTGGATATAGTTTTTTAAATGAAGTTCGCCTGCAAGACCCTCCGACTTATGACTTCTCCAGAAATTGCACGGTTTCTGCAGTTCTCCACATGCACATTTCACCAATATACGAATTTATTTGATGAAAAATTCCGATTCAATAATATTGATGTGAAAATGTAAAAAAAAGGTCCTGTACGGTTTCCACGATTGCGGCCGCAATTTTGATCCGAAACAAAAATTTCAAAAAGATTATTAATCTGTAGGGAAGTCGCTATGGCGCTATGGAGGTTTTTTTTTTTACTTTGACAAAATGGCGGCGGTTTGAACAAAAAGTATCGAATTTGGCCCTTTTTTCGACAGTTTTTCGTAAAAAAAATAGGAAGATTTCAAAAAAAAAGCTTCCATAGCGCCATAAAGAATGACGTTAAAAATGTTCTCTGCAAATTGGAACAAGATATCTTCAAAACTCTTCCTTTGAGAGTGGAAACTGTTTTGAAAAACACCATTCTGAGAAAAACGCGTTTAAAGATTGAAGCGCCCGTACATCTCTCTAACAAATCGTCGGTGGTCAAATCTTCGTAGATTGGCTTTAAAACCTCTTGGACATCGTCATCGAGCGCTGGTGGATGAGAATATTTTTACTGAAATCCATTGGCCTCAGCTTTGCGCCATTCGCACCACGAATCTCCTCCCGAAGGACAATACTGATGCTGGGGATTCTCATCAGTTCCCTCCGTTCCATTTCTACAAGACACGCTGTAGCGACCGTAATAATTTGTATTTCGATTTGAAAATTTGAGAGAATGTTTATTACAGTGTATACTATCCGATAATGCAACAAAAAAATTTCGATTTTTCGAAAATTTCACAATGAGACGATCCCTTAACTCCTTATTAAACCAGGGCGGTGATTTGGATACCTGTTTTATAGCTGCAAATGGTACGGTATTGATAAAACAATCGAATGCAACACAATAAAAAATATATCACTATTCAAGTCCTCACAATTTATTTCAGACTTAGCCAATAGATTTTGCATATATATATGTAAATATAAGCAATCAGCCTTCGCAAAGCTAAATGATTGGTTTTGATCGAAAACGGAAACAAAACTTAAATTCACGGTCAGGTGATACAAATCTTTTATCCGGCCCGGAAGTAAGTACAAGGTCAAGGATACGCGATCGCTGGTACACGACAGTTTTGAGTTTTTGAAGTCGAAGCCAAGAAAGAGGCAGTATCCAGAAAGTTAACGTCCACGAATAACATCACAGAATCCACGGGACTGATCATTGACATCATCGACGGAAGCCCATCTATTAGGGCCTTTCGGCAAGTACATTCTCAGTGAGACAAGTGAGACAACATTTTGAGCCTTAGTTGGGTTGGATAATTGGGTTAATCAGCTGATTTTGATATCGCATAGATCGTTGATGCAAAGATTCTTCTGAGGGCTGCTCAAAGGCTGTCACAACATACAACATATAACAGATAGCTCAGTTGCTCAAAGGCCACGTTCATTTTTGTTGCTCAATGTGAAATTGAGACGAGGGCCTTTCGGTAGTACGTTCTCACTGAGACAACTGAGACAAGATATTGAGCAACTGTCTCAGTTGTCTCAGTTGGGTAGGATAATTGGATTAATCTGCTGATTTTGGCATGGAATTTTTCTGGTGGTCGTTTCCACACGGCACGACTAGCCAAGGCACACTTTCAATGCTAAAATCCTTGGTTTAGAAAGTGTCTTGGCTAGTCGTGTCGTGTTTACCAGAATAAGACCCATTATATATGATTATGCCGATTTGAAGAGGCACTTTCGCTTGGAAAACAATTATAATAAAGTAAAAGTTTATTCTGAGGACTACTCAAGGGCTATCACAACAAGCAACATATAACTGAGACAAGTGAGACACAGAAAAACCATCTCAGATGGCTCAGTTGCTCAAAGGCTGCGTTCATTTTTGTTGCTCAATGTGAAAGTGAGACGATGTGCGAAAACACGCCGTCACGTGGTTGCCGAAAGGCCCTACGATATACGAGAACACGCCTTCTCAGTTGTCTCACTGAGAACGTGCTTGCCCTAATATTAGGGAGGTTAAAATCTCCAAACACCAATATCTCGCCATCGTCAGTGGCAAGGTGAAACACATACTTAATTGCAGACGTGTCTTAAAAAAAACTAGGCTGGAACTTGCACGGCTTCACCCCGAAAAGCACCTAAATGCGCAGCACAACATTTTTTTTTTGCAGTACATAAAGAGCACATAAAAAGTACATAATTCCCATGTGGTTTCGACTTCAATTCGTGCAAACCCCTGAAATCGGGGATTTCAACGGCAGCGTCAAGCCGCACCCCGGATTTTGAGACTTTTAAAAAAGCACTTAAATGAGCAGCTCTTATTGCTTATTGCTCTTATTACAGAAGAGTACCTACTTGGGTTTTCCCCAGAGTTCTTTACATTTGTTTTATAATTTTGTGCAAGTTCCAGCCTCGTTTTTTTAAGAGAAGCTTCTATCGTCTTCTTATGATCTTGGCTGCTTGGCCAAAAATTATACTGCAGCGATCCATCAAAAATTCTGAGAAAATCGCACTACATCTGCCTGTATTCTGTGCCATTGCGCAATGGTAATTATATTGCGCAACACCTCACCGAAATGGGTGACTTTTTCCAGAGATTGCAATATCCCAAAGAGATTCTTTGTATTAAGGGGATTCAAATCACAAAAACCTCAATATTATCCTTAGCGCAAGGAATTTAATGAAAACAATCATATATTGGTAAATAAGCCGCCCGCCGCGCTGCCGCCGACACGTTGCGACACGAAACATCAATGTTGAGCGATGGCGATGTCAAACATCGTGATTTCGATGCTACGAGCAAATAATCGAAGCGACTTATGCCATTAAACTTGGCTTTACGATTCTGTCACTTATCTCTGTATGCAGGTTTATTCGGGTACTCGCCCATAAGCGGTGCCCCTTAATTGGATAGCGCATCGACGGAAAATTACTGAAAAAATTCGCGCTCGTCCCATTTGCGAAATATTTAATAAAGTATTTAGTACTTTTGCAGTACAGCATCGATGTTAAAAGTACGATGATAATCGGACATCGATACTTAGCTACAGATGTTAACATTTATGCTAACATTTCGAAACATCGATTATTCCTGATTTCACCGAAAATTTAAGCAATTTCATTGCGCCAAAACGGACCACATTTTCTTTATTTATTCGAGAAACTCGGACATGGACAGGCGATTCCGAAGTTTGCCGAGCAACCCGTGTACCCGTGTACCCGTGTAAGCAAAAGTTCACACAAATTGCAAACAATCCCGAAGTTTGCCGAGCAACCCGTGTACCCGTAATCGGGTGTGAATAGACACTGCCTAAATAAAAATCGATGAATGTATCTGGGGCTATTGTGCATAGATCTTGGAGCCACCTTAACCAACAACAATAAAAACGCGAGAAGCTTGATTAATTTCCTCAATGTTAATTAGGTTAATCAATCACATTCAATTTTTCCTTATGAATTAAATTGATATTGTTATAATTGCTGACTTCTCCAAAAATTTGATTCCTTACTGTAACCCGAAATCTGCTTCCACCAGCTCTTTTTAGAGCAAAGGGTTTTTTGAACCTACGGCGCACAACAAAAAACGGGAACTGCATAATCGAATGAAATTCGCGGCCGCACCATGCAATTATTGGGCTGCTGCAATTTTGAGTAAAGGTGCAAGGCAGTTACGCAGAAATTATGTGGTTTCAGGTTAAAATGAGGGGTTTAGTGCCAAGACCTACACATCAAGTTACCATTGCTGCTTTTCAAATTTCTTAATCCTTTCTCGAGGATGTCGAATTGTGGACTTGGGCAACAAAGGGTGCCAGAAAATGCAGCATGGAGGGACATTTTGTGTGCAGGAGAAAGGATATCTTTTAAGGAAAATTTATAATTATACATTTACACTTTTTCATACAAAGCAATCAATTAATTTTAAAGAACTCTCATTTCTTGCCCTCTAAACGACTTTCGACTTGAGCTATTCACTCTTTTTCAAACAAAATTTTTTCATATGGGAGAGGTTGCGGACGAACGTCATGGAAAGTCATAACTCGTAAACTGTTAGCAGAAAGAGTTCAAACATCCACGGTGATAAGCTCCATCAGTCTACCTGTGTGTTACAATCTCATAATTCCGCTTGTTTTATTGAGTGCTAATTATAGTAAATTTTTAAATCGTGTAATCAAATTAAGACTTGATATGCAGCACGAGAATATTGTCATCAGATAAAGAAAATGTTGGTGGTACCACAAATCGCAGAAATGCAGAGGTGATTTCAAAACATCGTAATTGCGATATTTTATGGAAAATTGATTCTTTGATTAGGTATCACACTTTATCCTATCTCTTGATTGAGAATAACACCCATCATCAGCTCGGGGAATCGGAGAGTGGCGATCCTCTGACAATTGCTAATCTTTTCGCCGATATCTTTAAGACGGCCTCTTTTGTTAATACCTGTGATATTAGCTCTGTGGATTTTAATATGTTGACGACTTTCCCGGCGACATCGCTGGAAATGAAGGATTTACTTATTGACAACAACGCAGTTACGCGACACTTGTCTGGCTTGTCTGACAGTTTTTCATGAGGCCCTGATGGGATCCCTGTTTCTCTTTTTAAAAATTGTTCCACACCTCTTGTTAGTGTTTTGTGTTATTTATTTAATTTATCTATCTCTTGTGGCGTATTCCCCGTTTCATGGAAATCTTCGTTTATTATCCCTTTGCATAAAAAAGGTAACAAGACCGACATTTCTAATTATAGACCAGTTGCAAAATTGTGTGCTGTTGCTAAAATATTCGAGGCACTTATTTACGACGTCTATACTGTCATTGTAAGCCATTCTTAGGCTCCTTCCAGTACGGCTTTAGAAAAGGCAAATCGACATCGACTAACCTTCTCGAATTCTCGAATTTCTATTTGTCTGCCTTGGAAACTGGTAAACAGGTTGACTGTATTTTTACAGATTTTAGCAAAGCATTAGCGAATTAGTCACGACATTTTAACCCTCAAGCTCACTGCACTTGGGTTTCCACAATTGTTTGTGAACTGGGTTGGTTCTTACGTCACGGGCCGCACTCAAAGGGTATTATTACGTGGATCCTTGTCTAATGAAATAACAAACACATCTCGTGTACCTCAAGGTAGCCATCTTGGTCCACTTTTATTCATTATTTATATAAATGACTTGCCTGGGTGCCTAAGACACTCCAACATTTTATGTTATGCTGAGGATGCAAAGATTTTTCGTGTTTTATCTTCCTTAAATGACTGCTTTCTTTTAAATTCTGACTTGGATACCTCTATAAGTGGTGCTCTGCAAACTGTCTCCCTCTCAATGTAAGTAAGTGTACGGCTATGACCTTTTCAAGGAAAAGAGTCTCTTTTGACTACGTTTACAGTATTAATAACTATAAGTTGTCACAACTTGATAAGACCAAGGATCTGGGTGTGTGGTTTAATCGTCGTTTTACATTTGACGATCATATTAGTGTTACAGGCAAAGCTAAAGCTACTTTGGGCTTCATCAAAAGATGGTCCAAGGAGTTCGATGACCCTTATATAACTCGGCTGCTATATTTCACTTTTGTGAGGCCCATTTTGGGATATGCCAGTTGTATTTGGGCACCATTCTACTCCACCCATATAAATCGCATTGAAGCTGTCCAGCGACGATTTGTCCGATTTGCTCTCCGTGCACTTCCGTGCGATCCCTTTATTTTGCCTCCTTATTCACATCGCCTCAAACTAATAAATCTTGATTCTTTGGAATGTCGTCGTGAGGTCTCCAAAACTGTTTTTGTCTATGACTGCCTTCGGGGCAACATTGATTCCTCAGTCTTGTTGCCTTCCTTAAAAATTTCGGTTCCTTCTCACTCTCTGAGACATAAGGGTTTCCACCGCGTTCCCCAACACCGCACTATATTAAGGTTACAACGAGCCTATCACATCGATGTCCCGTTGCTTCAATGTTAGTTTTGCTTGTTTCAACTTTGACATATCAAAAAAATGTATTAAGACTGGACTTGGTTGACTTCCACGTCACTTAACTTTACTTAAGGGGGTCTACTAGTGTGAAATTTTTCAAAAATCGATTTTTCTTTTTTTGCATATTTCGATAGTCTATACCTTTAAAAATAACATACTAAAATTTCAAGTGCATATCTCAAATAGTTTTTGAGTTACAGCCATATTAAGAGCAGCCGTTCATCGGTTCGAAAGTTGCGGTCAAAAAACAGAATTCTGAGCAAAAACGAATTAAAGTGTGACTTTACAGAAGAAAAACAAAGTTTATCAACGAAAAAACTACTTAGAAACGCATTGATTAAAGTTTGTTTACACAACAAACACAACAGAGAATCACAGGGAACGTGTGCTCTGTTGTGAACCAAAAATAGCGCGGATTTAGCGCGTCGATTAGGCTTCCGTTATTACAGAGTATTTGAAGTACTTTTTTTAACGACACATCTAAAAGTTAAAAAAACGCATAACTTCGTTATTTTCTTACGGATTTGAGTTTAGTTTGCAGCGTTTTACTCGGAAATAGTTGAGCAAAAAGAAAAGCCAATAAAAAAAAAATCGAAAATTTAGCCGTGTAGGCCCCTTAAACTTTAGACGCGTTTTTCTCGAAACTACATTTGTCAAATTGGCTGCAGTTATAACTCGAAGACAAATCATCCGATCGATTTGATTTTTATTGCAGCTTCTTTCAAAGATGTTTCTACGTACCATGAACCTCCAGTTTTTTGATCAAATCAAAAATGTAATTTTGACAGGCCAAAAATCATTAAATTTTCGCGCGAAATTTGCAAATTTTTTTAGAAACTCCGCCATTTTGTTAAATTTGAATTTTTTTTTTAGCCCGAGGGTCATGGTACGCGAAAAACCTTTAAGTTTAATAAACTATTTTGTTTTTTTGATTTCAGGCACTGTGAAGGTCGCTATCACTGCAGCCGTTTAGTGACTTTTTTTTTTTGAGCCTTGGGAGATTAGAAATAACTTGCTAAATTTTCGATTTTTTGGTCCAAAAATTTTATCATGGATTTACTATATATCCACAAAACTATCCTTAAAACATTAAAACATTCCATGCAGTAGTTTTCTTTAAAAAAAATTCCCAAATATCACCTTTTTTGAGGCGGTCACACTAGTAGACCCCCTTAATTTTTTCTTCACTGTATCTAAAGGGTTTAACAATTTATGCATATACGTATTTGTAAAGTAATCAGCCTTTGATAAATTTCCAATAAATAAACATCTTAATCCGTGCGTCAGGCACGTTGGGTCATTTTTACCCGAGGAAGTTATTACATGCTAATATTTCTATAAGAACACATGCGTGATGTTACCATATTAGTCCGCAGCTGGCGTTGACAAAGTCTCCTACGGTGTCAACTCCGGCTACTGAGAAGTATAGTAACGAAATATAAAACAGAAGTATGGTAACAGAAATATTAGCTTTAAATTAATATATCTGACACCGGCCGGCCGGCCGGGCTAAGACAAAAACTGTAACACATAATAATTTTCAATTATTGTTTTCGAAAATGTTCAAATCGCTGAAATTTACTAGACGGTACTAGTTACAGTTATCCGTAAAACAGCATAGGATTTATTTCACCTTTCCATCGTTTGTGTGTACTTTATATATTATTATTTATATTATATATATAAAAATGAATTGCTGTGCGTTAGTCTCGCTAAAACTCAGAAAAGGCTTGATCGATTTCGATTTTTTTTGTTTTGTTCGCTATAATACAAGGGAGGTTAAAAAAAAAAAAAATCGGAAAACCCCAAAGGAAAAGCCGGAAAATCGAAAAAATCGAAGTTTCCGTTTTGTATAGGAAGCGAATTTTCCAACTTCAAGGAATCTTTATGAAAAAGGCAATTGGAGGTTTTCGGGGTCTCAGATCTCGAGCTTGCATTCAAAATTTTGGAATTCAAGATGTCGGATCCAATATGGCGACCGAAAAAATTAAACTTCAAGGGATTTCACTGAAAATCCGAATTTTTGTTTTTGGTTTGGGTTTTTGGGGTCACTGATTTTGAATCTGCCATCAAAATTTTGGAAATCAAGATGGTGGATCAATATGGGGACCGAAAAGTTATACTTCAAAGGATTTCCCTAAAAACCGGACAAGGGAATTTTCGGGATCACTGATTTCGAATCTGCTGTTCAAATTTCCAAATATGAGACCACCCCCACCCCTCTGGGAGACATAGGAGAAGGGGTGCAATAAGAAGGTTGTGTAAAATGAAGAAAACTCAATTTAATAATACTGTTGGAAAATATCTAAAACATGTGCAAAACGCAAATAGGAAAACGCTGGGTCACATAGGAGAGGCGGATTGTAAAATTAAGGAATATAAATTTAATAGTATCTCGGGAAACCCCGGGTCCGCATCATGGAGAACAATAAAATTTAACGATAATAGAAAGCTTGAACATTGGCATATCGTAAATGCTATTGTAATTTTATTACGATTATAAGTACATAACCACTTGTATCTACTTGGATTCACGTCTTACGAGCTCCTTGCTTGTTTTTCGTTTTGCCGTGAAGGGTGCTAATAGAAGTAATTTGTTCTAAAAGTATTTGTTGAAAAGTAAGTTTTATAATATGAATAAAAAAGTTGAGATTTTAAAAATCTTTGATTTGTAGGGCGAAGCAAACTAGCACTAGCAGTAACCAGAATTGCCCAAAGAAGTGTAGTGTGCACTAAAAACAAGAATGCAGGAAAGGATAAGTGTAATCATTGGCAGACCAATTAAAACCTTTGTATCCTCCCGTAAGGCAACCTGCGAAATGGAAAATGTAAGGTAATTCGAATATCCACCCTTGAGTAGTATGTATAAAAATATTCACATGTAGTAACGGAAAGATTAAAACTCGGCAATATAACTAAACTACATAAATGCCAGGTGCACCGGAAAGTGCTTACCGGTTTTTCTAACAGATGTCGGTAGCTGTAAGTAGGGATGAAAATGATTTGGCATACATGTAATTTTATTCTACTGCCATTCAGCTTCAAAAACAACAAGTTTTATTCCGCCTAAACAGTAGCGTCATAGTGTTATAGATCTATGAATATGTCGAATTTCGTGCCTGAAAAAGAGCATTTGCAGCATGCATTGCTTTTCTTATTTTATCAAAAGCAAAAGGCCGTTGAAAGTCATCGGTTCCTGGTAGAAACATACGGAGAGCATGCTCCAAGCATAAAAACATGTGAGACGTGGTTTCGGTGACAGTAAACGTTCGGATAGACCAAAAACATTTGTGGATGCGGAATTGAAGGAGTTATTGGAAGAAGACGTAACCCAAACTCAAAAATAATTGGCAGAAACGTTAAATATGGCACAAGAACGATTAGCGACCGTTTACGAGCAATGGAAAAGATCCAAAAACTGGGAAGATGATTTAGTTGCATGACAATGCACCGTCACACAGCAAAACCGATGAAAAACGCATTTAAATTGCTTAGGTGGGACGTATTATCGCACCCGCCGTACTCTCCAGACCTAGTCCCATCCAATTATCACATTTTCGCATCAATGGGACAAGCGCTGACTGAGCAGCATTTTGCAAATTTCGAAGAAGTTAAAAAATGACTCGATGAATGGTTTGGCTCAAAGGACAAACGGGTGTTTTGGAATGGTATTCATAAATTGTCAGAAAGATGGGCAAAGTGTGTAGAATCGAGTAGCCAACACTTTAAATAAATAACTTTTTCCATTGCCTTAAAAATTAGATGTTTTTTCATTAAAAAAACCGGTAAGGACTTGCCGGTAGACCTGCTAGTTAAGGCTAATAAATATATGTGTATGTATAAATATGTACATGTACACAAGAAGCACACACACACATCTGCAATAATTACGATGCAATGCTGGAATTAACAAACTCGAATAAACACTTTCTCAACACTCCAACTGAATTTATTCCTTGGATATGAAACGAATTTGTCAGGGTCCTACCTACGGTACAAGGGATGCGCAGCCGGGCCTTGGGTCTATTTTGACACTAAAAATTAAACGTGCAAGAAGTTCACTTCAAAATTTGATGTAGCAGGGAGCGAGTTTTTAGCCGGTAGGCCCGAGCAGATGGGTGAGGCCAGCACACGCGTGACCTCAGCCACCTACCGTGCTTAAAACATTTCCCCACTCGCTTAAAAAAAGAAATAAAAGGTATTTGCGCATGATGTAACATATGATAGTTATGTACCATAAACACATTTTTTTTCTTATTTTTTCAAGTATCATTTCTATACTTGTGATGTTCCTTTATGGTAACTGAGCTTTTACTGCTCAGTTTGTATGCATACATACATGTCAATTGTATTGGTGGTCACCAAGCCAGGTTCGATACAAAAATGCCCATCATCCTTTCAATGTAAGTATATAAAAAATTCGTAATAAAATATCTGTATGTACAGGGTCTTTCAATAAGGACGCTCGGCTTTAAAATGTAAATAAAAGAAGTTGTATGTCAGGTATCCACTTAGTTTGTATTTTAAGAACATGTTATGGCATTAAGTATGGAATATAATGTCGTTCAAATGTGCACCATGGCTTTGCTTGGTGGCACTTATTCGAGAGGTCCAATTGTCGATCACTTTGTCGCATAATTCTGGCTGAATTTGCTGGATGGCGTTTTCAATTTTTTGCGGTTTATTCGCATAGATCTGTGATTTAAGAAAGCCCCAAAGGAATAAGTCTAAAGGTGTTAAATTACACGATCTTAGCGGCCAGTCCACGTCACCCATAAATCGGTCGTGCAGAATGTCCATCGTGGGATGCGCTGTGTGGCAGGTAGCGCCGTGCTGTTGGAACAACATGTCGTCGTTATCCATATCATCCAGTTTAGGTCACTTTTTAGTTGCTTTTTATCAATTTGTAGCGCTCGCAGGTAAAGATGATTGTCGATGATGAACGTTTCTCGAACGGAGTACTGATTTTGATAATAAAATTTGATAATGTCTACACGCTATAACCTTCCATGGTGATTTGCCACACACTACTGAACAATTCACAACAAGTTTGATATATTTGTTTTATTATTTGATTAGTTGCTTTAACAACATGACCGCTAAAACCAAAAAGAATTCGACCGTCCATATTGAAAAACCCTTTAGTTTAAGGGTGATTAATTTGCCTAACCTTTATACTGGAGGAAATTATAGTTTTTATTAAATTACTTTAGAATAGCATCGGTAGTTAAGAGATTAATTTGGGTAATTTCGAAATTGTGCCACAACTTGTTTGAACTGCGTTCAGTCTTCAGAATCAAGTCTAACTTTATGTTCACCTGGACCACTAATACTAAACGACTAAACCAGCTTAACTAATTAACTATAAAATATTGCAAAACTAAGTAACTGAACGGTATATGAGTTCCACTACCTCACATCTTGTGCAGCTCGCGCCGATTAAATCTTAATGGAAACCATCACACATCTCTTCAGTTCTTCGCCTAATTTGCATTTGTGCATTGGCCCATGCTGATCTGATCCAACCGATAAGAAAAGGTGAAGGTGACTCTTCGTCTTAAGCTTAAGGCCAGGACTTTAGGTGATGCAATTTGGCGGTCTAATCCCCTTCTTGTCCCTGCAGGAGTTTTTGCTCCGGCCGGACACCGCGAACCGGTCAAATTTATGCTGTGACCACTAAGGAACAAAAGTTGAAATTTTCGGCAATCTACCGCTATTTTCTCACATGCTTCATATCCAATAGACCAGCGGCGGCGAGCTAGACTCGGGCGGCTCCTTAATCGCTTGGCAAGATCAAAATTTCCGTGAAATGCTTAGTGGCTTTTTTCATATTTTGTGGAAATTTGAATTTCAGATCGACACTTCCTATATAATTAGAAGCAATAAAAACGCCCCTGCGATTATATTCTTTTCGAGGGCCGAGTCTCTTCTATTTTGGGCGCCCGCGTCCTGCTGCCACCAGAGAAATCAACCAGCCCCCGTAATCTTTCATTAAAACTTAATAAATTCGAGATCGACTGATTATATGGAGAGGGGAGCGCGTGATTTCCGTGGCCCCGCAGTCGTCTCGGTGAGCCACACGGCGATTTTATTGCTGTTTTGTGCCATTACACTATGTGATTTCGAGAAGGAGGTCTATGATTAGAGCCAGCTAATGCTGCTATTAATGGGAGCGTTAAGACGATTATTACCGAGTCTTAGCGTTGGATTCTGTTTATTTCTTTTTCTTCTCGGGGTTGCTGTTTTTCAGTTTTATTACGCAGTTCAATCTGCTGCTGATGACCCATAACGGTGGTATTTGGAGAATAATGCGCCTCAAAGTGCTATCACATACGGAAAGCCCAATTTTCAATTACCATAACTTACGAGCATAAAAAATAATTCCGCATAGGCTTAAAAAGAATTAACAACACCATTCACCTTCTTTTGTTTTATTAGTTTATTATACACATAGCACAATGTTTACCAGCGAAAGAATTGCAGCTTGAGAAACTGAGTTGCACTGAGTTGCATTAGATCACGTTACAAAGATATAGCATTATATTGCCAAATATTTAAGCATCTATCCTCAGTCTTTCCATGATATCAAAATTTTGGGAAAATATAATAACTTTAATTTAGCTTAACACGTTGACTGCCATGGCAATGTTCAGAAATATGGCATAAAACGACAATTTGATTTAATCACATTATATTATTAAAAACTCTAATTCTAGTGCATAGTGAATTAATTTTTATAATTATATTTTGTGTCCGTTTTTAAGTAAATTTCCTGTTCATGCAAGCCAGCATTGATTTTTTGTTCTTTTCCCAGAAGCCATCTAGTGGAGCGCCGTAAGGCGTAAAAATTGTAAAATCTCGGAATCCAGGGCCAGACAACGAATCTTCATAAAAACTGTTGGACTGCATTGTTAAAAGCTCAAATAAAAAAGTTAAAAAAAAAAATTGTGCGATCTTGATTACAACAATTTATAACAACAATTTACTGGAAAATGAGAGGGACAAGGGAAAAAAAATGTTTAGAGCAAATATTTCAATTTTATACCTAATAAATAATATTTGCATAGTCACTTTAATGTTAATTTATTAATATTTGGCAAAAAATAACGAGTTACAACAAAAAAATTATTATGAACTATACATATACATTATAACATTATTGTTCATTACTTTCGTCGTCATCTATTTCATTGATGTGGATTGTAGGTGAAGGATTAGTACAGCTGTCGCCATTGCATTCCAAGCAAGCTACAGTGCAATTCAATCCACTTTTCCTGCACCCACAAGATGCTCCATATCCTTTTTTTAATGTTCAAAAAATAATTTTTAATAAGGATTCTGGAGCTGGTCACTGCGTCATTGTTTGCGTTATCAGTATTCCGCATTCATATTTCCAACCCCCGAGCCATGTTTGAATTTTCAGATATACTCTTTTGAAGTGTCCAAAAGCGGCATCTGCAGTAGGTGGGAAAGACGGCAGTTTAACGCAGGTATTTTTAGCAGTTGCTTTCAAAAAAGAGTTATATCTATCTTAATATATTCAGATCTTTTATTTCTTGCGGGCCAGCGTATAAAGCAAGCGTGCATGTAACACCAGCGTTAAAAATGTCATTAGTATCTTTGCATTCATTTTTAAAAACTACTCGCAGCATTTTGCAAGTCCAGCCGTTTCTCGAAATTTTTTTGCAAACACATTTTTGCCACGCTGGAAAAAAGCTGACGTCGTGTCACAGCCAGTGAATGCATGTAAGAACAGAATATGCTGTTTAAACTTTGGTAATACTCTTGCTAAGCTCTTAGAAGAGTACACTTTTTGCGGTATTTTGCCTTTGGATGGTTTTCGAAAATAAATTTCTCGGTCTGTTGGAGAGAGTGCAGTCAATAAAACTAAAACATCTCCATCTTCGGACACTACAACAATATTTTCGGACTGCAGATTAATAGCGGTTTCAATCATTAATCTGTCGGCATCAGCTTCTGCTTGGAGAGAAAATATTTTATTTTCCGCAAGTGTTTCTCGTAGCATATCTATGAGGCTACTCTTATTTTTGTCATTCGCTAAAAACTTCTCCTGTCCTATTTTGAGAAGCGTGGTGTTATGGATATGATGGTAGATTTTGTTGTTTTTCGAATTTCACCATCTTCAAAAAGCGCAAGAGGATAAGGGCTTATTCATAAGCCATCTAGTTTTTAAGTTCTTCATCTGATTTTTTTATCACGCAAATACCTACGCTGAAATAACAGTAGTGGATCAATTGGAAGAATATCGTCATCCACTTTGATTTTGCTAGTGGAAGCCAATAAAGGAATGATTTTGTCTTTTCTTGATAACTTGACTTCTTTAAAATTTTTGCCATTTATTTACTTCATTATTTTTAACCCTTCCTCAAAAGCTGCGTAGCAATTCACGTTTTCTTGCCCAGTTATTCCAGTTGCGATAGATATAATGACAGTGACATCAGGCAATAGAGAATATTGGATAAAATATTCTTCTAATTTTTTCACGTCAATGTATGTCGTCCCTTTTGATTCGTGCATCGGTTGAATCAGCGTGTTGATGACTTTTTTTAAAAGATATATTACAAAATTCTTCTACACCTTCTATTATATCTTTTGAAAAAATAACACCTTTTATCCATTTATAAACAATACTTTCCGTTACACCACGTTTAAAAGGTCCTCCTTCAACACTCATAGATTTCAATAGAGTTTGCTCAACGGTTTGATCCGTGGAAATCCCAGAAAAAAAAACATTGGAACGTCTTGCAGTGAAATATCTTTCTGTGAATTTTTGAAACTCTGTAGGCCCATTTGGGTATATAATTCCTGCATGTCGTGCAAGTACAGTTGCTCCGACTTTGCATACGGAAAGTGTCCTGATGCATGACATGGTTGTTTTCTGTCATTTTTTTATGAAAAACAATTTCGGTCAAATGACCACCAAGGTTGACTTGGCAGTAGCCCATTCGGTCCACCCAATTTTTGAGCATATTTTCGATTGTTTCGGGCCTTATATCAGCAATAGCAGCTTGAATCTCGTACTTGAGGTCTTGAATTGTTTCTGGTTTGTTGGCCTAACATTTATCTTTCACCGCTCCTCAAAGATAACAGTCCAACGGCGTCAAATCGCATCATCACTTTTGCTGATTATGCGATTTCCGAAGATAGGGCGCAAAAGATCGATTGTGACGTTCGCTGTATGGTTTGGATAGTCAACCGGCTTTAGCTGCTGTACCAATTGAACTTAATATGGCCTCATGGAGAGGTCTTTGCACAAAATTCGCTTCAAAGAAGTGCGTGCAATGTCCAATTGTTGAGAACGATGACGAGTTGATGTTGGTGGTTGCTCACGCACACTTTGAGCAACAGCAGCAATGTTTTCGATTGAGCGCACCGGACGAGTACGTGCACGGGTTGGTTTATCCACCAACATTCCAGTTTCACGAGATCGCTTCACGAATTGATCCACAAATTGGGTTTTTGGAAGTTTTTTTTTCGTCAACTATATTTTTCAAATTTCTCACAGTTTGAGTAGAAGGCTCACCATTTTGAAATTAAGATTTTAATATTTCCAAACTTTCTTCATGCGAATTTCGTCCAATTTCGTAAATGTCAAACCTTTAACTAAATTTCTGTCAAGTCGAGAATGAAGTGTAATCAAATCAACTTCAAATAACGGGTAGTTCAAATTCCAAACACTAAATGGACCACCCTTTATATCATTTGATCAACCCCTTTATATAAAATCGCGCGATATAACTTCAGCGATATGTTTATCAGATGAAATGCTTATTGTTGTCCGATTGGGTTCTTTTCATACGCTGATGTCATATATGGAGTCTATTGGTTATATAATGGCCGGAAGTGGAATTAAAGAAGCCCTCTCAACGGTTTATGCTGAAAATACAATTGATCATATCATGTCTGCACGTGCATATGCTAGAGCGGTACGTGCACATATAAATACATCTGCAGCTAGCTTTATCAAGGTTAATTTTCGACGATCTATTGCAAAATAATTCAGAATTTCAAATTTTAATTAGTGATGAAACGAATGCTAATATTTATGAAATGTTTGATTACACTGAAATAACGGAAAATATTGGATTTCAAAGATTAAATGAAATTTTCGAAAACAAATTACATAAAGAAATTAAAAATGAAACGTTCAGATTATGGATCAGCTATTTTGGAATGGTATCAGCGCTGAAAGATTTTATTGCAGCTGAGCGTATCTGCATTTACAAACCATTGAAAGGATGATTCCATACTTTCATGCATCAGGACACTTTCCGTAGGCAAAGTCAGCGCAACTGTACTTGCCAGACATGCAGGAATTATCATATGACCGAAATTGTTTTTCATAAATAAATAACAGAAAACAACCTTTCAAATAAATGTTCAACCATTGAAAAATATTGAGCCGTTTTTTTATAACAAAAAGAAATTCCAGTTTTTAAATGGGCCACCCTTTATATATTTTTTTTTCAAAATGCACAAAAATAGTGACGTATTTAGCCTAGCTAGTTACCACGTGTACTAATCTGTTAGGGACCGCGTCAATTGCTGCTGTTGTCCCTTCTATAATTCCCCCCACCCCTCACCTTTATAGCTGCAGTCCCTTGAGGCCCAAGGATAAGTTTGTAATAGTTCTCCTTTTCAAAATATAACTTTAAACTAATAAAAATAAAAGAAAACTCTGAAAAATTAATAATTATTTATTTAAATAATTAAAAAATTAAGATCGCTTAACAAATTTTGTTTGAAATTTTGTTTGAAATTTTTTTATACATTGTTAAAAACACATTTCAAAAGTTTATATAAAGACAACGTGTTAAACAAGAAAATAATTTACGATGATAAATAAAACTAAAAGAAGAAGTTAACGAGTAGGCTGACAATCAAATAATGTGTAATGTTCTTCACCAAATACACATATCAAAAAATTGGAAGAATTTTCCAGGAACAATTACCAACAGCAATGTTGTTAAATGTTGAATTGCTTATGGAACTGAGTTGTTAGCATAGGCGTAGACACGATTTTTTCCAGGGAGGGCAAAGCAACTTGGGCAAATAGTCATACAATATATGTAGATTATTATTATTAAACCAAACATACAGTCCTGGTTATATACTTTTTTTTACTATTTTATTTTCAAATTACTTCTTTTTCTCCCATACTGGGCCTTATTTTTGATCCGACGGAATCCAAATCCGTTCGAAATGTTTGATATTTAAAAGCAGACTGAAAGTGTTAGAAAGTTCGCCGATTGTTGAGCACTCGAAACGCTTCAGTATATGGTACTTTTAAATTTCAAACAATCCAAATGGAATTAAAAACACAGCCCACTGTCTTCCTATGCACACTCAGTATGCAAAGCCTAACGAGGAGATTTTTGATCATGGTTCGCCGCAACCAGATTTTCACCCTCTTAATCTACTGAAAGCTCTTTCCATCGTAAATGCAAAGGGGGCTTCAACACAGGCTTTCAATTTGAATTAAAAGCCAGGATTCCATATTTAACACAACGAATTTCATTCGACAATTCATAGTTGTCTTTAGCATTGTCATTCATGGAGCATTTGGCAATCGAGCAAAGCATAGAAATTGTAAAAGTTCACTTTTGTAGAGATCGTACGAAAATATCGTATAGTGTAATTATGATTGCGTCAGTGATTTTCACTTTTCAAACACGATTAGTGTCTGCAGGAGCGCAACCAGGGGGGGGGGGGGGGGGGGGGGGCAACCGGGGCAATCTGCCCCGGGCCCCGGGTTCAAGGGAGCCCGCGCGGATCGCGAAAAAATAATCGAAAATGTTAAAACATCCTGCTTGGAGTTCCTTGAACTTGAAAAGTTACTATATATTTGTTTGAATTTTACACTTCGAAAACGGACTTTGATGAGTGGTCGAATCATCAGAGTTTTTGTCGTGGTTGTCGATTGCTCCATTTGACTTTACTCACTCAAATAAAAAATAGCTCTAGCAATATTCGAAATATTTAATAGTTCATACTTCGAATTTTTGCTAATTTATAATGTTAATTTAGGAGCAAATTTCCAGCTTCAGTTGAAAGTAACAAATAAAAGAGGATTTTCGATACAGAGAAAACAAAATTTGTAAAATATGAAAAGCTCTCGAAATGAGTGACAATGATGGAAACGAAAAATTTTTGATTTTTGGGAAAGAAAAATTTTCCCATTATATCGTTACGATAGAATACCCATTACGTTTCATGCGAGGGATAAACCGGCTGAAAATCTAAACGCATTTTTTTCAGTACAGATAAGTTGAGTAAGCCACATTTGTGCAATATGGGAAAGGAATCGTGCACAAGCAAGATCTGTGCATATGAATGTTTAGCAGGGGGTTCGGGCTCATAGCAGGTAAATTTCAGCGAGGAGCGCAGGCTTCCTCAATTTAGAAAAATGAGACAAAGGAAATGAAATTAAGAAAAAGGGAAAGATATCCGCGGTCGCGCACATGTGGGAATGATTATGTAGGTAAATTAGCAGAGATGAGTCATTATGTAATTTGGGGAAAAGTAGGTAGGTACGTTATCGTTTGTTGAGTAAATTAGGGATAAAGGGTAGACAGTTTAAGGAAGACTGAGGAAGTTCATTCCATGTAAGGCGGGAATGTCGAAAGCATGTTAGAGAAAAAGTGAAAGTAGTGAGATATTGATCAAGTGAAGTTTATAGGAAATTAATAAGGGTAACATTTAGTGAGTAGATAGCGTCAGTGGACAAAACTACAGTGATAGTGGAAACAGAAAACAGACAAAGAGTTAAAACTTTAAGTTAGTGGGAAGGTGAAAAGGACCAAAGGCAGCGGGAAGTAGGAAGAAGAAAGGGAGAGGATTTTGGATAAGGTGAGTGAGTAGAGAGTATGTTGTGAGTGAGAATATTTTGCCTCAAATATTTCACTGAGACTTTTGCTTGTACTGCCACCATCTGTCGCGTCTGGGGACAGAGCTTTCAGCAAATTAGCTCTTATTAAGAACAGGTTACGATCCACGATGGGCGAGGACAGGTTGAACCACTTGCTGACAATCTCCATTGAACACGAAAAAGCGAGTGAAATCAATTATGAAAAAATTATAAAGGATTTCAGTGCCATCAAAGCGAGGAGGCAAATGTAAATTTAAAATGTAAAAGTTGGAATATAAATTTATATAATAATAATAAAAAAAAATTTTAGAAGAAGGGCCCCCAAAATTTTTTGCCCCGGGCCCCCAAATGTCTAGTTGCGCCCCTGAGTGTCTGTATAGGTTTGAAGTATTCCTTTCACTGATATTAGTGAGGAGATTACTGAAGCACAGACTAGCACTCATCAGAGTGATTATCAGTGTTCCAGGTTGTCACTAATAAGTACTAATGAAGTATAGTAGACAATATTGAAAAGTTAATGAGCACTAGTCGGATTTCATTAGTGTTCATCAGTATTAATTAGTGATTTTCCATAAGGAGGGTGTTTTAGCAACACAAATTTTTGTCTTTATGGCTGTGTGTTTAACTAGGGCATTACTCTGATTTTGACTGCTGAACAGAAAGCAAATTTCATAAAATTATGCTGTGCGCACATTTTAGAAACTTTTGACGGGAAACCGAAGGTCGCCACTTGATACCTGGCATTTGCATGCTATATACATATGTAAATACTACTCTCCTCTATAGTCACGCAGCGCAGCCCTCGGAGGGTGTTCGGTTCGGAGCTCCTTGTTTGGTATTCAGAGCTACCCTGTATGGCTCCGGGGTTTCCGCCGCCTCTAAACCTCCAGGGCGTTCAGCAATGCACCACCCTGTGATCCCGCCTGGTAGCTGACACCCAAAGCCCCAGTCCGTTGAAAACTCGAGGATATTCACAAATTTAAAAACCAACCGGCAATGACAGCTGTAAACGTGACGCGTGAACATTGCAAATCGTCATGCCTCGTTGACACGCATCGCGCCACATGTGATGAGCAGGCCCATGCACTATACGTGGACGGATCGAAGAAATAATGACCGTGTATTGTACTATTCTATACTTCATAATAACGAAATGAAGCTTCTATACAAATTTCGAGTTGTGTCACAAAATGTACAATAGGTACGTACAAGTATAGGTATTGCAATTTTTTGAGAAATTTCGGCGCCATTTTGAGTCAATTCGATATAAGCGACACCGAAAACAAAGAGGACCCATTTTCTTAGTAATCCTTTGAATTTGCGAATTTTTGGACAACGAGGGAGGGGATGGGAGGACAGCGTTTCGTTCCACTTTTAGTCGTATGAATTGAATTTGTTCCAGCGCGCGTAAAGTAGTTTCACTGTAAAGAAATGGCCACAAATAGTGCAAAATTACTTATTAAAACTCTTTTCCATTATTTGATCTCAGATGTTTCTAGGCTGAGGAATCCGCTATACCACGGAAGCGCGACTTCCTGAAACGGCTATGTCGACTATCGAAATTTAATATGGCGGATCCAATATGGCGACTATATTTGGAAGAACAAGAGTTCAAACTTCATACTTACTCTACTTGCAACAATCGTTTATAAAAACCTTTTAGCATTACTCTGTTTGGCCTGATTGGCTTTTGGTATGAAGCGTGAACTAAAAATGCCCTTTTTCTTAATAAGTGAATTAAGGGGGTATTGCGCTATGAAATTTTGAAAAAATCGAAATTTTTTTCTTAAATATTTCTATTGTTAATGTATTTAAGATTGTGTATTCCAAAACGAATTTTTCAAAAATTCATAAAATTGACGTAGTTATGATGCCTCAAAGTTGGAGCGGCGTTCACGTTGTAATCTTAATCCAAAACTTTAATCGCGTTTTTGTCGAAACAGCATTTTTCAAAACGGCGACCACGATATCTCAAGTTCTACTTGACCTATATTCTTCAAATTTAGACAGAATCATCCTTATACTCGCCGCTATCGCCAGAACTACGATTTTGTTTATGCGATTAATAGTTTTTTTTAATCCAACATTTACTTCGAAGAAAAACCCAAAAAATCGAACTTTTTTTTTAAATTTGTATAACTTTTGCAAATTTCTATATTTTCACTCTTCCCTCGTTCAGGCGATAACCAATAGGATACAAATTAACAAAAATTTGGAATTTTTTGTTTCAGACGTCTCTGCGGGCTGCAATCATGGTCGCCGTTAACCCCTTCGCGAAAAACATCTCTACTTTGACCAGCTCTGACAGCTGGAATTTTTTGTATTGTCAACGAAAAGAATATATTTCGGTACCAGAGACTTGTATTAATAAATAACAAACACAAAAATCAAAATATCTTTTGAAGTTTCTGAGAAAAAAAATCATAAAATCTTGCTCCAAAAATGACGTTCAAAGCGCAATACCCCCTTAAGTGCAGGTGGCCTCTTTCGATCGTTTCGTGTGTCTGTGGCAGAGACACCCGACAAATTGCTACAGTGAAGGTCTGCCTGTTTCGTCTCGATCGAAACACACCAAAATAATTTATCTTCCTTGCTCATTTGCAATCTTAAGATCCTAAAAAAAATGTCATTGCTGTATTTGAAAGAACAAGAGTTCCTAGTGTATGCACACTTACTGTACTTCCAACAAGCGTTTCTTACAACCTTTTGACTTAAGTCTATTTGACCTGATCGGTTTTTGATATGAAGCGTGAACAAAAATTCCCTTCATATAATTCATTTTATTCAATTCGTTTGAAGTAAAATAAAATAGTGGCAAAATTGCGCCCACAGATTTCAATTTGAACAGAAATTCTGGCAATGGTCCAATTTCGGAGAGCTACCCGCGTCGTTTCCCAGAAGCTGTCGGCAGTCTCATTTCATTGATTCATTTACCTGGTGAGCAAGCTGAAAACATGTTTACTGGTTAATCAAACGTGATCCACCCAATTTTAAAAATGCATTTAAGCTTTATCTCAGCCTGAATCTTGTCTTGAAGGCAAAACCGAAACGGCTATTAATCGGTGTATCATCTTTCATTGCCCGACGAGATTTATTGCCGCTGGACGAATTCGCTGGCATTGTAGAACATGACCAATAATTTATGAGTCATAATCAGTGAATGCTTAATGATAGCTGTATTTCGGTTGCCGAAGTGCTGCTAATTTAAACCTCGGGGAATCAAACGAGAGCTGTAAAAAGAAGACTCGGACGAGCCCGCTAGCCGTTTCTTCTGCTCGTCGAACACTCCCAGGACCGCCGCCCGTCATTGCACAAGTGCTCGCAGTTTTTGAATAATAAAAACTGATTGCCCCGTAAACCTCACAATGGTACAGCAAATCAAATTGTAGGGTGTAATAATTACAAAAGCCATAAATAATACTGCAAACAAATGGCGGTGCTACATTAGCCCGCGACCGATCCCGCCGTTCCGGCGTTAACTACTTAACGACGTCGAAGTAAATAAGAAGCGGCTGACCGCGAGCAGCTCGCCTTGATGGATGCCCCCATCTGACGGATCTAGACGTATCTCTGGAGCCCATAAAACCTCCAGAGAACCTAATCACAGAAGCAGCTAAGCGGACCCCATCCGGCAACAATGAGGAGTCAAACCCATAACTTTTGGACGGTGACGGCGACCGCTGCATGCGGCATCGATTTCAAAGGCCGCCGCCGAAAATTGGAAAAGTTCGGACGTGGCGTTTTTCGGGCGAACTATCGCCACGACGGACCTACTTTCGTATGCGCCGATTTATAGCATCTATGATTCGCCGAAAGTGTCTCTTTTCATCTATTTATGACTTTTATTGGCCATTAATGCCCTTTTCGCTGGGAAGCTGCGGCCCGCTGGACCCGTACTCGCGAGGATAAAAGCTCCCGAAGAGATCACATCTGCTGATGGGTCTTAGACTAAATTCCATTGAACTTCAAGTATTTCAGTTACTGTTGATGGGTGCGCCGATAACTAGTCCGGGACGCCGCCATGGGAAGCTCTAGTTCGTATCGGCGGAGTATTTATGTAAACTGGTCGTGATTTATGGCCAGTAGCTTAAAAAGCCACGGTCCACGGGTGGTCCTTGGGAAACTTATTAATAATTTTAATATTCCCCACATGCTGTCGTCAAACACTTCCCAATCAGTTAATTTCCGCATAAATCTCGCGCCAGTCCCTATCCAAAGACTCCTCGGATTACTGGCCAGTGGGCATATCTCTCGGCTTTTCTAGTAAAACCTGGGGGGTTACATCGCTCGACCGAAAAGAGTTATTTTCCCTTTCTTTTACGGCCGGGGTTCTGTGAATTTTAATTAATTACTGATTGGCTTTTCAAGTTAATCGATCTTCAAGGATTTATATCTGCTTATTGATTTTATGTTTCAGCCTATTTTTTATTCAACGTCTGGGAAGGCGTCTGGGGTCCAAACGAGTTTCACCCGAAACTGCGTCTACTCATTGTGGTACCCGCCGTAAGTGGTACAAGGAAGCTTCATTAGTTCACGTATTTAGTTATATGGTATTATGGATTTGTTTAATGCGACACGGGTTCGTAATAAACAATTTTTTAGGAGATCATCCCGCATATCATTATTTCGAACCCTGAGCCATATTAATTAACGGAATGTTAATAAAAATAGAGGTGCGCGCGTGCATATATCCTAAATGTAAATCTGTAGGAAAGGCAACTCCACGGTATGTCATGTCGCAATTTTAGTGGGTATTGAAATTTTTTGCGTTTTAAGTGCGTCTTTTTCTTTTTGTTTATTAAAAAAATCTCATTTTAGGGAAATGATATCACTGGTTACGACACGAGACATTAACGTACACTGTAAAAAGTAATTGTAATTTTGCGTCATAAATGGAGTAATACTGGTGTAAAATTCGTATAAAAACGCACCATAGCACACAGTGGCCGAATTTTAGAAAAAGCTGGCCAAAAGTCGAAAAAAATTTTTGTCGTTCTGTTCAAGCTACCATCCTATGTAATAAAGAAACTTTTTCTACAAATGTTAGCAAAATAACAGTAATGTACTGGTAAGGATTCAGCATTAGAGCAAGTCAAAGTGACTCTCTTCCACGCATCATCTGTCGCATACGCATACGTCGTTTTGAAAGTGATAACAGCTTTTCTAGTAGCTGTTTTCAGATCGCGTTCAGTAACGGATGTTTCTGAAAGTGTAGAAAGTACCTACTAAAGTTTCGCTGTGTAAAAACTTTTTTTAAACACAGTCATGCACGTCAAGCTTTTTCGTGTTGACATTTTATAAAAATGAATAAAAATAGTTAGAAGTTCCGCAGAGTTCCACGATAACATCATTTTTATTATGTAAAAGAAAGTATTTTCTTTCATTTTCCGAAAAAAGCAGCTGCGATAATTTGCGATATTTCATGAAACATAATTTTAAATATAAAATATGTAACTTCACTTCTCGAATAAGTGTTATAACCCAGAAATGGAGTCTCCGGAAGAAGGTATGTGAGCCAAACTTGTACGTTCAAAAACTGTACCTTTTTCCAATTCATGTGAAACTCATAAGTGGTAGTAACTTCTCTTATTTTCAATGCAGGGTTGAAATATTTTAACTAAAATTATGAAATTTACACTTAACCTTCATAGATAAAAACATTTCATATAATGTTCCGTGATATTGAAATTTTCTTTCACAATTTCATAAGTTACTTTGTTTTTAGAAATAAAATATATGCAATATACTCGATATCATGTATTGAATTTCGTATGAAACGGTTTTGGAAAGTTTTTTGTAGTTTTTTGATATAGCAAAAGTCTGAATCATACGAAATTTTGTTGAAACCAAAATGTTTTAAGTAGTAGGTACACGTCCGCCATTTTGAATCTGCTATTCTTAATTTTGGAAAAAAATGTCATATTCGTAATCAGCGACCTTAAAAACTAAAGCATACAAAAGTTTGTTGAAACGGAGTTGTTTTAAGTAGTAGACGCCCGCCATTTTGAATCCACCATTTATTTTGCAAAAGAAATTTCATATTCGTGATCAGCGACCTCAAAAACATAAAATTGCGAAGTTTTGTGTAATTCCTATCATTTTCGACTTTTGGCCAGCTTTTTCGGGAAAGAGGTGGGATTTTAAGCCAGTAATATGTATTACCGATTTTTTGAGTAACATTACATCTTTTGGCTTAGTTTCACATACATTTTGACGTAAATTATTAATAAATCGAAATTGTTGTGATTTTACATAATTTTTGTGTATAATTGCACCAAATTCTACGCAATCATGCTGTTTTACGGTACGTGCGGTTGACGCTAGCACAGTCTATAGTTAGCAATCGAATGATTAAGACGTGAAATGTACCAGTGCACATCCAGTGGCGTAGCTAGGTAACCAAGGGCCCTGGGGCAAATCAAAAAATGGGGCCCCACTGCTATCTAACCTAGTTAGGTTTCATTAAGTAAAAATATTAAATATACAAATCCTTTAAAAATGCTAAGCTACTTTATAATCGTCATGATCGGCGGCGGAGGTATCCCCAACTGCAATAATTGTCGAATCTTCTTCAGTAGGCTTCTCAACCAACACTGCAGTTACCACATTATTTGAGTCACTATCAATAGAAATATTTTGTCCAGAAGTACTTGCAGAAGGCTGACTAAAAAACATGTCAATTTTGGGCAATTTTTGTTTACTATCTTCTCTTTCTTGGCGTTGTTTGCGTTTAAATGCACCACTGGGTTTCTTCTTTTTGTCCATAATTTTAGTTTTCTAATTTATTTATGCAATATTTATATTAGATTGTGCTCGAGTAGGTGGTACTCACTGTTCACTGACGACGTTAAAAGTAAAAGGAAGGAGAAACGTAATGATACGTTACAAGACGTCGTTAGGGAATTCCTGGCAAACATTTTATCGCCGCTAGTGTTACCACATTTAACGGTGGAGACCAAGAACGATCTCCTCGCTCGCGGGCCTGAATTAATGCACCTACTGCAGGTGACCTGCATTTTTTTCACGATATTTCGCGCTATTAAATGAGTAGCCGAAATCTATAGATTTGACATGATTTATTGACGTAACGGACATCAATATGAGTGGTACTAAAATCAAATAAAATTTAACCACTATAATGACCAGTACGAAAAAGTTTATTGACATTAGCTTACTTACTCCTGATACAGCATTAATTTTTTAACCGTCCTCGAAAAAAAAATCTTGACTCGAATTCACAATAAAACGCACATCGATGAATAATAAAACGACAACACTGCCAACCCACAGAAAGAATTCAGGGGAATTCCCTAGGTACAACTTTCGAATTTCTCTCAACTGAGTTGCTATGATTAAAGTCGGATTGCAACCTGTCATATTTATTTTGAAAATGGGAGACATTTTCAAAAGTTCAGTTCGATCGAGATTTTCTGGTAAGGATTCGAGGGCCCCCTGAGCTTGAGGGCCCCGGGGCACTGCCCCGCCTAGCCCCTAGGTAGCTACGCCGCTGAGTGCATCATCTGTGAGTGTTCCTTAAGAGGTTTTCTCCCTGGAGCATTCAAAAATGACCCATTTTTCCAATTTTTTTTTGAGGAACAGGGAAAAGGTAGTGACAGGCGGTTTTTGGGATTGAAGTAAGCATCCACTATATTATAATATGTTTTTATATTTTTAGTTTACGTAAAAAAACAAAATGGCGGCCTACGGCCAATCACAAACAGGGAGGTCTCCGTTATGCATGTCCCACTTTGGTCCCGGATTCCGGGTGCTGTAGTAGTCCGATCTGAAAAATTTGGAAACTTTCCTAAAATATACCCTTTTCCTGGGTGCTCTTTGTGAGCTTTTTTCAAATTTCGAATTCTGAAAAAAATGGCGCGACTTGTTGAAAAAAATCTCAATTTTTTGCATTTTTTTCTACTGTGTTAGCTCGAAAAAAATATTAAATATTCCAATATCGAAAAAAGCTCACATAGAGCACCCAGGAATAGTATTATCTTCAATTTAAATTAACAAGAACCCGAATCGGTGAAATAGATTTAACGCAATCCGGGACCGAAGTTAAAAAAACGTTGTTTCGAGAAAAACGCATTGAAAGTTTTGCAGTGCAATAACACTAATCAAATCATCTGTGGATAGAGCTTCGTAGATCGGAAATATAGCTTCCTGAACAGAATTTGCGAGAGTGGCCTGATGTCTGAAGGAGTTAAGTGTACCTGCAGCTTGCACCACTCTCCATAAGATAAGTGCGCTCCCGGGCCGCGCGCGCCTGCAGGGATTTAAACGGACCCTGCGCGCTCGGCTTGTAAACAGTTTTACTCGGAAACGGAAAGAAATTTTCAAAAAATCTTTTCTGACATTTTTGGGGATATGTAGAAGAGATTAAACTAAAAAAAAAATCGAAATTTTGAAACCGCTCGAGGAGGTAACCCCCTTAAGTAGCCGTAAGTTATATCACAAACATTTATACATTCAAATGATGGAGTTTATAGTACGATATTTTTTAAGGTTTTATCCTGAATGTGTCAGAAGACAGAAAACCCATATTAATATTATAATTTAAACAAAATAAACTATTTAATCAGAAAATTAAATGATTTTAACAAAAAAAGTTAATGCTTTAAAACATATATATATATTTTTTAAGTTAGCAGTATAACATATGTATGTATGATTAGAATGGGTTGAAAATAATTCTATAATCCTATTGAATTGAATTACTTGTGTTGTGTAGCAAATATGGCAATTCTCCTCCGAATTTAATTGATTTCAATAGTCATAGAAATTCCCGTCGATGAATATTGAAATTAATAATTCTAAATTATTCTAACATAAATTAAATTCCATTTTTATTTTGAGATTTGGTTTCGCCGGGTTTTCATGAGGGGCTGTATCAGCGCATTCCAACATGAACGCGCAGTCCCTATGAGAACTCGGCGACACAAACAGAAATCTCCAATTACATCCCAAGCGCGGGAAATAGGATGCTCTGCTAATTTTATTGCTGCGAGCAAACTGTTGCGGAAAATGCAAGGAAAGCTGTCTGCGCGCGGTACGTGTAGGGAGCTTAGCTGTCGATCGAGACAAGCTAAGCTGTTTGAGTCGTGATTTAACTGTCTTGGGCGCGGATGCCCCCCCCCAAAGTGTCGTTAATTATCCCTCACGTGAGCCGGGACGAAAATTAGCCTGCGTTCTTAGTTTATTACATAAAAGTGACACAAGAAATTATCAATTATACAAGTGTGTACCGAGAAACACTCAATTAATAAAAGCGAAATAAGCCTGCGTTCGTATTTTGCTCATAATTGTGAAACGAGAAGTTAACAATTATAAAATCCCAAAGGTTATTCTAATTGATGGTCACCTACAATCAATCAAAGTTGCACTGGGTGGAACGCACTAAGGTTGATCCCCAGATACACAAACAATGAAATGAAACTATAATTTTTTGTACAAATAAATAAAATGAAAGAATAAATCATATTTTTTACAAATGAATAATGATATAATATTTCTTAAGTATATTAGCAAAACGTCACCCTGGTAAACCATGTGGAAAATAAATAATAAAGGAAGTGTTAAGTTTTTATATACATATAATAATTGCACCAGAATTATCCAATAGTATTGCAGAAAAATATATAATGAATGCATACTTTAAATCTGAATATTAGGAAAGTATATAGTTATAATAATACATACATATTTTAGCTAATTTCTAAGTAGGTATGATTGATTTAACTGAAAATTTATTGTGCTTTTTTAATATCCAAATTCTAAATAACTCTCCGATACTTTCGCAGTAATCAACTTTCGTTGTTTAAAACTACATGATATTGCAAGTCATACTAGCTAAGCAAACATATAGGTATGCAATTTATCATGCCAAAATTATATAATAGAATGATTTAAATTTTGGTGTGATAAATTGTATTTATGTACGTTATAAATTGCAATTTGTAGCTTTACACAACGAAAACGTATTGCTGGGAGCATTTCCGCTATTGTGAATTAATATTTCGTGTGATTTTACGCCACGGTAGTGTATTCTCAGGAAAATGTTAGCCTTCACGTGTTATAAAATTACACAATATGTAGCTCAATTTTCCTGTGTATAAACATTGAGAATGCATGCGATATTAAACCACTTTGAGACTAAAATAGCCAAGTCGTGTGGTAATTTTGAGGATATCTACAACAATTTAAGTGTATCTTATTACACTTTTTGTTATACATAATTTTAAGAATATACCACGCTGTAGTTTTAGCATTATTATTCGAGGTTATCGAGTGCCTCATGTAATAAGGGTAACATCACCCAAAAATATTTTAGAGTGTACATATTCGTGTATTTTTCGACAAATTGTAGGAAAATATATGTAAGGTACTGAAAATCAGAAAAATTAGGAGATGAGAATGAAATTTTGTCAACAGCTTCGCAAACAAATTTTATTTAAGACCCCCAAGCATAATTTGCGTCCTCTTACTTCTTTTGGAATAACTACATGTAAAAATCTAAAATCAGGTACCATTCTAATGATTTAAAGCCAGCAATCTAAGGTTGGATATGTGGCAAAATCATGGTCACATGATGAACTAACACCCTCTAAGCGTTCATGGTGTCGCGCGAAATATACCTCGCCTCTCCATACCTCCACCATAAACAAGATGTCACATTTCTGGAAACCGTCGGAAATGCCGATAGCTGCATTTTTTTATGGATCACGATCAATCTGAAATGAAGAAACGAGGAATGGTCAAGGACTCCGCTTGCTGCAGCTTTTTTTTAATTTTCATTGCCAACGAAATACTTTCAGTGCGAGAGAGCGATAAAATGTTTACCGTTCACATCCAAATAACTCAGTGTGGTGCATCAAGTCCAAAACTGATCTGTGAATACCTTTTGATTTGTACCTCAGCTTTTGTCTTTAGTTACAATATCTTGGAAAAGACGTTTTAATTCTTCTGTTTACTGTGCAAATAGTTGGGCGATCGGGATGTTGTGTATGGACTATGGACCCTTGGAAGACTGTCCTAGTTGGCGCTAACAATAAGCCAAATATTTTAATGTAATACCATGCTCCTTGATATGATGAAATAGAGGTAACCAAAAGACGGGTGCTTCCGGGGCGGGTGAGGCTCTTGCGGATGCGAGAACAAGTCCATTTTAACCATTATGGTACACAAATATTGCAGTGATAGAAATTCCGATGGTTTACAGGAACGTAAAATCCTTCACTCACCTCGCAATCTACAGAAATCAATATTTGGACCGATCAAAAAATGAAACGCGATTTTTTAATTATGTACTTTTCCTATTTTAGACGTTGCACAGTGGCCGATTTGTCGAAAAAGCTGGCCAAAAGTCGAAAAAAAAATTGTTTCGTTCTGTTCAAGCTACCATCCTATGTCATAAAGAACCTTTTTCTACACATTTTGGCAAAATAACAGTAATGTACTGGTAAAGCATTCAGATTTAGAGCAAGTCAAAGTGACTCTCTTCGACGCATCATCTGGCACGCTACTTTAACCTGGATTTGCACTACGTCGTTTTGAAAGTGATAACAGCTTTTCTAGTGGCTGTTTTCAGATCACGTTCAGTAACGGGTGTTTCTGAAAGTATAGAAAGTACCTACTAAAGTTTCGCTGTGTAAAAACTTTTTTTAAACACAGTCATGCACGTCAAGCTTTTTCGTGTTGACATTTTATAAAAATGAAGAAAAATAGTTAGAAGTTCCGCAGAGTTCCACGATAAGATCATTTTTATTATGTAAAAGAAAGTATTTTCTTTCATTTTACGAAAAAAGCAGCTGCGATAATTTGCGATATTTCATGAAACATAATTTTCAATCTTGCGGACTGAAGCTGGCCGGTTCCATAAAAAGCTGGCCAGAAGTCGAAAAATGATAGGAATTACACAAAACTTCGCAATTTTATGTTTTTGAGGTCGCTGATCACGAATATGACATTTATTTTTCAAAATTCAAAATGGCGGATTCAAAATGGTCATACGAAATTTTGTTGAAATCAAAATGTTTTAAGTAGTACACGTCCGCCATTTTGAATCCGCAATTTTAATTTTGGAAAAAATGTCATATTCGTTATCAGCGACCTCAAAAACTAAAGCATACAAAATTTTGTTGAAATCGAATTGTTTTGAGTAGTAGACGTCCGCCATTTTGAATCCGCCATTTTGAATTTTGGAAAAAAAATGTCATATTCATAATCAGCGACCTCAAAAACTAAAGCATAAAAAATTTTGTTGAAACGGAGTTGTTTTAAGCAGTAGACGTCCGCCATTTTGAATCCCACCATTTTGAATTTTGAAAAATAAATTTCATATTCGTGATCACCGACCTCAAAAACATAAAATTGTGAAGTTTTGTGTAATTCGTATCATTTTTCGACTTTTGGCCAGCTTTTTCGGGAAATCGGCCACTGTGCGTTGTCTCGATAGTCCAGGCGGGATCTGCGTTGGGATGGCTTCTCCGAGCCGGAGCGGAAATTTTTTTGGAATATCTCCGGAAGGTTGTTTGGAATGAGAATTCCGATATGCGCCAGTGAAAATTCGCGAAAAAAATGTCATTTGTAAAATTGCTCAACAGAAACCGAAGAAAACGTTTGATGCTTCTGAAAATGTATAATAGTTCGGGAAATTTAAATTTATTAGATAAACAATGGCTCAAGCAGAACACGATATCTATTTTCGTTTTTGCACAATACTTTTGCAATTTAGCATTTTTGCAAATTTTGCTGAACGCCAAATACAAGTTGGTTCCGAATCGCTGATATTTTTGCGTGTAGAAGAGCATTCAAACTTTTACACTTTGAAAAATTCAAATCGGTTGATAAGGAGAGCCTAGGGAATGTTTTAAAACTTTTTTAAATTGTTTGCAATACAACATTTTCGCGAATTTTAAATCGACTACAATCAAAACCTTTTTTTAAATTTTCGTGACTGTACCTACAGTGGTAGAGCTAGTTCCACATTGGTACCATTTTTGGAAAGCACATTGAGATAGTGGTTTTCTTAAGTAAATTTGGTGTCGCAGTGTTGAGTTAATGAAAATATAAAAATAAAATAATAATGTGCATACCGAATTTTTTAATCAGATTAGGGGGCATTCAGTGCTTTTTTGTTTGGCTAGGTGAGATCTATCACCTCACTCAATTCTCCATGCGTTATAAAAACCACCCTGTATAAGTATAGCAATAAATTCTCATTTTGAATCTGAACCATATTCGACATAACCGAAAAAATTATTGCGTCGGCCGCCTAAACTAGAGAGACACTTATGCAATTTTATATTATGCATACCAACCTTTGGTACTGGGGCTTGAATCGAGGTCCACTGGTGTAAATAATACGTTTCGGAGATTAATTGCAATTTTAAATTCGCAGAAGGAAAAGAAAAAATTGATAGTTATTCAACTCATGCTGCTGAAAATAAAATTAAGGAGAACGATATCAAAGGTAAAATATTATTGTATTATAATACAGTAGGTAGAGATATATCCGGATAATAAAGGGTGCCTCACTTGGCAGTAGCCCATTTGGTCCACCCAATTTTTGAGTACATTTGCGATTGTTTCGGGCCTTATGTCAGCAATAGCAGCTTGAATCTCTTACTTGAGGTCTTGAATTGTTTCTGATTTGTTGGCGTAACATATATCTTTCACCGCTCCTCAAAGATAAGAGTCCAACGGCGTCAATCGCAGCTTCTTGCCGGCCAAATCACATCACCATTTTTGCTGATTATGAGATTTCCGAAGATAGGCCGCAAAAGATCGATTGTGGCGTTTGCGGTATGGCACGTAGCGCCGTCCTGTTAAAACCAAATATCTTCCAAGTCTTCGGCTTCAATTTCCCCGAAAAACGAATCGGCCAATAATGCGCGGTAGCGCTCGCCATTGACAGTTATGGTGACTCCGTCTTCATTTTCGAAGAAAAACGGGCGGATGATGCCGCCGCGGGACCAAAACCCGCACCAAACAGTCACTCTTTGTGGGTGCATTGACTTTTCCACGATGACGTGCGGATTTTTTGTGCCCCTGATGCGACAGTTTTGCTTATTAACATATCCACCGAGGTGGAAATGAGCCTCGTCCAAAAAGATGATTTTTCGGTAAAATTCGCCCTCTTCGGCCAAACGATCTTCCGCCCAATTTGCGAACCGTAGACGGTTCGGATGGTCAACCGGCTTTAGCTGCTGTACCAATTGAACTTCATATGGCTTCCTCGCAAGGTCTTTACGCAAAATTCTCATCAAAGAAGTGCGTGCAATGTCCAATTGTTGAGAATGATAAGTAGTTGATGTTGATGGTTGCTCACGCACACTTAGAGCAACAGTAGCAATGCTTGCGATTGGGCGTACCGGACGAGTACGTACACGGGTTGGTTTTTCCACCAACATTCCAGTTTCACGAGCTCGCTCCACGAATTGATCCACAAATTATGTTTTTAGAAATTTGTTTTTGTAATTTTTTTTCCAATTTGTCGGTAGAGCGTTGGACTAACAATCCACGGGTCGTGGGTTCGATTCCCACCCAAGTTACCTCCAACTTCGTAAAAAGCTGTGAGAGGCGCTGTTCCCAGCAAGCGATCGATGGCAGCCCCATCAGCTGGGATAGCTATCACTCGGCATGGCGAAAAAGAAACGATTAGAGATACTGAAGCAGAGCCTCGGCGGGACTTTGTGGAAGCCTTATGCTCCCAAAGGGAGTAGTAAGGAAAAAAAACACTGTGAATTCACTATAACTTAAAAGCGACTGTACAAAAGGTCAATGAGGGGATTTCGGGGGGCTTAGGATTTGTGTTAAAGGGTGCCATTCTGCGTCGATTCCAACCTTCAGATTTTGTGAATTAATTATTCCCTGGTTTAGGCAATATATATGCTATTTTTCTTGGACTACAAGTGGGTGTCAAGTTATATTAAAGTTCGTTGAAACTCACCTTCAGAAATATATACGTAGGGTAGGGCGGGGCTAGTTGAGCAATCGAAATATCTCGCAAACTATTCACCGTACGCATTGGAATCGTATGTTGTAAAGAAGGGGTCGCGGGAGGGGTGATCACCGCGCGATCGCTAGTGGCGGCTTGACGAGCGAGTGAAGCGCACGTGCGTTTTGTTTATTTTGTGACCAAAAAGTAAAAACGTCGTTCATCGTAAGTTTTCGTATGTATTAGTCAAATGTTATCTGTTTTCAATCAGGTAAGTGTCAAACTTCCAGAAAATTATTGTACTTTTGATATGTAGAGAGGTTCTGGGTATAATTCTTACGATTTTTATAGAACTTCACTTTTGTTTTAAAATTGCGGGTTGGGGTTAGTTGAGCTATAGTTGCAATATATACATATGTATATAGTGACAATGACCATTAAGTTCCAAAGATCTTATTAATATTTTCTTTTAAGATATAAGCTATATGGGTAATAATATAAATATTTAAGTCTGATTTTAAACAGAAAAACTGAATTTAACTCTGAAGTTAATCTTAAGGTACGTTAGTGTTTTGTTGATTCTGGTTTCGGTTAATTATTCAAAGAAAATTACTTTAAGTTTTGTTGTTCTGTCACTAAAAGACTATAAATAAAGAGCTGATTGTCAAACACATATTTTACTTCATCTCTAGTCAACATTAAACCCATGGTTTGGCTAGATATTCTTAGTGCTCAACTTGCCCCATACCATTGCTCAACTCACCTCACCTATGGGGTACATTGAGCGTACTTGACTTTCTGCATTTAAACAGCTGTAGCTCTTAAATTCGACTTGTTACAAAAAAATTACTCTGGACACTAAGGGATAAATAACTAATCCATCAGGCCGCATAACAACTAATTGAGACTTATCATTGAGGAGCTATATCCGCTCAAGTGGAAAAGTGCTCAACTAGCCCCGCCCTACCCTATAACTGGTTTAAATTCTTTAAAAAGAAAAATTACTGCTTGCTTACTACTAAATTTTTGACTTGGCAAATTGTTCCACTCGAATTATTTACATACATATTAGTTGGAACGGTCCGTTTCTATCGTGTACTTCACGACGCTGTCAGTGGTACGTGGAGGATGTTTATTCATTTGGGCGGTATTTTTCAGAGCTGTGGGCTGTGTGAGTCTGTATCTAAAATTATGAATTCAGTTATTTTTATCACTTACCAATCGTTAATCCCCATTTTGATCCATGTTATGAATTTGCAGCTGTTTTTTGTTTACACTTTTAACATTCATAACCTAAAATAACGAACAGCACCTATTGAGCAATAGTTAACCACAAAAACCCTAGCGGAAAAAATCTGCGTAAGTACTCTTGCTAAGGTACTACTATGTTACTCCGGCGTACTCTGCATGGCGCAATAGAACGCAGCTATAATAAACAAAACTTCCCAACCCAAAGCTCGTAAAGCACACTATCGTGTGTTTAGATATGAAACAAACTTATTTCTCCAATGTTGAACGTTCACATTCTGACTTTAAATTGTGTAT
Source organism: Neoitamus cyanurus (assembly GCA_947538895.1). Lineage (NCBI taxonomy): Eukaryota > Metazoa > Arthropoda > Insecta > Diptera > Asilidae > Neoitamus > Neoitamus cyanurus. The sequence continues at coordinate 9,241,460 of OX384547.1, forward strand.
CTTACATTAGGTTTATACTTTTATTAGACGTATACTTGATGAAAGCTATTTATCTCTAATATATAAAATTCTCGTGTCACAGTGTTTGTAACAAAACTCCTCCGAAACGGCTTGACCGATTCTTATGAAATTTTGTATGTATATTCAGTAGGTCTGAGGATAGGACGTAATTTATTTTTCATACCCCTAAGTGATAAGGGTGGTCCACCCCAAAACATTTTTTTAATGTTTTGGAAAATTTTTTTTGTTTTAATTTTTTTATGATTCGGTATTCAAAAATACATAAAACCCTAAATTTTCACCTTTCGACCACCAACCCCTTTTTTTAATAGTTATATTAGTACTTTAATAATTTTCAAACATCATATGTATCAGTTACCACTCGGTCAGTTATTCCCGGCAGTCGTCTACGGGTGCCACTTATCGTTTTATTTTCTCAGTGCAACTGTCATTATTAGTTCTTACTAGCAAAATTTTTGGGAATCATTTTCAATTAAAAGAGAAATATATACGTATTTTATTATTGTGCAAGGTAGGTAAAATAATAAAAGAACAAACACATTATCAGTATACTGTTTTCTACCATTAAGTACATCAATTTGATCTATTTGTGTCTTTTGTACAGTGAACAATGCCAACAAGACGCAAAGGGTCTGATTTTTAATTTCCACATTTCGATAGTAGATTCGAGATTAGCGATACCGAAAACACTCTGCAACACAAATAATGGAACAGATGTTTCAGCATATCTCAAATTTCAACCGCCAAGGAGGTGAAAGAGGGTATAAATATATTAATGGGAAAATATTTTTTTACGGTACACTCATCAGACATATGTTTAGAAAGTTTGCGTAACGAAAATTATCTGTCTATCATCGATTTTTCTGGAAAACTAGAAGTGATACATGCAATATCTTTAAACCGTTGTACAGCTTCAGACCTTGACGAAATGGCCCCGATATATTCACGGAGTGTCTTAACTCCTGCTTGTGGGAGTAGGGGGGATTTCTGCATATAAAGTGACCCTAGAACAATCGGCTAATGAAAGGATTTCCGTATTAATGAATACATATACGAGGTTTTTGGCGTCGCTGATCTTAATTCTGCCATCGATAATTGGTAATTCAAGATGGCGGATCAAATATGGGGACTCAACTGGAACGGAAATCCGTGTAATTGGATATAATGGCGGGAAAAATGAAAAACCGTCTTCGCGCATATAATAGTTTCATTAGGTCCACAACAGTTTTAATTTACAAATATGAAAAATCCGGAAAGGGACGGGTTTGCTATTGAATATATTCCAGCGCAGGCCAAACGAATGCGCAGAAGCTTTTTTCGACAATATAAAATTGAAAAACAAACAGAATGAAAATATTTCGTTGAACTGGTGCATCGAGAATTAAATATCTTCCAAAGGATGCAAATAGATGAATTGATGAATGAAAAGGATTATTCCTCAATTTTACATGGGAAGAGAAAATTCCATTAAATTGAATATATTGCAGAAGAGGTCAAGCGGACCTTTTAATGATGCAAAATCAGATCAAATGGAGGTAGAGTACTCCGGGATTTATATTGGGATCAATCGCGCGCTTAAAATTAAAGAAGACAGGTTGCAACAACATTCCAGTATCAATCTCCTTTTTCCATTTACAAATCGACCAATGAAGGGCAGTCTCAAACGTGTGTCTCTTTTTAAAACTAGACTGCGCTTCTATCAACAATTTTATTCATTTTGCAACAGTTTAAATTTACAACTGTAGAAATGCCCGGACAAAGCCGGGACGGGTCTGCTAGTAGTATTATAGAATTGTAGAATTTTTAGCTTAGATTATTTATATATGTTTAAATTATTTTTTCTCATGCTCTGTACAGAATGAGGTAGGACGTCTCGATGAGCAATTTTTTAAATGAGTAAATGTTCAAATGTTTAAAAGTGTCGCCGTGTACCTATACGTGCTTTTACTTAGTTTTACTTATTAAACAACAACTGTATACACAAAATGACAAAATAATCTTTGTTTGCAAAAAACATGCTGCAACATTAATTCGACCGAGCCAGCAGGATTAGCAACATTCCCACAAATAGCAGTGAACCACACAAGGCGTGCAAAGGAACGTGCTATGACTATGAGGTACAAAAAGTGCCAGTTCGCCTCCACTACACAACACCACCTGGATGGCTTCAGATTAGGCAGGAAGGACCTGTCATTTGCGGCGTTCTAAGGCACAGGACTTATGATTGATAGGCGGCGTTGTCAATTATGGATTTCGTTTTCGTTCGCCGAAATTTAGCTGTCGTGGTGGCGAAACATGTGCGAGCCGGAGAGGGCCTGTGGAGGGATTAGAGTGCGAGTCACTGTACTTCGATTGGGTCGTATGGATATAGGTAAAGGCTTAGTTTATGACGCACGTGGTTGATTCCTCTTTACTTTTTAGCTTCACAAGCTGTCAGTCTTGATCTAGTTTGATTTGGCCGCGACCGAGGTGGCTGGAACATAACAATCGTTTCTACTTAGGCCTGCACATTTGCCGCTCTCTAAGTGACGAACGGTTGAGAAAGGCACTCAAGCGGACTTTAGTCGGATTTTGTGGCCCCTCAGCTCAGACTTTCCCAAGTAGGTACAATAGAGTTATCGGCGGCGCTTCAAAGCTGCCGAGAAGATTATTTTGGAGATGTGGTCTCCGTCAATTAAGGCTATTAAAGCATGATGCCCTCCCGCAATAAACGTCGCCAATTAAAAGGACAACAAGTGGTGTAATTTTATTTTTAAATTGAAATTCCTACAGATCTACAGCTTCGATGATTCGTTTTTCCTGGAGTTCATGGTGATTTTGATGACTTGCCTCGTCCTGGGCGTAGGAATGCGTTTTTGCCCAAACACGTAAGGTGTCACAATCTTAATATCGGTCGTGATCTCCTCCTGCTTCTTTGCCTCCACAACCTGTCGGTGATCGTTTCTCAGCTGCACTTCTGGCTGATGCATCATCTGCTGGTGGAATTCCAGGCCCTGTTGCAGGTAATTAAAGTCGCGCATGCATTGGCAACAGTCTGTGAGCTGCACTTGGAGCTCTCGTGGGATGAATTCATCATTTTCTTCGGACTCAGGTGACGCATTGTGATCACCGAGGAGCTCGATACCACGAACAATAAGATCGCAGTGTGGTTTCTCGTCCGCTGGACGCACTCTTTTTGCCTGCTTGTATTGCTCGCAAAAAGTTGGCAGCTTTCGAGGATCTCTCTTGATGTTGTCCTGCGCCAGTGTTTTAATGCCCGGCTGCATCTTTAGCGAGAAAACAACTAGCGAGGCCTTCTTCCGTGAACAACCTCTGAAATTAATTAAATAGGGCATTTGAAATTCGATCGTTTCAGTTCTTAGAATACACACAGTTCTTAGAATACACAGAAATATATAATACAATAATAAAAAAAATTAAATTAAAACATACAACATCGTTAATCGTTATATTATTAAGGGGAAAGTGCTGCAACTGTTACTATGTATACATGGAGGATCGAATCTATATTCAATCTCATATATAAGCAGATTGGATTGAAATTGGATCGAGTTGATCCAATCTAGCTTAACCATGAGTACACACACTAGGTGTAGCAAACCCAGCGCGATTTTTCAACGATTTGTCATTTCAAAATGGAAGAGAGTAGGGGCCTGAGAGTGGGGGGAAAAACAGTTATGCCCCACCACTACGCGCACGCCGCTTACCAGCTTCAGTTCCGAAAATCCATAACAGGGGACACATCGCAAGTTGCGCTTCGGGTGATTTTCACCCATCAGTGTGGTTATTGTGTTTCAAATTCCAAGTAAGTACGAACATTCTTTTTCATCAGAATTTTAAAGTTGCACAGGCCTGAAATCGACGATTCATGCAATTTCACACTTGAAAACAAAATGAGCAAGCACAAAAGATGCCAACTTTGTGGCCCTTCATCGGATCGAAAAACTTTCCACAAATGCTTGAAATGCGATAGACCAATGTGCAAAGATTAAACAATTTATATATTTAATTAACTAATTAGTATTAAACAATTATAATAAAAAGCAGGTAAGTGTACGATCACAACAAATAATTTAAGTCCAAAAATGCAGTATTCTAATACCACACTTTACCTGCAACAACTTGAAAACTTGCCTATATTCGGATAACTGAAAAAATATATAATACTTTTCAAAAATTACGGTTAAACTGCCAAAATAATTTCAAAGTTGGTCTTTGAAACTTTTGCAAAATGATGTCTTAAGTGGACTGATCTCATTTTTCATTTAAACAACAACCACTTGAAAAAAAGTGATTTTTCGATGAACACTAATGACTTATTTACAAATTAATGTATTTTATATTTAATTCACAACTTCAAAAACCATATCACTTCATTCTAGAGATCATTCTTCATATAATTGTGAAAAAGTTTTTGAAAATCGTACAATTACAAGTAAACATATTAACCGTCAAAGTCGGACGGGTGAACGTCACCCAGTGTGGGTACCTCGTTACACAGCGGATGTGTGTGTAGGTACTGAGGGTTAATCGGTTGGATGTAATTGAAATAATAGTTATAAACACGGATCGAATAATCGATTTGACAATTGCAGCTGAGCGTGTTGTGACAGCATCATTAATTTCTTTCTCGGATTTGTTTTGCTCATAAAAGTTTTTTTTTTAATCTAAACAAAAAAATGTCGAAGAGACACCTTTAGGAACACCAACAGATATTGCTCATTTTGCGAGATATTTAATAACTTCTGAACATAAGATGTTACTTCAATCCGCATTGGATTCACTTTCAACTCGATCCTCTAATCCAAAGTAGTCAAATACACGCATCGAAAGCTCAATGCAATCTCGATACGATCTCCCAAACTTTCGACTCATTTTTTAGTCGATGACTTAGGTCAAACAAAATTTATTTCGGCATCGTGTAATTCTTTCGATCATAAAAAGATCGTAGGGGAGACTGGCCTAAAATGAAGTACTAGAGTAAACTGACACATTGGACCTATCTCCAGTTCTAGCGGAGTTTACTTCGGCCTTTCGCAGTACTCACCCATGCGAGCAGACTTATCGTATCGACCATTGCTGTTGTGAAAAATTCAATGAATTTTCTTTGCTTTTATTGGCGGAGCAGTTAAAAATCGGCCTTCAGTCATCTCTCATATATTTTTATTTGAACAATTAATTCATTTGTATGGGAAAACTGAGAAGAATTAATGGCATCAGCGCAGATAATAGTTCTTCGAAGTGCTTTTTTGAGTATATGTGTTTTGTTTCCTGTTCGTTGCAAATTCTATATTAAACAAAAAAACCGATGTTACGTTTGAGAGGACATAGGCATACTTGTTGCATGATATGAAATATTATAGTATGTCATTTTACCCACAACTCAATGCTTTTAAAGAAGATACTTCTAAACAGCTAAATACACTTACTACTGACTAATAGCAATATCAGAACCTCCCAAAACTCATGGTTTTCTTGGACGTGAACATTCGTGCTGTTGCAAATATCTATTATTCAGGGAAGCGTTTATTTGCCACCAAAATGTGTCCATGTGTGTGTGTGTGTGTACGTACGACCGAAATCCGCGAAATGCATCATCTACTGACTTAATATTTGCCTTTTACTAAATATCTACGGACTGCCGTGTACTCCATGTACACTAGACTGATTCAAAAATACCTTTTATTTCACCCTTGCTGTACGACTAGCAGCTAATATAATCGCCGGACACTTACTACTAACTCTATTAGAAAACACAGGACGTTCTATATCATACATAATTTTATCAACTCTTATTATAGCACAAATTGCCCTATTAGTACTTGAATCAGCAGTAGCAATTATTCAATCATATGTATTCGCTGTATTAAGAACCCTTTATTCTAGAGGGTAAACTAATGGCAACACACAACAACACACAATGACCCCCCCCCAAAAATTTTTTTGTGTCATTTTAATGACGTATGAAAAATTTCAGCCGAAAAATTAATATTTGGGAGTTGCTACCGTCGATTCTATGTATTTTTCCATATAATTATGGAAATATCGGTGTTAAAAACATGTCTCAGTAACTCGCTTATTTTCCAACGAAACATCGCAAAAGTTTGCACAATATAAGCTACAATATAACCAAGTCGTTTCATGTTCAAACCGGTTTTAAATATGTCTTTGTTGTTGTTATATTAATTTGTTAAATTGTCAAATACGGCGCATTTCACAGGGCCACCTTAATTTTCAGATTGCTTTGATCGAGTTTTTTCATGATATTTTAAGTAAGTTAGGGTGTAAAATGTATCCCGCAAATACACTTTTGACTATTTAAAATTTTTTTATTTTTTTTCACAAAGTAAAAAATTCAATTTTTAACTGTAATGCAATATTTAATAATTTTTTCATTTATTTTCATGAAAAAACATTAGACTATAATGCTTATAGATTTATAATCAACATTTCATTATAAATATTATTTTACAGTCATATTTATGATTTGAAATCCGCGCTAGGTTGCGTCGCGACTTAGCGCGCCATCTGTGTCTAGCAACAGTGGCTGAATATAGCAATCAGAATGCTTCAAAACATCCAGGTTTCACCACAGAGTATCTCTTACTATTATGAAACTACACACCAAATTTCATCCAAATCGGTTTGACAGTTTTTCGTATAATAATTTTTTAATAAAAAACGACTGAACTAATTTATAGTTTTCGCAGTTAATTTATTTACGCGCTCTTGGAGATGATGTCAAACATCCAACGCTCCAAAATACCTCATAGTTAGTTAGTGGGTAAACGAATAAAGAAATTCGTGTCCTCTTGTTACTTGCCCTGAAATTAAGAAGGGTTAACAGAGTTAGTTACGAGATCTTCCATGAAAATTATTATTAAATTAAGGTAGACAACGAAGAGAGAATCGGAAAAATCGTCTTTGCAATGCTTCGATGCGTTCGATATGCAATGCATAAGATAGGACCGCGCAAAAGCACAAAATAAAACCTTTAGGAAGTGGGGATCATCAAAATCCTTGGACCAACGTTTGATAATTTCCAATTTATAACACTATCAATATGTTTTCCAAAATTAATTTAGAATCAATAATTAAGTCAAGGACAATTTATTGCCGAGATAAGATTGTCATATATGGGCTTTGTAAGAATATTTTAATTCCTACTAAACGAAATAAAATTCTACTAATTAATATTTTGCACCATGTGATTCTTTGAGGAAACTTTAATGGGTCGTCTTGAAGGCGGTGAGCGTCTTGAGGAGATTCGTTTAAGCGAAAGATTATTAAATCGTCAGCATAAGCTAGAACATATGAATTATGGATTAAATGAAACAAGTCGTTCATAAATAGAGTACATAACAAAGGCCCAAGATGGCGGCCTGTAACATGCCTGGGAGGACTGAAAGAAGAAAGGGGTCAGAAAGTGACTCGAAGACAATACAAGTCCTCTAAGATAATATGCGAAGATCATCAGGTAATTAAAATAATAAGAATCTTCATCGCAGTCGTCAACACAGTATGAATTACTAAAATGTTTAGCAATTAGATTTTAAATTGAAGAAGATTCACAACAAGTTGCATTGTTAAGTGATAAAAAAATAAGTAAAAAAAAATGTTTACGTTAAACGGTTTTATTGAAAATAAAGATAATAATGATGTACATAGATAATGTACTAAAAACTAAAAAATAGTTCAGTAGGTCCTAGGTACAGTCATCACACCACTCCCCTCATCAATCTAGGGCATTAATGAGGCAAACAAATTAAATCGTGGGGCTCGTGAAATTTATATCGACAGTCAACCGTTCATATCATTGTAAATGCTATAGCCTAGCCATATGTATTCAAATTAAGCTACGCCCCACCGTTTTATTTTTTTGTCTGATTAATGCCCTAGATTGATGAGGCGAGTGGTGTGATGACTGTACCTAGGACCTACTGAACTCTTTTTTAGTTTTTAGTACATTATCTATGTACATCATTATTATCTTTATTTTCAGTAAAACCGTTTAACTTAAATATTTTTTTTACTTATTTTGGTTTGTCTGTTTTTGTTTTATTATTATTGGTTTCCATGTTGTTCCCACGAGTAATGGACATTATAATAGTCGACCCCCAGAGGTCCAAGAAAGGGGCAAGGCTATCATACAACAAGATGTGCCCAAGTCTTCAGGGGAAAACGCTTACGACATATCATTTTTAACCACCCTAACGCCACACAGTCCTCGACACGATATGAAATCTTGACTTGGGTGGGAGATCTATGCTTGAATCCCGATTCTAAATTGACGCAGTTCTTTGTTTCGATCAGATGCCTAGATTTTAATTTTAAGGTAAGTATAGACTGTCTCAATTCTATAATCCGCCATGCACTGTGTTCTACTTGTAAAGCCCTTTCATTTCATACCTATTTTGAGGGGGTTGTGAGAAAATATGTAAACCGCTATTTTGTAGAGGTGGCCATCTTGGATTTACAATGATACTGATTATATTAAATTGTATTGTCATCAGAACTAAAGATGTGTACCAAATTTCAGATCAATCTGTCGACAGGAAGGGGCTTTAATTTCAACTACTAAATTTTACCCAAACAAACAAATAATCAGGCTAAGCTAAATAAAACCGTTTAAAAATAGAGGGGTGGTTACTAGACTTCCGTTTGCTATTAATGAAATTCCCGAATTCTGTGGGACTACGTTTGATATTTAATGCGAAGTTCAAGTATTACCAAGTATATAACCATTAACTATAATAATTGATTGAAGAAAAAGCATTTTAGGGTTAATTTGGCTTTTTGGAGGTGATAAAATCGGCAATACAATAAAAATAAAAAAGAGGTGTATTAATTACATGAATTTCAGAGAAAATGTGGGTGAAACGTGAATTTTAGGAAATATCATTGGAAGTGATTGCATCTGGACCACCCTAAAAAAAACTGGAGTAGTGGCCAAAACAAAAAAAAAGTTTGCAATTGACCTTGACAAGAACGCCCACAGAAACTGTCGCCGGAAACAAAAAGGGTTGCTAGGCGATTGATTGTTACCGGTGCAGTAGACAATGCATCAGATGTTAATAAAATCACTAGATCTACATTGAACATAAACGTGTCCAACAAAACTATCTGCAGAACTCTTGGAAAATGTGGTCTTGAACCTAGAGCGACAGCTAAAACACTACTGCTGACTGACCGCCATCGAAAGTTGCGTCTGGAATTTGCTCGCTTCCATAAAAATCGTACGGTTGAGTTATGAAAACATATTATATGGTCAGATGAAACAAAAATTAATCGGATGGGATCAGATGGTCGCATTGGGAGATGGGTTGATCAAAAACTAGGCTTACAAGATCGAAATATTCAGCAAACGCTGAAATTCGGAGGAGGTTCGGTCATGATATGGGGATGTTTCTGTGGTGGAAAGTTGGGAAAATGTCGAAAAATTGACGGCATAATGCGAGCCACAGATTACATATCCATATTAGAAGATAGCCTCTTGCCAAGCATTGAACAATTCGGTTTTGAACCAACGGATTTAACATTCATGCAGCATAATGATCCGAAACATACAGCCAAAATCACGCAAAAGTGGCTCCCCGACAATAATATATTAAATTAAATGTCCGTCATCAAACAAAGCCAATTCACAGAAGCACCCTCGATTCGGAGGCCGAAATTGGACCAAATGAGCGTTTAAAACGTAAAGCGTTTTCCAAACAGAGCCACTTAAGAGCCGTGCATTTTAATGGAAAATAAAAAAACCCTATTAGTCTGGGAAAGGTGAAAAATTTCCATTTCTATTATCGTACGCCGTCGGAAGGAGGTACAAAGATCTCTATTAAAAGTCGCCCCAATGTCAAAATATCCAAAATGCATAAATTTCGGTCGTTGGCGGCGGCCAGTTTGTTTATAGTGGACCAACCGGGAGGCAGCGCTGGAGCTTAATCGCGGTCCCATTCATACTGCACAGGCGAGACGAAATCCAATTCGTCGAAGCGTAATTAAGCGGATGCCCACAAAAAACGCGACTGGGAACCAGCTAGTTGCGGTTATTTAGTAAGACAAGCCTTAAATTAGCCAAAATGGCATAAATCAAAAATATCTAGTTAAAACTCGGAGGAAGATCAAGAGAAAAAAGCCCGAAGACGGAGCCGAGCTTTGCTCAAATAAAAGCAGATCGTTGTAAGGCGGCGGTCTTTTTGAAGGCTGGGGCTAATTTGAATGGACCAATAGCACATGTTCACATCTCGTTCCGGCCACAAAAAGCAAAAAGGCTTGACCAAACAGCTGCGAGAAAAAAGAGGATCTATTACCGGCGCGGATCTATCGGATATCGTTGTCATCGCGAGGAGCGCCGAGGAGGAGGAATCGGCGCGGACTGACCTCTAGGAATCACATCGAACTCCCAACGTGGCCAACCTGGCCGGCAGCTTGATTTAAGTCGCGGCCAGCTTGAGTTATGTCTGGCTCCAGTTCAGGCCATGGGAAATAATTTCGAAAAATGAATTTCATTAATTCGTTGTTCTGTGGTCCGCGCTGTGACGCGACGGCTGACTAGTTGCCACCACAAGCTTTGGGCCCTCGCGACAGCTTGAGGCGATCGCAGCGGTTTTTTTTTTGGACGCACCGAAAATTCTATGAATCCAGTACGGAAATAATTCAAATAATTCCCGTCCTTCTAGTCACTCGCCAGCCGACTGCTTCGGGAAAAATTATTACGAGATCTGATAATACGTGATGATTGCATGTTACCCGAACCCAGGCGGGTGAGTCCGGCCTTATTTACTCATAAATTAGACATAATCGCTGGATGATAAAAATCCGTGGGGGGACATAAATTTTTGATAACAAATCACAGTCGTCGAGACGCACCGGAGGTACAAATTACAGGTAAAAACTAATTGGATTCTCACAGTCGGCGCGAGGAAAAAACTATGATCTATGACTAAAGGCGATGATAATTTCAACAACTCGACGGGCTTGCGAAGGTTCGGTGATCTACGGATCATCCAGACCGCCTTTTGTTGTACTCTGAATTTTGTGGGTAACAAACAACTAAGAACATTAAAAGCGACTGTCATAATAATGATCAGTCAGTTATTATTGCTAATTGAGCTCTTCATTTTGAAAGTGGGGCAAATCAATTTTTTATATTTTTTGTACGTTGCTCTCGTACATTTCGATTAAAAATAAACGAAAAAAGAGTGTAAAATTATTTTGCAAATATTTCATTTGTCTCGTTTGAAACAAAATAATTGTGTTAGTCGGCTTATTGTTAAGTAGGTAGTGAAAACGAACAAATTTGTTGTTTCGAGCAGTTTGTTGGTTATATTACCAACCACATTGATTAGATCTAGATTTTGTCCAGGTTGTTCTGATTCGTCTAAAAATTAAAGTTGGTTGCCTTCATAAAGCCCGTTGAGTTGGTTCTGATATTGACTCCTAGATGATATTGAGGTAATTTTAATTTGTCGCCCTTGTTGACAACATTTTTAATCAAGGCATTCGCTTCTCAATGGGCTCATAGCCCTCCAAAAGTTCGTCATATTATAGAAGACACGAAGCTTCCAATCACTTACGATCAGTTGTTCTGGTCCGAGATCTTCAAACGACACACCAGAGTTCTGCGTCATCAGGGTGATTTGAAATAGCCCTGTTGAAGAAGTTGGAACACCAGCACAGCTTATGAGAGAAACAAAAAGACGAGCAGCCATAACAGCATAGTGATCAAGGAATATCGTGCTCGATTTCGTTATGAAGATTACTGCTTTTCTTTTGGAGCGTTTCTTTTTAATTCTCCCGGCGGATTTTGCTCTGGTTTTGGCATAAGCTGTATTGATTGGAATTTTTGATGATTCTGGTTCTGTCACAGAATCTGAGGCTTCGATGAGTATTATGTACCTTATACCTATACGAGTATGTGCCTACCCTTAGTTGTTTTTACGATTGCTGTTCTCACAAGCGCTGTCACTGATCGTGTTCATAATTCTCCGCATTAATCATTTTAATGCTGGAATGTCATCTTCCCTCATGATCACGAGTATCCCCGTACCCATCACTTGCTAAGTTCTTGTTATAATGTTGATATAAGTGCCCACGGTGCGCGTGAAATGACGTCGGGGTTAACCAATAAAGGCCGCTTAACGCGCCGGAGCGTTCGCATTTGCATTCAGATACCGATCACGATCAACCGCAACTAAGCATTTCCAATTACCCTTTCACATTGAGAACGTAGGTCGCAAGCGTTTAGCGACCAATGTTTCGTTCAGTATTGTAAACGCGTCTGGTTGCATTTGAACGCAGATCGCGAGTTAAAGATCTCACCTAGTGAAACAAATATATGACAGGGGGGCAAATCTCAACGTTTTGCAGTTACAGAGTAATTCATTAATTCGGTATGCACATTATTATTTTATTTTTACGTTTTTATCTACTCGATGCAGTGAAATCAAACTCACGCCAAACAACCACTCTCTCATTGTCCAAATGCCACCGGTGTTGATCTACCTCTACCACCGCAGGTACAGTCACTTGCTTGCTAAATTGAAAAAAGAAATGTTTTGGAATTTCCTAAGATTCACGTTTTAACCACTTTTTCTTCGAAATTAGTTTAATTAATATCCTCTGATCATATCTTCATCATTACGCTTGCACTGAATGACCAATACAAATACAGCCCAATTCTAACACATCAGGAAATATGGTACGCTAAATTTGACTGACGCCGTTCCGTATTAGATTATATTTCTTTCGATTTGACTGCCGATCTTGCAAGGTTCTAACCTTGTAAATTTTGAGAAGGTTGAAATTTGAAATTCTGGGAATATTATGAGATTTCTCATTGAAAATATGTAGTTTTGAATAAAAAGATAAACGCACAACTCAAGGAACTTTTAATTTCTTTAAAAGTTGATACACTTGCACGGCATGATCGTGGAGCTTTAGGCATAAATGTACAATTTATTTCCAACTAAAGAAATATCTTAATGGCGGTACAATCATTCTGTACGAAGCGCACATACCTTATAACTTGTGATAAAAGATTTTCCTAACGAAAACAACAAAACAATAATAAGTTGTGCTCGTAATATTGCTAAAACATTACGGACCCCTAATTCTTAGGACTGTTAACATTATTAATTTCCAAAGTGTGCCGACTTTTTCCTAAAATGTTTATATACTCGTACAGGGTGCCCCGTAAATAGTGGATAACCTGAAAACTGGTGGTAGAGCAGCTTAGTAGCAATCAAATAAATACAATATATGCCTACGTACAGTCTCACAGTTCTCGAGTTATTTAAGTTTTTATTTTTTTTCCAATTTATTATATATATTATTATTATATTTAATAATTATATCAATCAATTGCATATGATTTGTACAAATGATAATTGATAAGATTGATGTTTTTGTAGGCACTTGATAGAACACATTCATATTTATATCACTTTCGGAGAGACACACCATGTTATTTTGCTTTAGGTTGCGTGATAATACATAATATTCTTTAGTAGTTGTACCATCAGATAAGATACATCGTTAGTTGTATTTTTCCAGAAAAATTTTATTTTTTGGAAAATGTGACTACCCAATTTCTATGGCGGGAATTTAACAGTTGGTGATATTAAATTTTTGTAACAAGCAAAACGTGCCAATTATTTTTCCGCACGCATGAGGGATAAGTACCACTAAAACGCACGCCTTTGCGTGCGGTAAGTTGCTTGAACATAGCTGCAGCGTATATAGCGCTTCGCTCGTGCGTTTATTGCTGCCAGCGTGCGCAATCGGCTACTTACCGCACTTGTTGCACAATATACTATTAAAAACTTCCCTATTTACAGTCTTGTATGAAAGTTTAAGACCATTCTGCAATTTACCTCATCCACAAACTTTGAGTGCGTGTAGCTCTTTAATGCCCTGCAATTGGAAGAAACTAAATTAGGTAAGCAAAATCCTTGAGTTGTTTGTAACAAAATGCTAACTTTGATTTTTCATTATTCCAGTAAAAAAGAAAATTATGAACTTAAATATACTTAATGTACTTCATGAAAGTTTAAGACCGTTGGTATTTCTAGAAACGTCACGTGTTTTCTCTGTTACATTTTTCTAAATAAATGTTCCGTTACTCACACTGCATGTCACTCATATTTTTAAACTGACGATACATCAGTTGTCGATGCAATCTGCTTGGCGAAAAGTGTTGTTTTTACGGCAGTTTTAACATTTCTCACAAAAATTTCATACAATGGGCAAAATCTCAGTAGATATAAGTGTCCCCTGGCAGGTAAATGTTATTTCTTTTTGAAACTGCTTTGAAGATAATAAAGATCGGATTGAAAAGATTGGAGCTTTGAATCGTGAGGGTCGACCTCAAAGAGAAATTGCAAAATCTTTGAAAGTCAGCAAAACTTGCGTGTATCACACCACACTATTCAAAGGTACGAATAAACTGGATCTGTGGAGCATCGATCAAGGACAGGACGTCCCCCAATCTTATACAGGGCTAAAAGAAAGCTTATAAAAATTGTAAGTGGTAGCAGATTCGCATCAAGTCGGGAAATCAAGAACAAAATCGAAGAGAACTTACTTGGCATAAGAAACCAAACCATAACGGCTGGCCGCATTCGACAAGTTCTTTGTGATTTGAATTATAGGACCCATCAAGCAGCAAAAAAACACTTAATTAGCCGACGAAACGCTTCCATAAGAAGGCAGTGGTGTCAAGTACGACGTCATTGGACAGTTGACCAATGCAAGCGTGTAGTTTGGTCCGATGAAAGTAGTTTTCAGTTAATACCAAACTCAAAAAAATATGTTCGTCGACTACCAAACAGAAAATACCGACCAGATTGTGTTCAGAAACAGGTGCAAATGGGCGGAGGTAAGGTCATGGTGTGGGTAGCTATGTCTTGGTACGGCTTCTCGAAAATTTGTATCGTCGAAGGCACAATAAATAAAGAAAAATATGATGATATTCTTAATGAATATACATATCTTGCCATTTATGGAATAGGAGATGCCTCTGCGACGAAGTCTTTTTCAACAAGAAAAAAAAAGTTCTAGAAACAGTTGATTTTATGCATTTCTCTATTAACATTTGTTGACGATTTATTGGAAATTCATCAAAGGCTGATTACTTTACAAATGCATATATGTATGTATGCATAAATTGTTAAACCGTATAGATACAGTGACCTACTTACAAAAACAAAATTAAGTAAAGTTAAATGACGTGGAAGTCAACCAAGTCTAGTCTTAATACATTTTTTAGACATGTCAAAGTCGAAACAAGCCAAACTAATATTGAAGCAACGGGACATCGATGTGATAGGCTCGTTGTAACCATAATTAGTGCGGTGTTGGGGAACACGGAGGAAACCCTTATGTCACAGAGAGTGAGAAGGAATCGAAATATTAAAGGAAGACAACAATACTGAGGAATCAATGTTGCCCGAAGGCAGTCATAGACAATAACAGTTTTGGAGATTTCACGACGAAATTCCAAAAAATCAAGATTTATTATAATAGTTTGAGGCGATTGGAATAAGGAGGCAAAATAAAGGGATCACTCCACGGAAGTGCACGGAGAGCAAATCGGACAAATCGTCGCTGGACAGCTTCAATGCGATTTATATGGGTGGAATAGAATGGTGCCCAAATACAACTGGCATAATTCAAAATGGGCCCCACGAAGGTGCAATATAGCAGCCGAGTTATATAAGGGTCATCGAACTCCTTGGATCATCTTTTGATGAAGCCCAAAGTAGCATTAACTTTGCCTGTAATCACACTAATATGATCGTCAAATGTAAAACGACGATTAAACCACATACCCAGATCCTTGGTCTTATCAAGTTGTGACAACTTATAGTTATTAATACTGTAAACGTAGTCAAAAGAGAACCTTTTCCTTGAAAAGGTCATAGACGTCCACTTGCTTACATTGAGAGGGAGACAGTTTGCAGAGCACCACTTATAGAGGTATCCAAGTCAGAATTTAAAAGAAAGCAGTCATATAAGGAAGATAAAACACGAAAAATCTTTGCATCGTCAACATAACATAAAATGTTGGAGTGTCTTAGGCACCCAGACAAGTCATTTATATAAATAAAGAATAAATGTGTACCAAGATGGATATTATTTCAGGATTATAAAATGATTATGTGGGATTTAATTGAGGGAAATCTCTATTAACAAAATTAATTATTTCTTTTCTTCATCAATTTTCAGACAATATGAATCTACGAGAGAAATTATTTATTTTTGAATTTGTGGCAGATTCAAGGCAATCCTTTGAAGTTTAACTTTTTCGATCGCCATATTGGATCTGCCATTGAGAATTTGGAGATGGCAGTTACGAAACCAATGACCACTTGTCCGCAGAAGGGAAAGCGTTTTACTATTTCATCTGATCCAGGCCAATTTACCCTACCTAAAGAAACTTCACTTCAAAAATTCATATCCGGAAAAATATTCTTTTACAGCCATGGCCAGGAAATCAACCCAATTTGAACCTCATGTGAACCCAAATGTGTGACATGAATAAAGTTTAGCTTTGATCAAAAATATTAAAAGAATATGGCATGAGGTGGCTGAGATAAAATATTGTATCAAAGCTAGCATGTAGAGTACGCCAAGAAGAATCGACGCAGTGAATTTGGCAAAGGATGGCAACACTAAATATTAAATTATATTATTATTATTACAGATATATCGTCCTGAAGATTATAACTCAATAAAAACATTATAAAATTTGCAAGGTTTTGTAATTTTTGGCCAGGGACTGTAAGTCTCCACTGAAAATAAACAAAAATTTTTGTGTGAACATATACAGTCTTGTGCATAAGTTTAAAGCCACCTTTGTTTTTGCAACATCCGTTCAATTTAATCTTGAATGTTGAAAATTCCAGGAAATCAAATACGATGATTAGGGGGTCACATAATCGTACACAGAGTTAAATTTAATTGCAAGAAAACCTAGTTCAATTAGTTAAGAAATTAAAGAACTAAGCTAAAATTACTCAACAAGGAGATGTGTAAAAGTATAAGGCCACTGGAATACATGTTGAGAAGAATATCAATGTCAAATGTTTTAACGGTTAATTTAGCTGTTATTTAATTCAGTGTAACTTCTGATCGTGTCTTTTGAGTAATTCTCGTGTAATTTAGAATTAGTCCACGGAAATTTTGTTGCAGTTGTTAAAAGAATGGGTAAAAGAAAAGTGGAAAATTGCATTCTGTGACAAGTGAGTATTCACATCCTTTAAGTACTGACTGAAAATGGCTGCTGAGAAGGTTGGTATTAGCAGAGCATGCGTTCAAAATACCATCAGAAGATATGAAAACACCGGAACCACTGACCAAAAGGTTCGTTCAGGACGCCCCGTATTGTAGATGAGCGCTCTAAAAGGGCTCTAATTAAAATAGTCAAAAAAATCGCTTCCTCTCAAGTATAGATCAATATGCAGTTCCAACTTGCTACTGGAAAGGATGTATCTACGCCGCATATTCGAAAACTTCTCTGTGGAGAAAATTTGAAAAGCCGACCAGCGATAAAGAAGCCTTTAATAACTCCAAGAAATGCAAAAATTCGCAAGAAATGGTGTCGATCACATCAGAAATGGACAGTATGTGACTAGAAACGAGTTATTTGGTCGGACGAAAGCACATTTCAACTCATTCCAAATAGCCGAAAGTGCGTTCGTAGATTGCCTAAAGAAAATTACTTACCTGAATGCGCCCAACAACAAGCTCAAGGAGGAGGTGGGAAAGTCAGTGTACGGTGTGATGGAATGGTCAACAAGGAGAAATATGTGGAAATTTTGCGTGAATTCTTGCGACCTTACATTGAAGAAGGTATGCCTCTACGTGGACCGGTTTTTTTCCAACAAGATAATGTCAGGCCGCATACAGCCCAGTATACACAAAGGTGGTTGGAAGAAAACCATATTACTGTCCTTCCTTGGCCACCATCAAGCCCGGACTTAATATTATAGAAAACTGCTGGAAAGTTCTAGGAGATAGGATAAGCAGCCGTAAACCTAGAAATATTTCAGAACTGAAACAACATTTGCAGGAGGAGTGGAAAGAAATGACAAAAATTAAGGCCGAAAACTTAGTTAATTCGCAACCAAAAAGGCTCCATGCTTGTATTAATGCAAAAGGATTGTATTTTAAAGCATAAAATCAAAAGAAGAGACAAACAAACCATTGGATTCCTTAACATGAATTCTAAAGGCTTTAAACTTTTGCACACGTTTTTTGTTAAATAATATTACTAAACTGTTTAATTTTTTGATAAACTGATCTATATTTTTTTCATAATTAAATATAACCTTATGTATAATCATTGTAACCCCCCACCATCAATTTCGAACTCTTGAAATTCCCAGATACAACCATTCAACTCAACTGATAATGAAAACACCAAGGTGGCTTAAAATTTATGCACAAGACTGTAGATATGATCGGTGTCCAAATGTAGTAATAACGCCTGACCGGTTGAAGTCATACAAGATCTCTCTAAAAGTCGTTTATGTCAATTATAGACCATGCGCATATCTATTGCTAAAAATAGCTAACTTTATCGCGTAAAATATTATGAATCATCGCAAGCTTCCAGAAATATACGCATTTAATTTTTTTTTTAAGCAACACTTCAACATTTGTAAAATACCGTTTGATCCATTCTAGAAAAAGTAATATTCTCACATCTGAATGTTAGCTAGTCTCAAGTCGCGAAATCATTAGTAGAATAACAATGGAATTTTTTGCAGCGAGCTTTATCTTTGCATATTAAAGCGAGAACACCGCCAGCGCCGGTGGTATTTTCAAAGAAATACGACGACGAAGCAAAAACAAGTCCGAGGCAGTTTGCATTTGGAAATAAGCGATAATTTCGTCTCTATATAATTCGGGCATGCAAAAATGTTGCTACTAGTTGCTGCGGAAATGAGGCACGCTGTGTGGTTTCGAAAGGTTCCCACGCTACAACATTGGCACCAGTCAGACAAGTAATATTTTACTGAAGCAGACGTTGGGGGTTTTTTGTTGAGAACCGATAATCTGGAAAAAATGCTAATCCGCCATAAAATAATTAACCGCCACCTCTAATCTCCAATTAGGGAATTAATCAAAA
Source organism: Neoitamus cyanurus (assembly GCA_947538895.1). NCBI lineage: Eukaryota > Metazoa > Arthropoda > Insecta > Diptera > Asilidae > Neoitamus > Neoitamus cyanurus. The sequence continues at coordinate 9,260,616 of OX384547.1, forward strand.
TAAAATCAGTCAGCCACATTCCGCCAGAACGTCGACAGATTTCATATTTTTAGAGGCGTTTTACTGTCGCAGAGGCAGTTCGACTTTGTTGCAAATCGAGAACAGAAATTGTCGTAAAAGTTTTATGAACGATGATTAAATTGATAGTTTTACCCCTTTCGTAAACCTCCGATGAAACAAAGCAGGTAAATTTGGATTTGTCTGACAGATGGTCGGACAGGCCATAAAACACGGGACACATGCGGGAATCTTCCGAAACGCCGCCGCGCCGCACCGAACCGAGCCAAAGGCAGCGTGCCACTATGCCGACGGAGCCCACTCGTGTCACGGTGCGTGTGAACCGAAATTAATATAAAACCTAATTAATTCGTCAATAGCAATAAAAGCGATAATCTAATCGAATCGGACTGCTGCCGATAAACAAGTGGGCCCCACTGCATTTTAATAGCCCTCAAGGGCCGGTCCGCATCAGAGGCGGGCCGAAACTAATCGTGGGGCTTTGCAGGCCATTTACTTACATCTTCTCTCTGTCCAGGTTTCGAGGTGTCACTGTGCTACCAAGGTTGCCTGACACATTTCTTATAATGCACGGACGCTGGATCACTCCTCGGGCCGATGGAACACCCTCTGTGGACTCCCGGGGCAACGAAAATCTTCGTTCCGTCAAATGCATTCGGGTACACAGCATGACTCTTCCCTTTGCCTTGACTTCCACTTAGCAAGACAATTGGCAGCTCATTTTCACTCTCGTAAAGTGGCAATAGTAGAACGGCGCTCCTCACGTCTGACGCTTCCACTCTATTTCAAGATGTGCATTCACTGAAAACTGAGAAAAAAATTACTTTTCATTTGGCATTCAAATTAGGTGCTGTGATGGTGCGAGTGCGATGCACCAGTTTGATTGTCTGATTAGTAGATGCCTTAGATTTCTATCAACCTTTTGTTCGATAGAACTGCTGGCAGTTCTTTTTTTATAAATGTTGGCTGTTTGCTTCAGAGACAAAGAAAAAATAATCAAAAAGAAAAATACGTGTTTTTTAGCATTTTTATACACTTTGGAGTTTGATACACATATGCAATCAGTTTGGTTTAGATTAGTGAGTTTTGATAACATAATAAATCCTTAACCATTTTCATAACAAACGCACAAAGGAGGCACCAATTCGTGGCCCACTTTTTTCCACGGCCATCAATGGAATGGTATTTATTTCAAAGTTCGTATCGAGGAGATTCAATCACGACTGCGACGAGAGGATATATGTAATAGGGGGCACCTTTTGGGGCGGCAAAATTTCACAATAAATAATAATAATAATAATATTTGAATCATTACATATTGTTGTCGCACCTACGATTCGGACCGATGTATAATAATCACATCTTATAATATGATAAATAATAATGTATACTGACTTGCAGGGATTCCCCGTATTTTATTTTGTGCTGGGATTGTTTATGACTAATATTCAACGAGAATTACTTTTATCATATAAAGAATAGTGTTCAATATTGTATAAATAACACCTGCAAATTAGGTTACGTAAGTCCCGTAAGTAAAGTTTGTTTGATGGATCGTCAGTTATCCAATTAACATTACCTTAATCGTATCGTTTCCAAACTGTGATGTTAGTGCTCACAAGTACGTGTTCGTGTTGTGATTGTTAAATAATTGAACTTTGTGAAAAATTGTATTGGTCGTGTGCGTATACATTCAACTATGTGAGTATTAAATATTTTATTTATGTAATTGTATGTTTGACTATCAGCTATGTTGTTCAAGCTTTAATTTATGAAAATAAAAATATCAGAACAGGTAAATTTGAGTAAAGTAAGTTATATTTGTTTTTAATTTATTAGTAATTATTTTGAAATGTTCTACGATAGTTTCGTTTACGACTCCTGCTTGTTCTTTTAATATTTATTATATATATACATAAGTGTTAATAATTTAATTTTTTGTTTTAGCATCAAAAATGAAAAGAGTAAAAGAAAGTGGGGCATCTAACCGTAATAAAAGAAGAGCTAAGTTGGAAAATATTAAATATTATTAAATATATCTGGCTATCTTGTCTATTCAGCAAGAGGTGTGTGATGCTATAGACAATGATAATGGAATAAAAGACTTTGCTCTTCAAAAAAGTAGACAAATAAAGAAAGTTTCAGTTAAAGACAGAAGTTTTGTTTTTAATTCTAACAAGTATATTATTTTTCAATAAAAAAATAAATATCAACAGTATCGTTCTAGTTCTAATTGGAAGTCGATTTGCGTTTTATATTCAATTCGTTAAGAATTTAATCTTGTCGATCGTCAAGGTGTAATCATAAGTGTTCTATACCTGTTATATCAATGTAAGGGGATACGTGCAAGATTTTACCTAGCCAAACAAAAACCACTATATGGGGGTACATCTCAAACGTTTGGTACTTACAGGGTGTTTCATAAATTCTATATTTTCATGGTGTTCTCATTATTATTTTACTAGCAGACCCAGCTTTGCTTTTAAGTTGGTTTTTGTGGAATATCTCTTTTTCAGATTGATATTTTGTGATAGGTAAGTATAGATAAGATAGATAGTAAGAAACTTTTAGTCGATAATAAAAAGCTGCAAGCTTTGACATATAAATTGTTATGATGGGGTCCATATCTTCTGAAAAAGGACCATAACATAAATTTGGGATATTAGGGCATTTGAAATAGTTTTTGGGAATTAAATAAAACCTTTATTGTGGAGAACAACTGCACAACTTTCACATATAACCTTTTACAGTGTGTGAAATATCTTCACTGATAAACCGCATAAGCCGTGCACTTGGTAAATACATATTTACACATATGGTAAACAAAACTCTTCCAAGATCATATGTCCAGTAATGCTGGCAGCGATTATAGCAACACTTTTCCCACAATGTCTGACGATCGAACTCGCTTGCGGGGAAGAAATGAACAAAAATGAACAAAATGTCAGCAGTAACAGAAAAATAACTATATACGGCGCTAAAAAAACTAGGTGGCATCAAGTTACAAGGGTTATCATAGATACACATACATACAGGGTGTTTCATCTATGGGGGTAAAACTAATCAGGTGATAGACCTCACCTAGATAGATCTAATTAAAGCAGCGACATCAAACTTACACCAAACAACTAATTTCTTAATATGCTTTCCAAAAATTTCACTAATGTACTACTACTACTATGTAATGACTGTACCTGCAGTGGTAGAAGTAGATCAACATTGGTGGCATTTTTCGATATAACTATATTCCAACTTAACATATACGCTACCTAGGGTTTTGATAAAGTGCAAGGTTTCAAAGTGGAGTCTCCAAGATCGTTACCGGTTAGTTAAATTATTAAATAAGTTAAACTGCAGGGTATTGCCGTGAGAATGAGCATTAGGCGGTTTTCGGGGTCGCTAATTTCAAATCTGCTATCAAAATTTCGAAATTCAAAATTGCGCGTCCAAAATGACTATCGTAAAAGTTAAACTTCAGGAGATTTGCCTAAAAATCTGGTTTGTGAAGGTTTCGGGTCGCAGATTTTGAGGCTGTCAAAATTCATCAAAATTTCCAAATTCAGAATGGCGGATCCAATATGGTGATCGAAATTCTTCAATTGTAAGCAATTTTAATGAAATTTTATATAATATGTCTTTAAGGTCAGGTACAGAATTCAAATCTACCAAAACTCAAAAAGGCGGATCTAAAATGGCTACCGAAAATGTTGAACTTCAAGGAATCGCCCTGAATCCGCACTAGGGATATTACGGGGGTGCTGATTTCGAGTTTGTCATCAAAATTTCCAAATTAAAAATGGCGATATTTTGTTCAAAACAACTGACAGGATTTTTGATATCTTACTGTAGTTTCGTTTATGAACAATTAAAGATTAATTTTTTTTAATTTAACAGATCTTTGTAACGGCTTTTTTCTTGATTATTTAATTTTCAAAATTTTTCAAAACTGGTAGATTATTCGATAGTTCTTGCTATTTACTATATATATATATATATATTACAATAACGTTTTTGTTTCAGGTCAATTCAGCCATCACAAAACTGCACACCGTTTGCTGCCGTCGGAAAAGCTATCTTTTAGAATAATCAAGAAGCTGAAAATATGCAGCGTTGGATCTAAAGAGCAAACAAAATTCAGAGGACGAGAGTTGGTCAGAAAACGTAACAGTAGGCTTGGGAGTGGTGAACTGATATAACCAGGAAAATTTTTTGTCATAACAGCGAAATTATAATTTGTGCGAGTTTCGGGGTCATAACAAAAAAAGTGTTATAACTGCGAAACCTATTTTATTTTTGCCATAACCGCGCTCATAATCCTTCGCAGTCATAAAAATTTTTTTTGTTTTAAGTGCGAAACTCAAAAATTCGTTTTTATCTATTCGTGGTTATCAAAATTTGTTTGTTATAACCGTGAAAATACCTACAAAATCCGATTCTCTTTACATCACTTCCTTTTACGATCCTTACCTTTTATCATAATTTTACGCATAGTTTTTTAAAACAATTATAAAGAATACATTTCAAGGTAAGAAAAACCCAGTACTTCTTAATTTATAGCAATTTTGGGTAATTACTTATTTCCGCGTACCTTTTTTATTATTTATTTGTGCGGACTAATGGCAACAAAAGAGGCAATCAGGAAAGCTAAATGTGGAATCGGTACGACTCTCTCCACGCTGTCTAAAGCGGGAGCAGACACTTGGAACTGTCAAAAGAAATGTTCGATTCATGTATTATACCAGTCTTATTATACGCTGCCCCCATCTGGGGTCTTCGATATTCTGACTTGTTGGAAACAGTTCAACTTGACTTCTACAAGAGGCTGCTCCTCCTTCCAAAAAACACCCCAAGCTGTGCTCTCAGTTTGGAGGTGAGTGCCGTTAAAATTGAATATATACTGTTTTGTTCTACATTTAATTGGTTCATCAGACTGCTTAAAATTGATGACTCGCGAACTCCAAAAATTTGCCTTCTTAAATTATTGAAAGCAATTAACGTAACGGATAATAAATATAACTGGTGCTCACAATTCAAAAAGTTATTAAATAAATAATATAAATGCTAGCTTTTTACTAGGAAGCATAAATATAAATAAAATTTTGGCATAATTATCTTAAACTTTCTGATATTCAATCGTACACTGAATTAAAAGCACTGCAACTTAAATCTTTACCCGTTATAGATTATGAACGTGCACCCTATTTAAACCTGAGATTACGTTGTACGCAGGGGCGTAGCTACCGCCGTATCAGCCGTATCAATGATACGGGGCCCCCAACGTGTGTAAGCAAAAATTAGTAAAATTATATGGAATTGATTTGTCTAAATGTAGAGGACAGAGTTACGTTGGAGCAAATGTTATGTCGGGTGTATATGGAGGATTACAAGCCCTTATAAAAGAGCATGCCCTGAATGCCGATTATGTTCATTGTGCAGCACACGCATTAAATTTAATTTTAAACGATGCTGCGAAACATGTTCTTGAAGTGTCGACATTTTTCGATAATTTAGAAAAATAGTATAAAACGCTGGGCAATGTTAAGTAATGATTCATCTGAAAAATATAAAATTACCCTTAAAAAGGTATGTCCTACTAGATGGTCTTCAAAGAACGACGCTTTATTAGCGATAAAGAAAAATTATTTATTAATCATGAACTAAACTAAACAACTAAATTTAATTTCCACTAAAAAAGATGAACGTGAAGAATGTAAAAATATAATTAACATTTTAGAGAGTTATGATTTCTTAGTGCTTGTCACATTTGTTTCTTCACTATTTGAAATCATTAATCCTGTTTCTAAAGCTCTACAGCATGAAAATAATGACTTACAGAAAGCTAGTATTTTTTAAGTAATCTTTTGAATAGACTGAGCGAAATAAGAAATCAAAATTCATTCAATGGTTTGCTAAATGAGTCCAGATATTTAGCAAACGAGTGGGGGGTAACAACTGTTTTTAAAAATAAAAGGCGAAAGATAACGAAGCGTTTTTTTTTGATGAGTTATCACAAGATGATAGAATTTCAGACCCGGAATCATATTTCAAGGTCAATGTATACTATTGCTGTTTAGATATATTAATTTCTCAAACTAAACAAAGATTTCAAAACCTATGTGACCTGAGTTATAACATATATTCGAAGTATTACAACCGGAGAAACTCCTATCTTCTTCAAACGAAGTGAAAAAAAACGCTTCCGGAAAACTGTCGGCTAATTACAGTAAAGACATCTCCGTTAATCTTTATGAACAATTAATTGCTCTGAAAACATGCTTAAAATCTGAAATTCGAAAAAATTCATTCCATTAAAGAACTCATGGAATTATTGCTGATAAAATTCAATGTCCTTGCATCCAGTTTCCGGAGGTAATAACGGCATGCTTTCTATTCTTGACCCTTTCAGTTACAACCGCAACAGCTGAAAGAAGTTTTCAAAATTAAAACTGATAAAAAATTACCTAAGGACTTCGATGGGACAGGAACGGCTATCAGACTTGTCACTATCGTCTTCAGCTATAGATGATTTAATAAATCAATTTGCCGAAAAAAAGGGCAAGAAAAGTGTATATTTAATTTGAATTGTTTGGCGAGCTCAATTTCTAGGAGGAAGTGATAACTTATAATCCATAAATATTTATTTTGATTTAATGCAAGCATTTTTGTTTCTTTTGTGAGAAATCTTTACCCTTCATTTGGGCCCCCCAAACTAATTTTGATACAGGGCCCCTCCAAGGCACGCTACGCCACTGGTTGTACGTTTACTAGAATTATAGCTCAAGCTAAATTAGCAGCACTGCACCAGTTCAAGATCTCTTATAAAAGAGCGGTTTATCATTTATACCCAGTTGAAATATGCTCAATATGTAATATGATGGAACATGAGACCTTGGAACATTTTATGCTATATTGCCCGCAATACACCCCTTTGAGAAAATACTATCTCAGGAAATTTACCAGTGTACATACTATAAAAGAAAATATTTTATCTGATCTCTTTGAGATAACTACGATCGACACAGCGACAGCTATTGCTTTATATATAATTAATGCTTCTAAATTAAGATGCTTTTTGAGAAATATATGATTGTGATTACATGTATGTGCGCAAATTATATTCTTACTCTCTTTGCTACAGGAGATCCATTGTATCTTTTATAAGCAATTAATAAACTATCTATCTAATTTATACAAATTTTCTAAGATTTGCCTTACATTTTATACCTATTTTTGTAAGATTTGATTAATGGAGTAGGTAAATGTACTTTCGGATTCGTAGTCTGCATAAAAAATCTCATCTCCGCACTTGCGCGGATATAAAATCCTACTAACCTGTGTAGTACCTAATACTTCTATACATCAACCCAAATAATTATAAATATAATAAATTATGAATCTAAGTTTAGATTCATGTGTTTCTCTAAGTTTAGATATTTATTTGAACACCCTCACAAAACAGTAGTGCATTGAGATAGACAAAATGACAAATTTAAAAAATCACAGTTAATTACCTCAGACTATCATCACATGCACTGATGAATATCCAAATGCTCTTTCTGCAAACAGCAAATGATGGAGCTTCAAGGCATTGGCAGACTCTGATTCTTAGAAATCTCTTGGGCAGCCCAAAAAACTGGTCCATAAATTAGAAATGTTGCCAACGGAGACAGAAGAAATGAAAGGAGCTGATGGCCTTATTAAACTTAAACCCAAAGTCCACAGTCGGTAGCATGAATACAGCCGATATAAAGAGCTGGTGAAATCCGTAAAATATGAGAACAGAAAATTTAAGTAATCGGATATCTTTGACGGAAATCCCTTCGATGAACTAGCTAATAAGGGACCGGCCAGCGGGAGCCTCATTACCGAGCTCTTATGCAGGCGGCCGGGCAATGGGTTGTTTGATAGTAGCGAATCTCCTCAATGGCAGCCGGGGGAACCCTGCCAGATGTGGGTCAACTGGGCAGCGATTCAGGCCGATTGACCCATAGATTGTGCATGATAGCTGCTCGGACAACACAAAAAGTTGACGACAACTACCACCGCTACAAAATTGAATGGACAAATTGGCAGCTGACTGCTGGACTACTTGTTGAGCCACTGATGTCCGCTTTATGAGATTAGGAGTCCATTTAACGTTTTGGAAAGAATTTTATCGGCTTAACGTTTTGCCTTGATGACGACGGATAACGTTAGCATCTCCTCGGGATGTGGAAGCGGTGGGTGTTACGACGGATTTTCTTCAGCTTTATATGGAGGCTGCAGAGGTTCCAGACTTTACACGTACGACTTATTGAGCAAATTAGCCACTTTAGGGCTTTATTAATTCCCTCGTTGGTTCTGGAACTTTAATCCTTTTTTTTTTAAATAAGAATATCGGAGTCACATCGCAGTTAGTAGTAAAGGTTTATGAACTTCTATTGTTTTTATATTTGAATTTTTGAGCATAAAACACATATACAGAATTTGATAGGCAGAATAACAGTTTAGGGTTCGAGAAAACCTTTCAAATATGACATTATTACCTGCCTTCCTTTCAAAACTTTTATCAATTAAACGAGGGATTAACTGTAAGACAAAGAAATACATGTTGGGAGAAATCTAGGAAATACAGTGCTACCTGAGAATGGGAATGCCATCCGCAGAGCGCGATGGTGCAATTTCAGAAATAAATTTTATGTTTTATTGTTTTTTGGATTACACAGATTATATTGACATGCTAATCGTATTGTAAATATGGATTAAACCAGACGAAGAAAAATAAAAAGATTCAGATAGAAGAATATTCAATTGCAGAAAATCTAACACGATAGGAAAGGTAGGGCGATGTACGGTTTGAAATCTGTAGAAACAAAAAAATAGCATTATTGAAAAAGTCAGGGAGCTCTATAGTTAGGCAGAAAACACAAAACTATCGCACGAAACGAAAAAAACTATGGGCTAAAATTATTGAATTAGCCTGTAACTCTAAAACAGATATCTAATAGTGTTGCAAAACTGGCCTTTAGGTCATTTGTAGTGGCTCGATTGAATAATTCCCCTTTTCAAAAGTGCATAATCCGTTGTGTTAAATATGCACGAAGGGGGGGGGCTAACAGTTTTCAAAAGGCGAAGTGCAAGTTGGGCGATTGGCGATATTTTTTTAAATGAACTAAATTTTTTTTCCGCCACTCAATTTATTGAATTTTATGAAATAAATTTATGACAAATTCATCAACAATCTGATTACTATACAATAAAGCCATCAATGGAAACTTAAACGGGACTAGCATATTCATGTATAGGTCTCACGAAAGAGCAATATAGTAGACGAGAGATATATGTATCGTCAAACTCCTTAGACCACCTTTTCACGAATCCCAAGGTTGCATTAGCCTTATTGATTATGAAATTTATGTGGTCTTCAAAAGAAAACCGCGAATTGAGTGTAATCCCTAAGTCACGCACTTTGTCAAGTCGTCTGAGGGGATGCCCATCGATCTTGAAATTAAAAAGCAGAGGGTTTTTTGCGTGAAAAGGACATACAAGTGCACTTATTGATGGTAAGAGGAAGAAGGTTAATAGAACACCATTTATGAAAGGCATCAAGATCCGAGTTCAAAGGTTAGCAGTCATGATCATTAGATATTAAGTGAAAAATGTTCGCGTCGTCAGCATAGCAGAGAATTCTCGAGTGGGTTGGGATGAAATATAGATTATTGATGTATATTGTGAACAACAGTGGACCAAGATGAGTACCTTGGGGTACACCTGATGTATTCTCAATATAATCGGAAAGAAATCCACGGAAATGGACACATTGAGTACGCTCAGACAAGTATGAGAAAATCCAATCAACAAAACGATTTAGGAAGTCGAGAACAGACAGTTTATGAATAAGAATATTGTGATTAATTCTGTCGAAAGCCTTGCTGAAGTCGGTGAGAATACAATCCACTTGCTTGCCCGATTCAATGGCAGAAATGCAATAATTCGAGAACTCCAAAAGGTTCGTAGTGGTTGAGTTTCCCTTGTTGAACCCATGTTGAAAGGGCATTAGAAAAGTGGATATGAAGTACATCACAGACGAGGGCTTCGAAGAGTTTAGCAATACAACTCAAATTGGCAACAGGACGATAATTTGAGATGTCGCTCTTGTTACCTTTCTTGTGCAAGGGAATGATCATCGAACGCTTCCAAGACATAGGAAAGACACCAGTACGAAGAGATAAATTAAATAAATAACAAAGAATGGGGACAATAGTAGAATCACATCTTTTCAAAACACAAGATGGGATTCCATCAGGGCCACTCGAGAAATTGTCAATTAATCTAGAGATATGATTGTATATGGTGATCTCGTCAAATATAAGGTCGTTAAGGATAAGAGATGTCGCCGGAAGCTTCGTCAGATGGGAGAAATTCTTAGAATTAATATCACAGTTGGTATCACAGAATGCAGTCTTAAAGTCTGCAAAAAGATTAGAAACAATTTTTTTTGGGGTCATTACTATTAGTAGATCCATTGAAGAGAGAAGATGTATAACCATCAGATTTACGCTTAGAGTTGACGAACTTCCAGAACCGTTTCGGACAATCACGAAGGAAAGATTTTAAATTCTCAATATAAGCGCAGTAAGACTCGTTGGCAGCATTTACGAACTGATTTCGCATTTCAGAATAAGCGAGAAAATCAGAATCCTTATGAAATAGAAAAAATTTTAAAATTTCATAGTTTGTTAGATATTTTTATATTATCTCTTTTATTATTTATCGCACGGAAAAACGCATACGCACTCCTTTTCATTCGGCAGCTGCCTCACATTTAGCTGCTATGATGAGTCTCCCTCTATCGCACAGAATGGTATGCTCAACAATTCTCTGTTGCGCACCATTCGGTTGCCAAGTATCCGAATTTTAAAGCGCGGCAACTGTTAGTCTTGACCGATTCTAATTAGGCAACCTAATACCACCGTGCTCGCAATAAAATTATCTTTATTTTGATATATATTTCAATGAGAAAACAGATGAGTGTATGTTTACAACAGCAACTCCCACCTTTATACCCCAACCCGCAATAGCGAGCAGTAAAAGATAGACAACCTAACTTTTCCTTGTTCCTTACGGTTTATACTATCGATTGGTACCATAGAAATATAAACTAAGCACGGAATGGCTGTATCGTGTACAAACCCTGTACATGAGCGACCACCTAAAGATGCGTGTATGTATAAATAATAATTATAGCTATTCGTGAATGGCAGCGTATAAATAGATGTTAAGGCGGGCATATGCATTATGGAAGGAACTTCGGAAAATTTTGAATTGTAAGCCCCCTTCTGATTATGTCTTCATATTTACGCCTGCACTGAGCGACCATACGAACACAGCCAATTCTAACACATCAACGAATGTGGTACGCTGAATCTGGCTTACAGCCGTTCCGTGCTTAGTTCATATTTCCATGATTGGTACTGAATTCTGTGAGAAAACAAATGAGTGTAGAAATTAAAAAAAAAATTATTACAATATGTTTAACTAGGGATAGCCTTGGTTTGATATAATTAGACAACCCATCCGCGATTTGTTTGGTTACATATTATTTTTGGTAAAAACTATCTTTTATGAGGAAAACAGATGGGTGAAGGTCCATCTTAGACGGGATCTTGTACTATCACCACTGAAGCACATTTTTAACTTCAAGGCGTCTTCCCATCAAAACTGAAAGATGCTGATATATAATAGTAGGCACCCTATACATAAAATTGCCAAAATTACTAGAAAAAATTTAGTTTTTTTAAATATCTAAATGATATTGGCATCACATCTCCAAACCAATATGGTTTCAAAAATTATTGTTGCACAATTGATAACATAATGATGATCAATTGATCAATAAATGACATAACCATTGATTGATTGGGTAGGGGGTAACCATTTCGGAAGACCATTCTAAATTTAACACTAATATATTTTTTCCATAAACCTTTTTTCCGTCGGTCATTTTTACCATACACATTTTTTCTATAATCTTCATTAATTCTTTTTTCCATAACTGAATATTTACCTTTTACAAAATGCCTGCTGACTGAATATTTACTTTTTACGAAATGTCTAAAGGAAAAAAGAATTAACGACTAAATGGAGAAAATGAGCATGTAAAAAATAGAATGGGAATATGTCCATGGTAAAAGTGGAATGGAAGGAACCTCCCATGGAAAAACCAATTACCGACGATGAAATTCCAACTAATCATAGAACTAACCATTTTTAGACCATTTGGGTTTTTTTAGACAGCCTATAATCATTGAACACTTAGCTTGCCCCAAAAGTGGGGTAGTAGGCATTTGTCTGTGTATTGTATGCAACATCAGGCAAATGTACACAATTCGGAAAGTGTCGGAAAATGGCCGCTTAAAATCCAGTGGTCTAAAATTGATCAATAGTATCTAGTCTGGCCGTGTTCATTGAACGCAAACGCAGTCTAATATGGCCTAGTTCGGATAATTCTAATTTATATTAATTAATTCACATTCCGTGAATTCAAATTTTATTTAAAATAATTATTCCTTTTTTTATTTCATATAATAAATTCCCAGCCATGAATCGAACTAAAACAAAGCATGGGAACAACTTTTTACGAAAGGTCACCTTATTTTCTTATTTATAATATTTATTCAAATATTTAAGGCAACAACAAACAGTGTTCAATAAATTACAAGTTATCGCAGTATCATAATTTACATCAGCAGTATTCTAAATTAACTGGAAGATAGAATATAAGATAACAGTTAAAACGAGAAAAAATAATATCTCCACATGTCATTAAGGATTAAAGATATTTCCGAAACTACCAAACAAAACTTCTTAACTGATTGGGATTAAAACTGGATAATCAGCAACGTTACAATATATGAAGCCGTTTTGCGGTGGCAGGTTTAGTTATAGTTATATAATATAATATCACCTCTTAAGGGGTTATTACCACCTTAATTTTTTCTTTTCAATTTTTTTTCTATTGGGTTTAATAATGCCTAAACATATCTCGAATCAAACAAAACTTTGTAGAAAGGTGTATTTAAATGTTAAGATGTCTCTAAACCAATTTTTCTGAAGCCACATTTTAAATTTTTTTTTTAAACGCGATTTTCTCGAAACCACTTTTTAAAATCGGCCGGCAGTAGAACTCGAACAATTGTCATCCAATTGACTTCAAATTTTAACTGGACCTTTATTATTAAATTATCTACCGAAGTACACACGACTATAGCGATTGAATATCAGGGAAAAAAAGTTATAAGCCATTTAGTTCGTCAAAAAGAACAGTTTTCTTCAAACAACTGCCATTTTGCGAAAAAAAATTCTAAAAACATAATCGCTTAGAGACATCTTAACATTTCAATACACCTTTCTACAAAGTTTGGTTTGATTCGAGATATGTTTTAGGATTTATTTAAGCCAACAGAAAAAGAATTGAAAAAAAAATTAAGGTGGCAATAACCACTTAAGGTCACCTTATTTCGAAAATGTGATTCTATGTAAGAAACAATGCAGAATTTGTTGTTCGTTATATCAGCTAACAAGCTGTACCTATTCAAATTCCATACAGTGCTCTTTGGGACTCTTTGTTCCAGTTCATAAGTTGTAGCCGGGAAATTAAGATAAATTGCATCTCTAATTTAATGTGCATGCGAACGTTTGGACATCAGCCCCATATTTATTATCATAAAATTATCATGCAATAACAAAGAAGGTAATCAATAAAACCGTAATACCCGCATCTTACGTAAATTTTAGCCGCATGCGGTAAACAGAGGCCGTCCCTATCAATTTTCATACGCCTAATTGCACCCTTGCGCGAATATCTAAATTTCCCCGATCCCGGTCCATAAGCAAATCAAATTTCAAATTACATAAGACCCAAATTGAGGCATCATTAATGATCGGTTGGGAGCGGGCTCCAAAAGAGCCGAGTTTCTCCCAAGCATCAATTAAGACTATCGCGCAGCCGCAGTCCTCTTGCATTACACATGACTTGGTGCGGCATTCACTTGTCATCCCGATTTCTTCACGCACAACAACTAAATACGTCCCTGGACTAGATACTTGCAGAAGGCAGCTGGACGCTCAAATTCCTAGAAAATACCATTTTTCTCTTCTTTTTATCTTTCTTCTAATATTACCGAAATCCGTGCTACACAACGACCGGAGATGGCCGAAGATCGAGGACGCGTTAAGGAGCCCTCCTTCTCGCATACGGCATGCGTTGTGTGTGTGATCTCAAGTGCCAAACAAGTTTTTAGATGGCCTTGATTGCATCGGGGTACAGTTGAGATCAAAACTTCCAATTTCGGCATATACAGATTAGTTATGTACATCCATATATCTAACTCAGTGAACTGAAGTTAAGTAGGTGCACATGTTTTCTGTTACAAAGCCTTAAATCTGGCACAAGTCTCTTTCATTTTAAATTGGGAATATTAAACATTTATTGACACATGTTTGCATACTGAAGGTCACCTCGTCTCGGATATTAGCTATAACGTTTATCAATATTCAATTAAATAATTAACCCTGAAACCTCATTAGTGAGTTTGGCCATTACAGGAATATGGAATGTCAAGAGTACCGTAAGTAGGAATTTAGTGATTATGTGTGCCCTAAAATGTGAAAAAAAATTTTTACCATAAGGCATTGCACTAAGTGCATCAAAAGCAAATTATAGTAGCAGTGGCGTAGCGTAGTGGGGCGGCAGTGGCGGCACCTTTAGGGGGTGGCAAAATTTCACAATAAATAATAATATGAATCTTGTAAATAAGTGAATCATTTCATATTTTTGTCGCACCTACGATTCGGACCAATGTATAATATAATAATCACATCTTATAATATGATAAATAATAATGTACTGACTTGCAGGGATTCCCCGTATTTTATTTTGTGCTGGGATTGTTCATGACTAATATTCAACGAGAATGGCTTCTATATAAAGTATAGTATTCAATATTGTATAATAACACCTGCAAATTAGATTACAGTACGGGTAAGTCCCTTCAGAGAAGTCCGTGAGTCATGCTTTGACAATTCAAAAAAAAATATTGATTGATGATCGTATCGTATATATGTACATATGTATATATATCAATAGGTCTTGGGACGCAATATGTTGGATCTGCTAAAATGATATTTTCGTGTATTCACGGTTTTACCTGTGAAATAGGTTCAGTGGGTAGCACTTGAGTTAAGTTAGGTAAAACTAAGGCTTCTAGTGTCAGAGAATGAGTTGATAGAAATCGGGGGAAAATGTTTAGCACTATGTTACTTGATGTTTTGATGTAAAGGGTTTCCCAATAGTGATGACCTGGTTTTGATAGCTCGTGGCGGCCATATTTGTATATGGTTTTTTGACAGGTCTTTGCAGTTATGTTCAGTAAGGTTTGCGATTTCATCATGACAAGTTTTCCTTTGATCCAACGCTTGGAAATTGTCCAAAATTATTACGCAAATTCGCATTCTCTTGTCGGTAATGTAAGAGCGCTTCGTGCAAAAAACGGTCGTCATAATGCTCCTTCTGAGCGCGCTATAAGACGCATAATAACAAATTTTGAAAGTGAATTCACTCTTCACCATACAAAGGTAAGACAAAGAAATGCCCGAAGTGAACAAACTATTGCCGCCGTTCAAGCCAGTGTTCGTGAAAACTCAAATGCGTCTATTCCCAGTGCCGGATTTAATACCTATGACGGGGCCCCAAGCAACCTCAGGTTTTTGGGGCCCTCATTCTAATATTAAATCCACCGCCCCCCCCCCCATTTTTCAAAATAATAAATTACCAGTTAATTTTGCAAAATCAATATATTATTCAGTTTACTTATAATTTACTAACTAAATTACAACTTTTTCCTACTTTTCTCAGTCGCAAATTGATGAAGGATATCATCAAAGTCAATTTTTTGAAGCTTGTCTTTTTCGATAAACAGTAAGCCTAAATCACTTACGTGCAGGTATGGTGGCTGGTGGTGGCGCCAACAATATTGTTTACATGGATTTTTTCATTTTTTTTTTCAAATTTCCGAATGTGTTTTCAAAATTTTTCAATTTTTGGGGCCCCTGTCCAAGCGGGGCCCCACGCAATTGCTTCCTGGTAAATCCGCCACTGTCTGTTCCGCGCGTTCTCAAGAGTTGGGTCTCTCCAGGATAACAACCTGGTGAATTTTGCGATTGGATTTGGGTCTGCATCCTTATATGGTATTGGCCCAAGAACTCAAGCCAAGCGACCATCACATTCGTCGTCAGTTCGCTGATTGGTCACTGGAAATGTTGGAAGCCGACGGCGATTTTCATCACAAAATCATCTTCTCAGATGAGGCTCATTTCTGGTTCAATGGATTCGTCAACGAGCATAATTTCCGCTATTGGAGTGACTCAAATCCACGAGTGGTTCATGAATCACCATTGTATCCACAAAATTGACCGTATGGTGTGGATTGTGGTATGGCGGAATCATCGGAACTTATTTCTTTCAAAATGAGGCAGGAGATGCCGTTACCATTAATAGCAACCGCTATAACACGATGTTGGTTGATTTTGTTTTTCCCGGAATTTGATGAAATTGATGCGGACGACCTTTATTTCCAACAAGACGGTGCTCCGCCTCACACTACTCGACTTAACATGGACTCATTGCGCGGTAAGTTCGGTGAGTCGTTAATTTCCAGAAATGGTCCCATCGCTTGGCCGTCTAGGTCGTGTGATCTAACGCCTTTGGATTATTTCCTTTGGGGCCACATTAAGTCGAAGGTTTACAGCAACCATCCTACAACTCTTGAGGCATTGGAAGCCAATATAGGTCAAGCCATAGCTGAGATACCGGCAGAAATATTCCACAGAGTCATCGAAAATTGGCGTGACCGGATGAACGTGTGCAAGAGGAGCCGCGGTGGCCATTTGGCTGATATTTTATTCAAATCATAAATCGCATAAAACTATCGTTCAAATAAAGCAATCAAACCAAGTTGCTCCAAAATTGTGTGTTTTATTCAAATTTAAAATTCCGACGTTATATACCACATATACGCTTTCCAAACTGTGATTTTAGTGCTATAAGTACGTGTTGTGATTGTTAAATTATTGAACTTCGTGAAAAATTGTATTGGTCGTGTGCGTATACATTCAACTATGTGAGTATTAAATATTTTATTTACGTTTTTTATTTATGTAATTTTATGTTTGACTACACAGCCACACAAAAAAAAAAGTGGGGATTACTTTTGATGCCATACGTCATATCCGTAGTATTTTGGCCTGCTTAGCACGAATCTGCGACCAGAATTGAGCCGTGACGTCCAGATTTTTTTCTAAACTCAAAAAATGGGTAAAAACAGCGAAAATCGTGGAACATACACTCGTAAAATTCGGAAAAAATTTATTTTTAACATTTAAACCTATATTCATATGAATTGAGACCTGCTGAGCACGAATCCATCACCAGAATTTAGCCATCACGTTCTGATTTTTTTCTTAAATTTTTTTTTATTAATTTTTAGTAATTGACCGCAAAAGATGAAGTCCCATGTTGGTGGACAATATTTTCAGGAATGGTTCACTATGCTCTGACAAACATAAATAGCCTCCCCCTTCCTGATCCGTCGCCTCAAAAACCGTCCTAATTTTTTAACCTATTTCGCGCTATAACTTAAAAAGTATTAACTTGACGAAATAAGTTGATATAACTAAATTTGTAGAGAATTTCAATATCTAACGAAATGTTTTTAAACTTTCATCTAGCATGTCTACAACATGAGATATTCACGAAAAATTATTTTACTACTACTAATAACATACCACCCAACGATCTGCCCAGGCTTACCAGGATTTTTCTTACTGTCGTATGTGAGTACTAAAATTAAAAATTAATTTCATCCTGTTAACCGATAGGCCAGCCTTTTTGCAGTTAACTCTTGGACTATATGAATACATACACTAAACAATATGGAGCTAGAAAATATAACGAGATATGATGAGAAAAGTTTTCATGCGCCGACTAAGGCGGGTAAACTGAATGTTGGATAGGACATTTGTAAGGTGTGTGAAAGCTTACTAGTAAATCTTTATAGATTTTTTCAAAGCGAGTGAATATTTGAATAAACTAAGATGTGCGAAATATGCGGGGTGAACATATCAATAAATGTAATAAGAGCGTTGAAAATAAATGTGTGGAATATTAGAGCTAATACGAACTGGGCAGCTAAACTAGACATCAAGCTTTTTAGTATAAATGGGAAATGCAAAATTTATAATGTTTATGTTGTACCTTTTTGGAAAGGTAATAAGGTGGGTTAGTTCACAAAAATAAAAAAGAGGTGTAAGTACATGAATCTCGGAGAAAATTTGTGAAAATCATAAATTTTAGGTAATTTCAGAACATTTTTTTCGCTTTTGCAAATGACTGTGCCTGCAGTGGTAGGGGTAGGTAAACAATGTTCAGATTTTTGGGAAGGAAATTGTTCGGCGTGAGTTTGATAACGCTGGGTTGAGTAGACCAAAAGAAAGGCAAGGAAATAATAATGTGGATACTATGAAAATGTCGAATTTATGAATAACGCAACCCTGTAACTCGGAAACGGTTGAACTTTTGTTTCGAAAATATCCATATTCGAATTTTCGATAATTTGCTGGATTTTCTATAAACCTTGTACTTAAAATTCATTATCTCCAGATGTACTGATCAGATCAATGTCGGTATTTTTTTTAATTTTACACTAAAAATTAAAAATAATAACAATTTAATTGTTTAAATAGTTTTTTCATGCTCGCCCCCAAGTGGAATTAATTAAAAAAAATACCATTTTGTTCTCTATCCTCTTATCTATAAAATCCATTTTATAAAAAAGGGGGGTCTCTATTATACATATTGAATATTTTCGAACGCAAGTCACGCAAGAGATATCAGGCGCTCGCACCTACGATATTTTCCACTTGTAAATGTTTACAATGCAATCCAAAACAGAACAAACAAGTGATTCTGGTCACTAAAGAAAATGTTAAAATGCTAACTTCACTCGAAATTTCAAAATTGAAGCATTACAATCTTTGGGAACATAAGGAAATGTAATAAATATTACCGAATATTACGATGTAGACAAATTAAAGTAATAAAATAAATTTAAATTCTTTTGGTCTACCTGCAGAGTGGCAGTTTATTCCAACGTCTCATGGCAAGGGCGCGTGCGATGGATTGGGTGGGACTTTGAACAGGTTAGCTGCAAGACCTATTTAAAAATAAGCGCATAAATACATTTTTGTGTGGGCACTTGGTGGAGCACAAAACAAATGATGGAAAAATAAATAAACGCTTCACCTTTCAGTTTCACGAAATTGTTTTTAGTTACTAAAAATTATAATGAGAAGCCACGCGTTTTGTTCGGTTAGAACATTTTCAAGGCTGACTGGAAACAGATTTAAAAATACGTTCATAGGTATGCGGTTTTTACGAACCACCAAATTAATTTAAAACAGTTCTTAACTTTTAATGATTTTCGTGAAAGTAATTTTTGTTATATTCAAAAGGATCGTCTTAAAATTCCCTTCACTTTTAAATATGCTTCAACGCGTTTTCTTTAAGTGCATAAAGAGAGAGAAAGAGCAAGTAATTTCCGACTTAGCAGAACTGGTAAACTTACCAAAATTTCGGCAGCCATAAATCCAACTCGCAGTGAGCAGAAGATCATCAACCATTCATTGGCCACACCGCAAGGCGAGCTCTGCACAGTATTTACGGGGAATATTAATGAATTTTTATTTCAGCATTAAATCAGGCAGTCCTCCACCCCTCGCCGGAGCTGGTCATTAGAGCTTGTAAAACTGTTTTAGCACCAGAGCAGCAGCAGAGTAAGAACAACGACCAAAGCTGAACCACACTCGATCAGTCTTTCTAGTCCTTGCCTCGACATGTCTTAAGTCTTAATGGACTTTTAATGGCTCATATCCTTCGGTGCTTTTTTTCTTGAAGTTCACTTTCTTGCGGCAGGAGGTCGTTTATGTTGCCGTTCTCACATCCAAGGGCACTTGTCCGACGCCAGGAATCAGATGAGTAACCGGAGAGGAATCCGCCACGAAGGATAATAAATTTCTTAACAAGAGATAATCGACATGTCAAAGCCGTGCACAAAACAACGCCGAAAATGCTCACCAATAAAAGTTTAAGTGCGCACGGCCGCCCACCTCGCGGATTTGCGGTCAAAATTGATTTAGTGGGAATTTGAAGCTATTTTTGCCGTAAACGTTTCACGAATTTTTTAATTACCACGAGCTGAGGCTACAAAGCACCCATTAATTACTGCCCAGAGTTATTAATTGAGCGATTTTTCTTGTTCGTCGATATCAACTCGTTCACCTGCTGCCCGGGAAGCGAACTTCTCACAACTCGATATCAAGTTGCAGTCGGCGGTACGACTGAGCGAATTATCCGGAGAAAGGGCCCCCGGTGGTATATCGCTTCGCTTTCTTCAGGAAATACCAGGGGCCTTCCGTGATACCGGGGAATATACATACGTTCACTGGCAACAACCCACTTTGCTGAACTTTTACGCTTTTTCACCGGCCTCCTCCCCTCGAGCCACTATGAAATAATATCATACATGGGATTATGAGTTTGCCTTACACAGGTGAGCCCGCGGGGTAAACGCCACCCGAGTAAGCTTTCTGTTAATGGCCGGGTTAAGTCAACTAATACCAGTAATTGCTGATGAGTCACTGCAAATTGGGGCGCAACTTCTGTCTATGGTGGCTCCCGTGTGCTGTCATTTGTAGGAACTCCGCCACAACCCGATGATTGTCGTTGGGCTTGTGGTAATTACCATATGGTAAATTGTGTAATAGATCCAGAATTCATTTTTACTAAAGGCCAACAACTTTATAATTTTTTTTATTGTAATAAAATGATGTTTTTTGTGTAAAACTTCTAGTGTGAAAACCAAAAAGTCTGCAAGTTTTTAGTGCTCCGTACCCTGGGACGGATTTGAAGTTTTGGCACCTTCTGCTAATGTAGTATTTGAATTTGAGAGATTTAACCATTGAATTGAGATTTTAGAAAAAGTTCAAACTAATTAAAAATTTTATTGTAAACTAGCAGACCCGGCTTTGCCCGGGCATTTCTATATTTGTAAATTTAAACTGTTGCAAAATGAATAAAATTGTTGATAGACGCGCAGTCTAGTTTTAGAGAGAGATACACGTTTGAGACTGCCCTTCATTGGTCGATTTTTAAATGGAAAAAGGAGATTGATACTGGAATGTTGCTGTAACCTCTCTTCTTTAATTTTAAGCGCGCGATTGATCCCAATATAAATCCCAGAGTACTCCTCCTCCACTTGATCTGATTTTGCATTACCATATCTGCAGAAGAGAGACTTCCATATAAGTTTCTCAGAGAGTATCAAAAAAGTGAAAGTTTTTAAGCTCATATAAAGGTCCGCTTGACCTCTTCTGTAATACACTCAATCTAATGTAATTTTCTCTTTCCATGTAAAATTGACGAATAATCCTTTTTGATGAATGAAATTCATCTATTTGCATCCTTTGGAAGATATTTAATTCTCGATGCACCAGTTCAATGAAATATTTTCATTCTGTTTGTTTTTCAATTTTATATTGTCGAAAAAAGCTTCTGCGCATTTTCTGGAATATATTCAATAGCAAACCCGTCCCTTGCCGGATTTTTCATATTTGTAAATTAAAGCTGTTGTAGACGTAATGATACTATTACATGCGCGAAGACGGTTTTTCATTTTTCCCGCGGGAATCCAAAACAATCTTGGGATAAAATGTAGCCTGCATCATTTATTTATTTATTTATGATCATCAACAGGTACACAGACCATCTGACATTTAAAACTATAATATAATAATGAATAATAAAAATTGAAGAACAGTTTTAACAAAATTCTACTAATTTACAAATAATATTTTTTTCAACGCTACTCGACTACAATTGAAGTCAATTAAAAAATAGGAAGAATTATAATTTCTAGACATAGTAGATACAGGTTCAAAAGAGCCATAATTGGTCCTATGATAATGATCATGAACGATAAAATGCTGTACCTTCCAGTAAAGGCCTCCTCGAAATCGGTTCAACCGTTCTCGAGATCAGCCCCGACACATACACAAAATTTGTTGATATGTTTGTGTAGATTTTGATATAGTGTTAGTAAAGATATGAGCTTCGAAAAAGGCAGACAGACCCTAAGAACCCTTATATTCAATTACACGGATTTCCGCTCCAGTTGAATCCCCATATTTGATCCGCCATCTTGAATTACCAACTATCGATGGCAGAATTAAGATCAGCGACGCCAAAAACCTCGTATATGTATTCATTATGACGGAAATCCCTTCATTAGTCGATTGTTCTAGGGTCACTTTAAATGCAGAAAGCCCCCCTACTCCCACGGGCAGGAGTTAAGACACTCCGTGAATATAATATCGGGGCCATTTCGCCAAGGTCTGAAGCTGTATAACGGTTTAAAGATATTGCATGTATCACTTATAGTTTTCCAGAAAAACCGATGATAGACAGATAGTTTCCGTTACGCAAACTTTCTGAGCATATGCCTGATGAGTGTACCGTCAACAAATATTTTCCCATACATATATTTATACCTTCTTTTACCTCCTTGGCGGTTGAAATTTGAGATATGCTGAAACATCTGTTCCATTATTTGTGTTGCAGAGTGTTTTCGGGGTCGCTAATCTCGAACCTACTATCGAAATGTGAAATTAAAAATCAGACCCTTTGCGTCTTGTTGGCATTGTTCACTGTACAAAACACACAAATAGATCAAATTGAAGTAATTAATGGTAGAAAACAGTATATGATAATGTATTTGTTCTTTTATTATTTTACCTAAATTTCACAATTATAAAATACGTACCATATATATTTCTCTTTAAATTGAAAATGATTCCCAAAAATTTTGCTAGTAAGAACTAATAAATATGACTGTTGCACTGAGAAAGTAAAACGATAAGTGGCAGCCGTAGACGCCTGCCGGGAATAACTGACCGAGTGGTAACTGATATGATATTTGAAAATTATTAAAGTACTAATATCGCTATTAAAAATAGGGGTTCGGTGGTAGAAGGGTGAAAATTTAAGGTTTTATGTATTTTTTAATACCGAACCATAAAAAAAATCAAAACAAAAAATTTTGTCCAAAAAATAAAAAAATGTAAAAAAAATAGTTAACGACCTATTCTCAGACCTACTGAATATACACACAAAATTACATAAGAATCGGTCAAGCCGTTTGGGAGGAGTTTTGTTACAAACACTGTGACACGAGAACTTTATATATTAGAAGATAGTAGGTATATCTAATTATAATTATCGAAAAAATATTGAATTGATTTTTAAATCGGTCTCAAATTTCCGTGTTTGAGGTTTAGTCAATAATAAAAAATCAAAGCAACTTCAAACTAGCAATGCAAAATTAGTGTCCCGCGCCATCAGCAGTTATAATAAGCGGAGAGGCCATGGAAAATTGTTGTGTCCATTGAGGTTTTGTTAAACCAAAATGAAATCTTGGTTTTGAAAGAACCAATAATTTTTTTTGTATATTTGTATAATTAAAAAAACACCGTTCCGGATATAAGCATGAAATTGGTACAGAAAAAAGCTGAAATCCTCTACTTTCAGGAAAAAATACATTGCTTGTTACCACCCTTACCAGAACTCCAGAAATTAGAGGGGAGTATGCCGATTTTTTGGTGTCAAATGAAAGCTGGTATCAAGGGCTTTTCGGAAAGGTGGCCATTTCTCCGCGCAAACATATGTAGCCCCAAGAAATCGCATTTAAAGTGTGAAAAACTACAAAAATTGGCTCCTCGTTCACTAAGAAGACCACAGCTCCCGAATTCGACCGACCTGGTCCCACTTTTTTCTCCTGAGCAATAGAATACGTGGTAGGGCTTCGGACAACGGGATGAAAACAGTTACGCCAGAGGGAAATTTCTGAGCTACGGGGCCTCCGTAACAAAATGGGCTTTCAGTTTCTTACCTCCAAAACTGGCAGTTTAGGCCGGTTTTGGCTGTATTTTTTTTTTGTGTTTTGGGCTAGTTGGGGCAGCCCCTTTTGTTTTACATCAAAATCGTTAGAACCCGAGAAAAAAAATTGTTCAGGCCAAAATGTAACATGCCAATTTTTTGGTGTCAAGTTAAAGCTGGTATCAAGGGATTTTCACGAAGGTAGCCCTTTCTGCGCGGAAACACCTGTAGCCCCAGGAAGTCGCATTTAAAGTGTGAAAAACTGCAAAAATTGGCTGCTCGTTCACTAAAAAGAAAACATTCGCAGGAAAGCCCTTCAGTGAACAGATAATTTTTTCACTTTTTACTGGGGCAGCTCAGTAGTATAGTGAGCCCTATAACAAAATCTCGAAATATAAGCTAGCAGAGGCGGGTTGTTTGCGTCTGCGCACCTAGTGGACCCACTAAGGGCCGATATTGATAATTTTTGTTCAATTTACACCTAATTCTCAATGTTCATGATTTTTTCAGATTTTTCTGACTGATGCTTATGGTGACAAAGTTGGTGGACATACAGTTTTAGGCGTTTTCCCCGTATAATGTTTCCAAAAATACATTTTACATATATATAAATATATTGTTGAATTCGTGCTTCCATAAGCTTTAATTTTACATATTACACGATTCAATTAAAAACAATAATTTTTCTTATTTACTCCCTAGAATAAAAATTCAAATTTTATACCTCACGTTTAGAATAGGGCCATCACACTCTATCTCTTCGCTTAATTTCTAATTGTTACGTCAATAAGTTTCGGAGAAAATGGACTGTGAGTTATGACAAATGGACGAACGAACAACGAAATGATTCCGTAAGTGTTTCATTTATTGATACGAAACACTAAAGATGAACTAAAATAAGTGAATGAAAGTGTACAGCCCTAGAATGGCTTCGACTAAAACAGTTAGAGACCGCCTTTCCAACACCGGAGCAGGTTTGGAATACGACACCCAGGAAAATCCTGGGCTCTTTCAAGAAACTAGACCTGGGATAAAATGTGGATGGGGATTCAAAATAAATCCTAGCTGTCGCGGTAATGGAAAGGTCTTATACCTAAACGCCTCCTTTCCAACTAAACTAAACTAGAAATAAGTGAATGATATTTTTTAATTGTTATTTATTTATTTAAAAACTGCAGGTAAAAGTATGTACATGTACGTAGTTACCTTATATCTGATATAAAAGAACAGTTTTCTAAAATGTGCATCCTTCTTTCCAACTTATACGATCTAGTCTGCAACCTACTTAACCTATAAATAAACACGCCCTATCCGTACCCGTAGAGTAGAAACAAAACGCAGAAATTTGTGCATGTCCATTCAAATCGTTTATCTCGAATAACGGGCGTATTTGACTGATTCGCCTGAAATTTGGCATATTGTAAATACATTTTTTAATAAATAATTTCGGCAGTTTTTTATAACAAAACACACTAAGGGTATTCATGCAAACGCGTATTGACCTCATATAGGCGTAAACCGCATAAGTTTACCAGCCTCATAAATAAACTGTCAAAATTTGTATGGAAAATTTAATACACAAACCTTATAAATTTACGCGGCGATTTCGGATAAACGTTTCGGACCGGTGCACAGTGGGCCAAAACGCCGAAAACCTGGCCAAAATATGAAAGCATCAATCAATTTTTGCAAAATATTATAAATAGGGGTTTTTTTGGGTCGCTGATTACGAATCTGGCGAAATTTTTTGAAAAAACTAAATTCTAAACTTAAAATTCTAAAAAAAAACAAAAATCCACAGTTTTTTTATTGTAATTTTTTATTGCAAAAAGTGAGTTTAGGTTAATAAAAAAAACATTGTTTTTAAGTTATCGTACTCTATCATTGAGTGAAATTCATGTTTAAAACGAAATACGTTAACTTTACAGTGCATTTATTCACTAAGATTCTTACATTCGCGCCTATGTTATATGATCAACGCCAAAGTAGCAAAAACTAGCAGCTAAATTTTTGTGTGTTTACTAAAATGGGTTCAATAAACAACTTTTGGAGGAGTTTGGCGCGGAGGAACGCGAAGAGAGTAACTTACTGCTTTTGAAACGCATAATTTTTATTACTGAAAAACAAAAAATCTCTAATGTTTTATGGCTCGGGGTCAATCTGCATATTAAGAAATGACTATGTCACTCAAATTTCTTCATTTTACTTATCTGTGAAGAAGCTCTCTTACAAACGATGCACGCTCACTTTATTCACAGAACAGCTGTTTGACGTGGCGTGCTACACACTCACACTACAAATGAATTCCTGACGCAGGTAGTGCCCTCAGGCCCTACCCGGTCGTTTCTTGTACTAGGGGTACAGCTTTTTGGCGTTTTAGCCCACTGTGCGGTGGCACTAATTTCTAATCGATCATGGTAGAGATGTCAACTTGTTATTTCTCTGTAGCAAAGGAATGAAATTGCAAAAATCGTAAGTTTTTCCTTACTTTTCCCCTTTTTAAATTATTATACTACGGTTGCTCGAAAAGCTCTCGGCCTATAGCAAAGATGTCGATAGTATGGCCATAAAGCTATCATATTATTGAAAAAAACAACCTTAATATGGCGTTCTGAAAAGCTTTAGGCTTGTAGGTTTCGTTGCTTTGTTGTGGTTATCAAGTCAAGCAGACGATTCTTGTTCGTGATATGATCAAATACCTCGTTTTGAGGGGCTTTACCCTGTCAAACATTAAAAATATGTTGGATTATACATTAAATAGGTAATCTGTTCCTTCATTTTCGGCGGTGAAGAAGTGGGCGGCGATATTTAAACGTGGCCGTCAATTGAAGATGATGAACACACTAGATTGACGAAATTATCACTAAAATCCACAATACTGTTGTGGCGGAAATATTACAGTAGTTTGCCACTTAGAAAAGGGCTCTCCTGGAAATAAAGAAAAGTTGGCGACGTTTTCCTGCATAAACCAAAAAATAAGATTATGAGTCACTTGATTACTTTTTTCGCAATGTTTTAGGAAGTTAATTCGGCACAGCATCATAAATTTAAGAAAATCGATAAAATAAAATAAAATGAATAAAACATAATTTAATATCTAGTTTCCTATCAATAATTCGTTTCTTATTAATTATTAAATATCTACATAGCGGTAAGGATACCCCGCTATACTGTGTTATACTCGTTTGATGGGCCGAGAAATTGCTGAGGCTGTAAACATCTTTAACATATAACCTACCTAGCCCGCTTGAAGAATCCTGTCCTGTCCAGAAGCTTGGTACTTCGGTCTGATTTCTTGGGAAATGGTAAAGCGGACATCTTGCTTCTCAAGCATATTTGCGGGTAGCTAATGTCATCTTGTCAGCCACTTTTATACCCGTCGCAGAAACTTTCCGCACCAAATTTTTCATGTGTTGACTGTTTAAATGGCCAAGCCTGAGATGCCAAGTCTTCATACTTACTCGTTTTATGTTTTTGCCAGGCCGGTTTCATCGGAATATTCATCTACGTAATATAGATCATCGACTCGTTTTGCTACTAGTGTTTTGCTTTCATCCAGACCATGTATCACTGCACCAGCTTTGTTGAACGTTACTGTACGATCTCAATCTGTAATCTTCGCAGCAGATCTTAAATTCGTTCTAAGATTTGGAACAAGCAAAGTGTCATACAGTTTCACAGGCCCACACGATACGCCGACCCGAAAACTTCAGCAGTACCTTTCGCATTCACTTTGGTACATGCATCACACGCTAGCAGCAGCTGGATAGATATGTGGATCAAGATGTTGTTGTCAGTGTTGATGTAAAAACGTTGATCCAGAGCGGGATCCGGATGAGAAAAACACAGCTATTGAAACTTCTAGCAATTAACCAGTCGGGTTGAAATATCATGACCTCATGACTCACGGGGCACTGTTCCCTAAAGTACCAAGTAAAAAGATAGGTGTTGCAATCGACGATGCATGTCTTTAAGAAGAAGAAACAGTGGAGCACGTACTCTGCTAATTCCCAGCCTTAGATTGCCAAGGGCTATTACAATTCGTCGCGCTTATCATAGCACCGATGAATGTTTTAAATGCGATTCCACAGGATACCAAAACCTATTTCAAAGATTTTAACATTGATGGGGTTTAAAAAGAAAGGATCAGCACAATAGGTCGCGCCGCTTTCGAGAAGCATCAGAGAACCTATGCGACCCGTTTATATAATAATAATAATAATCCAACTGCGCTATCGTCTATTACTCCCTCTGCTTAAACAGCAGTATAAATCAGCAATTTTTGTCCGAACTACATTGGAACCAGGGTCCCCGACCCCAAGGTGGTTGTCCAACGCACTTACCACTGGGCTATTGATGCCTATTAGGTATTACGTCCCCTCAACTGTTCATATAACAGTCTTAGGTATTGAAAACCAACAGTATCAATCGTTGTATTGGTGAGCCGCATCTCTTGATTTAACAGTTTTTTTCAATAGCCATTAAATCAAAAGCCGAAATTTATGTATTCAACAGCAAAAATCATTATTTTAACAGACATTCTGTCAAAGTGAAATTTTACCTGTCAATTGTCGATAAAATTCTATTGACGGTATTAAACTGTTGTTATTACAGCATACACTTATTTCTTCATTTATTATCATCATCAACGGGTACACAGGCCAGCTGACATTTAAAACTATTACATAATAATGAATGGCAAATAAAAATTTGAAGGAACGCTTTAACAAAAATTCACTAATATACAAATAATCTTTTTTTCAACGCTACTGGACTACAATTGAAGTCGATTAAAAAAAAGGAAGAATTATAATTTCTGGACATGGTAGATGCTGGTTCAAAAGAGTTATAATTGGTCCTGTGATAATTAGAATATAGAAAATGTTGTCCTCTAGTCAAGCGAGGAGCGAGTTTATATTAATAAGGTTCAAAAGATTAGGTGAATTTAACCAGTAACGATATCATGCATACATATAACACTTGCTACCTCTCTGCGTTTAGAGAGAAACGTCAAATCTAAGAGCTTTAAGCTGTCCTTGTAAGGAGGAAGATTAGAGGGATCATTCCACGCTAGATCTCGTAGGGCAAAGCGTAGGAACCGCTTTTGTACTGCCTCAATGCGGTCGATGTTGACTTGATAATGAGGCATCCACACTATTGACGCGTATTCCAATATAGGATGTACGAAAGCGCAGAACAGAATCTTGAAAAGATATGGGTCAGCTAGATCCCTAGACCAGCCCTTAATAAAACCAAGCATTGAATTAGCCCGGTTTATAATGTTATTAATATGAACTCCAAAATTAAATTTTGTGTCAATAGTGATGCCAAGGTCAATAACGCGTACTTGTCGAGACAAAGGAAGATCATCAATCTTGTAGGGATGATCCAAAAGGGAACTCTTCCTACTAAACGAAATCAGGTTGCATTTTCCAATGTTCAGCTTCATATGATTTTTGAAGCACCAATCAGAGAACTTAATAAG
This sequence comes from Neoitamus cyanurus, assembly GCA_947538895.1. Lineage (NCBI taxonomy): Eukaryota > Metazoa > Arthropoda > Insecta > Diptera > Asilidae > Neoitamus > Neoitamus cyanurus. Next base: position 9,290,144 of record OX384547.1, read on the forward strand.
GTCCCCTTGCAGTCTATAGGCATGTTGTAAGGATTCGATCGCACTAAAAATCTTCAGGTCATCAGCGTAAGCTAAGATATGTGCATTTTGAATTAAGGAAGATTGTAAATAACAAGGGCCCAAGATGACTGCCTTGTGGAACCCCAGATAACACGATAATACTGTCAGACAAGGTGAAAGAAAATTTAACCTTAAAGTATCGATTTGTGAGATATGACTTAATACATTGAACCATATCGATGGAAAATCCAAGTCGCAGTAATTTAAAAATTAGCACTCTATGGGAGAGTTTGTCGAATGCCTTGCTAAAATCAGTGTATATGCAATCAACTTGTTGTCCCTTTTCTAAATTCGTTATACAAAAATTAGAGAATTCTACTAAGTTAGTCACTGTTAACCTACCTTTAACAAAGCCATGCTGCTTCTCAGATAAAAACTAAGTGCAATAGAAGGTCTGATACTCCGTTACGATGGACTCAACAAGTTTTGGGATAAGGGACGGTTTAGCAATAGGCCTGTAATTTTCAATAAAATTCTTTTTCCCTTTCTTAAAAATAGGAATAACGTAAAATAACTTCCAAATATCAGGGAAAGTACATGAACGTAACGATAGATTAAACAAAAACGTAAGGGGCTCAACAAGTGAGGCACCACATTTACGGAGGACAACACCAGGAACACTATAGGGAGAATCCGAGTAATTCGTTAATTTTATTTAAATAACTTTAAACAGTACAGACGTCAAGAACTTAAAGGTACTTTAAAAGCACACTGTTGTATAAGAGCAAAGTGGGGTAAAAGAATACAATCAGCGGCCGCCATTGATATCGAAATAAAATGGAGTCTCTGGAAATACTTAGAGCTTTCTGGCAGTGAAGATTTTAGAAGAACATTCATTTATATAAAAATCCTGTGTTTTGGCAGTGGAGAGGATTTTCTGCTCAGTAACTCTGCCACAGACCCTCGGGTGGAATTAGCACGGAGTTCTCTGGTCATTAGACTGTTTCAAAAACCAAGTACGAATTATATCGTAGGAAAAAATTTTTACACTTCGATGAAAGGCCGATCAGGCTAAGTCAAAATTCTAAAATTTATTTGTTCATTAAACGTTTGGTGCAAGAAAGATTACTCAATGTGAACTCGCGAGATGGGCCGCACTGATGAGATCGGCTCAGTAACTTGATCGAAACACTCGCATTTTTTCTCGATTTACTTCGGTAAGCCAGCCAAATCCTGAATATAACATACATAAGTTCTCTAGTCAGGCATTGTGGAAGGCAACAAGTGTACTTCACATTGAGTAATCTTGCTTCCACCAAGCGTTTAATGAACAAGCAAATTTTATTATTAAACTACTAAATGTCCTGGATTAATTCTCGCGGAGGTTTGTTTAACAATAAGCACGTATTATAAGGAAGTGGACCCCCTGATAGTCTACTTGTAAATGACTTTGTCCAAAGAAACAAATTTTCCGCAGCATTGTACGTCGATCTGATAAAAATCTGCCACAACTTTCTCTAAGTAGGCTTAAAAGATTAGCAGCATTTGAAAGGTTGGAGAAAAATGCCACAATAAATAAAAAGCTTTTAGCGGTATTTCGTTGAAAAATCATAAATTGGACTTGTTACCAAATATGCTGAAAATTACAAACAATTACTCCCACCCCGGCAGCTCATAAACGGCCAATTAAACGGCAGTTAAACAAATCGCAAAAAGCAAATATGTCCCGCGGGCGCACGGCCAAATCAACGTCGGCGTGGAAAAATGTATTGCCGCAAGAGGATTATGTCAACACATCTCGGCGAATTTTATCGCCGGCCTCCCCTGGGCCCCAATCTCGGAGTTCGAACTCAAGTTTCATCCGTCGCCCGGCTCGCCTCAATCCACTTACGAGAGTTTATTAATCGCCTGACTTTTTGCTCCCCGCAAACCTGGGGCATGCAAATGTGCGCGAAGCGGAGCCCTCCTGAAGTCCGATTCCCGGCCGTCTGCTGAGTGCGACGGCTTTGAACGATTTTCTGATGGATCCCCCGGCATGGTAGGCACACATCCGTACGCACCCCCGTGGGCGCTCCGTCTTCCGAACAGATTGGCCCCCTTTTGCTGGCAGCCACCGCCAGCCATCCCTCGTTAGAGTCTCATTTACAACGCGAGCCGAATGGGGCGCGCGGAGTCGCGGAGCCACTCGGAAAGCTATTTGTCTATCGCGTTAGCAGTCTCGGGGGCAAATCAAATCGCTGTTAATGAGCAATTGAGCCGATGCCAAATGGCGGTTCCGCCGCGCTTTACATGTCACTATTTGCCGATGCTCTTCGCACCTTCACGCTGGAGTAGGTTCGCCAGGAGTGGAGCCCGGTCTGAATGGGGCTGCAATGGGAGCAGTTCTCAGTTCCATTGGTACTCCATCGTGGGTGGAATGTTATGGGAGTCGTAAATGGGCTTCGCGCCGTTTTCAGCTGGCTCTGGTGCGTGTCTTATTCGCGTCAACTTCGATACTTGATGAATGATTATTGCTCCTTTCCTGGCTGGATCGGGATTTATCCAAGGGTGCCCGAGGACAATTTGTGACATCACTACGAACTGTTTACTACAGTGACCGTGACTGAATTGAGCTATAAATGCGAGTACAGCACTTACGTCTCATGTTACGAGGTGTTTTGCAAGGTTATTAGGCGCGTCCTATCCCTAGCTACTATGCTCGGTACCTCTGTGTATTTGGCGCCCTTTTTATTTGATAATCTCTGAACTTGACACGCAAAATTGCAAACAAAAACACCTATTTGCTTCGAGCTGCTGTCGTGACAAACGGGAATAGTCCCAATTCGAGTTAACACGAACAAGACGTTTACCAATTTAACTACATATACGGAAACGATAATGGATTCGAAGCAACCACCTCCTACCTATCAAAACTGCTTATTTGGCAGTATATCTCATCGTTCTTATGTCGAAATGAATTACCTAAGGTCGTGAAGCTTCTTCCTAGGCTTTTTTGACCTGCCTATTTTATACATAGGTTCTATTTGTGTAGATACACCTGGGACAAAATGGTACAACACCCCCAGAAATTCCATAAAGCAAAATCCTGATAAAGTGAAAAATTAAGAGAGTTTTGCACCTAACACTATATGTGGGTCATAGCATATTATAAGTACATCCGCATTCACAGGAGGGAAACATGGTCTGAAGCCCCGGATGCTCCACAAATTGTTCCAATGAAAATGCATAACTTTGCATAAAATAATAACAGAGGTGACTTCATAGTTGGCTGTCACTTCAAAAGTGATCACTATGAGGTGATTGTTCATGTGACCACTTTTAAAACAGCTGAAATTCCCAAAAGGCAACTAAGTACGCTCATGTTGCTTAGTTATGGATTTTTTTAAAAAACATTGAATTAACTGAAGATGGCATTTAAAACTGCAGCAATACTTTTACGCCGATGGAAATTTATTACTCAGTACAATTTAAGAATTTTTTGGCGCAACTTGAGAGACAAATCAAATCCTTTTATTTGATTACCACATAAAATGTAATAAATTAAATATATCTACTGGTTAATATGAGGCGAACATTATATCACCAATTTATTGCAATAGGTCATGGGGCGTTATCCGACCCGGTTGGGTAAAAGTGGCGGACAAAAACCAAAAGTGTTTTTTAAATTAAAGAGTTCAATTCCACTATTAATTGTAAGTAGGTACATAGTTATGTAAATCGAACGGAAAGTTATATAATCGTGAGATAAGGTAGGGCAGGGCTAGTTGAGCAATTTTTCACTTGAGCGGATATAGCTCTTCAATGATAAGTCTCAATGAGTTGTTATGCAGCCTGATGGATTAGTAATTTATCCCTTAGCAAAAGTGTCTATAGTAATTTTTTGTAACAAGTCGAATTTAAGAGCTACAGCTGTTTAAATGCAGAAATTCAAGTATGCTCAATGTACCCCATAGGTGAGGTAAGTTGAGCAAGGGTATGGGGCAAGTTGAGCACTAAGAATGTCTAGCCAAACCATGGGTTCAATGTTGACTAGAGATGAAGTAAAATATGTGTTTGACAATCAGCTCTTTATTTATAGACTTTAAGTGACAGAACAACAAAACTTAAAGTAATTTTCTTTGAATAATTAACCGAAACTAGAATCAACAAAACATTAACGTATCTTAAGATTAACTTCAGAATTAGATTCAGTCTTTCTGTTTAAAATCAGACTTAAATATTTATATTATTACCCATATTACCCCATTCTTAAAAGAAAATATTAATACGATCTTTGGAACTTAATGGTCATTGTCATTATATACATATTGCAACTATTGCTCAACTAACCCCAACCCGGAATTTTGAAACAAAAGTGAGGTTCTAAAAAAATCGTAAGAATTATACCAAGTACCTCTCTACATATCAAAAGTACAATAACTTTCTGGAAGATTAACACTTACCTGATTGAAAACAGATAACATTTGACTAATCCAGACGAAAACTTGCGATAAACGATGTTTTTACTTTTTGGTCACCAAATAAACAAAACGCACGTGCGCTTCACTCGCTCGTCGAGCCGCCACCAGCGATCGCGCGGTGATTACCCCTCCCGCAACCCCTTCTTTCCGTCATACGATGCCTATGCGTACGGTGAATAGTTTGCGAGATATTTCGATTTCCCAACTTGCCCCTATAGCCATGACTATAATAGCCTTAAGACTCTCTAAAATTTGCTGTCAAATTTCCTTAAGATTGGTTAAGATTCGGCCGAATCTTAACGAATCTTAAGCTCAACTACAATCGTCTTAATGTATTTTTGACACTTGCAAAAACTGACATCTCAGTGATATAATAAAGCTAGTTGTGCAGAATGTCCGCTCATTTTAATGAAGAGCTTATAGAGCTAATAAAGAATTCGCCTTGCTTGTATGACAAGCAACACAAAAGATATTTTGATATTAATTTAAAAACCAGTTCCTGGCAAGAAATCGCCACAAAATTAAGTCATACCCTTAAGTAGTTTGTAATTATATTAATTTAAAGCTTACTAAATCAAACTATTAGCTGAACTATGCAAAACAAGGTGTAAGCATTCACTTTTGTCAAGTTTCCTTAAGATTTGTACGCTCCGGACCGTACCTTTAAGACTTGCCGAAAGATTTCGAAAAGATTTCGAAAGTTAACGAAAGATTGAATAAGACTATTATAGTTGTCAGTGTGGCATTTCATATGATCGTACAAAATCTTAAGCAGTCTTAAGATCTCGTAAGACTATTATAGTCAGGCCTTATGCTCAACTAGCCCCGCCCTAACCTACTTGACCTATACTATAAACGTTTGGTTTTAATTTTTATAAAGATGTAGTAAAGCATGTAGCCGTAAAAATGATTGATTGTAGTGCTCTCGGATTTATCTTCAAAGTTCTAGGTTCTCAGTGATACACACGAATTCAACTACGGGGTTGAAGATCGACCAGGACTATTAATAATGATTAAAAAGAATAGAACAGAGGCGTTTAAGGGGTTATACGCAGTTATTATAGAATTTGTAAAAAATCGATTTTAGATATATTTAAGTACATATACAGAAAATTTCAAGTCAATCCGGCGATTATTTTCGAAGTCACACACATATTTGTAAAGACGTGTCAGAGCTTTTGAAAATAGGAGGACGGAGCGGCAGCGCTTACCTAGAACGATGTCCCTTTTATTCACCTGCCTATTGTAATTTTCCCTTCTAATGCATTCAGATGTGTAAAGTGACAGTGCATTAGTAAGTGACAGTGTATTATATGGTCCTGGAATAGACGACTCAATGTAAGTTGAAAAAAAACATTTTTTTCTCTATGCAAAGTGCTTTTGAAACTTTAAACGCGTTTTTCTCAAAATGGTATTTTCAAAGTCGGTGATCTCGATTTCTCAGAAATGGCTCAACCGATTGGTCTCAAATTTTTACACAATTTTCTTAGATATATTCCTCAGGTATTGAACGAAAGAAGAAGATTTCAAAAAATTTACTATTTTTTTTTAACAATTTGGAGCGAAAATTTCAGTCAAAAACGAAAAATTTTTCAAATAGACGCCATTTTGTCAAAAATCAAAATTTTTATTATTACTTCGTTCAATACCTGCATTAATCTATCCTTTAAAAGAATCCACCATATTTTTTGATTTCAGATAATCCAAACCGCCGAAATGGAGATCACCGCCAAGCGCCTTTTTTTAGAGGTCGTTCGGGACTTCATCTACGGATGGAGGAGCGGTGCACATTAATATTTTTACATGATCGACGCGCTATTGTATTCTTAAAAGTAGGCTCTATTTGAATTACCATCACTTATAATTGATAAATTAAAACTGTTTCTATAAAAAATTCATAAAAGGACGTCCTTTTTGAGCCTCGCAACTGTTTATAACCGCTTAAGGCATTATGGAGGTCAGGTGAATACCTCTTCCATGGTACTCACCTCTTCTATCGTCGTAATGCTGGTTAAATAATTCAATGAGACTATTTTATATATATTATTTTAGGGAATATTTATATAGCAATATTTTATGTAAAACGTTTTAACAAATAATATTTTTAAGAACACATAACCTATACGACATGTCGTTAACAAAACGAAAGGGCAACTCTCTATCTTGTCCCGACCCGAACAATCTCTGACCCCCTTGTTCAGGCCTCCTCCGATTTTTGAGTTTCATAATTGCACTACTGTTCAACTTCAATTAAACGCCTCCTTAGTGACGGCTGCTCACAGTATCTTGGCCTAAGTGTATACCGCCACAGCGTGAATACTAGCAGTTCCTTATAAAAAAAATCTCCAGACTCCAGTATATTTCTCTAATGCATCTAGCTAAGCTTTTTGCAAATTAGCTTTATTAGCCGAACAGTCAAAACGCTTCTAAAGTCTCACATCAATTCCAGCAGTGAAATAAAGTCGGTCATGGCAGACGGCGAGGCGCCGGCAATAAGAGCACCAATTCAATCATCATATGAAAAGTTAAGGGCTTCTAATTATGTGGATGCCACGCCACGTCCCATACCGCAGGTCGTGTCCACTCAAACACATATATCATACCTCCCGGGTGGGATAGGGTCATTATGAGCCGGTGTAGCGGCAGCAGCATTAGTAACAATTCAGACGTTAAAATGGTTCCCCAACAAAGGACAGAGACCTGGCGAGCATCCGAAGACCCAAATGAAAGAAAAACGGAAGGATGGGCAAGACAGGAGCTGAAAAGGGCAAGGAAATTGGGATAAGGATCAACCAGAAGACTAAATACTCATAAATGACCTATATTGTCAGAAATACAATAAAAAAGAAAATGGGACCGAGGCGACCTACCTCAACACTCCCAGTCCCCAGGAAGCGGAGATACCCCTGGGCCCTTCAGGAAGGGCAGTATGGGATCAGCAGTTGGGACACATTTCTTTCTCCGCAGCCCGCTTCCTTTTTTGATGGCTCAGACTTAGCTGACGTCGGCCAAGAAGTGGGTCTCAGGGACATTATCACGCCGCCGTGGAATGAGATGAATGAACTTTCAGCGAGGGACGATTTGTCGGAGCTCCGATTTCTGTAATTGTTTCCGACGAGCACATGCCGGCGATGTCATGTACGGGTGATGCGTGACGCTTTTCTTAATTACGACCAATTAAATAATTATCGCAGGTGAGTGCACGCTGAACGCCTCGAAAGGGGTAGATGGCTTGGGCGGGGTTAGTGGGGACCGCGAGTATATCGCGAGCACAAGTAAAATCCCATGCAAATCAAACTCGCGACCTGCGGCGGATGTGGCACAGTTGAAGGTCATGGGCGTGTTGGTACCGCGGATCATAGAGCGTAGCCCGGTCGTATCTGGGTCATCTCAGAGAATTTTGGCACGCGATGCTGGCGATTATTCATGGAAAAAAATTCGGATAGGCGAAGGTGCCTCCGGGTATCAAAAGTCGATGAAAGTCAAATGGGGGGCCCCGCGGCTCTCTATGACGCCACCAGCCATCCGAGAAAGTTGTTTTGTTGCAAACATTCGCGAATCAGACAACTTTCCGAACTTAGCACTGCGCTGAGAAATTTGCAAAGGAAATTTTAGTGACAGCAAGCGAATTTCTCGGAATTCATCTGAATATAGCACGTACGACTTGTTCGATCCACAGACCACCAGCCGGATAAAAAATAGTAGTCGGCGTTTTTGCGCGAACTTTGGTGCTTGCTCTCTTTGCGGGGGCTTGTAGCCGCAGGGTATTCGTCACTGCTTAATTATTCTGCCGTTGATCTTACGTAAAATAGCTCCCTGTTCAACTACATTTGCCTAGGCCTTGTAAGACATATTTCAAAATGTCTCGATTGTTTTGCGAAAATAGATTGTAGGGTGAAGCAATTATCAATACATGTCTTTGGAGCAGTAACTTCAATCCATCACTCTAGTATGTGACATATAATCCGTCTTAATTCCTGAGGAAGCTCCGTTTGTTTTAGCTCTATAACGGTTTAACAACTGAAGAAATGTTTTTATTGCTAGCATTTATGTGGAAATGTAGTTAATTCAGATATGTGAGTATTAAGGTATAGAATATATTTGGATAAATAAGATATGGAATTGTAAAGCGCTGAAATGACAAATGCTCCAATTAATGGGACATCTAACAAATTACATGCCGGAAAGTTTTCTTGGTGGCTGTACCGCAAAGTACGAATTCCAGGAATTAGGTGTGTGGTGGAAATGAGGAAAATGTGTTCAGGTTTTTATTCTTTTTTATATGACTTTCGGAACGAAGCAAAACTCCTACAAAACTTTATTTGAGCGAGTCGCGACGCGTGTCGCCTTATCAAGCAACTAAATTTTAGATCGTAGTTGCGAGATAATTCCAAAAATTACCTAATTGAAATTCTCACTACGTATGTGTATCCAAATATTATTATACAATTACATTTTTAGAAGTGGACTATTGTACAAAAAGTTCTTCTGATCGTTTACCAAAAATGATTCTTTTTGATTTTCTTTGTTGATAAAATATATTTCCTACTAATGGTGAACTTTCCCACCTTCAACAGCTCTAATTAGTTTCAAATTTTGATTTGATGTTATATTACTTGTATCCACTAAATGTTTGCTTATTCCCGATGTTAGTCTATTGCACATCGCTTATGAAATATGTTTTTTATATCTAGTTTTTAATGAGCGTTTTGTCCTACCTATGTAAATAGTACTGCAATCACTTCAACCAAAACTAAAAATACCGCTATTTCCTATTTCAATGTCAATTTTTGGTTTTAATTTATTGTTGAATAAAAATTGTTTTAAGTTTTTTAAGAGTTTCGTACCTCAAAAGGAAAAAGGAGCCCTTATAAGATCCCTTCATTGTCCGTCTGTCTGTCTTTCAAGACACTTTTTCTCAGGAACGCGTGGAAGAATCAAGCTGAAATATCATTATACTTAATTTAATTAATATCAAATACTTAGGTCTCCGGTCCCTTCATGCTGTAGAAAATCAAACTGCTAAGTCAACACAATCAAAAAATAAAGCCATTTATGCCGCATGTTTTGATACTCACAATAAATCAAAACCAATAGGGTAAGGGGGAATAGGACAATGGGAGTCAGCGGGTAATGAGAGTCATCCACATATACACAAATCTGAACACTCGAACGTCGCGGAAACTATTTTACTTCCCCGCCCGAGTCAGGTAGAATTAAGTACCTATATTATTTCTATTTCTCTCTAGATGCTAAAAGTACGAGTCAGGACGGCTCAAAAGGCTTCCTGGTCTTCTGAAAGTCTGGAAAAAGCTTTGCAGCTCATTGAACAAGGTTACTCTATAAGAAAAGCTGCTAAAACAATGGATATTTCATTTTTAACTCTTCAAAAGAGGTACAAAAATCATTCTAATTTGGGGCCACGTCTAGGACGCCACACTGTCTTCAGTCCTGAAGTAGAAACTGAACTAGCAAGTTTGGTGAAAAAAAAGTCCAATGTTTTCTATGGTTGCACAGAGTGACTCTCATTACCCCCACGTCGGTGCAATGAGAGTCAAATCTTTTTTTTAACTGTTATAACTTCCAAAGTTAATTCTTAAAATCTTTAAAACTGGTCTTAGTTCATAGCTAAATAAGTAAACTTGATGTTGAGGCCTTTGCAATAAATATTTGATTATAAATTCAGATTTTATTTCATTTCTCCCTTAAGTGGCTCCCATTACCCTCTTTTGCCCTACTTCCCTTTGACTAGAATTATGAAATTTGGCAAGAAGCAAGGTCTCACGGCACAAGTAAAGGAAAAAGTCCGTAAGTCATTAATTTGTAGTTATATCGCATGAAAAAATTTTTTTTTAATTACTGTCATTTAGTTAGCGGCAAATATTCGGAACCCTAAATGCGCGTGCGAATCTAACTCGCACTTACCTGAATTTTTTTATTATAAAAGCCAGCAACACTGTGATTTTTAAAAATATTTTTCATTTCCAATCTTGGGGCCATCTTTATTACCTTCTGGGCGTGGAGAGACATGTTCGAAAACATACTTGCTGTTTTTTGCTTTAAACATTCTTTGAATGAAATTTCTAGGATACCTGTTGTTAGAGCGATTGTTGTTATTGTGTCTAGTTCGTTATTAAAATTTATTTTATTCATAGGAACTCTAAGCAACCTTTCCAACATAGACTGGAAGGCCGAGTTTGTTATTGATTCAGGATGTTGTAAATCTTTAGGGATTACAACAAACATCCGTTCAGACATTTTTCTAAATACCGAAAATTCAATTTGTTTTAAATTAAGTTGTTAAGTTCCATACATATTATGGTCAAGAAAATGTATGTTATTTTTACCAAACTCCAAAAATTTTAAATTATCGTCAACAGTGCTTGAAACGTTGCTTAAAAAATAATTTACTTGTCGCTGAGAGCCCGTTCACACACAATAAATATCATCGACATAACGAAGAGAGACAACTGAAGGGATGTGCTCGCCAGACAAAATATAGACTCTAGGATGGGACGGAAGACGTTTACGGGAGTAGTTGATAGATTGGCATTTAGGGACATTTAATTCCAAAACGTTTTTGCTGCACCAAATGAAAAAAAGAGTCTAGGCCTGCTTGTGGAAGGGGGGGGGGGGGGGGGGGGGGGGGTCAAGCGTGGAGGAAATTTGTTTGGGGATTTTCATATCATCGGCGTAATTTGAAAGGTCCGAGTATTTGATGATGCACTCAACATCCTTTACGGACAGAATGAAGATCACTATACCCAGATGGGTGCCTTGAGGGACCCCTAAACGGGATACAAAAGGGTTAGAGGTCACCGACGCAAAAAGAACACTGTATTGACGTAGGTTTAGGTAGGACTCCATACCAGAAAGAAAACACGGCTGGAAACCAAGGGAACGTAGCTTAAAAAGGATAATTTGGTGTGAGATTTTGACAAAGGCCTACCTGAAATCAGTGGCAACAAATTCGACTTCGTCACCATTTTCCAGTACACATAATGTTCTGGAGACGAAGTTAGGTTTGTCGTAGTTGCCCTGCCTTTCAGAAAGCCATGTTGGGACGAGGAGAAAATGGACTTGCAGTGGAAGAACATGGAGTCGTATACAATTTTTTCAAAGAGTTTAGGTATGCAAGATAATTTTGCTATGGGACGGTAGTTGTGCAGCCCTTTTTGTGAATAGGGATGATAAATGAATCTTTCCACCGGGAAGGAAAAACGCGCTGAGAGTTTGACAGTTAAAAAAGAATGTTTAAAGTTAGGTTATATTTCAATTCAAATGCTATTTGAAGTAACGAATTGAACTAATTTGAACTGCACATGAATGGGCGATTTAAAGGCCTCTCCAGAATCACGGCGCACAGTGGGTTAGATTTACAAAAAATCAGCAAAACTAGAAGAACGCGCGTACTCAAAAATTAAAAGGTGATAGTTTCTGAACTTGCTGATTTCAAATATTTGATTTCGAATTTCGAAACAACAAAGTGGCGGACCGGAAGCAGTCCTTTGCGTCACTATGATTTCACAAATTTTGATGAAAGTTGGTAAAATGTTCATTTTCGACGTTACTGATTCAGCATTTTAAAAAAAAAAACAAAATGGAGGACCGGAAGTGATTATTTACTAAAACGCATCACATTTGTTCGAATTTCATTCACGATTAATAAACGATTTTGAAGCAAGCAATTTATTCAAAATTCCGAATCATAAAATGGCATCATGAAAACACATACATATTATGTATATACATATATACAATACACAGAATAACAGCGCGGGAGATATCTTTTTATATCATTTTCCCTGCAGGTTTCTCCAGCATACATTGAAAGTTAAAGTTTCTCAGAAAGATCTTTTCTATAACATATTTCAATTTCATTGAAATCGGGTGGGGGAGACCCCTTTTCCGTATTACCTCCACGGCGTACATATGTATGTACGTTACATATGTATATAAAAAACTGATTGTATCTTTTTCGCTGTAGGTTTTCGCACCATATATCCAAATCAAACGTTTCTCAGATTGACATCCATTATGGCATGTTTCAATTTCATCGAAATCGGGGAGTGGGCACTTTTCTGAATAATCACAGTTTCTTACAATTATATTATTGCGGGAATTTTTTTTTTATGGTTTTGATAAAATATTACCTTCTTCTTTTTGTCACTTTAATTGACTTAATAGAAAACAATTCGAAATCTCTACTGCTTCTTAACTTTGTATTATGTTAACTTTGAATATACGTGTGAAAAAACGTGCCGAACGCAATGTAGTATGCTATTTTCGGTTCCCAAAGCCAGGTCTGCAGAGGTCCGCTATATAATATTGTCAATACTCTACAATGCACAAAATTCTGGGATCTCCTGCGATAACTACATATTTTCATACTTTTTTTCAGATAATTAAATTCACATGCCTGCTTGGAATGCACTAATTTTTAAAAATTTTTGCATATTAAAATAATAATTAAACCGTTTTAGAATTGGCCGCGTAGAACAGAAAATATGTCACTTCGCGCGAGTCGAATATTTCGAAGCAAATAGGATAACTTCAGACTGTTGTCAGTTAAACAGTGCAAAGGCTAGAAAACGGGTTTTCAAGGATATAATGTAGAAACACCACTTCTATGAAATTTAACATATAAAAATCAAAAATTCACTTTTTGGGTTTTGCCGATTTTTTAAAATCTAGCCCAATGTGCGTCGTAAAGTGCCACGAATAGCCATGAACGTGCGTGTGGATTGTTTTCGTGGACTTTTCGCATTCCCGGTCAGTGTGAGAACAGGCGCGACGGTTCACGGTGCGAAAAGTTCGCGGGCAAGAACTGCGATGCCTCTAGTCCAGGGAAGTTATCATTTGAACTCAACAAAACTCCCTACAAGCTGAATTCTTGAACAGACGTTCTTTGTGCTGACCTAAAGCTAAGTCCGCAAAAATCACAAAAATCACAACATGGCTATCTAAGATATTGAAGTCAAAGTTTTTTCCAAATATCTAGCGTTTTGTGCATCGGACATCCATATCATCCCCCTGAAAGTTGTAGAGACTCAAATTATCCAAAAAATAGGTTTTTCACGACTTTCTAGCGCAAAAGAGCTGTCGATGGGGAATTGTGGGGGGAAGTTACACAAGCTTCAGTTTGAGTTTGTGAAGTCACAGACCCAGAACTTTCTCCGTAATGCTGATTATAGTAGGAAAATCGTTTTCCGTAAATATCTCGTCTTCTAGAAATGCTCGATTAAAAATTTAAAAACAGTTTTTTAGACCCCGAAATCCCTAGAGTGCCCCAAGTTGCAAAATCGGCGGAAAACGTGTTCATAAATGCTTTCGATTTCAACCTATTGCAGCCCATCAAGAGGGGGGACGAAGGATCAGGAAGGGGGAGGTAATCTATGCTATTCAGGTTTGTCAGAGCATAATGAACCTTTCCTGAAAATATAGTCAATCAACTCAGTGCACTCTATCTTTTACAGTCACTTCTCAGCAATCGGCTGAGAAATGTTATTTGCGAAAAAAAAATAACATGTATCTAAATTAGTTGAAAATTTCGAGATCTAAAAACAGTTTTTAATTTTTTGATCTGGCATATCTAGAAGACAATATAATTACGGAACACAATTTTTCTACTATAATTAACATTGCGGAGAAAGTTCAAGGTCTGTGACTACACAAACTTAAGCTTAAGCTTTTCTAGCACCCCCTACAATTCCTTATCGTCAGCTCTATTATAAACGGTTTGCAGGCAGAAAGCTTCTTTTCTGACAATTTGACTGGACTATTATGAGAACCCGGAAAGTGAGTTTCCAGTACAAGTTTAATTGCTTTTAGTCCAAGCGGCATCTTTTTTAAAAAGGACTCTGTTGGATATTCCTTATAGGACCTCTAGTTTTTTTAAAGCCTATGAAAGGGCTTAAGAAATGATAATTTTGATATTCGCCACTTCAAAAAGTTGTGGAAAAGTTAAGAAAAATCAAAATGTGATAAACATTAGAAAAAAAATATGGTTTTTTTTAAACTTCTTTTTCAAGGTAACTGGAAAACTATTGATTTGAGAGAAAAGTTAAAGATAGAATGAAAGGTTTGCAATAAAATTTCACAAAAGATGGGATAACTTAGAAACTCAAATATGCATGGTTGTTGTTGCAAAATAGGAATGATTAACGAACAGAGTTTAATAAAAAAATGTTTCTCCTTGAACAAAAATTTTCGATTGGGATCGGTAGCTGAAATCTTCAAGAGTACGTTAAAAAATTGGTTGCAGAACCTATAGATTAGATCAGTCGTGACAACACATAAAATTAGCAACAACACATTATTAAAATATTATTATACGAACAACAATCAAAGCGATTTGGATGGAATTTGGTTGTGTTATTTTAAAATAGTAAGAGGTACTCTGTATTTCAAGATCGAACGTACAATCTAAGTAGTCGAAAAAAATTCAAGAAGAAACCTATTTTTATTTAACTGTTTTCGTTAATGATTCCTATTTTGCAACAACATAAATGCGTACTGGAGTTTCTAAGTTATCCCATCTTTTGTGAAATTCTATTCCAAAACTTTCACTCTTTAACTTTTCTGTCAAATCAATAGTTTCGAGTTAGCTTGAAAAGAAAGTCACAAAAACCGGTCAAGTGCGAGTCGGACTCGCACACGAAGGGTTCCGTACCATCGTACAAAATATGACACTATGTACTTTTTAAATACTATTGTAAAGAAAACAAGAGAGGTTATAACATAATCGAAAATTTTACTTTTATTACTTTAAATTTAAATTTTATTTTTAATTTGCATGGCAACCATATTGAAATTCTCCATCTTGGTTTTTCATTATTTTTTCTTATAGCGGCAATAGAAATATACACTATGTGAAAATTTCAACTCTCTACCAATTACGGTTCATTACACAGCCCGCTGACAGACAGACGGACGGACGGACAGCGGAGGCTTAGTAATAGGGCCCCGTAGAGTACGGAACCCTAAAAACGATATTTTTTTAATATAATATACTAACATAATCCTTAAAGATTAAATTATTAAACCCCAATTTAAGTTTGGTTTTACCTTAATTCGCATTTTTGCAATAAATTTTCAAAGATGGCATGGTTTTCAGCGTTTTACACTTGTCTCTCTCGGAAAATAAAATATTCATTTTCGTGTTAGGGTAGACAATTTTTAAATACGTGTTTCTTTGATATTTTAGTGAACATGACTAAATTTTTAAAATTGGTATTAATTAAGTGATAGGGATATTATTTAAACAATATAGAACAACTGTTTGATTGCATTTATTTATCAATTCAGCTTAATACAAGCTATACAACATACAGCCCTTGTTCATCGAATTAGGAACACTCACACTTTATCGTATTTTTTGGAAATATCTACCTGCAACAAATTACGCGTTTTTCCGAAGAGAGTCGTTTTGTCTTGATCCCATTAATGTTTTAAACAGAACATAAAATAATTAGTACACACCATTGTCCCTTAATCATTTTTAAGGAGGATTTTTCTACCTGACCATTTTTATGGCTGTTTTCGAAAAGTTTGTGTCACTATAAAAACTAAGTGAAAAATACGAATTTCAATTTTTTTGGAAAGTGCTTGGCAAGTGATTATCTGTGCGTTAAAATTCGATTGTGTGTATCAGTTTAAAGGAATCGGAAGATGTGTTTTTTCCCAAACTTCTGTGGTCATTGCGAAGTTGTAATTTTTGCAAGGAATTCTTCCAAAAGTGCAAAAATGGGAAAGACTAAAGATATCAGCAGTGCAAATAACAGCAGCTATCATTGCCTTGCTAAAAACAAGGGCATTTCTCTTTCGAGAAATCGCAAGAAAAGAGGAAGAATCTCCTCAAATTGTTATAAAAATATCAAAAGGACTACAGGAAAATCCAAAGGATATCAACAGTAGGCGTCAAAATTGCCGCGGAAAAAGAAAAGCGACACCTCGAAGAGACCGTAGATTCATCCAAAAGGCCTGCGGAAATCGTTTATCGTCTCTTACCACATTATACCAGGCCATACAAAGCGACGAAATTCAAATATCATTAATGACCTTATGGAGACGATTATACGATGCGAACCTAATATCAAAACGGCCTGCAAAAAAGCCAAAACTCACATTTTTTACTTTCAGACAGTATGTATTTAGCGACGAGTGCAAGCTGTAAGCTGTTACGAAGAACCCTCAATTCGTCCGGAGGAGGCCAGAAGAGCGGTACAATGAAGGTTGCGTTGCAAAAACCGTGAACACCCACTAGCCACGATGATATGGTCTTGCATCTCTGCCGATGGACCTGGAACACTGTTTGTTGTCGATGGAATTATGAACAAGAATGTGTACGAGGAAATGCTCCAGGACATTTTTATACTGCATTATAATTTATTTAATCCTGCGACATGTCTTACACCTTTATGCACGATGATGCACCCTGTCATACTGCTCGATCGAAATTTATTGAACAGCTCCGGTATCCCTATTCTTCCTTGGCCAGGCAATTCTCCTGACCTTAATCCCATTGAGAACGCTTGGAGTCTCCTTAAATCTAAAGTTTATTCAGTCCCCAATCCTACTATAGCAGTCCTGAAGGAAAATATAAACAATTTGTGGGAAAATAGCCACGATATAAAAGAAATGATTGAAAGGTGCTTTGAAAGCATGCCACATAGAATTAAGGCAGTTATAGATGCGAAGGGTGGTTCTACAAAATATTAGAATGTTTTATAACAAATTGTGTCCGTTGTTTTTTATCCACTAAATATACTACATATGTAAAAAGTGAACTTTTATTTTCATACTATTTTTCCTTCAAGTCGATTTAATCTATAAAAAGAACATTTCAGCAAAAGTACGGGTGTTCCTAATTCGATGAACAGGGGCTGCACATACTAAACTAGGAGTTATTAACTAACAGGGTTTCCAGTTATAAATAAATTATGTTTCTAAAACCCATTAGGTACCCAATAACTTAAGAAAATAAGAATTTGTATAAAACCGAATAGTTAAATCACGTGCAAAGTTTCTTTGCATTCTAAAAATAGAAGCAGGTTTCATTCACTTCCAGAATTATTCTCTATATTATTTCTTTAACGAGTTCAATTGTTTATATGTGCCCCTATCAAAAGTTGTTTCTTGGAAGTTCAATCAAGGATCAAACTTTTTTTTAACTTCGTACAGTGTTCGGAAGTGACAAGCCGTTATAATTAGGCTCATTAACGTAATACTAGCTCACCTGGAAAATATCATAACAATGACAATAACCTCAGCACTTCTAGTGAGTTTTGCCAAACATCCGAGCAGGCTCTTTAGTTTTTGATTACCTTCAAATTACTTATGGCAGCAAATAAAAAGGCTGCAGACATGCAATTTGAGTGATATGCGGTATTTTCACGAATAGTATCCTACATCATATGTCAATCAAATTTCGTGAGAACTTTTGAGGTGCTGCGACGGCGGTAACCTTGTAGCGAGACGATAGACATGCCCTGACGTGCAGAGGAATTTCAAACTCCACCTGGGTGTCTCGAAAATGAAACGAAGGCCTGCTTATCACTGCTAATTGCGCTTTATTAAACTGTTAAACTCCAAACACGCGATATTATCCACTGTCCAAAAAAGTTGGAGAAATTTTTTCCGTTCACGTTCAGAGCTTTGCCTGCTCCTGCTTCGGATTTTTTTCTCTTTAAAATGAAAATTTAAGGTGATTGCGGGCGTTATGTGGAACATATTCACTGCATGATAAATATTGTTCGTGTCCTTCAAATTTGTCTTCATTGTCTTGTCTGAGGACTTTGGAGTTGGATTCTGATGACCCCACACAACTTAATAAGTGGTTGTGATTTATTCACAACATACTCGATGATCGCAAGGCGATTTTTTGAGGCACGCGGTGGAATCGTGGAAAAAGCAATATCCCTAGCCACCCCTATCAGCAACGAACGAGCAGCAGTACGCTCAGAGAGAACCACACAGAATTCCCCAATTCTGTGTCTGTTTTCCTTGAGCTAGGAAATTCCGAGGCATCGCGAATATCAGGCTGAGGCAAAAACGTTCATAGCTTCTTCTATGAGATACACGGTCTTTATGATATTTATTAGTCTATGATCTAACCCACGACATCCATTCTTTACCATTGTTTAATCTGGCTTACCGTTGCGATTCTGTCTCATTAATTATAAAGGGTTTCAGAATAGGGATGACCTAGTTTTGATAGCACGTGGCGGCCATATTTGTTTATCGTTTTTTGACAGGTCTATGTAGTTATGTTCAGTAAGGTTTGCGATTTCATGATGACACGTTTCACTTTGATCCAACGCTTGAAAATTGTCCAAAATTATTACGCAAATTCGCATTCTCTTATCGGTACTGTAAGAGCGCTTCGTGCAAAAAACGGTCGTCATAATGCTCCTTCTGAGCGCGCTATGAGACGCATAATAACAAAGTTTGAAAGTGAATTCACTCTTCACGATACAAAGGTGCCTGTAAGACAAAGAAATGCTCGGAGTGAACAAAATATTTCCACCGTTCAAGCCAGTGTTCGTGAAAATTCAAATGCGTCTGTTCCGCGCCGTTCTCAAGAGTTGGGGCTCTCCAGGACGACAACCTGGCGAATATTGCGATTGGATTTGGGTATGCATCTTTATAAGATGGTATTGGCACAAGAACTCAAGCCAACCAACCATCATATTCGTCGTCAGTTCGCTGATTGGTCACTGGAAATGTTGGAAGCCGACGGCGATTTTCATCGCAAAATCATCTTCTCAGATGAGGCTTATTTCTGGCTCTATGGGTTCGTCAACAAGCTAAATTGCCGCTATTGGAGTGAGTCAAATCCACGAGTGGTTCGTGAATCACCATTGCAGCCACAAAAATTGACCGTTTGGTGTGGATTATGGTATGGCGGAATCATCGAACCTTATTTCTTTCGAAATGAGGCAGGAGATGCCGTTACCATTAATAGCAACCGCTATAACACGATGTTGACCTTTTTTTTCCCGGATGATTGATGAAATTGATGCGGACGACCTTTATTTCCAACAAGACGGTGCACCACCTCACGCTTCCAGACTAAACATGGACTTATTTCGCGGTAAGTTCGGTGAGTCGTTAATTTCCAGAAATGGTCCCATCGCTTGTCCGCCTAGATCGTGTGATCTAACGCTTTTGGATTGGTTCCTTTGGGGCCACATTAAGTCGAAGGTTTACAGCAACCATCCCACAACTCTTGAGGCATTAGAAGCCAATATTCGTCAAGCCATAGCTGAGATACCGGCCGAAATATTGCACAGAGTCATCGATAATTGGTTTGAGCGGATGAACATGTGCAAGAGGAGCCACGGTAGCCATTTGGCCGATATTTTATCCAAATCATAAATCGCATAAAATTATCTTTCAAATAAAGCAATCAAAACCATTGTTGCTCGAAAATTGTGTGTTTTATTTTAAATTTAAAGTTCAGACGTTCTTATTGGGAAACCCTATATGTACATAGGATCAGGTTTTTTGCACTCTTCTACGTTTTGCTTCGTTGTTTTTATTAGGAAGTTTGCGTTCTCTCTCAGTAGTTCACGTGGAAAGGCAAGGACTAAAATATATTTTACCTCTAATTCAAAGATTATAAAATCTTTCACCGACAATCAAGAACGATTATTTGATTTCTAATACAATTCCCAACAAGTAATATGCATGCTTTTTCAAAAGCCTTTTAACTAAGTATTTATGTATAATGAATATGAATTCAACTTTCCGACATCTTGGAGTGCTATATTTACAATTAGGGTCTAGAATGACGTCACATAGCTAATCGCATTCTACTTGTTGGAACCCTTTCTTTGATACCCATAATAAAGTGATGTTTCCATCGTCTTTTAATCGTCATACCCTTTCATTTGATACCCATGTCAAGGGGGTTATGAAATAAATGTTAATCCACCATCTTGTGGCATCCGCCATTTTGAACTTTGAACAATATTGGATACAGGTACTATATTGCATTGTCACCGGACTTACACGCGTGTGCAAAATTTCAAAGCTCCTCCTAAGTTAGAACTAGTCGAAATTTTGATTGCAAGACTGACCCAAACATACAAACTATGGTTATGGAAGTAGTGTAGTCAAGTAGCTGTCATGCTTTGGGCCTTTTTACTCGACTGTACTAATATTATAACCTTTTTGTTTTTCTGATATACATATATTAATGATATTTCCGAGATTAACGAATATCTTCACGTTGTTTAATATACGTAGACGACACTAAAATTTACAGAATAATTAATAGTGAATCTGATTGCACTACTTTACAGACTGACATAAAAAAATTACTCACTTGGTGTGAAGACAACTAATTGCAAGTAAATGTCAACAAATGTAAACGGATCAGGCTTACTGGAAAACCAATATAACAGAGAATAGAATTACAGCAAGCAATGACATGGTAGAAAGAGTTAAAGAAATCAAAGATCTCGGCGTTATTTTGGTTTGGTTTGGTTTGGTAAGTTTTTTGATACTCACATCAACTCAATAACTAATAGGACTCTGAAATTACTAGGTTTTCTCGTTAGTTGCTCTGAGCCGTTTAATTCCAAGGAATCACATATAACATTGTACTCCTCATTTAGAAGACCTGTTATAGAATACGCTTGCACTGTACGGAATCCTATTTATGATGTGTACATTTCCAAAACTGAAAAAAAATAACGACAAAATTTTCGTTATTGAATCTTGAAACTTGTCGAACGTATCTGTCCGAGGTATTTTTATTTAAAATAATGCACAATTTGATTGATTTCTGGGAGTTGCTCTGACAGATAAATATAAATATGCCATTCCGTCAGAACAGCCTCACCGTACTAATTTAAAATTACAGTGTCCAATTCAAAAAATTCAAAATGTCATAACACCTATTTTGATGATTCATTTAGACATTTTTGCATTTCACCCTTCAAGCGCAATGTGTTGTGAGACACCCATGTTATTTAGAATTTCTCTATTATATAAAATTTAAATTAAACTCTATTAATGTCTCCTGTTCTCTCCTTGCTAAATAATATTTATTTTTAATTTGGAATTTTAATTTTATTTCCGTTTTTCCTCTTCTATATTTATGATCTTTATTTTTAATTAATTTTCTAAGATTTCTTTCTTTTGCATTTGGTTACATTATATTTTTCTTATGGTGAACGGTGGCCCATTTAAAAATTGTAATTTCTTTTTGTTATAAAAAAAAACGGCTCAATATTTTTCAATGGTTGAACATTTATTTGAAAGGTTGTTTTATGTCATTTATTTATTAAAAACAATTTCGGTCAAATGACCACCACGGCTGCCTTGGCAGTAGCCCATTCGGTCCACCCAATTTTTGACTACATTTTCGATTGTTTCGGGCCTTATGTCAGCAATAGCACCTTGAATCTCGTACTTGAGGTCTTGAATTGTTTCTGGTTTGTTGGCGTAACATTTATCTTTCACCGTTCCCCAAAGATAATAGTCCAACGGCGTCAAATCGCAGCTTCTTGCCGGCCAAATCACATCACCATTTTTACTGATTATGCGATTTTCGAACATAGGGCGCAAAAGATCGATTGTGGCGTTCGCTGTATGGCACGTAGCGCCGTTCTGTTGAAACCAAATATCTTCCAAGTTTTCGGCTTCAATTTCCCCGAAAAGCCAATTGGTCAGCATTGCGCGGTAGCACTCGACATTAACGGTTACGGCGGCTCCGTCTTCATATTCGAATAAAAACGGGCCGATGATTCCGCCGGACCAAAATCCGCACCAAACAGTCACTCGTTGTGGGTGCATTGGCTTTTCCACGATGACGTGCGGGTTTTCTGTGCCCCAGATGCGACAGTTTTGCTTATTAACATAACCACCGAGGTGGAAATGAGCCTCGTCCGAAAAGATGATTTTTCGGTCAAATTCGCCATCTTCGGCCAAACGATCTTCCGCCCAATTTGCGAAACGTAGACGGTTCGGATGGTCAACCGTCTTTAGCTGCTGTACCAATTGAACTTTATATGGCTTCATGGCAAGGTCTTTACGCAAAATTCGCATCAAAGAAGTGCGTGCAATGTCCAATTGTTGAGAACGATGACAATTTGATGTTGATGGTTGCTCACGCACACTTCGAGCAACAGCAGCAATGTTTTCGATTAAACGCACCGGACGAGTACGTACACGGGTTGGTTTATCCATCAACATTCCAGTTTCACGAGCTCGCTTCATGAATTGATCCACAAATTGGGTTTCTGGCAGTTTTTCTTTCCGTCAAATTTTTTTTTCAAATTTCTCACAGTTTGAGTAGAAGACTCACCACTTTGGAAACAAGTTTTTAATATTTCCCAACTTTCTTCAAGCGAATAATGTCCCATTTTGTAAATGTCAAACCTTAAACTAAATTTCTGTCAAGTCGAGAATCATATGCAATCAACTAAACTTCAAATTACCGGTAGTTCAAATTCCAAACACTATATGAATCATCCTTTCGTACCGTAGTCTTGCTATTATCTTTTCTATTTCTTATTATTTATTTACAGCTTTTCCTTTTTTTTTAATTAACATTACTAGAAATATTTGTAAATTGAATTTCACTTTTTTTCCAACGTGTGTATTTAGAATTATATATTATATTTAACCTGCCGGTAGCAAGTAAATGGAAAGCTGTTTGTTATCGCATGAATTGAATCAATAAATAAATAAGATTATTTCAATTTTGAAAAGTTTCCTATTCAATAACAATGTACTACGGGATATTTGCTCATGGCGTGAAAAACTAGCTTGATACGTGATAATTCTGTGGACAGAAAAAAAATACCAACATCATTTTTTTCAACAGAAATTTTTAGAAAATTAAAAATTTTTCACAATTGAAATGAATTTCACAAAAAGTAACTAGTAAAACTAGTACAATCGAGTAATATACACAAAAATTGCACATTGCATGCGCAAACGACTAGGCTACTTCCATACCATATTTCATTTAAATCTATTGAAGAGTCTCCACATTACAGTCGTTTACATATGTATATTAAAAGCGAGAAACATTTGAATGGATTTGCATGGTCCGTTGGGCAATAAAATAGTCTTGAAATCTATAATTTTTACAATATATGTAGTACGAGATTCTATAGATATAATTCTGGCATCCATAAGATAGGCGATAGAACCTTGGGCGCAAACCCATCTCTAAAAAGTTGCTGCGGTGCGCGTACTAACTAAATATATTATTTGGTTAAACGCATGTGCATCTACATATATTTAGGAATCCCCTGACTATAAAAAAAATTACGATTGACTATATCTAAGGATCCCATGACCACACAGAACTAACGAAAGATATCGTAACTATAATATAGATTTGAACTGCTGAAAGCTTGCTAGAAAAATGGTTGCATGCGACTATATTATGGAATACACAACTTTTCCCGGTAAACTGCATCAACGCCAGAGATGAGTCATTTCATTACATTGTGTGGTGTGATCTGTTAAAAGGCGGACGTGTTTTTCGATGTCGGAGTGTGTTTAGAAGCCAGTGAAACAATTATTGAATTTTATGTGCAAAAGTGTTAAAGTGAAATCCATTGCCATTATTTCACGTTACTGAAAATTGTTCGGTAGACCCAATGCATGACTTGCTAGAGGGTGTTTGTCGGTATGATATGTTGTTTTTATTAAATTTTTTTATAAACAAATACCAATATTTCACTTTGAATGAATTGAACTTCAGAATTTTAACTTTTAATTATGGTTTTAATAATTTAAATAAGCCTCCATTACTAAGTAACAATATTTTTAAGCAGAAAAAAATAAAGATGTCTGCGGCTGAAATGAAAATTTTTGTACGAAACTTTGCATTATTGATAGGCGACAAAATCCCACAGATTTGTGTGGAATGGAAACTATACCTTCTTTTGCGCGAAATTCTTGATATTACTTTATAAAAACTGCTACATTACATTTGAATATTTTGTCATTGAACATAATGAATGCTATCTTCAATATTCGCAATCTACACTTACGCCAAAATTTCATTTTCTTATCCATTATGCCCAAGTTATGAAAATGTGTGGGCCATTAAAACATCTCTCAAGTATGCGTTTTGAAAGCTTTCATCAAGAACAAAAAAGAACTGCAATTGCAACAAAATGTAAAATAAATATGTTAGAAACAATTACGAAAAAATATACAATAAAGTTATCAAATTTTCTTTTAAATTACAAAGAAATTACAAATCCAATTGTAAGACACGGTGCTATTAAGAAAACAAGATCTGATATTAAAAATCGATACAAATTTGCATGTAAAGAACAATTGCTAGCTGTAAGCTATATTGTTTACGAAAATGTAAGATTAAAGCCAGGAATGGTAATTAAAGCAAAGAAAGAATTCGCTGTTATAGATGTTATCTTGAAATATAGAAATAATTTTTCTTTATGTCTCTCCGAGCTTCATACTGTATGTTTTAACTCGCACTTTTATGCATACGAAGTAGAAAAGGCTTACAAATATTTCGTTATGTCAATAAATAAAGTAAATTTAAATCATAACAAAACATATGTATATAAATGTTATATCTGATGACAGGAAAATGATTAATTTATCAAACTACAGAATTTGAAATCTAAATTTATACCTTACACCATTTAAAATCTAATCGTATGTATAAGTAAAATAAATACATATATGTAACAACATTTTTAAAAAACTTTTTATTTATTTAAATTTCAGGCAGCACCGCAGTGAAAATAAGCAAGCTTCAACATAATTTAGTTGGTGCAACCATAAAGTGGTCTCGGTATCGTTATAAATTTAGTCAAAGGGACTAAATTTTAAGGATAAAGTGTTCATAATTCTGGTCGGATCAACTATGTTGTGTAGTAACAGTAAGCATGATTATAGTTGCAAAGGTGTACATATTATGGTCTTAGCTTCTATTTATTTTAGTTGTATCGACTATGAAGTGATCATAAATGCTTAAAGTTATAGTCAATGGGACTAAATTTTAAGGATATAGTGATCATAATTCTAGCCACAGCAACTTTATTTTTTAGCTGCAGTAAGCATGATATAGTTGCAATGGTATATATCTTATGGTCCAAACATCTGACTTTTTTAGTCGAAGCTACTATATAGTAGTAAAAACCTATATAAATGTAGTCAAAGCAACTAGAGTTTATAGTCCCATCATCATATGATCGCAGTAACATAAGTATTGAGTTACTGTGAGCATAATATGATTGCGAGCGTCTAGAATTTACAGCTTGCGTCTTTTTACTTTGGTCATGGATTAAATATGTTCATCAATATAAATGGTCCAGAAAACCATTCTAATAAACACTTTTTCCATATTTAACGAAGCTTCGTCAAGTTTTGGTATATAGTCAATTGGACTATATGTATGGTTCTCCCAAAATATGGTCAAATATTTCTTTCAGTGTAAACTATAGATATTTACTAAGTTTTTTTTCATTTGGTATAATTTCGGAATTGAATCAAACTAATAGTGTGTGCTTGTTGGGTTTAGATTAAAAGTTGCGCTAAATAAAAAATTGAGAAAAAAATTATGTGTTATCTTATTCAAATTTACCCTAGCTTACGAAGATTCCTAACGCCAGGTCTTGAGAATAATAGGCGAATGTTATTTTTGCGAACAAAGGCGTAACTAATTAGTGCGGATGAAGAATGGGTTGGTTTTCCAGAACTGGTCCATCCCATCGTTTGAGCGGCCCAATTTAGTAATTAGGCATCAAAAACACATTAATTTCGCATAAAATAATTTTAATAAGATCCTAGGGTACCCCGGTAAATTCCTTGATCTGAAACTTAACGACCGCATAACACTGGTATGCTGGGCACACATCGAGATAAGCTCAAAGAAAATTGATAGGCACGACCGTATCTCGGAGTTTTCTAAGTCCTTTCATAATTTCCACAGCGAACCTTTCCCCGACCGTAGTTATTTGAAGTTTTAACGAATTATTTACATACGAGGTGAACTCTATGAAATTGGCCTCCACACACTCAGCATGGAGCAGAGGACCCCCTCCCCGTGAGGTGGCGCAGTCTCGCACTGTTTTCCGAGAACTAAGTGAGCTGTACGTAAATAGGCTTCACGCAGGCACGTCGCTAGGCTACGTATCCACCACGCCTACGAGCGCTCGGGACTTGAATTTATTTCATAAATAAATTATGTGGGGCCGACAAACTACGACGAGGGTAGTTTCTAAATTGTAAATTAATATTTACGGAAGGACATCTGGGGGCGTCCAGATAGCGGGCGCACAGCGCACTAGAGCCCGGAACAGCCCCTCTGCTGTCGCAGAAGGGCGGGCGCGGGCGCCGGCCCTGGAACAATGCTGTGCAGGCTTTCTTTGGCAGGAAAACTTTAAAGTTTTTGCCTTGAGACTCGTCCCTGGGGAGAGTTGGCGATAACTCAGATTTGATAGTTCTGAGCATTAATTTCACATCTCCACTTTTTACTAATTATGACGGAGCAAAGAGAGATAAATATCCTAATTTGAGTTGAACAAAGTTTTTCGGAAGATTATTACAGGCATTAGGGATGGGGTGCTTGCTAGTAGGGCTAACAATAACTTTGAAAATGAGATTCTGCACCATGGAAACTTTTATATTCATTAGTCATGTGCGTTTGTAAAGGTTCTGTAACTGTAGAAGATGTAAACTACAGAGGGAAAAAAACCTTGAATTAAGTTTTTATGGTTATTATTATAATTATTGTTTATTAATACATCGGTGCACTTAAGAAAATAAGTATTTTGAGTATGTACTTAACAAATCGGTTAGAACTATACAATTTTTGAAAAAGTATACTATTAATAAGATATTGAAAAATGAATAAAATAAATAAAAGAAATAAATTGAATTGATAAAAAGTGAGAAATAAGAAGTTTCTGTTCCAAAATTTTTAAAATTGGAAACCTTAAGCAAGCAAGCTCACGATGTTTGTCACGGGTTCATAACATTCGAACCATTTGACTCAGAAAGCTGTTCTTTGCAATGACGGAAAAATTATTAAGGTATAGGTCTCTATGTACAATGTAGTGCGCTAATGTGGCAACTTTCCTAGCCTAGAAATTCTATTAGGTGCGCAACTAAGTTCCCGCTGTTTTTCGAGAGATGGCTCCAGTAAAACTTCATGAACCAAGCTTAGACATATGGAAAACAAACCCTTTTGACACATTAGTGATTTTGTTTTTGCAACATATACTTTTGGTTGTGTGAAAATGTCTGATTATGTGCCAAATAATCGTCATATCCGGGAAGTGTTGCTTTTCTTCTTTGATTCGAAGAAAACGGCGGCTGAAGCGCATCGAGAACTCCAAAAAGTTTACGGAGATGCTGCTCTAAGTGAAACAACGTGCCGCGAATGGTTCCGTCGCTTCAAAGACGGTGATTTTGATGTTGACGACCGTTCGCGTGAAGGAAGGCCGAAAATCTTCGAAGACACTGTGTTATTTTTTATGAGCTGTTGAAACCGACCGAAACCATCAATGGGGAACGGTATCGAACTCAATTGATACGATTGAGCCGAGCACTGCGCGAAAAGCGGCCACAATACGAGCAGAGGCACGAAAAAGTGATTCTACAGCACGACAACGCTCGGCCTCACGTTGCCAAAACCGTTAAAACCTACTTAGAAATGCTCAAATAGGATGGCACATGGTCTAGCTAATCAGCAGTTCCGCTCATATGAAGACATCTCAAAATGGCTTGATTCGTGGTTAGCCTCAAAAGACGAACACGTCTACCGTGACGGTATTCGAGCTCTGCCAGAAATATGGGAAAAAGTTGTCGCTAGCTATGGGCAATATTTTGAATGATTCATTGGTAAACATTTTTTCACAATAAAGTGGCATATTCATCAAAGAAACAGCGAGAACTGAGTTGCGCACCTAATATTATACCTATTTCAGACATCTATTGCCATTGCATTCTTAGAAATCCACTGAACATTATGTCGGTCCAAACATTTCCTTCAGTATAAGATTGCATGTAGAAAACGAAAAGGGTACTGTGTAAAATGATAGAAGTGAACGCCATATTTCTTAATATTTCTTCACAATATCAATTCAACTTTGCTTTTAAATTTACATAGTGGTATCTCGGGTTTATTCAGTATATAGTATGTATAAATATAATATGTGGAAATCGATTTTGCAACTGTTAAGTTTCAAGTAAAATTGGATCGGGTCAAGCTTCTGGATTAGCTACCTCAGTCTACAGACCTTAACAGATTGAAAATATTTGGGGCGATGATAAAGAAGCTGTTTTCAATGCGAAACCAAGGAATGTATAGGAATCTTACACTACAATTAGCTTGGTTTGTGATTCCATTGGAGCATTGTCAACGTTCTATGAACGGTGCGGTTTTACTAGTCAATAATGGTTACCTACGCAAGGAAGCATTAAGAGAAATGTTACTGTTTATTTTTGTTAACTATTACAATGCGGATGTATGTGTTTGGTACCTTTTTCATAACATTATTAATATTCACAAATCAAAATCATTAAGAAAACAAAAGCATCCTTTCCATAAAAGACAACATCATGCACCCTCTAAACAAATTTTTCTACTTTCAAAGTTATACAAAATATGTAATGTATAGTGCATTTCCAAGTGTAGAAAATTTTATAAAATCAGATGCCGTAGGTCCGGACAATATACCTGCTAACTTCATGTTTTAAAAAACAAAAAAATAAGCAATCTAAGTCAACTCTTTTAAACATGAGAGTTCCACAAGGCTCAATCGTGGGCCCTTTATTGTTTAGTCTATATACTAACGGTGTCACAACCGTGGTAAGTGATGCCTCTATACATTAGTATGCTGATGACAGTCAGATTTATCTCAGCAGGCCCATCGGGTTGATTGAGGATTGCGTTTGCAGAATTAACAATGACTTGCAACGTATACAAGAATTGGCTGTTGTAACAAAATTTACATAAAATCCATCCAAACTGAGTTGTCTGGCCGTTAGAAAATTTTATCGGTAAGTCGAATTTACGGCCAATAAGACTAAATAACTCAGTCAACGCTATAAGGACTCTGTGAAGAGCCTTGATGTAACCAAAATACTTCAGTAATGACAAAAATTTACAATGAGTTAAGGCAACTGTGAATTAGCTCGAACTGGCTTTCTTTAGTTTTCGCAAAACACTAGCAATGCACCTGATCATTCTTCATTTAATTTATAGTAGTCTGGTGTGCCCCAGGATTGATTCAACGTGTAAGAAAAAGCTAACTGTTGCGTTTAATGACATCATACGTTACATACACAAACTTCCTCGTCATTCGCGCATATCATCTTATGCAATTTCAGTCTTTGGGGTTACACTGCAATCTCACCTTGCTTCACGCGATGTTATATCTTTATTTTGGTACAAGTTTACAATACGGTACCCATCTCCAATTTCGACGAAATTTTGTATGTGCCTACCATTTGCCCCAAAACGGAAGAACCTGAAAGAATTTCTTGGGAGTGGACTATAGTTTTCGAAAAAATCAACTTTTAATTTTGGCAAATTTTCAAAATTAAAAGTTGAATATTTCGGCCCAACTGCTATGTATGAACCAAAGTCTTGCAGCCTCCGAAGTATGCTTTGGATCATTATCTTGATAAAATGCAAGATTATGCAAAATCCCTAATTTTTCCCCACTTTGTTTAACATTTTTTTTTAGAATATTAAGGTAACCAAATTTGTCCATTTTACCATCAATAAAAATCAAATTGCCTACTACAGCATTTGACATGCAGCCCAAACTATCATAGAGCCCCCTCCATGTGTGGCAGTAGCACGAGTATTTTCGTTGTTAAAGTTGGTGTTGGATTTTCATCACACATACGCTTTGCCATCCGATCCATGTAAATTAAACTTAATCTCATTACATAGTAAATAATATCTATAAGTTATTGTAGAGACCCACATCTTTAAAACAGCCACTGTGTTAAAATCCGATGCAATGCAACATTTCCGCAAGCTAAGTTTTCGCCTCTCTAGCCAAGTGATGTTGCGGAGCAAATGAATGTTGCAAATCTTTGCTGGGACCTCTGTACTTGGCCACTTGGTCGGGGGTGTGGGCACCGACCTAAACGAAGGTGAGGCGTGAGGAAATTTCAATGTTTCAATCGGCACCAGCCATTGTGGGGTGGGGTTCCAAGATGCCGAGAGATCCTGGGAATTAGCGCGAGTAAAAATACGAAAACTCGTAGAGAAATTCATAGAATTTGAGACGATGACGCACGGGTAAAATTTGGAAGCAATATTTGAGAATTTTATATGCTATGATAATTAATTGATTTATCCAGGCAGATTTTTCGATTTTGTATGTCGTTGTTCAGCTTTTCTCTTAGGTAA
Source organism: Neoitamus cyanurus (assembly GCA_947538895.1). Taxonomy (NCBI): domain Eukaryota; kingdom Metazoa; phylum Arthropoda; class Insecta; order Diptera; family Asilidae; genus Neoitamus; species Neoitamus cyanurus. The sequence continues at coordinate 9,320,981 of OX384547.1, forward strand.
TTTGCGTACACCTATTTGAATTGAATTTCATTGAGATACGTACATAAATGAATTTGTTGGGTTTCATATTTTTCAAAGCAAATACTCGTAGAACCGCATTTAATCGAACAAAATTACGAGAATATCAGCCCACATTATTTATAATAGCAGTGTGATTGAAATTATACAATAAATATGAATGCAAGATTAGAGTTATAATAGCCCAGTAAATTAGTTACCAAAGAGGTCAAAATTACGAAAAAAGTCCGACCAAGCTGAATTTTTGTGGATACCTTTATCTGGATGTCCCTTTTCAGCCATTGTGTAAAGTACGTTTAATTTGGCAATTGGATTTAGGGGTGAATTCTAGTTTTTTGAAAATATCTCGTAAATTGTAAATTGTTGTAAGAAAAATTGTAGTTTATAAAATTCTGCACAAAACAGTCCCTTTTCTTTTTACGGTAGAATCAGTACAAACTCTTTTCCACAGAGGTAGAGTATTGGGCGCGTGTCTTTGGAGTATTTCGATAGCTAAAATCTCTTACAACAGAAGAGATTATGGAAAAATCCACAAGTATGGTCAGTGAACAGGAGAACAGCCTAGGCGACGAATTAGTGCAGTTCGCTGAGCTACTGAAAACAGATGTTGCTACTGTTATTGACAGCAAGAAACAGGAGCCTCTGGAACTGCAATTTTATAAACTTTTATTAAATAATTCTTTAGAATCGTGTTTCCCAAACGTAGAAATTGCCTTGCGCATTTACTTGTCTCTCATGATCACTAACTGCAGTGGCGAACTTTCTTTTTCAAGATTAAAACTTATTAAAAGGGACTTACGGAACACGATGAGCCAAGAACGTCTTAATCACCTCACTTTGATGAATATGGAGCATGATTTGCTTAAAGAAGTCGATATTGAAAGTGTTATCTATAAATTTGCCCCTATTAAATCCAGAAAAGATTATTTGTGACGGTTTTGTTTTATTTAATACCCTAAACTTGAGAACCTAAAGCAAACCAAGGGCCTCTTGACAGAATTTGCTACAGGCCCCTCGCTGGCTTAATCCGGCACTGTTAAGAACTACTATTAAATGGTTACTAGCCAGTGTGAAAAAGATTTTCAGTGAACTAATAACATATGCATATCTTATTGAACTTAATTCCAAAATTCGGTATGTTCCTCAGAATAAATTGAAAAAGCAATCATCTGAAACACTTCGGGAAGATAACGCCTGATGATTGTGTTGATTCTGTTACCAATTCTAAAAAAAACTGTAAAACGGGGGACAACGTCCGCCGATATCTTACCAATAGCTTTAAGAAAGTAAAAGCGTAAATGATAGAAAATCTAAAAAGTGATAAGACATGTTCAAACTAATTCTACAATGTGACAGGTAACTTCGATTTTAGTGGTGAAGAGTGTTAACATATGTATGTATTACAGGTAAGCTCTATTTTCGAATCCTAGTGTTAGGTATTGCAAGTTATCTCGATACTTGAACTTGAGCACATGTGTCGAGATGCCATTGATCGATCTCTCTTTCGCTCCAGTTTAGGTCACTTACTAGGACAGAAATGTTTCTTAGCATAAGCAAATATTGAATAATTCAGTAAAAGTAACACGAGCAGGGTTTTTATTCAAAGTACAAAACAGAACTCATTTAGTTCTGCAAGCCTTTCACAGGAAAATTTCTTTCTCTTTCCGACCACTTTTCCCTCCTTCCAGTATCTTTCAATTCTTTAAGCTGCTGCAGAAAAAAAAAGAAGAAAAAAACTCTCGGGGAAAAGCGCTCGCTAAGTCCATTTAAAAAGAATCTCCAAGAGAAAATTTTAATACAAATACCATCGCCCTGGTCCTGCTAGCGCCCGCGGGGGTGGGTATTAATTTAGCACCCACCTCCACAACCCTTTCTCAGGGAACGAAAAGAAAGAAATCAAAAAAGAAAGAACCACAGTGGGAAAGAGAGGACACGCGCCGACGGTCCATCTCCCAGAGTGGAACGAAAAATTTTTTAACCAAAAGTAAATTTTTGTTTGAGTTCACAGGCGGACGAAAGGGGTGACACGCATAATTTACTTTCGGCCGTTGTCTCTAGTCCACTTAACTGAAGCTTCCTCCTTGCAGGGTGGCGGGGCGCGAAGAGCGGGCAGCTTTCGATTAATGCCAACATATACAGCATGTAGATATAAAGATAACGCAGCCCAGCCTCGGACAGCCCCGCCAGAAGCTGGTCCGTCGGAAATGAGAAACATTAAATGCTGCTGGCCTTGATAGCGGAGGAGCATAAGCACGCGAACCCACCACCGAACCCCTCCCTGCCATCTGTGACCGGGATCGAGGGGCCCAGGTCCCGCACAGAATATCAGGAATCAGCAGGCCAGCACGACGGCAGGGCATCCCCCTGTCCATCCAGAGCAGGAAAAGAAGTACACAAAGACCAGCACCAGGACTAGTCCAAGTAATGAAGAACATGCTGCACAAAAAAGGGGTTGGTTCCTATCTCGACGGCTCCGTAGCTGCTCCTGCTTTAAATTAGGGGAGGAAGCTTCAAAAGCTTCCACTGGACCCGGACCCCAACTATACATAAATACTGGAGCTGCCTCCAGATATATAGCAGTCCTAGTGCTTCCCTCCAGATATGGTACAGCGAATACTCCAGTTGTGACCGACTATAAGTAAACGCGCCTCGCTGAAGAGGGAGCGGTGGTGTGGAGGGGCCTGGGGGTGGTGAGGGCATCTTTGAGATGAGATACTTTACGTGGACGCACTTGAACACATGTGTACGCACTCATATATTATCGGACCAGCTTTCAAGTTGCCCACTCACAGTGGGCCATTAGACGAGGATGAGGAAGATAAAAAGGAGTTTTACCACCCCCGCCAGAGCACTACGCTGGACCAAGAAGATGTAGAGAGAAAATGTGCCCGTGCCCGTTTGAAAAGTAGAGACGGCTTCCCGGAGCTCTCGCCAGATATACAGATACGGGCATAGCTCGTTTTACGAAATTTATAATATATGCACGGACAAGGCCGGCAGGGGGTTGGGGAATGGACGGGAAGTCGGGATGCTGTGGAAGGACCACCAACTTTAGAAGTGTACATACCTCAGTATGTACTCCGGGAAATTAAATTGAATTTTCTTCGCACACACGTGTGGAATTTAGCTGGGAACATACATACGCGCACGTACTTAGCCGAGGAAGATCTATTTGACTGGCCCCTGACAAGCAAACTAAATTGGATAAATTTCATAGTTGTTTGCGAGCACGTCCTGGACTGGCTCACATGACAGCCACCGCCGGTGAAAGCGAAAGTGAGGAAAGGAGCGGTTTGAAGAGATTACTCCTGGAAACTTCTTACTTACATTCCCCCGGCTTAAGTAGTTAAGTGATTGATCGTTATTTAAATTTAATTTCGGAACTAGCATGCGGGGCGTGATTACTGCGCAGGTGAGGTGAAGGTTGCCTCTAAACTGATTTCCTGAGTAAAGTGTGCTCATTTTATTTCAATTATGAAGAAAACTTTCACGAAAATTACCTATTGAACCTTCGCATGTTACCCTCTTCTCAGTGTTCTGAGACCTTCAAATGAATCTTTCCTTTGCAATTTTCTCTAGAAAAGCGAAAATAGTTTTATATCACCTTTATCATTATAAAGTTTCAATAGTTTTAACCTTACTCTGTAGTTTCAAGGAAAATGCAAAATTACAAATAGGAACCCTACTACTCCCCTACTTGGGTTAGAGTAATGTATAAATGTGCAATTGAGGAGTGTCTGTTCAAAAGGTTACATTTGCACATTTTCCGAATGTTCAGAAATTGAAAAAAAGCTTATAGAATATTGCTTGTATGGTCAGTTTTATTTATTCAATTTCTAAAATTGTGGCTTCTGATACAACTTTGTATAGCATATTCAAAGATTTTAATTTCCTTGTTTAGTCAGAGTTAAAAAATAAAAGATATTACAAATATAACCTTTTGATCGGACTGTTTGAAAATATTATATAAGGGTGATTCTACAAAAGTTGGGTAACTTTTAGGGATATTTTGTTTACGATACTTTTTAAATAAAATTCCTACAAATCCGGGTTTATAAGATAGCTAGTCTAATTATAATATTGCTCGTGTTCGGGCCAGTCACTTTTTCAATTAGATTCCGAGATATTTCGATTTTTCTGAATTTGACTGCCAGCGGACTGACGTAGTACTGACAAAAAACACAATGTCATAAGATATATGTATGAAACTTATTAAGATTTAGAAGAAATCTCTTCGAACCTAATAATGGCACATATTTTGAGTCTTAATTCACTTAAGTAACTATCAAAAAAACTATTAATATGTAATACTGTAAGAAAAAATTATATCCAGGTTTAAAACAGCTTTTGATCATTTTTAATAACTTTTCAGCACACGTGCGGGGTAAGTGGTACCTTACCGCACGGGTTTCCATGCGGTAAATCATCAATTAACCACGGTGCGGTAAGTAGCCGATTACCCACGATGGCTATTAACGCATCGCTTCGCTCGTGCGTCAACACCGCCATCGTGGGCAATCGGCTACTTACCGCCCTTGTATCGTAATATACTATTATATTACTTAACTCACACTACTTTGAGGTAGTTTATCTTAACAATATACATTTTCTAAGTAATCAACAAACAATTCAAACAAAAATATGAGTCTTTGACAAAGGACTGACGCCAACGGACTGACGAAAAAGACATGAATTTGAGGTTATCATTAGAACCAACGTTTGTTTAGATATTTTCGAAGATCAACAAGCTACATTTTAAATAATCAAAGCTAACTATGTATAAATTAAAATATAACACAGGTTTACAAGGAAATAATAAATCACCATAGGACTGAAATTTTGACTGGATCCGCACGTATTTACATGATAAACACAACGCTAGCACTGGCACAGTAACGGCGACCGTAAAATGACGCGGACTACAACTTTACTACCAACGGATAAATTTAACATGGATTTGAATTTGAGTCGACAATATTTAGCTCGAAATTCAAATACGAACAACACACAGCGGACTGACGAATAAAACTGAACACAAAGTTTCTTATTATTTTTACAACAACGGTAACAATATTATATTATAAAAGTTGTGATATACATTGTTAACTACATCATAGATTGTAGTGAAACTATAAGTTTGCTTGAATTAAAAGTAATATTTAATACACAACCACTTTATTGCGTGGTTTTGGGATTGTGACATGCCAGAGTACTGACGTTTTGAGCATAAATTGTGGAAATTCACAAACTTGTCTTTAAAACGAATAGCTGAAATGGAGTGACCAAATAAAGGGCATTTAATTGCTTTAAAATAAAATTAAAAATATATACAAAATATAATAACACATCGTTCCTTTGTCTTGTGACAGTGAGTTACCCAACTTTTGTAGAATCACCAATAACCGTATGTTCAGTATCTTAAGTAAATATAACCTTTTGATCAAAAATAGTTGAAGCTTTAAATTTTTAATTTTTTAATTTAAACCGCAAAAACGTGCCATTTCACTCAACTACAGTATTACCAGCTTATATCAATGCTTGTCAGGCAATAAAACCCCGTGCAGAATTGTTTGTATGGTAAATATAACATTTTACTTGAATTTATGAAAAAAAATATGGTAAATATAACCTTTTGATTAGAACTTCAATTTTGGTGTATTTAACAGTGAAGTGTTTATATATGAAGTTTAAATAGTGAGCACGATTCGAAAAAAAAACAAAATTTTGTGTATGAGTGAAATATAACCTCTTGAACAGACACTCCTCAATTATTTTTATTTATTTATGTATTTGCCTACAAATTAATATTAACAGTCCATGCATAAACATAACAGCTAAAGCTCTTAAACTAATTACCGTATTACAAAAGTGCAATGAAACTTCTTAGACTCGCCTAACGGAATACATTTAGCCTATAACATAATGATAAGATGACTAAGTGAAACTGTAAAATGCCTAATCGATTCATGGAAACTATGTAGCTCTGTTACTGGATAAATCAATAGTACTATAAAATTCATTGAAAAATGTAGAACGCTGAACGATTGGCTCATTATTACAATAACTAACATAGTTCTACGGAATATAATTGTTAGAAAAATACCTCTAGTCCTTAAAAAGCTTCCCGGAGCATAAATATTTAACATTCTTAGAAGGTCAGAAGACATTTTCCTTCTAAATTCCAATGTTTCAATGCAAAGGAGAAAAGACCTAGACTTGTAGGAAGGAGTAATCTCCTAGTTCAATTTTGTTATTGCGTACCTAGTAAAGGACTTTTGAACTGACTCCACGCTGGAGAACTGAAAAGCTGTATGAGGATATTAAACAACCGAAGCATACTCGAGAAGAGATCGAACCAGTGAAGTATGTTATATAGGGCTTTTAAGGTAAAAACATCACGAAAATCTGTAAAGTGCCTGTTAATAAAGCCCAACATCATAAAAGCTCTTTATGTTATACATATAATCCATGTGTATAGTGCACCCCATGGTATGATCAAAGTACATACAAAGATCACGAATAATATCAGGAAAACACACAATTTGATGGGTTTAAGGGATCTACCCTCTTTATAATTTTCAAAAAATCGATTTTTTTTTTTTGCATTTTCGTAAAGTATACAGGGTGGCCGGAAGATTGACGTCAAAAAGAAAAAAACAGGTCCCATGTGTCATGGGGTATTCGAATCACCCCCATGTATGTTCCGCGATTTTGCACGGTTTTCAAGTTATGAATTTTTAGACTTGACCATCTTAAAAAAAATCTAAAAAAAAAAGTACTAGACTTTGCTGATATTGTTTTTTGTGACTAAATCGTCATGAATGGTACTTTTATACGTAAAATAACCAGCTTCGTAGCTGAGAGTTGAGCGTCACTTTTTAAACCTACTAAGAAACCATGAAGTAGCCTGTTTAGATTTTTAATTTAAATTTGGAAATTTAAATCATAATTCAAAATACGTAACTTTTTCTCTTGAGACCAACATTTCCATAATTTTTATCAAAGTTACGAAGCTGGTTATTTTACGTATAAAAGTACCATTCATGACGATTTAGTCACAAAAAACAATATCAGCAAAGTCTAGTACTTTTTTTTTTAGATTTTTTTTAAGATGGTCAAGTCGAAAATTCTAAAAACTTCATAAAAAAATTCATAACTTGAAAACCGTGCAAAATCGCGGAACATACATGGGGGTGATTCGAATACCCCATGACACATGGGACCTGTTTTTTTCTTTTTGACGTCAATCTTCCGGCCACCCTGTATATACCTATACAGAAATATCATGTTAAAATTTTATAAAGATCGGAGCAGTGTAACTGTATTTTTGTCTCAAAATTAGTCGAGTTTAAGATTTTGATATAACAACATCTCTGCGCGTTTGTTTATAATCGAGAAGTGCGGCGTACGGCCGACGCAGCACTGATGCCCCCAAGGAAGCCAGAACATATCGCAAGAACGCTACCTTGGATGAAAATGTGCATTTTGAGGAAGAAGAAGGCATAATGTATGGTCCAGGCATCGCTGATTAGGGATAGGTGAGATTTTTTACGATTTGCATTAACAAAACTATTATATAATCGCGTTTTCGCAAAATAACGTTTTTCGACACCGCGTTGATGAGAGGGTTTTGATTTTAACAATTTTTTTGCCCAAAAACGGTGAAAAAAAAAATAGTTTTTCGTAATTTTTCAAAAAAAGTTCCGCCATTTTGTCAATTCAAAAATCAAAAATCATTCTATATGCGCTATAGCTATTAATATACTGAACCTAAAACTCTTTGCTTATTTTCAGACCATGCATCTCGGAGATTTCATCAACGGCGCACACCCCTCTCGTTTTTTGGATCATTTTTCGACCAACAGTTCCATTCTTATAAATTCAAAAAATTCAATTCTTATAATTTAAACCCATCAAAAAATTTATTGCAATTAACCCTTTTTTTCCCTCCGAAAAGAGTGTAGATCCCTTAGTTCAAGTCCGTTAACATTGCACCAAGACACAAATTTATTAATTTCATCATTTCATCAACAGCCTGTTTACGATTCATAAAGTATAAGCCAATCCATTGAAGAAATGATGAATGTACCCCAAATACTTCAACCTTCTTAAAAAGAAGGGAAAAACTAACGCGATCAAATGCCTTTACAAAATTTGTATATACCACATCCAATTGTGGACCTTGTTCTAAAGAGTCTATAGAAACCTTTTTAAAATAATCATAAACACAAAGCGTCACAAAGTGAGTCAGCACAATTTTTGAGAAGAATATTAGGTATTAAATCTGGTCCGCAAAAGGTATCACTATTCAGACTACAGGCAGCGCTAAGAATCTCCTCAGGTTCAATAAGAAGATTCCTTTGTGTTGTCGTTTTCAACTCCCTGGTTTGAAACATTTAAACCCACAATTTGCTGTAAAAATGTTTTCAGAATAAATTTGAACTCAAGCCAAATCATTAGAACATTTAGCAGGTATTTAAGAACTAGTTAATAAATCTGCAAATAATAAATAAAAGAGGAAATAAATAGATACACAAGACGGCAAACAAAAATCAACATAAATTATGTTACGAGATAATAAAATAGTAAAAAATTTATACTTGTGTTGATTAATAAATTATTTGTTTATTCATTTTTGTTGTGACATTTCAAAAATTTGATTACATTTGCGGCCAATATAAAACAATTCTTACCTATATACATATGTACCTATGAATTTTACCACTTTAATTTGTAAAAGGTGGCCTTAAGAAAGCATTTAGTCCATCCGTATAATAAGAAATTCGACAGACTAAGGATCCTGTGGTGAATAAAATTTGTCACCAATCAATTAGTTCCGTGGCGGACGTGCGTGAAATTCTGATGCTACCGAAAAGGCTGCACTAATTCCACACAAATGTTTCTGCGCCTCTCCAGATAACTTGAGATGAATCCAGACGGCACTATTCCGCCCAGAGTCACTAGTTCATTACATTCATTGGTGGAAAGACGAGTGGAACTCAACTACAATAAATTAATTTGCTACCATCCGGACTGGGGCGTGTTAATCGCTGTTGTGCCGTAAAAGTCTGGAAGGGAGCAATCAAATTCAAGTAGGGCCCATAACACACCGACGGAGCAATAGCGGCAAGCTGATCTCTGATTATGTAAAATAATCAAATAACAAAGAAGCTACCATCAGTGTAAATGTCCTGCTTAGCATTTAATTAAAGATAGGAGGCCAAGAGCAGCCGGGCTGAGCCCTGAGCGTACGCGGCCCACGACTAATGCGTATCAGCATTAACCTTGTCCGCTTCTCAATTATCAACCCAGATCAGGTATAGAAATAACAAGTGTAAAACAGTCTTCAATTACAACGGTCCCGGTATCCCCGGCAGCCAGGGCCGTCCGGCAGAACCTCCCAGCTTCCACTATTGATAGTGGGTAACTGGTTTACGTACGTACACGTACGGAGGAGGACAAGCACTAGGGTGGTGCGGCTTACACCGTACGTCCTGACCATAACATAAATTGGTCGTCTTCTTGTTTGCGGTGGTCTCTGGCCCTGCCGGGCTCGGTTGCCGACTACAAGACGTCGCCTTCCCGAGTCCTGTTCCTTAAAGTATTCGAGGGCTCTCCAGGACCACAGGCAGACGAGTCATTATGTGATTCGAGCTCCGCTTACGTGTTCACATGTGTAGCTCGAAGTATCCAGGGTGAGGCGCCTACATACGTATGACCAAGCTGTTTTCATCTTACGTTTGCAGCTTATCGGACTCGATCAGTTCCGATACCTTATCTCATTACGAGCGCACGTGCCTGGAATTTCCTTGATGTTGGCGCCTTTTCATATTCTCAAATATAATTCGAAAGCATAAAAAGCAAAAAACGCCCGGGGGATAGACGAGCGCATGGTGGAGGAGTGTGGGTGGCTCAGCCCGAGTCCACTTCAAGCAAAAGAGCCGGGCAGTTTCCAAGCTGCTCGGACAGTGGTTGAATGCAAAATCAGCCAGGCACCAAGTTCCCTTTATGTAAATTTTTTCTGCACTTTGTATGGTTTTCTTAATTTTATTTGTTCTCCCTTAGCTGGGACCAGTTTTCTTCAAAGAAGGGCGCTCTCGGTCTTGCGAAATTTCGGGAAAAATAAACCTAGCGCGTATCCGGGCACGGGCCAGCCCTACGCAAATGTCCTGGATGGACCTTGGCTCCTAATTAAAAGTAAGCAAACACTTTTTTATACGCTTGAACAAAATTAATTACCCTCTCAGTTTTACCCTGAGTTAATTTCCAATTTTTCACCCTTTGAATTTCGCAAAAAATCCCCTTACACTGCGTAGATCATGTTTACACTGATGAAAAATTATTTTTGCCCAACCTCGTCAGCAGGCATTAAAGCAGATGTACATGCCCTACCTTCGCCGATAGGTCTTAATGCCAAAATGTCATGAAAATAAAAACTGGCCAAAGATTACTGGGTTGCCACATACACGTGCATCCTATACAACTCTGAACTCCCACTCATCAGGATAGTTTCACTTGTGTGTTCCATTGCAACATTCAGGCAATATTTAATATACGTATAACATTTCTTTAAAAACCTGCGCAAAGGCCTAGTCTTATGGTGTAGTGTAGAATATAAATTTAAAATTGTTAAAGTATAAATATCTAAAGCTGGAGCTAAATTTTGAAAAGATTGAGTGTGTGTGTGTGTGTGTTGGCCTATAGCCATTAGTGTACATTACGTAACTTTATACACTGGTCTGGTGGTAGTGTGAATACTCCTCCTCTCCCTCCCTCCTCTCCTCAACCTACCCTCCTCCCGTGGGGTCGAATTGAAACAGACTCCTGGCAGGGTCATGTCTCTGCTGGAGTCAGGTGGAGAGAAGCATTCTCTCTTAAATAAAATACCAATGGTCATCGTGGGTTAAACCTACATAAAATAAATATGTCTGTCCAATGACACAGCTTGCCGGCTGTGTCTGGAACATGATGAAACTACATACACGTCTTGTATTGTTGATTCATAACAATACATTGGATTACTACTGCATCTGCATTTATGCCTGGTCAGTACATATACCTGTACCTACAACTGAACCGGACCTGATCATGTGCTTGTGTTATATATTGTCCTTTACTCTTCCATCCATATTGGATGTGTTATGCTAAATTTCCAAGTAATGACACCAGATTTGAAATTTACGACTGTTGACAATTGACGCGTTGCAAATCAAAAGGACCTAATGCCAAATTTCAATATGATATATAAGAAAGTCCCAGTAACAATCAAAAGGCTAAATGTGAAAATCTGTGAGTTGTTAGTTCCAACAGCATTTACAAGCTGGCAGAAGGTCAAGTCGACATATTGGATTCGCCATTTTGGAACTCTAAAATGAATGTTAGCCTATATGTCAAGTTGGCATATGAAGTATGTATCGGCCTAACATAAATACATACAGTATAAATATTATCAATCATATGTGATAAACGAGCAGATTAATCAATTTATTGCTCAGCAGCATTTGTGCAGCTACTTCCGAGTACTTTCTCGCAAAAAATCAAAAGAACCGAAGCAAGCGTTTAGACGTGATTGAATTGAAGGAATAGATGTAGATTATAAAAAGGCAGGGCTAGGTTGATCTTATATTCACAATATTTAACAGGCGGCTAATATTGTACACGACAATTTTCGTAGAAAACAAATCGTAAACGTTGTTTTTTTCAATGGTTTTATTATGTTCGATATACTACATATATGGGTCAAAATTAGAAGTTGAAATTGGACCCACTTGCCGTTATCTAATTGAGCTGAATTTTTGCACACTGCTTGGGTTCGGAAGACAATACAACGTTTTAAAGGAAAAAAATGTTTCTTCAATGGTATTTTTATGTAGGGTTGTTTGTATGGTTCAAATTTAGTTATTGAACTATAGGGCCTTTCGGCAAACACGTTCTCAGATATTCTCAGTTGGCTTACTCAGACGGCGTGTTCTCGCACATCGTCTCATTTTCACATTGAGCAACAAAAATGAACGCAGCCTTTGAGCAACTGAGCCATCTGAAATGGATTTTCTGTGTTTCATTTGTCTCAGTTATATGTTGTGTGTTGCGACAGCCCTCAAAATAATCTTTAATTTTATTTTATTAATTTTCCAAGCGAAAGTGCCTCTTCAAATCGGCATAATCATATATAATGGGTCTTATTCTGGTAAACACGACACGACTAGCCAAGACACTTTCTAAACCAAGAATTTTAGCATTGAAATTGTGCCTTGGACTAGTCGTGCCATGTAGAAACGACCACCAGAAAAATTCGATGCCAAAATCAGCTGATTAATCCAATTATCCTACCCAACTGAGACAACTGAGACAGTTGCTCAATATCTTGTCTCAGTTGTCTCAGTGAGAACGTGCTACCGAAAAGCCCTTTTGATCCACTTCCCGTTATCTAATCGAGCTGAAATTTGGCACACTGCTTGAGTTCTGACGACAATATAATATTTTAAAATAAACACATAGTTTCTGCAATGGTGTTCTTATGTAGGCTTCTTTGTATGGTTCAAATTTGGTGATTGCAATTTGACCCATTTCCCGTTATCCAATTAAGCTGACATTTTGCATACTTTGGTTCTGATGGCAATAAAATATATACAAAAAATCAGCATTAATTAATTAACTAATTGGCTGTAATTAATTAATTAGCATTTTATGGAATTTTAGATACTAGATTTTATATATTTTTGTTGAGTGAAGAGTAATGTATTTATGAAAGTAGAATAATTAGTAATTAAGACTAAAAAGTAAAGAATAAACAAATTAAAAACAATCCCAAAAGCACTAAAAAGTAGAAAATAATATTGATCAGGAAAGTTTTCAATATTTGTAAAAATAAAGCCATTGGGTGCTCATAAAATGTTCCTATTGAAGTTTTCCTCTTCGTTATAGGAGCACCCAGTCGTTTTCTTTGTACAAATATTGAACATTTTCCTGATCAGCTCGCAATCGTAGAGAAATTATTATTTTCTACTTTTTAGTGCTTTTGGGTTTAAAAAGAAAACCATTGTTTTTAATTTATTTATTTCACTCACACACTTCCCTGTTGCCACATTAACACCATATCAAGCGCATACGACATTCGGTTGCGTGCTCTAGAAATGAGTGAAAATGTCTTCTTTTGTTTCTATCAATAGCAAAGTAAGTCATCTGCTAAAATTAAGATAACTATACTTATTTCACAATAATATAGCTCAACCTCTTTATATTTTGCACTGGACTGACACGGTGATGACGATACTCCTAGAGGGTTCCTAGTATAACTATACTCATATAGTGCATTCATATAATTTTTTTAATGTATTGTTTGGAAGTACAAAACTCTGCGTCCTGCCACGATACAACCACGTGGCAACCATAACGACATATGTATGTACTGTACATACATATATGTATATGTTTATATGTTTTCAGGCAATAAGCAATAACATCTAAGTACGCCCAGCGGAGGGCACACTGAACGCCTATTGAAGCGCCCATAAACCGCTCTTGCGGGAGTAAATTATTAAAATTCAACATCAATTAGTCATGGCGACTACTTTTGCCTTTGGCAGTGATGAGAACCTCCGAGCAATTAGGAACTAAACTCACGCACGAAATCAACGCTATTAAAAATTTCAAAACCCCAGAAAATAGTTCAACAGGTCCTCTGGAAAACTTTGAAATCGCTGTAATTGTTTTAAGCCCCACCACCGTCAAGTAATTGCGCTGGTGCTCACTTGGGCACACCCCTGCCGCTCCCACTGCTCCCCGCACCAACGAACTGATGCCGAAATACGAAAACACTAATTTATATTGATCTGAGCCAAGTTGAGCTCAGCTACCTGGGAGTAATTAACATGCCTCACGTATGGAAAATTACAGGCGTCTGCATAATTCATGGCTTTCCCTCTTATTAAATATGTCAAATGCCAGTCCTACCGAAGATATCTTCCGATGAATAATTAACGGCCACGTATTTAGGAAATTAGAAAGGGCAATTAACACATCCAGGCTGTCACCCCCTGACTGCTGAAGGGAGCGCAACCGATCGCGGGATTAATTGAATTCCACGGTCGCTCACTCCCTTTGATAAATGATTTGCTTTAGTGCCTTATCCTCTTGATTTTTCTAACTAAAGCTGCTAGGCGGACTTTACAGGAAATTAAGATATTTTCAGTGGAATTTGAAAGAATTTTTCAGATGCTATTTCAAATATGCAATTCTCATTCCTAAACCATACGGATCGGCTATTTTATCTAAGAGTTTTTGGATTGTCTAAAAATTTCATTTCTTCTTTTTTTTGAGCGATCTTATAGGAATAAAGAAAGTAGGTACAGATGTCCCAGTTACACGGTTAATTAGTTCCGTGTAAGTTGGGGCTCAGGGTAACAGAAAACCGTGTAACTCGAAACTAGAAATTCATACGAAATGGGAGATTTAGTTCTTAGTGTAAAAGTAAAGTTTTTTTTTAGCGAAAAACAAGTTATGTTATGTATTAATGCAAATATGAGCGATATTCTCTCTTCGCGAAAAATTATCAACTAGGAGCCTGTTATTGAACCCGAAACGAAATTTATATGGACCACTATAGCTCATTATGAACTACGATGTCATTGTGAAGAAAAAGCAGCTCATAATGAGCAACCAAAATGATGAAAAATGAACATCATTTAAAGCAAAATTATGTATGAATGCCATCTCAAAGCAGAATCAAATTGTATTACAATTTCACTGCAAATCTACTAGCTGCTGCGATTGAAGCTGTTTGTTTTGAATTCCATGAATTGTTTCAAATTGATGAATTGAATTATTCTATCTATCTATCTGAGCAAAGGACCCGCACATTTTGTATGGAAAAAGTCTTTCGATTATATTGGCTGAATTTTTTGTGTGTTGACTATTTTTTAAAACTGATCAAAAGTCTCCGTGTGGGCACAACCTCCAAAATTTATTTATCATCATCATCAACAGGTACAAAGACCATCTGACATTTAAAACTATTATATAATAATGAACGGCAAACAAAAATTTGAAGAAAAGTTTTAACAAAAATTCTACTAATTTACAAATAATCTGTTTTTCAACGCTACTCGACTACAATGTAAGTCGATTAAATAAAAGAACAATTATAATTTCTAGACATGGTAGATACTGGTTCAAAAGAGCCATAATTGGTCCTGTGATAATTAGAGTATAGAAAATGTTGTCCTCTAGTCAAGCGAGGACGCGAGTTTATATTGGGATCGTCTCAGTGTGACCCTCCGAAAAATCACTGATTTTCCCGATTTTTTTTTAATGTTGTTTTCCCGATGTTTTTTTATAAATAAATACATTCATGACGAATATAAAATGATTTTCTTTATGTTTATTTATTGGGTGTATAATAGTTGAATAAATAGTTGAAATGACACGTAAAAAAAAGGTCCTGTACGATGTCCACGATTGCGGCCGCAATTTTGATCTGAAACAAAAATTTCAAAAAAGATTATTAATCTGTAGGGAAGTCGCTATTGCGCTATGGAGGGTTTTTTTTTTTTAATTTGACCAAATGGCGGCGGTTTGAACAAAAAGTATCGAATTTGGCCCATTTTTTCGACAGTTTTTCGTAAAAATAAATAGGAAGATTTCAAAAAAGCTTCCATAGCGCGATAAAGAATGACGTTAAAAATGTGCTCTCCAAATTGGAACTAGATATCTTCAAAACTCTTCCTTTGAGAGTGGAAACCGTTTTAAAAAACACCATTCTGAGGAAAACGCGTTTAAAGATTGAAGTTGGAAAATTTTAGATAAATCGTTTACTTATGATCAATCGGCGATGCCAGGTCCATACCATATCCCTTCTGCTTCCTCGAACAGCTCATTTTCGGATGAACTGAAATGCTTGGCCAGTAATAAACAAAAGGAATAACGGTCGAGCGGAGCGCCGAACGAGGCAGATGTCGCGCTCCGTTCCCCACTCCATTCCCTTTCTACAAGAAACGCTGTAGCGACTGTAATAATTTGAATTTCGATTTGACAATTTGAGAGAATGTTTATTACAGTGTATACTATCTGATAATGCAAAAAAATGATTTTTCGAAAATTTCACACTGAGACGATCCCTTAATAAGTTTCAAAAGATTAGGTGAATTTATAACGCCAGTAACGATATCATGCATACATATAACACTTGCTACCTCTCTGCGTTTAGAGAGAGACGTCAAATCTAAGAGCTTTAATCTGTCCTTGTAAGGAGAAAGATTATAGGGATCATTCCACGCTAGATCTCGCAGGGCAAAGCGTAGGAACCGCTTTTGTACTGCCTCAATTCGGTCGATGTTGACTTGATAATGAGGCATCCACACTATTGTCGCGTATTCCAATATAGGACGTACGAAAGCGCAGAACAGAATCTTGAGGAGATAAGGGTCAGCTAGATCCCTAGACCAGCTCTAAATAAAACCAAGCATTGAATTAGCCCGATTTATAATGTTATTAATATGAACTCCAAAATTAAATTTTTTGTCAATAGTGACGCCAAGGTCAATAACGCGTACTTGTCGAAACAAAGGAAGATCGTGTAGGGATGATCTAAAGGGGAACTCTTCCTACTAAACGAAATCAGGTTGCATTTTCCAATGTTCAGCTTCATATGATTTTTGGAGCACCATTCAGAGAACTTAACAAGGTCCTCTTGCAGTCTATAGGCATTTTGTAAGGATTCGATCGTACCAAAAATCTTCAGGTCATCAGCGTAAGCTAAGATATGTGCATTTTGAATTAGAGGGAACAAATCATTAACGAAGATTGTAAATAACAAGGGCCCAAGATGACTACCTTGTGGAACCCCAGACAACACGATAACACTGTCAGACAAGGTGGAAGAAAATTTAACCTTAAAATATCGATTTGTGAGATATGACTTAATCCATTGAACCATATCGATGAAGCCAAGTCGCAGTAATTTAAAAATTAGCACTCTATGGGAGAGTTTGTCGAATGCTTTGCTAAAATCAGTGTATATGCAATCAACTTGTTGTCCATTTCTAAATTCGTTATACAAAAATTAGAGAATTCTACTAAGTTAGTCACTGTTGACCTACCTTTAACAAAGCCATGCTGCTTCTCAGATAAAAAATAAGTGCAATAGAAGGTCTGATACTCCGTTATGATGGACTCAACAAGTTTTGGGATAGGGGACAGTTTAGCAATAGGCCTGTAATTTTCAATAAAATTCTGTTACCCTTTCTTAAAAATAGGAATAACGTAAAATAACTTCCAAATATCAGCGAAAGTACATGAACGCAACGATAGATTAAACAAAAACGTAAGGGGCTCAACAAGTGAGGCACCACATTTATGGAGGACAACACCAGGAACACTATCGGGATAATCCGAGTAATCTTCGTTAATTTTATTTAAATAATTTAAAATATCAGTTCCATAGAAAAGATATTTTTTTTATCGTATTTTCTTGAAAATTAAGTCTACAGCGCACTGAATGGAACAAGCATTTCTCAAACTTCAACGCCTAAGGGGTTAAATGGTAATGTCTCTGTATTTCATCACTGCGGTGTTATCTGGGATATTTTCGAAAAATCATCGTAGAAATGAATCTAAGTTTAAACTTTCGAATCACTTTTTGGCTATTTTGATAAAAGGCAGAAGTGAGCCAAGATAATTATCTTTAAATAACATTAAAGTTATAAGAAAACGCTTTTATCAGATAGGTAGAAATTGTTTGCTTATTAAGATACTTACACGTGGAGTTGTTTCGTGAAAACATTGAAAACAAAAGTTTCATCGAAGCACATTCGAAGCCTTGGCACGGAGAAACGAAAGGAATAAAATCAAAACACACTCGAACATCCTTAGTTAGTGTTTCATTTCCCAAAGGGCATGTATATTTAATATCTGACCAACAACGGAAGGAGACAGATCCCAGTGTAGAAAGTTCCAATTTTTATTTATTCAAGGCGAGGAAAGGGCGTAGGCGTAGCTCACGGAAGAAAGCAAACGTCTTCCCAGGGACGCAAAAAGGATTGACCGAGACGGTCCACATAAATTTCAAATAAATTTCCTAATTTTTCTGTCTTATATTAAGAGTGAGTTTTGACAACTAGAGCCCAGAGGATAGCTTTAATAAGCATTCCCATAAAATGTACATACGTAATCTTTACAAGACCACTCTTAGCATCCAGACATTCCTGGGAAGTTTTGGGGAACTTATGTAAGTGCCCTTTGGACACGCAATAGGAAGAGTATTATCCGAACTGACCACAGTGGTCTTATTCGTGCTTTACATAAAGCCTAAACACATAGACGCGCCAACGAGGACAAAAGAAGAAAAGAGCGAAAAAATCGAATTAATTTAAAATCAACAACAAAAATTGCTCTCAACCCTTCCTTTCTCTCTATTAGAAAGCATTTTTCAAGTCATGTCCTTCCGCCCGTTTCACTTTTCTTTGTTTCTTTACAGTCCTTTTGTGTAAGTTGCTGTTGTTGCCTTTTCCCTCTGTTTTTGTTCTTGTGCAACTTTTCCACCAAGCACTCACCCCCCGACTACTCGCCTGAAATCTTCAACTGCCCACCCCTCTTAAGCTCCTTTTTCTCAGCCCCGGGTATGCTTAAAAAAATACACAAAGTATGACGGCAGGCAGAGGTCGGGCCTGCTACGAAAAATGCCTAAAACTAAGACGGACAAAACTTTGCCGGAGAAAATTTTACAAGAAAGGAAAAATGCAAAAAAGGAAATTCTTACAAAGACTTTGGTCTTGCTGGTCATGCTGAGCAGTCCCGTCACGGCCTAAGCTGGTTTGAGCTATGGAGGTGCCCGAAAGGGTTCAGATGTAACTTGCATTAGCAAAATTGGTTAATGTCGACGGCGAAACAATTTTAGTGAAAGTAACAGAAAAAGTCCTTGGAGACAGGATTTTCCCATTTTCTACGGTAATTCAAAAGCGGAGCTCTCTCCAGAAACTGTTCCGGTTGTTTAGCATTTTCATTTGCGCCTTTGAACGGAGCTGGAGTTTCTTCGCTGAGGACATGCATGGAGAAAGTGAAAATGAAATTTCCTGCAAGCGCCTATTTCTTCTAATTTATCGCATCCCACAGAGATGCCATGATTCCATTTAACTTTAATTAAATTAATTCTTGTCTCTTCTCGACATCGATTGCAGAACCCTGTCGTCTTAATTATCGGTATCAGCTAAATAATTATAACGAGTGAATCCGGACAGTGGTAAATCGCTATAGCCTGTAGATTACTAATAAGTGCTAAAACAACAGAACCCTTTTACCGTTCGTAATCAAGTTAAAATGTGAAATAATAAAAACCGGCCAAATGTGTATACATGTAATTCTGCAGGTTATACTGAAGATGGCTCTTCTGACATAATTTTTAAAAAAAACTACTTTCCTGCAACATATTTAACATAACCTAGTTGAACGAATTAGTTCAGATATTTGACAAAAATATAACACATTTTTGGCAGAAAGGACCTCGACCATTTTGTATGGGAACTGGGTTTCGGCCAAATTGGTTCAAATTTAGATATGCTGTAGCTTTAATCATCCTGAACGAAATTCTCCCTGGGCACAAAACCCAAAAATCAAGTCTTGAAGAGCTAGAGTGGTTGAAATTGGCTGAGAAACAGTACCAAGTTACATCATTATGCAATGGAACTAACTCCATATCTGGCTCCCTAAACATTAGTATATACGAGGGGATAAATATGGCTGTAGGCATGTGTGTATACCGCCAGCATTATTGTTACCCCAAATGCACCGCGGGGAGAAAACATGGTCGGAATTTGCACACCATTATGGCAATGATAAGTGCCGATTGAAGCCGTATGTGCATTTCTCGTCTGCAGCATATGCAGGTAATCTTTATATCTCATACATAGCTCACACAGATGATCTTTTGTCTAACAAACTAGGTACAGGAACGGTAATCACATTTCCTCCTACCAGAGACTGACCTTGAGTGATAGCTGCGAAAGGGTCATCGGCAAATGCTCCAAGGGGCCGTGAATTTAAACACCCTTCGAAAGGGTTTTCCAATAAGTACGTTCGACTTTTAAATGTAAATAAAACAAGTTGTGTGTGAGACACCCACCCCATTTTTATTTTATTTAAAAGAATATTTTATGGCATCAAATAAGGAATATAACGTCGTTCAAATGTCCGCCGTGGCTTTGCTTAGTGGCAAGTATTCAAAAGGTCCAATTTTCGACGACTTTGTCACATCAGTCTTGCGGAATTTGCTGGATTATCGTTATGTTGACTTGGAGGGCATCAATTGTTTGCGGTATATTCGCATAGACCTGTGATTTAAAATAGCCCTAAAAGAAGAAGTCTAAAGGCGTGCTATCGCACCAAACAGTGACTATCTCAGGATGCATTTGGTACTGGTGTGTCTCGTGTGGATTGGTATCGCCCTAAATAATATACTTTGAGTACCTGGATAAGTTGGATTTAATACGGATTCAGACACAAGTTCCGACGCATTCTTCGCAGAAAGGCCAAGTTTGTGTGAACGGCGAGAAATTGACTGCCGCGGGGTTGCTCGTACACTCTCACGTATAGCAGTGATGTTTTCATTATATCTTTCGTTTCGATGACGTACGGGTGTTGACTGACTGTTTTTCGAACCGCTTGACTCGAATTTTGCCACCAAACGTCGAATAGTCGAATCGACAGGATGGTTGTGGCGTGGATAAAAATCACGTGATGCGCGGAACGTTTCTCGAACGGAGCAGTGATTTTAATATTATAATAAAATTTGATGATTTACACGTTCTTCTACGGTATAACCTTCCATAGTGACTTTTCATACACTACTGAACAATTTAGAATAAATTTGACAGATGTTGATTTAACAACACGGCCGATATAACCTAAAAAATTTCGAGCACCTATATTGAAAGACTCTCGCGCAAAGAGCGTAAATATTTCCTCGACCGTTAAGATTTGGTTACCAACGAGTCTTCCCATGTGATATTTCAGGCAGTACCATATTGAAGTATATACCATGAGATCGTCTTTCAATTGGTGAAAATGTATTGCAAGTTCCTTACATGCTGCTCTAAAGCAGGTAGCATTGTCACTAACAAAAGTGTGAAAATAAAATGATTAAATGTTAATTAAATTGTGTAATAAAATGTTAAATGCTGCTGATTTAAAATCCATTCCAAATTCCAGGTGTATGGCTCTTGCGACAAGAACACTGCTATGTATGTTTTGTAGACAGAACCCGTGTAAGCTACTCCGGCATAACTAAACGGTTCTTTTTGGGAGTTATGCCCATTAAGACTTTTATTCAGAATGAGGAAAACTACAACATATTGTAACGAAATTTTACAGTCGAGCGGCTAGCTGACAATTCTCGGGGACGTAAAAGTTCAAAAAATTAATTGAAGCGGGCTCGAACCGCGGACTCAGGCATGGAAGTTCGGGTGCTTTCCACTACACTACCGAAGGTGATTTTAGAAGTGTTCGAAAGGAGGGAGCAAAACTTGCTACAGGGTCGTAGTTCCGGCCACATTAAGAAAAAAGCACACCAGCTCGAATTTTAGAATTCAATTTAATGTTTGTCTTCAAAAATCATTCAAAATCAATTTGGAAAGCTTAGCCATGTTCACCATTATCGCCCGCATACTCTCGATCTGATCCATCCAACGATCTTCTCCTTCACGGCAGTCAAACGGGAAAAACTTCTAACGGCAGGGAATTGGAGAAGTCGTGCCATTTTGCGTTGGTAGCTGCTGATCGGGCAAAACCGGGCAAATGCATTTCACCTATTGCAAAATGCACTTTTTGCAACAATGTCTAGATTTGAACCAATTTGGCAGAAGCCAATAAATCCATCAAAATCCATCAAAACTTTCTTCGATATCAATCCTGGCGGCGGCGACCAGGATGGCTCGTCTGAATTGTAATGTTACAAAAGTACAAAATCGGCGATGTAATTGGCTGACATTGTAACACAGCTTTTGGATGGAAAAATGATCCCAATTCAAATTTCAGCTACTAATTCGAAAAATCCCCCAGGATTGTTTGATTGATCGATTTTTTGAAATGCTGTCAAACCAACCAAGACTGGCCGAATTGGCTGAAATTTGATTTGGGAGCATTTTTTGGTCGTCCGTAAACTTGGATGAAGGAAAACCTAAAACTTCAAAACAGTCTGTTACATTCCTAACTTTCGATGCATCCAAGTCATCGTAAAAATCCAAATATTTTGGCCGTAACTTCCTCCACACTTCCTGACAAAATTCAAGAACAATTTCGTCCCCTGTAGTTCTACCATCTCCTTGCAATGCTTTTATACTCTGCAGATCTGCATTTCTGAAGCTGGTATTTTCAAGATTTGCATACTTGAACACAATAAATTAAAAACAGAGGGTGTCATCCTAAAATAATCCTTCAACTATTGTGGACCATTGACTGTGGACTGTCTTCTCAGTATGTACCATTGCTTTCCTAAAACAAAATTATTTTAAGGTTATTTATGATATCCATGTTGATATTAGCATACCAAAAACCAAATTTTTCGATATACTATATATATATGAGTTTGAAGAGCAGCAATTAAGATGTTTCACCTTTGGAAATGTCTCAGAGCATTTCTCATATGTTGCTTCTTATTCAACTCAAACTTCCGCTTCAATGAAGATTTTTTATGGAGCAAATCCACATAGTTCCCTAACATCAATAATAAATCTTTCTCCATATTTTACCAAAAATCACAAAAATAACTTCACGAAATGAGACTCCAAATTGACAAACGAAAATGAAGTACGAATATGTGTCATCGCATCATTATGATGAAGCTCATAACGACGTTCTTCCTCATAATGAGGTATAGTGTGTCAATAGCATAATACCTATTAAAATACAGAAACTACAAGACTATGTGGTTCCCTCGATTTTCAAAAGCGGTAAGTTTTAAAAACGTGTAAGAGTGATTTTCAACCCGAAGGCCGACGAACAAGGCTCGCGAAGGACTTCAGGTCGATTTGCCTACCTTCCTTTGTGTTAAAAACACTCGAGCGGATACAATACAGGACACACACTTGCAGCAAAATTTCGACAGAATCTAACGCCTTCAAAGATTATGAAATTATTTTAACCTTCAACAACCTTTCTTGCTCCTTACAAAGGGATATCCTAAAATTCTTACTAAATATGTAATTCATCACACATAACTGTTTTGACTATGAAAATGTAATAACTTTATACATTAATAAATTGCCTTAATTCTGTTAAAAAATAAATTCTAATTATTTTGATTTTTTTTTATTGTTTGTCTCTGAAAAGTTACTGTGTTTCTGCACCTTATGAATGTGTAACCCTAAATTCGTACTTTAGCCATGAGTTTCTTATTAAACAAATAAATGTGCATATTCGCTGCTCTGTCCAACGAGGGATGAACCCATAAGCTAGATGCAAGGTGCTTAATGAGCACATCATTTTACTTCACTTGACACGAAAATTTCGTAGCGGTCATTTCCCAGCAATTTTCAGGGATAATAACCACCTCGCCGATATTATTGACAGCGCGGCAGGAACCCTTCGTTTTCCCAGCCCTATTCTGATATCGCACCTCTTCGTATTCTCGGTCGACGCGACGACCTCCTGAGTGCGTCTCCTTGGCAGTGGGCAGAGGAATTCCTGTGTCCACTCATACCCTAAATTTGATTTTCTAAAACGTCTCTACTTAGTACACGAAGGTACAGGAATGGTATGTTGGCGCACAGTACAGGGGCATACTATGGGATGCTTAGGGCAGTACTTCGTCGGCAATCTCCAGGGTATCGATTTGCTGCCCGGGCGAAATGCTTTTCTCGTCCTTTACATCTTACAGCTCAGTAGCTCACATAGCTACAAACGTGCATACGCCACTATGCTTAACTTATCGTCCGTACCTACGTCCTGTATATGCATACACGCACTATACACGTGTATAACATACGCATATCCTTTTTGTATACGCCCGAGATGCTGGTGCTGGACTTTGGCGACTTATATTTTGTGAATATATTTAGAAAATCTACATATGAAATTGGATTGGATCAATACTTTATATACTTGAAATTTGGAGATGGTGGCAGGGTGCAAAAGGGGATTTAAATGTGTGGATCGCTTCATATCCAGCTTGTGGGGGATGAGCACGGGGATGGACAAAAACAGGCTCCTCTACACTAGTATGCTGATGAGAAAATTAAGGAGGGCGAAGGGTTCTCCATGATGACGACAATGATTTAGAGTGGACAACACAGAAGATCGATGGCTTCTTAGTTTGCATACGCAAGTTTTAGTTTAGTACAGTTATAGCGACACGACGAAGCAACCATAGAGGTGTGTGAGCGTGAATTAGGATGATTTATAATATTTTCTACGAGGAGAAAAGCTTTTCAGAAATGAGAGAATGATTTGCAAACGCACGTTTGATTTATATGGCATTTATTATATAGAGCGTTACAATAACATTGAATTTTCAAGAAATTAAAAGCAAAAGCATTCTAAAGGTACAAGAGGAAAAACTCGACAAGCGTTTAAAAATGACAGTAAGGTTTATTGCCAAAATCGCGGGACTCTATGAAATAAAATCTTAATGATGGCTCATGCGGTTGCCAAATTAGAACAATTTTGATATCTTAGTACTCTTTGAGATATGAAGATTTTGTGCCTTGAAAATGTTCACAACTTGCAAAGTACAGTATTTTTGGTCCTACCTTCTATTAGCCATTGTCATTGTGACGGTGACGTCACCGAACACGGCCTTTATTGAAAAAAGACAAATAATTTCATGAAGTAATGCTTGCCTTGGTTATGCATAGTTTATGTACATAAAATAACCTGAAATTAGTTGTTGCTCTGCTTATGTTTGTAAACATCTAGACTAGATGTGTATTGTGTCCAAATTTTTAGCTTTCCTGGGCCACATTGGAAGAAGACGACAGACTAACGCTAATGATAGCTGATGAGCTGATAACGTAGTATATATATATGCAACTAGTTAACACATTTAAGTAATTTAGACTTCATTAATTTATGATTATATTTTATTATAGAAGTAAAGGAAGATTTTTTTTACAGCACTAATGTTTCGATGAAAGTATTACCTATAGCTCCAATTCTTAGTGTGTTCTCAAGGTACTTATCAGATATGGTTCTCGATCTAGTTTAATTTTTCGTGTGTTTCATCCTTGAGATGACATGAATAACGTAACGTATCCTTTAATTTTCGCGCAGACTTCGTTGCAAAGTGAACCGAGTCATTTGGATCCCATTTCCATGACCATATGCAGGTGCTCTTCCGATTCGCCAAGATAGTGAAAAAAAGTCAGCAAGGGAGTGTCTCCGTTCCTGATAAAAACCAAAATTGACTTCTTTTTGGCGACTTCGACTTCTTGAAGTGAAACTGCTTCAATGGCAGTGAATGGGTCTGAATCAAACCAAAAAATGTAACATTTCCCTTTCTCTGGTAAACGTTCAAGGGATTGCTCTGGAAATCCGTAATGGGAGGTTTTCGGGGTCGCTGATTTCGAATCTGTCATTAAAATTTTCAAATTCACAATGGCGGATCCCATATGGCGACCGAAAAGTTAAACTTCATGGAATTCCACGAAAATCCGTACTAGGGGGTATTAGGGGTCGCTAATATCGAATCTGCCATCAAAATTTCCAAATTCAAAAATAAATAAATATTTTCTTAGAGCATGAAGTGCTGGAAATTGATAAATAAAACAAGTATTATATTGAATTAGAAAAACTTTTCTTCAATTAAAATCCACATAACCATTTTCTAATCCTGAAATAATACAATTGTCAACAAATGCAAAGAGAGCAATGCATAAAATCAATTGTTTCTGAAACCTAGGGAACTTCACTTCTAACGCGCGAGATTCTCACGCAGATTTTTGTTGAACCTATGTCCTTATTTGACGATAAAAATTTATATACCGAAAAAAATTACATGTTTTTCCAATGAAATGAATGTCGACAAAAAACTAGCACTATAAAATGAACTTTTATTGTTCTGCACTTTTACTTGACCAAGTATAATTGCGATGCGAAATGATATTACAGAAAATGTTGACGTATCACAATATTCTAACTGTACTTCTAGCTAGTTTCAGACTGCTCCTTCATGAATCTTAAAAAAACCATTAGTAATAAGAGTGAGTGCATAGCAAGGCGAATCTATATATATAAAAATAAATTGCTGTGCGTTAGTCTCGCTAAAACTCCAAAATGGCTTGACCGATTTCGATAATTTTTTTTTGTTCGCTTTAATAAAGGGGAGGTTTAAAAAAAGAAAATTCGGGAAACCCCAAAGGAAAAGCCAGAAAATCGAAAAAATCGAAATTTCCGTTTTGTATAGGAAGCGAATTTTCCTTCAAACTTCAAGGAATCTTTATGAAAAAGGCAATTGGAGGTTTTAGGTGTCGCAGATCTCGAGCTTGCATTCAAAATTTTGGAATTCAAGATGTCGGATCCAATATGGCGACCGAAAAAGTTAAACTTCAAGGGATTTCAATGAAAATCCGAACTTTTGTTTTTGGTATGGGTTTTTGGGGTCACTGATTTTGAATCTGCCATCAAAATTTTGGAAATCAATATGGTGGATCGATATGGCGACCGAAGAGTTAAACTTCAAGGGATTTCCCTGAAAATCCGCACTAGGGAATTTTCGGGATCACTGATTTCGAATCTGCCATTCAAATTTCCAAATATGAGACCACCCCTACCCCGCTGGGAGATATAGGAGAGGGGGTGCAATAAGGAGGTGGTGTAAAATGAAGAAAACTAAATTTAATAATAATGTTGGAAAATATCTAAAACATGTGCAAAACGCAAATAGGAAAACGCTGGGTCACATAGGAGAAGCGGTGGTGCAGTAGGGAGGCGTTGTAAAATTAAGGAATACAAATTTAATAGTATCCCGGGAAACGCCGGGTTCGGGCAAGCTTGTTTTGATATATAAATGTATGAAATTTGCGAAGAGTTCCAATAGCCGACCCACTGTAATTAGGTAACATACACTGATTTTAGAAATTTCTCTTTCTAATTATATTATATATTCTAGCGTACTCACTCTTTCTAATCATATTATATTTTCTAGCGTACACGCAATTTTGAATATATACAATAATATTTAAGAATGATTTTATGAATCTCATCTCCCATTTCTGAAGAACGTATTTTCAAAAATTATTCACCTGTATGGTATACACATACACACATACACATAACGCATGCCAAAATAAGTGTGGTGACAGATCTCACCTAGGCATTCAAAAACTTGTATGGCAGGGGAGTAAGGCTGAACTCTCTTCGATACTTTTATTTTCATCTTTTCATCTTTTATTTTTTACCTTTTCATCTACTCAACGTAGCGACACCAAACTTACGCCAAACAACTACTATCTCAATGTCCTTCCCGAAAATGCTACCAATGTTACCACCTCTACCACTGCAAGTACAGTTGTGAAAATGAAAAAATTTTCTAAAATTTCCGGAAATCTTGGTTTTTCCCACATTTTCTCCGAAAATCATGAAAATAATACACTTTTTGTTATTTTTATTAAGTTGCCCGTATTACAAAATGTTCATACGTAGAAACCGCTTTGCGGAATATGAAAAATCCGAATTTTTAAAACCCTTTATCTCGACTGGTAATGTCACTGCGTTAAGTACATAGATCAAGAGATAAAAATAAAATAATAAGCATACCGAATTTATGAACCCTGTGAATCGAAAACGGTTGATGTTCAAAGATAATAATGTGTATACTGGGAAAATATCAGACAGATAGATAGATATATATTTGAAAGAATGATATCCACATACAATAAGAATCTTATAATTACAGCCAGAATTTAAATTCATTCATCTATAATAGTTTTATGTAGTCTAGCAGAAGGAAAAACAATGTAAATTTTATGTAGATATG
Source organism: Neoitamus cyanurus (assembly GCA_947538895.1). Taxonomy (NCBI): domain Eukaryota; kingdom Metazoa; phylum Arthropoda; class Insecta; order Diptera; family Asilidae; genus Neoitamus; species Neoitamus cyanurus. Next base: position 9,348,957 of record OX384547.1, read on the forward strand.
AAATATTTGGGAAAAAAACTTGTTATAGAAAAACCCAATGAAATTTTGCTAAAAATTAGGAGTTCAAATGTTAAAACTTAAGCCTACTTAAAACTATCATTACTACAATCCATTTTGACATAGCTTTAAAATTAAAGGGTTGTCTGAAAACGAGCAGTTTTAAAAAATTTACTTGCAATTCTGTTTGCTTTCATGTTTATAAGCTCTATTTCCGCGATATCGTATAGTTCCGAGGTGGAGAAGTGCCATGGCAGATTGAGGATCATCTTAAGTATTTTATTTTGTATGGCTTGCAACTTATTGATATGGCAACACGCGCATGGAAACCATATGGGGGCACCGTATAACATAAAAGTTTGGAAAATTACTTTGTATATTATAAATTTATTTTCCACATTAAGAGTGGACCGTCTATTAATAAATGGGTATAGTGTTTTTGTTAAAATGTTAGCTTTAGTTTTTACCATATCTATATGCTTAGAATAAGTAAGGGTCTTATCAAAGGTTATACCTAAATATTTTGCAGAATCAGTTCAAGGGATATCGCATCCCTTTAAATTTATATTACGGTTAGGAAGGAAGCGTGTATGGCATGGGTTTTGTTTAAGTTCACCATTATCTTCCAATCATGAAAATATCTACAGAGAATCTCAAGGCCTTTCTGCATATTATCACAGATATTAGTGGCGTCTTCATGTGTACTAAAAATAGCAGTATCAACAGCAAAGATTGATGAGAGGCACTGCGGGATGTAAGAGAGATCAGATGTAAATATATTTTATAGGATTGGTCCCAAGACAGAGCTTTGAGGAACCCCTGCTAATATATTTTTGGCTATGGAGATTTCAGGTGCGAGGTATACCTTGAATTGGCGATTTTCTAGAAACCTTTGAATTAAACGGGTTATATGATGGGGGAAATTAAAAATCATCATTTTGTGTACCAGAGCATCATGCCAGACTGTGTCGAAAGCCGACTGGATATCAAGGAGTACGAGTCCTGTAGATCTTTTTCTTTCAAAATTTTCTTTGACATGTCTAGAGATCCTCACAACAGGCTGGGAAGTATTATGTCCTGATTTGAAACCAAATTGTTCGTTGGGTATTGTGTTATTCGTGTCTGTAAATTTTACTATTTTGATTTTAATGACTTTTTCTAGGATTTTAAAAATATTGCTTAAAAGGCTTATTGTCCGGAACTGGCTGGTTCATCTGCAGGTTTATTTGGTTTCAATATTGGAATGACTTTTGCAGTTATCCATGTTTTTGGGAAGTACGATAATTTGAGACAAGAATTGATTATAAAAGTGAGGTATACAAGCCCGCTCTTAGGAAGCAATTTTAAGCTTAAATTGGGAATTCCATCAAGCCCAGGAGTTTTGTTTGGTCGAGACTGTTTCATAATATTTTTTATTACTTTACGGCGAACGTGACAACATTGCATCGAGTTCAGTTTTTGTTAATCATTTTTATTAATTGACATGCCCTCTAACTAGATACATAAAAAACGGACGCTAGGAGCTCTAATCCCAAAATAATCGATAAAAAAGCCAAAAAATAAAGGATTTTTTAAAAAATCTTTAAAATTTAATATCCCAAAGCTAACTGCTTTTAACCGCCACTACTGATAATACCGGCCGAACATACTTTTTTTAATGTGGTTTTTTGCAAAAAATATTGTAACTGTAATATTATAATAATTAAAACGATTTTGTTAGAAGAAGAGTCAAATTTGATTTTTAAAAAATATTGATTTATTTAGGTTTTATTTCATTTTTCCCTTAAGTGATCAATATTACCCGATTTTACCCTATACTTATTTTCTTTGAGTTAATTTTCTTAAAATATATTTTAGTTGTTTTATTACATAAAATAAAGATATAAAAAATACTTTTAAGATTTGCTAAAAAATTTAAATTTAATTTTGAGAAAGATCAAAAAATTAAGCTCTTACGAATGGGTGTATTTATTTTAAAAGTAGATACGTATAGAACCTTTTATATGTAAGTCCAATTTCCACTTTGCCGTTTTTTTCTTATGTATGGGATACAAATATTCTTCTATAACTCTTTTTCTTAATTTATATATCAATATCTCCAACCTTTAAGGCGATGAGCTTAACAACATATTAGGTCCGCAACTAAGTTCTCGCTGTTTTTTTTTATGAATATAAAACTTTATTATGAAAAAATGGTTACAAATGAGTTATTCAAAGTACTGCCCATCGCTAGCGACAACCTTTTCCCATCTTTCTGGCAGAGCTCGAATACCGTCACGGTAGAAGTGTTCGTCTTTTGAGGTTATCCATGGATCAAGCCAATTTACGATGTCGTCATATGAACGGAACTCCTGATTAGTCAGAGCATGTGCCATCGAACGGAATAAGTGATAATCGGACGGCGCAATATCTGGGGAATATAGCGGGTGGGGTAGGACTTCCCATTTGAGTGTTTCTAAGTAGGTTTTGACGGGTTTGGCAACGTGAGGCCGATCGTTGTCGTGCTGTAAAATCACTTTTTCGTGCCCTGATCGTATTGTGGCCGCTTTTCGCGCAGTGCTCGGCTCAATCGCATCAATTGAGTTCGATACCGTTCCCCAGTGATCGTTTCGTTCGGTTTCAACGTCTTTTCAGCGTTTTCGAAGATTTTCGGCCTTCCTTCACGCGAACGGTCGTCAACATCAAAATCACCGTCTTTGAAGCGACGGAACCAATCACGGCACGTTGTTTCACTTAGAGCAGCATCTCCGTAAACTTTTTGGAGTTCTCGATGCGCTTGAGCCGCCGTTTTCTTCGAATGAAAAACGAAAAGCAACACTTCCCCGCAAATGACGATTATTTGGCACATAATCAGACATTTTCACACAACCAAAAGTATATGTTCCAAAAACAAAATCACAAATGTATCAAAGCGGCTTGCTTACCATATGTCTAAGCTTGGTTCATGACGTTTTAGTAATGCTATAATCGATCAACTCTTACTACTGGAGCCATCTATTGAAAAACAGCGGGAACTTAGTTGCGGACCTAATACATATTTCAAAATCGTCGAAATCAAAAATGGTGTGCACTTTGTACAAAATTACCGACATAACTTACTATTTCTGCATCTTTGGGGTATTGAAACACCTAAGCAATGGGCCATAAGATACTGGTCTATTCCCTACTTTATTGGAACCACACAGGGGAAAGAAAAGCCAAAATGGAATTACAACAAACTGTGAAAGAGATGTGATTTTTACGGTCACTACTTCCATGGTCCACTGCAGGACATTAAGGCGGAGGCGTTGTCCTTATCTCAAATTTATTCAACGTAAGTGATATTACACTTAGTCGAAATATTTTACGAGCCTGGCCGGGTTTTATTAGCTCAAAAGCTTCAAAGTAATTTTCCGTTGCCTGCATCAGTGGCAGTAAAAGCAGCAGAGCAGCTCCAGCTCCGGCACAGTAGACATATTCGGGGCGGATTTCTCACATATCCGGACCTAGTTGTGTTAAATGGGCTGTATACCAAGTGGCACATCTACTAAATTTTGCGATATAGTTCTGACGCGAGAAGTCATAAAACTGGACCATAAAGCACGTTCCAATTCAGAATCGGATTCGCCGGTTGTTCCGAATAGTGGCACGGACGCCAGGAGCTACAGTCCGTATTATCACGAGTCCTCCTACGCCGCTCGACATGAAACTTTCCAAAATTTACTACTATACACATTTTGCCGGCTGGCATCAGTCAAAAAGGGAACTCCGTCAGCCGGGTAAGCCGGGTGCTCTCTTGTTGTACATTTTCGCACAGATGGGGTTATCGTTTATGTACCCGGCCAGCAAACGTACGGGACTCAACGATTTCATCTTGGCATCGGCACGTTGTATTATATGCTGACTGTTGGCATGGACTTGAACTTTCCTCACCCTTCCGAAAACGTCTGGTGTTTCTCATTTAACGACTTGTTTGGCATACATCCAGCGGAGACCCCTTTCTTCCTAGCACGTAGAGCAGACTCCCTTACAGTGCTCCTGTTTTTTGGTAGCGGATGGAGCTTACTCATTGTTTGCCTTAGAGGACAGGGATTTGCTTGGCATGGCAAAAAGGAGGCATCATTCATAGCTGCGTCGTCCTCTGACTTCATTTGCGCCTTCAAATTTCAAGCAATTGATATTTCGGTCATTTCTCAATTTTTTCCCCTCAAAAACTTTTGCGATTTCCACGCAAACATGATTTTTTTTTTGTCAATGTGTCTTCGTTTTATTTTACAACTTGCAAATCATCCTTCATTTTGGCTTCTTTTAAAATTCAAATTATTTTTGTTGGAAAGTCGTTCCTTACAATAATTTATGCATTTTTAGGGTTGATACAGAAAAACTAGGACTACTATAATCAAGGCATATAAGGTAAACCATCATGAGTGATTAATAACGGATTTAAAACTTAATGCCTTCAAACGTAAGCTTTCATACGACTTGTCTACCTAGCTATTAATTACAGCCCTATTGGGGGTTATCGTGCAAACGTAAACGCGGACAAACTTTTAAACGCACAATTTTCGTATCGCTATGAAAGTAGCAGCGGAAACGTCACACTGTCTTTTCGAAAATAATTTTATGTGTGTCGTTCAAAACGTGCTGCGACAGTTTGCAGAATATTTCTGAATCGTCAAATTTTGTTAGCGGCAGTTGGTGGTTTTTTCTTTACGAATGTTGATTTCAATTTTGAAATATATAATTAAAACGCACATGTTCCTAAAAGGCAAAAAGTAACAAATCAAGAGCAGTACCGTCATTTGGGAATAACTATGAAAAGCAATCCTGAAATTGCTCAAGGATTCACAACAGAAGCACCAAGTAATACTTTTAGTTTCTGGGACAAGGCTACTGGGAGTAACTAAATAGGTGCACTAGTTAGAACAGCAGAGAATAGAGATTTTAATGCGTACTTTAATACACGTATATTTTCATTGTTTCATTCTGTTCATTTTAGGTACGGACAAATTACAAATAGTTTGTGAAAAAGAAATTAAGTCATAACAAAAGGGAAGCCAATTCAATTGTTGATGAGTCCTATAAACAAATAAAGCTGAGCACACTTGAAGAAGATGTTGCAGCCTTATTATTATTAACTGATCAAATTATAGAGTTAGCAGAAACCAATGCAATGTGATATTACAGATATACAAGTGCTCTCGGGAGCTACGCCCATATGGCACGTCGGCAAATACATTTGGTATACATTGTGAGTGATTTGAAAGAAAAACAGTTGCTTAGACTACGCTACTTGGTATAAAGCTGAGAAGGTGAAGCAATTAAAATACAGTGTTTGAGAGCAAATAAGGGGGAAAAAACTACTTAGACTACGTTACTTAAGATAACATACAAAGCAAAAAACAAACTACTAAGAAATATATAAGGTAAAAGGAAAGCAAAGCAAAAAGCACAAGCGCGATATATCAAGATAGTTCAATTCTACAATAAAGTTTAATTGGTATGCTACTTACTAAAATCCTATTTTCTAATTCTAGGTGCGGCTCTCTAAATGGGGATTAGGTACTCCTAGTATGCTGGGCACCAACAACATACTGTACAGCGGAGTCGTACAATTCCGCATCAATATTAGCACGGCTCATTAACAACGTGAAAAAAGATATGTAGTAACAATTCATATATATAAAAAAAAAGAGACAATAAAATAAAAGAAATTCAAGTTATACATATGCGCAAGCAGAAGCTTTTTCTTACTCTTTTCTTTTTTTCCGTAAGCAACAATTATGGTAAGGACTAACTTACAGTTTTTCAAAACATCAAAGGAGCGGGAGGACATCGATCGCTGCCAGCAGGCAGTGCACACATCCTGTGGCCCGTCCTGATCCGGAAGATCTTACTGCCGTTACTCCTTGACAGGTCCTTGTTGTAGCATCCAGTGGGTTGATGGTCATCCAGTGGGTTTGGAGGAAAGATGACTTGGCCTTCCAGTTCGCCTCGAACACGTCCCGTATCACATGGATGCTGCATCTCGAGGTGAAACCTGCCATCGGTGGAGGTGTGGGGGAGGAGGGTGGCAGGGGAGCGTTTTTTGCTGCTTCATCTGCGAGGTCGTTTCCCCAGATCCCAACGTGACTGGGGACCCACTCTAGTTTGAGTCTTCCTCTAGCATCGATGATGGACTGCCTGATCAGATGAATTAACGGTTCAGCTGGTGTGGGGTTGTTAACCGCTATAGCTGCCTTACAGTCGGAGAAAACTATTGTTTACCCCTCCGATGACTGTACCAATCCAATAGCCTTCCAGATGGCAAAAACCTCAGCCTTGAAACTGGAGCTAATGGTCGAAAGGCCATAGACTGGGCTGGTGTAGGTGGAAAAGCCCGGATTTAGATCCATCCGTGTAGATCCTTGACCAGTCCGATGTTTGGGCGATTCTTTCCAAATGGCGCTGTTGGTGTTCAGGTCGGTCTTTTTTACTCCCGTCGACTGGCAGGATGCGGCGTGGAGTCTGGGCAAGTGGGGAAGGGTATATTTCTGGCGACTCGCAGGGGGTAGGTAGTGTAAAACCCAGGTGGACGACCATTTGTAGTGCCGAGGTGGCCCCAGGCCTGGCCAAGCCCGCCCGAAGACGCATAAGTGTGTGGTGGGCCTAAAAAGATGACTGAACATCCAACGATAATGGCCGCATTAATCGCAAAACACATCAGCATTCAACAATCTTTATGTGACCAATTAACAAAAAACCTTAATGCTATTGTAGAAAACAATAAGGGTATGTCTTATAAGCTTAGAAGAGTATATAAAGCATTAGAGGAAAATAAGGAAGTGCAAAAAAAAACAATTTAAAGTTCAAGAAGATACCGTTAAAGAAAATCACCGGCACAATGTACAAATAGAAAGTTCAACTCGGGAAAAGTTAGAAATTAAAAATAAATTTCGATTTAGAAATTCTTAAAATGGATATGGAAAGAGACCTTTAATTTCACCGTGTCGTGGAGGCATGTTAAGTTTGATTTCACCATGGAAGAATATTGTTGTTTTTAAAACGGTTTATACTTAAATTTTTAATTTATGTCTCATTCTCATTACATTAATTTCGCCATGGAGGCCTTTGAAATGCTTTATACTTTAATTCTTGAGCTATATTTCATTAGTACTTAACTTCACCATGGAGGCCTTATAAGATTTTATCAGAAAGCCAAATTTTATTTTGTATAATGCATATATTTTCAAAATAAACATGAAAATTAAAATATCTTTTATTTTTATTAATCACCGAAAGAGTGTGCGATACGACTTCTCATTTCCCCATCCTCTTCGTAATAAGACGAAATGTTTGCCACATCATTTGATTCTTCTGTTGATGGTGAACTTTCTTCCAGGACGGACTTTTCTGTTGAGATTCCGCAATGAAGGCAAGTATTGTTGACAATTTAATGAACGATGTTGTAAATAAAATAACTCACATTATTGAGAAATCTTTAGGAAAAAAAAGTATTAAAAGTTAAATCAAAGAAAAAATGGTGCACAAATGGTATAACTGTATCTATATATAAAGAAAAGGGATGAATTGTATAAAATAGCAAAAAAAATCAAATGATCCAAGAGACTATGAAAAGTGGAAAAGGTATAAAAATATACTAGTCAAAACGATAAAAAAAGCCAAAAATGAATTTAAAAGAACAAATATTGTAAAAAAATTAGGTGATACAAAGAAACTATGGGAAAATATAAACTCTATTAGAAATGAGAACAATTGTAAATTAAAATAAGAAATTAAAGAAATATGTCTACAAAATGTTACGCATACAAGACCAGCATAAATAGCAAATTGTTTTAATGAATATTTTGCGGGAGTTGGCAAGGAATTGGCAGAAAAGATTCCCCCTCATCCCTGCGAATACCAAGGTAAAATAAATGAAAAAACCATTTTCCTGAGACCAACAAATGATAAAGAGATAGAGCAAATTGTTAAGTCTCTAAAAAAGAGGAAAAGTCCAGGTTATGATGGGATAACTGCCGAAATTTTAGTTAAAATACTACCTTTCATCAAAGAAACCTTAGTTAACATAATTCCCCATATATATGTATACTGAAGGGCATTGGCCAACGGCAATAGTTATACCCATTTATAAAGCAAAAGAAAAAAATTATATGAAAAACTATAGGCCTATCTCATTAATAATAAACATTAGTAAAATATTTGAAAAAACCTTGAAAATAAGAATTGTGCAATTTCTAACACAACAAAAAATGCTATAATATATACTGAACAATTTGGTTTTAGGGAAAAATCATCAACTGTGAAAGCTTTGATAGAGCTAGCTGAGCTCATATATTCTGCGTTAGAAACCACAACTCCTTGTATGGCAATGTTTATAGATTTAAGTAAAGCTTTTGACACTGTCAACCACAAAATACTATTAGAAAAATCAGAAAAATTAGGATTAAGAGGTTTAGTTAATAATTTAATAAAAAGTTATTTATCTGGAACGATTATAAAAACGAAAGCAAATGAACACATAAGTGTAGAAAAGAAAATTAATGTAGGTGTACCCCAGGGATCCATCCTTGGACCACTATTATTTATAATATATATAAATGATATAAGCAACTGTACAGCTAGAGGTAAAGTTATATCATATGCGGATGACACAGCAATATTTAACACAGACAAAACCTGGGAATTGCTGCAAAAAGAGACAGCAGATGACATTCAAGTAATGGTAAAATGGTTTAATTCAAACAAATTAACTTTAAATTTAGAAAAGACGCAAATAATGCCTTTTGGCTGCTATCGTGATAGCATCCCTGATTTCAAGGAGATAAAATGTAAAATAAATAATGACTCAAAATATATACAAAGAGCAAATAAAGCTAAATATCTGGGAGTCACTTGAAGTGGGATTTCCATGTCACTAATTTAATACTAAAACTTAGAAAAATGCCCTTTTTATTTTCAAAAATTAAGGAATATCTAGGGACAAAACAATTACTACAAGTATACTATGGTTAAATTTATTCAATGATTCAATATGGAATTGCAGTGTGGGGAGGGGCAAGAGAAAATGTACTGAAAAGCTTAGAAATAGTGCACAAATCTATAATAAAAAAAAGATTTAACATGAGTACAACGACACCTTGAATCCAATTATACAAAGAAACTGGATTATTTAGTGTAAAAAAAATCTTTTATGAAAAGCCTGTAATTTATATTGTAAAAAATAATGTATTAGAAAGAATGCAAAAATCCCATAAAACAAGATCTAATACAAAGATTACTTTTATGGTCAAACAATACCAGAAAGAAACTTGTAAAAAATCATGTACGTACATAGGAAATAAAATAATAAATTTGCTGCCCGAAAATACGAAAGAAAAAATAAATAGAAAAACTATACGAAAGGAAGTAATAGAATGGCTATGTGAAAAGGATGAGGATCAAATAGTGAGATTACTGAAAAAATATAAAGAATGACATTGTAAAGAATACAGAGTATGCTAAACTTAGTATTTAAGATGAATATTTCTGTTCTTTATAATTTTTCTTTTTAAATTTTATATTTTCTTTGAAGTCGTTTATAAATTCTATATTATGTTTTAATTCTATTTTTGTATTTTATAATTGTAATACTATGGGAAGCGGACAAGTATCATGTGATACTTATGCTTTTATACATTCTTGTAAAATATGAGTTCTGTCTGTATAGCTAACTAGCTAAGATAGTCAATATTTGTGTAAGTCCGATAAACTCCGGAACTCTTGAACAGATTTGGATGCGAGTTTCAGCTACATTTAGAGTTTTTTTGTAGGAAGTCTTTAGGCTACATACGTATATCATCACGCTTTACTATCCGGAGCTGATCGCTAACATACATATTAAGGGTATTCGTAGCATAGACAAAACTTATAGGGATAACTGTTAATCGGAGATGCCTTTTTTCTCTTTCTGTTATTTCAGTTCAGGTGGAATCAAGACATATTTGCACTTAATCAGCGTAGAGATGAACTGAGTAAAAAAAGTGGACCTATGTAGTATTGAGCCCTGATATCCCCGACATGAACTCTCGCAAAGGTAGGTCTTGGTTTATACCCGTATAATATCCAGTTGGACGATGGTAAATGACATAGAGCTACAAAACCATCGTTTATGTCGTTCATTTGCCGAGAACTGCTGCAGAGCTGACCTTTTGCTTTATTGCAAAATTGTGTTCATTAGCCTCACTTTTTTTTTAAAAGGTATATTAATAAAAAAAACTTTTCTTCTGGAGTACAACTAATCCAAAAGAGACTCTAGAGATCCTATTAAATCCCGAGAAATGTACCGTTTTGTGCGGTTTATACAGTGATATCATCATCGGTCCTTATTTCTTTAATAATGTGGGAGAAGCTTGCGTCCGGCTTATAGATATCGTTACCGAACCATGATCAATTCATATTTGTTCGAAAATATAAATCGCATGATCCTGGCGAGATATGCTTTAAACAGGCTGGTGCTACATGCCGTACAGGGACTCAAACCATCGATTAATTGAAATAACGATTTGGCGATAATCTGATTTAAAGAAATGGGCTTGTAAATTGGTCTCCAAGATCTTGTGGTCCAATATCTCTCGACTATTTCCTACGAGGTTACGTGAAGTTACAGCAACACCCGATGGCCTGGAAGTCTACATTGTTCGTGTTATTCTTGATACGAGTGGGTGGAATTGCTCGAAAAATTACCCTTAATTGTGCTGGCAGAATGCGGTTCATCAAGAACAGGCATGGCCACCATACGCCCGAAGTTGATTTTAAATATTAATGCCATTAAGTCTTTCAATTAAATATTATGTTTTATATTTTTTTATTTAATTAAAAGTTCTATCGGGCTTAAGAAAAACATCCATTAAAATCAATTTACAAAAACCCGAATTAAATCGAACATTTCAAGCAAAAGCAACACTAAATGAATATCTCTTGGTATACATTTCTAACGCCCACACAGCTAGCGCCAGATTGCAATTATCCCCAACTTGTATTAATTTGCTACCCCTTCCGCTCAGCATTCAATTCATTCATAACCAGAAGTATTCAATTAAGTGACTAAACTCACTCCGTGAGAAGTAATTGCTGAGACTTTTGGCGAAATTGTTGTGCTGGGCCTCATATCGGCAACGTGTGTCCGGCCCATCATCTGGCCCGAGCACTTTCCCTCCACTCCACCCGGCCACCTCGCTCTTCTCTAATCATAAAAATTTCGCAGTACGTCCAGTTAATAAAAATATGTCGCCCCATAGCCACAGCTGGGTTCGATTTCATTCCTCGGGCATTATTTCATCTCCCCTGGCCGCTGTCCTGGTGCGTGGCCCCCCCAAGAAGGAGAAGACTCCGGCAAGAAGTTTTATCCTCTGGCTCGCTTTATGTCCCTGATAAGTTTTGCGCCGAATGTGTCCAACACAACGTGGTAATGCTGGAACAGATCCTGGCGAATTTAGTGTCAGGAGGGCGATAGACCGACAGAACTTGCCTTCATATAATTCACTGGACTAAAAGCCGAGAATAGAATTTTCTGCCGCCCGAGATATTTTCATATTGACTTCCTTCAATTTCTCTTGGAGCAGCTGCAGGTGTTCTTTTCCGGAATTTAAACGAATCGCTTTAAGGTGAAATTGTTTCATGTTATGCAATTCAGACGAAACTCTACAGTCGATAGGTTTTGAGAGCACAAATGAGCAAACTAAATATAAAGTGGACAATTTCATTCTCCATAGGTAGATAGACAAATGTCCAAGTAAGAAAAGGCTGATTTTATTTTTAAGCCAAAGTACTTTAATCGTGTTGAGAGTTAATTTTCAAGAGGAATCGAAAACGCGCAATGTAACGAAAGTAGTAACTACTGATTTTTTCACTGCACAATAACGATAGCGATATTTGATATTTAATTTGCATGTAATGTGTTCCAACGATCAGCTTATTTGAAATATAGTGCTTAATAATACAAATTCAAAATGGCGGCTCTAATGTGACGAACTTAAAGTGAAAAATATCTTTATAATTTCATAAATGTTGACATTTAGAGTTCAATAATTTCAAACGCGTTTTTCTCCAAACTACTTTTTCCAACACGGTTGACATGATTTCTCAAGTTCTATTGAACCAATTATTATTATTCGGCGTGGAACTTCTTTATATATCCCTCTATCGTTGGAACTAGAATTATGTAAAAATTTTGTTTTTTACTATTTTAAAAAAATTCAAAACTTTGAAAAAAGGGCAAAAACAGCCGCCATTTTGTGAAAGAAATTGTTTTTTCCATTTCCCTAGTTCAGACGATAGCCACATTCTTACTGATTAAGAATCATTTTTCTTTTCTTTTTAAGATCACCAGAAGGGTTGGAATCATGTCAGGAAGGTCGCACCCTAGAATACCCCCTTAAAGATACGGGGCTGTAGATCAATGGCGAGAGCTATGGACTGTTCTAGTGGTCCCGGGTTTGAATCCCACATGATTGAGATTGTTTTGCTTTCTTAAGAGTCAGGTTATATGTGTAGCAGATATGAAGAATTCGAATCTTACCGGAAACCACACAACGACTTTACGTAAGAATGCAATTAAAAGCTAAATCTACTGAGAGAGATTTTGAAATTTACGCTTTTAAGTCAAAAGTATATTTTTAATTTAAAAGTGTTGGTTTTTCATTAGCTTATTTAAACATACAATTTTGAAAAATGAAAATGAAATACAATCTTTTTATGATAATTATATGTTATTATTAAACTATTTAACAATGCAAAAACATTTTTTTTAAATAAAAAAAGAAATATTTTAAGGTCATTTCTGTGAGGCGAAGTAAGTCTCTTTAAAACAAAGTAGGTGCCTCACCCCCCTGATTGCTCCTTTTGTAATCATCTGAAATCAAAATTCCAAAAAGATTACTATTCAGTAGGGTTGTCATTCTGGCCCGTAGCAGACTCAAAAGATTTGAGTTAAAAATAGCAAAATGACGGCCTTGTAAAAAAAAATTTCAAAAATCGACGGTTTTTTTCGGTTTAAAATCGACATAAAACAGAAAGTAATGAATAAAAACATATAATTTTGGTACCAACCAGAACCATTCATGTGTAGAATATTGTGTTAGAATTTCAGCCGAATCGGTCCAATAGTTTATTTGTAATCATCCGGGCCGACGGAAAAAAAGTAGTTTCGAGAAAAATGCGTTTAAAGTTTGGAGAAGAAAATTTTCATTGAGGTATGAGCGCCGCAGCTGCAGGGTACGCTCTCCCCTATTATTGGCTGTAACTTTAAAATGACTAAGTGTATCCGGCTAAAATTTTCACAGTATATTCTCAACTTATCATACTTTGAAAATATGCAGAGTATAGGGTACCTCCCGTTGACCAAGATAAAGGTCTCACAGCACAAGTAAAGAAAAAAGTCTGAAAATCGTTAATTTGTACTTATGGCATATCACATGAAAAAATATTTTTTTAAATTACAGTCATTTATGTAATTTGCGGAAAATATTCGGAACGCTTAACGCGCGAGTCTGACTCGCACTTGTCTGACTTTTTCTATATAGAATATTTATTTCATGTTTATTTTTTATTGTAAAACATTCTCCGTTTCGTTGAAGAATAAAAACATATTTGCACTTTAGCTTAGCTTATTTCATTTTAGGCCAGTCTCCCCTACTTCTCATCAATTATGTACTTAATTCTTATGCGCTGCATAAATCGATATACCTAGTCAAGTGAAAGATAAGCCCCTTTGCCTTTATTTAAGGTAATATAATCAAATTGGCAATTTTATCTAGTTGAAATCTAATGATACACCGATACCAGAAACTCATTCGAGTGTAAAAGTGAAGCCGCTTTCTAGGAAATATTTGCTCACCTCAGTTTGCACAACTAACTGACTCTAGGTTTCGACCAATTCTTTAGGGTTTAATCATTGGTTCAATAACCTGAGGAGGTTAACGTGAAATTAATAGTTCCTTCACCTTTTGAGAGTGCAACTTACTAGTCACGTGAATCTGAAAGCCCTTTTTCTGTTGACGTTTTTTAAATGTATCCGCTATTTCAGCAAGTTCATTAACCCAAATATAGTGCATAGACACACTGGCCGGCGCCGGACTTGCTCATGAGTTAATTTCAACTAGGGGGAATCGCGGTCCGTTTGCAAAATACATACATACTATCAAATTTCGAAGTGGTGCACAAGAAAGGTACGTGAACCTTACATATTTCTCAGAATCAAGAGTTCAACGACAGCAGAGGTATTCTAATTAATTAACCCTTGTAGAGAGCGATCACTGTCCCCAAGACCCAATTGATTTTCGAGATAAAAATAAAATGATATAATACAATGTATATACCTGGGAATTGCTACAAAAAGAGATAGCAGATGACATCCAAGTAATGGTAAAATGGTTTAATTCAAACAAATTAACTTTAAATTTAGAAAAGACGCAAATAATGCATTTTGGCTGCTATCGTGATAGCATCCCTGATTTCAAGGAGATAAAATGTAAAATAAATAATGACTCAAAATATATACAAAGAGCAAATAAAGCTAAATATCTGGGAGTAATCTTTGATTGTCACTTGACGTGGGATTTGCATGTCACTAATTTAATACTAAAACTTAGAAAAACGCCCGTTTTATTTTCAAAAATTAAGGAATATCTAGTATACTATGGTTTAATTTGTTCAATAATTCAATATGGAATTGCACTGTGGGGAGGGGCAAGAGAAAATGTACTAAAAAGCTTAGAAATCTATAAAATCTAATAAATCTATATAAATGCACAAATCTATAATAAAAAAAATGTTTAACATGAGTAGAACGATACCTTCAATCCAATTATACTGTGGGGGCGTTGTGAAGAGGATGCTTTGATGATGAGGTTGGTGCGTTTAGCTCTTCTTGATATCCCCACAATTCTTGAATGAAGCAGCAGGATATTTCTTGCACCTGGAAACTTTTTGGCTCCTTTCATACAAAAATGAAACTCACTACTTTTCGTTTTTACTTTTAAACTTTATTACACGACCTTGCCTATATATCTCCTTATTGTGAACTGTCATATTTTCTATTTAAATTTTATTTCCTCTCCTCAAACCTACTCGTATCAAAATTTACAATCAAAATCCTACTTCTCTCTCTCGTTAGTTTACAGTGAATTTCGAGTATAATTTACAGTAGTCATAGCGACCTTCTATGAATCCTAAAGCAAACATGTTCACATAATTAAACTTTATTTGAATTTACTATTAGTGTGTGGCCGAGGTGTCTCACGTTACTTTTGCGCATATCCGTTCTTTCATAAAATTCACAATTATAATTTTGCGATATACATCTTATCTCTGCCCGGTTTTTAGAGTAATTTAGCTAGTCGGCCACAACACCCCCCTTCCAGCGATTTGCCCGAAGCGCGAAAATAATTTTGGGTGGTTTCTGGAAGTTCTTTGAATTTAACTCTCTTGAAACTCTGTTTGGTGGAAATTGTGTGGGGTGTAAATGTATCCGTAAATATTGTGTCTGGAACTGTATGAATTTCGTTTGCCACTGGGCAATTCCGTGAATTTGATGACGAGACAGGCGCTGGCTGTTCTCCTAATGTACATGTGTTAATTTGTGTGTTTGTTCTCTCCATCGTTGGATTTGGATCTTCGCTGGTTATTGCTGTAAAATATGGCTTTAAACGGTTTATTGATATGTTAACTTTCCTGTTTTTAATTTGAATAGTGTAGAAACTTGGTTGTCTACTGACGATCAGAAACGGTCCTTCGTAACAATTTTGAAAAGTGTGTTTAGAAGCATCGTTTCGGATGAAGACATGAGAGCAGGTTTCCAATTCTTTAAACTTGAAAAATTTAGGTTTGTTGTGGTTTGTTGCCGAAGTGGGTTTTATATTGGTGAATGAATTTCTTAAATTATTGATGAATGAACTTTGTGGAATGTACTGCGAATTTTGCTGTAGGAAATCTCCAGGGAGTCGTATAGATTGACCGTAAAGTAGCTCGGCCGGTGTTGCTGAAAATTCCTCTCTGAATGCAGTGCGTAGACCTAACAATACTGATGGTAACATGTCGGACCATGAAGTATTTTGATGCATTTTTAATGCTGTTTTTAATGTCCGATGCCAACGTTCCACGAAACCGTTTGATTGGGGATGATACGGAGTTGTCCGATTGTGTTTGAAACCTAAGAATTTTGATAGTTCTTTGAAAAGGTTCGATTTGAATTGTCTGCCTTGATCTGTCACAATAATTTTGGGTACTCCATAACGGGTAATCCATTCGCGATAGAGCGCGGCTGCACATGTTTCTGCTGTTATATTTGCTAGTGGTATTGCTTCAGGCCATCGGGTAAAACGGTCGATGACTGTGAGGCAAAACCTGAATCCTTGTGACTGTGGAAGTGGACCTATAATATCCAAATGAATGGTTTCGAACCGATTTGTTGTTGTGGGGAAAGAAGTAAATGGAATTTTAACATGACGAGAAATTTTGTTTTTCTGACATGCCAAACAAGCTCTACTCCAGTCCTTTGTATCTTTGTTAATCGATGGCCAAAAGTATTTCTTTGTTATTGTTTTGTTTGTTGACCTAATACTGGGGTGTGTGAGATTATGGACAGAGTTGAAGATAGTTGTCCTGAATGTGTTTGGGATATAAGGTCTGATGTTGTCTTTTGTATGTTCGCAAAAAATTTGCTTGTCGGTTCCCAAAACTGGAAATTTAGAAATCTTATAAGATGAGTCTTTAAGCAGTGTGCTGAGTTGAGTGTCTGTTTGTTGTGCATCTGCTATTGCTTCAAAATCTATTGAAGGTGGAATGTGTAGTTCTTCAACTCTTGATAAGGTGTCTGCTACTATATTGTGTTCACCAGAAATGTGTCTTATGTCTGTAGTGAATTGGCCGATGAAATCTAAGTGTCTGAATTGTCGTGGTGTAGCTTTTTCTGGATTTTGTCTGAATGCAAAAGTTAGTGGCTTATGGTCTGTGTATAGTGTGAAATTTCTACCTTCCAAATGGTAACGAAAATACTTAATTCCAGCGTATGCTGCTAATAGCTCTCGGTCATAAGCGCTGTATTTTTGTTGGGTGGTGGATAATTTCGTCGAAAAGAAACCGAGAGGTTGCCAAGAGTTTTCGACTAACTGATTTAGAGCGGCGCCTAAAGCTGTATCAGAGGCGTCTACAAATAATGCTAATTGAGCATTATTGTTGGGAAACGTTAAAAGAGTAATTTGGGATAACGGTAATTTGACATTTTCGAAAGCCTTAATTGCTTCCGGCGTCCAGTCAATTTTCTTGGTCCCATCTTTTTTGCTTCCGGTGAGGTATTTATTTAGTAGTAGCTGATTCTGAGCTGCGTGTGGTAGAAAACGTCGATAGAAATTTATCATGCCAAGAAAACGTCTTAATTCCTTGACGTTGGAAGGTTGACTAAAATTTTTAATGATCTCCACTTTCTCTGGAGTTGGTGTAATTCCTTTGGAATTAATAAGGTGCCCGAGAAATTTCACTTCCGATTTCATGAAGTTACACTTCTCAGTGTTTATTATTAACCCGTGGTCTTGGAAAAGTTGAAAAATTTCTTTTAAATGGTTGATGTGTTCCTGTTCTGAATTTGATGCAACTAATACGTCATCCAAATATGTAAAGCAGAACGGTAATTTTTGAAGCACAGAGTGTATAAATCTCTGAAAAGTTTGTGCTGCATTTCATAGACCAAACGTCATTCTAGTAAATTCGAATAAACCGAAAGGAGTGCAAATTGCAGTTTTGGGTATATCTTCCGGTTCGACCGGGATTTGATGATATGCTTTGGTTAAGTCCAAAGTTGAAAATATATTGCAATTTTGAAGATGGAAAGTGAAATCGTGAATTAGTGGTATCGGATAACGGTCGGGAACTGTAATAGAATTTAGACGTCGGTAATCACCGCAAGGTCTCCATTCACCATTTTTCTTGGGTACCATGTGTAATGGTGAGGACCAACAGCTGTTTGAAGGTCTGCAGATACCTTGATTTAAGAGAAATTCAAATTCCTTCTTTGCAACTAAGAGTTTTTCGGGGGAAAGTCTTCGAACTTTTGAAAATATTGGCGGCCCATTCGTTTTAATTTGGTGTGTCACCATATGTTTAACTGGCTTGGTAAAACCAGTGTCCCTTGTAATGCTAGGGAATTGTTTGAGTAAATTTTGAATTTGTTTGTTAATAGTTGGTTCTATGAGAACCGAAAGCGTATTGAATGGCCCCTTAATTATTTTTCCATTTGACTTGAGATTTGTTAGAGGATCGATTAATTTTCTGTTGGCTAAATCGACTATTAAACCATAGTGGAATAGAAAGTCTGCTCCTAATATAGGTTTAATAACGTCGGCGATGAAAAATTGCCATTGAAAATTTCGTCTCAAACCCAAGTCCAATGAAAGAATTTTTTTTCCGTAAGTGTTGATGGACGAAGAGTTTGCTGCCGAAAGTCGTAAACTAGACGGTGGTAATTTATTGTCTAGCGGAGCCGGTATGACCGAAATGTCCGCTCCAGTATCGATTAAATAATTTAATTTAGATGTTCTATCATAAATGTGCAGGCGACTGGTGTAGGTGTTCTTATCATTCGTCGCCATTAATGATAAATATTCTCTTTTTTTGACTGTTCCAGAATTTTGAACGTGCATGGTGAAACACATTTTGTTGCTTTTTCTGAGAAGTTAGCGTGGTACCAACACCAATTAGGGTGTTCCTTTGCTTTAGAATTATCCCGTTTGAATTTTGTCATTGAATTATTTTCTGAATGCGCAGAAGAATGTCGAGAACGGTAATGTGGAGAATAATTTCGTGATGGCCTGGATTTTAAATTTCGGATTTCCAAAGACATTTCTCTCACTTGGTTAGCCAACTGCTGAACTTGAACTGTAAGATTTGCTAAAATGCCTTCGTCTACTCGTTGGGTAGAACAGGCGAAGACTGAGGGTTTATTATTTACTTCAAAAATTTTGTCAGCACATTTTGCCAAATCGGCTAATGTGTCTGAGCTGCACGACAATATTACCCTCATATTGTCAGGCAGTCTCTGCATCCAGAGAGTCTTCAGAACGTCGTCACTCAAAGTCCCGTTTGATAGGTTCCGCATTTCTCGAAGAAATTGTGAGGGTGACCGGTCACCTATCACAATGTCTCCCAGAAGTTGATTTAACTTAGCTGTTTCACTAGCTCTAAGGCGTGTTATCAATGCTTCTTTAATTTGCGTATATGGGTTTCGCGTATCTGGATTTTGTATAATATCACTCACGATTCGAATCAGATCCTCATCCAACGCGGAGAGAACATGATTGAATTTAGTGACTTCCAGAGTAATTCGAGAGAGTTCGAACTGGGCTTCTAAACGCTGAAACCAGAAGTTCGGCGCAGTTCACCAGAAAGAAGGTGTTGTCACTGTATATGCAGCAACTGAGACTGGACCTTCTTCATTACCAACGTTACCCGTGTGCGTCAACGGGTGGTGGATTGAATCACCACATTGTTGCATGACTACACTTTTATTAAAAAAAATTTCTTTTTCAAATCTGAAAAACTTTCCGAAAGAGAACGCGAGTTAACTTTTAGAGTAACGCAAAAGTAACGCATGAAACGAGAGAGGATGTAAATAGGTGTGAAATTTTTTTTTTTTTTAGGACAATTTGTTTTTGTTATATTCAAAAAAAATATTTTGTAAAAGCTAGCTAAATTTTGTCTACTTATCTTTTAACTTTTTTATTCTTTTTTCTTTTTTCTTTCTTCTGGGTTCGAATTTTGTTTGTATTAAAGGACCTTACCACGGGTGGGGGGTGACTTTAATAATGTTTTTCTGTTTTTTAAAACGACCCTTACCGCTGGTGGGCGGTATCGTTTATTTAGTGTTAATGTAAGTGTAAGTGTACACTTTTTTCTTTCTTGAAAATCTGCGGTTTTTCGCTCTTGAAAATTTCAGGTCGTGTTGATTGGTTGACTTGTAGGCTGTTGATTGTCGGAGCTGTTGATTGGTTGACTTGTAGTGGTGAATTTGCTGTTCCTCTGTCGGGGTAAATTTGCTGTTCCTTGTCGGGGTAAATTTGCTGTTCCTTGTCGGGGTCACCAGTTTGTGGGGGCGTTGTGAAGAGGATGCTTTGATGATGAGGTTGGTGCGTTTAGCTCTTCTTGATATCCCCACAATTCTTGAATGAAGCAGCAGGATATTTCTTGCACCTGGAAACTTTTTGGCTCCTTTCATACAAAAATGAAACTCACTACTTTTCGTTTTTACTTTTAAACTTTATTACACGACCTTGCCTATATATCTCCTTATTGTGAACTGACATATTTTCTATTTAAATTTTATTTCCTCTCCTCAAACCCACTCGTATCAAAATTTACAATCAAAATCCTACTTCTCTCTCTCGTTAGTTTACAGTGAATTTCGAGTATAATTTACAGTAGTCATAGCGACCTTCTATGAATCCTAAAGCAAACATGTTCACATAATTAAACATTATTTGAATTTACTATTAGTGTGTGGCCGAGGTGTCTCACGTTACTTTTGCGCATATCCGTTCTTTCATAAAATTCACAATTATAATTTTGCGATATACATCTTATCTCTGCCCGGTTTTTAGAGTAATTTAGCTAGTCCGCCACAATACAAAGAAACTAGATTATTTAGTGTAAAAAAAATCTTTTATGAAAAGCTTGTAATTTATATTGTAAAAAATAATGTATTAGAAAGAATGCAAAAATCCCATAAAACAAGATCTAATACAAAGATTAATTTTATGGTCAAACAATACAAAAAAAAACTTGTAAAAAATCATGTATGTACATAGGAAATAAAATAATAAATTGGTGCCCGAAAATACGAAAGAAAAAATAAATAGTAAAACTATACGAAAGGAAGTAAAAGAATGGCTATGTGAAAAGGATGAGGATCAAATAGTGAGATTACTGAAAAAATACAAAGAATGACATTGTAAAGAATACAAGGAATGCTAAACTTAGTATGTAAGATGAATATTTCTGCTCTTTATAATTATTCTTTTTAAATTTTATATTTTCTTTGAAGTCTTTTATAAATTCTATATTATGTTTTAATTCTATTTTTGTATTTTATAATTGTAATACTATGGGAAGCGGACAAGTATCATGTGATACTTATGGCTTTATATATTCTTGTAATATACCCATAAATAAATATTAAATATTAAATGTTCAATATCTTTCCTGATACACATTATAGAAATAAGTTTGGCTTATCTTTGTTTCATAGCCAAGAACATTTAGGAAAGTAAATATTATCCTTAGCCGAAAATCTTCAAAATCTACCATATTATGAAAGCCACTGCCCAAACAAAATTTCCTCATGTAATGATGCATTTCAGATTAATTGGTGATAATAAATAAATAGTTATTATGCATCGATATATTTGGCTAACATGTTAATATTGCTATCACTCAGAAAAATTCTTTACATAAAACTAATGAAATGAACTCTTTGTTTTAACGAAACTGTAATTTTCATAAAAATAACATAGATCTTCGTAAAATCAGATCAATCTACTGATACAAGAAATGTTTTTATTAGTCGTACAAAATCCTAATTTGATGAAGCAACAACACCTCTTTTAGTTCAACGAAAAAAAAAAATAGTTGAAATCGACTCCAATGAATTTCCCTATATTGTGTTTTCAACTCAAAGTTTCTTTGAATTTAAGATGTTTTCTGAAGTGGTAAAAATCAACGAAAATTGGTTTAGAAATCGAAGAATTCTTTTATCGTGTTGTACGAGTCTCTTTTAGAGTGTTATAACAACACGGTCACAATTTTTCCGCCGTGATATATGAACCCGTGCTAATGGGGTTGTCTATTGTAAAGCCAGATATAATTGATTGATTGTGTGTCTGATTCGCTACTTAATTTAAAAAGAATATCTGCATCTGTGTGTCTCTCATTAGGTCCCTCATTACGTCCCTCATTGGCTCCAAAAACATTACGTTGAATATCAATTTTGGCGAAATCTCGAATGGTGATGAATGTCTTCACTGATTATAAATTATTGGTTGTGTCTTTCATTACAGAAGACCTTTTTACTTTAATTCCAGAGCAAAGAATAGCTGCTATAATAGCATCATACTCTTCTGGGGACAGCTCGAGATTAACTAGTTAATTATTATTATTATTTATTATTATTATCGTGACGTGACACTAATTCGGTATATTACAGAGTAGATGATAACTTTATGAGTTTAGAATTTCTTAGGTTAATCTATACAACTTAAATATAGCAATTTATAAAAATAATGTTATATTTGTAATACTACATTATATGTGGAGGAAAACTTGTAAAAACAAAAAACTAAATCCTATTTACTAACTAATTCTAAAAACAAAACCTAATTTCATTTTAGACTAATCTAGGCAAAGCTGCAGAATCAGGGGGTTTCGGGCGTACTCACATTTATTTGAAAAGCTTATAGTTAATTTTTTTAAATTATTTTCAACTAGGTCGATATCTGTCATGGAATGCAATCGCCTAGTTGAATAATGCCACGGGAGATTGTGTATCAGCTTTAATATTTTGTTCTGAGCGGTCTGAAGCTACTTTATGTGTGTGTTTGCACAGCCGTACCGAACTGGCGCTCCAAATGTCAACACGGCAAGGAAAACTACTTTGAATATTAGGAGTTTATTGTCCAGGCTTAGGGTTGATTTTCTATTTATGAAGGGATATAAGATTCTGGTTAACATATTTAATTTATGGAGTGTGTGCGCGATATGAGTTTTATATGTCAACGTTTTATCTAGCGTGATGCCTAGGTATTTTACATTTTCGGACCATGGAATTTCCACATCAAATAGTTTGAGTTTGCTTGTAGGTAAATAGCATGGTTTCCTCTTTCTGGTAAAAAACATAGCTTGGGATTTTTAGCAGTTTATTTTGATTTTCCATTTGTGGAAATAATTTCCTGCGCTATTTAGGCCTGTTTGGGTAGTGTTTATAATTTCAGCAAGACTATCTGCGGAAGTGTAGATTGCTGTGTCGTCGGAAAACATTGAAACTTTACAGCCATGCAGCTCAGGGAAATCAGCAGTAAATATACTGTATAGAATAGGTCCGAGGACAGAGCCTTGGGGTACCCCTGCGACCAGTTTGCATGCTTCCGCGCTATCCGATCCTACGCATACTTTAAAATATCTATTTATTAAGAAGCTCTGTGTTATAAAGATCAAGTAGCTGGGAAAATTAAATTTTATCATCTTGTATACTAGAGCCTCATGCCAGACGGTATCAAAGGCTGCTTGAACGTCTAACAGCATTAGGGACGTTTATTTCTTTACTGCTAGATTATGTTTGATGTCCTGGGTTATCCTAGCAACAGCATGTGAAGTGAAATGTTCGCTTCTAAAGCCGAATTGGATATTCGGAAGGATGTTATTTTCTTCCATATAGTCAATTATTATATTTTTGATAATTTTTTCCGTTATTTTACCTAACGAATTAAGTAGGCTGATCGGTCGATAACTCGTAGTATATTCAGCTGGTTTCCCAGGTTTGTGGATGGGAATCGTCTTAGCTATTTTCCACGCTTATGGGAAATAATAGAGTTTGAGTCTGGGGTTGTGTATGAAAGTTAGATAAACAATAGCTGGTTTCGGGTAATTTTTGATACAGCAATTAGGTATTTTATCTGGACCAGGGGCTTTTAGATTTTTCAGCTGTTTGATAATTAGTTTTGTTTCTTTAGGCTTTATATGTCTGAATGTGCCAGGTTCTGCGTTTTTATCAATATAGCTCTTAATACATTCTTTTACTACTTTAGTAGTATCGGTGTCACTAAGATGGAGCGAAATAGCATTTTTTGCAGAGAAAGCCTCGGTGAATGCATTGGCTTTTTCTCTACACGTAATGCATTTTGTGTTGTTGAATTGTATAGCCGGTAGGGGTTTGTGTTTTTTCTTTACTATTTTTGTTACGTTCCAAAACGATGTGGATGCTTTTTTCAGACTAACTTACTCCATTTGACGTTTCTAAATTTCAATACATCCAATTGTATACGCTTGTTCCAATCTTGCAATTTTTTTTGTAATAGGGGTCTCGAGTGCGCTGCTATCTTCTACGTACGTTATTTCGATATTGTATCATTCTTGTGATATTCTCAGGCAATTTGCACGTATCGGATGGATTTGCTCTACGGTATGGGACAGCAAACTTTGTCGCGGTATGTGTGACATTAGTGAAAAACTCAATCATATCATCTACTTGCTTTATATTATTTAAAAACAAGGTTTTCGTCGCTTCGCTTTTATATAGCCGCCAAACTTTATCCAATTTGCTTTTTTAAAATTATATTGTGTATTGCAAATTTGAGGAGTGGCAAGTGATAGGTTTAGATTAACTGGTAAGTGGTCAGAAGATAGCTCATTAATTGTATTTGGTTGAGTAGTTTTTTCTGGTATATTTGTCAGATATAGGTCTACGACCGAGGGGTTGATCGTCGAGCTACTTGGTACATAAGTTGGGTCAGGTGGATGTAGTATTACGGATGGCAGGCGCGGATTCAAGGGGGGTTCATGACCGCCCCCAAAACAGCCCGCAGTTCCAAAAATAGAGCTGAACTAATATTTTGCAAACCAAAAGACCGGGAGGAGGTTTCCAATGATCCAAGTAAAAACAAATTGGACGAGTTTTTGCATATAAGGTTATTCTGACTTTGTTTTTTAACCATTAAAGATATTCGGTTTGCTTTGATTATTTGGTTATTCTTGTTATTTTTCGTTATTTTTGATTTTTTCTATCCTGTGACCCCCTCCGGAAAAAAATTCTAGATCCGCGCCTGACGGATGGTGAGGTTTGCATTAGGTGATGTAGTATATTACCCCAAGCATTTGCGCGTAAGCAACTCCAAGGTTGGTGCCTACAATTTAAATCGCCTCCGATTAAAAATGAGCCCCTGGTACGTGATAGCTTAAGAAGATCAGTTTTGAGATGCCGTTTTGTTTCATTGTTCGATGAACCTCCAGGAAAGTACACCGAAACTAGTTTATATTGTTCACCATCCACCGCGGTAATTTCAACATCGATTGCTTCATTCACGTTTAAGTTCAAATGTGGTAATCTATTATAGATTTTAATTTTCTTGTTAACACCTATAGCAACCCCGCCGCCGCCCCATTGATTCACTCTGTCTAGCCGATAGCAATAGTAATTAGGGTTATTAAAATTAATTGACGGATTTAATCCGCGATGTTTTTAATTGTCAGTATAAAAATGGGTCTTGTTGTTGCCAGTATCAGTGCCAATATGTACTGTAACTATCAAAATTCAGTCAATATCAGTACAACATTGGTTCTGGTACTCGCAACTGACAACTAGTTACTAATACAGGTATACTGGAACTTACTACATATGTAGTACTGGCAGATTTCTCAGCTCTGAGTTCTCTATCGAATTTTGTGACAATCAGTGAATAAAGCAGCCGTAAAAATAAAAATTGTTCTTTTTTCATTGAACAAGGAGTTTATTTATTTTTCTCCTTCGCCCTCACATCTTCGACCCTACAGAAGTCCATGTGGTCCGTGTCCAGAAAAGTTTTCCCACTCTTGGTCTAACTGAAACATTCCATTCTATAATGATAATCAAATTGTTCACTTGACCCACTATACGTTAAGTAGCTTGTGCAGCTAAATCCTACTTTGGGGAGATTGTTTTGTTATATCCTTGGCCCCAATTTTTGGGAACGGGGTTCGAAACATTTGGCTGTGCTAATTAGAAAAATAATGAAAAAATTCTATTTCGACCCGTTTTCGAGATATAGGGCAAAATAGTTGGCTTAAGTGCACGACGGCTACTTTTAGAATTGCCCTAAAACTTTATGGAAATGTTCCATTTATGGTCGGAACGAGTGAATTAGGAAAGTATTGTTGTCGGAAAACAATACTTTCCCAAAAATTAGCTTGTTTTAGCTTGTTTTAACACCAAAAATTGAAAAAATCAAATTCAATCTCGTCTCGTTTTCGAGATATAAAATAATTCAGAGTGGCTATTCGCATCGTCCTTGCTTTGTACAATCGAAATTTGCGCTCATGTACATGGTAAATAATTTTTAAAATAATTCGTACATCGACACAAAATAATTCGTAAGAAAAATTAGCCTTTCTTAAAAAAATATCTTCTGACTGAATATTTTCCTTTTACAAAATATTTTCAACAAGCTAATTTTTGAGAAAGTATTGTTTTCCGACAACAATACTTTCCTAATTCACTCGTTTCGACCAGAAATGGAACATTTCCATAAAGTTTTAGGGAAATTCTAAAAGCAGCCGTCGCACACTTAAGGGGGGCGATACCTTTAGAATTTTCAGAAAATCGAATTTTTTTTTTTACATAATTCGAATATATAATATGTTAACAATATACTGCCAAAAGGACAAATCAAAATATTGAATATTAATGGAGTTATTGGCAAAAACGTCAGAGCCCGCATACCGTCATTAACCACGTAGTCGGAGAGCTTGGGTCGGAGCAATGCCTTTTCACAGTACGTTTGTGTATTCTTTTGTCTCATAACTTACTCTCTTACTTGGCGACGATATAAAACAACATATTCTACCAATTTACGAAGATTTGTCCAGAGAATATTTACTGGAAAGATGCTTGGGCGGCCATACCCAGAATGCCAACGAAAGTTTCATGCAAACTTTGAACGCGATTATCTCGAAACTGTGTCTTCCAAAACTGCTAGCACTGTAACTCAAAAAGCTATTGACCGATTAGGCTGAAACATTCAGAGGTTTCTCTTAATAGTGCTATCGGAAGGATATACCTAAAAGTTTAAAGATATCGGGTTAATAAATAATTTTTTTTGGGGACTGATTTCACCCGTTCTAAAGGTATCGCCCCCTTTTTGGAGAAAGATTTTAAGATTTTTTTTCTCGGAAACTACAAAAGATATTTTGATTTTGGTTTTGCTATTTATTAATACAAGTCTTTGGTACCAAAACATATTTTTGTCGTTGACAATACAAAAAAATTCCAGCTGTCAGAGCTGGTCAAAGTAGAGATGTTTTTCGCGAAAGGGTTAACGGCGCCCATTATTGTAGCCCTCAGACACGTCTGAAACAAAAAATTCCAAATTGTTGTTAATTTATATCCTATTGGTTATCGCCGGTACTAGGGAAAAGTAAAAATATAGAAATTTGCAAAAGTTATACAAATTTTATAAAAGTTCGATTTTTTGGGTTTTTTTTCCAAGTAATTGTTGGATTAAGAAAAAACTATTTATCGCATAAACAAAATCGTGGTTCCGGTGATAGCAGCTAGTATAAGGATGATTCTGTATAAATTTGAAGAAAATCGGTCAAGTAGAACTTGAGATATCGTGGTGGCCGTTTTGAAAAATGCTATTTCGAGAAAAACGCAATTAAAGTTAGATAGATCGCCGCACTCGCACCGCACCGCAATTGAGTTTTTTGTTTTTTCATTATTTTTCCGTTAATTAGCACACAAAATGTTTCGAACCCCGTTCCCAAAAATTGCGACCAAGCATATAACAATCGTGCCCCTACTTTGGTAGGATGAAAGCAGATTCCAATTCTTTACGTTGTTGATTTACTTTCCAATAGTTCTCTGAGTAATTTTAATTTCCTGTCCCTGCATAGTGTTTCAATTTGCAGACAAAATCATTGCGATAACGTTATTTTTTCCGCCCAGCGACAACTAGTCGGACTAATAACTTTATTACCTAAGACATCAACCACTAGGGACATACGGTATTTTTTTTAGCGAACGGCTGACGTTTGTAGCTGTCAATCGCTGTACTGTACTTGTGGTGCAGCTGTCCCTTCTACTGGGATCTTGGGATGCACGCCTTATATTTTGTTGATCTAAATATACAAGAAGTGATTTTTACATTCGTGCAGTACTAACAAAAGGGACTTCGTAGCTTGTGACCTTTGACTTCTATGGCCGGTATCGAAGAATATTCCAACTTAATGTAACTAACCTTGCCCTGCAAAATGAAGGGACTGCTCGAAGTTACGTCTCACTTTTTTTTTCAGGTACACAAATGAGGAAGAGGATCAACTCGAAGCGATTTCTC
The DNA here is from genome assembly GCA_947538895.1 of Neoitamus cyanurus. NCBI lineage: Eukaryota > Metazoa > Arthropoda > Insecta > Diptera > Asilidae > Neoitamus > Neoitamus cyanurus. Next base: position 9,377,036 of record OX384547.1, read on the forward strand.
GTTTCCCTTATCCACAGTACAAGGGCGCTCCGCAATCCAACGAGCCAAGCTACAGATATGTGCGCTCAGAGCGTGATCTCACCCTCCCGCTACAAAAGCACAAAAATGTTCAGCCGGTGTACGAAAGTCCCGAAGAGGGTAGGACGCAAACCTTTTTGTGTAAAATTATGTAAAATCACTCAATCTTTATTTTCAAGAAATTTCGATGCGTAGATATCTGGGAGCAAGCGTAGGTCTGGTGAGTCTCATTACGGAAAACCTATTGAGCCATCCGTTCGTCGTTCTGAGGAGACAGTGCCAAGTGCATCATTTTTCCAGCAAGTAAGATGAACAACCCTTTCTTGGTTGCTCTACATTATGTGATTTCTTAGATATCACCTGCAGCCCTTTACACTGATACCGAGTTTGGTACACCTTCACCAGAGACAAGGAGTAACGACCCTATGGAAGGGCTTAGGCAGCTGCTTGCTGGTCAGAGGAATGTCTCTAGCTGTCGAGGACTTAATATCAAAAATTACACCATGGCCAAAGTAAGTGCTTATTATCTTTTTGTCTTGGCTCGTTACTGGATGAAAGTAAAACTAATCTTTTCTAATATTGCAAAATTTAAATCCTTAAGGATTACTAAAGAGAGAATAAGAGACTTTCTGGGTAGTAATTGAAGGTATGGTACGGAAATTTCTGGAAGCACAAACAATGTCCTGACTGATTTGTGCTAACATAGAGCATGCGAGTTAGACTCGCGCGTTATACTAGAAACATTATATGCAGTGCTGCGCACTACGTAGTGTTGCTGTGGTGTGTTTTTTTCTTCTTGTGCTTATAATGGGGGCCAGCCACGTTTATCATAAAATAGTTTACAAAAATTATTAGTCAAAGAGCTCGCTGTCGCTGGGGTGTAATACCATGTTTCCATCTCCACAAATCCATGTTTTGTATTTTGAGTGTTGGGGAAAAATATCTCGACAAACTTTTAATTAAATTCTTTTATTTAACTTACACATCGTGTCGTCAAATCTTGCAATGCAAAATTTTTATACTTAGACTTTATTTAATGAAAATTGGAACACATATTCAGCTCCGGTGACAATACATGTTAGTGGTGTTCAAAAGAAAAAAAGAATTTTTTTAAAAATATTTTTTTTTTTTATGGACTTGTTTTGATTTTCAATTATAGTAAATTACACTACACTTTAATGTCTACTCTCCTATGAGCAGATCAACCACCGACAAGTTGGCTGACAAAGTGCGTTCGTAAACATTTCTATCTATGTTGATGTGATATGTCAGAAAGTTCTGTTTGTTTTGAACGGAATTGGTAATTGGGTAAAAGGGGTGAGCGAAAGACTCTGAGCACTCAGACTACATCGAGTCCATTGTACTCTACCCCCGCCCTAGCCGAACTACTTTGTTCTGATGAACTGAACCTCGGATAGAGATCGCGGAAAGATAAGTGTTCTGCGCAGTCTTCATCCTTCCCGCACGACGCGCATGTAGGGTCATTGACGATTCCCAGGGTATGCAGGTGTTTGCCACATCTGTTATGCCCTTTTATAGTTCCTACAAGATTCCCACATTCTTTTCTGCTTAATTTAAGCAGAGTTTCTGCAGTGCATTTATAAGGCCGTTCTATAAAGAGTTTAGTGTGCCTGCAAGTTTGTAACTCAGACCATCTCTGCGTATGTATTGTCTGTGCCAAGTTATCCAGTTTTTTTTTAGTTTGGCATGCGTTATAAAAAACACCAGTTTATCCCACGTTTTTCAACTGTTCGAGTTTCTACGAATTCGCAATTTTCTTATTTATTTCGGACACCGCTTGCGCTATTATAATTCACACACCAGAAGAGTGTGGAATAAATAAACGCTTGTTTTATGCCCAAGGATTCGCGGGTTAAGGCCGAGTTAAAAAAACTCATTTTACATAGCAAACATTAGACTCAAATATTTAAGCGCCTTATTTATGAAAAAAGGTAACTCTATTAATTTCGTTTTGGTGTCTGTCACAGCAAAATATCTCGCAAACTATAAGAGCTGGGAATGTAAATGTTCAAACCTGGGAGTACGCACCTCTGTACATAACTTGGGAGCACACAAGGGGCCAAGCTGATCCCAGAGCATTTTAAATCTATACTTTTTTTTTAATTGTATTATAAGGAACTTTTAGCTAAGAGGAGGGATGTGCTTTTCGGTAGAATTGTTGTTAGTTCAAAAAACTATTTTTTAATAATAAAGAAATATGCTAAATTGGAACTACCTTGAAAATATATTTCAGTTGAAAAAAATTGTGGGGTTCAGGTGATCTCGTATGTACTGCCAGTGTTAATAACACTTATGAGTTTATGGTGTAGATGTTAACATTTCGCGAAAAAATTTGACCGGGTGAAGAGACCTTCATGGAACGAATGAATTGCCCCATTCTTTAATTTATAATTTCATTAATGGTGTCAGCTGGGGGCTGGGAATAGTAATTACAGACCGGGAAAATGTTTTATTATACGCTTTGTTTTTCCTTCATAGTAAGGTGAGCAAAGCGTTGTGAGCATGAATTGATCGTTATTGTAAAGATTATATTAATTAGGTAAACATTATATTTTCAGGGAAGTCAACAACCGTACGACATTAAAAAAATTTGGGCAGCACATCCTTTTGAAATGGTATATCAATGTTATTTTCAAAGTGATCATTCAAAAATAATAAGTACTTTTAGTATAAGCATCACTATAATAATGCCCTTCTACTCCGCATCACTAGTTGAAACTGTCCAAAGCGACATCGCTAGCGAAAAACCAGGAATATTCGATGTATTTCGGGAAGGTGCAAGTCGATTGTTTTCTTGGAGTGTACCACAAAAGGGCAGAATGATTCCAGTTTGGGGTTTGGTGGGCCCAAGCGTATCCTTAGGATTATCGAAGTATATTTTTGGGTGAGTCATTGAAATTCATAATTTGTAAAGTATTGCAACACATAATTTCTTTAGTCTTATAGTCAAAGGCATTTCCACTCGGATTATGCTGTATAGATATAATGACAAAGAGGAGCAGAAGGGAGCGCGAAGTCGAAATGCAGCAGCATACGCTCAAAATGTTGAAATTTATTCAAATATAATTTCCGTGATTGCCTCAGAAGCTGTGTTCTATCCTTTTGAGACGATTCTCCATCGAATTCAGCTTCAAGGAACGCGAACGATCATCGATAACCTGGACAATGGCTATTCAGTTGTTCCAATTTTGACTAGTTATGAGGGTGCAATTGATTGCTACAAGACCACAGTTGCGTCGGAAGGCGTTTCCGGTCTTTATAAAGGCTTTGGATCTTTACTGCTGCAGTTTGCAGCTCATATCGCCGTTATTAAAATAACGAAATGGGTAATTGGCCAAGTTTCAGAGCTGATGTCAACTAAACCACCATCAAAAGTCGTTGAGTACTACAATCTTGAACGAATGAACCACTCCGATTCAACGACCATTTCACATAGTCTCAGTTCGCTCAGTAACGGCGAATGATTGTCCGAGGAAGTCTAGACAAATAGTACGTGTTGTAAATTTTAAAGTAACTTATATCTTCGCAACAGTTTTACAAAAACGGTATTTTTTTTAAAAACTCGCAACATTTTCAGTTTGCTGTGATATAAGCTTAGCGGGTGTTGTTGCTTTGTGAACTGAAGCGACCGATCGCAGTCACGGAGAAGTCAATTTTCCTGACTCGTCAATGTAGAAAATAAAGCATTCGAATAAATCAGTCGTTTTAAATACATGAATTGTACTTAGTTTAAATTTTTCACCTCCACATCTAGAAATTAAAATTGTTCGTAGGGTACGGAGAGTGGAAAAATTTAAACTCCTTCCTAAATGAATATTTAGATTTTAATTGTGGTTTCTCTGGTTTTAGCATGAAGATTTTGAGTAATCGAGGCGCAAGTTTGCTTTGAATATAAACAGAATGTTTTCCCATTTATGGAAAGGGCTTTAATTAGTTATCCGGTCATCTTGTCGTTAGCTGGGGCTTTCCGGGCATTGGGGACATGTAATATATATGATGGATGCCGAAAGGGACCTTGGGATACCTAGTGTAGCGCGTCACACAAAAGTGGATACGCGCTGTATAATGGCATCACACCAGATGTGAATACGCCGCTATTTCTATGTTGCACGAGACAATCAAATAAAAGAATACGCCGTATGGCAGCGTTTAGTATCGTTCAATGACTGTCTATTCTTAAAATTCTCAAAGGCTTAAATACTAAATCTTACTTCTATACATACATAATACATGTAATTCTACTTAAATAGCCTAATCTAATTAAATAGTTCTTAAAAATGACTATAACATTATCTTCCGTGAACCTTGGTAATCTAATTGTTCGTCGTTTTTTATTCCTGAGCGGAATAGTTAGAGAAATGGGAGATCTTTGGTCCGAATTTTCAGAATTAGCTGTAAGTTGAATTCGTTAAGTGGTGTTTCAGATATGTGAATTCCGTCAGCCAGGTCGTTTTCGGCTGAATGTATTGTGGATACATTTATACTCGGATTCATACTCGTGACAGATGACTCTGGTCTTGTTTCGCTTGCATGAACTTTGCTGAGCCTTCAAATGGTATTAAAGCCTTAATAGAGGGCTTTACTTCGATGCAGTCCCGTAGGCGATTATTATGAAGTCCGATCGAATCAACTAGTACGACAGCGAAGCCAGTAAGAAGCCCTTTGTTGTAAACTGTAAATGTATTGACCAATGGAGTTGGGAGCTGGTCAAGCTCACCTATCGTAAGAAAAGCAGAACCGACAGGTCCTTTGGAAATGCCGTGCGGAACGATGTTTGAATGGCCCCCATAGCCGTAGAGGAAAATAGCGTTAAAAACAGATTTCCCCTGGCAGGATGGTTTAAAAGTTACCTTTCCAACGGCGCTACCTACAACGGTTGGGCAGAAGCTCACTTCTATACTTCGGCACTCCTGCGCATACAAAGTTAATAGGTTCTGGGGATCGTTGTTGCAAGTTGAAATCCAGGACCTGTTACTTCCAACGGCATAACAAGGCGTTTCGTGGAGCAGGTTTTTATCTTGAATGACTTCTTAACGTTTTTCCACAATTTTGTACTTTCCCATGACAATTCTAGGCAGGTAGATTTCAGTGGTATGCATCCATCACGGTGCTTGTACTCGCTGGAAGAGGAGCATTGCGAAGTGCATCTTGCATTGTATTTTCCTCCCAACGTGGCAGACGAGGCACTCCGTGATACTAAAGCCATAGCTCGGTAGAGAGATTTCATCGTATTCAGGGGAAGAGGATTCAAGAAGAAATCGTCGCTCGGAAACAGATGAATTATCGAATGTCGGAGAAAGATAGTTCCTAGCGGCACGGGGGGAGAGACCTTGACTTACAGAATTGCAGGTGGATGGAGCTGGGGAATTACCTCGACCTAAAGGTGGGTTTGGTGATGGTGATTGCCGCCCGGAATTTTCGCGCCTTTGAATTTCTGCATTGGCTTGACGTATAGAAGAAAATTACTGAAATGAATGAAATGAGGGGACGATGTCGCTACTTTATTTTCCTTGCGGCCTTATAGGGTTCCTTATATCGTTGAAGCTCTTCGACATTTTAGACTTGTTCCGAGATCTGTCTAATCTGTCTAGGATTTTTTGAGGATATATCACTTATTTTAAAGAGCCGTGCCCAAGTTCGATATTTTTTATTTTACATCCGTGAGCAGCAATTGCGTTAAAATGCTTCGTTTGTTGAAGGATTAATTAAAAGGGGATAAAGGTGAACGTGGACGGAAATTAAACACACTCAAACATAAAAATCGAAATTTACAAATAAAGAGAAATACTTATACACGTTAAAACACAATTTTTAAACTGAAACAGTAATTTAAAATTTTAAAACATGAGGCCTCTAAGTGGTCAGAGCACAACCTGGATGATGCCTATGAAGAATGTATTTAAAATTATACAGCACTTACATCAATAATGAAAAACACAGGCTCGCAAAAAACGTAAACAAACGGTGCTGATATGACGATTGTCATTCCTGCTGGAATTCTCCCAACCAAAACATGGCGACTGTGCGCACAGCAATTCAAGCCCATTCGCTATCCAGTTATAGTATAGATCAGCAGCCTATACCATAGAAATACAAACTAAGCACGGAACGGCTATATCGTGTATGAACCCTGTACATGAGCGACCACCTCAATGGGACCTACCTAGAGGAGAACAGCAACAGCATTTATGAGGGAGAGCTAAATAAGAATCAGGCCAAGCTGGGCCAAGCGGTGAATGGTAGCGTGTAAATAGATGTTAAGGGGGGCATAGACATTAAGGCAGGAACTTCAGAAAATTTTGAATTGTATGCCCCCTTCTGATTATGGCTTCATATTTACGCCTGCACTGAGCGACCATACGAACACAGCCTATTCTAACACATCAGGAAATGTGGTACGCTAAATCTGGCTTACAGCCGTTCCGTGCTTAGTACATATTTCCATGGCCTATACCCACAGGCAAGATGGTCCACTCAATCTCCTGTCTCAAGCGTGCGCCAATTTGACAACCAACTGCCTGAGGGGGACGAGAGAAGATAGACGTATAGAAATTTATATAGTGTGTATATTTTTATCACATTGCAGATTTTTGAATACGGAATTGCTGAATGTTGACACATCTCTGCCAGATTAACAATATTTTCAAAAATTTGTGACGTGTATTTTAAGTCATGTAAACGCTCTAATATTATATACATATTGTTAATAAATGTGATCGATTGAACGATTGTTATGTTTTGATTAAAGAATTTGGATATAATACTCTGTTTTGCAAAATCAACTCTGGAATTCATTTTAGTATTAATAATGTAAGTTCTCTGAAAGTCGTGAGTACTATAAATTCATTAATTAATTAATAAACGCGCTGTGTCGCACTGAAATTACAATAAATTGTTTTGTGAAGAAAATCTGTAACGGCAATTCAGCCCGCTGTATATGTCTGACATTAGAGAACGTTAATTTTACGTTTTTTCAAAAGCTGTCACTGCCTAAGAGTGAAAGAGAGAGAGAGCACAAAAATCGAACTGCCCGATTCTATAGGAAATCATTTACGTCAGCGATCTATTATATTATATGTCAGTGCCTATACCTCATCCCAGTTATTACCTACAATTTTCCATTCAAACTCCCCTGGAGACATTTTGTATGTGTGTCACCAAAAGTTACTTGCTCTACATAATTTCGTTTTTCTGAACGTGTCCTAGCAGAAGAAAAGACATTTTAAGTTCAGTGGTTTGTTTAACCGGCAACTGACACCTTACGCCAGCCACTGATACATTGCACCGAGCAAGCGTGCGTTTCGTTTAGTTGTTGTGAAAGTTTTGCACAGTATTTTTCTTATTACTGGTTTACAAATTCTCTAGGAATTCCAACAATATCATATCACAATGTCGAAAGCCCATCCTCCGGAATTAAAAAAGTAAGATTTTCTTAGTCTATTTTGTATGATTAAGGTTAAGTCAAAGAATCTCTATGTTTAACACATGAATTTCTTCAGATTCATGGATAAAAGAATGATGTTGAAACTCAACGGAGGAAGATCAGTAATTGGCATCCTCAGAGGATTCGACCCCTTTATGAATGTGGTTATTGATGAAACCATTGAAGAGTGTCGCGATGGAACCCGTAATAATATAGGAATGGTGGTAAGAAGGAGGTCATTATCGCGGGTTTCACATATTGAACAATTTAATTAATTTTCAGGTGATACGAGGGAACAGTATCATTATGGTAGAAGCGCTCGATAGAATATAAGACTAGCTTAGTACACGAATAAAAAAACATCTTTGAAATATTGTTTGATTTGTAATTTGTATTGCCCGAAACCGGAACAAGGTGTCGAGTGCCGGGAACAAGTTCCCAATGTTCCTTTTTTGGAAGTGCCCTAAAACCTTATGGAAATGTTCCATTTATGGTCGGAACGAGTGAATTAGGTAAGTATTGTTCACGGAAAACAATACTTTGCCAAAAATGAGCTTGTTTTCGCTTGTTTTAACACCAAAAATTGATAATTTTGTAAAAGGATAATCATCTGTCAGAAGATATATTTTAAGAAAGGTAATTTTTTATTACGAATTCTTTCGTACCGATGTTTAAAAAATTATTTACCATGTACATGAGCGCAAATTTCGATTGTACAAAGCAAGGACGATGCGAATAGCCACTCTGAATTATTTTATATCTCAAAAACGAGACGAGATTGACTTTGATTTTTGCACTTTTTGGTGTTAAAACAAGCTAATTTTTGGGAAAGTATTGTTTTCCGACAGTACTTTCCTAATTCACTCGTTCCGACCATAAATGGAACATTTCCACAAAGTTTTAAGACAATTCCAAAAAACGGCACTCGACAACTAAGCCCCGAAACCGTCTAATATGGCTTAATTGCATGTGAAGATGTTTAGAAGAGATATGCACGACTGGTATAAAAAAAATTCGAAATATGCTCGTGGTTCCGCTGAGAGATTCACCTATTTGATTAGAATATGGCGTGGGGAAGGTTAAGATATTCAATTCAATAACCTGATGTCTACCAAAAACATGCAAAGGCTAACCCACCCCAGCCGGAAATTTGGTCAGGCCTTCCTAGGGAAGCGGATTTGGAATCAGTAAATTTATGAGTGAAAAATATGTTGCTTCCCTGTTGATTCCGGGAAAGGCATGTATGCATCACCGGATTGAGCTTGCTGCGAGCGAACCTTCTCGCTTTGTTTTTAAGGCATAAAAGAAAACAAAACCAAATCTTGCTCATTCCTGTTTGATCTTTTTGTGCAGTAAGGTGCGACTTAAAACGAAAATAATTCGGTGAAAGATTCCACATGCATAAACATGTCATGCATTATAGATTATACTTCCAGAGAAGCAAGCTGGGAGCAGTATGAACGAGATTCCATGTGCATTCCGGAGAAGCTAGGTGGAAGCAGTAAAAAAGTTTTTTTAATGCTTCCTCCTGCGAACATGCAATGTTAAAAAGAAATGGAGTGTCCAACGGAAGGGAATGCATCAATGGATTCCCAGGAGTTGCTTCCGTTTGCATCATGGACCACTTCTTTTCCCGCTGGGACACTATAAACTAGTAGTTTATATGACAGTGTTAAGACCCCATTAACACAAGCGAACTCGTAGGCTGGGCGCACACATGCCGTTTCTGACTGGGACGGGAGCCGGCACCATCACCACATGCACACCGGTAGATTTCGTTCTTAAAAAGAAATTCAGTTCTATTTTAACTCTCGTAACGATGAATAGTAATGAAAACTCACAAATCTATTGTAATAATATGCCTAATTGAAGCAAATGCCATTTTTTTATTGCCTTAAGAAACATACAGGGGTTTCACAAACCACCAAAATTCAAAGAAGTTACGGTAAATCTCATTTATACAAAAATTACAATACCTTAGAATATTGGGTTTTTACAAACCCCAAAAGTTTTTTTTAGATAATTTTCTACTTGGTTTAATATATGTATAATACAATAAATAAGTTTTCTTCAAAATTCTTCCTTTCCTGATAATCCGCATGAGAAATATCACAAAAGCAAGAATATTTTCCCTACAATTTAATTGATGCCTCAGTTTGAAGCGCGCCATTTTCTTACGCTTTTCAACGCTCACCGGTTGCATTCTGACCAGACGTTCTGGCTGGTAAAAATAAGCAATGTGTGCGGGTACGTAATACGGTCGCATGTAATTTGGACCTTCAGGTGCCCTACCCGGTCAGAATCAGCAAGTATGCGGTCAGCCTTATGCGACGTAATCGTCGATTCCGACAAAATGGAATTACTGTTAAAATGTAATCAATTACAATTTGTGGAGTTGTACTCCAATTGTTCTCAAACAAAAAAACTATTTCTTTATTTTTATTATACAAAAAATATAAATTATAAGAAATGTGTGTTAGCTTTCTTTACTGCCAGCATTTCGAAATGTTCATTGGAGAGACCATGACGTCAGGGGGATTAACGAATTCATCCTCTGAAAGACAATTAAATATATTTTTAATATTTTTAACTGATCCATTATCATGACAACGAGCAAATTAAGGAACTACCACTCATTGGAAAGCAAACACATTTAACATCGTCGACACCGGTTGAGATATTACACAGCCACACAAAAAAAAAAAAAATTCGAGCCCGGGGATCCGACTATGTGTTTCATATGTTTTTGGGGTCGCTGAAACCGAATCTGATGCCATTTCAACCCCATCACGTCAGGTTGTTGACATAACCTCAAAAAACCTCAGCAAAAACGAGAGAAAAAATAAAAAAATTTCAATCTGAGGATCAGACCATGTCTTTTATATGTTTTCGGGGTCGCTGAAACCTGACTTGATGGGGTTAAATCGTCATCGGATTCCTTGCCCTTGCTGATGAGCACAAGCCTGGCTGTCTTCCAGCGGGAAGGGAAAACTCCCACCTTCAGGCAGGCATTGTACATATTCAGCAAGAGCTCTGGATGGATCGCCGTAAACGCCTTCAGCACCTCTGCTGGGAGCCCGTCGGGCCCCGGAGCCTTCCAAGACTGGAGGCTTTGCGAGGCTCTCGCTAGCTCCTCTGTTGTGAAGGGGAGAGCCTATTCCTAAGCCTAAGTTTGTAATTATTTATCTACATATATAAGAATTGAATATAAGTATAGAAGTATTCCTATTGTTTACTTAAGATCGTGAGTTTTAATAAATTTTGTGCTGCGTAATAGCCAAGTGACGAATTTTTTTTGAACTAATATGTAGAGATTTGGAGTGTCTGTGAATTAATGTTGCAGTTCGTAGGATGAATATACTTGGCTCTACAAGATATCTCACAACAATTGAAATTTTTCGTGACTACGGAATTTAAAAAAAAAAAGGGAGGAGGTTCTCAATTCGACTGTATTTTTTGTTTGTTTTGTGTATGATACATGATATCTTCGCCGATTGTGAACCTATTTGAATGATTCCTTTGTTGCTGAATAGGTTATATCTCGGGGGTGGTATTCCACCTCTAAGGAGGGGTGTGTATAGGGGGAGTGTGTCTCTTACGCAATGTCTTCGCCGATTGTAAACCGATGTTAATGATTCTTGTTTTATTGAGTAGGCTATATCTCGAGGATGGCCCCATTTAAATATAAAGAAATATACCACCTCTAAGGGTGGAAAATTAGGGGATGAATCCCGTTTATTGTATTTTACCGATGGAGTGATTACGCAACATCGGCATTTCAGTCGGAGCTTTCTCATCGTGAGAAAGTAAAGTTTCACAAGAGTTTTAATTTACAAGTATGAAAAAGCCCTAGACATGTCTGCACTAAAAAGTTAAAAATAAATGTAATGTTCAGGTTGCCCGCTCCACTACGCTCGTCCCTCGCGTCGCGCAAGCTCCTCGAAACAGTACTGCGCAGACGTGTATCGTATGGCTTGACACCGACTCCATAAGCAATTATTTTCAACTTTTTAGTGCTTTAGTTTATATTTTTGAAGTCAGTTTCTATTTTTTTAAAACGATTTTTTATTGTTATGAAATCTTCCGTACAATGCACAAATCTCCCTTCTTATTACTCCCCCAGTGGCCAATTGTGTTTTCCTACTGGGTTATTATATTAATGAGAGGGAGCATCATTCTCTTCTCGTTTACGTGATAAATTTCCCCTTAAATTGTGAAATTTGTTTTGGAGGTTTTTCGTCCTCAGTTTCAGGGCTCGTTTTCAAAATATTTAAAACTTGAAAGTGATTTCAATATTTTTCAAATGTTACAAAAGATCTTCCTTTTACAAAATACCTATCATGGCGTGAAGAAAGAGCACTTTTCGCCTCCCTCCCTTTGATGCATGTTGTTGCGGTCGCATTTCCAGATAGGGTTCTAGGGATGCATTCAAAAGTGAGACATATGAGTAGGAATTCACGCGCACCGAATCTACTGATCCCTTTTAATGACATGATATGTTACAATTACAATAAAAAGAGAGCCCAAATGTAGCACTCCTCACATCCCTTAAGAGGCCTTTATAATGCATGTTGTTATACTCCTATTTCGCACTGGGTAGTTTCTTCATCATACATTTCTAAAAATTCTACACAAGATGCAGCCTTGGGAGAAATGTGTGTATACTTACAAGACTAAATTAATTTCGGAAATATGTGTGTATATTAAAAGTTTTTATTTAGAAAACCAATCTTCCACGAATATAAGATACATAATTAGGTTAACAATATGCAGTTAGTATTCGCACATACCTATTTTAGTATCCTTTGATCCACCCGCAGCCGTTCGTCAAACATCTTTTAATATAAAAAATCTTTAACTAGATTTAACAAGGTTCGTGCGCGTCAAGTTTACTTAAATATCTTTGTACAACTATCTTAAATCCTAAATTTGTTTGAGGTTTGTTGCGCCGAACACTATTATTCACTCGAATTGGGATCGAATTTAACTTTAGTTTCCGTTGGACTGAAATATGATATCATAGTGACATTGTTAGGGCCAACCACTGTAATTTCTTGGCCATTTTCAAGCATCTCTGCCTGTTCCGCACTCAGGCTTATGGCCTAGAAGCAGGTTTTTCAATTAATTTTATATTGCAATTCAAAAATGAAAAGTATTTTACCTCTGCAACGTCCATAGGTTCATCCTCTATTTTAATAATATCCACTTCTCCAAGTATAATCTCATCATGACCTTGAGATGCGTCTGCTTCAATTTGGTCAGGATCCGGCTTAGGTTCCGACATTTGAGTTTGTAAGGCCTCCATTTGTTTTTGTTGCTCCGTAGGAGTAACATATTTTTCGACTCGACGAATGTGTGACTTCATATCGATCCCATGCACGTTTCTCTTGTGTTGGGTGAGATGATATCCTTGAATAAACCCATCTCCACAAATGTCGCATTTAAAACGTTCACCGGTGTGCCTGCGTATATGAGCTTTCAAATCATTTCCTTGCGCAAATCGTTTGGAACAATGTGGACATTGATAAGGACGTTCACCTGTGTGAACCCTCATATGGACAAGAAGGTTATAAGCTCGCTGAAATCCCTTACCGCAGATAGTACACAAATGTGTCTTCTCCCCTGTGTGATATCTAAAAAAACGGAAAAGATAACATATTTCGGGTTGACTATTTATTTTAAAGTACCTTTCGTGTACGGTTAAATCTGTAGCCCTTGGAAAACCCTTGCCGCAAAACTTGCATTTGTACGGTTTTTCGCCTTTGTGACGTCGCATATGTATGACCAAATAGTCATTACGGACGAATCGCAAGCCACACTCTGAGCACAAAAATGGTTTTTCACTAGCTGCATGGGTTTTAGAATGCGCAGTAAGCTCTGGTTTCGTTTTGAATTTTTCGGAACAAAGCTTGCAACTCCAAATACGGTCCGTATGGCTTCTCATATGAATATGAAGGTACTTAACCGTTGTGAATCCCTTTTTACAAATTTCGCAAAACTCGGTCTTAGGCGTTTTTACTTTATTCCCATGTCGAGCCTCCTTGTGCTTTCTCAAATGCTCCGATCTTGTAAAGCCACGTTTACAAATATCGCATACATGAGGTTTTGTTTCAGAGTGATGATGCATGTGAATGTTCAGATGATCCAGTCTTGTGAAGCCTTTATTGCAAACGGTGCAGGAGAAAGGTTTTTCGTCTGAATGCGTTAAAGCATGCCGCTTCAAATGTGTTGACCTTGAGAAAACTTTTGTACACACATCACATCTGTGTATCTTTCTTTTTCGCTTATTTAATTTCCTATGCTTTTTGGTGTTTTTACTATTCTCTGCACTTTTATCCACTTTACCTACACAAAAATTATAGTCAAAATATTATTGATGTCGGGAAGTCTAAAAATAAATAAATTTATTCCAATTCGAAATGACACCACAACAAATAATTAATATTTGAAGTGTTTTTGTGTTGAACAAGCTTTTAAAACATATGGGACTAATTGGTGTAAGTTTTTAAAAAAAATGTTTAACAATTCGTTTTAAAAATGAATGAATAGAAAAAATATATTTAAGTCAAACATAAAAATCAAATTAGTTACCCCACTGACATAAATACTATGGACTGCTCTCGACTAGGGTTGAAAATTATGAAAAAAAAGACAGGTTTTTTTTTTCAAGAAAAATTTGAAAAATACAAATATGTAGTGTCCTTTAGGAAAAAAAATAGTAAAATTATGAAAGAAACAGAAAACGTTTTTTTCAGGAAAATATAATTGAAAATTTGTTTTTCGCCCATATCCAAGTTATCTAGGACTCGGTTCACCCTCCGGGGTTTTTCTAAAATGCTCTACAACATGGTACAATTAAAAATAGGATTCACGTGTTATGTCACATAATTTGCACTATGGTTTAGATCATGCTCGATAAATAAGTAAAAAAAAAAATTTAGGCAAAATTCCGAAAATTTAATGAATTAGGCTATTGCACACAAAATCGGTTTCAGTCTAAACTGTAAAGGCGTTTATGTCAAAACGAATTTTTTTACCTTGTTCCAGCAAAAACTCGAGGATTAATAAACCGATTTAAACATATTTTTTCTTTAATTCCGTAATCGTGGTTGATATCGCTATGCGTAGCCGATTTTTATAATTTGTGTAAACTGCCGCCATTTTGAGAATTTTTTTTAAAAAAACGGCTATGCACAACGATTCTACTGAAGCGTTCTGTTGACGAAGTCACGTATACAAAAAATTTCACGTGATCACGGATATGATTTCGTGTAATTCACGAGTACCCATGTTCCGTGTAGACGTGTGCGTCATTACAGGAGTTAAGTGTGGAACTCTGTAACCTATCAATGTTACACGTAGAAGGCTTACCTCAATCACGGTAGCTCTGTTCGTTGATTGATCTAGATCGACCTAGATCAGAAACGATCAAGAGATCCGTGTTCGATGAGAACTGTTATTGCTCTTTTCTGATCTAAACTGATCTGCCCGCGTTCGTTAAGCCTGATCTAGATTGAGAATTATCGGTCTTTTCTGATCCACAAATTTGTGTAGATCAAGTTATATCAAGACATTTGACAATTTTCCAGTTGTGGCAGTTAACCATTACGAATTTATCAGTTATATTTTATCAAGGTTAGTTGTTTTAAAAGTGATTTTTGAAGCAGCAAGGTAAACATTAAGTACTTTATGCATAGCAAATAAATTTATCTCTTATATTAGATGGAAAAGGTCCATTTAGTTTCACCTAGTGGCAATAATCAGGTGACCATGGAATGTTCTCCAGCCAAAGTGTTGCAAGAAGGTAAAAGTAATTTGATCTGACAATTATTTGACAACGGATGTAATCTGATCTAGATCTCAACTCAACTAACAGACCCACTAACAGCGTGCGTCTGAAAACTTATCTAGTAGTTAGACATGTGGCGTCAAGATTTAAATGTTTTGAACCTATTGTATGTAGGATTTTCGTGTTATCCATACAGGATTACAAGAATTTCGCAGAGAAATTAATACTATTGTTTGAGTATGAATTTGCAATAATTGTCCAATGTAGTAGTTTGTGGTATTACGTATCTCTGCACAATCAACATGTTTTCCGAAAACCTAGCGGCTATAAAAGCACTCTCGGCATGGTGTTTCTCATCGAAACTGGTTAAAGAATGCTTCATTAATCTTCAAAAAAGATGGGTAATTTAGTAAAAATAAAAAAGAGGTGTATTTATTACATGAATTTCGTAGCAAATGTGGGAAAAGTCTGAATTTTAGGAAATTTCAGAACATTTTTCACTTTCGGGACTATACCTCCAGTGGTAGAAGTAGACGAATGTTGGTGGAAAGAATAAAAGACAATAAGTAGATAGTAGTTGTTCGGCGTATAGATAAAAATAAAATAATAATGTGCATTCGCATGTCATACAATTTTTTTCCTGCCTAGGTGAGATCTGTCACCCCACTCATTTTGCAATGCGTTATACGAAGCACCCGGTATAAGTTTATATAACCAAGGAGATCTTCGGCTCTTCGGAGGTTCAGTGAGCAAATGAAAAACGAGCGGCTTGAGAAGGCATGTTAGAACTGCCAAAGCATTATCAATCCCCACTTTGCTATTTTCTACCTGTTTAAGTTGCCCGATCTTTCGTACTTATATTGCAAACCCTAGATGACAGCGATTACATAATATCAATTTTATTGTTCTCTATGCTTTGCTACTATTTTATAGCTCATGTTCTGCTTCCAAAAAAATATTTCAATTCCTTGTTAACCCTAAATTTAGTACTACAATTGCTTGCCAATCTCTAACACTACGCATACAGGGTTAATTAATATAAATGATATCACTTTACCTTGCAACTCACAAAGGGGTTTTCCATCGTCATCGGTAGTGCATACATCTTTGTCCTCATGATCAGCATCGAATGATTCAGTGTCTGAGTTCCCAAATTTACTAGACGAACTAAATGTTTCTAACGCAAGAGGGTTCTCAACATCTTCTATGCCTGATTCCTCAAGTGATTTCTCTGATTTTACGGATCTGAAATATTTAACAAAAATAAAAATAAACCATTATAGATATAAAATGTGAATGATTAAACTACTTACGTAGTACAGTTTTCTTCGCATGTGTGATTTTTAACAGACTCCGCCGATGAAAAGGATTGCATGCAAACTGCACACATATACTGCCAAGGTATTTCGGTATCATCCTTGCCATCGTCATCCTCATCATCACAATTACCAATATCAGTAAAATCATTACATGTTTTACAGAGGTCATTGGATGATGCGGCATAGTCCTCGTTGCTTTCAGATACTTCAGTGCCCTCTTCTCGTATACTTGTGATGGTTTTTGAACACACCCGACATTTTTTTTCTGAATGATTCTCTTCAAAATGATTCTGAAGAAATAGGAACGATTTGTAATGTGTAACGCCTCAGGAATTACTAGGACTAACCTTTAAACTATCAAACGTAGAAAACTTATCATTGCATTTCTCGCATGGGTAATAAACTAAAACTTCTGTTTCGAGTCCCGTATTTTCTGGCTTCGCGCGAAGTTCGTTAATGATTACTTCATCCGAGATCTGGCTGCTATTTGGTTCATTTTTCTTATATTTTTCTATTACAGATGTTAGTATTTCGTAAGATTTTTCACACTGCTTTTTGAAATCGTAGGCAATTTTTACATCTTCCAAGCATTTCTTGCAGATTTGATTCGGATACTCATCGTCTTCCTTTACCTAATACAATAAATTTATTGAAAAATTAGATTAATTCTTTCTATCCGACTCTTTTGTAGCACAAAAAACACAACGTTTGCGCATGCTGAGAAGAAATGCCCCTTATATCGTTATACCAACACAATAACGATCCTAAACATACGGCCAAAGATTTTAAAACTGGACATAAAATTAATAAAATTGATTTCATCCCATAATCAGCGAGTTTTCTTGAAGTCGAAAGACATAACTGAATTTTTTTCTCTCGGATGACGCAAGCAATGGTAAATTATCAAGTATGTACTGAATGAGTGAATCTTTTGGTCGAATATAATTCGAGCATTCATGACTATCAGTTAAAAGTTTCCAGTATATTCAAGCAACCTTAATGTAAAAGACCAGTTTTTAGGCAAGTTGTTAAGCGAAATGTCCAAGAAAATTATCTTGTGCCTGTTGGTTTAAACATTTTTAGAAACAAATTTCGAATTAATAAAAGGAACTGCTTGAATTTGTTAAGAACGAAAGAGTTTTATGTTAACGAAAAATTGTCGACGATCCCAGTTTATTTGAAAATTTTAAGGGAATGAATGAATTAAATCGGGCTGGTAAATTCAAGTCGAGCAATTTTCTTAGCACCTCCCCTAAAATTTGTGTCTTGCTCTCACATATTACTTGTTTATAACTATCTATTTCCAATCAAATGAAACGTCTGGTCCGGTTAACGGTACCCAAGGTCACTAAAAGATAAGGGAAAACGTCGCGAGTATCCCTTCTTGTTGTTAGATATTCTTTGTTGCAGTTTATGAGAAAGCTGGCAGGTGAGTAGCTACAGTTTGGTGGGCGGAGCCCGATATCGGATGATTGGTTTCAGTCGACTAACGATCTCTAAATCGCGACTGCAGTTTATGAGCAAGCTGGCATGTGAGTAGCGACATTGGGCCGATTTGGCTCAGTCGGTGTTTAACATGTGTCGGTAGCGGATCTATATGCATGCAGGCGAGGTTTTATTTAGCGAATTTCAAGGAACGGAAAGTACGGGGTAATATTCTAGAAATTTACAGGAAATCGCCTTATTTTAGGGAGAAACAAAACAAAAACTACATGAATAGAAATATGAGGGACGAGGGATTTCAGTTTCTTTTGGTGATTTACAAAGAGTTCGCTTTGTGTGAAAATAATTACGTCTGTAAAATCTTCTGGTTACAAGGCACTCCGTAACAGCAACTAATTTTTCACCCAGTCCTTCGCTCGTACCGCACATTGGTAGAGACTACAGCAGCAACAACGCCTATTATTTCTGTTTTGATAGAAAAGGAGCCATTGCACTTATGTATAAACACCATGGCGGTCACTAACTAAATGAGATTGACATCGAATCATCGAAATAGGAACTAAAACTGAGACGTGAGTGGAGAACGCCTTTTTTGGCCCTGCAGATTGCGAGTAAAATCGCGACATGAGTAGCCGGCTTAAGCATCCCTCGTAGCTGCGTTTAGTATGAGTACAGCGTTAGCAAAGTTTGGGATGGTTTCAATTGAAGAATTGTCTAAATTTAGTTAAAGTTCATCTTAACGAACTGATTTCTTTCGACAGCGATATACAAATAAAATATACATTTGTCAAAATTATTGAACATGAAAAAAGTGATCTTCTCGGGAAATGCAATATCAGAAAGCACTTTGTGCGTTAGCCTAAAGAAAAATTTAATAAAGATGAAGGAATTTAAATCCCAAACATTAAGAGGCGCAGGTATAAATTTTATAATTTTTAAAATCAGCAAGATTTGCTATCGTGTTGCTTTTGAATGAGAACATCATTGAAATAGTTTCTTGTACCTAGAGCGCAGGCTCAAACGGAAGCCACGAGATGTAGTAAGTATTTTAATCACAATAAGATCGCTAAGGGTTGAGGTAGAGGAAATGCAAAGGACCCCTAATGCAACCTAAGTTTTCGCATGGAGAAGACTATCGACATATCCACCGAAAGGAACATTGGTGATATCCAAGCCTAGCGACCAGATAATGCCGCTGCACGGACAATTACGCCTTCCTTGTGCAATTAGAACCGAACTTGTTATTGCCATTCTCTACGTAACATATATTTACCATGTAATCGCTACACTCAATAATCATGTCTAGGAGCGGTGTTTCCTCCTCTGACGATGTTCCCTTTGGGAAGAGATTTTGGAGATTTGCGTCTGTGTCAATCCGTAAACATGTTCGACAAATTTTCATTGTATGCTCATTTTGGAGTTCCATGTTCTTAGCGTTATTTTACCCGAATTTCAAGTCGAACACAAAAATCTAACATTTCTTGTAGAGCAATATTTTCTCCCTGCGCCTTTGACACTTTCATAAAAAAATTTGACAGACACCTTCGCAGGACGACGACGCTGGATATTACTGCCAACGCAAAAAGTTTGAATGTGTCATAAATGCGGCTTGTTCGCAGATGGCACCACATGTTTTTTTTTATATTTCTAAATTTGAAGTTGCTAATTATGTTAAAATATATTTATTGGTCTAATTTGTGCGGAATAACTTCAACCTTCCCTTACATTTTAAAGTAAAACTAATAATTTTGTCTAAAAGTTAATCGCCTACTCAACCCTGTATCAGAAGAGCCGAATAGGAGCCGAATATGCATCTAATATGACAGCTGTCAAATTCAGACGTTAGGTTTTCTACGATTTTCGGAACACTTTGTTTTGTTTACATTTTATATAGCTAGAACATAAGCATGGACAATATTTGCAGAATATGCTTATCTACACAAAAAGATTTATTGCCGATGGTGAGGACCACCTCTGAACTCGAAATGGATCTTTTTAAAGTTGGAGAAATGTACGAAGAATGCATCGGTATAAAGGTGAGATGCGGAATGAACATTGGGGGACAACCTTTTCCACTTTTATTTTCACTTGTAGATAGAAGAGATTCCAAAGTGCTGCAAAATCTGTATGGCCTGTAAGATGCAGTTAACATGCTTCTACGATTTTAAATCAGAAGCGCTCAAAACACATGAGAAACTGCTTAAATTAAACGCAGAGATTAAGAATGACGAGGAACTAATCGAGTCGTTCATAATCCAGCATGATGACCCTACAGATGAGGGCTCCGTAAAGGAAGAAAAAGATGAACAGTTTAGTGAAGCCTATTTAATTGAGTACCTTGAGGACGATTCCTTGATGGATAAAGAGTCCATTGAGGGAATGAGATTATCTGTTGAAAGCCTCACTGAAATTACGGAGGAGCATTTGGATGATGAATATCAAGGTGACGATTGTGAAAACGGTTCTTCTGGGGATGAGTCGTCCCAATATTTAGATGCATCTGAAGAAAGTAACAAAGCGTAAGCTTCATTCTGTGCATGCTATCTTGTCGTTGTTAATGATTCTCTCCCTAAAGGTCAGAGAAGAAAAACACCCGTAATAAAAACAAACACAAATGGAAACATCATTGTGAACCGTGTGGCAAATTCTTTCGGAATGAGGTGAATTTTCAAGCTCATCAGAATGTACACAAGGGACTTCCACCATACAGGTAAGCCACTCGCGATTTAGAAGAATAGCAAACTGTGGGCACGTTCGCATTTAGTGCAAACGTTTGAGACATCTATTGGTGTTCTCTGAGTTCGTGGAGATTAATCGTATTGATGATGAACGGGAAGTGACCATAAGCGAATGGACAGTTAGGTGAGCTTGCGAGAAGGCGGCCTGACACCATATCGGCCTACCCGTGGACAGCAGCTCACCGGCAAGCGCAACTTCGTTTTACAAGGAAACACTTAAACGGACGAATGTAAAATTAATTTGAAGGAAACACAGAAATTGCCTTCGTTTCTGGACAGAGACTTAGCTCCTTGACTGCAGACCGTTACATCGAGAAGATGTTGAAGGTTCATGTGATGCCTTACGCTGGATTTTACGCGATACGCGATATTTACGCGAACAATTCCTGTTAATGCAGGATAATGCCTCGTCCTCACATCGCAAAAACAGTTTGTGCGTATCTGCGGGACATCGGCATTCCCGTTATGGAGTGGCCAGCGCGGAGTCCTGATCTCAATCCTATATTCCCCAGGATTTTCAACTTAGGATTGATAACGTTCATGAAAAACAGTATTGAAGAGACAATTACAGCTAAGGGTGTTTACACCATTAATTAAAATAAAGACTATTTACCTTATGCCTGTTTTTTAGGGTTTCGTACCTCAAAAGGAAAAAAAGGAACCCTTACTGTTTTTACAGGTGAATATGTCTTCTTCCGCGTTCTTGCCAAAGCGAAACTTAAGTAGGCATCAGGTAGCGCTGGATATATTTATGAACGAAGATCATAAATGAAAGAACTCGCAGGAAAATTTGTTTATCCTACCTACTTGCACTGGAGGGTTCTTGCCTTTGCATCTTTAGCTTAAAATTCGTTAAAGGAAAGATGTGAAGCCCCACAACCCTTGTTTTCTTTGCCTTTTCAGCATAGCCTTGCCTGATGGTGAAATATTTGTACGCTATCTGACGATCGCTAAAATAGGAAGGAGTGTTAGTGGGTTCGCCTCGTAAGAAAATGAACGACGCGCATGTAGTGGGTCAGACCGACGTAATTTAATAGTCATACCCGGTTTGTATAGGTGTGTCGAGAAGCGGTCGTTGTTCTTCTTCCTTGCGCTCTTTTTCCCAAAATTTTGGTTGTTTTATTTCTTTTTAGCTGGGGAAGGTAGTTTTGTGATTTTCGAATGCAACAGATTCACAATAAAAATTAAATTAAAAATGTTAACACTCACGAAATTGCAAATCAGGCACCTTTAAAAAATGCAAATATGATTTTTACTATGCATACCCATGCACAGTGGCCGATTTCCCGAAAAAGCTGGCCAAAAGTCGAAAAATGATAGGAATTACACAAAACTTCGCAATTTTATGTTTTTGAGGTCGCTGATCACGAATATGAAATTTATTTTTCAAAATTCAAAATGGTGGGATTCAAAATGGCGGACGTCTACTGCTTAAAACAACTCCTTTTCAACAAAATTGTTTATGCTTTAGTTTTTGAGGTCGCTGATAACGAATATGACATTTTTTTTCCAAAATTCAAAATGGCGGATTCAAAGTGGCGGACGTCTACTACTCAAAACAATTTGATTTCAACAAAATTTTGTATGCTTTAGTTTTTGAGGTCGCTGATTACGAATATGACATTTTTTCCAAAAATAAAAATGGCAGATTCAAAATGGCGTTGATTTCAACAAAATTTCGTATGGCCATTTTGAATCCGCCATTTTGAATTTTGGAAAATAAATTTCATATTCGTGATCAGCGACCTTAAGAACATAAAATTGCGAAGTTTTGTGTAATTCCTATCATTTTTCGAATTATGGCCAGCTTTTTCGGGAACCGGCCAGCTTCAGTCCGCAAGATTGAAAATTATGTTTCATGAAATATCGCAAATTATCGCAGCTGCTTTTTTCGTAAAATGAAAGAAAATACTTTCTTTTACATAATAAAAATGATCTTATCGTGGAACTCTGCGGAACTTCTAACTATTTTTCTTCATTTTTATAAAATGTCAACACGAAAAAGCTTGACGTGCATGACTGTGTTTAAAAAAAGTTTTTACACAGCGAAACTTTAGTAGGTACTTTCTATACTTGCAGAAATACCCGTTACTAAACGCGATCTGAAAACAGCCACTAGAAAAGCTGTTATCACTTTCAAAACGACGTAGTACAAATCCAGGTTTAAGCAGCGTGCCAGATGTTGCGTCGAAGAGAGTCACTTTGACTTGCTCTAATGCTGAATGCTTTACCAGTATATTACTATTATTTTGCCAAAATGTGTAGAAAAAGGTTCTTTATGACATAGGATGGTGGCTTGAACAGAACGAAACAATTTTTTTTTCGACTTTTGGCCAGCTTTTTCGACAAATCGGCCACTGTGCCATGGTACGCAGGATTTTGTTCAGGGTGGGGAAGCTATTAAATAGATATCCGAAAAAGTTTGTTTCATGCCATCAAAAGTGGCATTAACCGTGTATAACATATGTCCGTGTACTATTAAATAAATACCAGCTTCCGTAGCCTTCAGTAAACTTCGACTTAAAATGTTTTAAATAAAAACCAAAAACAAATTTTTTATATTTGATTTTTACAAAATAGTCGTAACCGTTACGGTCTCTGATTTTTCCCTGAGATTAAAGATAAATAGATTAAAGCGTCTCATAAATTGTTTGATCAAAAATTTGAGTTGGAAGATGAATATTTTCGTGTTCCATTTAATGATTTGATAATTTGCCAAAAAATTTTCCCCTAGCTCGCACCTTCACTGTCCCCATTAACCAACAAAAAATATCACGATACTTTCAAACTCCCTTTAATTTTCCCAAATAAGAAAGACTACAAAAACTTAGATCGATTTCAAACACATTTTTTTTACGTTCGATGTAGAATACGATTTTCGATGCTTCGATTTATATGAAGCAAAAGCACCTGCTCGAACGTACGATATCGATATTACATGATTGGGTATCGGTAAGAATGTTTTAATTCATGTAGGAAAAAATAGAACAAATTCCCGTCGCACACATTTTATAACTACCTACATATGTATATCACCGTTTGTGAAATTAATAAAAATAAGAGTTTTTCTAATAGAGACATGAAGGCCACTTCAAAACATTAACTATGTGTCGCCCTAATTGTGCGAATGACAGCGTTATCTTGTTGGAAGGTCCAATCTACTTCTTGATGCGCCTCTAAAAAATATCGCTTTTTATGCTGGTAGAAGGAAAGGGCACAAAAATTATTTCGGGACCCAGGATTTTTAAATGTCTACCACTGGTTTGATGCTATTTTGTATGCTATCATTTAAATTTACTATAAATAAGACGGTGTTCTATACATTCAGATTCAGTTTCACTGACTCTTGGACTACCAGAGAAATGCAAAAACATTCTGAAACTGAGCCAACTTTGCAATTCGGTTAACGGTATGGTATTGTCGGAGTTAAAACCGATCTGCTTTTTCAAGCGTAGCGATTTCATATGGCGGCGCATTTTAGAATCCATTTCGGCGAGATATTGTTTTTCCTTTCATTAATTTGTAGTTTTGAGTTCAAGATTCAGGGAGGTGCAGCTGCCCCCTGCCCCAATCTGTGTACGCTCATGTGCAAAGCTATACATTACGTCACGATGTTCCTTGTAGGGCAGAGAAGGGAAGGCAGAGAGAATTCAATGCCCAGAATGCCAATTTTATTCTACATTTCTAGTTTTTACTGTGTTTAATTCAGTTAACAACTTTAAGAAGGCGTCGGGAACCGCTTAACTAAGTAAACATTAAATCGTTATAGGTATTAAAAGCGATTGAATATCCCAGAAAGGTACTCGACAGCTCGACCGGACTTTTGTGGGATATTTAGGTTCCCACTTGCACTGCTTGTTTCTGTATTCCTCTACAAGCTGCCTTTAGGTGGTCGCTCATGTACAGGGCTTTTACACGATACAGCCGTTCCGTATTAGCTCATCAGCATCAATATTTGGCACCAAAAAGTCCAGAGTATGTGTTAATATCGCTATAAGAACTCATGGTCGCTGGTGTTCCACCAGCATTCTCAAAAATGGATGAAAGAATTTGATGAAACACTTTAACAATTGAAACGCGTTGTTCCATGTGTATTTTTCCATTATGAATTTCCTATGTAGCCCATGTAAGAATTTAAAGTAGCAGCTGTAATTAATAAAAAAACATGGTGGCAAATCAAAGTTGTAAACCTCTTAGCTAACCATTCTGAATTTCCGTCATTTTTTGTCGGATTTACTTTAAATTCTCAAAGGATATTCTGCAAATACTATATTTGAAGAAAGTATAAAAAGCCAAAAGTCGATATCTAATTTAGCATAGACCTTAAGAAAGTTGAACCCAATCTTCTTTTTAAATATATTATTTGTATAAATTTTTTCACAGATGCGAGACATGCAATAAAGGGTTTGGATACAAAGTAAACTACGAATATCATATGCGGAACCATAGTAACACACGAAGTTTTGAGTGTACAGATTGTGGCAAAAAGTTTCTCTGCAAATGGGATTTGAAAGTTCACATCCGGGTTCACAAAGATATACGTCCCTATGTATGCGACTTATGTGGTAAGATATAAGTATAATATATTTTTGTGGCGATGTAAACTTTATATTTAATATGTTTAGGTAAACAATTCCGGGTTAGAAGTCATATGACGGATCACTTAGAGACACATAACGTTGAAAATACCCACGAATGCCCAATATGTCATCAGAAGTACAAAACTAAAGCCACATTAAAAATACATTTAACATCGATACATGCAAAAGAAAAACAACATTTCTGCGCGATATGTGATAGATCCTTTAATAGAAAACATCATTTGAAGGTAACTGAATGAATTGTGATTTCCGATGTACTCATATTTTGTTTCCCTTTAGGTGCATTATAAAGTGCACACGAATCCCAAAAAGGAAAAGGCTGCCCATGATTGAGAATATTACATTTACAATAGACAAATATAGATTTTTTTAATATATGTTATATTCAAAAGCCGAAGCTTAGACGCTCCTAGGTTTGACTACTTAATGCTCAGGTTTGCATGATGCCGTAGTCAAAGTCGGAAAATATTATGCTACCTTTGACTGATAAATTTTTGGTTACTCCTAGAAATACTTAAACTCAGCAGTCAAACGCCGAATCCCCTTATATAAAATATTTTATAGACTTTAATTTTACAAAACCTTTAATTGACGGAAGTGTTCCCTTGTAAGAAAGCGTCTAGGCCTCGGTCTTTGACTATAACATATGCAATGCATATTTATTAAGATGTAAATAAACAGTTCATTAATTTAATGGGTCTATAATTTTATATAATTTTTATGTTTAGTCGGTATAGGATCAAATCACATTCTGAGTTATCGAGTTGGACTGGGAGGCGCTAAGAATATTTCTGCTTAAAGTTATTTCCGTCTTTCCGTTTTTCGTTATTAACTCGTCTAATTAGCAAGATTGAAAAGATTAGAAATTAGATTTGAGAATCCAATTCCAAACAGAATAGAGTGGAAAGTCAGTTAGTAAATACAGGGCGTCCCAAACAAAATATACACTGTTTAACGGGGTGTCCCAAAGAAATGTATATAAAAGAATCTACATAAAATGTATAACTTTATCTCCTACCAAAACTATTACCGTTCTGGTCAATACACTGCAGATAACGATGGGCTATTGATTCAGAAACGTCAATAAACATTTCATTTCGTATTGTGGCGCATTGTTGCTCAAATGTGGCTTTTAATTCTTCCAGTGTCGTCCATTTTTTGGCGCAGACTTTATCTTTAAGGTAACGGGCTGGGTATTCTATGGGACCTCTTCGTCCAAACCATCTGTTTGGAAGATTGTTATCATGATATCTCTTACATCATGATATACTGTGGAGGTACTCCGTCCTGCAGGAAATAAAATTCTCATCTTCGCCAAAGTTCTCCCGAATGCGTGGACTGTTGCAGAAAAGAAAGAAAAATTAGAAACTTATGACCCGTTAAACAGTGAATAAATTTGAATGTTTAAATGAAAGAGGACGTGCAAATCTCCTTACCAGCAGGCGGATTCACCACTATTTTCCAAGCAGATATTTTAGGCATAAACGTATATAGTATGTCCCAACACAATACGAGAAATGAACATTCCAGAGTAAAACGATCACATCTTAGACAGTCAAGCTTCTCTAAAGGCACTGGACTAGAATGTTGGAGAACAAGGGCGCCATATGGACCACGTTCCCGTGCGCGGCTTTTTTCTTTTAGAGCAGACTCTAGGCTTAAGTCCTTTCACTTATATAATTAAATAATTAAATCAAATGCTTTATCCTCGAAACTCTTAGGTGAATGCAGAAACTCACTAGATCTAATCGCCGCAATCACATGGGTCGCTGGCCATGACAACATCGCCGATTCTTCTTCGGTGTTAGGCCCTGATCATTACGAGTGTTTGGCATCCTTTTTTATAACGCACATTTTTGATGAATGGGCGCCTCTATTCTGCCCACCGACTCAAGCAAATAACGTGGGCTCGACGTCATCTCTATCACCTCTACGTCTACAGTACAAACACGTGGGTGTGCCGGCCGTCCGTATCTCGTGCAGGTATGACCGAAAACACCCGTGTCCGCTCAAGAACTGTGTTAGGTGAATTCTCCATATTCTCCACCGACCCACGGGTTAATTTGGGGTATGCGTTTAGCGGTCAATCGACCTCTAGACTCATTTTTCCCACTCTTCCTGCACGTGAGCATTTCTTGCTTCCGTCAACGCACCCTTAGTAACCAGTCATCGTTTCTGCGTTCGCAGCCGACTACTAAATCTACTGCCAGAGAGTGAGTTTTGTATACAACAAGTTTCATCTCCACGCTGTCCCCGCCCACAAATGGTGTTAATTCTTTTTCTAGTGAAGATGATTATCTCGGTAGTAGCCACCGCTAAGGATAGCTCGTGATCAGTTATCCGTATATTCAACCTCTGCTGGAGTTGGTTCAGTTGAAACTACTACGTCATCTGCAATCAAATTTGTGGGTTTGTTTATATATATTTAGAATGGCTTCACCGAGAGAAACATTCCTTTTAATAAAATATTTTATTGCACTTGACTATCCGAACGAAAACCAGTGGAATGAATTACTCTCAGCTTAACTACCCACTTGCGGCCGACATCTGTATTCGACATTTCAACTCAACCCAGCTTGCAAATCGGAGTCGAGCCATATCAATCCAGTTTCAACTCAACCTGGGGCCTTATGCCTAAGCTCCATAGAAAACCAAACCACGGCCAAACCAAAAAACCATTTGGCTGAATTTGCTGATAAATCACGTCTGTAAACTTTATTAGCCATGTAGTTGTGAAATGTCAATCAGTCAGAAGCTTGTACCAGATGTACTGGATTGCATGTGGTCCAAAATTTGCGAGGTAGGTGACAAAAATTGCAATACAACTGAGAAAGCTGCAGCTATGTTGGTTGGCTTGGTCAAAAAATATCTAACAACAAGAAGGAACACTCGACGTTTTCCCTTATCTTTCAACGACCTTGGGTACCGTTAACCAGACCAGACATTTCATTTTGTTAGAAATAGATACAACAACAGAACAAGTAATTTGTGAGAGCAAGAAAAAAATTTAGGGGGAGATGCTATGAAAATTGAACCTCTTCTACAGGGTGCATGATTTTATTTTGAACAATATTCTATATTCCAGCAAGGAACAAAACTTATTTCGTGATAATTCCTTCTTGCGTCCTTCGCAAAGCCACACACCAAACCCCTTATATGATATTTAGTCATTATTTTTAAAACGAAAGAAGAGCTTTGTACTTAATTGCATTTTAAAATGTTCCGACCTTTCAAGTCAAATCAAATCTCCCAACAAAATAACACCACCCTGCCGCACACAGTGGCTATGAAATACATACTAGAAATCACCAATAAAATACAGAGTGAAAAAATGAGAGCAACCGCGTACGTATTTACCAACTACGTGTGCGCTACCTGCGTTCCTCCTTTCTTCATTCGCATTGTCCTTATGCTTTATGATCACAAGGAGAGGTCGCACTGAGATGTCATGGTAATAGAGAGAGTTAGAAATCACCTTTAAAACTCCATAGTAAAAAAATGCTGCATTTTGTATCTCACACTGTAATACATGCTGTACGTGAGAAATGTTTGCCGACTATGGCTCTCTCTCTTAATTGCTTACAGGAATGCAATGGTAATCGTTCGTTTCTGTTGAAGCTAATGGGAAATTTTTCAGGATGTGTTTTCCAGAGATTGCATACCATTTAGGCATTTGCAGGTGTATCAGAGTGCTCCTTGTTATTAGATATTCTTTTGCTTGGTCGTAGTTTGGTTTTCTACACCCAGGCTCAATTCTGCATGTAAACGAGATAATAGGCGACGATCCAATGATCGGGTCCAAAAATGGATCCCTGCGCCACCACCACCGGTAAGACGGTCTATTATAATTATGCTCATTTTATGCAGAACGCGATATCTCATTTATTGTTAGCGATACAGAAACAATAGGCAAAAGACAAGTTTTATGTGAATTTTACTAAATCTTTTCATTCCACTAAAGGGAAACTCAGTCGCAATGTTTCGACAGAATCGCCAGAACCTACAAAGTTGTAAACGCTACGTCGCGCTGATGTTGCGCACGGAGCGGATAGGATATTCCGATGCAAATCTAGCAATTTGAGTTTAAATTTCTTGGCCCTTTTAAACGAAAACGTTGTTGATGTTGATTCGTTCGTGCTGGAGAATTTCAGAATGATCTCAGCATTTTCCTTTAGTCGAAAGGCATCAAAGTGCGATGAAAGAGAGTGATTTACTTTTTCGGCAATTATACGCGCAACTTACTCTCACCAGGGGTCTTACTCCTGAGACCATAAACGAAAACGAAACGGTATGAAATGGCCTACTCTTGAAAATGATTGTCAGATGGTTATAGTATTGCCGCAAAGATTCATAATTAATAATTTATTCTCACATTTTGCATATAAACAACAATTTTGCTTCATCTCCCAAAACCTAAACGAAAGACGATCACCAAAGAGCAATCTGTTCTACAAACGTAAACGAAACGATATCGTTTCGCATAGTAGCATTTGCATCGCGCTTCGTCGTTTTCAGGAGTAAGGGCCCAAGCCTTTTCGGAGTACCCCTGATAACTGCATCAGATAGTCTCGAAGTGCGTTGCACACTTTCGCAGTGCTCAGCCAGTCATAATGATAGTTGACGGGCCTCAAACATCATCAAAGTGAAGATCGCCTTGAAACTTCCCAACAACTTCTCCATTCTGTCATACAGCTGCTGTTCTAGTTCTACATCGGAGTATGAGCTTCCTCCATCAGCTCCGCCAGAGCAGCGCTACTTCGCGTAAGGAAAAGCGACTGGCTCTTAGAAATCTATGTTGACTTTTCTTTGCATGATTTGTTATATGGCCTAGCCGTTGCACAAGCTGGAGTATTTATTTATTTATTTGTCACAACTTCATCAAATTACTGATTACTATAACAGAGTTTCAAGTCAGTACAGCTAAATTAAATACAAAATTAACGAAGACGACCTTTCAACTGACTACGATTAATATGAAAATCTATAATATTGTAGCGAGAATTGAAGGAACGTGACATTGATGAAATAGGCTCATGTAGGCCATAGTTAGTGCGGTGATGATTAACATGCAGGAAGTCGTGATGCCTCAAAGAGCGAGCCGGAACAGAGATATTAAAAAAGGCAAGCAATACAGGAGAGTTAACCGAGCCTTGCAGGCAGTCAAAAATCAAAACGGTTTTGGAGTTGTTCCGCCGTTGCTCCAATGATTCAAGGGAGATGAGTACAAGCCTATTAACATATGGTGGCAAATGAAGGCCACCATATTCGAGAATTGGTCTAACAAATGTGCAGCACAGGAGTCGAGAAATGTAAGGATCATCGAACTCCTTAGACCATCTTTTGATAAAACCCAAAGTGGCGTTAGCTCGATTCACAACGGCATCGATGTGATCCTCAAAGGAGAAACGAGAGTTGAGCACAACACCAAGATCCTTTGACTTTGACAACTCGAGTGAGAGAACGTCCATTAATCGTAAAGTTATAAAGCAGTGGACTCTTCCTACGTGAAAAAGTCATACAGGTGCATTTTGAAATATTGAATGGCAGGCGATTGATTAAGCACCACGACTGAAAAGCCTGTAAGTCAGAATACAGCAGTTGACAGTCACGAGCATCAGAGAGAGTACAAAATAGCTTTGCATCATCAGCATAGCAAAGAATCTTCGAGTAAGTAGGAATGAGGGAGACATCGTTGATGTAGATGGTAAATAAAAGAGGACCAAATGGCTACCCTGCGGAACACCAGATGTGTTCATCAGTATATCAGAAAGAACGCCACGGAAGCAGACCCGTTGGCCACGCTCAAACAGATATGACGAAATCCAAACAACAAAACAAGAAGGGAAACCCAAAGCAGTCAATTTATATATAAGTACCCGGTGATCAATCTTATCAAAAGCCTTACTATAATCGGTAAAAATACAATCGACTTGTTTACCAGATTCAATAGCTGAAATACAGTGACTAGAAAATTCCAACAGATTGGTAGTAGTCGATTTGCCTTTAATAAAGCCATGTTGAAATGACATCAGAAAAGGTTTGCAATGAAAATACAACACTTCGCAGACCAAGGCTTCAAAGAGTTTGGCAATAGGTCTATAATTGGAGATGCCACTTTTGTTGCCTTTCTTGCGCAGGGGGAAAATCACAGAAATCTTCCAAGGCTTAGGAAAGACACCAGTACAAAGAGACAAAGAGACAGATTAAATAAATAACAGATAACAGAGGACAGAACAGAGTCACACCTACTCAAGAAACAAGCCGGAATGCCATCAGGGACAATTGAGTAATTGTCATCTAAATTAGCAATGTGTTAGATATAGTTGTAGATATCCTATTCAGAATACCCAGATTATTAGATCAGGAACAATCCACAAAACTCTTATAGATGGAACCGTTAAGCACAGCCGCGGCACTACCGCCCGGAAATAATTGCAGGACTTTTGCGGATTACAGATCGGATATACCGCGTATTTTCCAAATATTAGCGGAGCAGTAAGGGATCGCTTTTTCCACTAGTACATTTTTTCCATGGACATGGCTTCCATACTCATTTTTTCCATCCCATGTTTTTTCAACGGACATTTTTTCCATTACTTGCTTTTCACAAAATTTCTACTGACTGAATATTTGCCTTTAACAAAATGTTTAGATGAAAAGGTATTAATGAATAAATGGATAAAATGACCATGGACACAATGGATTGGACAGGAAATTTCAGAATGGAATAAACGTCCTGCAATCTAGCGGAGCACATGTAAAGTACACAAAGTCCTTAATCAGCAAGAGTCTTCTCAATCATTTTAATATTTTCACAATATTTTCCGATAATATCCTAGTACCGATATGAATGCATTACTCAATAAATTCTCTAAGTCATTCCTAGAAAGGGTAACTATTTCTAATCTAGATTACCTGCAATAATAAAACACGCATTACTTTTAACAAAAGGAGAGAGTTAATCGCTTTCTTTTTCAATTGCCAGTAAATATTTTATTCACTGATGATTACAAAAACAGAAATAAAATAAATTGATTTTCCTTTGTTATTTTGTTTCTTTGCTTAGTTTCTTCTTTATACATATATTTTTAAAATACCGATTCTTGAAGGCTTTGAAGGCCCTTCTAATTTCCGTTTCATATTGTTGCCCATTGTTATTTTTTTCGAAGGCTCCTAATAATACAATATGTTAGATAATATTTCTATAATTTTAGGTAAAAACTCACTGCGTAATACAATATTAAGGTTTTTGTACTCCTTAAAACTGGACTTGCCATGTACACCGTCAAAATTGAAATTTATAACAATCTCTTCGTCCAGTATTTTTTTTAAATTTTTAACAAGACCACCAGGGTGCACTAAATTGTGCACAGCTGTAATCTAACAAAGTAGAAAATTTAATTATTTCATTACATGCAAATTGACAAAAGAGTTAAAAATAACAAAAATCATTAGCGTGCAAAAATACATTTCATACGAATACAAAAATCAGAATAGGACCCAGTAGGTCTGTTTAGTCATAAATTCGATATTTATGTCTAGTTCATTCCATTCAATTGTTCGATAAAATGTATTAAATATTCATAAGTTCCGGCTAAGATCAAAATAAATTTCAAATTTGTCAGATTTTATGGAGGAAAGAAAGGAAAATAAATATTTTTCAATTGTATTGCTACAAATACGCACCCACCAATATTCTACTTGGGATAGCATCAGGAACATGTACAATAAATATAAAATAAATTGGTTTAATAAAATAAGTTTTGTTTTTCAGATGATGAAAATATTGGTCCGCAGTACGTAACCCCTTTTTTACATTGTTTACCACATATTTGAAACTTCGTGAGTGGCTTTACTTTGGCGAGTCTACCACCACTTTTCATCTGCATACGAATGCACGCACCCACACCAAAACACACACATATGCGCGCCCTCACGCTTCCTTATCTCCTTAGAAAATCAAACCACAATCAAACCAACCAATAAAGCTGTAGCTTTCATTTGTATTGCAATTTTTGTCACCTATCTCGCACGTTTTCAGTATCATGCGGTAGCTTTTTCCTCTTTGTGAGAATGACCATTTTGTGTTGCTACATGTAATTCAGCGCATCTGGTGCATGTTTCTGACTGACTGACAATTCACAATACATTGCTAATAATGTCTACAGACGTGATTTGTCAGCAAACTCAGACAAATGGTTTTTTGGTTTGGCCGTGGTTTGGTTTTTTTTTGTAGAAATTATGCATTATGCTCCGAAAATTCTTTGATTAGAAGAATAATTGTTATTAATCGAAATTTATAATTTATTTATTTTATAATTACTGTTTTTTTTCAAATCAACTTATTTTCATATTTGTAAATATATGTAGGAACCTATGCAAAAAGAATATGTAAAAATAATTCAACAAAGATACATAAGTAATAATAAAAGTTTTGTTTTTTGTGTTGTACGCTGCTTCGAATTATTCTAGCTTCAAAAATCTTTGATACTTCTACGGCACTAAAATTCATGGAAGTTGTGTTCTTTGTGGTGTGTAGGGCAAATAAATCATAAGTTGAATAAGAGTTATATGATATCACATATTTTTTTATTCAAGTTCAAAGTAAATTTATTCTCTTGATATAAAAACCAAAATGGTGGTTTTTGGACCGTTTATAAAAGTAGAAAACTGTAGTGTAATTCTCACTTAAGGAGGCTGGATCGAAAACTAAAAACACGGGAGAATTAAATCAAATTTTGCTAGATGATAGTTTAGCATCATATAAATCAATCACAAAAAAAAATGCAAAATAGAAGAGAAAAATCAAACTAAAGTTTATTAAGGGGTTATTACCAGCTTAATTTAACTCGGACAGTTTTCATCCAATTGACTTCAAATTTTAACTGGACCTTTATCATTAAATTATCTAACGAAGTACACACGATTATAGCGATTGTATATCAGGAAAAAAAGTTATAAGCCATTTAGTTCGAGTTTTTTCGTCGAAAAAATCGGTTTTTTTTCAAACAACTGCCATTTCGCGAAAAAGAATTCTAAAAATATAATCATGTGTACTTCGGTAGCAAAAATCAGGTAGATAATGAAACAATTTTTGGTTTTTTTTCAAGTTACTTTGGACGAGACTTCTACTGCCGGCCGTGGAAGCACCTTTTTTAAATGGTAGTTTACGCGACCTACTGTATAGCCGCCATTTTGGAATATTTTTCAATGAAACATTTTTTTTTTGTAGTTCAAGAAGTACTTAATCAAATGTAATATCATACTTATAAAATTTATTTAAAAAAACAATTAAGCTGGTAATAACCCCTTAAGGGGGAAGGCCACTGTGATGGGTAAAAAAAAAAAATTTTTTTTCCAGCTTAAATTAAAGTTTATACATATATTCAAAAATATATGCACAAAATTTCAGGTCAAAATTTCAAAAATTGACAGAGTTACAGCCATTTCAGTATAGTAGTAGTAGTAGACCGACTGTTTTCCGCTTGACGTCCCGATGAGAATAGCACGCCCCTAAGTCCCTTGCTCAAACGTATTTATCAATAGATTACTTATTGGGGTTCTTTTCTTCGAATTTATTTTTTTATAGCTATATAAATATATTGTTCTATTGTTATATAAATGATAGCGAGAAAAATGGACTAAGAACTTTAAACACGTTTTTCTCGAAATGACTTTTTTTCAAACTGGTCGCATCGATAACTCTAACCTAATAACTAATTACTAACCGATTTTAAATTTTTAAAATTTTAATTTTTACTATTTTTTAGGCTGTTTTGAAACAAAAAAAAGGTCGAAATGATGGAAAAAATTTTTCGCCATTTTGTGAAAAATCAAAATAAAAAAAATCGGCTACGTACAACGAAAACTACATTCATGTAGATTATAATGAACTTTTGTTTTGTTTTTTCTGATAACCTGTTCTTGAATAATCGATGCGACCATGGAGGGGGAATATTTTTTTGGACTCTACGGCAACGCTCATAACTTTAAAACTAATTAATATTTTTTAATAAAAATTTATGTAAATATTGGTCAATGTACACTTTATAAAATAATTAAAAAAAGATCCTGATATTCCTTGATTTTCCCGGTCAAAAAAAATCCCGAAAATCACTCATTTTTTCGAACGTCACAGTGGCCTTCCCCCTTAATAAACTTAAGTTTGATTTTTCTCTTCTATTTTTCCGGTGACATGCATTTGTTTTTTGTAATTGATTTATATGATGCTAAACTATCATCTAGCGAAATTTGAATTAATTCTCCCGTTTTTTTAGTTTTCGATTCAGCCTATATGATATATTAACACTCTTCTGATGCATATGGAAAATATAGAATGATTTACCTGTTTCTTTTTCTTACAAAACACAGATTTTAGCATATTTTGTTCCTATGTTTCCTAATTTTATATTCGGAGCACTTTGTCCATGTGATTATTGTATCTCATATCGTTCGCGATGCACGAATTTTGAAACAGAAGGGTGCGTGTAAGACACTTCAGCTAAGAAAAATAAAAACTTTCGCGGCATTTTAATATTCGCTAATTTTAAGGCTTCATATTACTTGAAGTTTCAAAGTTCTAAATATTCGAAGCTTCGAATATCGAATTATTCGAATTTTTTGGCTGCTTCGAATTGTTCGTATTAATATATATATAATTGTTCGAAGCTTCGAGTGTTCGAAGGCGCGCGTTACTTCGAATTTTTTCAACAGCCCTACCGTAAACGAGCCCAAAACCACTACCTACACATATGGACTATGCTAGACACCGTGATCACTACTATAAAGATATTAAGCCGACATTCTAGATCTAGAACGCTCTTTTCTCCGGCCGAGTTCGCAATTACGATCGAATTGGTCCCCACTTATCTCCATGTTTACGATTTAAGTGCTCTGAATAATCTGATCTTCGTCCGTAAATTCAAGTTAGGTTATTTCGATTGCCCTCTATGTGACCAGTGAGTAAAGATGATGAGTGCGAAGCAAGTGGAGACGATTATAATGAAGATGAAAGCAATGAAAGGGACAATTTTGATGATTATGAATAATTTTAAGATGTTTGACACAATTTAAATTGAAAATTAATATATAATTTTAATAAAATAAAAAAGTTATTGAAACATAATAAATAAACGTGAGGGTCCACGGACGAAGCGAGGTTTATTATTTTTTGTAATTAGTGAATTAATTAATCATTAACAAAGTGAATTTTTATCTTTTGACCAAATCTTTTATCTCCAAAGAATAATTTTTTTCAATTGTTTGCCTTTCTATTAAAAATTCAATTTTCTGAATTACATTCATGTATTTAATTTCAATTTTCCAGGTGTTCCGATGGAAATTTCACTACAAGGACCACAAAAATCGATATACCTGTAGTAGAGAATTTCCAGATCTAAAAACTTGTTTTCAAATTTTTCATCTAGAATGTCTAGAAGATGAGAAATGTAAAAAAACCGATTTTCGACCGGGCCAATTTTTTTTAAATTTGTGTAAAAATGCCCGCTCTTCGAATATGATAATATGATTTTCCTACAAGCAATAGCAACAAAGTGATTCTATTTGTTTATAAAGTAAAATTTATTGTGTTTTTGGAATGAGATTTTGCGATAATGAAAAGTAATGTTATCTAAATCTAATAATTAATTTGAATAAAACAACTCTTCCCCTTTCATGGGTTACCCGTAAAATCATTGTATTTTCATTATTGTGCATATAATGTTATTGCAAAAGAAACATCTCTGGAATAAAGAATTAAAATTTCACAAAATATTCAATGGATCGCTTTGAAATTTTTCGCTTATATTAGGTACTACAAGACCAACCTAACAAAACAATAACAAAGTCGTTGGTTTATTTTTGAAATATTTGTTTTTAATTGAACATCATGCAAATTTTGGACGTTTTTAACAATTTTATAAGGAACAAATACTCATATTGACTTTTAAAACCGCCATTTTTAAGAGTTTTTAATTCTCTACAAGATAGCAACTCGTAATTGTTGATAAAACACTTTATTTTTTAATGGTAGACAAAAATATGCGAAATTTTTCATTCTATTATTTTTATTGTATATACCAACATACATACAGTATTTTTTATTTTACTTTTTTGCTTATTTTCCTGGACTATTCTCAAAAACGCACCGAGCATTTTCGCAGATGAAAAGTGTGGTAGACTCTTCAAAAGGAAGCCACTCATGAAATTTCAAATATGTGGTGAAAAGTGTAAAAAAGGGGTTACGTACTGTGGACTATATAATATTATCTAGCACAGCTTGTAAATCTTCCAATTATCTTTTCAGGCTACTTAAAATATAAAATTGAGTTTCTATTATATTTTCAAACATGCATTACTTGAGTTACTTTAAGTTCCTATAAAATTGACAATAATAGACCCATACACCCTTTTCTAAAAAGCATATAACTAAAAAGTTATCTGAGGATCGGAACAACAGGTTTCCCTACTGAAAATATCACCACATTGTTAAAATAGATATAGTTTAAAAAACCTTTTTAAAGAGAGTTAATAAATCATCTTATAACTTATTTTTCTTAAAACCAAAAGAAGTAGAGGGAAAAACGGAAAAGTTTCATCTAATTTTTTGCAATGCAATGAACAACCCTTTAAAATAAAACTCGCAAAACTTTAGAAGTGTCATGCACAGTAAAGTAACCTCCCAAAGAAAGAAAGAATTAAACTTACATAGGTATCCATGTTATCAGCGTCAATTGACTTTTCGAATTCAGTTAATTCCATAATTGTCTGTATTGGAAATTTCATGGATTCTACTGCTGCCTCTTCATTTTTTACCAGGCTTTTT
This sequence comes from Neoitamus cyanurus, assembly GCA_947538895.1. Lineage (NCBI taxonomy): Eukaryota > Metazoa > Arthropoda > Insecta > Diptera > Asilidae > Neoitamus > Neoitamus cyanurus. The sequence continues at coordinate 9,415,211 of OX384547.1, forward strand.
AATAACACTGTATGCTCAGCCAAAATGTTTGTTATTATACTATTTTGATTTTCAATTAGATCTGAAAATATGGAATGGCATTTAACTATAAAATAGTAAAATTTCGTTATATAATTATATTTACTTCGAAATGAATCAAATCTTTCATTTATATTGCCAACAAAGTTGTCAAAATTGAAATCTGAAGGTGGTGTGTTTTCTGCAACATGAAAAGTTATTATATAATATTTATATTGGAGTATGGATTTATCAAATTAATTTATTAAGTTACCATTTTGAAGATTGCGTTGTCCGAGAACTGCGTTACACCTTCTTAATTTTTCTGGAATATTAGCCTCATCCTCGGTAGATTTCTCAAAAGTGCGTTTTTTTAATTTCATTACAGGTTTTTGAGACGTCGCTGGCGTTTCCATTTGGATTGTAGGTACTTGTGGTTTTTTAAATCTATGTACATCCATGAAGAAGAGGGATTAATAAGAAAGATTCTTCATGCGACAGAGGCATATATTTATGCGTTATTTTATATTGAGAGGAAAAATATGTTTCAGTCTTATTTGTAATGAATCAGTAAAAAAGCTTATTAGATTTAAAATAAAAGCCTTCTGCTTTACAGCACTATTCTGGAAAAATTGTGTCCAACCAGTCAATCACGCCTAAACGGTTACTTCGATAGTAATATCTAGACATCTTTGGTGTTACAGAATTCCAAATTCAAGATAGCGGACCCAAAATGGTTACAAAAACAGTTAAACTTCAAAGGATTGGTCTTAAAATCCGCACTAGGAAGTTTCCAGGGTCGCTGATTTTGAATCTGTAACCAAAATTTCCAAATTCGAAATGGCGGATCCAATCGGCTATTGAAACTCCTCCACTTCAAGCAATGTTTATGTAAATTAATATAAAGAAGACTAGAGGGATATGTATTTCAAACTAATTAAAATTTAATATAGCGGACCTATAATGGCTACTAAAGCTCTTCAACTGATTGCAATGGAATTTAAAGTTAGGGGGCCTTGGTAATTCAACTTCGAAATGGCGGATCTACAATGGGAATCGAGCTATTTTAATTTGAAGAGTTCTCCGTTTTCACATCTACTATTTGTAATTTAATAGATTTCCATTAAATAAAAGAAATGGCGGCTCATCACAATTTTTGAATATGATATGAAAGACCTACATACATATATGAGCGAAGGAAACTTTTCGATTTCAGTGAAAAATTACATATGTACTGTACATATGTATATAATATTCAAACAGAATATTCAATCCTCTTGAAATTAAGAATTTCACAATTACGAATTCAATAAGGCATCTAGAATTTCTTAACTTATTTATTTATTTATCATTAACAGGTTGATTACACCATCTGATCTTAACATAAACAAACAGTGATTTAAATTAATTCCTAATGATTGAGTAACGATTTCTTGATTACATCTTTGCTACAATGAAAATCTACTGAGGAAAATCCAGTATTGTAAATTTTTGATATGGCCGATACCGGTTCAAAAGTGCCATAATTAGTTCTGTGGTACCTGGAATATAGAAAGTCTTGTCCTCTAGTAGACCGGGGGCGTGAGTTAAAATTAATAAGATTTAAAAGCTTTGGAGAGTCTATAACGCCAGTAATGATATTGTGCATGAACGTAACACTTGAGATTTCTCTACGGTTGGATAGAGTCGTTAAACCTAAAATTTTAAGTCTGTCTTCATAACGAGGAAGACTATGCGGGTCACGCCAAGGTAGGTTACAAGACTGAACCGGAGAAAACGCTTTTGGACTGCTTCGATACGGTCTATATACACAGAATAATGCGGAGACCAAACAACAGAAACATATTCCAAGATAGGTCGGACAAACGCACAAAACAATGTTTTTAAGAGATAAGGATCATTAAAATTTTTAGACCAGCGCTTAACAAAACCAAGGGTATATAATTATATACATATATTATATTAATAAGTAAGATTGAGGAGATTTAATCAGAATAAAACAATATTTTGCGGTGAATAAGTAATGTACACAGATCACAAAACTTCTGTACAAATAATGGATTGCAAGAAATTAAATGTGTAAATAGGATCATTGTGATGTCAAACACCCGCCGCAGTGCGAAGCCGGGTAACTCCGCTAGTCTTCTATATATGTATATAAAAATGAATTGCTGTGCGGTACGTCTCGCTAAAACTCAAAAACCTGCTTGACCGAATTCGATAATTTTTTTTTGTTTTGTGCGCTATAACACAGGGGAGGTTTAAAAAAAAAAGAAAATTCGGGAAACCCCAAAGGAAAAGCCGAAAAATCGAAAAAATCGAAATTTCCGTTTTGTATAGGAAGCGAATTTTCCAACTTCAAGGAATCTTTATGAAAAAGGCAATGGGAGGTTTTCGGGCTCAGATCTTCGAGCTTGCATTCAAAATTTTGGAATTCAAGATGGTGGATCAATATGGCGACCGAAAAGTTAATATTCAAGGGGTTTCCCTGAAAATCCGCACTAGGGAATTTTCGGGATCACTGAATTCGAATCTGCTATTCAAATTTCTAAATATTAAACCACCCCCACCCCGCTGGGAGATATAGGAGAGGGGGTGCAATAAGGAGGTGGTGTAAAATGAGGAAAACTAAATTTAATAATACTGTTTGAAAATATCTAACACATGTGCAAAACGCAAATAGGAAAAACGCTGGGTCATATAGGAGAGAAATTAAGGAATATAAATTTAATAGTATCCCAGGAAACGCCGGGTCCGGGCAAGCTAGTTTTTAATAAAGGTCAATGGGCACCATAATATGAAAAAAATATCCACGGCGGACAGACATGAAATTAGTAGAATGCATAAATGCATGGCTCTGGTCTACAATGCCGTGGGTCGAAGTTCCGTATCTTGGTAAAATCAAAAAAAGTATTTGGTATAAAAGCATGTACATAAGTGAAAAACATTTTATATTTTGTAAGTGAGTTTGAGAAGTGTGGTTTGAGTAAGTGTGGGAGTCTGGATTGATGAATCACGTTTATTAGAGAGAATTAAGAAGGACGAATATTTCTAAATTGAATTCCTTATTTGGGTTCAATTCGACTGAGAATTTACTGTATTTACGATACAACGAATCGAATTCGTGAATAAGCCGGGTACGAGAGAGACAGTCTAATGCTGATCACGCAGCACTCGAATGAACCGCATTTGAATGTTTATTTATGTTTTAATGCAATTATAGAAGAACCTTCGATAACTGACAAGTATTTTTCTAAATTAAGCACCGCTATTTATTATGAATTATCCAATTTTTGCTGGAAATTAAGCGCAAGTTTCGGCCACTTTTTTTCAATTTTTCAGCTACATAGTATGCGACACGATGTCTTCACACTCATTACTTACGTCAGGCCTATCGTGGTAATGGGACTATTTCAGTTCAGTAGGACACACCAAAATTTTCACATTTCTTTGTTTGGTATTTCCCTTACTGCAGTAGTGTAGGGCCTCTCTGGTCACTTTATGTTTAAAAAATTAGGTATACCTTTACAATGAACACGAGAAAATCATTGCACGAAACTTAGACAAAAGAGCTTTATATCCATCTCTATTTTCATATTTCCGCCATAACATCATGGGACTTACATATAATTTACTAGCTGAGTTACCCGGCTTCGCACGGCGGCGCTTTTTTGTACTGAGTTTGACTTTACAATGATCCTTCATTTTCATTTTCATCCATTTAATTTCTTGCAATCTATTTTTTGTACAGAAGTTTAGAGATCTGTGAACTTTACTTATTTACCGAAAAGAAATTGTTTTAGTCTGATCAAATCTCGTCAATCTTTCTTATTAATATAAGTTAAGAAATTCTAGATGCCTTATTGCATTCGTAATTTTGAAATTCTAAATTTGAACAGAATATTCAATATGAGCTTTTAAAGAAATTTAATGTAACATATGTATGTCATTTTTACTGAAATCGAAAAGTTTTGTTCGCTCTTCCAGGTCTCTCATACTCGTACTATAACCAGAAATTGTGATAAACCTCCATTTCTTTTATTTAATGGAAATCTAAAAAAATACAAATAGCAGATGCGAAAACGGAGAACTCTTGAAATTATTGTAGATCCGCCATTTTAAATTAGCTACTTCTGCTATAAAAATTCAAGATCTGCACCCTAAGAAGTGTAAGTATAAATTTTCGTGGTATTCCTTTAAAGTTTAAAATTGGGTTATCATTATGTAGTCCACCATCTTCAACTTTGAAATTTAGGTAGATTCGAAATCAGTGGCCGTAAAGTTTTGTTTGTTTTAATTTTTATTCAAATTCCTCGAAGTTGAATTACCAAGGCCACTTAGCTTTGAATTCCATTGTAATCCGTTGAAGTTTAAGAACTTTAGTAACCATAATGGGTCCGCTATATTAAATTGTAGTAAGTTTGAAATCCATATCCCCTTAGTCTTTTTTATATTCATTTACGTAAACATTGCTTGAAGTGGAGGAGTTTCGGTAGCCATATTGAATTTACAAATTTTGGTTGCAGATTCGAAATAAACCCCCTAATGCGGATTTTCAGGGCAATCGCTTTCAGTTTGACTTTTTCGGCAGCCATTTTGTATCCGCCATCTTGAATTTTGGTAGATTTAAATTAACAACACCAAAGATGTCTACATATTTAACATGCATATTATTGTCATGATTGCTTAAAATTGAAGAATTTCGGTAGCCATTTTGAATATGTAAATATTTATAGCAGATTAGAAATCAGCGACCCCGAAAAACACTTAGTGCGAATTTTCAGGGCTATCCCTTGAAGTTTAACTAATTTAGTACCATAACTGACCGGTAGCCATCTTGGAGCCGTAATTTTGAAACCTTGCACTTTATCAAAATAACAAATAGCCTATATGTTAGGTTGGATTATGCACGACCTTGTGTCAAAAAATGAAGTATATCGTGATTGAATAACAAACATACAAACACACCTTGATTTTTATACATATATATCATAGATTGATATAAAAAGAAATTGAAGTAAAGCTGCAACGAACTATAATACATCAACAGGCTAATGGATTATGATCTCGTATTGAGATCAGATGAGTACAACAATAGTTTAAGGGCAAAAGAAGATATGTTAAAATCAATATGTACATACATATGTATGTATTTATTAAAAAGTGTAGATAAAACACGCGATTGAGAAAAAATGCTTAAATACTGCAATGCCAGAATTATTTTTAAAGAAAATATTATAGATTAGCTAACTTTAAACGATGCTCATAAGGAGAAAGAAAATTTATTTATAAAGTACATCAACAGGTGCAATTTACCATCCGACATCACAAAATAAAAGAAAAAAACAAAAATTTGTAAAGAAGTTTAATTGTAAGCAGTCAAAAATTAATAAATAAATTAGTCATTCAAAAGACGTTGTTTTAAAGTGTCCCTACTAAAATTAAAATACATCAAATGACAAAAAGTATAGTACTTCTTACGTAAGGCAAAGCGAAGAAAACATCTGTATGACGCGCGCCGGTACGATTAATGTGACTAGCATAATATGGCGACTAAACCACAGATACTATTACTATATTCTAAAGTGTTCAAAACATAAGACTGAGAGATTTTAGGACAAAGGGAGCAGAGAAGTTTTATAATAGATATGTAGTTCAAAATCAAGCTTAGAATTACAAATTACATCAAGGTCAGTTATGAAAATTCTTACAGAAATTTTACTATCATTAAGAACATGGTGTCAAAATAGACGTAAATCATCTACGTGAGTAACTATGGTAACTATAAAAAATGTATCAGTGTTCACGAACATGGAGTTCTTTTCACACCATAAGTATTTATTCAAATCGTTTTGAAGAATGAAGAAACAAGCTAAGCTATTATAACATATAAAGCAAAGAAAAAATTTAAATTCATTTGCTGAGTTTGTAATTTGAATTGGCTTTTGTAAATAAATAAATTTATAAATGACCCTTACTGCCAGGCAACTTGGGTGTTAAAAATGTTCCCTTTAAAAGGTTGCTCAAAAATTTAAGTACTTCAGGCAAATCAACCTGACGAAGTCAACCCAAACCTTGACTCACTCATCAAGCTAAGTCAGCCTTAACTGTTATACTGCCTAACTAAGCTCACTGACATAAACATGAATTCGAACAGAGCTTAGCTTGGTATGACGTCATGAACTGGCATAACAAGCCGAAGACGAAGACTTGGATTCGAAGAGGCTCTGAGTTTAAGTTGACGTTGATTTGATTCTGATTAGTTTGCATTTTCAAAAAAAATAAACTGAACTTTAAAACTCGTGCTATTAGCCGTGTTCTTTTGTGGCTGCTATCTAGAACAGAGCAAGGGCGGCACAAAAGAACGGTTCAGAACAGTGTATAAAATAAAAATATTTATTTTGCAATGTTGGTGCAAAGAACTGTCGATTGAAATCTGTGCTACTTCGAAGTTTGAATAGATTGAACTGGAGTGAAGTGCAAGTTTGTGAGTGTATAACTATAATTGTGGCAATAGTCCGCGAGGATTGTATAGAGGACTATTTTATGCATTTTTAATTGCAGGTAACAGTGCGCAAAAACTAAACTTTACGTGAGTTTACGAAATGAAGTTTTCTGTGGTGGGTTGCCGCAACAACGCGCAATTCCTGCGTGGAAACCATTTTTTAGAAAAATGATCTTATGGAAATGGTAGATAAATATTCCATTTCATCAAACCGCGTTAAAAGGAGTTATATTAACTTCAGAAAATTAAGGAAATCGTTTTATTTTTCACTTCGCTGGCTTGCGTACATCTGAAAAAAAACATTATAGTTTGTCAGTGAATGGCAGTGTGTAAATAGATTATAAGGGGGCATAGACATTATGGCAGGAAATTTGGAATATTTTGAATTCTTAACCCCCTTCTGATTATGTCTTTATATTTACGTCTGCACTGTGCCACCAATACCAACTCAGCGAATTCTAACACATCAGGAAATGTGGTACGCTAAACCTGGCTTACAGCCGTTTCGAGTTTAGTTTATATTGCTATGTTCAAAGCATTCAAAAACCGTTGTGGCAATGTTGACAATCGGTTTAAAAAACATGTACGACAGTTGTCGGCTGGAATTGTTTACTCTACTAATATATCAGCTACAGCTAGATCACACTTGCGTATAGGAGTAAACCACTCCGACTAGCAGCTGTCTTGCATGTTATGAAGTTTTTAAAATAAAGTTTTTTAACGAAAACATTAATTTTAAACTATTTGTTTATTTATTTACAATCTTCAAAATGATATCTCAATCATTTATTTTGATGAAGTATTAAGGGAGATATGGCGTACGAAAAAACACCTTTGAGAAATAATACATATGATTAGAACTGACGCGGCCTTGTGCGAGATTTCCATACTTGTCAATTAAAACTATTACAAAATGAATAAAACTGTTTCATGAGTAGGCAGCTTTTTTATTTTTCTCGCGAGAATCTAAACATTCCCAGAGTGAAAAGTAGCCTAAGTTATACAATATGGTATTTTCCAGTAAAGTCCCATCAAAATTGGTTCAGTCGTTCCGGAGATGAGCCAGGACAAACAGATAGAGAAATATACAGACTAAAAGTAGCCTAAATCATAACCGTTAAAAAGCTCTACCCTTCAGTGAAATCATTAAAATCAGTTCAGCCTTCACCAAGATTTAATCCGGGTTGGTTTTAGGTATCGTTTCAATAAAATTTTAGAAAACGGCAATCATTTCAAAATCAGACAAATACTTCAATTTTGTTTATACGAGTATGCATAGTTAGTGTTCAGTACCTCAGAAACACTCGTGATTTTTTTTTCAAAATTTGTTTTCTAACGACTAATAAATCTTATTTTTGTGTCGTCCACAGTAAACTCAGAGGAGAAAGTTTGGCTTCCGAAAAGTGATATTAACTTAGGAAAATTAAAGTCTAACAAATCAATTAATTTAGGACAAAACTATCATTAAAAAAAATGGAGAATTTACAATATAACAATTACTTTAATTACACAATTCGATTCTTGAGAAAAATCATTATCATATCTTAAATTTGAGAATGAGTCACGGGTTTAGATTGGAAAATTATTTAAATTAAGAAATAAACAAAAAATAAGGAACCATTTTTGCAAGTTACAATTTCACTAATTGTGCACACAAGAAAAACAATTTCTTGTAATAGTACCTACACTAATTAAAGGCGATAAATATTACAATTAAAAGAGAACAAGATAAACTAAAGTAATAAGACTTGACTAACTAAATTAAATGTTAATAAAAGGTAAATATAAAAAAGCGAGCAAAGAAGTAAAATTAAATACAAAATCCTAACCGCAACAGCTCAGAAAACAGTCACTAAACGTACGAAAAAGGCGCAGACCCTCGCTGACTGAGGAAGCAGACCCAATATTAAGAAGTAATTTAATCCAAGGGAAGCCTGAACAAGGAACGAACCCTCAAAAGTGGCCGAAGAATGTCTAGGTTTCAGATGATCAGAGACCAAAAACAACTGGTATTTTTCAATTTTTAACGTATTAAAGCTGAGGGAAGTTGTCACGGTATAATTCTAAAAATCACATCTAAATGTGGTTTTTTTTTTAAAGTAATGTCTAACCTCTTATTACTAGCCGATTATAATTTGAAGCAAAGGAAAACCAACTCAGAACCTTCATATTTTTTCTGGCTAAAATACAAAGCCATTGGCTATTTATTTTTCAAGCCGGAGTTATAAAGTTGCACTAACTTGTCTGAAGAAAATGTGCACAATTTATTATTTGTTTACCTTGGCTTATAATTGCATATAAACAAACTTCAAAGAAAAGAGTTTTTTTGAACCAAAATTGTTCCCATATTATAAAACGTACAGTTAAGTTGACCTTTTATTTTTTTTAGAAAAAAATAACAAGCTGTAAAACTTGTTATTTCTTGCTCGAAAAAATAAAATGCCAAGCTGCCTTTTTATTTCTGGTAAATCGTTCAGCTTTTTTCTGTTGACTCGAATTTTTTTTTTGGTCGAGAGTAACACGATTCATGAAATGATATCTCCTTATACAAATAAGCGGATATTCTCAGCTTAATTAGTTTAAATATAAATATCAGCGATCTATTTAATCTACGCCGCAGTCGGGGAAAATCCAAACTGCAGATGGTGGAGTGAGCACCAACTTTGCACGGATACAAAAATGGAAGCACACCAGCGGATAGCTACAGCGCTTTCAAACCAACATATTGTTCACTTATCGACTTAACTTGGTTACAGAATGAAACGAGCTATTCAGCTTAACACCCATGATACGGTAAGGTCCAACACCCAGCCTACGATAAGGCTTGTCATTGATGAGTTGGCGTGAAAGGCGATACATTGGGATTTGGAGGGGTTAAGTAACAGCCGGTTCCTGTTGGACCAAGCACTAACTCTCTCCAGGTGGTCATGAATTCTCGCGACACAATCCTGAACCAATCCGAGAGGTCGTCGGCATCGCCCAATACAGAAAGGAGTTCGTTAAGGAAGAGGGAAAATAAGAGAGATCCGAGAATTGACCGCTGTGGTACACCTCTAGTTAAAGATATAGAACCTGAAAGAGTGTCACCTGACCTGACCTAAAAGTGACTGCACATCGACTGTGAAAGTGAAAGTATCTCATTAATTCTTCAAGAAGAACACTGTGATCTGCACTATCAAATACCTTAGTGAAATCCAACAGCACCAGAATTCCAAATGTTTCAAAAAGCGATTACCGGCACGGCACGACAGTCCGACTGAAATGGCCAAATAAAACAAAAACCTTTTTACAGGAATCAGGAAAAACCGAGTCAATAAAATAACAATTCATTATGTGTACTAGATATTGCGAAATATTCGGTAATAGTAGTTTTACAAATCTGCGTCAGATTTGATAGCAAAAATCGCACTGCAAACTTCTGAAAGATCTATACAACGGAAAAAAAATGAGTCGGGGGTGTTACAATTGAAAAGGAGATGTTCAGATGAAGTCTGTGATTTGATAAGTGTCTATAAGTGAGTACAAAGAAATGAAATAGTAAACGGAGCCGTGTTTCATCATAGAATTTTAGAAAATCTTTCAATATTTTCGGTCATGGAGCTTCATAATAATTGATAACTTAATAACCGTTTAAAATTTTTTTTTAAAAAAATTGCCAATACATCAGAGATGGTGAGGGTTTTAGGCTTATCGATTTAAGGTAGGATACAAGACAAAATATACAAAATAAAAAAATCTTTTACATATTGCATACTGTGACAAGTTAATCCGATGCCCGTTGATGGCCTATGATTTAATATTAAACAGACTTCAAGCATATTTTTATTATTTAAATATGTAATAATAAACTCATATGTACTGTTCTTTTTAAAAATATCAAACGCTTTTCCCCGAGCCAGGGGATCGCCTTAAATTGTTCGAAGCTTCATTTTCCACATACTTTCGGTTTTATTGCTTTACTATATTACCATTTGGCTGATCGGTCATGAGTTACCTCATGTTTTCCAATATGTACATAATATAAAGCGAAAAAAAGGAATTGGGTTGGACACAACTATTCAAGGTGCCGATCAATAAAGCGTTAAAAATAAGAAACTTTTACTTACCAATAATAATTCTAAATACAACTTCTCTAAAAACCAGCACTTGTTTACTTCAAAGTACGAACTGAATTACGAAATCCACACTTTTTGTTTTTCTTCCCTATGGGAAAGTACCGTTTTACAAGTATGTACTCGTATGTACATATATTGACTCCGCGAGAACACATTTTGTGCCACGCATTACTATTTCCTTTGCATTTTTAGAAAAGTAATGACATGTGTAATTAGTTACGGTAATTTGTCAAATTGTATGACTAGTTTGTGACTTTTGATCTACTGTACGCAGCGACATCAAACTCACGGCAAACAACTACTATCTCAATACTACTTACTTTCAAAAAATGCCACTATGTTGATCCACCTCTACCACTGCAGGTACAGTCACTTTCGAGAGTGAAAAAAGCTCTAACATTTCCTACATTTCCGAAATTCATGTAATTAAGGCACCTCTTTTTTATTTTTATTGAAGTACCAATCTTCTTGCCTTTCGATAGAAGTACAACATGTTCAGATAGAGAAAGGATATTTATACTTAGAAAAGCTCTTGCAATATTTTAAAGAAATCTACATTATACGAGTACAAAAAATTCAACTTAAATGAACCCTCAAAATGATTTTTTTCAAATTTAAAACTTATTACAGTTAATGATAGTACGTTAAAAACGTTTAAATTGAAAAAGAAAATTTTAAATTCAGTTTATGTCAAACGGTTTTCTATGTATAATTTTGCATATCTTTACCTGGACATGTTGTACCTCTTTAGAAATGCTACAAGATGGATAATTCAATAAAAATAAAAAGTAGGTGCATTAATCACAAAACTTTCGGAGAAAAATTGGGAAAAACCTGAAATTTAGGAAATTTTAGAGCTTTTTTAACTTTCGCAAGTGGTAGAAGTAGATGAACATTGCCAAGCACATTAAGATAGTAGTTGTTTGGCGTGATGTCGCTGCATTGGGTAGACCAAAAGATAAAAATACAATAATAATATGCATCCGGAAATTATGAATCACCCTGTAATTCGAAAACTACGTGAAATAGCGGAGAATACATGGGGGTGATTCGGATACCCATCAGTATGAGGCACCTAAATTTTACCTTTAAATGTCACTTCTCCGACGACCCTGTTTATGATATTATTAAAATTGTTTGGAGTCCATGCTAAGCCGTACGATATGCGTATGCGCATTGCTAGGTCGAGCAACGGTGCACGACACGAGCGACGAACGTGATGGAATGAACAATCCAAACGCAGGCACCTGCCCGACCCCTTAAACTTGTAAATTAAAACTGTTTCAGAATAAATGAAACAGTTTCATGCACGGATTTCTCGATTAGATTTTTCATTTTTTCCCGAGATCAAATTCCGAGAGCAGATTTAAAACCAACGAATCCAAAAGCTCCTATACATTTACATCCGTTCAAGCTGAGAATTTTTGGTCGCCATATTGTATCTGCCATCTTTAATTTCCAAATTTTGATAGTAGATTCGAGACCAGGAACCCCAAAAACATAAAAGGACACGTTTTCATAACAATCCTTTGAAGCTGAGAATTTTCTTCTTCTTCTTCTGATCTGGGCCTAAGTTTTAAGGGCAACTCTGAAGACATGATTTTCTAAATAAAAAAATAACGGAGATATGAGGGAACATCCTGAAAAAAATTCAGTCGAATTGAGAACCTCTTCTTTTAAAGTCCGTTAAAAATGCCCCCAGAGTCGAATGTTATGGAAATTACCAATTATTGTTCGTGAAGGAATTTCTCTAGTGTTGTTATTTATTATAATAAACTTGTGTTCTAGTTTAAAAAATCCATATTGCTTAAAACTTTTAATTCAGACAGAAGATACAATGCAATTTTTTTCTAATTTTCTGATAATATTTCACCATACCTTTTTTCTGCAAACGTCACTTCAGCGTCCGATATTGCGACATTTGGGTGATGCTTATTCATATGTAACTGATACAAATGAAAAACATATTAGATGAAGGATTAAAATAGTATTCGTTATGATTTAAGGTAGGCGCAGACTGACGCGGTGGTGATGGCGGTGGCGGTAGTGAGGCGGTGGGAGTAACGAAGTGGTAGCGGTGGTAACCACTCACACTAGTGCGGTGGCGATTGCGATTTTTGTTTTTTTAATTTGCTTCATTTTAATACGATCTCTGAAAAGAATCAGTAGTATCTTGTAATTGAGTTGTGTGTAAGTGATTACTAAAATGAGTGGAAATACTGAAGAACTTTTGTTATTATTTGCATTATGCGAAGATGAAGAAAAGTAAATATTTCTGATTATATTATAGTTAACATTCATGTATGTAAGTTTCCAAATTATTTTCCATTATAGAAACGAAGTTAAAAGAAGGAAATGGAGTTGTGCTACTTGTCAACTTGCGATTACGCGGTGAAATGGTGCATGCAGCGGTTAGTGGCGGCGGCGATTTCTAATCGCCGCACCACCGCTCATCGCTGTTCAGCAAATCGCAACAATATGTGCTTACACATTTGAGAACACATGCAGTAATTAACCGCCTTATCACCGCCATCACCACCGCGACAGTCTGCGCCTACCTTTATAATCTAATTGAATGACACGATGCTCTACCTCTGAGGTTAAATTCAATTACAAATTATAACTCTTATGTAACTTTTACTCGTATATGGTTTAAAATAATTACCTTCCATCGATTAAGGCGTACAAAGCTTCGATTACAAAGTTTGCAATGTCGTAAGTTTCCAATTTTATGAGTACTTGCCATATGACCTCGAAGTGTTTTGGAAGTATGTAATCTTGCTTTACATACCACGCACTCAAACACGTTTGTTTCATTATGAGTTTCACGATGCTCTGACAAATGGCAGTACACTTTAAAGGCTCTCCCTAAAAAATATGTTTGGTCGTACAAATGAAAGATCTCAGACACTTGCAAAAAAATGGTAATAAATGAATTTGCTGATATTTACAAAATAAATTGATGAATATCTTACCGCAAATCTCGCATATATAAGGTCTATAGTCAGTATGAGTCCGCATATGCAGTTCCAGATCCCATTCTATAAGAAAGCCTTTGTCACAGATGGAACATTTCCAGTTCCTTTCCCCTTTGTGATTCTTCATATGGTATTCATACTTATTTTTTTCTTCGAATGTTTTATCGCATAGCTCACAACTGGTTAAAAGAAGGATTTGCCAAATACTAATTTGAATTTTGAACATATTGATTCAGAAATATATACCTGTAACGCGGAAGGCCTTTATGAAGACGTAAATGAGCTTTAAATGGATCTTCTGTTGCAAAAGGTTTTTTACAAATCTCACATCGATAGTTGACGTCTTCAGAAAGTTTTTTCTTCTTCTTTCGTTTACTGGGGTATAGAAATTTTAAATTAGATTTAAAAGTAACTGTAAGTAATTAAAGGTATAGATTGATTAAGGGGTTATTACCAGCTTAATTTTTTTTCCATTTGTTTTTCTATTGGCTTAAATAATGCCTAAACATCTCTCGAATCAAATCATACTTTGTAGAAAGGTGTATTTAAATGCTAAAATGTCTCTAAACTATTTTTTCGAAGCCACTTTTTCAATTTTTTTTTAAACGCGTTTTCTCGGAAGCAAGTTTTAAAAATCGTCCGGCAGTAGAACTCGAACAGTTTTCATCCGATTGACGATTTTAACTGGGGAACAAGTTTCCTTAGCCATTTTATTGGAAATGCCCTAAAACCTTATGGAAATGTTCCATTTATCGGAACGAGTGAATTAGGTAAGTATTGTTTACGGAAAACAAAATCTTTCCAAAAAATTAGCTTGTTTTAGCTTGTTTTAACACCAAAAATTGAAAATGTTGTTAAAGGAAAATCATCTGTCAGAAGATATTTTTTAAGAAAGGTAAATTTTTATTACGAATTCTTTCGTACCGATGTTTAAAAAATTATTTACCATGTGCATGAGCATAAATTTCGATTGTACAAAGCCACTCTGAATTATTTTTATCTCGAAAACGAGACGTCAAAGTCAACTTATTTTGTCAATTTTTGGTGTTAAAACAAGTTAATTTTTGGGAAAGTATTGTTTTCCGTAAACAAGGTTTTAGGGCATTTCCAAAAAAATGGCTAAGGAAACTTAAGCCTTAACTGGACTTTTATTATTAAATTATCTAACGAAGTACACACGATTATAGCGATTGTATATCAGGAAAAAAAGTTATAAGCCATTTAGTTCGAGTTTTTTCGTCGAAAAAAAAACGTTTTTTTTTTCAAACAACTGCCACTTTGCGAAAAAGAATTCTAAAAATATAATCATGTGTACTTACTTCGATAGCAAAAATCATGTAGATAATGAAACAATTTTTGGTTTTTTTTCAAGTTACTTTGGACGAGACTTCTACTGCCGGCCGTGGAAGCACCTTTTTTAAATGGTAGTTTACGCGACCTACTGTATAGCCGCCATTTTTGAATATTTTTCAATGAAACAATTTTTTTTTGTAGTTCAAGAAGTACTTAATCAAATGTAGTATCATACTTATAAAATTTATTTTAAATGTATTTATGAAAAATCATTAAAAACAACCCTTATTTTTGGGCAATAAGCTGGCAATAACCCCTTAAAAGGTTTTTCTCGAATGAACTTGATCGAAATATGAATATATCACTTACCCACTTTTTTTCATTGTTTTGTTCCTAGGGTGGTATTCATCTTGTGAGTCCTCTCTAAAGAAATTTGGTAAGTATCAAACAATATTTAAATACCCATGTATGTATTATTTTACTCACCTCGACAATCTTTTCCAAAACCTTTTACGACCTTTTGGCGTTCCTAATATCCTTTGGTTCAATTGTCGTATGTCTACACTGTAATAAAGTTTACATGTTCTTAAAACTACAAATAACTTTGGTAATCATTTTATGCCTCCCACAACTCTATAACGACAACATGGACACCGAAAGCAAAGATTTTATTCTATGTTCACAAAAAATTTATTTATGTTTTTGATATATCACAAACGTTTTCGTCAAGAATTTTTACGTCAGGATGACACCTCCTCATGTGATCCTACAGGAATTAATAATTGATATAATAACATTGATTCAGGCAGGGTCTAAGTTAAAATATACCTCATATCTCCTCAGTAGAGTGAAATTTCGATTACAGAGAGGACATGTTTTTGAAATAGTTAAGGAAACTTTGTGGACGTTATCTAAATGTCTTTGAAGGATAATTTTAGTGTGCAATTTGGCATCGCACAATTCACATTGATAAGAATTTGTTTTATTGTGGCACTCCATGTGATTAACAAGGTTGCAGTACACAGCAAATCCCTTTCCTGAAGGCAGAATGTTAAAAAATGGCTAAATTGTGTTTTTAACCTTAAATACCGCATTGTTCGCAAATGTAAGATTTATCCTTAGAATGTGTTCTCATGTGAAGACGTAGATCCCATTCAATCAAAAACGCTTTATTGCAGATCTCACACTTCCAGTCTCTTTGGCCATAGTGGTTTTTCACGTGGTACATATACCGCCCTCTTCCCTTAAATCTCTTTCCACATATTTCACATCTAACATAAACGCAAATAAAACAAAAATTTAGAGAGCTAATTCATTTGATTTTCTTTTAAATCCATATCTCACCCCCAAGGCAAGATTCCTTTGTGGAAATTTAAATGTGCTTGGAAAGAGTCCTCTCGATTAAATGGCTTGTTGCACTGTTCGCAACGGTATTTGTACTTATTGGCTGATTTCCATTTTTTTGCCCTTCTTAAAAGAAAATTATTCTAAAATTGGTCTAAACAAGGAAATTCATCGATGTACTTTTTACATTCATCCTTTTTTTTCTCATTGTTAGAGTCCAAGAGCTTTTTGACGTAATCTGCTTCACTGCAAACAAATAAATGGATTTAGCTAGCCACAAGGCACATTCAGTTATAAATTATAAGTGTATTAACACCATAAACATTTAGCACCAATAAATATTTTTAGACTAAATTGGCTAATCTGTTTTCGCGCTTCTTAATTCCTTGTCTAATTATACAAGAACAAACGGATTTATGAGCGTATTTTTCTTTTTTCACTCATTTCTTCCACTTTTAACAATAGAATAGTTTTATGTTTTTGTTATACTTGTAGATTTTGTAGAAAATTTAAATTACACGTGTACACACGTCTCCGTCGCCATTTTTAAATTTTATAGCTCATCCGCAGAAAATTAAAAAATTGTAGCTTTAATCTTCGCACACTTTTCTAAGGATCGTTCGAAGATGATTAAATTGCTACACAATTCATTATTTATTTACTTTCAATGAGACATAAAACGTCGTTTAGATACAATACTTGGAACTTGGAATTCGAAAATAAAATTTTTTAAAAATCAGAATCACAAGCAAAAAAATTAATAATCATTAAATCCATTATATCAATTAAGTGGAAAGCCGATTCTTCTATTGAGGGATCGAAATATTAAAATCAGTGGAATTGTAACTTCTATACAATAGTTGGTGCGCTGCTGAGGACATGGAGTAGGTTGTAGTACCTGACACACATAACTCACCTTTCACGCGCATATAACACAGTAATAATATTCACAACATTAAAAAATAAACGAACAACACTGTACTTGCAAACATTCCACTATCAATGGGTCAACATGATAAATCTAGGGACGCAATACTCCAAAGAAACAATTTCCGTTAGATGCTTCTTGTAAATTAGCCGAACATCCCCATCGATATA
This sequence comes from Neoitamus cyanurus, assembly GCA_947538895.1. Classification (NCBI taxonomy): domain Eukaryota; kingdom Metazoa; phylum Arthropoda; class Insecta; order Diptera; family Asilidae; genus Neoitamus; species Neoitamus cyanurus. The sequence continues at coordinate 9,432,541 of OX384547.1, forward strand.
GAACTCTAACTTTCTGAAGGAACTTGACAAGAAAATTCCATTGATAGCGAAAGCAGATCAAGTCGCTCCAATCTACATATGTATAGAATTAAAACGCCAACGCAAGAGCCTGTGATTCCTCCTGTGAGTTTATTTCTGCGCCTATTTTAATGATTGCAAGACTGATCGAAAGCTATCAATTGAATATGGAACATCACTAGTAAAACTTTCGAAAAAGCAAAATGGCGGATTCAATATGTGAACCGAATATTTTCAACTGCAAGAGATGCGGGCAAAACGGGTTCTTATATCTTTTCGGTGTCGCTGATCTCGAATCTACTGTCGAAATTTTGAAATTGAAGATGGCGGGTCCAATATGGCGACCGGAATTTCTCAACTTTAAAGAATTGCGATGAAAATGGGTCCTTTTATGGTTTCGGGGTCGCTGATCTCGAATCTACTGTCGAAATTTGGAAGTTAAAGAGGGCGGATCCAATATGGCGACCGACAAATCACAACTTCTGGAACTTATTTTGAAGGGATGGTAAATTGTTTTACACCGTGCGATGCCGGCCATAAAAATTAGTTCCTTTAAAACAATGTTCAATCAGGCTCTAATCAAGCCTTAATCCCAGAATCGCAAGTTAACAGTCTTATGGCAGCAGAAAAGGTTTTCAAAAATAGTCCTTTCGAACACTCGTCCAAAATATTTATTTTATCCATGAGAACTCGGCTGCTCAAACCAAACTAATTGGAATTCCAATAATTAAATTGAATATTAGAGGGAGCGAGATTATTAACATTAACTCTTTAAGGGGGGGGTATGGGTTTCAGCGTTTAAAAAAACACTTTTTTCGGGAATTTTTTTTGAAGGAATGGATGGAGCAACTTTATTGAAACCTTTTGTACATTATTAATCATACCTTTAACAATATTCTGTAATTTTTTCAAGCAGAAATATTGCAAAACAAGCCGGTGACAGAGCTTGCCCCAGAACGTCTTTGAAAAAATACAATTTGCGGTGTTCACTGTATCTCGGCCGGAAATTATGTGAAATCAAAAACCATTAAAATTTAGTCAAAGTATTATCAAATCCTCCCCCCAACGTTCTCCGATTATAATTTTTTTTTTAATTTAAAAATTTTTGGTGGCCATCTAAAGTGAAAACTGCTATTTTCCACGAAAAATTCCGCCATTTTGTGGGTGGGAAACTCCCTTAATGTAAAAAAAAAATTTAACTAAACGTAGGGGGGAGGTATTTTATATGTAGAAAATGTGTATTAAGTTTCAAATGAATCGGTCTAGTAGTTTTTAAATGGCAGTGAACACGGACTTTGAAAAAGTAGTTTTGAGAAAAACGCGTTTAAAGTTTTTTTACACAGCATAGAAGCATAGAAGACAGCATGAGAAGCGGTCACTTGAAACGCTGTATCTTCGTAAATCGACGTTCGATTTACTTGAAATTTTGACACGATACTTTCGACATGTTGTGCATTCAGGAAAAAAATTAAATAGAAAATGCTAAACAAAAAATTACAAAACCCTACCCCGCCCTTAAAGCTCTAGGACAAGAAAGAAACGGTTAAGCAGTAAGAAGTCACCAGGCTCTTTTGCACACCATTTAATCCTGAAAGGATTCCCCACCAGTAACTTCTTTACGACACTAGCGGCATTTGTGGTTCAAGTTTAAATTTGCCATATCTCAAAAAATAATTGAGCACATTATTTTGCCTTTGAGCTTTTTTCTTAATTTGTAAATGGTGTGCCAGCTTAACACACCCCCATGGCGGGTAATGCTGTGATGTCAATTAAAAGGTTAATTATGCTGCATTCTTATAATTGATGGCCGATCATCTCGAATAATCAATGATATGTATAATATACATCTATCTATGATATAGGGGTCCACAAAAGTGACGTTCAAAGGAAAAATTTAGGTTCCTCATATTGAGAGGTCTCCAATCTCATGTACATATGTTCCGCGATTTTGCGTAGTTTTCGAGTTAGAGGGTGATTCATAAATTCGGGATTCACATTATTATTTTATTTTTATATTTTGACCTACTCAACGCAGCGATATTAAACTCACGCCAACCAACTACTATCGGATTGTGCTTTCCAAAAATCCCAACAATGTTTTTCTACCTCTACCACTGCATGTCAGTTACTTGCGAAAGTGAAAAAATGCACTGATTTTCTATATTTTACGTTTTTCCCTATTTTTCTCCGAAATTCTGTAAATAAGGCACCTCTTTTTTATTTTTATTGCATTAGAAATCTTGTTGCCTTTCCATTCAACACGTCCTAGTAGAGAAAGGATATACGAATTTATATATAGAAAAGCTCTTGCAGAATTATAAACCAATCTGCATTTCAGAAAAAATTCAACTTAAATGAACCCCGAAATGCTTTTTCTCAAATTTAAAACTTACTAAGTTAATGTTAGTACGTTAGTTTTCTTTTAATATTCCGCAAACGGCTTTCTACGTATAATTTTGCATACCATTTCTTTACCTGGACATGTTGTACCTCTTTAGAAAAGCAACTAGATGGTTAATTCAATAAACACGTTAAATTTAGGAAATAGTAGAGCTGTTTTTCACTTTCTAAAGTGACTGTACCTGCAGTGGTAGAGGTAGATAAACATTGGTGGCATTTTTGGAAAGCACATTAAGATAGTAGTTGTTTGGCGTGAGTTTGTTGTCGCCGCGTTGAGTAGATCAAAAGATAAAATTAAACTAATAATGTGCATCCCGAATATATGTTATGAATCACCCTGTAACTCGAAAACTACGCAAAATCGCGTCTTTAATTCAGGTACCCCTCAATATGAGGCACCTAAATTTTATCTTTGGACGTCACTTCTCCGGTCACCCTGTATATAAAAATTAAAGTGTGTGTTGTTTGCTTGTTACTCAATCACGTCTAAACGGTTGCTTCCATAGACTTCATTTTTTGACACAAGGTAGTTCATAATCCAACTTAACATAGAGGCTATTTGTTATTTTGATAAAATGCAAGGTTTCAAAATGGCGGCTTCAAGATGGCTACCGGATAGTTATGTTATTAAATTAGTTAAACTTCAAGGGATGAAAAACCGCGCTAGAAATTCTCGGGGTTGCTGGTTTCAAATCTGCCATCAAAATTTCAAAATGGCGGATCCAATATTGCTACCGCAACTCCTCCATTTCAATCGATGTTAATAAAAATGCATATTAAAAAGACTAAGGGGATATGGATTTCAAACTTAAAAATTCAATATAGCAGACTAAACTTCTTAAACTTCAACGGATTGCAATGAAATTCAAAGCTGAGGGAATTCGAATAAAAATGAAAACAAACAAAAATTTACGGCCACTGATTTCAAATCTACCAAAATTTCAAAGTTCAAGATGACGGACCACATAATGACAACCCAAAATTTTAAACTTTAAAGGAATACCACGAAAATTTATATATATTATAAATACTTATGACTACTTAGGGTGCAGATCTTGAATTTTTATAGCAGAAACAGCTAATTTAAAATGGCAGATCCACAATGGGATTCGAGCTTTTTTGATTTCAAGAGTTCTCCATTTTCGCGTCTGCTATTTGTAATTTAATAGATTTCCGTTAAACAAAATAAATGGAGGCTTATCACAATTTCTGAATATGGTATGAAAGACCTAGAAGAGAGAACGAAACTTTTCGATTTCAGTACAAATGACATGCATACATACATATGTTGTTGTATATAAATTTCTTTAAAAGCTTATATTGAATATTCTGTTGAAATTTAGAATTTCAAAATTACGAATTCAATTTCTTAACTTATATTAATAAGAATGATTGACGAGATTTGATCACACTAAAACAATATTTTTCGGTAAATAATTAACATACACATATCTCAAAACTTCTGTACAAATAATAGATTGCAAGAAATTAAATGTGTAAATCGGATCATTGTAATGTCAATCAAACTCAGTACAAACACGCGCCGCCGCCGTGCGAAGCCGGGTAACTCAGCTAGTATCTACCTATATATATAAAAATGAATGTTTGTCTGTATGTCCTTTATATTATGTCCTTTATAGAATCGTAAACTATGCATTTGATCATGTGATGAACTTTAGCAAAGTTGTTGTGCATGAGGCCACGAAGGTTTCTGAGTTGGTACGACTAATTTTCGACAGATGGCGCCATTGTTGTAATGCGTGTGCCATGTTATGGGTATCGTTGGAAAGGGGAGGTAGTGTGGAATGTGTTGGTGAAAGAAAGGTTGGAGAAAAGTGTGAAATGTGGGAATCATTGGTGAAAACGTGTTTTTGTTGTGGGGGAGGGTTGGGGGTGACACCCCTCAGAAGTTTATCTCAGGGGTAGGAAGAAGTGACACTATAGGAAATTGGGCCGGGTTGGTGAAAGTTGGTGAAAATAGTGAAAACTTGGTTTTTTCGGTGGGTGTCGACAAAATTGAAACGGCTGTGGAAGAAAAGTGTATGCATGAATTGGAATAATTTGTTCATTTCAAGAAAAAATTAAGAATATTGCGCGGAAAATTAGAAAATTATGGTTTTGGTTTGGGTTTTTGGGGTCACTGATTTTGAATCTGCCATCAAAATTTTGGAAATCAAGATGCTGGATCAATATGGCGACCGAAAAAACCGCACTAGGGAATTTTCGGGATCACTGATTTCGAATCTGTTATTCAAATTTCCAAATATGAGACCACCCCCCACCCCGCTGGGAGATATAGGAGAGGGGGTGCAATAAGGAGGTGGTGTAAAATGAGGAAAACTAAATTTAATAATACTTTACAGTTTACAGTTACAAAAGGATTAGGAATAGGTGAAAGTGATGTATGGGGTGTATTGTGTACGAATTTATGGTTGATTTAATGAGACCACCCCCACCCCGCTGGGTCACATAGGAGAGGTGGTTGTGCAGTAGGGAGGCGTTGTAAAATTAAGGAATACAAATTTAATAGTATCCCGGGGCACGCCGGGTCCGGGCAAGCTAGTTATGTATAAAAACGAGAGTGTGTTTGTTTGTTAGTTCCTCAACTTCATTTTCTGCCACAAGGACAAGGTATTGCATATTCCAACTTTACATATAGGATAGTTGTTATTTTAATATATGTAGTACAAGGTGTCAAAATGGCGGACCCAAAAATGGCTACCGAGAAGGTTAAACTTCGAGGGATTTCCGTGTAAATGAATATATGGAAGTTTTTGGGGTAAATCTGCTATCGAAATTTCGAACTTCAAGATGCTGACTGACCAAAAGCCACAAATGAATTTTCAGGAATCCTGTTTTCGGGTCTGTGGTTTTAAAATAACTGTCTTTTTCTTAAGCTCATATGTTTAATTACGCGATACCTAAATCCAAACAATCATTTCGGAACTAATTTCAGGCACAGCTGAAACGATTATACATTATATTTGGGGGGCCTTTTACCAACATCTCTCCAAAAAAGTTTAAAATTGAATAAATCTCTGAAGAGGGGTTTTTTGCCCCACAAAAACGGTTTATTTATTTATTTACAAATTCATCAAATTGACTGACTACTACGGACAAAAATAAGATAACAATATAGACTAAAAGAGCAGACTTTTCAATTGAGTTTTGATAAGGTTAAAGTTTACGCAATCCTTATAGTAATAGTTGAAAAGTCGCGATATAGAGAGGATTGGCATATTCATACCGTAATTTGTATGGTGATATGCAACATGCAGAAAGTCCGAGCTTCTCAGAGAACGAAAGGGAACTGAGATACTGATGTGTAATTCAAGGGAATCAATAGACCCTTGCAGCATGTCGAAGATGAAGGTTGTTTTGGATGCTTCGCGCCTTTTTTCGAGGTTGGTCAGGCCAATCCGCTTGTCTGTCTGAGTAAGGAGGTAGATTAAGAGGGTCCCGCCAAGGCAGGCTTCCGAGTGCAAACCTTAAGAATTAGCGTTGAACAGATTCAACACGTTTAATATCGGAAAAACGATACGGAGACCAGATTGGACAAGCGTATTGTAGGATAGGTCTTACCAGTGCAAAGTAGAGTTGTTTGCAAATATATGGGTCACTAAACTCACGACCCCACTTTTTCACAAAAACCCAAAGCCGCATTAGCCTTAACGACAGAAGAAACAATGTGGTCCGGGGAGATGAGTTGGGAATTGAAGATAACGCCCAAATCTCTGCATTTGTCAAGTCTTGTTAATGAACTTGCACTTATCTCATAGACGAAAGAGAAAGGATTTTTATTACGGCTGCAGGACTACCGAGCATTTATATTTAACGGTAAGTAGTTTTTATGACACCAATTATTGAAAAGGGTTAGGTCAGAATTTAAAGAAACACAATCGGAGGAGTTATTAATGACGCGGAATATTTTAGCATCATCAGCGTAGCATAGGATTATAGAATTAGGTACAGTGAGGGTGATATCATTAATAAATATAATAAAGAGTAAAGGGCCAAAGTGGCTGCCCTGAGGAACCCCCGATTCAATTTTGATCTCTTTAGATAGAGAAGATCTAAAAATGACTCGTTGTGAGCGATTACATAAATAAGGGGACAACCAATTAAGGAAAAGAGGATGAAACCTCAGAAGTTTAAGTTTGTATAAAAGGGGCTGGTGATTTAGGCCGTCGAAAGCTTTGCTAAAGTCTGTGTAAATGCAGTCCACTTGTTTACTAACCTCAATTACAGAGGCACAAAAATTCCAAAATTCGTGAATTCCAATAGGTAAGAATACGTAGATTTACCCTTACAAAAACCATGTTGAAAAGAGCCTAAAAAAGGCTTAGAGTCAAAATATAGCGCGTCATAGCTAAGAGATTCAAATAATTTCGCGATACATGGCAAATTAGCAATAGGCCTATAGTTAGCGATATCCTTTCTTTCCTTTTTATGTAACGGCAGAATGAGGGACATTTTGGACATAGAGGGACGAACACCACAGCGAATAGATAAAAAAATAAATAACAAAGAACGGGAGACAGAGACAAACTACATTTCTTAACAACAGAGGCAGGGTCAGTCCCGCTGGAAAAACTTTTTGTTAGACCAGCTATCTTTGATGCTTCATCTAAGAATAAGTCTTTTATCTGAAGAAACGCAGGAAGAAGTTTAGTCAAATATGTAAAATCGTTAAAGCTATTATTAGAGATAAGTTTCAGGAATGTTGTTTGCAAAAGTCGGTAAAAAGATTTGCTGTCGTCAGGGCGTTGTTGCTCAGCTTGTCTTCATAAAAAAAAGAATGGTAGGGAAGCCATCAGATTTCCGTTTGGAATTGATGAACTTCCAAAACACTTTAGGATCCCTACGTAGCAAACTTTTTGTGTTATCAACGTACTCTTTATAGGCGGACTCAGATCTTGACATGAAAAGAGAACGAAGCTCAGAGAATGTGGAATAGTCCTCGCCACTTTTTGAAGTACAGCATTTTCTCTATGCTTTGGACAGTTTTTTATGTGTCTCAATAACTATTAAACCACAATGGAGTGATTTATTCGCTCAGAAATAGGTACGCAGCTAGAGAAACAGTCAAAGAGTCGGTTGTAAGCAAGTCAGACATTAGACCAGTCGCAATTGGCAATAATAGAGTTAAAGGGCGAAAAATCAGCTCGCTTAAAATTCAAGCAGTACTCAGTATTTTCGGAAAAATAGAAATTACAATTTTCAGTTGAAAATATGATATGCAGGGCAGGATGATGAGAAGATTCCGGAAGGAGAGGTGCGTCGCACGTCTGTACAATAGTACGTTATGTTCCGTTACGTTATGTAGAAGACGAGGTCCAAGAATCTGCCGAAGATATTCGCAACGCCCCGCAGACCTGCGAGAGCCCAGAGAAGAGTACGCTGTCAATGAAGCGCGGAGCAAAACCAAATGCAGGTGAGCATGGAAGAAGAGAAATTTCCTCCGCAGAAGCATTCCAGGTAATTGACGGTAGGTTGAAGTCACCGACGATCATAAAGTCATCCCCAGGAGATAGAGTCGTCATCAGTTGCTCGATGGAGTAAGTCAGAATCTCGTTATGTGTCCGATGATGTGTTAGGAGGGATGTACACATTCAGTATAAATGTGGTCTTTCATTGAAATTTTATTTTAAAACATATCACCCCTATACCTGATGGAGAGGGAAATTCTATAAGTAAGCAAGCAATGCCGTAGCGCACCGCGCAGAGTACAACGCCCCCAACAGGTACATCAACAGTAGCCAGGTGTCTTGACGAAAAAATTGGAACTCGCTCAGGTTGAAGAGTTCTGTGTCGAAAAATGTACGGTACAGTCAAGGCATACCACGTCTAAGTCTGATTCAGAAAAAGAGACAACAAGCTTTGCAGTCTTTGATCGGAGCCCGGTTACATTGGCGTAGTAGATAGATAGTTCGCCTTTGAGTTTTTTGATCTGGGCGCAGTGGTGGTGTTTGTCCTAGGCCTAAATTCTCGCACAATAGATCCAGCGGGCCAAATAGTAGGTGAAATGGTAGCAGTATACAAATTTTCAGGGACATAAACCTTAAAGTATGCTATAAATAAGCGTTCAGAGCGTCCTTGGCTCGAAGTCAGCATTTTGCAGACAACACTATCGGGAGGAGCGCCAGTACGTTTGGAGATGTGACGGATTGATCTTTCCTCTGTGATTTCGGGGCCAACTCTCGCAATGAAGATGTAGCGGAGACCATGGGTAGGTAGTAAAACGGAAATCTTGGAAGGATGAGTATTAGAATTAGGGGCCGATTGTACGTTCCTTTCTCTATTTGGGGAGGGAGAAGAACGACATCGCTGTCGTGGCGATCTTCGACGGGTTTGCTGTAAGTTACCAGTGCAAGTCTACGATGACAAAATCCGCAAATCAGCTGGAGACAATTTTACGGCCTCATTGATATCATCACATGACATCATTGTTCGGTTATAGAGTCCAAAGTAGAAGAAAAAGTCTCAAAGTAAGTAAGAAAGACATGGTAAGGCTTAATATCCGCGCATTCAAGGCAAGTAGGAGCGCTTTTTACTTCTTCGTCGTGCTTCTAGTGAGACGCCCAATGCACGAAACATGGCAAACGCGACCGCAAATGCCATCGCACTCAACGATCTATTTTATGGTGGAACTTTTATTTTTAAATATAATCAACGGTACAGATTGCCGAATGTCTACCAGTTTGAGAAAAGTTGTTTTCGGGACATCGCGTTTAAAATTATTTTTTTATTATCGCTAACAACAGAATGAAACGCTTTGCAACTTATACTTAATCGACAATTCCAGGTCTCTACAGTAGTAGTGCCGCTACCTACTATTATAAGAGCATATTGTAATATCGCCGGCTATAATCGAAATCAATAGAAACTGATTTCTAAACGGTTTACTAGGTAAGTGTGCACGTCGAACGTCTCCGCCGGATCGATTTTCAGACAGTGCAGCGTTACGTAGAATGGGAAAAAAATCACCTTTCCACTTCGAATATGGAAAAACCATTTTAGGAGCTTGTGCAAACAATAAATCCGAAGACACATTACTTCTGGACTAGAACCTGGCCTTAATATTCAACAACAATTAGGGGTGAAATATTCGATGAACACTCAATAAGGGTGTTTTTTTAGGAGGTTTGTTTTTCCGATAGATGTCGTTTTATTTTATGGCAGTTGTTTTGACAGCTCAAAGTGGCATTTCTACTCAGTATTGTTTGGCAAATCATTATGAATAGGTTAACTCCAGAACAACGTTTTCAAATCGTGGAAATTTATTTTCAAAATCAGTGTTCAATTAAAAATGTTTATAGAGCACTTCGTGAATTTTATGGTGCACATAATCGTCCGTCAGAGACCACCATAAAGAACGTAATTACCAAATTTCGGTCTACATTCACTCTTTTGGATGCCAAGCCACCGACAAGAATGAGAAGAGTTCGTACAGAAGAAAATATTGCTGTCGTTGAGGCCAGTGTCGAAGAAAACGACAATTTATCGATTCGTCGGCGTGCTCAGCAAATTGGACTTTGTCCATCGACTTTATGGAAAATTTTACGTAAAGATTTGGGTTTGGTGCCATACAAAATTCAATTGGTGCAAGAATTAAAGCCACACGACCATCGTTTGCGCCGTGAATTCAGTGATTGGTCGTTAAATCAATTGAACGAAGATCCATTTTTTTACCGTAAAATTCTCTTCAGTGATGAGGCGCATTTTTGGTTAAATGGATACGTCAACAAGCAAAATTGTCGCATTTGGAGCAAAGATAATCCACACGCCGTTCAAGAATTACCAATGCATCCTGATAAATGTACTGTTTGGTGCAGTCTATGGGCTGGTGGGATCATCGGTCCATATTTCTTTAAAAATGAGGAAGGACGACGCGTTACCGTGAATGGAAATCGATACAGAACCATGATCAATGAGTTTTTGTTGCCAAATCTTGAAGATATGGATATGGATGAAATGTGGTTTCAACAAGATGGTGCCACTTGCCATACAGCACGTGAAACAATCGACTTATTGAAAGAAACTTTCAACGACAACATTATTTCGAGAAATGGTCCGGTGAATTGGCCTCCGCGTTCGTGCGATTTGACGCCACTCGATTACTTTTTGTGGGGATACGTGAAGTCATTGGTTTATGTGGATAAACCTCAATCGATTGATGCTTTGGAAACCAATATTCAACGTGTCATTGTGACATACGCCTCCAAATGCTTGAAAAAGTGGTCGAAAATTGGACCTCCAGAATGACATTTGTGAAAAATAGTCGTGGTGGCCATATGCCAGAAATTGTGTTTAAATGTTAAATGCCAAAAAATTATCTACCAAATAAAAAAAAAATGTTGGTCATTTCATAATTTTATATGTGTTTTATTCAAAAAAAAAATCGGCAACCTCTTAAAAAAACACCCTTTATTATTATTAAATTTACTGGACGATTAATAAAACTATCTTGGAAATTTGCATATATTTCAAACGAATGTACGGTTGTGGATTACATTATGTGTACACACACGCACATTAAAAACAAAGATCCACTTAATGGTAACACACCAGCAGAGGCCGATTTGCCGTACTGATAAATAGAAGAAAGTACATATCTTATTTTAAACGTTAAGAAAAAGTAAAGTGAAATGAGAATTAAAAAATAATTCTGTAACTTTCAAACAAGGAGAGATGAAACTCTCCGGTGTAAGCTTTTATCGATGACTTTTAGTTCACTTTTATCGCTTATACCATTTGGCTGGCCTAGTATAAGTATGTAAATAGTAAATTAAAATTTTTTTTTATTCCTGGTTTGAGGTAACTTGCAAAATATATAACTTTCTTTGAATGGCATTAAATATTCTATCTAATAATAAGACATCTTTTTAGTAATGTTCTGGAATCACTAAAAAATTAATAAAAAGAAAACAAAGTTATTATTCAAATTATATTAATTTCATTAATTTAAATATCAATAAAAGTTTCGTCTTGATAAATCTCTGTCGGCCTTATACTGTTTGTGATATACGCCCCATGATATTTTTGTATATGAACCTGAAAATTACTCATTTAAGCATAGGAAGTTTAAGATGGTGTACTGTCACATTTACCTTAAACCTGTCTAAACGCACAAACTGCTTCTCGCAGAATGGACAACTTTTCAGTCGTCCGACTTTATGTACACTGGCTAAATGTCTCGTCAAAGTGACTTTCGTGTGTAGCTTCACTTGGCATAGATGACATTCATACATATTTGTTTCATTGTGAGTCTCTCGGTGGCTTGTGAGATGACAACTTATTCGGAATCCTTTACCTTTATTGAATTGTCAATCAAGTAAAGTATTTTTACAAGTATCTATAGGCTTACCGCAGATATCGCAAATATAAGGCCTAGCGTCAGTGTGAGATCGCATATGTAGATCTAAGTCCCATCTCACCAAAAAGGCTTTATCGCAAAAAGAACATTTAAAATCTCTCTGATTATAATGATTTTTCATATGATACGTGTAATTAATTTTTTGCTTGAATCCCTTTCCACATAATTCACAACTAAAAAAATACATAAGAACATAAAATTGAAGATAAAAGATCTATGGAAAGTATTCTTACTTGTAAGGTGAAAGACCGTCATGAATATTTTTATGCGCCTTAAATGAAAAGTCGTAAAGAAACCTCTTGTTGCACACCTTGCAAATATATTTGTAGCGATCTACATTTTTTTTGTATTTCCTAAAACATCAGAGTGGTAAAGAAATTTAAAAAACGGAAAAAAATTCATACTTCCTCCCCTTAACTCCTTCTCCACCAGGAGACAAATCATCCAAGCCAGTGTCCCCATTTCTGTAACAGAATTACGCGTTAATATTGGCTCAAATACAAGGAAACTTTAATACTAGCCTGCGCTTAGTGTAATACTCTTCCTCTTCTTGGTGCTTTTTAAGATGTTCCAGATAAGTTCGCTCGGTTTTAAAATTGCGAGAACATTCTTTGCACCTCAGTTTGTATTTTCTGTAGTGGCTTTTACTGTAATAATAAGGATACCGGTTAAAGTACCTTTTAAAATTGAAAAGGGAATAGAAATGGAAGTGCCGCCTATTTGCAGTTATGATGTGTCTATGTGTCTATCCGTACACGTACTATACGGACCTGTCAAATTTCAGTCTGCATAAATTTTTAATGCGTGCTTGCCTATGTATGTAAAATATGTATTTAGCATACCATAATTACTTTTCTTACTATTATTTACTTTTTACAAAACATCTACTGGCTGAAAATGTAACTAAAATTTGTTACGTGCACCCCGTGTACTCCACACATGGATACACCGAAGTGCAAATAGGCGCTTCCAATAGAAAAAGCAGGTTAGAACATAGAATTTTTTTAAATGGTTAATTACTACTAATTAATCATTGGATTTATACTTCTGATCAGCTTCCCCATAAATACATAAATTTATAGATGACCACTTAGTGGTCAACTTCACAGAACAATAGCATAGCTTATGTAAGTTATGACTACTAAACTGGGCCTGGATTGTAACCTTCAGTTCTGAAAATTTTTTTGAAAGAAAACTATAAGTAGTGGATGACTATTTGTTGCCATGTCACAGAACTATTTCTTAGGGTTTCTATAGCTTTAATGCAGCACCTTTTTTGGCACCTTGGGAAGTAGAGCTGAAGAAGTTGTGAAGCAAATATATGTACAGATGTGGTCAAATTATTATCAGTTTAGTTTTTATTGCGTTACTAATTAGTTTCAGTTACATATTGCTTTCATTTTATGGTTACTGTGCAGTATTTAAGGATGAGTACCTAACCTATGATATTTAGTCTCATTTGTAACTTCGGATAGTGAACATGATAAAAATTTTATTAAATTTCATAAAATTTAATATGGGTAAAGCAAAGGATATCAGTGTAGTGACCAAAGCGCAAATTTCGACGTTGTTGGAAATAGTACAACATTCTCATGGAGTAATAGGTCAGAAAGTGGGAGTTAGCCGGTCATTTGTTAGCAAGTTTGCAAAAAAATAACTGCTCAGTTATCAACAAGTCCTAAAAGAAAAGGAAAATGTGGTCGCAGTCGAAAAACAGCAGGCTACCATGACCGCTATTTGCCAAACCAGAATTGATTGAAGCCATGAAGGAAATTTGGGAAAATGATAGCGATTTGGCCACCACAGGTAAAAACACTATCACTGGAATGCCACGTAGGATACAATCCTTGAAAAATGCAAGGGGAATGTTCACAAAATATTAATAAATATATTTACAACAAAACTTTTTTTTTGGAATCATAAAGCCACGTTTTCATACAATTTTACTAAAAATTTCTATAAGTGATAATAATTTGGCCACATCTGTATATATATTTTGAATTCAACAAATCTAATCTACACTTAAATCTTGCCGATAGTGGTAATAAATATTCATAGCTTCATAGTTGAGGTACCCGACTTTGCATGACATTAAACTTTTTACCAGTGCGCGTTCGTCACTCTGATGTTTTTGTCTATGTACAAATAAGGTGGTATCTAATACTAAGAAGGGACACTCTGATACGCTTGCAAATGCCTAACTAGTGTGCAATTTCTGGAATATACTTCCAGAGAAATTTCCCATTAGCTAAAACGAACGAGTACCATTCCATTCCTGTAAGCAATTAAAAGAGAGAGCCATAGCCGGCAAATATTTCTCACGTACAGCATGTACAATGCGAGATAAAGAATGCAGCAGTTTTAAAGGTGATTTCTTACTCTCTCTATTACATGTGCACAATTTCTCAAGTAGCTTTAGAATGTGGGATGACCAAAACGAATCACAGAAAAATAAATTTTACTAAACCCTGGTTTAACTCTGAGTGCCGAAGTTAGAAAAAAAAATCTTGGAAGCTAAAGCCAAAGGAAAACGGGAATCCGGCTATGACGCAAGCATAGTAGAAGAGTACAACGAGATGAGAAATGAATATTTCCGATACTTAACCATTGCTAAAGACGCCTATGAAATTCATTTTGCTGTACAATTAAGCCAAACGAGGAATTCTAAAGAATACTGGGCGCTAATTAATAAGCATCGAAATCTCAAATCGAGCAATGAAAATCAAATAGAACTTGGAGAATGGTACGCCTACTTCCTCAACATATATGGGCCGTCCAATCAAATATTTCATCCTCTTGATAGGCTAAATATTGACCCGGAATTGGATAGCGCAATCTCAATGCAAGAATTGAGTGTGGCATTCGGCAAATTAAAAAATGATAAGGCCCCTGGCCTTAATGAAATTTCAAACGAGTTTTTAAAAAACCTGCCCCAAAATTGGGCGTTGTATATTTTAAGCTTCTTCAACAAAATTTTAGAGGAAGAAAATGTTCCAGCCGCCTGGACTTCTGTAATAGTTAAGATGTTGCATAAAAAAGGAATTTTAACCGCCTCCAGCAACTACAGACCTATAGCACTAATCAATACTATAAGGAAATTGTTCACTTTGATAATTTTTCAAAGGCTTTATAAGTGGACAGAAAACAAACTACTGCTACCAGAATCTCAGGCCGGATTCCGTAAAGGGAGATCAACTCTCGACAATTTATTTACCCTTATGGTGCTCGTCCAAAATTGCTTAAAAACAAAAGGAGGAAAGCTCTTTGCGCTCTTTGTTGATCTCAAGAAGGCGTTCGACTCTGTTCCTCACCATCTGCTGTGGAATAAACTGCTCAAACTTGGAATAAGCTCAAAGATCATAAGCATATTAGCAAATTTGTACAACAAGGCAACACTGCAAGTAAAGACATCGGAAGGTATGTCTAATATCGGCCCCATTTCGGAAGGAGTACTACAGGGTGAGATATTTTCGCCGCTATTGTTTGCTCTTTACATAAGCGACATAGAAAAATTTCTCATAGTAGAAAATATTAGAGGGATTAGACTTAATCATTGGACGGACATAGTCATGCTAGCTTTTGCTGACTTTTGTTAGAATCTCAAATCCAGATGAAAAAAACACTAAATCTCTTACATAAATACTTTGAGAGCAATGGTATGTGCGTAAACACAAATAAGGATAACATCGTGGTTTTTAAAAAGGAGGACATGGGCATTTAAAAAAACTCGAACCTTTCATGTACAATGGACAGAAAATTGAATTGACAAATAAATACACTTATTTGGGTATTACTTTCTCCCAAAGTGGAACATTCAAAGCTTCATCAAAAGAGCTAAGCAACAAGGCAAAGCGCGCAATACCTAAAACGATAGCAAAAATAAAATCAAGGTAGTAAATTGGCAGACATGCAACAAACTATACGAATCTTTCGTATCTTCAGTAGCTCTTTATGCAGCGCCAGTGTGGAGCATTCAGTATATTGACCAGCTTGAGCAAATCCAGAACAAATTTATTTGCAATCTGTTGCACTTGTCCTTCCATACTCCAAATTATGCCCTACGACTCGAGACAGGTGTGCCAAATATACGTTACAACGTTTTCAAATCAATATTAAGCTTTATTGAAAGAGCTCTTAAGTCAGCAAGTGAAAGATATGTTAAATGCAGCCTTAACAGAATTCTTCAACTAGCCAGCAACCAAAGGAACCACTCTTGCTCTCACAACTGGGCTATGCAAGTTAGATCAAACTTCTTCGAAAAAATTGACGCAACAGAAATATGGGATGGACTGACACTAGAGGTCCTTTTGCGAGAAAAAAACAATCTCTTAGATAAATATCGGCAGTACTTGGTCAACAGCGATGAAATTAAAAGAAAAAACTTTATTTTTAGTGATATTTCCCTCCCTGGTCCCGAGAAATATGGATAACCAATATTTACAACTTAATCTCAACTTATCAAAAAAGAAATTAATTGCTCAGTTACGGCTGATGAATACATAAAATAATAGAATAATTTTGAAAGGAATTATATTTACACAACCTCAAGAGAAATACTGTCACTATTGCTGAAAAAGTTACTCACTACTGATACATATAATTAGTGAATGTTGTAGATATGAAAACAAAAGAAGAAGTATCGTTCCCGAGCTCGTAGACTTAGAGCAGTTTCTCAACATGATTGCAGCACTAGGCTGCTATGAAGTAAATAAAATAGATAAACTGCTAGAAAGTATACTATTCAGCATTAAGGAAGAATAAAAGATATCTAAAGTATACGTGTAAAAGTGAAACGAATGAATTAAAAGTGAAAAGTTAACTTAAATAAAAACAATAACGAAAAAAGTGATCTTTTATATATACAAACTTTACTAAAAAAGAAATAAAGAAAGGAACTATATATGTAATTTAAAAAGAAAACATACTATTTATTAATTTTGTATTTTTTTTATTATACAATGAAATAGCAACTATGATGACACACTCATTTGTATAATTCTTTGAATTGAACAAATAAATATACTACCATCTAGTTTATATATTTAAAAAAATTTCGTTTTAAGAATGATGGGTAAACATCATATATGTAAGGTGTTTGGTCGGTGGCTTTGCGAGGGAAAATTATCAAGAAATAAGTTTTGTACCTTGCTGGATAGCTCATACCTCGCTCTAACAAATTACTTCTTTATAACTATCTATTTCTAACAAAATGAAAGGTCTGGTCCGGTTAGCGGTACCCAAGGTCACTAAAAGATAAGGGAAAACGTCACGAGTGTCCTTTCTTGTTGTTAGATACTCTTTGGTCGTAGCTTCTGGTGGTTTAGAGGATCACCTGTCTATCTACTTTGGGATCCAGGATTAGAAGAAACGAACATAAACTGACGAGGCAAAGGACCGTTTCCAATGAACGGCAGCTGGTATATAATCCTCTGAGATCCGTCAAGAAGAGTATTTGTGCTCATTTCCTTGACATGTCTAATGACAGGTGAACCAACCTTAGAGCCTATACCGTTTTTAAATTAGCCTGACATACTTCTTATATGGGATGAATCGTGTGGATATTTTCGGAGTGGTGTGCCGTCACAGGTCATTGGCCAATAGGAGAGCATGTAACTAAGCTGGGGATATCCATCAACAACCACTGCCGCTGTTGTTAAGCACTAAGTCCCGGATCTACTTCAATAGTGTCAATATGGATATTGAAACAGCCACAAATATTATAGTAACTATAGCAGTTCTCTAAAATATGTTCTTCAAAAGTGAGTGAGAATTTACTGTTTGCCGATGATGATTACGATGTGCCATCAGATGATGAGGAGGAAGAGGAAGAAGAAGCTAAGCAACCCCAGAGAACTCCTGGCGATCTCCTCCGGAATTCTCGGCATGAATGGCTAGACCGACCTCAACTATTTTAGTTTTGTTATATATGGTAAATATGTTATTGGTAGAAAAATATAGTTGAACTATTAAATTTAGTTAGTGCCGTTTAACTGGCTACTGATTTAATAACGACAGTAAAAAATTTTATTGGTAAGGCCCATTGTCTCAACAAAATGATTTACTTACAATGATTTTTACATGCAGCAGAATGATTTCTACTATTTCTCACGGCTTTCGCGTGCACCCCCCTAAGACAACGTCGCGTACTCCTGGGGATACGCATACCACCAATGGGAAACTCAAATTTTTTTACTGCATATTCAGATTCTACAGGTAAAAATAGGTAATTTTTGTCTGAAACATTTTTTGGATCATTGATAGATGACACTGTAATAACGAAAAATATGTTTTTACGATTCAATTCAAAAAGTTCACTTCCAGTGGCAAAATAAAAGAGACGCTTTGAATGTTTTTCAGAAAGCCATTCTATTATCCTCAAATAAAACCGCCCCTCACTTCCGCCTGGGTGAGGCAGGATGAGCTCAGAAATTTTGAAATGAAAACCCTTACATCGAGTTGCACGGAAAGCGCGCAACTTCTATCCGAACAATTGCTTTTTTAGCAGTTACAGTAATATTTACTTACACTTACTGTAAATTCAGTAGTAATAAAAGGATATTGGTTAAAGGATTATTAATAAAACTGTTATAGGAAATTGGTAAGTAACTTTAAAAAGAGTATATAAGAGAAGTTACAGGGGAGTTCACAAGTTATCGCACAAATTGTTCGAAAAACTTTCCCGAATGGGAATTTGTGAAATTCAAGAATTTAATATAATGATGATGCGTTGCCTTAATGAAAAACATCATTCACCAAAAACTGTGTACCTATGGCCGAAAATATAGAGCGTTATCCAACAAGAACTGACATTTTAGATTATTACAAAATCAAGAATATGTCTATTTTGAGAAATGGTGATATTTTTATTGTAGTCCAAAGCATAAACTCCCCAAATAATCATGAAATACAATATCTATCAAGTGGCCTCCTCCAGCCCTCTCACAAACGGCTGCTCTTTTGAGGAAATTAGAGTAGGATAATTCCATTGTAACGGGTATGCCATGGTTACTTAGTATGTGTTTCTAATTATTTAATATTTTAAGATTCTTCATATAGAGTGCATTAAGTAGTTATGATTTCTATATCACAGTAACGGGTGTGACCCAAACTTTTCTTTAAATCTGATTCCCCTACTTACTTTATTGTTATTGTATCCTGCATATTTTTTGGATATGTAGTGTTAATACGACAAATTCTTATTGCTACTGTAAGAGCATGGGGTTTATTTATAGATACACAGTGACACTTCCTGGATTTCGGTGGCATATATTAATGTGAAATTAAATATTGCACATTATATATTTACTAAGAGACTTATTAATCTGATGTTCATTAACGCTTATTTTTAGTCATAAGAACAACTCTTTAAGACTCCTTAATAATCTTTCAATTATAGCCAAAAATGTCAAAATAAAACTTCTTAATGAAATGCATTAATATAAAATTTCAAATTTCATTCACTCTCACTCTTCATAAATTTATACTATGGTATTAGGGATATTGTGTCTGCCCATTTTAATGTTAAACTCTATTTTGTTTTATGGGTACGAGGTCACTTTACGTGGAATTACTACTACTTAACTGGACTTTCATTAATTTAAAAACGTAGCGAAGGTATAGAGCCTTTTCTCAACTTCTTCTTAGCCAAACAACCTAACGGGAAATGCTTGACACATACACATGCATTTTTCGCTTTTGGAGGGCAGGGTAATTTCAGGGCAGTTACCCACTTATTACAAAGGTCACTGCTTCTCGGAGGAAACTTAAAAAACCTCAATTGTGGACAATCTCTTTTCCTGGCGTGGCAGGAAGTGACTTGGCACCGTACACCCCAGGCTCTTTCCATGATTTGCAACCTGCAATAATACCAATTCTTGAAAAACTCAATTTATTATAATGGTAAAACGAATGGATTCAATTCAGAAGAATATCCAATTATAAACACCTATCACTAATTTTATAATTAAAATATTTATCGCTATCTACGAATACATAATACCTCAAACAGTTTGCGGAAAACAAGCAAGGAAAAATCACTCATTATTCGACGAAGTGTACGGTAGGAGTCAAAATCTACTCAGGCTCGATCGACAAATACAATAAAATCTCCAAAAACGAACGGACCTTAGATGGGCGTATACCTTGAGAAGCTTTAAATGTAAATTAAGTTTTCAAACACATCATTTGATTGCAGACATCGATTGAGAAACGTGTCTCAGCATTAAAAGGAACACAATTTTTTCATTCAGTTTCATTCTTTTATTTAAAACAAATATTAAAATCTGTATCAGCACAAATGGTAGGCAACACATATCTTAAAATCTATTTGTAGCGGCAGATATCTTAAAATCTATTTGTCTGACAACTTTAGGATTTTTCATGCGTGCATACTCATAAAAATATGAACCAAAATCATTTTCGAACGAACTGGAAAAAAGATACAAACATATAGCCTTAAACGGTTCAGGTTGAACGGAACACAGCACGTCTGATCACTTAGAGCACTTTATTACGAAGAGGTTGATTACAGGAAATAATAGCTATAATACAAATAGGAGCCTGTTGACCAGTACTAAAACGGTCACTTCACGTCCATGCCGATGTGTGATATCGGTTCATTTGTCGTTAGTGATCAGCAGGCTTGTACGTTTACTTTAACACTGATAAATAAACAACAGACCATATCAATTGATCGCATAGGTATGGATACGGATAAGTTCAGAAACTTTGAAAGAATTCCAACAACAGTGGTGGCTCAATGGTAAGCATATGTATGCAACAAATGGATAGTACCGGGAGCCGTGGATAGGTGGTTCAGAACCAGGTCATGCCGAAAATTTACCTTTTCACTTTTTTTTCACCACTAAATATTCACTTTTTTCCAATTTTTCTCCACTTTGGTTTTTTTTTAATTTTCCGGGCTATTTTTGAAAACTATTATTAATTTTTTTCCTTCATTTTACACCCCCTCTCTTATATGGCCCAGTGGGGTGAGATTGGTGTCATTAAATCAAGCAAGAATTCATACACAATTCCCCCATACGTCACTTTCACCTATTCTTAAATCTTTTTTTTTACTTTAAGGAAATCATTTTTTTTATTATAATTCCCAGGGCAAACATTTTCGTCACCCAAAGTTTCTTTCTATTTCCATTTTCTAGTTGTTTTCATACCTTTCCCACCCCACTTTTCTTTTTTCCCATGCTTTTTGGATTTTTTTTCTACACCATTATTAATTTGTTTTCTTCATTTAAAGCATCTCCCTAGTGCACCATCCTTTCCTACATGTCCCAGCGGGATGGGGCTGGTCTCATTAAACCAAGCATAAATTAATACACAATACCCACATGCATCACTTTAACCTATTCTCAATACTTTCCCCCCATGTATGCAAATCAATTATTGGCAAATCAAATTTATTCGATTTATTGATCGGAGTGCTCTTTCTTCCCTGGCTCATAGATACACACTTGCGAAAATGAAAAATTAATTAAATTAAATTTTTTATTTACGCATGTAGGATAGGGCGAAATAACATTAACTGGGTTCTGCTAGTACATATTAAATAAAACCAGAGGGTCTTGGGAATATCCCAGTAAACATGCCAACAAATTACCCTATGTATCAACTCTAAAATGTACGATCACGGAGCTAAGCACTGCAACATTAAAACCTACTGTGATCTATGTGCAGGAAATCATGTAACTTCATCCTGCAATACCAAAGACTATTTGAAATTTGCAAACTATAGACATACGACTACGGATCCTGAATGCCCATTTATATCAAAATATTTGGATGCATATGCTAGACGACCAAATAATTCTCTGAAAGTTATCACATGGAATGCCAGAGGAATCAGACATAAAGCAGCCGAATTTTTTGATTTTATCTGTAGACATAAAATCAATATTGTCATTATTACAAGAAACTGGCGTAAATTCAAATATAAATTTTTCAAACCCAACCTACTACTGTTTACGCACGACAGATAACAATCCAGAATTTTAAAGGTGGCCTTAGTAATAGATAATAAAAAATCAAATATAAATTTATTAGTTTTGGAAAACTTAAGCAGCGAAAAATTTCATTCACCTAGAGTTCAACAATTGCAGTCATTCCAGTCCATTTTCCAGGAGGTAAACCAACTTAAAATTGACTTCCGTGCATTAATTAGTTCATACGACAGTTAGATTGTCGCCAGTGATCTTAATATGTAGTTAGTTAATTCCTTCTATCCGTCGGTATTCAATATTTTCCGTATGAATATTCCTTAATAAACTTATGACTTCACAGAGATTATCGTTTACTCGCCAAATCCTTTGAGTTGATATCCTTCTCAAGGGGGTTGTGAAGAAAGAGGTGATTTGTCATCTTGAGTAGTCCGTCATATTGCATTTAGAAGAATGTTACATAGTTTATCGTAGTCTACTCGTCAAACCCTTTTATTTGATATGAATGTCAAGGGGGTTGTGAAAATAAGGTATTTCGCCGTGTTGAAGCGTCCGCCATTTTGGGTTTATGGTTTGGTCATATAGTTTATCATATTTTATTCATCAAACCCTTTTATTTGATACGCAAATCCAAGGGAATTGTGAAAAAAAAAAGATTATTTTCCCCAATTTTTTACGTTTTATTTATGTTCAAAAGGTACCGATCTTCCCACTACATGTGCAATTTATAAATTAGAGAGTAAATTTTTTGTTCTTATATTGTGTTCGTTGGGAAGTTATTATCATAAATTTTTTTTATCTTCATAATCATATTTAACAAATCTTTACAGTGTTGGATTTTATCATGGCTTCAACTCAGTTGGACCTTCAGCTGTTGCTTCTGCTCGGGAATCTGTCTTCATTGTCTGCTGTTACAGTCTGAATGCTATTACTGCCACTCTACTAGATTTCTGCCGTAATAATATCAGTGGCCGCGTATCCAAAATAACTTCAATTCTCTGTATATGTTATATATGTTATACACCATATAAATCTTTACCTATCCAGTAAAAGTACATTTTTCTTAATGTCATCATAATGAAGTGCGATATTTTTTCTCTTTCTCTTTGATTTTTGTAGCATCAAGAACTGCTCGTTCGTTGATAGTGGTGAAGATCACGCATCATCTTTAATAGAATTCTTCTGATGCCCTAGTCAACAGGTTGCGGTTAGGGAGCGAGAAATCCAACTTGCTGATAAATTTGTCAGATTCCATTGAGACGGGAAGTTGTTCACAATTGGGATATTTTGTTTGTCCTTCCTTCTACAATATAGTAAATGTCATGTACCAATGCTGACCACATTATTTACTTTTCTCATTTTCATCCATATATTCTGCTATTAGCCGTTATTCTATATTTTGATAACACAATTTACATCCACTGAATGTTTTTATCTGATGTTAATTTGTAGAAAAGACGACTCATTAGCATTAAATATTTTCGATATTTTGAATATTTTTCTTAATGTTGCCCAAAAAAACATTAACTAGTCATTGCAAACACCTTCAGGCACGATAGTAGCTTTTCCTGACAACTTTCCGACGGGAATATTGTTTCGGATGCGGAAACGATAAATCCAACTTTCAGAAACGTCAAAATCTGATTTTCCAAGAAGTCTTCCAATTTCTTTTGCTTTAGCTCGCAATAAAGGCCTATTAACTGGTACGTTATCCGACTTTTGATTTGTAAACCACTTTAAAAGTGCTTCTTCGATCTCGGGATATTGCGAAGGACGCACTCGTTTCGCTTTTACTGACTTACATTTGAAAGCCTTTTGGATTTTCTCACGATTTTTCCAGATGGTAGAAATTGTTGAAGGCGAAATATTAAATTCTTTTGCAAGATCTGAATTTGCTTCCCCTTTCTGCAACCTCGAAATTATACCGGCTTTTATCCCAATTGTAAAAATAGTTCGTTTAGTTGAACTTATTCTGCAAGAACATAATTCATATTCAACAATTAACAAAGTAATTTTTCAGATCCGCTGAAGACTTGAGCTAAGTTAAATTGTATTATACTTATATTTAATATAATCTACTCGTAAAAGGTAAGCAATGATTTACTTCGTTAAAATATCCATAATTCAAGTCTAGATACTGGATAATATGAATTAGTTTAGACAACTCAGTATAGAAAAGGTTAGCTAACATAGCTTAGCTCAAGTATATAGCGTTTAATTTAAATATTTTATTTACAAAAAACTAGACAAATATTCACCATAAATTAATGTAGCTCAAGATTATAAGTGGCCTTAATTGAGAATAAATGACAAATAAACTTTCACAACGAGAAATATATATAATAGGTGTAGTAAAAAGTAATCCATTATTTTGCCAATAGATGGCTTTAGGAGTTTGTATCTCCCGTTGTAAAAGTGCGATCGGGTTACACTAAGTGGCGTTAGAAAGATCAGATTTCGTACTAAAAAAGCTTCTGATACAGTTTTGTGATTACTTGACTCAGTATTTTTGTAGCACGCGTCAAAGATGGACACCAGCAAAGAGAAAATACGCCATATTTTACAGTTTTTCTTCGATAAAGGCGAAAAGGCAAGCCAGGCAGCTGTAAATGTGAATAGTGTTTATGGTCCTGATACTGTAGCAGCCAATCACGCGCAATTTTGGTTTCGTCGATTCCATTCCGGTAATTTTGATGTCTAAGATGCACCACGCTCTGGAAGGCCAATTGTCGAAAATATCGATAAAATAATGAAAATCGTCGAGTCCGACCGTCACGTAAGCACTGTTTCGATTGCCCAGGAGAGGAGCTAAACATTGCACAAAAAACCGTTTGGAACCACTTAAATAAGGCTGGATACAAAAAGAAGCTCGATGTATGGGTGGCACACGAGTTATCGCAAAAAAACCTCATGGACCGAATTTCCATCTGCGAATCGCTGCTGAATCGCAACAATATCGATCCATTTCTGAAGCGGATGGTTACTGGTGATAAAAAGTGGGTCACTTACGACAACGGTCGTGGTCAAATCGCGGTGAGCCGGCGCAAATGGGGGCCAAGCCAGGATTGACAGTCAGGAAGGTTTTGCTGTGTGTTTGGTGGGACTGGCAGGGAATCATCTACTATGAGCTGCTCCCCTACGGCCGAACTCTTAATTCGGACCTATACTGTCAACAATTGGACCGTCTGAAAGAAGCAATCGCCCAGAAGCGGCCAAATTTGGCCAATAGGAGAGGAATTGTGTTCCATCAGGACAACGCCAGGCCGCATACATCGATAGTGACTCGCCAGAAGCTCCGGGAGCTTGGTTGGGAAGTTCTAATGCATCCAACTTATAGTCCGGACCTGGCACCAAGTGATTACCACCTGTTCCTGTCTATGGCGAATGATTTTGCAGGTGAAAAATTCGCCTCAAGAGAAGTTTGCGAAAATCGACTGTCCCCGTTTTTTGCCAATAGGGACGAGGGTTTCTTTGAGAGAGCCATTATGAAATTACCTCCAAAATGGCAACAAGTTATCGAACAAAACGGTGCATATTTGACCTAAATCGTATCATTCTATCTATGCTAAATAAAACCTTCAATTTAATGCAAAAATAATGGATTTCTTTTTACTACACCTAATACATATTTCAAAGAAAAAGCTGTCTTTTTAAAATTTTCACACGCGAGGAAAATCAACAAATATACAGCCCCTGTTCATCGAATTAGGAAGACTAACACCTTTTCGTATTTTTTGGAAATATCTACCTGCAACACATTTAAATTGCGGGTTTTTCCGAAGAGAGTCGTTTTGTCTTGATCCCATTAAGTTTTTAAACAGAACATAAAATAATTAGTACACACCATTGTCCCTTAATCGTTTTTAAGGACGATTTTTCTACCTGACCATTTTTATGGCTGTTTTCGAAAAGTTTGTGTCACTATAAAAACTAAGTGAAAAATACGAATTTCATCACTTTTTGAAAAGTGTTTGGCAAGTAATTTATCTATGCATTAAAAGGCGATTGTGTGTATCAGTTTAAAGGCATCGGAAGATCGGGGGGCACGGTAGTGCCCCCGCCAAGTTGAGCGCGAAGCAAACACTGCCGTACCATCCTTTACTGGAACCATTTCGCCGCATTTTCAGGCCCCTATTTGAGAACCTCTGGATAAGACCAGAACGCCAGTCATCCAGTAAGCTATAATCACATACTTAAAATCCAAAATTTCAAGTCTGTAGGTCATTTAGTTCCGAAGTTAAGCGAAAGCAAAGTTTCGCATTTATGACACTCACTCACTCAGTCACTCATGATCATCAGAATAGAACTAGTACTTCCCATAAACTCAGAGAGCTGAAATTTGGTACAAAGTTAGGGTTTAATGGCCACATAAAGGGAAAACTATAAAAACTAGGATAATCGAAGATCTGGAGTACCTGGTGACCCTGACTAGAAAACACAAGAGCCCAACCAAACTATTAGAGATCGACATACCGCCTTTACAAAAAATATTCAAATTGGTGGGCCGCTTCATTTGATGTCAAAAATCGAAGGTCTGAAGTATCTGATGAAGAACCCTCAGCTGGTCTCAGCTGTACTAGAGATATGGTACTGCCCCCTTCTACTATTGGTACATAAAAAAATCGACTGTCATTGCAAAAATCCAGCGTAGTGGGACACATCTTCTAATCTAATTTAATCTAGCCTATAGCGTCCCACTGCTGGGCGAATGCCTCCCTTTCTGCTTATAGCGTCCCACTGCTGGGCGAATGCCTCCCCTTCTGCTTTTAATCTGACTGTATTATAAATCAATATGCCCACGTTTCTACAAAAAGAAGTGAAATCCCACCAAAAACATTCTGTAAAAAACTAGCCAAGTCTCGATGGAGCTGCTTGTTTATATCTAAAAAGTAATGAAATCTAGACAAAGTCGTGCCAAGTCTAAGGTTCCTTACTGCGATTTCTTTATTATTATAGTTAATGTTGTGTGACTTGGCCGTACACAAGGTACAAAACCAGGTGCTCCATGACTCCATTGCACCAATCTGTCGCCAGAACCGCTACCCATTGACGATATAACATTACGTGTAAACAAAATTGACTTGTACCCACTAACGTATAAAGAATGTTCGACGGCCAAGTCACACAACATTAACTATAATAATAAAGAAATCGCAGTAAGGAACCTTAGACTTGGCACGACTTTGTCTAGGTTTCATTACTTTTTAGAGATAAACAACCAGCTCCATCGAGACTTGGCTAGTTTTTTACAGAATGTTTTTGGTGGGATGTGTTTTTTCAAACTTTTGCGGTCATTTGCGAAGTTGTAATTTTTGCAAGGATTCCAAAAGTACAAAAATGGGAAAGGCTAAAGACATCAGCAGTACAAAAAA
Source organism: Neoitamus cyanurus (assembly GCA_947538895.1). NCBI lineage: Eukaryota > Metazoa > Arthropoda > Insecta > Diptera > Asilidae > Neoitamus > Neoitamus cyanurus. The sequence continues at coordinate 9,459,660 of OX384547.1, forward strand.
AAGCAGCCATCATTGCCTTGCTAAAGACAAGGACATTTTTCTTTCGATAAATCGCAAGAAAAGAGGAAGAATCTCCTCAAACTGTTATAAGAATATCAAAAGGACTACAGGAAAATTCAGAGGATATCAACAGTAGGCGTCAAAATTTCCGCCGAAAAAGAAAAACGACACCTCGAAGAGACCGTAGAATCATCCAAGGGGCCTGCGGAAATCGTTTTGCGTCTCTTACCGCATTACACCAGGACATACAAAGCGACGGAATTCAAATATCAGCAATGACCTTAAGGAGACGATTATACGAAGCGAACCTAATATCAAGACGGCCTGCAAAAAAGCCAAAATTCACATTTTTTACTTTCAGACAGTATGTATTTAGCGACGAGTGCAAGCTGTAAGCTGTTACGAAGAACCCTCAATTCGTCCGGAGGAGGCCAGAAGAGCGGTACAATAAAGGTTGCGTTGCAAGAACCGTGAAACACTCTCTAGCTAGGATGATATGGTATTGTATCTCTGCCGATGGACCTGGAACACTGTTTTTTGTCGATGGAATTATGAACAAGAACTTGTAGGAAGAAGTGCTCCAGGACATTTTTGTACCGCATTATAATTATTTAAGGGGTTATATACAAAGTTGGGGCTCGAAAAATCGTAATTTTTTTTGTTGCATATTCTGAAAGTACATACTTTCGAAAATATCTGTGCAAAATTTCATCCAGATCGGATTACTGGTTTTTAAATTACAGCCGTTTGCAGCGCGCTGGTCCTATCCATAGGCACTTGGCGCGCGGATTTACAAAACTTTAAACGAGATTATCTCGGAATGCGTTTTTTTCAAAAGTACTGTTACGGTGATCATGATATCTCAAAAACTTTTCAACTGATTCTCAAAATTCTTTTTTTCAAATATTCGTATTTAAGATCTCGTGTACTTGTTCGATTCAGTTTTCATCCGGAAATTTTTAATTTTTTGCAATGAATTTTTTTTCGAAATTTTTATCTACAAAAAAAGTGATTTTTTCTTTCAACGTGGTTTTCTTATTAAAAATAAAATTTTTTTGGATAACCAATTCGAACAAGTACACCAGAATACATTTTTCTTGAATAATTTTTTTACTTTTTTAATTTCAGTTGAGCGGTTCGCCTTGGGGATTGATCACCGCAAGCCTCAGCAAAAAAAAAGCGCCGCGGGGGAGGGGCCATAACTCCGACAATTTTCAAAATTTTTTCGAAATTGAATGTGTTTTTATTTCTTTGATACACTGCTAAAACATTGTGGTTTGCTTTTCCCAATAAAATTCGTATAAAACCCTTTTAAAAAATCACGAACTTAGCTCACTTTTTCGCCCCAACTTTGTATATAACCCCTTAAGATTCTGCGACATGTCCTACACCTTTATGCACGATGGTGCACCCTGCCATATTGCTTGGTCAATCAGAAATTTATTGAACAGCTCCGGTATCCCTATTCTTCCTTGGCCAGACAATTCTCCTGACCTTAATCCCATTGAGAACGTTTGGAGTCTCCTTAAATCTAAAGTTTATTCAGTCCTCAATCCTACTATAGCAGTCCTGACGGAAAATATAAACAATGTGTGGGAAAATAGCCTCCATATATAAGAAATGATTGATAGGTGCTTTGAAAGCATGCCATATAGAGTTAAGGCAGTTATAGATGCGAAGGGTAGTTCTACAAAATATTAGTATGTTTTATAACAAATTGTATCCGTTGTTTTTTAACCACTAAATATACTATGTAAAAAGTGAACTTTTATTTTTATATTATTTCTCCTTCATGTCGTTTTTAATCTATGAAAGAAACATTTCAACAAAACTACTAGTGTTCCTAATTCGATGAACAGGGGCTGTATATTAAACGCTCGATTATACTCAATGTTGTAACACTTCTTAACTTCCACAATGACTAGAGAGGCCATTATCGAAGCGTAAAGTGAAAATTCTTCGATATAATTCATACTTGGTTTTTAAACCAGCCTAATGACTAGAGAGCTCCTTGCTAATTCCACCCGAGTGTTCGTGGAAATTTTTTATCACGTTTTCACATAAATGATTCGGATATTGTCCTTAAAGGCTTGAATACTTTGTAGACCATTGACATAGACGTTATCCTTAACATAAATCCAAAGCAAAATGTCTTGAGGTGTTAAATATCACGGGCTAGTCGGGCAATTGATGACTCCGAAACGAGAAATTACACGTCAGGGAACTTCTGACGCACTAATTCCAGTGTTTCACGGCATGTATGGAACGTATCGCCTTCCTGTAGGAATTGAACATTATCGAAGCCCACTGTGTAGATTGGATTATAGAGAATAAATAATCGTTTGGAAATCTAATCCATTCACGGACCAGCTTCACTAATACGGTTCAATTATGCCACCAGCCCAAAAACTCCCCACTGTTGTGGATGGAGATGTTTTTCGTCAATTTCGCTTGAGGTTCAGAGCCTCATATGTGACAGTTTTATTTGTTTCGTGGCCAGGCGTACTTAAAAGTGAACTTTGTTACTGAAACTTTATGGAAATCTTCCTCAAAAGAGGAGGTGGGTTAAGAACGCTACTTGGCAGATATTGCATTCCATGGATATTCGAGGGGTTTGTGCTTTGGATTAAAATATAACTATCACCATTTTTAAAAATAAATTTCACTTCTTGTTGGACAACCCTTTATAAAGAGCACTAGTCCACAGCCTGATATTACCAATAAATAATTGTCGTACTGTATTATTAGCTACTAGCTTGGTGTTATTAGATTTGCAGTGCGATTGAATCGTACTCCATTGGCAACCGTAGCGACAACACGTCAATTCCAGCAATGAGGTGATTATATATTTTAGCAGATTTTGTTCTGAGCAGTGAAAATGTTTTTCTGTGGAAAATGAAGTATTTTGACGATAGTGCATCAGTCATTGAATTTTTATGAAGCACATTGGGTAAGTGAGCTTAAGTGATTATATGGAAGGATTTTAGGAAATCAAGATTTCTGTAGATTTCATAAGGCGACTGTGCGAATGCGAGCGTTCTAGAAATATTTAGGTAGGCTTGGTAGCCATTTGATAGATTTTTCGAGTAATTGTGTAACGGAATGAAACTGTTATTAGGCTAAGAGCTAATGTTTTATGATTTTAATAATATTTAAGTTAATTTCTTAAAATTGAAATATTTCTCAAGTGGACAAAGGGCCTATAGACGCCTGTTTTCGATTCTTTGTGGAGGTGGTCTACGTCTTTTATACAGAAATCTTAGTAATTTTTACCCGACTACGCCAGAAGGAGGGTTTTTTCGAGTGTATGTATTTACATATGTATGTATGCATATTTCTTTGGCACGCTCTGTAGCCTAAACTTGTGAGGTGTCGTTATATTTGTCTTAATTGTGAGTGACACTGGATATATTAAAATTATAAGAATTAAAATGGCCGATTTTTGGCGTCATATTATATGTCTTCAAAAATTTGTTTTCCCTCAAAACCTATCGAAAGGGTTATCAACATAACGGGTTTTTTAAATGGCTCACAAAACTATACACCAACTAAAAAGCTAAACATAAAAGTTGATTTATAAAACCAAAAACCCGATTGACTGTAAAAATGAACTAAAAAAAATATAAACAATACACATTCATAATTAAATCTATAAATAAATCAGTACTATTAAAAATGTACTTGCGTCGTTCTAGTTGTATGCTGATAGTGAGTGCACCTAAAGGTAGATTATATTGCTAACATAAGTACTGATGTACCTAGATACTGGTCAATATTTGTAATAAACTGACAAAGTATAACTAATTGGCAATCGGAGGCTACCTACACAGGCTAACAAAAATATGCGTAGCCGCCGACTGGCTCAACCGTCGGACCCAGTCTCCCTGCCAGATTTCGAGGTATATCGAAAATATAGGGCTAACGGTTTTGGAGGAGTCGCTACAGCCACAATCAGCATGTTCAATGCTTGTCTAACTACGATCGCAGGGTCTAACTAGCGTCTCAATCAATCGTTGTATCGGGTAAAGCTGAGGTTGTTAGGCTTATGCAAAAATATTCCAGTGTAATATGCAATTTGCAGTAAACCATATGCATACCTAATCTAAAGAATCTATCCATATATAAATATTTATATTCCCCTATTGACATGCTAGCCAGGGAGCAACAGTCTGTCCACCAGGAGAAGGCGGTTCTCGGGAAGGAGACCGCCTAGGTTGTGAGGACTATGAGTCCTGGCAGGATAGTGTAGAAAGCCTCCACAAAGACCTAAAGCCAAACTCCTCTCCCGTTTCAACCACCACAACCCCCTTCCCCACCTTTCGACTATTCAGATCAGATTCAGATTCATTCTGGTTTTGACATTAGGAGTTTGCCCCTACTTCCTTCTTTAGAAGTTATTAAGTCGATAAGTGCACCCGCCACATCTATAAACACTGAAGTATCTGTGTACTGGATTAAAAACAATTCAACTACTTATACCTAAATTTATCTACTTTAGACTACTTAATTAATCATTAGATAACACTTACAGTTTCCTAAGTTCATGTGTTGTTACTTTATTCCAGCTTAACATTAATTTTTACAGATGGTATTACTAATTGGTCAGCTTAGCGATGTTGTTCCAGAAGGAATTGTGTGCTGTTATGCAGTAGGTAATTTCTGCTTGGTGTAAGGTATTCCTGGTACACGTTGCTGTCATCTTATCGAGAGTTCGTCTTCTAGGTATGGTTATGAATTATGACCGTTGTATCTTGTTGTTATTTTTTAAATTTCTTTCTTCAAATAGAGGGCGACGGGTCCGACCGTTATGTCTAGTGTCTCTGCTAGGGTGGTGTATTGGTGACTAGAAGTTGCAGGTCGTCTTTATTGTCAGAGATGGGAATTGGTTGGTGTCCAGTACAGGTTGTTACTCTGGGGTATTGTCGAGTTTGGTGGGGTATAATTTATGTCATTGTGCCTTGACATGGAGGATGTAATTGGTGTGGGGTGATTGAAGAAATTGTGGGGAGCTCCTTTGAGGAGAAACTTATCTCTGGGTTGGAGATCTCACTATCTTTATTTTGCTGCTTTAGGCGTCTTAGTGGTATGGTCCCGTTATATAGTCGTATGTACGGTCACGTTGTACAGTTCCAGGTGATTTTTTCGGATGGATGGATGTGCTTGGTTCTATACACATGGTACTGTAGAGTTGGACGTGGAGTATTTAACAGGTGTGGGTTTGTAGAAAGAATGTGGAGGGCTTAGATGTAGGTAGGTTGCTATAAGGTGTTGGGATTCTTAAGGTTTTATAGATTGATTGGAGTTTAGTTGTGTACTGGTTAGTTTTAGATGGACATCTCAGGACTGTTCTGGAATTCCAGATGATTTATTCGATAGCAGGGATGGACAAACTTGTTTATATATAGTACGGAAGAGCTGGGGGCGTGAAGGGGTCTTTAATTGATGTGGAGTTATGGAGCAAATGTGGGGGTTTGAATGTAGGGTGATAGCTTTATAGGCCATTCTCAAAAACGGACTTAAAATTTGAAAAAAAGAAAATGTTTTTTTATTTGATCCAAAGTAGTCTCAAATAAAAGATATTTTATCTTACATTATGTAGCACTTATGTGTTTAGCTATTTTCACTGAAGTTTTCATACATATATATGGACATTTAAGTCACCTCCGTGGATAATGTAATACGTAATCCACGGAAGTGACCAAAACAGCATGCTAATTCTTAAAAAAACTTGCCGTACGGGTCTTCACTCCAAAATAATTATCCCAGGAATGACAAATTGTCAAATACTTTTAAGATGGCGTTGTGTTTGTTGTCTGTATTCGTTCAGAAACTGTGTTTACTGATTTAATGAATTATGGCTGCGTTCAGTAAGTTGATCCATGGAGATGACAATTTTTCCATGCACAAAACAACTAAATATTTAGAATCCATTATTCTGTTGATGTTTTAAATATTTGGTGTTATTTAGACAGTTTATTCGATGTTTTATAGTAAAATAATATAAATTAATTTATTCGCCGTTGATAAAGTTATTTTATTTTAGTCTAATCATCGTAAATGGATTTTGCACACGACATGGAGGTGACATTTTCGTCACTTTCTTAACGATAATTCAAAATAATGTTTATATTGTGTAAGTTTTAATAAAGATCCTATTAATATAAACTACTTCAATGAATTGTAGATAGGAATTCCAGAAATAATAAAAGTATTTCATTTTTTAATACAAATGCACACAAAAAATACGCCAAAATGAGAATGGCCCATATAGAGTGTTGGGATTATTAAAATTGTTATATAGTGGTCGGGGTTTAGTTGGGGTATGTTGGTAATGAATTTTGTCCAACTCCTGAGTACTCACTGGACTACTTATACGTGATATCCAAAATCGCAACTTTTGCCTACCGTAGCCCAAAGTTGTGATTTTCATTACCGTGTAAACGGGCAAATCCAGACTTTGGGCTAGCCCCGATTGAATCGGACCTAGGCCTGATATTTCCTAGTCCACCTTGTATCGTTTACACGAACAGCCCTAATTCTGGCTTACAACCGTTTTCTCGTCCTGATTTGGGACTGTCGTGTATACGAGGTCTTTGATTACGTATATGCGACAGTCACAAATCGTGTCTGAAAATCGGCACAAATTCGACCTGGGAAATCTGCGTTCATATACTATGCATGGGTGCCATGACAACTCTTACTTTGTATTTTCTTACACACACATTCGAAGATGCCTACGCCTAATTCAATCGTAGCTAGGCAGAATTTCAAACTGACCCTTTTATATAGTATATATATAGCTATGACTTTGGCCCCCGCTAGGCAGAAGTCATGACTTTGGTCATCATATATACATAGTCATAGATAAATACGAAATCTTATTGTTAAATTTTGGATACTGTAGTTGAGTGAAACATAAACAACTACCATGAATGATTTCTCTTCCATGACATATTGACCAAAAAATAACATATATATATCACCCACAGCTGATTGATCCACATCGAAACGTAAAGCAACGTGGCGTAATAGTATATCCATATTGAAAGTTATTTAAATGTGATCGATCATCGCTATCATTTTAATTATTTTGCGACTGTTCGGCACTGAAATAATAATTAATGGTCCTTTTAAATTACATGAAACCAATATTATAAAAATGGTAATCTTACCATTGAGATGAAATAGTGGCATTATCATGTTCTGTTTCACATGTATGTATTAGGTTCATTTTTAATGTTTTTTTGCTCTATATATTCTCGCACATATTCGGCTCCAGACGAAAAATGTACTTGTTGTTGCAGTTTAAGAAGTCTTTTTCTCTCTCTATGTTCTCGCACACGTTCAGTTGCAGTTTTTCTTTTTTTCTTTTCTGTTTTTGATGAGCCACTGATTTGATTATCTTGCGATATATGTTCTTGTATTGAAACTGATCTTTGATGTAGTTGCAGTTGAAGAAGTTTCTTTCTTTCTCTGTGTTCACGCACACGTTCAGTTACAGTTTTCCGCTTCTTATTTTCTGTTTGTGAGCCACTAATTTGATTATCCTGCGATAAATGTTCTTGTAATGAAATTGATCTTTGTTGTTCCTTAAGAAGTCTTTGTCTCTCTCTATATTCTCGCACACGTTCAGCTCCAGTTTTCGGCTTCTTTCTTTGCCATCCACTAAGAAGTTTTTGCTTTTCTCTCCATCGCCTTGTCCGTTCTCCTGATGTTTTTTTACTATTTTTGTTTGTTTGCAATGAAGCGCTAATTTGATTTTCTTGCAAGGAATGTTCTTGAATTGATATTAATTCTTGTTGTAGTAGTTGTAGCTCTTTAGGAAGTATTTTCCTCGCTAAGAATTCTCCACCACGTTCTGTAGACATTTTTAGCTCCTGATTCAACCTGTTTAAGTGAGTTATTGTTTAAATCATCAATAATTAGCATATTAATGTTAAAATATCTAAAATCAATGTAAATATTAAGCCTTACTCCAATAATTTGTCTTTTATCTGCGCCTTTTTTCTATTAATGTCTTGAAGAACTGAAATTATCGTCATCAATCTCAATTTAGTTATTTTATTTGATTTAACCGATTATTGGCGACTGCAAGGTACTATATTCAAATAGTTTAATTATTATATATAATTAATACAAGCACTCAGTGAATGGAGGCTAATTTTCAGTGTCACCATTTTCATTACTTGCTGTAGGCAGTAATCAATAATGCAGAGCGTAAGAAGAGAACAATGTGACACGGCATATCACTTTAATTTTTTACTTTTATTTATACGCTAAACCGTATATCTTTTAGTTTATGTTCTGGATTTTAATTTTCAAACTCAACGAACTTTCTATTCATTTCAGATTTTAATTTGAGTTGTAGAAAAGTCAAAATTTTACTTTGACGTGTTGGTGTAAAATACGTGGCAACGATACACTTGCCATTACGCGTGCACTTAGAGCATGAAGTGGCGCGCCCACTCAGAGCATGAATTGGCGCGCGCGCGTTTGCCTGCCACCGTCACCTTTCGCGTTACAAACTATCACCGGTTTACAGCCCATGTTGTTTTGTTTGTTGTTTTTTAATAAAGTCTTTAGAATTTTATTATAATATGAGGAAAAGTAGGGATTTAGATAAACTTATTTGAAGTTTCGGTATAACACAACTTCAAACTTGTTTATAGAATTCGTAGTATATAATTTACAGATTGAATATTAGGTGTTGCTTAAATCAACTTTGAAAGTGAACGTAAGTAAAACGGTGAGAGCATGTAACGAAAACGGTGACGCTGACAGGCTAATGCGCTCCTTCCACTCTCTGACATTGATATCGTATTTCTATCCCTGGATACTAGATTATAAGTAATAATTAAATTTGAAATTGAAACACTACAAAATATGATTTAATCTATCAGTATCAAATAAAAAAATTGAAATGGAATAATTCGAAATAAAAAAATCGATAATGATGATAACTACACTTCTTGCCACATACAGACAAAAACGGCAAGGATACAAGACAAATTATTGCTGTAAGGTAATTACAATATTTATATTGATAATATATAATGTTAATATGATAATTAGAATTACTCTTTATTTAAACAATAATTCATTTAATAACTTGAACAAGAAGCCAAAAACTTCTACAGAATGTGCCGAACTAGAAAAAGACTTTTCAAACATAACATTCATCGCAAGATAACCAAATTACTAGAGGGTATTCAAGCTTTGTTGCATTTTCTATTGTATCGTATGGAGATGCTTGCTCCCTTTATCCTGCTAAATATCTTAAGTGATATAAGACGAATAGAAATACATAGTATTGATGTCATCAGTAATTAAATAGTAGGCCTTATTCTGATAATCGTTTCGACACGACACGGCTATCCGAAACAAATTTTCAAACATGCTAAGAATAAAAGTGTCTTGGATAGTCTTGTCGTGTTGATACGACACCGTACTCGTACAAGAGGAATAGTTAGCGTATTTGATTGTATGTTGCGCTCACGCAAAAAGTATTTATCCTATTGGGATCAAATTTTACAGGTGTGTTTCGCACCCTCCTGAGTGGCATAGGCTATGCATCGTAATTGAAAGGTGGTAAGGGAAGTGAATGTCGTCCAGTGATGTTTATGGTGAGTCATGCAGAGTACATATCCGATTTAGATGTAATTTTACAGGTGTGTTGTACCTGTAGGACCTCTTGAATCATGTATGTAAGCTATGAATTGTAGTTGTGGAAAGTGGAGGGACCAGGAGGGAGGGAGATTGAGCAGTTAATCACACAGAAAGTATTTTTAACAGCTTTTTACTCTAACGGTGCAACACATGTTCTTATTATAATACAATTTTTATACTTTTTAGTTAGGTAATACTTTGATTAAAGTTTTGCTCTTTTTAGAAGAATGATTAGTATAAAATGTAAATCATACATAATCTTATTTTTATATTGAACCAAATGTACCCTAATCAAGAAGATCGATCCAAGTACAGGGTAAATTTGATGCAGAGGAGAATGAGATGTAAAGGCATCGTCATTTGACTGAGTGTTGTGAGATGTGTAATAAGGTATAGTCAGAAGATGGATCACATTTTGGGTTTCAGAAGCATTTATGGCACTTATGGATTGTGGTAAGTGCAGTATCGTAATTTCAACACCTTCTTGAATTAAATCAACATGCAGCTAGTTATCGTGCTAATTTCTCAAAAAGTCAACAAGTGGACATATACTACTTTCAAAAATAACGGCTCATATATGCTGCTTTGTATCATGGAATATGAAAGAGAAATCGTTAGTTGTCCACCCTATCACCAATATTAGAAAGATAACATTTTTATATAGAAGACACTCATTTGTAGGCTCTTAGGAATTTAGAGGCAATATTAATACATTATGTAGCTGTGTCCCATTGGGCCATGTAGAGTACGCGTACGTAGTTGTCCAATAGAACGCTTTTTCTTCTTCCGTCTACTTTGGCAGTGGTACTTGCAGACGTACTGTTTAGATTTTTATTTATTTTTCATTCATTTTAAATACCTGTTTTATGGGTGTGCGTGTACTTGGTTTGCTTTTTGAAAGCAACGTACATATTAGGGGAAAATATGGTGAGTAGTCTGAGAATTATAATTTTTCTTAAAAACAATGTACGATGCGCCTAAAAACAACGAAAAGCAACCATTAGGCAGTAGTACACTACAAAAACTCCAGGGGAAAAATTCATCGTAGGTACTTTTGTAAACTACGCCTGCTTGCCAGCACAATCTTGGAAATCTTGCCCTTTTAATGTCTGAAAATTTCCCGCGCGCGATTCATTGGTTACACAGAATCTGCATTTAATGTTTTAGGGGAAAGGTACCGTACCTGCATATATGTAAGCCCAACCATTAATAATATATAATAAATATGTATATTTCAGATCAACAGCCAAGGGTATATTCTAATATTACGATTCACGTAATATCCCTGTACCGAAGAAAAATATTACCAATCACGTATAAAATGGGTATATTCCTAATCTTCAGTAATATTTCCTATAAAACCAAGAAGTAATGTTGATTGAATTTGCATGTTAAACCAATTCATTGTGGTGCACACTAGGAATTCGATATTTTTATATTTCAATGTGAACCAATTGAGGTGGAAACCAGCAAATGTCGTATGGTACGAACATATAAACCTACCTTATTCACTCGATGATAAATCAAAGCGAAAGAGTCTTCAAGCAATGCAGCTCGCTTTGATAGCGAACAATTTTAAGAACGGTAAACAATTCCCAATACCATGCTACACCCGCCACGAGTTAAAAAGCGCTATGAACTATCTTACTTCTTTTCGATTCTCGACACTTTCCGCGATTCTCGACACTTTCCGCGATTCTCGGAATCTATATTGTGTAGTGTATAGTACACCACCCTTTATCAAACAATAGTTGTCAGCTTTTTTGTTTTAATTAATTGATTTAAAGTCGAAGCCGCGGAAAACATCTTTTTACATCTTACGACTGTTGTACGTGTTGCAGTCGCACAGATCCTATGTGACAGTCGTAAGAGACTTTACACTTATCTTACTGGGTGTACCAACATATACGAGAAAAATTGCAGCCTTTTATTATATTTATTTACATGCGCACGCTGCGGATAAGCGAAAATCAGCTGCCATAACTTCAATAGTTTCAACAATGAATATAAGCGAAAAAAAAGGAGATGCAATATCGAATAGCAATAAATCAAAGTACTCGTACCACAGCTTAGGAGTGCACAACTCATCAGTGGGACGCACCAGATTGGAAGCCGGATAACAACATTCACATTTTTTCACAGTTTTGTAATTTACAGTATACTAACTGCCTCAGATTTATATTTGAATACGAACAACTTTCATAAGCATGAATGTTTTTTTTTAAATAGTCTATGAAAATTCCTTAACAAAACACTTATTTTAATTATCCATTTTACATAAGCGGTATACTCGCATTCGCGTTTTATGCTCCAATGCAACTCTGTCGTATAAATTGAAACGATTAGAATTTACACTTTACGACTGTCGCATAAATCGGCTCTCCAAGAGATCTAACTGTACGATCCATGCGACCGTCATTACGAACGATGCGTACGACATTCATTTACCTATATTATATAACCGTTGAAGGGATTGCACCGACTGTCAGACAAATCGGTACAACAGTTGCATTGTGTAAAAGACCTTTTATACGAGTACTCCCCCATGATAAGAATTTGCAATGTGTACAAATATAAATATATATTTTTAGTTACAATTATTGGCTTGAATTGAACCATATCAGCTTTGTACCCTTAATTCTAAGCCGGACGTTTCGTCGCCTACAACCGGCTACCGCACCTCCGATCTCTTTAGTTGCTACGAAATTTCGCACGGACCAACTAGTTGTTAATTATATAACCTTCATTTCTCCTCTTGTTAGCAAAAACATTCTTTTTTCTCATTCTTGAATTTCAAATTATTTACTAGCTGAGTTACGGCTTCGCATGGCGGCGCGTGATTGTTCTGAGTTTGACATTACAATGATCCTATTTACACATTTAATTTCTTGTAATCCATTATTTGCACAGAATCTCTGTGCACGTTACTTATTCACCGGAAAATATTGTTTTATTCTTATCAAATCTCTTCAATCTTTCTTTTTAATATAAGTTAAGAAATGCTAGATGCCATATTGAAATCGAAAAATTTCGTTCGGTCTTCTAAGAATTTCATACCATATTCAGAAATTGTGAAGCTTTCATTTCTTTTATTTCATGGAAATCTATTAAATTACAAATAGCAGATGCGAAAACAGAGAACTCTTGAAATTATTTAGAAAGGCTGAACTGGGAATTATTACACCACCCGCTGTACTCACCGGACATTGCACCGTCCGATTACTATGTGTCCCGGTCGATGCAGTCAGCCCATAGGGGAGAGAGAACGGTTTCATTCTTTTGAAAGTATCCAAATTTAGCTCAATAATTGGATCGCTCGAAGGACGAACAGTTCTTTGGGGATGGAATCCGCAAGTTGCCAAAAATATGGGCAAACGTCGTAGCTTCCGATGGAGCATACTTTCAGTGATGTTCAAAAAAGATATTTTATAAAGAAAGATTTGTTTTTTCCAAAAAAACGAAACCTACTTTTTCCCATACCTAATATTAAGATTTAATTTTGCATGCATCGACGTAATTACATAATATAAATATCGCACAGCCAAAAAAGTGTAAGAGCTTTTAAATTTTGTTATATATTTTACTTATATAATTTTTGCGACATATTTTCATATTTCAGGATCTCCTTTTTCGAAAATACATCTTACATTCCCAGGTACTAAATAAAAATCGCCATATTCATATTACAGTAAATTCATTGGCATTTCCGGAACGCATCATTTTCATTTTGCTTATTCCCGCAAAAACAGACTCCCATCTGCTGCTACGAACGCGGCATTGGTACCGATTTGGTAAGTTAAATATTTTTTCATGGTTTTTTAGTTTCCTTAAGTTTTCAAAGCCAAATCTTCTTAAAATTTCGCATGTCAAATAGAATTCTATACCTTCTTTGGTCACAAAACGCTGTTGAATGTCTTCTATTCTCATCAGGACTTCCTTCACGTTCGTTGTTATTGACATCACTTTCTCTAAAGGCTCGTTGTGCTTAAGGCATAGAAGTATAAACTATCGTGTATAAACCCTGTACATGAGCGACCACCTAAAGATAGCTGCGCAGAGGAGTACAGCAACAGCGTGTATGAGGGAAAGCTAAATAAAAATTATAGCTATTAGTAAATGGCAGCGTGTAAATAGATGTTAGACATCATGGAAGGAACTTCGGAAAATTTTGAATTGTAAGCCCCTTTCTGATTATGTCTTCATATTTACGCCTGCACTGAGCGACCACACGAACACAGCCAATTCTAACACACCAGGGAATGTGGTACGCTAAATCTGGCTTACAGCCGTTCCGTGCTTAGTTCATATTTCCATGGCTTAAGGGCAAACCATAATGTATATACCGTGTGGAGTTGGGAGGAATAACGGTACCAAGGTCAAAAATAGATAAAGATATAATTGCTGGAGTGAACAGTCACACATATATATATATCTTTGCTAAAGAACCGATTCATTTCAAATTTTGATCAGAGCTTCTTTAGATAATTATTATTTGACAACTCCCGTTTTTTAACTGTATAGTTTTTTTTTTTTATAAATATATAAAGGTAATTGTTTGAGTAAAAATCACAGTTAAACTTCAATTTACAGTTTAACCATTTCGCTACCAGAGCCTCAGGAGAAAAACTGCCACCATGTCCCAGACGTTTTATCGTTAGTTGTTGTGGGATGTACTCATAACCTTCTAAAAAGTGATAACAGAAACTCTATACACCGACACGCATAAGTAACATAAGTCTTGTCCGAGGCCGTCACATAGAGTAAAACAGTTTATCCGAGGTAATGGGAAATGTGGGGAGGAGGTACCTCGGATAAATGATAACTCAAAAAACACGGAAGAAATAAAAAATTCAACAATTTTTGAAAAAAAATTTAAATTTTTGAGGTACAAATCATTGTTGTTACATAACTTGCAACTTGTCCCGGCTTAAGAAAGTGCATAATAGATCATTGTTTCAACCTGTTCATTCGTTTTTTAGTTGCAATATCTCGCCAACGTTTCATCAATAAGAGGTCTCCATTCGTTTTACTCAAGTTCTTCCGTATTATCCGAGCATATACCTCGATTAATGCGTTGTGCTCGGATAAGTCTGTTGCCTCGGATAACGCGAATACTCGGTTGATAGGAAGCCGAATAAACGGGGTTTTACTGTATAACGGGATGTCACGCCGGGCTCAGGAAAGAAAATCGGGCCGTCACATATATGCGAAAGAGTTAAATGACAATTTTCAAAATTCGAGAGGTCGAGTTTAAACTCGTTTGTTTCTAGCGAACGAGACACATATTTTAAAATAATTTGTCCGTGCCCTACACGTGGGATTTAATAAAATTAACAATATTATTCACGCTATTTCAATATTGTAAATCCACGAAGAGTGTAGCTATTCCTTTATGAAACATTTCTGCCTAATAATGGCGTTTGCCTAACAAGGCTTTAAATGAAGTTAACAAATAAAAATGTGTCTTCATTATAATTCGTCCTTGGAATTTTAACCAATTTAGTAATAGGCACTGGGTTTCGATCCCTCCTTGTGAATGTTCATGGCAGAGGAACTAAGCGGCACGGTGATGAGATCGGCTTAGTTCCTCGGATCGAAATACTCACCCATTTTTAAACTCGTTTGCTTCTAGCGAACGAGAAACGTCTTCAAAATTATTTTTCCCGTGCCATACATGTGGGATTTAATAAAATTAAGAAATGTATTTTTCACGCTATTTCAATATCGTAATCCCACCAAGAGCTATTGAAAAACTTCTTTTTTTTTTTTTTTAATGAAAATTAACAGAACTACAATGGTTATCGTCATCGCACCCCCGTCGAAGAATCCACTTTAGCACCAAAATTTTTTATATTTTCAAAATATTCGCTATACATCGTACTTCAAATTTGTACAAATGTACTTCAAGATGTATTTATTGTATTGTGGGGAAAAAATTTAGTTTTGAAAAAAAATCCACACACTCCACTTTTCTTACCTTGGTTTAGGTAGCACCTAAGTCCTTAATATAATACATTGAATTTAATAAATAGGAATCTCAATAAAAAAATACGTCTTAAATGCTAGCTAAAAAAAAGTACTCGATACAGAGTAATATTGATACTTTTATAACAATGCTTTTTCGGCAATCATACTATGATGAGTAGATACCGATACAACTTAGTACATGGTATCGATACCAAAAACGAAAGAACACTTTCCGGATTGCCTAAAAAAGGGAGCTTTGTTCCGATATTTAAAGATGGAAGATGGGCACTACTACAGAAAAGATACTCCACAGGCGATTATAAGAAAAAAAAACCAATGGATTTGATATGAGACAGCAGCTGTGTTTTTTTCATCGGGTTCTCGCTCTTGATAAGCATTTTGGGAAAGCAATAAAAACACTTTTCTGGGTTAAGGTATTGTTGTTGCTTCCCATAATCCATAGCGACAACCACATGAAAAAAACACAGCTGATATGACTTTCGGCAAAAATAGCAAGAAAACTGAATGCTCTTCCAAGTTGTTTATAAAATGTTGCCCTATATGTAATACATAGGACTCGATCGAAAAACGAAAAACCGCTGTATCTTGCCCCCATTTATGTTCCCCGTATTAGAAATTAAAGAAAATGCGTCCAGTTATGCTCAGAATTACATTATTTACCGATTAGAATTAAAATAAGTAATCAGTCGGTGAAGAACAAAACTTAAGGGTGAATTTTTTGCTAATTAAAGATGAAACCTCTATATACTCATATGCTTGGAGATTAAATTCCATTTGACCAGCTAGGAATCATATAGAATAATTTTTACGCACTAGGAACAAACCGCAACGTAGAGATAAACATTACATTAAACAGAAAAATTACGGGGTTCGATAAGCGGCATGTCCACTTTAGGTATAATAACTTACATGCTACACTTTTTTTTATGAAACTTCAGGGTCATTCAGTACCATGTTAGTAAGACGATTTTGATCTAAGGTCTGGCTGCAATGTTTGTTATAGAAAAGTTTTATAATATTCTCCTATCTAAGTTATATTGAGAGAATACTCAGTTGCACGAATACAACATACCTAAACATAATTGATGGTCCCTAACCGTATTTGCTTCACAGCTTCCGAAACTAAACAAGAGTTTTTGTATACTACTTACGTGTTTTCTTTGGGCTTCTTTTCCTCCTCTCCATTATCTATAGTGCTGTCTGCCACACCTTCGCTTTCAATTCGGTCTTCAGAAATACTTTCATTGGCGGTTTCGTACATAAGAGATTCGATCTGCTCATAGTTGTCCAAAACTTCACTTGGAGTGTCTTCTGTGGATCCAATTTCATGCTTTTCTTGCTTTATGGCGGCAACGTCGTCCTCATTCTCTTTTTTTTCAAACTTAAGCGGTGCTACATGAGCAGCCTCTTCATCCAAATATTCAATATTACAAAACTCATCAGGGGTATTGTCTCTTATTTGTACATCATTAATCTCGATTTCTTCCTTTATGTCAACACACCTGGCCTGCAGATCACAAGCCTTATCAATCAGGTAGTTGTGCGTTCTTAAAGCTTGCTGTTTAAAATAGTAGAAGTCTATCAAATGCTTATCGCAGTCCTTGCATATCCGCTGACAGTAGGGTAATTCTTTTACCTGCAACGGATCAAACCGTCAATAATATTAGCACAATTCGCACATTTTGGGGTGATTACTAACCTTGATGCCAAAGCAGTCCTCGAACTTTTCACCGCTCCTTTCGAGTGTATCGGTTCCATCTTTGACTAAGTTTATTAAATCGAACTTTGGAAACATGCAAATTCGACATAATTCACTCATTACTTTTCAAATGCAACTCAACAATTATTTATAAAAACTGCAAAATCTACGAACCAACGCCAGACCCTTTGAAGTTTGACAGCTATGTGACAGCAGTCTGAAAACTACAACTTCCTATGAGATTTGGTAACCACAATGCATATTGCAAATGCTTACCTTATCCCACGATTGTGCACAATATTTACCTAATAAAGTAATAACAATTATGTAAATATTCCTCACACAAAAGGCAGGGTTTAAAATGTTTCATTTAATAACAAATATCATGAAGTTGGTTGTAATTAGTCGTTAGTACAATCAGATTAAATTCTAGTACATTTCTTTACCAATTGCGTAGTTTCATAAGCACCCTGAGCTGAGTCAAAAAGAGTTGTGTATATTACTGCGTCTCCATGTACAGGGTTGAGTTTCACGGGAATCAGGGTGAAGGCCAAACCATAATGTGCATACCTGGAGTTATGTACGAGAATCGAGAATTTAAACGTTTAATTGCAACTTAACTTCTTGCTCTGACCATAAAACTTTACCTGACGCTATTTTCAATACAAAAGTAAACAATCTACGAACACATTTCCATAAAGCAGCCAAACTCAGCCTCTTTCTTGAAGTTGGCTAGGTTTAACGAAACTCAACAAAACTGTAATTTCCATGGAACTTGAGTTAACTCTGCATGGAAACACTATATGTTATCAATAAGGGTGGTCAGGTCAGGGATTAGGAAGGCAACCATTCTTTTCTGGAGGAAAAACAAGGGAAAATGACCCAGTTGTCCTCTAGTTTTAGGATTTGTTTAGCTGAAAGCAACTTGCTGAAGTGGGCAAGCTAAACCAGGATGTGCTACACTAATATACAATAATACAACTAATATTAGTCCCAGACAATGCGTGCATTTGTCCAATATTTGGCAATGCGTCTTATTTTACGAGGTATGTGGTAGCTACAAAGAGTAATAATTGTTATGCGTACTCTTCAACCAAAGCTTGTAATGCGTCCTTTTTCATCGTCATTTGTGTCTGCGTTCTTGCACCAAATATTTGCTGTGTCTCTCTTTTGGCGAGGTATGTGGGAGACAAACGCAGGAAATATTTGTTATGCGTGCGCTTCTAACTAAAAATGGGAAGCAGACGATTATTCGTGTAATAACCTCCGGTTTAGCGCGCAGAAGCAAGAGTAAAAGAAGTTTTAGCTAAACAAATTGAAAATGGAATGATGTAATGAATTGAACTTGAGCCTGTGACATGGAAAAATCCGTTACACAAAAATATAAATTCCATGACTGATGTTTTCGTTTCGGCTTTTATTCAAAGATAGCATCCGTCATCTCTTTTGTCTTTTTAGTTATTTTAATTGTAAAAACCCACACATCGTAATAAGAGCAGCAGGACTAGCTACTACTTGATTTTTACTCTCCATTGTGCGTGCAATCGGGAACTGACAGCATTTGAAACTGTGCAAAGCATACCGCGCAGAACTGCGTGTATATGTTTGACGAATAAACGAATGGTGTGGGAACACAAATTTAACGCAGAAAATATTCGGTACATGCATTCTTCAAATAGAACGAAAGTGTGGGAGCACAAGCAAGGCGAGGGAAATATTTGACAAATTGGGAGACGCTGATATTTGTAAAGGGTGTTTTTTTAAGAGGTTGCCGATTTTTTTTTTGAATAAAACATAAAATTATGAAATGACCAAAATTTTTTTTTATTTGGTAGATAATTTTTTGGCATTTAACATTTAAACACAATTTCTGGCATATGGCCACCACGACTATTTTTCACAAATGTCATTCTGGAGGTCCAATTTTCGACCACTTTTTCAAGCATTTGGAGGCGTATGTCAGCAATGACACGTTGAATATGGGTTTCCAAAGCATCAATCGATTGAGGTTTATCCACATAAACCAATGACTTCACGTATCCCCACAAAAAGTAATCGAGTGGCGTCAAATCGCACGAACGCGGAGGCCAATTCACCGGACCATTTCTCGAAATAATGTTGTCGTCGAAAGTTTCTTTCAATAAGTCGATTGTTTCACGTGCTGTATGGCAAGTGGCACCATCTTGTTGAAACCACATTTCATCCATATCCATATCTTCAAGATTTGGCAACAAAAACTCATTGATCATGGTTCTGTATCGATTTCCATTCACGGTAACGCGTCGTCCTTCCTCATTTTTAAAGAAATATGGACCGATGATCCCACCAGCCCATAGACTGCACCAAACAGTACATTTATCAGGATGCATTGGTAATTCTTGAACGGCGTGTGGATTATCTTTGCTCCAAATGCGACAATTTTGCTTGTTGACGTATCCATTTAACCAAAAATGCGCCTCATCACTGAAGAGAATTTTACGGTAAAAAAATGGATCTTCGTTCAATTGATTTAACGACCAATCACTGAATTCACGGCGCAAACGATGGTCGTGTGGCTTTAATTCTTGCACCAATTGAATTTTGTATGGCACCAAACCCAAATCTTTACGTAAAATTTTCCATAAAGTCGATGGACAAAGTCCAATTTGCTGAGCACGACGACGAATCGATAAATTGTCGTTTTCTTCGACACTGGCCTCAACGACAGCAATATTTTCTTCTGTACGAACTCTTCTCATTCTTGTCGGTGGCTTGGCATCCAAAAGAGTGAATGTAGACCGAAATTTGGTAATTACGTTCTTTATGGTGGTCTCTGACGGACGATTATGTGCACCATAAAATTCACGAAGTGCTCTATAAACATTTTTAATTGAACACTGATTTTGAAAATAAATTTCCACGATTTGAAAACGTTGTTCTGGAGTTAACCTATTCATAATGATTTGCCAAACAATACTGAGTAGAAATGCCACTTTGAGCTGTCAAAACAACTGCCATAAAATAAAACGACATCTATCGGAAAAACAAACCTCCTAAAAAAACACCCTTTACAAATGCACGCATTGTCTGGAACCGGCTTTAACCACCTAACCCAGCCAAAATCAGTAGTACCGCTCATAAGAAGACATGAAATCGGGGAAGTATGGCTAACACTTTTGTAAGTTATCCAGAACGTTGTGAGTTTAGTGGTCTTGCTAAGAGCAAAGGACGGGTAATTTGGAATTATTGGGTGTAAATTAAATTAAGTAGGTACAGTCGACAGGTTTAGATCTAAACAATTTTGGACAAAGATAGAAATTAAATAAACTTGTGAACCCGGACTATCTGAAATGAATTGTAAAAACAACGGGTTGCACTCCGGGAGTACCGGCAGAAGTAAAACTTGAACATTAACTTTGTGTATTTTTGAATATTTTGGAATGGTTAGGGAATAATTTCGCACGAATTGCTTTATTTATCAGTATAAAAGTATCATTTATGTGGTAAAATACAATATTCATTTATTGCGCTATCGTACACAAACATGACAATTTATATTACATTAAAAATATATTTTTTACCCATCCCAAAAAGTGCACAACGCCGCTAAAGAAGTTTTCACTTCAACAAGAAAAGAGGGCCAGATAGTTTCCAAGTGAGTTAAAAGGATGGTTTTTTTTGATGACGTTCTAAGAACAATATAGTCAAGAAAATTAGTAACTCAAATAAGTTAATACAGATTTGTTTTTTGGAACTAATTAACAAAAAATTAAATAAACTAAAGCATTGCGTAAGCTTGCTCAATAAATAAACTAAAAATAAAATATTATTTGCCACGCTGAAGAATACTGCAAAACTGAAATCCCCCCTCCCAAGAGCAGCATTCCAGCAGCAGCGTTCAGTCTCCATACCACATAAATGATAGTACTTTTATACTGATAAATAAAGCAATTCGTGCGAAATTATTCCCTAACCATTCCAAAATATTCAAAAATGCACAACGTTAATGTTCAAGTTTTCACTTCTGCCGGCACTCCCGGAGTGCAACCCGTTGTTTTTTTTCGCTATAATACAGGGGAGGTTTAAAAAAAAGAAAATTCGGGAAACCCCAAAGGAAAAGCCGTAAAATCGAAAAAATCGAAATTTCCGTTTTGTATAGGAAGCGAATTCAAGGCATCTTTATGAAAAAGGCAATTGTAGGTTTTCGGGGCCGCAGACCTCGAGCTTGCTTTCAAAATTTTGGAATTAAAGATGTCGGATCCAATATGGCGACCGAAAAAGTTAAACTTCAAGGGATTTCCTTGAAAATCCGCACTAGGGAATTTTCGAGATCACTAATTTGGAATCTGCTATTCAAATTTCCAAATATAGGACCACCCTCACTCCGCTGGGAGATATAGGAGAGGGAGTGCAATAAGGAGGTGGTCTAAATGAAGAAAACTAAATTTAATAATACTGTTGGAAAATATCTAAAACATGTGCAAAACGCAAATAGGAAAACGCTGGGTCACATAGGAGAGGCGGTGGTGCAGTAGGGAGGCGTTGTAAAATTAAGGAATACAAATTTAATAGTATCCCGGGAAACGCTGGGTCCGGGCAAGCTAGTACACAATATTTATTGGCAGCTCTGTTTTTCCTAATTTCAACAATTTTTTTCCTCCCCAACCCCACTGCAGTGAATAGGGCCCGCCTTATGGCTAATAGTTCCGCTGTACGGGTTGGCATCATCCAGTGAATATTAAACTTGTATTCCTCTCCCTGCTCAGGGAAGACCACCACTCCAAGACCTATCCTCCCTCCAGATATTGACGCATCCGTGGTGACCACCAAGTCATCCCGCGAGAAACTGGCTCTCTTTTTGTTGATTAACACTCTGACAATTTCCACGTTAGTCCCCAACATAGTAAGTATGGCGAATTTTAGTTTTGGTATTGAACACTTTGTAGAAAATCCGGGCTCATCCTTGAGCTCTAAAAATTTTCCTAACTGTTATCAGGTGTGCTCTTAAATGGGGTGGAATCTCATTTGCCACGGCGGCGGCGTAAATAACATGCACCGGAGTGCTCCTCGCGCGTACCAAGGCCTTTCTGATATAGACATTAGAAAAAGTACAGATATATCTTTCAATGGTCCCTTCTTCCACTGACAGCGTCCTGGCATACTCTATTTTTAATTTTATTATGGATCTAAAGAAAATCAACCATATCTTGTTCCACTGAGGAGTCTGATTACTCTTGCGTTAGCTTCTGCTATTTTAATCGCCTGAGCATAGTGAATAGCTTTTACTATAATAGCCTTACGACACCTTAAGGGAGCTTAAGAATTTACTCGATTATATGAGGTGTCATACAGTATAATAACTGATATCATACTGATAACTATAATGACCTTATTCCATCTTTCGGCAACATTCCGAATCTTCCGGCAAGTCTTAGGGTTACGATCCGTAGCGTACAAATCTTAAGGAAACTTAACAAAAGTTAGGTTACTGAAAACAATTATTGGTGCTATTGAGGTGCTGACGTATATATACAAGTCAGCGGGTGATAGGTTTATTTGATTAGATGAGGAAAACGGATCAATTAAATTACTAACTTTTGCAACTTGTCAAAAATGCATTAAGGCGATTATAGTTGAGCTTAAGGTTCGTAAAGATTTGACAGAAACTCAACCAACCTTAAGGGAATTCCACGAAAGATCTTAGTGAGTCAAGGCCATTATAGTTGGCTCATGTGACTCCTGAGATTTGTGGAGAAAGCCCAGCCCTCAGGAACCTGATTGTCCTCTCACGAGGAATCCTCTCATCTACGTACAGCTCGAGTTTTTTCTTCGAGTTGAAAAGCAGACATTTAAATTTTTCTTGACTTAGTTCTTTCCGTCCACCTCATGTTTGAAGGGGGTATTCTAGTCTAGGAGTACAAATTTTAGGTGTTTTTTAAAATTCTATAAAAAAAACTAAGAATATTTTTACTACCCATTATTTCACTAGATATTTACTAATATTTTAACAACACAAAAAAAAAATTAAGAAAAAATTATGAAAATTGAAAAAATTACAGGCTGGTAAAGTGGGGGGTTGAAAAATAACGGGGCGTCCTTCTTGACATGATTCCAACCCTTCTGGTGATCTTAACAAAAAAAAGAAAAAAACATTCTTAATCAGTAAAAATGTCGCTATCGTTTGAACTAGGGAAATGAAAAAAAAATATTTTTAACATTAGATTTCGAATCTGCAATAAAAAATAGACGTTCATATTTAAAATTACAAAGTTACCGCCGCCCCACCTACAAGAAGGGGGGTGGGGAATAATTTTAGCATTAATGTATTTCTCCAGCGAAATGATTAAATCTTGATTATGGACATTTTTCTAGTGCTCTTTATTCGAGATATTTTAAAGTTACAAGTTAAAAAAAAAATTGTGTGTGCTTAAGACCACACGACAGAAGTGAAAACTTCAAAAGGTGAAATTAATAATACCAAATACAATTTTTTTTGCGTTGTATATTGACAAAGTAATAACATTTATAATGTCCTTAATTATAATTGTGTATAAATTACTCTAGTGATTTTTGTCCTGAGTGGCCTTCATCTGCATCATCATACTCTAAAAATGAAACTATAGGTTTATGGCCGACAAAGCGGCTGGCGCTTTCAAAGCGCCGAAAGCGTACATTGGGTAAAGCAAGCAAAGCTTACACTGGGTCTTGCCGCAGATAAAGCGTTCAATATGACATAAAGCGACAAAAGCCGACAAAGCGGCTGGCGCTTTCAAAGCACCGAAAGCGTTTCTACCTCTAGTCGACTCGAGCCGACTTCACCCGAATGAGCGTTAATCAGCCGAGCGTGACGGCTCAGTTTAATTCAGTGCCCACAAAAAGTGCTAAACGCGCCTAAAGAAGTTTTCACTTCAAAAAATCACCCGACATATATCAAAACCATATCGAGCTGTAAAAAGCGATAAATTGATTTGTATTACAAATTTTTTTAGCAATGTCCGACATATCCCACCCAAACATAACATACTATATGTAGAAAAAATAAGAGTGATGTCAAAATTCAAATATTTACTTGGTTTTTTATGAATAAAATAGTAATGAATGAAAATTATGTTTTAACACCAGTGTTGAGCCCATCCGGGTACTAATTGTTGTTTAAAAATAATTAGAGGTACTGTTAAATGGATTGATAGGGTTTTTTAAATTCATTCATGCACTTAGAAAAATAACGGAAAAGGTCGAAAAACCGTTAAAATTCACATAATTCCTTAGGGTAGGAATTTTGGGAAATACTTTTAACAGTTGTTGAATGTTACGGAAAGGAGGCTACAAACAAAATTAGAACGCAATAGCTCTAACAGTGTGGGAGAAATCGTTAAAAGAAAAAAAATCAGAGTTAAATCATAAAATTGAGGCTGCGTTATAATTGGTCCACAGGCTGCCTGCGGTTTGGTCAGTCCTCGGGCAGGAACCCAATGTGTTTTGTAATGTACTCATTGAGACTAATCGAATGAGCTTAATATCAGCCTGTATGCTTCTCGGATCTTTTGCAACTCTAAAAAGCTCCAGAAGTGGGCAATTTACGAATTGTTCCAACAGCGGCCAGGTAGCCCTGCAGTATGTTAATATGATAACCTTAAAGTTCAAAATTTTGTTTGCGACATATTCCACCCTGTATGCCTATGGGCTGGGCTCCCTTTTTTGCAGTCACCTCCCGGACTATAAGCATTGCACCGAATCTTAAACCTGGCAATTACCCTTGTGTTGTATCTAGCTATCGCCCAATATCGCTAATTAATGTTCCAATGAAAATTATTAACTATTTCATACAGACGTTCATAGAAAACATAATTTATGGAAAAAAAGGTCCTCCTGGAAAACTCTTTCGCCTTTCGCGTATAGAAGGGGTAAATCCTCTACGACTTGCGTAAGTGTTGTTAGACAGAAAATTGCGGAGTTAAAGACAAAGCACAGGTTGATGGCCATTGTGATACTAGATCGGGCCAGTGCCAGTCACAATGTTGACTTGGGTAAATTGTGCATAACCCTCCTCTCGCACGGAGTCCAGTAACAGAAAATTAAACTAGGAAAATCAGCTGTCCAGTCAGTAGGAGGCATCCCCCAGGGTAGCCTTCTTTGTCCGTTACTTTTCAATATATATACAGCTGACTTACACAACATTAATGTAAATGATGTGGAAATATTTCAGTTTGCGGACGACTTCCTGATTCTAGCTGCTGGGGATTGCCTCAGTACTATAAATGACATATTGTTATTCTTTTTATTACTTTTAATTATTTAAAAGCACTACATAGTATATTCAGCTTCAAGGCACAGTTAAAACCTTTAAAATTTACTCAGTGGGTCACACCGCCGTGATTTTGGTCACACCAAATCTATATCGGGAAAGAATATGTATCTAATAACAAGAGACACTCTAGTCTAATGCAGAGCCGGGCAAACTTTGACTTCATGGGAGCCGTATACCTGAGTGCATTTTGGGTCACTCCATTAACGCAACGAGGAGTGAGTACATGCCCCATCACTGATCACTGGACAGGAGTATGCATTTCTCGCTTGCACTTGCAATAGCAATGAGGAGCTCTAGAAATCTACCTGAGGAGCACTCGGGAGTCAAGAGGACCGAGTTTGCCCGGCTCTGCTCTAATGTCTGTCTGGAAAACACGTCCAGAAAAACTTATCATTAGCTAAAACAGAAACGAATGAGTACCATTCTATTCCTGTAAGCAATTAAGAGAGAGAGCCATAGTCGGCAAACATTTCTCACGTACAGCATGTACTCTCGTCGTGATCATAACGCATAGGGACAATGCAAATGAAGAAGGGAGGAACGCAGGTAGGTGTTGGTAAATACGTACGCGGTTGCTCTCATTTTTTCACTCTGGATTTTAATGGTGATTTCTAATGATTCATAGCGACTATGTGCGGCGCTCGGTCGGCTAGAGAGCCAGTGCAATAGCTGTTCTTTCGTTTTAACAATAATGGGTAAAAATCATATAAGGCATTTGGTGTGTGGCTTTGCGAGGGACAATTATCAGAAAATAAGTTTTGTGGCTTGCTGGAAAATAGAAATTGTTCAAAATAGAATCATGCACCCTGTAGAAGCGTTTCAATTTTCATAGCACCTCCCCCCAAATTTTTGTCTTGCCTTCACATATTACTTGTTTATAACTATGTTATCTGTTTCCAACAAAATGAAACGTCTGGTCCGGGTAACGCAATGGTTCAATGCACACGGCCGGTACGTTGAGCAAAAGTATTCCTCATAAAAAGAGGCTACTTGTACGAATGTAGGGAAAAGTTGGGTACGATGTTCAAATTCAAAGTGTTCTCTTTTGAAGTCCATCCACGTTGAGTGACCCGACTATACAAGGTGTGCATTGCTCATCACTAATCAACTAAGAGCAAAGGTAGGTAGAAAAAGCAGGTACCTGTACTCGTGCAGCACGCGTCCAATTATTATCTAAAGACAGGGTAATAAAATTGAACATTTATTTGGGTTGAACAAATATTTTTTGAGGAGATAAGAGATGCGATGTGCGACCTTTGGGGTTTTTATTTACAGCAGAGCCGGGCAAACTTTGAATTCGTGGGAGCCGTGTACCTGAGTGCATTTTAGGTCGCTCCATTAACCCAATGAGGGGTGAGTAAGAAGTGAGAAGGAGGTAATCTGTGTCCTGTGTGCCGCACAAGTAATTTTTCACGACAGGAGTATGCATTTCTCACTTGCACTTGCAGTAGCAATAAGGAGCTCAGAAATCTACCTGAGGAGCACTCGGGAGTCAAAAGAGCCGAGTTTGCCCGGCACTGATTTACAGAATGGTCATCTATTCAAGCGCAAGCATACATTAATGAAATCCGCTTCCTGCATATTGTGCACTTTCTTTCCAAATCTTGTAGAGCATAGCTGGGCAAAGTTTGACTTCAAGGGAGCAGTATACCTCCATAAACCTGAGTGCATTTCGGGTCGCTCCTTTAATGCAATGAGGAGTGAGTACATGTCCACCATCACTGATGCAGGACAGGAGTATGCATTTCTCGCTTGCACTTGCAGGAGGCAATGAGGAGCTAAAGAAATATTTCTCGCTTGCGCTCGGAGCACTCGGGAGTCAAAAGAGCCGGGTTTGCCCGTTTGTGTTGTAGAGTCCTGTCGTTCTGTTATGGGTAGGTAGCCATAAAATCGCTAAAATACAAAGGGGACCCAAACCGGAGCGTAAACGCAACGTGTGCATTGCAACGCACCGTTGAGGGGCTGGAACTTGTGCAGTAGAAAAACGGTCGTCTGATACGGTTTGCATTTTTGCCTAACAATATTTTTATTAGGATATTTTGGATACCGATAAATTGCAGTCTCTTTTGATATCATTGGAACTTTTTGTTGTATTTGATGCAATGTTTGCAATTGTTCTTTTATCCCGTTCAGTTAATATTTGAGGTCAGCCAAGATGGTTTTTTGTTGCTATATTGTGTAGGATTTTATAAATAATTGCGAATAACTGCATCTGACCGATGTATTGGCCGAGCAATAACTCGCATAAATTTCGCCATGATGAGCAGTATCAATTACGTAATTCTCCTTTTCAGAAAGCATTTTTGTACGTGGCATCGGAGAAATCACTGATAATTTACTTTGGGAGTTTGATTTTTCACTATGAAAAATACCTGCGTTTATAATTATTTTCAAACGGTACCAACACAAGTATCGCCGTTGCTTCTTATTTTTCCTCAAAGCTATCTCTGGCGAATATATGTTTTAAGCAGTAGCACCGTTAGCTAGTGCCAGTGGTTCTCTTGAAAGACAAAATTGGTTACTGGGTCATTCTTAAAAGATAAACATATGCTATCACGGAATTTTTGTAGACTTTTTGAGAGCTACAATTCTTTAGTTAATTTGATGTATATCTTATGGTTTAGTCAGCGTAAGCCATGTAAGTGCCCTAAAAGCGGGTTTTAACGAGTTGATTACAAAACTTCACACATATCTACTATACTTACAATAAATATGAATGTATTATGTATATACGTAAACCTTCCTTTTAATTCTTTACAAGATAGTGAAAACCGCATCAAAATTCATCAAGAACTTCAAAAGTACTAAGCGAATATGCAGACAGACGCGGTTAAGCGCCAATGTTATATACTATTTAGAGATAACTTTGGCGGGAAAGGTGTATTGCGTAACTATCTGTTTAATAGAAATATCAAAACATCCTGATACAATTGGTATCATTTATCAATTGATTTATTTTGAAGTTACGAAAAACAAAGAATACTCCAAAACTATTATAATAATTTATAACGTTGATTTATCTAACATTGAAGAAAGAATTAAGCCAATTTATTTTTTCTTTGTGCCGCTCTGCTCTCTTCCTTTGCGATTCCTGAAACCGTTTCTCCTTAGCTTCTTGCATTTGACGAAACATTTCTATCCTTTCTTCGGCCCTCTTAACGTTTTTCCTTACTTTTTTTCGCACTGAGTTTTGTATACCTTCACAAGTACCTTCACTTTCAGATTTACCTGTATTCTGAAACATTTCATCGTGCGTTGCAGGCTGTTGCAAAATTTTCACTGAGATTAATTCCGGTGAAATTTCGAGAGCTTGTGGAAGCCCTCCGCATAAATTTAACGTGTGATCGTTCGAAACTATAGGCGTTTCTCCAAATATTTCTTCCATCAAATGGAGCGAAACTTGGAGGAGCACTTTTCACATTATCTTTTGCGAATTTGTAGGTCCTCAATAGGTTTTTTAATTTATTATTTAATAGGTCCACCGTTGTGGGTTGGTCCTAAAAATAAAAATGATATTAAAGATAGTTTAATTTGCAAACTTAAATAAATCCTCGTACTAAAAGATTTTGCGCAGTTAAGTCTTTCAACACATTCTGCATAGCAATTTTCTTCTTCCGGCTATGAAGAAATTCGTCTTTGCGTGCTCCATATGCCCGTAAAAACGCTATGGTTTCCCGTTCCCCCCAAATTCTTCTGCAATATCTGCAATAATAAATTAAACATATTTCAAAAATATGGAAATATGGGGCAACTTGATCTATAGTAGATCTATTTGGATCTTTCCAAAAAACCACGGCTATTGGATAGAATGACTGTAACGTAAAACACCTATCAAAGTTTTTCAAGTAAAAGTCTCGGCCGAAAGTAATGCGTGCTAATGAAGAAATATTAACTTTTAACATATTTGGTTTCAATACCTACCAAGGTAAGTCTATTAATATTATATTACAGAATTGTAAAAAATTTTGTGTTTTTATTAATTGCTTCGAAAATTTTCCTGTAATATGTAATATAAAAAAATTCGCTGTATTACTTATCACATTTAATTCTCACTAGGGGACCCGTTGGATTATTGTCCGGGTTTTTCCATACTAGTAAATTAAAATTGTTGCAAAATGAATGAAACTATTTCAATTTTTATCTGATTTCATGTACGATAATACCATTGCATATAAGTGTTTTTGAATTGCTTGTTTGGGTTTTGGTACCGTGTAAGTATATGGGCTTAGGAAAGGGCTATTATTTCGATATTACAGACCGTAAGAGCCCAATCCACTATTTTTAATTTCCGAACTTCGATAATAGATTTTTGATCAGCAACCCCGAAAACAAAAGGACCCGTTTTCATAGCAATCATTTGAAGTTAAACTTTTTTGGTTGCCATATTGGATCCGCTGATTCGAAACGATACTTTTACTTTACTTACTTATAGCCTAAAACTTTGTCGAAGAACAAAAAACTTCCAAACGGTTGACATTACCCCCTTACCCCCTGCCATTCCATTTTTGTTTGTCTACCTACATGAAATCTACCATTCCATTCATTTTGGTTCGCGATAGTTGAAAGACCCTGTATATGTAAATATAATTTTTTTTCGATCTTCTCGATCACTTTCCGATTTTTCGTACCGATAAAGAGATGAAACTCACTCCGTAAATGTAAATCTTCACTTTAATTTTTTATACACGGAGTCAGTAATCCGTTCCGACAACTCCAATTTTCTATTTAAGGGCGGGTTTGAGGTAAAAATAAAAATTCTGCTTTAAAATATTTCAAATCGTTTATTCCTTCTTGGGTAAACGTCCAAATAAGACTGACAATTGATTTATAAAACGGTCCCTAATCTACTCCAAATGTTTTGTCAACAAAGATCATAGACTCACTGCATATTTTGATGCGAAAGCGACAAATTGTATTAATGATGAAGTCTATTGAGTTACAACTTGACTATGGAGACGGTAACATTAACCACGCGCCGTTGTCTATTGTTGTTCTAATGCCCTTGTAGTCCGGAGCTGATGTGAAATAACTGACGCACCACGTGGCCCCTTCAGCAATAATTCTGTACATCCTCTGCCTGCGTAATGTTCTTAGCGATATGCGAAATATTCACAGAAATATATTGCCACAGAGCGCGTTAGAAATCGAAGAATCAAATTGCGAAAAAGAGGAATCAAATTGCTAGAACACACTCTGCATCTGGATGTTATTTGTCTGCAATAATATTTAATCACTGCCTTATATACTTATATCCTTATACACTGCAAATCACACGATACACCCAGCAGACCTACATACTTAATTACATCAAAGTTTAGATATCTATGTAATTAAAACGTGATTCCTCCTATGAGTTTGTTTCTGCGCCAATTTTAATGATTCGAAGACTGATCGAAAGCTGAATATGGAACATCACAGATAAAACTTTGAAAAAGCAAAATTTGCAATGAAAACGGGTTCCTTTATGTTTTCAGGGTCGCTAAACTCGAATCTATCGTCAAAATTTGGAAATTAAAGATGGCGGATCCAATATAGCTACCGACAATTCTCAACTTTCTGAACCGATTTCGACAGGATGGAGGATTCACATTGGTAAATTGTTTTTCACCGTGTGAAACCGGGCATAAAAACTAGTTCGCATTAAACACACTCATGGGCCTCAAAATCATCTGTCCGCCTGATCTCCATAGAAAACTAAACTACAACTAAACCATTGCCAAACTGTCACCAATTACATGAATTTCGGAATAAATGTGGGAAAACGTGAATTTTAGTAAATTTGAGAGCATTTTTTCACTTTCACAAGTGACTGTAGATCAATATTGGTGGAATTTTTTTAAGCACATTGAGATAGTAGCTGTTAGGCGTGAGTTTTATGTCGCTGCGTTGAGTAAATCAAGAGATAAAAGTAAAATAATAATGTGCATTCCAAATTTATTAATCACCCTGTAACTTGAAAACGGTTAAGATGGCCCCCTCCCTGCCGTACAATTTTTTGTTTACTTAGGTGAGATATATCACCTTATCACCCCTCTTATGTCTGCATGCGTTATACAAAACACTTTGTATATGCATATGCGAATGCGTAAATAAATTTGGGGTAAGACCATTTTTATGCAGATTTTGATGAGGAACAAATTTTAAAATAACGAAAATTTACGTAAAACTAATAGTTTACGCGCCTTCGCGAATTTGACGTCGACACGCTTTCGTTTAGGACTTTATTTCCACTGCCCAAATAAATAAAATCTCGAAGGAAAATTTGAAAATGATTTTGTCCGAAGATTAACCTTCATTTTGCCTATTTTTCCTGGGCTGGATGAATGTGTCGCACCAATACCGGGCCTACCGTGCTTAACTGGCTTGTAAGTGAGGGAAAATTCGCCCAAGTAGTGTCCAATCATTTCTGGCTTGATTTCAACTTGACTGAAGGCTCTGCCGTTGTAGATACCAATGATGGATCCGACCATTTCAGGGACAACAATCATGTTCCTCAAGTGGGTCTTCACGATGGCAGGCTTCTCATTTGGATGTACCTCCTTCTTGGCCTTCCTCACTTTCTTGATAAGAGCCATTGGCTTGCATTTGAGTCCTCGGGACACACACCTGCTGGCTCTGCTGTGCGTCAATTCCACCAACTGGTCATTTGGCATGTCCAGAAGTTGATCAAGATCAACTCCCCGGTAGGTGAATTTCCGAAACGCACGCTTCTTTTTTAGGGTTTCGTCGACCTCAGCCATCTTGACTTGTTCAATTTTCAACACGGAGAGAGGGCTAAGTAGTATGGTAAGGTCGTCTGAAGTTACACATTATTGGACAGAATATTATAGTAATCTGCCACTGTACACACCATTATAATTCTACTTGTAAGTCGACATGTAAAAATCCGAATTGAAATTTTAATTTAATTGGGCTTCATGTCGAAGCTAC
This sequence comes from Neoitamus cyanurus, assembly GCA_947538895.1. NCBI lineage: Eukaryota > Metazoa > Arthropoda > Insecta > Diptera > Asilidae > Neoitamus > Neoitamus cyanurus. Next base: position 9,492,230 of record OX384547.1, read on the forward strand.
GAAATACTCCCCCAGTGACGATAACAATTTCCAATTTTTACAAATATAAGTATATATATATTTTTTAGTTACAATTGGCGGCCTTTAAATTGAACCATATCAGCTTTGTCCCACAGATCTTAAGCCGGACTTTGCGTCCATCTTGAAGGAAAATTGTGCGCCGCTTTCTTTTTGAAGCCCGTATTAAATTGAGAGGAATGCGCTGGAGGTCCTCATGAGTTATTTGGAACGAGACGCCGTCCGTAGTGGTAACATTGTAGAGCTCTGGTATCTGGTATCTTGGTGGTGGTGGTGGAACCGCATCTAGCATCTCTGTGTTCAGCGGATGCGAACCAGGGTCGCTCCAAACTTTTGGCTGCGTTATTTGTCTACTTGGAGAAAGTGGATTTGCCATATTGCTCTCTGAGTTCCTTTTTACGGAGAAAAAAGCTGTAGCATCCTTCTTTGCTTCCTTTGTAGGATTTGGATGCTCCTTAGTGAATGCTGATAAACTAGAAAAAGTTTTATTTAGTGGTTTGAGAAACTAAGTCGGACAGAGAATTTCATGTTCAAAAACAAGAAACTCACAAATTAGCCAAATTGAAAAAAAAATTTGTACCGTTTCCAAGAATTTCGCATATTGGGGTTTCGAATTTCAAGCTTTTAAATACTTTTTTCTTTTGCTATATTCCATTACAACAAATAAATTTTTGACTGTGTGTTACACAGTTTATGGACAGTAACCCTGGGACCATTTTAGGTGGAATATTTGTCCAGGGTAATTTCAGGGACTGTTGAACCCCTTCGATGGAAGGTGGAGTATTTTGACGGATATGATTTAGACAAGGTTTTACTTTTTGATACTCTGATCTTTCTTGAACATTTGCGTACGACTAACGGGTATCGAGATATCGCTTAAAAATCTTTCACACTCTTATTTTAAAGATGGCGAATAAATTAGGAGGGTCACAATCCCGAAAACTGAGTTTTATACTCATCACAGATACCCACCCCAACAGATTAAAGAAAAATATCGATGCCTACCCAAAATGCTTACCATTTAACTGGACTGTCAGTTGAATACTTACGTAACTTACAATTTAAATGGGGAGGCTTCCTAATCTTCAATAATATGTATTTCCGATAAAACCAAGAAATACTGCTGATCTAATTTAAGGGTAAACCAACTAATTCTAAAAGCTGCACTATTTATTTATTGGCAATGTGATCCAATTAAGGTGGATACAAATATTGTATGGCGATATATAAACTTACCTTTTATCACTCGATGATTAACCAAAACGAATTTGTTGATAGGCAAAGCGGTTCGCTTTATTAGCGAAAAATTGTAGTGCTCGTCGCTCTTCGGGGAAGCTCCCGGGGACGATGTAGATGTTGTAGGCTATTTCATAATGAAAGAAAGGTCTGAGTATCTTGGCCCATGCCTAAATACCAAACAACCTGGCTTAAAAGCCTGGTATTACCTTCATCATTATGAAGATAGCTTGGAGTCCAAGTGGGAAGATCTCTCAGGCTAAGTGCCACAAAAGACGGAGATAGACAGGCGATTAGGCCAGATGTGCAGGATGATAATTAAAAGATGATGTAGGCTAAGAAGTTAATTCTACATATATTGCCCTCGAGATCTGTCTAAGCTCGGTATATATATAGAGTTTCCCAATAAGAACGTCCGAACTTTAAATTTGAATAAAACACAATTTTCGAGCAAAAAGTGGTTTTTTTGGTTTCTATGTGTTCAATGTAGTCTGTTGACGTCTCTCGACATTCTAGAACAACTAAATCTATCGCGCCATGATACGAAATTGCAGCCCATACCATAACAGAACCAACAGCGGTATGACGACGGGACAAAAACAGCTCAGATTTCCTCAAATCATGGAAATAATGTTGAAAGCCATCAGGCCCATCCATATTAAATTTTTTCTCATCAGAAAAATCAGTCGCTGCCATTCCTCCTTCCAACTTAAGTGAGCGCGACAAAATTCTAATCTGCTAACTTTATGCCTCTGAAGTAAATGTGGTTTCTTTTGTAGTTTTTGCCGTCGGAGATGCGGACACTGTTGAATTACTTGACGAACTCTTCGGACACTGGCTGAAGCTCCGATTTTTCCTTTATTTTGTGTACGGTTGCTGCAGCATTTGACGCTTCGCGTAAGATGGACCTACGCACTCGTGCTGTTGTGGTTCTTGCAGTGCGGCCTTTTCGGTTTTTTCCGTAAATTTCGGGATCTTTGAGGAAGTTGTGGATTGTCCAAGGATCTCGTCTAATTTTTTTCGGAATTTCTCTATTTTAAAAATTTTCCTGCTTTAATGCAAGAATTTTACCCATTTCTTCTTTTGTCAGCGTTTTACCACGACCCACGTTTGCTACGACGCAATAAAAATTTAAGCAACTCAGGCAAATAAGCAGCACTAGATAAATAAACTATACTTTTACTAATTTGGAGGTACCTTCACCCTATGAATTTCTAAAACAGATTAGTGACGGTAATCAAGTGTCCCTTTTTAAATGGCACGAAATTTGAAAATAGGAATTTTTACCTCCCCTGGGTTTTAATTACTTGTTTCCGTCATCAGGTAGTATGTAACAAGAGGTAATAAATGCTGTGATAATTGTTTCCAAGAAGTAGTTCCACAGCATTACGACTTACATGAAAATTTCAAGTGAGAGTAATCAAGTGTCCCGCTGTGTATGTATCAGACAAAATAATGTTCCAAATAAGCACTCAACATTTTCAAAGTTGTGCTACAAATAGTCCGCTGCCACCATCGCTTTGGGATCTTAAATAGAAACTCCATGCAGATCAATGATGCAATTATCTTCGCCTTGTCTTAAGTCGTTAGCCTATTAATGGTTATTGCTCGGAATTACCTAGTTGGTTTACTTACGCCGTTTACGCCTTACCCTTACGGTAATAAAACGATGGGTTGATCCTTTTTCCTATTAGAGGTGCCAGTATTTAATTGTTGTTCAGATTGGTGTCATAATTCAAAAATTTGTCTTAGTTTGGTTTGGATTTCAAAAATTTTGTGGAAGTAAACATTGAATTGTTATGTAAGTAAACAAATTGCTGTATTTGTAAACTTTATTACAGTACAAAAAAGCGAAATTAATGAAAATTCATATTTTTGTACAGGTTTCGTAATGGAGCGAAAAGCGGATATCTCCAATGAGAAAAAAGTGCGATTTTTGCACTACTGACACCGGGGAATCACTCAATAAGAGAAATTTCTCGTCTGCAAGGAATTTCACCTGTAGTCGTCCAGAATAAAGTGAACGAAAATTCGTCGGCGACTTCTTTAAAGCGGGCAAATTGTGAATGAATAAGGAAGGACGCAAAGTAGTGTCAAATGCTGCTGCGAACCGCAGGGCACCTTTGCGTGAACTCAATAAAATGGTACATGATGCTGGTGTAGAAATTTCGGACAGAACTTTGCGAAGGAGGTAAAAAGACCACGTTTAACTGAGAAGATGAAGAAAGCGAGACTTGCATTTGCTACTGAATATTCACAAGTCAGCACAGAATACTGGAATAAGGTAATTATTAATATTCCTCCAGAATTCTTAAATTGAAACTCGTTAATTTTAACTTTTTTATTTTTTCAATATTTTTCAGATAGTGTTTACAGACGAATCGACGCTCCTGTGCTTTACAGAAGCCGGTGGATTTATGAGAAGACGTACGGGAGAGAAATTTCATTCGTCCTGTATTTAGAAAACAATAAAGCATCCGCCTTCTGTAATGGTATGGGGAGAAATTACCGTTAATGGCCCAGAACCGCTCTATTTTAACGAGGGGACCATGAGACATGACACAACAAGTTTTGGAGACCGTTGCCCTTGCCATATTTTGATGAAATCGGATTTTGGGCATCTTGATTTATCTTTATTCAAGATGGCGCACCATGTCATACCGCGAAATCTATAAAAAATTATCATTTGTCATTTTTATGCCTATTCTTCCTGAACGTTGTTGGAGAACGAAAATATTAAGAACAGAAGTAAAAATTCGGAACAAATGGCATCCCGACAACATCCTCGGCGGAACTTGATTAAATCGGGACAGAAGGCAACCCTAGTTATCAGTGGCTCACCTCTGCGACTAGCGGTCTAGGCAGATCAGCGCCACATACCGCGAATGTAGGCTGCCAGCTCGCGCTGCCACACACCGCAGAGGGGCCCAAGAGGCTGCCAAGAGCCACACCACTATTTTTTATTTTCGAATATCCAGATGAACAGACAATTTTTGAATACTTCCGGATGAGTATATTATAACTTTTTACGACTTCAAATGCATTCAATTAACTTTTCTATATCCATTTTTCCGAAAAGGTCGATCCCAAGTAGCTCAAAAAAAAACAAGCCGGGGGCGTTCTCTCGCGATTTGGCCGGACTATGACGTGTCGCATCTTAGATTAAACAGTTCTATGAACACAATGTGCTTAATTTGGAAGCAGGAAGGTAGCAGGTGAGCAGCTGGCAGCAATTGGCATCATTGCTGGTGACAGCGTTTATCGTAACGACACCCTTAAGTATCGAATAATTGTAAGGAGTAACTGTAAAAAATGTCTTATTGATGAATGATTGTCAGCGATTTTGTTTAATTTAATTTTACTTCATGTCGAAACTGCGACATACTCCTGCAGCGACGATACAAATTTTCAATGTTTACAAATATACATAAATATATATTTTTTAGTTACAATGGTCTTTTAACTTGGCTTCTATAACTGTACCATATTAATTTTGTCCCACAGATTTTAAGGCGGACCATGCGTCCATCTTGAAGGGAAACTCTGTACCGGCTCTTTTTGGCCCGTATCTGGCTGAATGGAATGCGCTGGAGCTCCTCATGCGTTATTTGAAACGACACTCCCTCCTTGGTGGTAACATTGTATAGATCCTGAATCTGGAAACTTGGTGGTGGTAGTGGTGGTGGCACCGCATCTAGCGTATCTGTGTGTATCGCATCCGCTGAAACTTGTGGCTGAATTGGAGGCTCCTTAGTAAATGCTGAAAAACTAGCATTAGACTCATTTAGTTGTTTGAGAAACCGTATCAGGCAGAGCAGGTAATGTTCGAAACCGTGATTCAAGAAAGTCGCATAATTCTTTAAGTTTGGGCAGTTCTCTGTTTCAGAATATCTCAACTTTTGTGGTTTGTGTGGGTCGCTATACGAATGAATATGGTAAATTATAATCGAAACCCAATCCGGTGTAGTTATGTGTAGTGATTTGAGTTCATAAAGGCATTCGAAGAATCTAACTATAGTCTCATGTAATAACTCCTTAATTGGCCATTGAGATTTTCGTTTGTTTGGGGTATGGCTAAACAGTTCTTTCAATTTAACTTCGTTCAATTTCGCCAATTAAATGTATTCTACTCTACTCCACTTTGAGGCTCTGAGTCGTTTTATTGTTCGCTATGCTGGGTGATTAGCTCGCAGTAGCTATCGTAATTGATGGGGCTTTCATCTGCCGCATATTAGGAAAAGCGCACTCTAGGAGTGGAAGCGTGGGGTCCGAGTGGAATTCGAATCTGGGACTTTGGAATCGGCAGTCTGTTACGCTTTCGCCATTGACTTTTATAAGTTTTACGTTTAGCTCAACCTTTCTAACAGCTGGCCTTGATTTTGTAATTGAATTTTATTGCCCAAGCTATCAGGAGCAGCTTTTCGAAATATGATTGTTCAAAGAAGACGATAAGTCACACTCACGACATATACAAGGCCCGGCGCAAAAGAGAAGTATTTCAGATTAAAAGAGGTAAAAATGGTAAAAGATAGCAAAACAAACAACAACACTCTTCTCTTGTTCATTTAATATGGTTCTTCTTGGCATTTTCCGTAATTTTATTTAATTCTTAATAAAAGCTTCCAAGGAAGAAACAGAATAAGATTTAAACTAAAGAAAAAGGAAGATACTCACATTTTCTCAATTTTGTTCTCACTCACTCACTGACACGAATATTTAATAAATTCTCACACTGAACATTTCCGATTCTATGGGAATTTCGCAATAAACTAGTGCAGTTGCTAAAAAACCGAAGCTATTTACCTAACGATTGTTCAAACACACGCAGCGATATCAAAAATCAACTTCAAAGAAATATTAAGAGCACAATTTGAAATTGGGGTTTAGTGAAGAAGATTATTTATAAAATGGCTTTGATTTTATGGCCATTATATGTCAGTACCCTTAGAATATCATGAAGCGATATGTCTATAAAGAATTCAATTGCAAGATATCAATCTAAGCTCAAGGAACTTGACACCATACTAGAATAAATCGTCTTACAGCATTGCGATATACCAGGATAAGCTCACCGCAACAACATCCAGCACACCAAAGTTAGCTGTCGTCCTCCTATACAGGAAAAAATCGAAAATTGGTTGTTTAAAACCAATGAAAAGATGAGGATAAAACTGCTGTGGATCTGCTCTGGGCACTGAACAACTGTATAATTTACCTGTGTATGTGTATTTTCCTTTCGCCAAGAATTGTAAGCTTCTCGCCACTAAACTCCTAAATTTGTCGAACGTTGTGTGTTCGAACATTCACGAAGTGAAGTTAAACTAGCCCCTGTTTTACCGACGTCTGTCTGAAAGAGCCCCTGCTTCAATACGGTACACGGCGGAACATTGAGAAACAGGTTTTCGACTATCCAGTAGTACAGATAATACATATCAGTCCACAGAGCAGATCCACAGCAGTTTCATCCCCGTCTTTTCATTGGTTAGAAAGAGACAAAACAGCAAAAAAACAGTCACTCCGAACCGCTATATTTTACAGCACGTCAACTTGACCTCAATTATAATGGGTTCCGTCTGCATTAATGGTAATATTAAAGTTTAAATATAATTTTTAGTTGGTACCTACCTACTTAAAGTATTCAAATTGCTTCGTTTCTTGTAGACGGGTTTTTTGCTTACTTTTTAATAATGTTTTTTTTTGCAACTTTTATATAATAGTTCCAGATAATATGTAGAGTAGGCAAGCAATATTACGACATGATTCAAAAAGGTCGCTCTACTCAAAACTAGTAATTTGACATAATACCACGATGATAGTATTGTATCTACGTCCAGAAATTGTCTTTGTTATCCTATGGTAATAACGTCACGTAGCTTAGCGTATTCTGCTCGTCAATCCCATTCATTTGATACCCATGTCATGAGGATGGTAAAAAAAAATGGAGTCCGCCATCTTGGGGCGTCCACTAAATTGGTTCAGAATGACGTCATAAAGCTTGTCGTATTCTGCTTGTCAAACCCATTTATTTGATATCCATGCCAAGGCGTTGTGAAAAAAATTAATCCGCCATCTTGGTTTTAGAATGACGTCACACAGCGTGCAGTATTCTGCTCGTCAAACCTTTTCATTCGGTACTCATGTCAAGGGGTTATGAAGAATCGGTTAATCCAGTGGGGCTCTAAGCCGTAACATCCGGACAATCATACATACATAGACTAATGAACACATAACACTTCGGTTGTCAGGTAAAAAACTAAAGTATCATACTCTATATAGAGTAGAGCTGTGTATACATATAAGACCACTTAAGTGTCATGTCCTTAGGTTTTTATAAACTTAAATATACATTATATTTATTTTAACAAAAATTCAAAGGTACATTGAGTAATGCAACTGTACATAAGTGTAGGAACCAATTCTCATAGCACAACCACAAATGATTTAATAATAGGATGATGTTATACTCGTAGCAAGTTATATGATATTGACGTGTCCGCTTCCAACAGGCTACAAAATCTATTAAATTTTTTCTCAGAATAAAGGACAATGGGCAAATTGGTCCTTATCACCAATATACAAGTGATTATGCAATCCTGAACGTTAAAAATAAATTGGTATAACAATGGAAGAGAGAATTTCACGAAGTGTCCCAAACCCAAGGGAAGTTCTTTGCAAAGGTGCTTCAAGGCGTCAACACGAACCCCTGGTGTCCTGCGTTCGGGTCTCCCATCTAAAGTACTCAGGTCTATAAACAGAATTATCACGAGTCATGCCTTTGTTAGAAGTAGGTTGTCCAAATGGAAGCTGGTCCGGGGAGAGAATTGTGAAACATGCGGGGAGAGGGATGATGAAGAACACCTTATACTGAGGAGCTCAAAGTATACTGACATAAGAGCAGGGTATCCACTTCTTACCACTAACACAGCCCTTGCAGACGTGTCGATCCCCCTAACAAACGACATAATTGACACCCTAGCAAACTCCATCATTGACACTAGTAAAAGTATTTGAATGATTGTCGGAACGCGGGTCCTCTTTCTACCACAGAATGTGCAAGTGGAGGTCGTGTCTCTGGCTCTCAAGTCTGTTTTTATCTTTGAGAGTTGTCTCATGTTTCTATATCTTTATATGTTGTGGCTCTAGAATCAATTTCAGTCTTTGGTATAGTTGTGTAATTTATTGTTTAAAGATTTTCAGCTGCGGATTTCGACCAAATTGTACCTATATGCATGTGCCTAAGAGGCAATTCGGAAACATTGCATTTTTCTTGCCTTTTCGACTGGACATCTGTATTACTTATCTGTGCTATTACCATATTGTTAGCTCGAATTCCAATCATATGGCTAAATCAGTGTATAAATTCCAATTGAAATTTTGAACTTATTCAGCTTTGATCTCAGTCATATATTTCGAATTCGAGCTAACAATATTGTAATAGAGAATAAGACCCAACTACATATACGGTGGAATGACCTAATCCCGCGGATACCGAATGATTTCTACAGATTTTGCCATTTACCATAATTTCAAAATGTGTTTTTTTTCAGAACAAGGACTTTTCACATGGCTAATTCATAATCATGTAGGCCTTTCTTGAGGCGGAACGGGCTTACCAAAAAAAAAAAAAAGCTTCAATGAAAACGAAATTGCATGTGTTTACGCTAGGTTTACTCTGCTTTTCAATATATATACGCATATATATTCAATATACGCATCGCCTGGCGCAGGTCAGCTATCTATATAATAGGGTAGTTTCAAAACCGTCAATTTTTTACGCAAATGGCATAAGAGGAATAAAACAGATATGTATGCCGATGCGTTATTGAACGCATGATTTATGAAGAGGTTTATATATCCGAACAGACGAAGTCGCGGGCATCAGCTAGTTTCCAAATACAAGCAGTGGCTATTCGCATCGTCCGTGTCCGTGTAAAATGTGACGTACACCGAGTAAATAGAACATTTTGTAAAAGGAATTTTCCACGTCAGATTTTACACGGATACGGGTGATGCGAATAGACATTTCCCGAAATAAATGCAGTGGGGCTTATAATTTCATACAATACTTTCGTAGCCCCTTCTGCATCAAGAAATCTGAAGTGACGTAATATTATTAAATTTATCGACTAGAATTAAATTTAGCCATTCGCTAGTGATAAGTCGGTCAAGGAAATAAAGGGATGAATTGCTTGTCTATTAGAAATGATTCTTGCATAAGTCCTTTATAATCAGTGCTTGGAGATTAAACTCCATTTGCCCGTCTAGGTATCATATAGAACATTTTTTACAAATTTTAATAATAATTTTCTACCATCTACGAAATAGGAAAAGGATACTCAGTTGCGCGAATATAACATGAACGTAACTGAAGGTCCTATCCTAACCGTCTTTGCTTCACAGTTCTTAAAACTGAACAATTTTTTTTGGAAAACTACTCACGTGTAATCTTTGATCATCTTGTCCACCTTGTCCACCTCTCCTTCATTATCTTTAGTGTTTAGCGCCACACCTTCCATTTCAATTTTGTCTTCAGAAATACTTTCATTGGCGACTTCGTACATAAGAGGTGCGATCTGTTTATAGCTGTCCAAAACTTCACTGAGAGTGTCTTCTGTATATTCAATATGATTTTTTTCTTGCTTTATGGTAGGGGTATCGTCTATAATTTCTACATCAGTAACGTCCATATCCTCCTTTACGCCAGGCCAGCTGGGCTGCAGATCATAGGCCTTATCGATCATGTAGTTGTGCGTTCTTAAAGCCTGCTGTTTAAAATAGTAGAAGTCTATCAATTGCTTATCGCAGTCCTTACATATCCGCTGGCAGTAGGGTAGTTCTTTCACCTGCAACTGAAATATCAGCGCAATTCGCACATTTCGATGTGATTACTAACCTTGATACCAAAGCAGTCTTCGAACTTTTCACCGCTCCTTTCGAGTGTGTCAGTTCCATCTTTGACTAAATTTATTAAATCGAACTTTGGAAACATGCAGATTCGGCATAATCCACTCATTATTTTTCAAATACAGCTCAATTCAATCAATTCGACAATTTAACAAATCTGCAAATGTACGAGCCAACTCGGAACGCCAGACCCTTTCAAGTTTGCACGAAATCTGCTAACTACATCTTTTGAGAATATGGAAATACAGTGGTCAATTGCAAATACTTACCGTTTTATCCCCACAATTATGCACAGTATTTACTTAATAAAGTAATACCATTAATGTAAATATTCCCCGTACTCTCACAAAACACAGTGTTTCAAATATTTCATTTGACAACAAATACCTTGACTTGAAGTTAGTAGAATTACATGAATTATTGAAATCTAGTACATTTAATTGTTCAGATCTGCGGGGGGATTCTCTACCAATTTAGAGTTAGAATTTAGAGTCTAATTTCTAAATTTAGAGTGCTTCGCGATTCCCTACGAGAAAATGGTCTAAATTTAGAGCCAGTATGACAGTTCTAAGTTAGAGCAAAATGTGACGGTGGCGCCAACTTTGGGCAATTGCGAGAGATAAATAAATGTACTAGAGCACTCTAAATTTAGAGAAATATTGCGATTCTGTAGCCATTTTTTTCTCTAACTTAGAGCTCTAAGTTAGAGCGATTTTATTCACATGTGGATTGTCTTGTGAGCAGGTAGCATTATCGCAACGGAAATTCAAAAATAATTATGTGAGTATGGATTTATTTAATATTATTGCTTGTATTGTAATAAAGATGCTGGAATTTGTGATTAAATTGGATTTTATTTCTTTTATAGGGAAACTAAAACCAATCGACAGCAGTTCGAAAGATTAGTTAGTTTTATGGAGAGCCACCCGGATTTAGCCAAAAATCTTTTAAATAACGCCGATGGCAAATCAAGGGTTAGAGTTTTGTGGACTAATCTTGTGGAAGAGTTAAATTCTGCAGGACCTCCCATTAAGGACTTGGATACATGGAAAAGGGTAAGTAATCATTTCATTTGCTTTTAAGTTCTTAATATCACCTTGTGTTCATTTTGTGGTACATCTCAGGAAATCACGTGATATTTAATGAACACAAGTTAATTACCCCTTAATTAAATTAATTGCGATTGTTTGTCTTATATATGATAAGTGTACCATGGGATTTATTATAAAAGTTCAGAATGCATGACCCTATTTATACCGTATTTTTCCATGTTTTTTTTAGGTGTGGTATGACTTCAAAAATAGTGCACGTTCAAAGAAACGTAAAAATTTTGCTGAGGCCAATAAAACCGGTGGAGGACCCCGCAAAGTTCTTAAGCTGAGAGATTTGGAACAACGTATTATCGATTTGTTAGATGTTAGCTCCTCAATAGAGGGTATACCAGGCACCAGATCGTTTGGCATACCACAGCCCCAACGAGGAAGGACTGTTGAGATTTGCTCTCAAGCGGAAGATGAAGAAGAAACAACCCAACACTCCTTCCATATAGAATTTTTAGAGGACGAGGATATACCGCAGATGCCTTCCACCCAGACGTCTTCAACCCGGACGCCTTCCACCCAGATACCTTCAACCCGGACGCCTTCACAACAACCTAGGCCTCGACACCAAGGTTTGGATGCTCGAATGGGTGAATATATATCTGCTGCTGAAGCCACGAACCAGAAAATATTGAGCACTCTAAAAGAAATAAGTGGGCACATGAAAGATGTTTCATCGACTTTAAAAGAAAAATTGGAAATAGAGAAAAATTATAAATTAGAAAAATTAAGTTTATTAAAGAAAAATAATGAATTGCTTCAAAAATTACTGGACAAATAAAATAATCATTTTGAAACTATATACAATATGTTTGAAATTAAAACCTAGAAAATGTAATCAATATAAATGAAGTTATTTTATGCTCGATCCACACTGGTGATACAGCAAATAGTTTCCCAACATAAAATTCAATGATTTCTTGTGTTGCTTCGGATTGATGTCGCCAAGGAGAAACGAATTCGCTCAGCTTCACGTCTCAATGAATTGTTTGTTGCTGTGGTTGGTAAATCTACTTCAGTTGCAACTTCTTCACCCAAGAGAACGTCTTCTTCTGTTGCAACTCGAAAAGCAAGGCGCATGTTGTTAAGGGCGCAGCAGGCATTGATTATTTTCGTAACCTTGTATGGCTCATATCGCAATTTTCTTTCTGCTAACAGGCATCGAAATACTGCTTTGAGATTTCCAATGCATCTTTCAACACAGTTACGAGCAGAATTGTGTCTCTCGTTGAAATCTTTTTCCACGCTTCCTTCAGCAGGTGAGCGATATGGTGTCATGAGCCACGGTTGTAGTGGATATCCAGAATCACCTTTTAATTAAATGTGAATTAAGCTTAGCACAAACATGTTTAGAATATGGCATACCTATCAGATGGAAATTATTTTCATTATTCCAGTTCCTTTGTACAAAATCTTTCTCAGCGCATACTTCCCAAATAGCCGAATCGTGAGTAGCCCCTGGATATCTTGCGTTTACAGCTAATATTTTGAGGTTGTAATCGCAAATAATTTGAGCATTTATGGAATGTTTCCCTTTACGGTTGAAATATAAATGCTCATTGTCTTTTGGCTTCAATAGTTCCACATGAGTGCCGTCAATGGCACCTATAATTCCTGGATATCTAGTTTTTTCATAGAAAACTCGCTGAATTTCAAAGAATTCTTGAACACTGGGAAACTTGATCCATTTTTCACATAAACGCGTTTCAATCGCTTCACTGACTTCCTCAACAACGCGAGAAATTGACGTTTGACTCATCGCTATGAGAAAGTTACTTCCTACGCTCCTTTGGTAACAGCCAGTAGCGTAAAACCTAAGACAAGCCAGAATTTTTAGCTCCACCGGCAATTTTGTTGGTCTGCTTTGCTGTCGTAAATATGGGTTCAAGTTGGTGTATAAATAATTATACAAATCCTTCGATACCCGAAAGAGTTCTTTGAATATAAATAAGCAAAATTTAAAACGCGCCACATCAAAAAATTATTATAATAAACCTTTCCTCGGGCATACTAAGAGGATCGCTTTCATCTCTTAGATGCCTCCTTAAAATTGTAAATCGTCGCCTTTCCAGTATTACTCTACTCATCCCGAACAAAACAATAACAGATGAATCGACCATATCTTATATCTTGTTATTGTTGTTGTTGTTTGTTTAATCTTGACCCTCGGTCCGAGGGTGTCACGTTCGTGACTTACTGGTCCGGCTTGGGTGCCATATGACCATTGAACTCCATCAGGAAAAGCCCAAACTCAACCGCAGGCCAAAATATATCTTGTTAATACAACTTTTTCACAAATATCACTGAAACTGTCAGATGTCATTTGTCATGCAAAAATGTAACATCTTGCCCGATATTCTAGTACATCTCTCTAAAATGCGTAGAGAATTCCGACTAGCTCTAAGTTAGAAAACTTGTGTGAGTTAGAGAAGCTCTAAATTCTAAACTCTAAATTGGTAGAGAATCCCAGGGCAGGTCAGTTAAGTTCTTACAAATTTTTGCCGTTTCAAAAGCACACTGTCAAAGTGACAACGAGCCGTCATCTAGGTGTTGATCAACAAGGACGCAGCCTTGCAATTCTGGAGGAAAAACAGAAGGGAAAATGACCCAGTTTATCTCTAGTTGCAGGATTTGCTTAGCGAAAAAGACAGGAGATGATTTCGAAAGTATCTTTATGGCGAACGATGGGCAGAATGAACTTACTGAAATTGGCAAGATATATCAGGATGTGCTACATTTAGTCGTAAGTAATCCACTTAACTAAAACCTAAATTTAGTTAGCTGGAAAATATACATGTAGTTATTATCACGAAAGTTCTTATTATCTTTGTTTTAAGCTATTTCGTGCTCTATCCGTATTTATATTCTTAATTATAGGGGGATGAATATACGAGTCAAAATTAAAACGTTTGTTGTGTTGTTGATTTTAGTTGACCTTCCGAGGAAGGCGTCATGTCCGTGACGTATATGGTCCCGGTTGACCACAAAATGTGACCATACTCGTCTTGAGTATTAAAGTTATTGAGCGGGGGACTTCCGGCAATAGCTGACTTAAAACAGCATGAGCCAACTCTCTCTCGCACGCCAGTATCGTCCGGACACCACTTCAGTGTAATTAAATTTTTTGGAGAAGATATGGTTTTGTTGTAGATAACCCAAAAAAATAGAAAACATCCCAGCGGGAAAAAATTGTGAATTTTCCTAAGAAGCAAATTTGAAGTTTTCCATGCAACTTCCCAAGAGCAAACGAGAAGCGCAACTAATATTTCCTGCTGGGTTCCAAAAGCCTTAACTAGACCTTAAGGCTCACTAAGATCTTTCGCGTTTCTGTCAAATCTTTACAAACCTTAAGCTCAACTATAATCGCCTCAATGCATTTTTGACAAGTTGCAAAATTTAGTAATTTAATTGATCCGTTTTCCTCGACTAATCAAATAAACCTATCAACTACTGATTTGGATTTATACGTCAATACCTTAATAGCACCAATTGTTTACAGTAACCTAACTTTTATTAAGTTTCCTTAAGATTTGTACACTACGAGAAATCTTAACGAATCTTAAGCTCAACTACAATCGCCTTCAGACAGTTGCAAAAAGTGAGGTGTCAGTGGGATCTTAAAACAAGTTGTGTACAATGTCCGCACATTTTAATGATGAGTTTATAGAGCTAGTAAAGAATTTCTCTCGATATATCAATTTTTTACACAAACGTCATATTTGGCAAGTTTCCTTAAGATTTGTACGCTCCGGACCGTACTTTAAGACTTACCGAAAGATTCCAAAAGTTGACGAAGGATGGAATAAGGCCATTATAGTTGTTAGTATGGCACTTCATATAATCGAGTAAATTCTTAAGCTGCCTTAAGGTACCGTAAGGCTATTATAGTTTAGGCTAATGCCCTCTTATTACCCGACTGCCCCAGAAAGAGGGTTATGTTTTTCGGGTGTATGTATATGGGTATGCATGAAACTATTTGCGTTTATTTTGGCATATCCTGTAGCCTAAACGGCTTGATGGATTTTCATAAATGAGGTGCCGTTAGGTTTGCCTTAATCTTGGGAGTGCTAGAGGATATATAAGGTCTGTTCGCGTACTTTTCTAGTAAAAACTTACAATAGAGAAAAGAGAGAAACTAAGTGAGAAATTCCTTTCAGCAAGTATCAAAGTACGCGAAAACCATCAAGTAAATTCAAACGTTTTCAATTGTCAAATAGCTGTCAATTAACCAATTAACGTAAGAAAGTTTTTTAAAGTGCATAGGAAAGACCAACGTTAAATTCAGCTGTTTTGTATGTTCAAAAGTATTTGGTGAAAATTCCATCACAATAACTGATTGACTTTCTTAATGCAAAGCATTTTCCAAATGAAAACCTTACCTGAAAATATCAGCTGTTACACTTTACCAGTTTTCAATTTTTCACACGGCGAAATTTGTTGAGTGAAAACTTACGAAAATTTCTTTGGAGGGAAAATGTGACGTAAACAAATTTTCTCTCATTCGGTGAGGTCGATTATCTATGCGGCGTCATTTTAAATCCAATATGGCGGACACCTCAAGATGGCGGATTCCATTTTTCTTAGCATTCCTCATGACGGGTATCAAATGAAAGGGATTGATGAGTAGAATACGATGATCTACGTGACGTCATTATCATAGGATAACAATGACAACTTCTGGACGTAGCTACAATAATGTCATCGTGGTATTAGGCAGACTTACTAGTTATGGGTACGATCTGCCTATTTGAATCATGTCGTGACATTACTACCTACTCTAAATATTATCTGGAATTACAAAAGTAGTAACAAAAATCGAGGACATTTTATTTAAACTTTGATATTACAATTAAAGCAGGCGCGACCCATATATTTACTATTTCAACCGGGATGTCGAATGGGTGTCGTCTGCTTTAATTGTAATATTAAAGTTTACACTTTTCAATATTATTTTTTTTGTCTCTATATTTACATCTATACTAACACCTCATATAAACGTACCGAATTCTCATAAGAGGAATTGTGGTTCAAACCGACTGTAACGGTTTTCACACGAAAACTCAAGTGTTGTTTATTATATTAATGTTAATTATATATACACTAGCACAGCTGTAAAATATTGCATTACTTTGTAGACCATTCCGTCCGTCAATACCATTACAGGTAATGCAAAAATCTAGATACCATTATCATTATTAGTAATGGGAATGCAAAAAAAAGAACATTACCATTACTAATAATGGTAGTGGCACTCAACCATTATTTAGCATTACTCTACCATTACTGAGCATTTCACAGCCATTACTCAAAAATACGATGCATTACGAAGCATTTCGTATGTGAACCTTCAAACAAAAGTAAAGTATTTAATTTTTGGTTTTTGTGTTAAATATATTCCGTAAACCGAGCTTTACCTCATTCAAATTGAGATCGAGTTCGCTTTTTCTATATAAAAATTGAGACTGAGTTTTTAGTCAATAGCTGTGTGTAGACTGTGGAGGAGACTATATTTTATTAGTAATGAGTGAAGCGGAATGTGCATCTAAAGAGATGATTACGGCAGTGATGCAACCTACTTTACTTTTGTTTGAAGGTTGAGTAATGGCTGTGTAATGCTCAGTAATGGTGAGTAATGGTTGAATAATGCTAAGTAATGGTTGAGTTATTAGTATAGATAATGTTCTTTTTTTGCATTCCCATTACTTATAATGGTGTGGTACCTAGTTTTTCGCATTACCTGTAGTGGTAATGGTATTGTAATGGGAATGCTTTTTGTACAGCTCTGTTAACACTAGACATAGTTTTCATACATCGATTAGCTTTTTTTCTGAAGGCATACCTTTAGTGGCCCATACACGATCGCACCAAGTCTTAAAAGCTGGTGCATGAGTCAACATTATTAACTAAATAGTTAAATTACTTATATATTTAAACTAGGTCTTCCAAGATGAGTCTCCGCAGTACCTGTGTAATTATTGCACGTTACAACTACGGCTTTTTCACAAGTTTAGAAACAAAGCACTTGAATCCTATAATGCCTTCGTAAACAGCCTGTGTAAAATTGAGAAAAATTCAGAAGATGAAAATGAGGATTTGTATATTGAATGTGAGGATATAAAATCCGAAGAAACACTATTCGAGGTCGTTTCAGAAGAAGAATTCGAAGAAATTCAGTACTTAGAAGAGGAACTGAACGAACAAAGTACAGTTAATTTTGATAATTACGATGAGAACTCAGACAATGAAGACAGTTCTCAGAGCTACGACGAGTCCCAGAGGTTCATTACACAAGAAAAGAAATCGGCAAAAAGAAAAAAAAGGAGAGTTAAGGAGATCTGGAATGAGGATGACCCTGCATGCTATGATAACATTCAATGTCGAGACTGCAATGAAGTGTTTCATTCAAAATATGCCTTAGAAGTGCACAGGTACCGAAATGTCATAACATATTATAAATATCCCAAAAATTGCATGATCTTTAATTTCAGAAAAGGAAACCATCCTAGAAAACGATTTCTATGTAAATTATGTCCGAAAACATTTTTCTCTGAAGAGACCCTTCAAGTTCATATAAATGTTCACAACGGGTTGCCGGCCTACAAGTAAGCTTTTTTTCTGAGTATGCTTAGAATTTATATTTGCCTTTACAAGGTGCGATGAATGCGGAAAAACCTTCAAACAGAAGGCCCATTACGTTTACCATATGATGGGCCATAGAAACGAAAGGAACGTTCAGTGTCATCTCTGTGGTAAGGGCTTCCTGAACAACTCTGATTTACGAATTCATTTAAGAGTACACAACGACGAAAGGCGTTATGAATGTGATGTTTGCGGTAAAATTATTGAACTAACTTAAACATTATTAACCCGTTGCACTCCAGAGATTCTGCTACCATTCATGTTTCCCCACAACTCCATGGACGCGACTGTGGCGACAGCCCTGATAATCCTTACCTGTTAGCACTATGTTCAGCAATTAATTATTTTAATGGGTCAAATAGTTTTGTATTTCGAAATAATTTTTTATAAAATATTTAATTTATTTTTACTGTTGAAAATTTTCAGTAGTAGTAGAAAATAAGCAATCTTAGATGCCAGCGGAATTAATCCCTCGGAACGTATAGATGCATATCCCTTCGTTGGACACTTCATATCTTTTTAACATTGCATGTCCTAAAGAAGGAAGGAATCAAAAAGCTTTTTTACTAGCTTCTGTGGTAGCAGTGTAGAATATTTCGAAAAAGTTTCGTACTGCTTCTAGTTTGCTAAACTGGAAGTAATCTACGATGCATCACATGTCTATATATGTGGAATCTTTGGCCTTTTATGCCAAGGTTAAGGTTCAATTAGGTATAGTATTTCTATTTAAAGTGATTACACTTAACTATAGCAGTGACTGAATTAAGAAAGGACTTAAGGCTAACTTTAGACAACACGATCTCACGCTACAAAAACCCAAACAAGAATGAGCAAGAAGTTGTGATGGCAATTAAAGCTCGGGATTAGTCCGCTCGAAGTCAAAACTACCTGGAATCAACTTGGAAGCAACTGTGCTTTTCACCCATAAAAAATACTGATTCAATCAGGCTTCCCTAGGAAAGTCTGACCAAATTTCCCACAGGGACGTATAACCAGGGAACACTGCGATACTTGCCCTAAAGCTAAGGATGCATATATATTAGAGATTGATATAACTATCCCACTATGACAGACTTTAAAACGGAAAGTTCGAAATTTATTCCTTTTAATTATTTTAACTACAGTTGACCCCTTGCCTTACGATTTAAGTTCCGGTGACCCTTACTATTATCATGCAAACACCAACGTTCAAAGTTAAATTTCACAGTCCGGCTATTTACGTTTGGCCCGATTGATGCATCACGGTTCTCACCTGTGATTGTCATGTTTGGCCCGTTTTCTTACCTCGATATTATAGGCGAACAGGTTAATATAAAAAATGAGAGTAAAGATTATTATCTTTGATATAATTTTGATATAATATTTTTAATGTTTATCCGTGGTACCACAAACATTTCGTGGAGTTGCTGGTCGTATTACGAAATTAGCTGGACTGCAAAGGGTTGAGACTTTGTTTTTGCAATGAATTCATGAATTAAATTCAAAAAGAAATGTGTGTAAAATTATTTTTTTGCAGGAAAGCGATTTCGCGCGCACACACATATGACCAATCACAGGTACTCTCACTTCGAAAAGCAACTTCAGTGTGAAATATGCCTGCATAAGTACAGCTCACCAAATACTCTTAAGACCCATATAAAGGCTGTGCATAAAAACGAGTGTCCCCACGAATGTGAAACATGTCATCGAAAATTTAAGAGGAAACATCACTTGAAGGTAAAATATTATTTTTTAAGATCCAAAATTCAATTTTAATATTATTTACAGGCGCATTACAAAATACACCAAAAAACGAGAATATTCATGAAAAATGAGGTGTTATAACCTGAACAGTATGGCTCAAATTCAAAACCAACTTGTGCATAAGCTAATTAGCAAATAACTGCTTTGAATATTTTTTTAATATAAGAGTTTTATATTTAAAGACAATTTTGCTGATTCCAACAGTCTGTGAGTATGAATTAGATTTACGCTGTATGCTGATTTTTATATATGCATACAAAACTAAAGATGATAACAATAAAGATTTTAAGATGAATTTTGCGTTATAAATACATTTTTATTAAGCGAAAGTTCAAGCAATTATCTCACCCTTTTCGCAATATCTTCATATATCACATTTTTCTTCGGAATGATTTCGTATTTATATCTTCTAAATGTAAAACACATCACAGTTATTGCCTTCTTTCCTTCCACATTCAAATTAAACGAAAATTGTTGTATATTTTCACCTATTGTTCGCCTTGGCTAACCCAAGAAGGAACCATATCCTTCTTTTCGCTTACATTTCTACCTCAGGATAGTTTGGCAATATCATCCATATTTCGCCGTGACGATTTTTCATCCAAATGTTTGCTGGGCTCATTAAAATTGGATCCAAGCATGCATTTACGTTAGTAGAGGAATCAGGTGTACTCGTACAAGGTCGAGAAGACGTTGCCGTGAGGTTATTGTCCCACTAATTTGGGGACGATCGCAAATATTACCCAGAAACTGTTGTACCACATCACATCTGTTGCTATTAGAAAATTACCATGGTAAGAATATATTCTCAAGGTAGGTGCGCTGTGCACAAATCGGAGACTAATATTTTAAAACATACTTTTAGAAATAGGTGGGATTTAATGTGCTATTGGAGTTTTACAAGCTTTGTTAAGGCATAACAAATTATTTTCAAAAAAAGGGTACATTTTTTATGAAATATTGAAAGTTTTCTCCACTCTGCTAGTATCAGCAATTTAAAGTTGAGACAATGCTCTGACTCCCATAGGTTGATACAAGATGATAATTTGGGGAAGCTAAAGAGACAATACGGTGAAAACTATGCTATGATACATAAATAACCAGACCTAACCGGACTGGGACTAATTCAAAGCCCTCCGATTGCGTAGCTGAACATTGATTTTAAAAACAACGAGAAAATAAGCTGTACCTAGAAATATAGGTAGATATATGTACAATGTACATTATAGTACTGCAGTATGATAAACCAAGCTTTTCTGTAGGTACTAGCGATATGGTTCATAGCAGCGATTAATGTAAAATTAGAATACCGGTATAATATATTATGGAGAATAAATGCAGGCAATAGCCTATGCTGGTTTACCATCGCTTCTTAAGAAAATTGTTATTGTAACGTTGTGCTATGACGACTAGCTTGTCTTTCGAGACAAACAGCTGCGCATAGTACAAGAGGAGGAGCTGTCAAAACCTCATCTGCTCAGTGCTCCAGCTTATTGGTAATCAGTGTTTGATGAGCATCTTGGCTCTGTTTGTTTTTGTAATTAAGAGTGATTATCCGAGTGTTCCGCAAAGAAGTGGCTACAAAGTAAACAACTAAGATGACCAGTTACTGCTCGGATATGTGCATAGTGTGCTTTGCACCGAAACGAACTGATTTTCACTCACTGTATGCGTTTCATGACAAGAACCCTGGTCCTGGTCTCTCTGAATTAGGGGAATATTATCAAGAATTGATGCAAGTTACGGTACATTGTAATGTAGTAATTAGTGAAGTTATTTCAATAATACCTCATATTGCAGTTGTCAGTTGAAGAGCGTCGACCACAGTTTGTTTGTGGTTACTGCAAGACGCGGCTTTCCTTATTTCACCAGTTCAAGATGAAAGCACTGGATGCCTATAAGAAGGTATCCACTGAAAATAGCAAATCTGCAGACACAAGTGCCGGACATGGCCAACCGAGTGAGAACTTTGTTAAAGTGGAAGAGATTACTGTGTATGATGCATCAACGAAACAAACAGAGAAATATGAAATTCAGTATTTGGATAATGAGAACGAAGTCTGTGAAACAGAAATACAAGACAACTCCTATTTGTCGTCCAGTGAGGCAAATTCTTGTGATAGTAACGGGTATACAAGTTGCTTATGTTATACTTTCATATCAGGCTGAATTTATACTTGTTTCAGGCCATTGGCAACTAATCTTCTTGTCGTCAAATGCACAATATGCTTGCAATCATTTGAAAACAATGAAACATTTACCCACCACTTGAAAGAACACGGTGAAATTCCAGAATACAGGTTTGAACAATTACACTTATATAAATAGATGACTAAAACTCTGAAAACCGGATAACGATTTCCAAAATATTCACAAGTCGGGAATCCATAGATTGATATCAATTTAAGTCTATTTGATGCACTGAGGCCTATTGTGGAATCCGCCGACGGCAATGCGAATACGGACTACATAGTATTTTATTCCTGTCGACGAATTCCACAATAGGCCCTTCTGACTTAGGTACCTGCAGGGTGTCTACAGATCCTTGAAACCCTTAATATCCTGGAATTATCCTTGAATCTCAAATTCACCCTTAATATCCTGGAATTGTCCTGGAATATTATCGCGAACCCTTGAAATTTTTTATATTTTGAAATATATAAATTCGAAATTATTGTACTTTTGTGGCAACTCCGTTCACGCAAGTGGCAAATAAAGGAAACAACAGGCAACACTCAAGCTGGCCAAACTGGCGGCTTGATGAAGTCATTCGACGGTTACGAAGACTAGCCGTACTAGAGTACGTAACGGATGGCACACCATTCATATGCTGAGGATTCTTATTTTTGCAAAGATAAATGTTCAAATAATGCAGGCTCGTTAAAAAATCAAGTGAATAATTCAAAGTGTAAATTTGGCTCGTGAAAGTCAAAAAAGGATGGAAAAAGCGTTGAAAAAGCCAAAGGAACAGCAGAGAGATATGCAAAAGCAACAAGAGATTATAGTTTTAGTTTAGATAAGTATGTGACACAAGCCGATGTCACGAAGGCTGAAATATATTATTGTGTATGTATGAGTATGGTTAAAAAACAGGCATCTTTGAGATGCTTTTCTGAACTGTCGGACCTAATCCCTTACATGTTTCATGATAGTGAAATCGCTTCAAAGTTTAAAATTAATAAGGATAAATTGAGTTATTCTGTAACCTGTGGGCTGGGTCCCTACTTTCAGAGAAGACTAGCAGATACAATACAGAAATCCGATTTTTATGCTGTTTCTTTCGACGAAAGTTTAAACAAAATTGCGCAAAAGGGACAGATGGATATTGTTATTCGCTTTTGGACTGGAGATCGGATTCAAACCCGATACCTGAATTCTTGTTTTCTTACCGGCGCACAGTGGGGCCAAATCTCAAAAAGCTGGCCAAAACCTAAAAAAAAAAGTTTTCAAGTTGTGATTTTTCTATCTCAAATTGGCTAAAGTACTTCCTAGTGCTATAGAATCAAGCGATAATAGGACCCCAACTTGACGCTCATCCGTAGAATACCAACGTGAAAGTGGCATCCAAGGGTAGCAGTGATTGTGTGTTTTGAAGAGAGAAAAAGTTCTCGTTTTCAAGAAGGCACAAAATATTTAAAATTTGACCGATTTTAATAAAACCAAATGGAATCGTCAGTTAAAGATTAGTAGAATATTATAAAATTAATTTAGTTACTGTATTATTAAACAGTAATTCTAGAGAGAGATAGAGTTTTTTACATTTTACAACTCAAAAACTATGTAAGATGCCATGTTACAATGGAAATATATAAAAAGTTCCGCAAGGTACCGCTCTGAAACGATTGGAGGTGATAAATTAGATAAATAAGAAATAAAATTAAGAAAAAAAAGCGCGGCATATCACTGCCTTTCTATTTAATCGATTTTTTTCGAAACAAATGTATGCATAACCTGTTTCGCTGGACAAAAATCGAAAAAGTGATAAATCGTTTCAAAAGTCGGTATTATATGGTTCTCGGGGGCACTGATTTCGAATCTGATATCGGATTTACAAAATTCAAAATGGCGGACCGGAAGTGACGTAATTTTTTACGAAGAACTAGAGTTAGCGCTCTGAAACTCGGTTTAATATTGTTTGCGGGATCGCTGATTACGAATCTGATATGAGATACATAAAAATTCAAAATGGCGAACCGGAAGTGACTTAAATTTTTGCAATTTTTAATTTTATAAATCCGATATCAGATTCGTAATCAGCGCCCCCGGAAACCATACAATACCGAGTTTCAAAGCGCTAACTCAATTATTTCGTAAAACATTACTTCACTTCCGGTCCGCCATTGTGAATTTCATAAATCTCATTTCAGATTCGTAATCAGCGACCCCGCAAACCATATAAAACCGAGTTTCAGAGCGCTAACTCAAGTTTTTCGTAAAACATTACGTCACTTCCGGTCGGCCATTTTGAATTTTATGAATCTGATATCATATTCGTAATCAGCGCACCCGAAAACTATATTATACAAAGTTTCAGAGCGCTAACTCAAGTTTTTCGTAAAACATTACGTCACTTCCGGTCCGCCATTTTGAATTTTATGAATCTGATATCATATTCGTAATCAGCGCCCCCGAAAACTATATTATACCGAGTTTCAGAGCGCTAACTCAAGTTTTTCGTAAAACATTACGGCACTTCCGGTCCGCCATTTTGATTTTTACAAATCCGATATCAGATTCGTAATCAGCGCCCCCAAAAACCCCCGAGTGAGAGATTTCAGATCGATAACTTGAATTCTTTAGTTTTGGCCAGCTTTTTGAGATTTGGCCCCACTGTGCGGCGCGACAGCTGCTGATTTGCTGAAAGCGTTGAAATTCGGTCTAACAGATTTAGGTCTTGAGTTCAGAAAAATTATTCACGTCTCGATGGACGGCCCCAACGTCAATTTAAAATTGTTGAACAACTTTAAAATAGATTTGTCACTTTTATCCGATCAAAAGATTTTGGAAACCGGCACTTGCTCTTTGCATATTGTCAATGGAGCTTATAAAACTGGTCATAAGAAAGTTGGATGGAATATCGATTCCTTCCTGAGAGCTCTATATTATTTTTTCAAAGATTCTCCAACGCGTTGAAACATTTTTATAAACATGACTGGGTCTTGCTTATTTCCATTGGACTTTTGTTGCATTCGTTGGACCGAGAATTGTCGGGTCATGGAAAGAGCAAAACTTATGCTCCCGCCATTACAAAAATATGTGCGTGCTATTATTATTAATAAGAAGCCCCCTGATTCAAAATGTTTTTCAACCATTAAAGAGTTTGTACAATGCAATTTCACTGATGCTAAATTGTCTTCTCTTATATGCATATCTTTGGATTTGGAGAAGTTTTTAACCAGTTATCAAGATGATAAACCACTGGTACCGTTTTTGTATAATGACTTATACGTACTTTATAAATCGATGATTTCGCGAGTTTTGAAGGCTGATATATTATATTCAGGTATAAAGAATGTAAAACATATGCTTAGTATAGACTTAGATAATAAGGATAATTTCTGTTTGCCATCAAAAGTCGATATCGGTTTCGCTACTTTAAATGCACTAAAAAACCTGAAAAATTTTAAAGAATCTGATCTGATGCGATTTAGAATGGATTGTCAGAAGTTGATAATCGAAGTGTGTAGAAAATTGAAAGAAAAATGTCCTCTATCTTATGCAATTATAAAAGGAGCTAGCTGTTTATCACCTCTCATAATATTGAAACCGGAGATAGCAATTTTTCGAATCCAAATAGCTCTGGAAGTGTTGGTTGAGGTAAATCATATAACACCTATTCAAGGGGAACGCATAAAAAAAGAGTATTCTAGTCTTATTATATCCGGTGACAATGTGATAAAAAAACTCGAGAAATTCGATCGTGATAAAAATAAGTTAGATGAGTTTCTTATGGACATATGCAGAGAGCATAATGCATCTGATCTCTTTATTAATTTTATAAGAAGACTTCTAGTTCTTTTTCATGGGAATGCAGCCGTAGAACGGAGTTTTTCTGTAAATAAGGAATTCCTCGTTGAAAATCTGCAAGAACAAAGTCTTGTATCTCAAAGATGCGTCCATGACTATCTTAAATTTTTTAATAATATTAAAGATATTAATGATTGACCAGAGACATGATCTCAGCCTTTAAAAATGCCTCTTCAAACCGAGTTGAAGCATTGAAAAACAAAAAAATGAAAACGAAGAGAAAAAACGAAGAAGAGAACTTAGTGGTGGGATCAATGAGATTAAATTGAAAAAGAAACAAGCATTAGAAGTTCTGGATTTAACCCGTCATGCACTACAGGGCTATGCGAAAGAGCTGCAGAAATTTGAAGAAAAAAAGGGTTGACTAAATAATAATTGAAGTATGAGACTCTTTGTATTGTGAAATTGTCTGTTATTATATATATTAAGTTATATTAATATATATATATTAAGATTCTTAATATATCCTGTTTGAAAGAGCAATAAAATACTCGTACTGCTTCGAGCGCTATGTTCAATTATTTATTGCGGGCGAACTAAAAGAGATTAGATACAATGTTGCGGTTTGGAATGTCAAAATATGTCCTGGAATTTCAGTGAAATATGTCCTGGAAACCCTTGAATTATCCTTGAACGATATTTTCTCTTTTCTGTAGACACCCTGTACCTGGCTCCACATTATACACTTAGCTCCTCTCGGGATTCTGAGATGCTACAATTTTTATAGAAGAGATCAGTATGGAATAGATTATCTCATATTTCAGACTGAGACTCAGACCAGAAGAAAAGTTAGGCCCTGTTTGACTTTCGTACGAAAGTGGAATTTTTAAATTGGAGGAAATTTAGCACAAAATCGACTATTTTCAAATTTAGAGCTATTTTTGTTGTGAGAAAGTTAAAGTCGTTCACACTATTTTTTTTTTTGAAGAAAGTTCGTACACACTATTTTGGTGCGGAAATTTCGCACGAATATTAAAGTCAGTCCTAGTACGTCTAGATTTCTGTAAAAGACTATTAAGTTACTGAGACAGAGTGAATACTTCTCGTGGGGAACGCAAATTAATTATGAAATAGGCTGCCCTGAGGTATGCTGCCTACCGATTGAAATGTTGTTCTCCCCAGTTTGTTTTCTGTTGGTGAAAAAATTAATGATCCAGTTAATTATCTTAAGGGGGATTCCGTGCGAGAAGAGGACTACATATAATCCTCCCAAATCAAGTGTCGTACGCACTATGAAGGTGTGGTGTTGCTACTATACCTACCATATTGTGTTTTGCCTTCATCTCTGCAATTTTTTTATCTAATAACAGTTAGACATGTAGTGGACGATGTGCCTTTTCTCTAGGCGAAAGATTTTTCTGGGAGGACACTTTTGTTTGTATTACCTTTTCAATCACTGTTTTGATAAAATGGTTGATTGTGTTAAGTGGGACATTGGGCTCGTCAGCTCACAGGGATCCTTACCAGATTTTAAAATGGGAACAATCTTTATTATCAACCATTCATTGGGGATGTTCCCAGAGGAGAAAGTTTTTTTTTTGCTGAATATGAGAGATTTTTGAGGATTTCATAATTGTAGGGGAGCCTACAATGCTAAATGGTGATTTACACGAGCGTCGTGGGGATCTATTGGATTTTAAAGATTAGATAGTAGAAAGAAAAAAAGGTTATATCATGTGTACCTTTTCACCGGTGGGGGTAGCAGCAACAGGGTTTTAAAAATGTGAAAAAAACAGTTACATGGAAATACTCGAGCGCGCTAGATATTGATAGTGTATATGCCCCACGTGTCTCTGATGACGGAGGTGTATTAATCTGCCGGTTCGGCTGATGGGGCGGCGGTACGGAAGGGTTAAAAATGGGGAAACAAAATTTACTCAACCGCGTCAGATATTTAGAGGGAATGTTAAGATCTCGAACGAAGCTCCCATTCAAAAGACTGACGATTCGGAAGGTTTTTATTTCATTTTCTACACACGTAAATCTATTTCTTTTGATATATATAAACACATATATTATATATATACATTTGGTATTCTGTTTTTCTGATAAGGTTACAAAAGATAAATAAATAAGAGGTAAAACAAAATTTAATTCACAAAACTTAAAACACAAACATGCAAGCCGGAACGTTGTATGTATGCACATATAATACCAGCTGTGATGGCGTGATGGCTGACGGAAAGTAGTGTGGGGTGTGGGGACGGTGCGAGAGAGGGAGAGATAGAGAAAGAGTGAGAGAGAGAGGCAGGCGCGGAGTGTGGAATACATGCTTCACTGCAGCTGCACGCACTTGACTTTATTGACAATTTTTGTTACTTCGGCTTGTGGAAATCGGCAGATTATATTTTTCCCGTTATCCTTGAATTATTTCCTTGAAAGTAAAAAAAAAATTCGACCGTGCTCGAGAATGTCGATGCGACGTTTTTTTTTGCAAGTTTGTGACCCTCCCACTCCCTTACGTTACTCTCAAATCGTCAGAATATTGAAATGCACATTTTTCAGCATGTAATTAACCCACCATACCTTAATTTGACGCATTCGAGTATTTCCAACTATCGACTTTTTTGACTATTCTGATCGGCTGCCCTACACGCGCGGCCCTATATAGAGGGCTTAGATATTGTAGAGGTACTCAACAGGGTGCAAGATATACTGCCGCGCTTGAGAAAATCCCAAAATCATCTGTTGGGCTCTTCTACTACAAGAAATACCGTCGGTTCCCGGGACAGAGCCACTTTTCGGGGCAAGGAAATCGTCCAAGTTCTTGGGCTTTATGTCGATTAGTTTGACATCGTCCATGCTATTAAGCATAGGACTAGCATAAATTAGGGTGGGAGTGCTTTAATAATAACCGTTTGCAGGAGAACACCACACGTTTAATTACATCATTCATTAGTTGGTTAGTGGACTTCCCTTCTTTAACTCTATTTATCATTTCCCAGAAATTTATCATATCACCCCTTCGTCCCAATTCCGTAATCAGGTCATCCCACTCCTTTTTCTTCAGCTCTATCGCTCTTCTCTTAAAGGAGGCATTCTCCCTGTTGTGCTTGATTAGATGTCTGAAATCTCCTGTTGTATTGAATTTAGCAAGAGCATTACTCTTGATTCTAAAAAGCCAGGGCAACCGCCATTTTCTTGGCTTGAGCTTCTTTTTTGAGTTGTCAGTATTGAAAGTCGCCCCGCGTGCTAAGAGATTTTTTTAGTAGGTCCATTGAGGGAATTCTGTGTTGGGGTTTGCGTATATCAACAACAAACTCTAGCATAATCGGTAAGTGGGAGATTCCCGCAAAGGAAATATTCATAGTTTTCCACTGGAAATGTATGCCATTGAAGTTAGCAAATATAATGCCCAAGACACTTTTGGTAACATGTTTTTTCCTTCCTATGCAAGTATATGAGCTATCATTTAGGGCATAGTAGTCACAATTGTGGGCAATTTGATATAATAGTAGCCCCTTTGTGTCTGTGGTGGGGTTTCCCAAGATTTGATTTTTTGCATTGAAGTCACCGGCCACTATTAAAGGGCCGGATCTTGATAAGGAAGACTTTATCGAGGTATTTCTTAAAAAGCGTGATGATTAACTGTGGGGGAGCATAAATTGAATTGAAAGTGACTTTCAGATTTTGATTGGTTAATGACACCGAGCACAATTCGATGCCGCTTAGAGACAACAACGACCTGCGTTTGCTAATTGTTTACCCGTATATGGGGCCTGTTATGTAGCACTAAATTTCACCCGGTTCTCAAGTGGAAGGATGGCGAAATGGGTAAGGCGCATGGCTCTGGTGTGAAGAGACGCGAGTTTGAACCCGGTGTACAACGACATGCTTTTTTCATGTTTTTCGATTTGAAAAGATAGGGAGATTGCAGACTGGGTTTTATACAACCTCCTTGATATGGATACCAAATGAAAGGGTTTGATGAGTACAATACGACAGGCCATGTGACGTCATTCCAAATCCAATGTGTTGGACGTCCAAGATTGCGAACTACCTTTTTCTTCACAACCTCCTTGATATGGATATCGAATGAAAAGGTTTGATGTGTAGAATACACCAGGCCATGTCACATTATTCCAAACTAGAGCTAAAAATGAAATTCGAATGGTTTATAATTAGGTCTGTTAACCATAGGTAGCGCTAAAATATAACTTCTAGACCACTTGATCGATTGGATTCATATTCACATTATACTTATGTTAGTTAGATCGCGAGAATGGTTTATAGTTAGTAAACTCCAGTCGCTCGGCAGAAATGACACGCACAGTTTTTTATTTTTTACTTTGACACTCCCTTCGTATTGCACACCTCTTCCTTATGCCCCAGCGGGATGCAGGTAGTCTTATTCGATCGAGCATAAGTTAATGCTCAGATATTTCCCAATGTGAACACCCACAGTTTCTACATCTATCAATATTTTCATTTCTAATTTTGCGCATATGTTGCCGCACATTTTTTCTTTTTTTTATTATTTTCGCACCCTTACCCGCACCCATCTTTTCGGAAAAAAATAAACAAAAAATCCTACCTCTTTTACACTCTATTCCATTTTACTAAAAAAATATTTTTCATTAAATGTTTATATATCTACATAATTGGGCTCAAATGAAAGCTGACGTTCTCTACTTTCAGAATATTACATTAACTTTTATAACCCTCATCAGAACGACGACAACCCATGCTATTTAGGTTACAGAACATAGTGAACCTTCCCTGAAAATATTGTCCACCAAATCGGTACACTCCATCTTTTGTAGTTACTTTTCCGTCTATTATGGTCTGCAATTGCTTCAAATCGGAAACTTTTATAACTATAAAAAATTATCGAAAACGCATTAAAAACTGATGATAACGACTGCAGTCGTACGGGTGGTTTACCGCAAACTATATGCTTTAAAGTCGGTGTAAAAATGATGATCACAAGATACATTAGTGTTACTTTAAGTCTACACCCAGACAAATAAATTAAAACAAATTGAAATATATGTATGTAAAAATGAGAAACACGTATATACGTACTTTTTATCCATAAAGTACCCAATTTCATTTTTATTCTGTTGCGGACTTTAGCAATTTAAAATAACAATGATTACATTTTGTTCAAATACTTCTCCTAAACTTGGCTGGTAATTTAATTTAAAGTGTGAAATAATTTATTTCTAAATGTTCTCTTTCATAAAAATTAAATCCATACTTTTTTTAACTGATTAAAATTGTGCTAGCCAAGGCACTTTCAAATTTATTTTAACATGCGGCTGGCTGATTTGACTGCTTCTGAAAACACTTGTTTTTATGCTGGCTCGACGGGATTCGAACTCCGGATGTTTGAATTCCTAGCGTGAACCGCTGCCAATACGTCATCCAACGTGAAGTTCTATGCTTAAGTTGTAACAGATATATGTAATCTTAAAGCCGTCTGTAGATTAAAATAAAAACCTGTCTTGTTTTAGAAGTTTAAAATCTATATTTGAAATTTTTCTAAAGTCCTTACATATGTATGTACAAATAAAGACGCAAAAATTTTGCAATTTGTTATGAATATTTTATATGTAGTTTCAAATGTTTTCAATTTTAAATTAAAATTTTCCTGATGTGTGTATGTAGAAGTAAAAACGCAAACATGTTAAAATGAAAATGGATTTTTCTCTCGGTGTAGTAAACGGTACAATTGCCGTGGTCAAATAAGTATACGTAACGTCTAGAATCACAGTGACATTGAAAAAGTGATTGAAATTCGGGCGAAGAACAAAATATAGAAAGAATGAGTATTAAGTTCGAGATCATGGAAAGGGCTTAGGTAATTAAAAGGCAATTTCCGCTTTGCCTCAGCTATACCATAACAATTCATAAATCCCAATGTTTGAGTCTCCAGAGAGCGATTATCCATGGAAGAAATAATATGTTTGCCCAAGAACAGGTCTTCGTCGTGCTATCAAGGATCATATCTCTTGAAGGCTTGCATTTGATTAATTTTGGCCTTGCAAGTGTAAACGCCAATCCAAGTGCGATCGCTGAATATAACAGACTGCAACGTAGGAGACGTAATTGATAACAATGCATGGGCTGCACCTTCCTAAGCCCTCAAAGTTCAAGACCCAGTAACAAGAAGAGCACGGAATCGGAAAAACTATTTAACGTTCGAGGTTATGCTGTTATGCTAATGCAACCATGCAATGCATATTCAGTTGCCCTTCTATGAGATCAAAAATTGAAAGTTTTCTATCTGATCATCATCATATCTTATGGCAATGCCTGGAAAGGTGCATATGACATCAGGCAGTAGTGTCGAAACCCCAAAACGCGCCCAGCATATGCGTTTATAAAAAATAGTGACCTGCTAAAAAACGCCCTGAAGTAATTTATTCTAATAATACTCTATAAATGAACGAAAAAAAAATTTGTAAAAAAAAATTTAATTAAAATTTTTCTAAGAACAAGTATCGATAGGGAAAAACGGCTCTGGCTTCATGTAAAAGGGACTTTAAATATAATTTTGAAATCCGGCAACAAAAAGAACTGATATGTCCGAATATTTTAAGAAAATAAGATTTTCTCTGATAAGTGGGATGGAGAGAAAGGATGCATTACACGTCAACACAAGAGAAAAAGCAAAAGAAACCAACGATTCTCTTTAAGACTATCAACAGCTCGGGGAGAACTCTCAACTCATTCACATTCTAGAATCGATCGAAACTTGGAACACCTAATTCACTTTTACAATTCCATTTCACAAAAAATGAAATGCAGAACATGGGTGTATATTACCGTAATACGTACATACTATCTCTCTACTATCGTATGCTAATATTTTAACACCAGGTTTGAACTCAGAAAATCTGACCAATTGATAACTATTATAATAAACGTGCATTTAACTCAACGTGTTGTAATAAATATTTACTTCACTTTAAACGCGCGGAAAACGTGTGAATATATTCATATTCAAAAATTTCGTAATCCTCAGAAATCTGTTAAGAATATGTATGTCTACAAGACATTTTAAACCGTATAGTTTTGTGTGTTTAGCCTTTTATTTAAAGTAATTCGGGCGTTTTCACTCCTACGTTTACGCTGATACAAAAATACTACTTTTCGTTTTCCACGATAAGAGCCAATAAGTATCTTTTTATCCTTTTTAAATGGACAATCATCCAACGCATTAATATGTCCAACATGTGGGCAGTTAGAATATTTGGATATGATTATAAGTAGTAGGTACATACATTCCTTCAACATTAATTAATCCTTCTTTAAAATATACGAATATTACTTTTTAAAAAACTATTTCTCATATATTTATAGCTGTGGACAATGTCAACAAAAATTTCATAGTAGAGAAAACTTTCTAAATCATATAAAAATTCACGATAAAGTTATTCGAGACTTTCAATGCTCACTCTGTGGAAAAATTTTTGCTCGAATTGGTCATTTAAGATCTCATATGCAAACCCATAGAGACGAAAGACGTTTCGCATGCAAAGTGTGTTGTAAGTTTTATGTTCCAAAGTTTAAGATAAAAAAATAATTTTTCCAAATTTCAGTTAAACGGTTTAGATCTAGTTCACACTTAAGATATCATTCTTATTCACATGAGGGAAAAACATTTCAGTGTCAGGTCTGCATGGGGCTATATAGTACACCACGTACACTCATTTACCATATGAACGTTGTGCACAAAAGATGTGATATTTGCCACGAGACGTTTGGAAGGAGGGATGAGTTGAATGTAAGTCATGACATGCAATCTTATTATAAGGTGACTAATCTTGATTCATTGCAGGCACATAAGTTATTACATAAAACTACTGATTGCCTTCTAACTGCAACAATTTGTATAGATTAAAATAATTTTAACAATAAAACTCGCACTTTAAAATATAGCAGATGTTTTTTTCATAAGTTTTAAGAAATACTTTGGCTAAGCTGATAGTTTATTTATTTATTATCAGTTGAGGAGACAAGACTGAAGGGTTATATTCTCAGACTGATATAATTATTATTATATAATTAACTAAAAAAAATATTATCAAAAATAACATGAAACCAGACTGCAGAGGAATTTTAAGATTTTAAGTACGTAGGTACAAACTAGGGTTTTTATTTAAACTTTAATATTACTGGTAAAGCAAACCCATTCTGCATCCTAGTTGAAATAGTAAATGCAATAGCTCCCGCCTGTTTTAACTCTAATATTAAAGTTTAAATACAATTCTCTTTTCTAATTGGTACCTACCTACTTAAAATATTAAAATTACCCTATTTTTGTAGTCGAGTTTTTGGTTATTTTTTAATATTCACCCCAAATATAGAATCCGACGGAAATCAAACTCGTTCGGAATGTAGGAAATTTCAAAGCGGCCTGCGACTGACTGAAATCCCGAGGATTGCTAAATTTTTTAAATGTTCAAGACTACTTCAAAATTTCTGACGATCCACACGGACTTGATTCCCTTCAATTTAGGGGTGAATTTAGATAATTAATGTCGCGACATGATTCAAACAGGCAATTCCTACGCATAAATAGTAAGTTTTTCATAATAGCACGATGATAGTATTATATGTATCAACATACAGAAATTCTCTTTGTTATCCTGTGATAATGCCGTCACATATCTTATTGTTCTCTGCAAATCCTTTCATTATATACCCATGTCATGAGGGATGTTAAGAAAAATGAAATCCGCCATATAGGATTTAGAATGACGTCACATAGTATCGTATTTTACTCGTCAAACCTTTCATTTGGCATCCTTGTCATAGGGGTTGTGTAGACAGAGGTGATTCGTAATCCTGTTAAGTTTTACATATTGGATTTAGAATGACGTTATGTAGTTTATCGTAGTCTACTCATCAAACCCTTTCATTTGATACCCATGTAAAGGGGGTTGTGCAGAATAAGGTAATCCGCCATCTTGGGGCGTCCTCCGTATTGGGTTTAGAATAACGTCATATATTATACCATATTCTACTTGTCAAAACCTTTCATTTGATATCTATGTCAAAGAGAGCTATGTAGGATAAAAAAAAGAAAATGACGGCTGACGGTGGCCATATTTATTTTTCTAAAAAATACCTTATGGGACTCCCACAATTAAGACGAATCTAACGATACCTCATTTATGAAACATACATACCAGAGATGGGCGTTTTTGCATTACCACTAAATGTGCATTAGCACTAAAATTTAGTGTTAGTTAAATACAGTTTTCATTATCACTAAACGATTAAATATAGTGATTTTTTTTTCAATATCACTAAACGATTAGGGTAGTGGAAATCTTATTTCATTATCACTAAACGATTAGTAGTAGTGCAAACCTTGTATGAAAGAAAAGTTTTGGAAAATCCACCGGAAAATTGGAATATTCGGGAAAAACTGAAGTGAACGGCTGGACCGATTTAGCTTTTTTATTTTAAATGTTTGTATTTATCCGAATAAGGTTTTTAGGGAAAGAAAAATTGGAAAAGCTGCCCGGAAATTTGGAAAATTCGGAAAAACTGAAAAGAACGGCAGGACAACGTCTGTCGGGTTTTTATTCAAATTCATTTTATTTCATTTAGAAAAAAAACTCGAATTCGCTTTTCTTAAAACTAATTTTTCGAAGTTCTTGTCAGACAAGTTCTGCCGTCTAGAACTATTAACTATTCCTGCAAAGGAAAACATTCTTTCCGCAGGCGCAAATGATGGAATGGGAGTGTTGTATTTATTAATACTTTTTTTATTATTGGATACTGATGCAAACACTCCAAACTCTCGTCTGTGTCCATCTAGAAACGGTTGATTTATCTTGAAACTGTATCACGGCCCAAAGGTATATTGGACACTTGATCTAAAAATAAATATTACAGATGTCGCAAATAGTAGTTAGAACGATTCTTCACTTTATAACACTTACAAAAATTAACAATTATTATGATTTTACGAGCTATGCATAGTGTATTGTATACCTACTGAAAAGTGCATTGTGTACCGTACACCATCAACTTATCGCTCATTGATAGTGGAAGATGTTTGCACTACCAATACAGAAATCCATTATAACTCATTGATAGTGAAAAGTATTTGCACTACCACTAATCGTTTAGTGATAGTGCAAACTGTATTTTAACTAGCACTGAGTCCCGTAGTACTATTGAAATAATTAATCCACTGAAAATTTAATGCACTACGCCCAACTCTGATACATACTATAGTAATCATCTGTTGTGAGGAATGGCTCTCTTGGCTGGGTCAATCGGGCCATGGAGTCAAGGCAGGCCCCCATAGAATCCAGCAATGATAAACGCAACGTCGCGAGCTTGAGAGCTTAAAGCATTTTGAGTCCGGCCCTCTCTCTCACGCTGGATTGCCGCAACCTTGAATATATATCTAAGTTGCAAGTGGAGAGATTTAAAATAGACAACGATCGATGCCACTTGAGCAGCATTTTTAATTTGAGTGTGCAGACTTAAGAAGTCTGTTAAAGGTCTACTGGCCTTTGTGCGTTGTACATCATGAGGGAGAGATTCCACTCATGTGTGATCTGGAAAAAGAAGGAATGCTGCCCATACCTCGAATTACAGTAAGGATTCAAAATGTTCCTACGCCGAGCTGATTGTAAAAACTATTATAATTCGTATAAATATTGGGGCTGTTGACTATCTATCATCTTGAGGAGAAACTTTAACCTATGTTGCCTCAAGTATTATATCTCAGGTACATCCAAGGAGAGAAGCCGCAAGGGTTGAAACATGACTGTATCTCGGTAACTTATAGACCTTATAACATCATTAGACGCTACCATGATTCTTCTTTTGCACGTGGAGTGGAGCGGTAAATGTTATGCAGCCATAGGTGAAATGAGGAATGATTGATGCTTTTGCTAACTTCATTCGCATGAAGAGCGAAAGAACACTGGAGTTGAGCCACAATTGCCGCAGGCAACTACAAAGGCAGGCCCCCATAGAATCCATGACTCGGTTCCCTGTTTATCATTTTTACTAAGTGCTAATGTTCTGAACGA
The DNA here is from genome assembly GCA_947538895.1 of Neoitamus cyanurus. Classification (NCBI taxonomy): domain Eukaryota; kingdom Metazoa; phylum Arthropoda; class Insecta; order Diptera; family Asilidae; genus Neoitamus; species Neoitamus cyanurus. Next base: position 9,528,906 of record OX384547.1, read on the forward strand.
ACAGTTAATTAATCCCACGACGTTAGGTGAACTTAAGTCCACAATAGGCATACTCCTTTGCTTATATTCACTTATTATATATGTAGATAAATAATTACAAACTTCAATAATAAACATTGAAATGTAAACGTATGGTAATGGCCAAGTCACGAATTTTTTAAAGTGAAAGAGTCGGGAGATGGCTACATATTTTACATGAAATATTTTTGATGGAGATTTATGTAGTTTTACAGGAGCCTTAATAGTACTCTTCGTTTCCCCTAGGAAGGGGAATTAGGTTCATTAGAGTACATCTCACAAAATTAAGGAGTAAAAATTAGTGAGTGGGGAAATCGATGTTAGACAAAATTCTCGGGTTTTTCTGTAGTACAAAAGGTAAACCTGGAAATTTAGTGAGTCGAACACATCCATTAACTATAAATGGTATTAGTTAGTTAGTAGTTAAATTTACATTGTTTTATTACAGCACGGCCGAAATAATATGCACGTCAGAGCCACCGCAAAGCATTTTTCTGGAAGCCAGCAAGCCCTCGGATGTGGCTACCCCATCCAGCTCTTCAAGGAAGAGAAAAGCTGATGAAAAATTCTCACGGTATGTAAAAGATTCCAATTTGTAATTTGAAATAAAAGTTTATTTGACAGACTGGATAATATTATGGACAGCGTCAACAAGTTGCTCTGCGTAAGGAAACGCAGCAGGAATACGGCCTACTTGTCCGTTCTTGACAGCTATTTATTGCAACTGCGCGAGGCTGAGCAGGACAACTTGAAGTGTGAGTTCCTGGTCCAAGTGAATGCAAAAATAAAAAAACAAAAATAAAAATATTTAGTTGCAAGTTTTTTTTTGTGTGTTTTGTCGAAGGGGGAAAACGCATTATGCGCCATCAGGTGGGACTGGGCAAATTTGAATATACCCACTCTCACCCGGTGTGTGGGACTCGCTTTACAATTCCAGCCAAATCGTGGGTACAAGTTTCTTTTGATTTTGATTACATTTGCTTGACATTTTCACATAAAAATCTTCCCGCTAAAAATTCTACGTAACTGAAAATCGTGTCCCACAATTTTCTATTAATTGTCACGCCAGGGGTATTTCCGCAGTGCTGGAAGCAATCAGTCTGTACTTACCAGTCAATCCTTTTATAATTCCAATTGCACAAATTCACAAATATCGCACAAAATCCAATCACAAATATTTCACGTCTTCACTCGATAAAATATAATTCTCGACTTGTTATAAACAGCTGAGCGGGAGCGGATGCGTCGACGGATTCTATGGGTTCGGGTCGCACTTGCCGGACTCAAAATGCTTTAAGCTCTAAAGCACTGCAGCAAAGGCGACGCTTCGTTTGCCGTTGCCGGATTCTATGGGGGCCTGCCTTAAATCCTTCGCAAGGTCGCACCGATGTGGGTACATCACGACAACCTACAGGCAAGCTCGAAACCCAGACTTTTGGCGGATTTCACATATTCTAATTGATTGTTGTCGATGAATATAGGTGGAAGATTGTCACAGTCAATCTCGTTTCGGTAGATTGCTATACAACACGACGTACTGGGATTTAACTTTAAAGTATTTCGGATGAACCAATTAGCTATGCGCTGAAGATCATCGTTTAATCTGCTTGCACAATCTTCAATCAGATCAATTGGCCTACTGAGGTAAAGTTGTACGTCGTCAGCATAAGGGCGGATTTTGGAATCTTCAACCACGTTAACAATGTCATTTATTTAGAGACTAAATAGTACAGGTCCAAGTATTGAGCCTTGAGCCACCCCTCGCGTTAAAGCTTTTTGAGTTTCACGAAATATTATCAGCTTTCACATGTTGACTTCGATGACACAAATAGTTTCTTATTAGCGAAATTGCAGATGAGGAAAACGAGAATATCTGTGATAGCTTCATCAGCTGCATTGTATGGTCAATAGAATCGAATGCTTTATTAAAGTCAAGTAATGTAAGAATTGTCAACTTATCTTTGTCCAATGCTTAATTTACAATTATTACGTTGCATTAAGCATTACCGTTTCACAGCTATGTTTTGGACGAAATCCAAACTCACAAGGTGACAAAAATTGGTTAGCATTAATATGTTAGAGTATACATAATTTTTTCCAGGAATTTATACAGGAAGCATAGTATACTGATTGCGCGGAAGTCACTTGGCTGAGGCGGAGCCGATTTCTTGGAAATGGGGATAAGAACAGCGCTCCTCCACATGCTGGGAAACGTAGAGGTTGTCAGACAAAAGTTGTAGATATGTGTTAAAACCCGTAATTTCTGGAGTTTAATAAGACGTGGGGGTAGTTTATCGGATCCAATAGCATTCGATTTTATTGCACCCAAGGCGCATATCTCCATTTCATCTACATTACGAAAACTGAAGCCCTCTAAGCTGGCTAGTATTAGCGAGCTAGGACATGATACTGTGGGATGTGTCAATATACCTACTGTAAAGTAATTGTTGAGTACATCAGCGTCCTGATTTACTATCGCGACGACACCACCATATACACCTAAGTTGTGGCGTAATAACTTCTTATAAGGAAGATTACAGTCTAATTGTTGTCTGTAATTGAGGACAACCTTATTTCGTAGTTTTTTATAGTTTTTATGTAATGCACCAGACCGAGACCTTTTCAATAAGTATTCACGTTCGCATAACATCAAGTATGTCGCGAGTTATCCAGGGACATCCTTTTGAAAAGACTCGTTTGGTTTAATCAAGCTGAGACGGTGTTCTAACATTAAAGAAAGTTTCAACGGCTGGACTAGGGTTAAGGGGCTACACCAGTGTAGACGGCGGAAAAATTTGTCCAGATTTAGGACTCGTTTTCTCGGAAACTATACATGATAATTAAAGTCTGTTTTTTTTAGTTGAAAGTGCTTGTTTTATGCTGTTTATTCACTTTTAGTGTTTTACAAAATAAAGATAGCCGAGTCGACTATGTGGGGTCAAAATGGAGCATGGAATCCATGACATCGCCGTCGGTTCCCACCCCTCTGTCACAACTGCTTATCTAAAAAAAAAACAATTATATTGCTATTAAAAGTAGAGTGTTTGTACAACTGAGTGACGATGGCCAATTTGTAAAATTGTAACTACAAAAAAGTTTGTGGCGCTCTATTCGAATATACTGTAATTTTGCCTAAAAATTGGATAGTTTTTGGTAATTTATTGAAAACTACGAATTTTTTTAAAAAAAGTGGGATCGTCACTCGGTTGATAAAAGTGTCCTGAGCAACTATGTGAATTTTCATGCAATTCTGTCGATCAGTTTTTGAGATATCGTTGGAACGGATTTCAAAAATTGTGTTTCGAGAAAAACGGCTTCAAAGTTTAAGTACCAGCTGTAAAGCGATGTAAAGCGCACGCCATGCGCGACAAAATTCTTTGTAACTCCACTATTTTTTGAAATATCGATCTGAAATTTTGAGGATATGTTCTTGACGGATTACTCTTATTAAATATTGAAACAAAAAATTTTGAAGCATCTACACTGGTGTAGCCCCTTGGCAGTTGACATCAATATCACCACACATAATTACATTGTGATATATAGGCCCTTATTCTGGTTCTCACGTCACATGTGAGGTGAGTCTACAGATTCGGTATTCTCGTTGTCACTTTGAGTGACTTCTTTCGGTCACCTACAATTTGATAGCGACTAAAATGGTCACTTGGATCGGCTTCAAGTGACAACGAGAATACCGTGACTCTCGGTATTTTTCATTCCGAGACACTAACAAAACTTTTCAATATTATTTGGCGATTCCTTTCCTGTTCGTCTTCATCATCAGTATCGCTGAACCACAGTTCATTTGAACTCATCTTTCAGTTCAATTTTGCAAATATTAACTTGTTTTGCCTCAAACAACTAAACTTTAAATGTCAAAACAATCGATACTCGAATTGCTCTCACGGCATAAATTCTCACGTCACGCGACAATGGGAATACCACATGTGACGTGAGGTGACACGACAGTGAGGTTTGTCACGGGCGTGAGGTGAGAACCGGAATAAGGCCCATAGTTACGTGTAGCATAACTGGATCTTTGAATTTCAAAGCTGCTTCAGTATCGAAACAACTTGGTGGGCACTGGGCAGTAAGCACCGATTAAGATGCACTTGTCCTGGCCAGAGCTCACTTCCGCACAAATATACTCTATTTTGTCTCCTGGGGCAGAATAACTAAGCACAGATGTTCGAAAAGAGCTATATACATACATACACTGCAACCCTTCCATCCATGCGATCTGTGCGATCATTACGAAAGGTGTTATAATTTGGCATTGAGACTGCTCGCGATGAGATGTTCTTGTTTAGCCAAGTTTCACATAAAATAACTGCATGAATTTTAGCACTCCGTCCATTCATACATCATCAATTGAAACCATTAAATTGCTTCATAAAGATATTAAGAAGCATTCCAACTTTTTCCAGCTGAGATACTCTGTTACCGGTCATCACAGAGTTATGCATGTTTGAACATGAGGTAGTCGATTTTTGGGTCATCTTCATGAGAAAAAAGTCATCCCAAATGGCCAAAAATTATTTTTTTGTTCCAAACTGTGGTCTATGCAGTCGATAAGTGGTTATTAAGTATGTGTGCAAAGTTTCAAGAAAATCGGTTGAGTAGTTTTTTCACAGTTTTACAACGCGCATTTCGTTTTTTTCAACGCAAAGTGCTGGAACGGCGGACTGTGGCAGCCGCCATTTTGTTTTTTAATGCATTATAATAATGAAAATGACAATTCTATACCTTTATAAATAAGCATACAAAATTTGAAATAGATGCCTTTCTTCGCTTTGTTTTTATAGCAATTTAAAAAAAACGTTCATTTTTGCCATTTCAACAGTAGAAAGACCCCTAAATGAGGCAGTTCTCAGATAATCTTTGGTTTAAAAGTTGTGATTCGCGCGGACTAAAGCAGATTTGCAGGAGCCTATGCCGACTCGCCTATTCACTAATCATTACAGTAAACTTTTTCCAGGGATCAAAGAGACATGTTTTTAACTTAAATTTCAAGTTTAGCTACAACAAGAAAGTGCCCAAAACCTCGCAACTCTTCACTGTTGAGTGGGTACAGAAAGGATTCGAGAGATGTTGCTTCACATAATCATGCATCTCTTTACATGGTGGATTTATCCTCCATGCAAATAAATACATAAATAAATAAACATAATCTAGGAAAATTTGCTCTTTCTGCGTCTAATCTTTTGCTTTTAAGAATAAGATGCTCTTCATTTTCAACTTCATTATATAGGTTGCAATTGTCATCCTCAACTTTCTTCCCCCATAGGAATGCATACGAACGACAGCGTAGCCAAAAAAATCTTCTTCTTGTTTTTTTTAAGAGGGGCCTTGCCGCAGAGACCTAGAGATCCTGGGTAAATGTACTTGCTCAACAACAGCATAAACAATTGTTAACGCCGCCACTGGCCAAGAAAACGGATTGAGAAACAGTAACCTCAACCCTTACACCGAAATCTGCTTTCGATAAAACTTCCTCCAACTCTCCTAATTCTGCTACTGCTCCGGTTTCTTCTTTAAACTCCAATTGGCAATTTTAGGCAATTGTATTCCCTAATTTCAATTTCCGTACCCCAATTAAATATCCTAACTATGTGAAATCTCATACCCTCAATCCTCCTAATCCTGATCAATTCGCACGCTCTATTCCTTCCTCCACCTCCATTCCTTCTTCCTCTTCCTCCTCGGACCAACAACCTTCCGGCTCGAGCTCATCTGCTCCGCCCCCTCAACTCACTCACTGTTCTGTTCCCTTCACCCCCGCCAGTACCTACGGCAACCTTCTTTTATTGACCCGCTTCTACCACCCGTTGTGAAGCTCACAATGTAATCTGCAGGGTCTACTGAAGGACGTTACCTTCTTTCCCGTCTGCGTGACATCCATTATCTCCTCAAATTGGTGAAACACCCTATTTTCCTTATAACAAAGTTCGGCTTAGGAAGTTTTTTTATTACTTGTTCTACTGGTACGTCGGACATGGAACGGATGAATGGGACACAAATTTGAGGTCATAGTTCAAAGTAATGTTTCTACCGGTATTTTCTATTAATAGGATACTATATTTTAACAAATGAAATTTAGCCTTATGTATAATAAATCATAACGAAATATATGTACACCTGGAAATAACTACTCACTCTGTCGCACAAAGGCAGCGCTTTGTATCTACCCAGCGGAAAATTTGGTCAGGCCTTCCCAGGGAAGCGGATATGGAATCAGTAAATTTTATGAGTGAAAAATATGTTGCTTCCCTGTTGATTCCGGGAAAGGCAGGTATGCATCACCGAATTGAGCTTGTTGGGAGCGAACCTTCTCGCTTTATTTTTAAGTCATAAAAGAAAACAAAACGAAGGAGCAATATGAAAGTATTTCAAAAGATTCCACTTGCATTCCATAGAAGCAAGCAGGGAGCAGTATGAGCCAGATTCCATGTGCATTCCGGTGAAGCTAGGTGGAAGCAGTAGAACAGCTTTTTTACTGCTTCCTCCTGCCACAGACAAATAACCTGTGTCTGTGCTCCTGCGGACATGCAATGTTAAAAAGAAATGGAGTGTCCAACGGAAGGGAATACATCCATGGCTTCCCAGGAGTTGCTTCCGTTTGCATCTTGAACTGCTTCTTTTCCCGCTGGGTAACTTCACTACCAATACTCAGATTCAAGATATTTATTGAGACTAATATATACACATCAATTTTTACAAAATGGAGGCATAAATTGCTTTAGCTAAAGTCTAGTTGCTGTTACAATATTACCAGACTTAAGGCATCACAAACACCTGCGAAAGGCAGTGTTAATTCTGTTCTACATCTGCATACCAGTGGTAAAACCATCATCAAAAGAAAAAACATGCTTGCTCCCGGCGTGTGTGCACATCAATCTCCTAGTGTGGGATTTTTCTCATCAGCCTATTCCAACAGCTTGTCCTTAATACTGGAACATCAGCAGTAAGCCCACCTACCTCCTCAGCACCCTACAGACAGGGCCAGGGCGCTAACATCGGCATAGAGATGTTGAACGCAGCAACCTCTGCCACTTCCACCCGTGCGCCACAACCACAACCCAAACGACCTTACTCAGAGAGCTCTCGGAGCGGACTTCAACCAATTCTCAGAACTGAATAGGACCAGACGTTTAAACTTCGACGATTGGCGGGAATTTTAAATTTGCACACAGGATACACAGGACGGATAAAAGTGAACAGAGTTTATCATTTTTTTTAAATTGCCGTTATTCGATTTATGATGAAATATGCAAAATACATTAATCAATGTATCATAGTTTGTAGTGAAATAGTAAGATGTACAATTAATTGGAAATAATTTAACATACAATTACTCAATTATGGGATTCGGGAGTTGGGACACGCCAAGGTACTGATGTTTTGAACATTTATTGTATTATTTTACAAACTTGCTTTTAAAAATATACATCGAAAATGGGTGAGCAGTTAAAAAGAGCATGGATCTTTTGGAATAAAACACATAAATTATTGGAATTTTCATTATACTTTTGCTCAGTGCCCTTGTGCATAAAAACAAGGGCCAATATCTGATAACCTCTGCATGCTGGCATTCTTTTGGCCGAGGTTCATTGACATTTTTAAGTTACTGAGTTGTTTGAGGATCATTAGTAAGCCTTACTCTGAAAAAAATAACTCCTTTGAAAAGTTTAAAGGGATTAAATCACAAAATCTAGATGTACCATCTGTTCCTCGTGAAATTATTCGATTATCAAATTTTATTTTCAAAAGATCGAGGTGGCTGTATGACGCGTAGCACTGTCTTGTTGCAACTACATACTCTCAACAATTCTTCCCATAAAAAGTTATTAAGAATTGCTCGATATCGGCCAGTATTCCACTTCACCCGACCATAAACCACACCAAATATAATAGTTACTTTCTCTGGGTGCATAGGTTTTCCCAATATTTGTAGTGCATTTGCTTCGCCAAAGATTCTAGTTTTATTTTGTGTTTTTTGCTAAAGCCTAATTGGCACGGCGTAATCTAGAGTCAGCTGGCTTCAATTCTTGAGTGAAGTTAGATGAAGATACTTAGGTGGACACACAAGGAGGAATCGTGAAACCCAGCCCCCCCTTACTGACTTGGTAAAAATTCCAAGATCGAATTATAACGAAGATAAATTTTGTTTGTTAACTTCGTTATTGGCCCATAGTTAGACTAACGCCATTGGTATGAAGATGAAGGAAGTTCCGAAGAGTAATAGGTTTTAAATCTCTTTCGTGAGTGACTGTGAGAGTAGAGTTAAGCACCACGCTGCACAGTGGGGCAGAATCCCAAAAAGCTGGCCAAAAATCAAATTTTTGAGTTGTATATATTCATCTATATACGTTCAGATCTTGTTTATGGATAGTCCTAGAACAAAATTCCGGACCGGGCAGGTACATACCTGCTCTAGGGTCGCCTCGACATCAGTCGACATTCAGCCTCCGTTCGGTACGCACGAAATAAGTGTACGCGTCGAAAAGTTCTTGCCTGTTTTGAAGTGCTGTGAAACTGAAGAAACTATTTCAATTGGAATTCGGCAAAATGGCATCACTTTCGGGAGGTATGTATAATAGAATATATGGTTATACACAGTTATTGCTCATTTTATGTTTGTAATTTTATTATAATATTATTATTGTTATTTAGATTTAAATCTAGATAATAGATCAAAGAGGCGAAAGACTCAAGAAGTACGTTCTACTTTATCTACAGAAGAATTGGCGTATGCTGCTCAAATGAGTTTAAGTTCTGGTCAAGTACATGCTGTTCAAGTTCTTAAAGATGTCACGTTAACAAGTCCAACAAGATATGTATATGCTGTTCGGTCACAAAATGAAGTACCTTTAAGTCCAGACGAAGCACTTTCTTTAATGATCGAGAAAGGAGAATCAAAGCGCTCTTATCAACTATCAAGAAATGCAGCTAGAGCACATAAATGCAAATTATACCCATCATTCCATGAAGTAGAAAAAGCAATAAATCGTTGTTATCCATCAGTTGTGTACACAAATGTTAGTGAGTCGTGCGCACAAATTAAACTACAGGCTTTACTTGATCATACCACATATAGAATTATACAACTTCAGGCTGATGTCATCGATACTCTAAATTCGGAAATTCTGCAAAAATTAGTACTTCATTGTAAATGGGGATGTGATGGAAGCAGCGGTCAAAGTGTTTATAAACAAAAATTTACTGAGGATGGAAAATCCGATGAAAGCTCTTTTTATACTTCTCTGGTACCTTTACAATTAATACACAACAATGGCGAGACGGATGAAGCAACTATTGTGTGGAAAAATCCTAGACCATCATCTCCTCGATTCTGCAGACCAATACGATTGCAGTTTGTACATGAAGATGTACAGTTAACACGGAAAGAAGGTATCGACATTGAAAAGCAGATTGTGGGTCTTGCACCATACGCTACTGAACAACATGGAAAATCCATTTCAGTAACTTATTGTATGTCGTTTACGATGATAGACGGTAAAGTCTGTAACGCAGTAACTTCTGCACAACGCTGCTTCTTGTGCAAAGCCACCTCTAAAGAATTTATTGACATCAACAACATAATAAAAATGGACATTACTACAGATAATTTAATATTTGGCATATCTTCATTCCATGCGTGGGGATTCGTTTTTTCGAGTGCTGTTTGCATTTGTCGTATAAGCTAACAACTAAAAAGTGGCAAGCTCGTCAAGAGGAAAAGAAAAAGAATGTGAAAATACGCAAGGAAGAAATACAGACTCAATTTAAGATAAAACTGGGGCTTATCGTTAATCGACCAAAGCCAGGATATGGCAGCTCAAATGATGGAAATACAGTACGCCGCTTTTTCGAAAATGCTGCCATATCTGCTGAAATAACAGGAGTCGATGAAAATTGAATACGCCGATTTCATGTTATTTTGCAGGTAATTTCGAGCGGGTATGATATAGACGATGAAAAATTCAAAGACTATTGTGTAAATACTGCCCGTTTATTCGTTGCTTTATATCCGTGGTATTACATGCCTACAACTGTACATAGAGTGTTGATCCACGGAGCACGGGCAACTTTCTGAAGACGCTCAAGAGTCACGCAATGAGGACATTAAAAACTTCAGATTACATCATTCAAGAAACTACTCTAGAGAATCGAATATTTTTTTTTTTTTTTTATTGGCGTTTATTTATTCTTACGTAAGGATTAGATCGTTAGCCCGATCTCTAGCTTACATTATTACAACTCTTAGATCTAATTGATTTAACTCCCGTAGCCAGTGCCTCCGTGAGTTATGTTACAGGTTTTGGATTGTATTTATAGGAATTTAATTACTGACGATCAATGATTTGTAGCGGGTCGGTTCGCTTGAGTCGGCGAAATTTTTCTTTGTACAGAATGTTTTTTGCTGTGATATTGGGGTGCTTGCGAAGTCTTTTGAAATACCTCTTGCACATTTTCTTTGCTTCGTCATGGACTGTTGCAATACCGGAGTCCCGTTGGATTATATTGTTGTTGACGTAACGAGGCGCCCCGAGCATTGCCCTGATTATTTTGGTTTGCATTCTCTGGATGATTGCGATGTTGGATTTTTTTGCCGAGCCCCATAACTGCAGTCCATAGGCCCATATTGGTTTCAGAATAGATTTGTATATGATTATTTTTGTATTTATATTTAGCTGAGATTTCCTATGTAGGAGCCAGTAGAGGTTGCGGTATACTTGTTTAATTTGTTCCTTCTTTTTCATTATATGTGTTTTCCAGGTTAGTTTTGAGTCTAGGTGAAGGCCGAGGTATTTAACCGTTTTGACTCTGGTTATTTCCTTGTTGTTTATAGTTACGGGTTTGCAGTTAGTTCTCCTGAGGGCGAAGGTAATTTGTTCTGTTTTGCTTTCATTGATTTTAATTTTCCAGGTTTTTGTCCACTCCATGACTTTGTCTGCTTGGGCTTGTAACTCTCTTATGGCGGTTGTTGGATTAGTATGGGTGAATAGGATAGCTGTATCATCTGCAAACGTGGTTGTTAAGAAATCCTGGTCCGTTGGTAGGTCCGCAGTGTAGATGAGGTATAAGAACGGGCCCATTACGCTGCCTTGAGGAACTCCTGCCTTTATTGGGTATGGGTTACTCATACTTCCTCTGTGTTTGACTATGAAGGAGCGGTCTTGGAGGTAACTGAACAGAATTTTGTGGAATCTTAGGGGCAAGTGCCGGGATATTTTATATTTGAGACCATGATGCCACACCTTGTCAAAGGCCTGCGCGACATCAATGAATAATCCTACGCAGAATTTCTTTTGGTCTAAGGCGTTGTTGATTTTGTTGACTAATTTGTGCACTTGCTCGATCGTGCTATGCTCGTTTCTGAACCCAAACTGGTGTTCGGGGATTAGATTATTCTCCATCAGGTGTGGGTGGATTTTGTCCAGCAGGAGTCTTTCAAATACTTTGGATAGGATTGGGAGCAGGCTAATGGGTCTGAAGGAAGAAACAAGGGTTTTATCCTTGCCAGGTTTGGGGATGAGTATAATTCTAGCGTCTTTCCATGTCCGTGGGAAGTAGTTGTTGCGAAGTATGGCATTAAATATCTGGAGAATAGCAATTTTTCCCGAGAGAGGGATTGTTTTCAAGAGTTTTCCGGTGATTAGATCGTGGCCAGGGGCTTTGTTGTTGTTTACTTCATGAATTTTTCTGTTTAGCTCGGAAAAGGTGAATTTTAGAGGTTTGATGTTTTTGTAGTTGAGTGTTAGGGTGGGAGGATCATGGGAGTGGTCGCTGATTTCATGGGGGGGTGAAGACTGCTGCTAGGTGCTTAGCAAATGCTTCTGCTTTTCTGTCATTATCGGCTATCCAGTTGCCTTCAGCGTCTCTAATTGGGGTCTCCGCTTGTATCGGTTTTTTGATTCTTTTGGTAGTCTTCCATACTGAGTAACTGGATTCGGCATAGTGGTCCAGGCCAGCTAGGAAGTCCTGAATTTTGTTGTTTTTATCGGCATTAAGTGCACGTTTGAGGTTTTTGGTAGCTTCATTTAGTGCGTTTTTGGCCTTTGGGGATCTTGTCTTTTGCCAATCAGTTTTCGCTTTTCTTTTCAGGCTTAGAAGTTCGAGTACTGATTTATTGTGCCGGTTAGGAATTCTATCGTCAGTAGTTGGTTGAGGGGGGGTTGCTTTCTCTGCACATTCCGTGACTGTGGATGTGAGATAGGTGAGGGCGTTATCAATATCTTCTTTGGTTTTAAGTTTGATCCGGTGGCAGAAGTTTGCGTTGAAGTATTTTTGAAATTGTTCCCAGTTAGTTCCGGAATTTGTTAGCCTGTTTTCTTTTACCGCGGATAGTGGGTTGCTACTTAGGTTTATGATTGTCGGGTTGTGATCAGAGGAGAGTTCATTAGTGGTTATGGCTCTTATTTTCGATGGGGTTATGTTTTTGGAGATACCGAAATCGATGATGTCCGGAATTTTCCTTCGATCCGTTGGCCAGTAAGTGGGAGATCCTCCTGAGAAGCAGTTTAAATTGTTTATGTATATTGACTTTAGGAGCTGCTTTCCTTTTGGATTGGTCAACCTAGATGCCCAGTGGGGGGATTTTGCGTTGAAATCCCCAGCTATTAAGAATCTGTGTCCAAGAGCGGAGAAAAGGTCGTTGAATTGGCAGCAGGATACAGCATGTTTGGGTGGGCAGTAGATTGATGCAATGCAGATGGGGCCATGATGGTTGAAAATATTAATAGCTGTGTAGTGGAGGTAGTGCCATTGTGGTCCAGCGATAGAATAGTGGTTGATCCTATTTCTGACTAGGATGGCAGTGCCACCTTGTGGCTTATCTTCTGGATGGTTGTTATTATATACTGTGTAGCCGCTTACCTTGAATTGGTTCTTGTTGGTCAGGTGGGTTTCCGAAAGTAGCATTATGTCGATTTTGTTGTCTTGTAGAAATATTTCTAGTTCATTTTTATGGTTGGCTATGCCGTTTGCATTCCATTGGGCGATTTTTAGCGCGTTCATGGTTTGACTAGTTTTGTCAATAGTTCTGTTTGTTTACTGAGCATTACTTGCATTTGGTGCATTGTGTTCGTCAGCTGTTGGATGTTCGTTGTTAGCGCTAGTAGAATCTGCAGTACCTCACTTTGTTGCTGGGTGTTCTCAGTTGGGTAATTGGCTTTTGCGGCGTCTGCGTATGACAGCTTTTTTGCGTTTGGATTATTAGAAATAGGTATAGTGTACGCGGGGAGGTAAGCCGTGGTCGTGGGGGCTCCCTGGGCAGAGCTTGCGGATACTGCAGTTGCTTTTAGAGATTGGGGTTTTTGCCTGGAATAGTTGCTTCGTTGGTTTATGGCAGTGAAAACTGGGCATCCTCTATAATTGGCTGTGTGATTGCCGTTGCAGTTTCCGCATTTTTTGGCTTCAGTGTTACTTTTGTCCTTGTCACATGCGCTGACTGGGTGTAGTCCTCCGCATGCTACGCAAACATTTGTTAGTTTGCAGTATGATTTAGTGTGCCCGAACTCCTGGCAGTTGCTGCATTGTACTAGTGTAGTTCTCTTGAATGGTTCTTCGACTGAGATTTTTCTGTTTAGTACATACCTAAGGTTGTAGATTGGGTGCGTTTTCCCTTTTGCAACCTTGCTGGCTTCAGGGGTAAGTTCGATTTTGAACATAGGTTGGGGATTTTTATATTTATTAAGTATATTATGTGCTGATTTTGCTTCGAATCCTTGTCCTTTGAGATCCGCCATGATTTCTTCTGGTTGAACGTTAGAGTCAATTCCTTTGATGATTACTCTGAGACCTTTGGCACTTTTGAGTTGGAATGTATAATATTTCTTGTTTTGGCTGTCGAGCCAATTAACGATCTGGGTGTAGTGTACCTCTTTTGCGGCTTGCACCTTAGTTTCCTTGATGTTGCCTCGAAGGAGGTCAACAATGTAGAAATTGTTTTCGCCGATGATTTTTTTTATTCCGTTAACTAGATTCGAGTCACTTTTTTGCCTGATATATATTGGTGGGGGCCTGTAGGATATTACGGAGGTGGAGGTTTCATTATTCATAAGGTTTGTTGGCGCATTGTCTAGTAGGGAGTAGTAGTTGTTGGATGATTCTTTATTTTCTTTGGAAATTTTTGCAGCTCTTTCGTTGATATTAGCCTGCGGGCTACGCTTCCTCTTTTCGGTGACTGTTATATATCTTTCCATCCCTGTTTGGATGGGGGGCTTTTTTGGTTCGCTTGCAGGAGTGGAATTGCCAGAGACAGTGTTCGTTGGTTCAATCATTGCGTTGTTACACGCTGGTGGTACAATTGGATCGGCGTCCATGGGTAGGATTCTTTTGGCTACTTTGTTTCCCTCATGAAAGGGGAACATTTGGATGCTGATCGGAATACGAGAAGATCATCGATGGTGAATATCACAGCCGAAAAACAGGAGCGCCGGAAAATAACAGCACCAAGGAAACAAAAACTCAACCGAAAAGCAAGTGAGCTCCAAGAACATCAAGGGCATGCAGCCGCCAGCTGATTTCGAGTGAGCGCAGGCGAGTAACACAGTGCATCGATCAATGCGACAGTTAGCAATGTACCGAAGGCGCAAAGGCCGTACCAGTTGCACTTGAATTGCAATAAAGTTTTCCACAAGATTGTGCCTAATCACAGGTAGTCCGATTAGATAATGTACATGATATGAGAATGCACTGCGATCAACAGAAGTTCAAAGTCACCGCTGCTAGTTTTAAAAATTAAAAACTTTCAAAAATTACCAGAAGCAAGACTCGGTAAGAGCAAAAGTCAAAACACGTCTGCACTACTGCACTGCTCACAAACTGATGAGAATCGAATATGAGAGGCATTTTTAAGAGGCTCTTAGTAACATCAGATCCATTTCTCTCGAGCATCAGAAAATTGCCCCAGAGACCGGCAAAATCTCTACATCAAGAAGCTATACAATTGTTAAAACAACCTGAAGTCACCAGACAAGAGACAAGGAACGATTTAAATACAAGTGGTTCAACATCAGAATCCGAATCGAATGATTCGAACATTGATGAATATGATATACATGATTTTTGTTACTAGGAGTAAATAAAGAATTACATAACATCCACATGACTTAATCTTTTACCACTTTACCTATATCAAGTTACTCCATAATAAATGCATAAATTTCACTTCATATTTTCAACGCATGAACAGTTTTGGCCGCCATTTTGAGTTTTGAAAATCTGATCTCAGATTCGTAATCAGCGATCCCAAAAACCTCCCGAGTAACCAGTTTCAGTCAAATTAATAGAAATTCGAATTTTTAGTCCGCAATATTGGAGCCGCCATTTTGAATTCTGAAAATCTGACCTCAGATTCGTAATCAGCGACGTCGAAAACCCTCATATAGGTATTTATTGGGATTTTTGGCCACGAAATCGGGACTTTGTCCCACTGTGCGCTGATGAGATCAGCTTAGTTCCTCTATTTGAGGAATTTAATAACAACCTAACATGTTTATTATTATTTGAGCTAAATAACATCACAATAACAATGTACATATCGCTTCCCGGATTGAAGTTGATGCAGCCAATTGTCGAATTAGCTTCCTAATAACACTAAGAATAGAGGAACAGGTTTAGGTCCGATTTCACCAAACTATTCGGACATTACCAAATCGGCTATTAAAATTAACATAGATGTTGAAGTGTTTTATGTTTCACCATGCAAAGTTAACAACTAGCGTTAAGTGAATTCCCCTCAATATTCTCAAATAATTCATTCCTCGTTCATTTAAAAAATTAAAATTAAATGTAACTAATATAATTCACATGCGCAATGCAAGTACAGGGAAGCGGCGGCGTTTCCGAACACCAAACAGGTGTTTTATTAATTTATGGGTCCCTACTGCCGATTTGAGATTCATTGTGAGGGACTTCCTCCGACTCTTCGTTACTTTTAGGACATCGTATTATATCTAAGGTTCCCAAAATCATGTTAATTTTCGAAAATAAAGTTATATGCAGCTTCCATGACTATAACGGGCCGTTAACGACTGCTCAGAGCGGCAATTAAATTTAATTACGCATTTAAACGCCCGTTAGTACGCCGTGAAACGCTCACTAACCTTAACAGGACGTTAAATAGTATTAATCGGACATTTACTAATTATCGGCGTATGGTGAAATCGGCCCTTAGCCTGTAATTTTGAAATTTTTGTTCGAGCGCTTTAATGAACCTGTTTAATAAAGCATAACGTACTCAACAAATAATTGAACCTTGCTGAACCTGTAAAACTTGGTAAACAGAAATAAAACAAACGTTTTTCTTCATATTTTATTTAATTAAATACTATACCGTATAGGTATATTACCTATAAAAACGCGATCAAAGAACGAAACCGTTTCAATTTTTCTTTATTAAAAAACATTTCACAAATCAAGCTATGAAAGATGAATATAGTTCAAATCTGCAATATATATGTCCCTGTTCTCATAACTTGATTTATACATATGTACTTACCCGCATAATATATTTTTTCACAAAATGAATCACAAATGATTCTTTTTGAGTTCGAATTTGTGAAAACTGGAAAAAAAGTGGCTAAGTGGAAGCAAGTAACTAAATAGAAAAATAGCAATAAGGTAATAGAAATAAAATTGAAAAATTAGCAAAATACGTTTTATTGGACATATACGAATTAAATAATTTTGAATTAAATAGTTTGTTTGTATTCTGCAATAAGTTATACTGATAAAATTTATGCAACCGGAAATGTTTGCTTGTTCCGTTGTGTGTAGGTACTTCATAATTCTACATAATGGCTAATAAATTCTTAGTTCTTTTCTTTCTTCATTAATATATAAATACTTGAAGGATAATACTCGATAATTTCTGTATAATTAAATTTCTCACATAACCAAGGCAATTCGAACAAAGTTTACTGCAGGTGTACTTTTTAAAAAAATTTACTTCATTCTCTGGTGCTTCCTAAAAAATTTATTGGTATCAGCTTTACGCATCAAATTTAAAGTCAGTTCCACATTAACTTCTTTAAATGAAATGAATCGAAAACAACTTACGAGTCAGACAGTTATAGGTTTTTGGAATATACTTTCACAACACCAATGTTTTTCAGAATTCTTTACAATTAGTGTTTTACAGAGAATTTGAGTACAATTTATAAATTTCTTTGCTTATTTGTTAATAATATTTGTAACTAAATCCTTTCTGATTGATTCCCGTTAGTGGAAGGAAATATATCAAACTTGGGTTAGCTTAAGGTAAAAAAAAATTATTAATCAGGTTTCCGTAGTGTTTTAGTTGAATTCCAATTATCTCGATAAGATATTTTGCAGCAATTTACATTGTGACCGTACATACGATTTGCGACCAGCATCCCTAATAATTATATGTATTTATGAAATTATGCATGTCCACACCTGGATATGAATGCAAAAGGTCCATTTCCGTGTTTGGATTTTCAATACGAGTTGGATTTTTTGTGCACTAATATATACCATTTCCTAATACATATAATAATAATATTTATTATAGTGACTTAAACCCCTTTTTGACAAAAAAACCTACATGAAATATCTGTTTAAATAATTATATATAATCTAATTGTTAGTAGTTTTAGAAGGTTCATCGGATCACGTACAGAAAGCTGTAGTAATGGTTCATTGGCGTTCGACACGAACTGCTTCAAAATTTCACAACCGAATAAGCGCTTGCATTTTCATGAGGAATTGTTACAAGCAATGAAAATCGGATCTGCTAAAGTAATGTTAAAAAAACCTAGGCCTATTACTCATATCTATTATGGTCATTGTAAATTTTTTATTATTACTGATAGAATTCTATATATGCCGCTGAACGGTGAACGCTTAAGCATTTGGAGAGCAACTGGAAATTAGAGAAGAACGTTTAAGGGGACATTCTTGTCAGAAAATTTAATTAATTGCTTAATCGATAGTATGAATCTTTAAAAATAACATGTTAAAATTTGAAACCGAAATCTTAAGCGGTTCAAAAGTTACAGGCAATTGAAGAGGCGTTCCTCCCGCCGCGCGGCCGTCTGAGCAGACGAGCCGGAGAGCAGGAGCGAGCTATGAAACGAGCGTGTGAATAGCGTTCGAATTTGTGGCCTCGAATTGATGAATGAATTTTATAAGGTAGGTATTTTTGATGTTTCTTTGTCTTCTTTTCGTTAGGAAAGGATCTAGGGGGACGGAAGGAAGGCATGAGAAAATCGTCGAGAAATCAAACTTTTTTTCAAGTCGAAACTTTAAGAGCTAGTTTCTAAAAACTTCTTTTTTGTCGACGGTGGCAGCTTTTCCAAAAAAACCGTGCATGCGATGTTTATGAAACTTGGCACACTTGGTCTTTATAAGTATATGCAAATAGTTGTGGAACAGATTTGTTTTTTTTTTAAGTTATAGCAAAAAAATCGCCGAAAAATGCACTTTTTTTCATTTGCCCGCCAAATTTTTTATTTTTTCGAATTTTGAAAAAGTGTTCCACCACTATTTGATAAATACATTTAAGATTAATAAACATTCGTCATTTTTCATTCCACATCACCATTAACGCTAAAAAACCTGCCACCTCACCACGGGGGTTACCGGTTCCGGAGTGACTCGAAAAAATTCCAGAATATAGTCTAATTATGAATAAAATTATAAAAAAAACCCGGTTTTGATATCTTTAATAGTTTCCTTAAAAAAAATCATAAAAATGAGCTATTTTTTGGGCCGATAAGCCAAAATGTCCCCTTAACGTTTCTTCTTTTAATTATAGGCTATGGCACGGGAATTTGTGATTATGCGACTCATTCTGGAGTGTATTCATGCCTTTTGGCAACAGCATGGATCTGTAATCCAATTTTTTTTTGTGACGACCATAACACTATCTTATGGGATGAGAATGATGGGCCATATTATGGAATGGTCTTCTATAAACGATTGGTAAATACGAAGTAATACCATCGTCAATTAATTAGATTATTAGAGCAGTTATGTTGTTGTTCGGCCAGCCCAAACAAACATCAATGGAGCTTGATGGGAATTCTTTCACCAGATATTGCACCCCCCGACTACTTTCTACTATTACTACATTCTTTCGTCAGATCAAAAACAGCTATTATTTTAGCTTTTTTTTTATAATTCATAAAAAACGTGACCTAATAATAAGAACTATGAAGTTCCTAATGTATTAGGATTAAATACTGGAAGACTCAATTTTTATTGGGAATTATTTGCAACCAACCAACTCATGTCGTATCACTGCAATTAACCGCAGAACTAAGCTAAGTTAACGTGCTAATGTTTCTTCTCAGGTAATGAATAAAGCGTGTAATTTTTGTAAGAATTATAACAATTGTTTTATGAATTTTTTAAATTATCTTCAGCATTTTTGCTTTCTATTTTACTGTACTATGTGTACTGAAAATTACAGTAATATAATATGGAGTCATTAGAGTTTAACAGTAAAATAATAGATGCAATTGTTACGTTATTCATAAATAATATAATTATATATATAATTTTGCCGCCCTTTTAAAGCTTTCTCAAAAAGCGAAACCAATAACGAAATTATGAACCATTTCTAAACTGTAGCTCGTGGAAAAAAATTAAGGGGACAAATTATAGCATTACTGAACAAACTATAAGATAAAATATAGTGTTCAGAAAAGGTTTGATTAAAGTCAGGATGATCGAGAAGATCATGGGATACCAGAATAGGCATATTAACAGTCACGTCGTTGAGCATCATATTTTTCATTGCTTGCAGAAATCTGTATAATAAGTACATATTGATATAAATACAAACTGTTGGTAGCGCAGTTAAAAATTTCAAAAAAACATCCAAAATAAGCAACAATGTGAATTTTTTCGAATAATGTCTATTGGGATTAGCTAAAAACATGATGATTAAAAAACTTTTCCCCACTTATTCGTGATAGGGATGTACGTTTTTTTTCTCCTAAGAATAGTGACATTCTCATGAGTATGATACAATGATATTTAGTGTGAAGTCACATCCTATCATCTTGTTTGAATGACAATTCTTTAGACGAATTTAATAATAACTAAAAATTAATAGCAGTTGAAGAGTTTGTAGATGATTAGTTGCTCAAAACTTGGATATGATATTAATTGATAACCAGAACTCACTTGATTCTTGTGAGTTCGACAGCCCTATTCTTGTATACGAAGGAATTCAAATCTGTTCGGAAGGTAGGAAACTTAAAGCAGACTGCTCATTTGCTCGCTCAGCTTGCTTTTAAATATCCTACGTTCGGACGGGTTTGAGTTTCATCGAATTCAAGAATATGACTACTAAAGTTATATCAAGTCTAACCAATACAAATGTCACATGCAATAGCTGCGTTCCATTGGGCTATATAAAGTACTCCCATTTTTAATTTATATATATAATAATATATTATATATTTATTTAATCATACAGCATGAAAAAGAAAATACTTCCAAGTACTTCTATTTGCTGGTAACTAATCAAGCCCTTACTGGCAAGTAGATGATTGGATTAGTTTTACCACATTTTTCTGCTATGGTTTTTGATATTGTTGAATGTAAAAAATCAGTCAAAACAACACAACGTGCGCGTCTATAGGCTTCCGTACCGAGACCGACATCATCAGCTCAGAATTACATTTTAATCCTATTACTATTTTTTAGTATGAACCTTTGTCGCTTTTTTTTTTAATTTGTTCACTTTTGTTATTTACTACAAAATAGCAAGCTGATACAACAATTATTGTTTTTTTTTAAACAAACGGTAAAAAAATGGGAACTAAACTTAACGGTTTTTTCGCATATTTCCAAACTTATAACAAGTTGCGCATAATAAGTTTCATTGAAAGTGTTATGTAAAGACTACATTCAGGAATATTTTTCAGTTATTCATTCTAATAATGGTGTTACCCGTAGAAATATAAACTAAGTACGGAACGGCTGTATCGTGTATAAGCCCTGCACATGAGCGACCACCTAAACATAGCTTCGCAAAGTACAGCAACAGCGTGTATGAGGGAGACTTAATAAGCATTATAGCTTGTCAGTGAATGGCAGCGTGTAAATAGATTATAATGAGGGCATAGATATTATGGCAGAAACTTAAAAAAATTTTGAATTCTAAGCCCCCCTTCTGATTATGTCTATATTACATTTACGCCTGCACTGCGCGACTAATACGAACACTGCCATTCTAACACATCAGGGAATGTGGTACGCTAAATTTGGCTTACAGCTGTTCCATGTTTAGTTTATATTTCCATGGTGTTACCATGTCAGTCAGTAATATGTATTACTATTTAAATCAATATTTAAAAAGAAGTTCTACAAATTAGGGAACTTCATTACATATCCGCGTTCGTTTACTTTGTATAAAGTTTTTAGTCAAAAGTAAGCGAACAAACCTATAATGCGATAAAGGAAAGCACAGCCAATAACATAAAATAGAAATGTGAAAATTGCACTTTGGTATCGTTAATAGGACCAGACGTTAAATAAGTCATTTGTGAGAGGTAGACAACAAATTGATTTGAAAATTGAAACACTTCTATAAGGTACAAATCTTAATTCCTACTAATTATCTCTTGCAAAGCCACACACCAAACACCTTATTCAGAGCCGGGCAAACTTTGACTTCATGGGAGCCGTATACCTGAGTGCATTTTGGGTCGCTCCATTAACGCAATGAGAAGGAGTGAGTAAGAAGTGAGAAGGAGGTAATCTGTGTCCTGTGTGTCGCACAAGTAATTTTTCACGACAGGAGTCTGCATTTTTCACTTGCACTTGCAGTAGCAATGAGGAGCTCAGAAATCTACCTGAGGAGCACTCGAGAGTCAAAAGAGCCTTATATGATGTTCACCCATTAATTTAATTGCATTTTAAAATATTCAAGAACTTTTCAAGTCTGCGCTACCTGCGTTCCTATACATTATCATTGCTAGGGGAGGTAGCATTGAGATGTTATGATAGTAGAGAGGCCGCACACAGTATTTAATTATCGCCTGCGAAATGTAGATAAAAATGCTGCTTTTGTATCTCACACTGTGCATGCTGTACGTGAGAAATTTTTGCCGACTATGGCTCTCTCTCTCTGTCTCTCTCTCTTAATTTCTTACAGGAATACGATGGTACTCGTTCGTTTCTGTTTTAGCTAATGGAAGATTTTTCTGGATGACATTGCATATGGGTTAGAGATTTACAGGAGTATAGTGTCCCTTCTTGTTAGATATTCTTTGCTTTCGTTTCATTCTGATACTATTCCTGAGTACTTTACACAGCTGAATGGAATGCAGCTATTATCTCATGAGAAAATTAAAGGTGTCTGGTAGCTTTCAAAATAAAAGTTTTGAATGCCTACGGCCAGTACGAAATTAGCTTCAGAAATTTGGCTGAAAGCTTGTTAAAGTATGTAGTTTAACTTACTATAATTTGCAAAAATTTTCTTCCTGAAATTCACCTCTTTCCAAAGTCTATACAGACTACATTTGATAGGTCCGTTTATTCAACTTATCCTTTGATTTTCCATTTTGTTTATGAAGCTGGGGACAAGTCTCACGACTCGTTTTTGAGCATATGCATGAAAAAACCCAAACCTTTCGCAGGATGAAGACCATATGATTGATGCGATTAATGTGTCAGTATACGTAGCATCAAACTGAGTTTATCCCAGCTGTATTAAAGTGATCTAATGCCACAATGATAAATATTTTATGAAAATTCCCTATTAGATTTCTAGATCTATTTGTTTCTTCGGGTTAGCGCAGAAACCAAAACTTTTAACAAACACTCCACAAAGCATAAAGAGAAATAAAATGGCCCAAGTTTGATATAAAAAGCGCTAATAAAAATAGGAAACAAATACGTTTTGGAAAAACTGCATTTTTATCAGAAAGGCTAATGTTGCAACGTACTCAAAAGTACCTCATATACTTAGATTTGAAAAGCTTAATAGCTTCACTTTTATTGAATACTCTAAGAAAAGTAAAGACAAAAGAGTCTTTCTTTAATCATATATTTGAATATCTTACTTTTAAAAAATTACATTATAAAACTTGACAGTAGCAGTAAAAATACCAACCAATATTTTTACAAGCAAAACTTAATTTCTCAATTAACGACAAAGTATCGCTCAAAAGCAGCTTTTATTTTTAATTAAATTTAATAATATCATTTCTTCAAATTTAAATTACTGAAAAGCAGCACATTGAAATAACTTTTACTTTTATGTGGAAAAACATTAAACAAGAAATGTTTTTGTGGACAGTTAAATTTAAATAATCTTAAGATTCTGATTGTTCAAATTTTTAATATAAAACCAAAGCGTCTGGCAAAAATGATAATTTATGTTGCTGCTGGCTTTTCATTTGTCTTTCGATTATCGTTTGCTTTTTCTTTTGCATTTGTATCACCTTTGTTTTTGTCCGACTCGGTCATGATTTTGTCAATATCCTGCAAAAAATATGCCAAAAAATGAAAGTATTGCAGGATTAACTATTCTCATTAGACTTTTATTTTATTTGCTTAAATTTTAATTCGATCTTTACGATGTGGTATTTAAAAAATAATAAAAATGCTTTCTGCTCTTTTGAACCTCATTCCGTAAAATATATCAGTTTCTATACTTTCACGTTAATGTTATAACTTTCTGCATAGCTTGGTTAAGTAAATACATTTTACACACACTCCTTAAACACCCAGAAATCTATTCAATTAATTTGTAATTGCAAATGTAAATTAATATTAACCCTCAATTCACATTCATTTTCTGAGGTTCCTATCGTAAATAAATTAAATTTGTTGTTAAAATAAGATGAATTATAATTAAATGCATAGACTGTTTCGAATGTGGTTATCTAAAATGTTTAATAAAATTATATATTTATATATTCATGAGTGAGAATCGTAATTGGAATCCAAATTGAGGGTTCGGGCAATATTAGTACATGCAGATATGCAGGTAGAAGATAATATACATATATATTGAAAAATAATTATTCAGTAAGTTATATGGATTAAATCAATTTATAATCTGAATAAAAGAAATACACTACTACACTGCGTTATCGCTTAAATACCTATCAAACTAGCCGCCTTTTTGTGTTTTAAGATCGAAAAATTGTTCAAGGTGCCTCTCCAATTTAGAGGTTGGTAAATATCAACATGTTTCACTGACAAAAAAGAAGCAACTAAGGCTCCGACTGAATTTTGATGGTTAAGGAAGAATTGAGTTCTTGCTTATTAAAAAAAAAATTTACGGCTTTTAAGTTTTTTCGAAAAAGTTTATATTAAAAAAAATCTAAACTAAGCACGGTAAGTAGACTAGTAACAAAAAAAAAAACATTTCGAAAGAAATTGTAAGAGGAAAAGACTAGCGGTAATTCCTGAATATCCTTATAGAATTTATAGAATATTATGTTAGAATAATCAAAAGGGTTTAAGCATTTAGCCTGTAGGGTAGAAAAATATTGTACAATATTCAAATAAATGCATTTAAAAAATAAAAAAAATGCCATTAGTGATCTGACCTCAAGTGTTTGATGTTAAGCTAGATTAAAATTCGACTATTTTATAAATTAATCCATGTAAACTCGACTCACTCCTTTCCTTGAATTTGATAATATTTTCTTCCAGTATTGCACACTTATGTAAGGCTATTTGTGGGGCAAAAACTAACAAAACAAGTTAGTGAGTTTCTTTTGTATTTCTTCTTCCGCCGTAAGAGCCAATGTATCAATTTCTAAATTTCAGACCACTTTGCCCTATAGTTGTGTGCCAGCACCGGACTAACCCAGCAAACCAAATGATTCACTTAAGATTCATAAAAGAATCAGTTCAGCGAACATTTCAATCGTTTACGATGGTTCCCGGTCATTTTTCTGAATGCAATTTCTCGACAAACCATTTCCCCGACGGCCTTTTTCCGAATGCACTTTTCCCGACAGAAGTTCCTGGTCACTTTCCCGAATGCAATTTTCCCGACAGGCTATGTTCACGAAAAAATAAATTTATAATTTACTACCTTGCCCGGACCCGGCGTGCCCGGTATACAATATGTACATATATTTAGTCCATCGAGTTATTATCATTTACATCTATTTATATCTATGTCTATGATACATAAAAATGAAAGTGTGTTTGCTTGTTTGTTACTCAATCACGCCTAAAGGTTGCTTCGTGGACTTCATTTTTTCACACAAGGTAGTACATATCCCAACGTAACATATAGGCTATTTGTTATTTTGATAATGCTCAAGGTTTCAAAATGGCGGCTCCAAGATGGCTACGGGTTAATTAAATTAGTCAAACTTCAAGGGATTTCCATGAAAATCATCACTAAGAGTTTTACGGGGTCGCTGAATTCAAATTTGCCGTCAAAATTTACAAATTTACAAATTTAAAATGGTGGATCCAATATGGCGTCCGAAAATTTTCAATTTTAAGCCATTTTTATGAAATTTAATCGTCTTTGGGGTCACAGAATTCAAATCGACCAAAATTCAAGATGGCGGACTCAAACGAATGCCGCAAAAAATTAAACTACTAGGAATTGCCCTGATAATCCGCACTGAGGGGTTTTCGGAGTCGTTGAATTCAAATCTGCCATCAAAATTTCAAATCAAAAATGGTGGATCCAATATGGCGACCGAACATCCTCAATGCAATTTTATGAAATTTAATGCGAAGACGTCTTTAGGGTTACAGAATTCAAGTCTACCAAAATGCAAGATGGTGGAACCAAAATGGCTACCAAAAAGTTAAACTTCAAGGGATAGCCCTGAAAAACCGCACTTGGGGGGTCGCTGAATTCAAATCTGCCATCACAATTTCCAAATTCAAAATAGCGGATCCAATTGCCCTGAAAATCCCCATTAGGATTGAAATTCAAAATGGCGGATCCAATATGGCGACCGAAATTCCTCAATTTGAAGCAAATCTAATGACATTTAATGTGCAAACGTCTTTGATGTTACAGTAATTAGAAATAACGTACACAATTCATCGTTCCAAAAAATACAAATAGTGACGCGCTTATGCTTAAAAATCTCACTGACTGACCACTCACTGGTGAGGGTACTTCAAAATCACTTCTACTACTATGTAGTTAGCTATGTTGCATTCAAATACCGAGTTGAAGAAAAGCTCCACGCAATACCTTTAAAGAAAATTTAACTCCACAGGAAAAATGAATATGTAGATGTAATAAGAAAAACTAAATAACCCTATAGATAATTAATGAAAGAATAACTCCATTTCTTGCAACTCTTATGCCACTTTTCAACAGTTTCAAATTATGTATAGCTTAACTTCAACTGATTGTGGAGTTGCTTCAATCGATTCCTCAAATATTGTCGCAGATTTGCCTTTACTGCTTAACCTCCAGATAGTAAAGTGTGATGACATGTAGCCTAAATATTTCCTCGAAAAAAACTCCAAATGTAGGTGAGAACTGCATCGAAATCTGTTCTGCGCGCGGTTCCAAAATTTATCGCAATTACAAAAAATTGTTCTTTACTTTTTTCCACCTCCTATATGAACTGAAAGCTGTTCTATGACATTGTCGGTTGAATCAAAAGCTTTTCGGGAAATGGTTTGAGGCTTTAATAGGCTGAAGCTCGCTAAACTTTTTGTCGGTTGGCTGTCGATTATTGTTAGAATTCTTACAGAATCACTTTTTACTAGGAGGTTGGAAAAACTGTATTATCTGTGACTTAACCGTATGACCATGCATGACTGCATTTACACTATCATGTATGATAGTGATTACAGCCGTGCGGCGAAACAGTGAAATTCGTAAACAACTTTGGTTTTACTCGCAATCTTTAATAGCTGCCTGAAAGTGTTCCGACCCTAATGGTTGGCTATAAATAATATTCATACATTCCTAACAAAATTTCAGTAATTTCACGATTTGTCCTGGAAGAAAATTTTCCCGCACAGGAAATTTATATATTTCAAGGTTGTAGGTATAATATGCACTTTCCCACACAGCTGTGTGCGTGTGCCGAACCACTCTTCACGCCAGGATTTTTTCATGAAACTTACACGGATGCAAGTAAACATTCTTGCCAATCAGTATGTTGATAGAAGCAAATTTTACATAAGCTACTATGTAATTGTAAAATTGCAATCAACTTGCCTAAAACTTTGCAATTATTAACACTATAAAATTACTTTTCCGCACGCATGAGGGATAAGTACCACTAAAACGCACGCCTTTGCGTGCGGCAAGTTGCTTATTTCCCACTGTGTGCTTTCGACAGTCAAAAAAAACACGCTGCAGAAAATAAAACACGCACCTCGGTACCCAAGACAAGAGATACGGAGATCCCTGTGTGCCGCACAAGTAATTTTTCACGTCAGGTGTATGCATTTCTCACTTGCACTTGCAGGAGCAATGAGGAGATGCAGAAATATTTCTCGCTTGCACTTGCAGTAGCGTAAAGGTTTCGTTACGACAAAATCTTTATTGCCAATGGTCCTTTTTATAAGTGTTTAGGATTGAAATTTTTGTCCTCAACAATTTCCAGGTAATCAGCAACATTCTTGAAATATGCACGCAGAACCTTCCTCATTACTTTGCTGCTATATTTCTTTATTTTCACTAAGCAAAACTCGTTACAAGCGATAGTCTTGTTGTAATTATTTCTTAAATTATTATTATTTCTGTTGTGGGGGGCCCTGCCCCCCCCCCCCCCCACCCCCTTTCCTTTTTCGCGCCCTTTCCTCGACCCCCCTCTTCCGACGGTCGCATGCCTCACTAGTGCGGAAAAATAGAATGTGCAACTCGGGCGGTGCGTAGCCGATTGCTTACGCTGCAGCTAAACGCACTCGCTTCGCTCGTGCGTTTATTGCTGCCAGCGTGCGCAATCGGCTACTTACCGCACTTGTTGCACAATATACTATTGCAATTGATTTTTGAATGCAAGTGCAAATAAATGAAAACTGCTTGTATTTTACCACTCTGAGCACGATTTCGTAGTTTTTTTTTATCTTCCTACTAACAATTAGTTTTGTGAATGCTGTAAAACCTTAACTACATCTATAGCAAATTATTCCCTTAATATAACGGTGATTTCCTACATCGAAATAGTAAAGTTAAACTCAGCGAAATCACAAACTGGTCTTTGAAATAGTGCTGGAATATGTACAATAAGTATTAGCCTAAATACTTTTCCATATATTTTTTCATATATCTAGTAGCTATACCTTCAAGTCATTAATTAAGAATTCTACTTTAATTTCTAAAACTTAACCACACTACACTAGCCCAATTGCATTTTATTTCAATTACGCAGATTCCTTCCAGCTGGAAAGTTTATATTATAGCCGAAATTACTGTGTTTTGATACCCATATTTTAAATTTTCATGTAAAAATCTACACAGTCACGTCACAGCTGTGAACTGTCAAACAAATGTCCAGCATACCTTGTTTTCTATACCGTGTGTAAACATCAGCGTTCATCTTTTAATGTAATCAGAGCATTGAAAATTTAGATGTGAAACAGAAAGTGATTTTCTTAGAGGATTTTACGATTTTTAAAGTGATATTTTTTCGACAGCGAATTAGCTTAATATAAATTGACCCGTTTTCATAACAATCCTTTGTATTAAGAATCTTCGGTGGCCATATTGGTTCCGCCATCTTTTATTTCCTTTTCGATAGTAGATACGAAATCTGCAATCTGTTAACCCCTTCGGCGTTTTTAAGGGGAGGTTATCAAATGTCCAATAAAAAAATTATGTGACATAACGTGTGTCACAACACGTGACATCATTTACCCCTGCGGAGTTTTTAAGAGGGATTATCAAACAGGCTCTACAATATAGTGCAATAAAAAAAAACTATATGGCATGACACGTGTCGACTACTGACGACACTTTTTTTTATTGTGCCATGTTGTAGTAGAGCATTTTCGATAACTCTCCCATTAAAAACCCCAAAAGAAAGAGAGCTCCGGAAGGCCTGGAAATGAGTGACATGACACGGAGAATATTTTTTTATTGTAGATCATGTATGAAACCCCCAATCAATTTTAAGACGGCGGCGGCGGTAATTTTTACGTAGCTACATACGCCAAAACCACCACGGCGACGGTTACGTCAGAATGAAATCTCTCTAACTCCTTATTATTAAGATATCATGTACCAAGATTATCGCCGGAAATGTTTGCAATGTTAGCTGTGAAAATGTGGCATTCGGTATTTCACAATTGCTGGTTTACATTACGAATGAATTTAACATCGAGTCTTAAATTTTATTGCCGCTGTTGATTTTTATCGAATTGAATTAATACGGGACAAAAGCCTAGATACGCAAACCTCCCCTAACAGAATAAATATAAAAAGACCAAGCTAGCTTTTCCCATAGAATATACCATAACCATCCCGCGTTAAACTTTACAATTGAAGACGAAATAAAGTTCAAAAGATCATCAGAAAGCCTCTGCATCAAAGTACGTTTTCAGCTGCAAAAATTTTATTCCTTTCATGCTCAAGATATCTTTCGCATTTCTTCTAAATACTGTTACTTGCTCCTTAAATTTTGACTGTCTATTCCAAAACAAAATAATGAGCAAAAACCAAGCGAGTAATTAGAAGAAATTAAAATAACTAAGAAGTCTGCTTGTCACCTGGAAGATTTACTTTACCTGTTCTGGATGCTTTCCAATGTACTCCAGGCGTGCAGCTTCGTACATCTTAACGAATTTGTCCCGTTGTACCTTGAACTCTGCAAAGAGTTTATCATCTTTATTACCTTTCAGCTTATTCTCAATGTCTTCTTTTTTCTTCTGTTCTGCCCGGATTTCATCGGTGACCCAGGGCTTGTCAAGTGGATACTGGTTCACGATTTCACTCAACGTCTTCTTTGTAGTTGTCGACTTTTTGTTTTTCATAGGCGGACCGACTATTGGTCTCTTCCTGTTGTTGTTGTTATTGTTCTTCAAGTTCTTTCTGTTGTTTATAATGGCTTTTCCTCGACGCATAGGTCCAGGCCCGCCCGGCATAGGACCGTTTCCTCGAGGCATCATTGGTCTTGGTGGAATGGGACCTCCAACGCGCATAGGAGGTCGTGGAGGGCCCATTGGTGGCGGAACTGGATATCCTGCCATTGGGGGTGGAATCATTGGTCTTGGTCCAAAGCGATTTGGAGGCATATTTGGTGGTGCTTGTGGTGGTGGCATTGGAGGACGCATTCCCATGGGTGGTGGCATGGGTCTTCCTATCCTGGGCATTGGTCCATTTCTAAAGTTTCTCCCGACGTGTGGTGGTGGTATTGGTGGTTGGTTAACCATCTGGCCTGGCGGCATGCGCCCGGGACCCCAACCATTGCCATTGTTCTGGTTTCTTGGCGGCATTGGCTTGTTTAGGTTATTAATATTTCGCCGCGGATACCGATGTTTCACCTGAGGCAGATTTATGTTCCCCTTTGTCGGGCTTGGCTGCCTTGGCGGTGGAGGTTCATTAAAATCTACATATCCAGGATTGTCTGGAATTTGGCTGGCGGTGAACATCGGATTCATTGGAGGACCACGTCCATTAAACGGGGCACCAACTACGCCATTCCTTGTAATTGGAGGTTTGAAACGTCTTCCATTATTTTGTGCAGGCGGTATTCGCCTTTTATTATTAGCTTGCTTTACAGACACCATATTTTATCTCTTGTAATTTCACAAAAACTACCAAACGAAAGCCACTTTCCCACAAAAAACAAAATGTCTCCCAATTCTGTGCAACCACCAGGAAGTTAGCGGCAAACGCTGTAAAAGTGAACTAGTGAACGTTGCTTTTTTTCTCCGCGAGGTGGAATATATGTATATAGAAAGAAAAAAGCTTACTTTAGAATCCTTAGATAAATAAGCAAATATGTAGTCATCGAAAAGCTTTCAGACAAATATTTTTTATTTTTAAAATAAAGGGCGCAAGAAAAGCATTTAAATTATTTAATATTGCTTCATGCGCGACAGAAACGTAGGCATGTATTAAATATATATAGGAATTATTAATTTAAGTTCATTTTCTGCACAAATTAGATCAAGCTAATTCAAATTCAAAATGTTCGCCAAAACATGCTACATCTGGCAATCCTGTAAGACGTTTGATATATTCCATATGATCAATTTGACATATTGATCCTTACCCCGGCGACCAACAATTTTCAATCTTCTCATTCTATTCTACGCCAGTGCTTAGAGGCCAGAAAGTCCGTGATAACTGACTTGGTGCTTGACAATCTTGGCATTAAATTCCTTGTTCTCTAAGATTTTGGTAAGAGTGTGGTTTTTGTGTAACAATTCTTCCTTTATTGTTCGAAATGAGTACTGTGCATCCGTTACTTCATCCTAAATTGGATAACTTTTCAATATTTGCTTCCTTTGGTGAACTGTTTGATACCAACGAGGAAGCTATGTCTTTCCTCGAAGATATTGGCTTAATACCTTCCCGTTCTTCAACTCCTCCATTTTGCTGCGGTAAACCGATGCGTGCCTTGGATTGCCATGAAAAGGAGTTGGGGTGGGTATGGGAATGTTCCCCAACGAAAGCAAGGAAAAAAAAACCTGCAAAGGGTTGCGGACAAACAAAAAATCCCAGTGCTGGCACATTTTTTGGTAGGATTTCGGGTAACCTCAGAATTTGTGAAGTCCTTGCATTAATAATTTGTTTCGTCTGTGGAATAAATGTCAGTCATGCATTTTTACATTTGCGGGCGTGGCGTCGTCAAAACGACGAAGACGGACCCAGTAGAAAAACGGTCTTAGATTACTTCAGCTACTGTCGGGAGGTAGCTGAAGTAATATCGTCACATACTGATTTCATAAACCAGTATTTAGTTCTAGGAGGTGAAGGTAAGGCGGTCCAGATTGACGAGATGTTTTTGACAAAACGGCAATACAACCTGGGCTGTGCTACCGAGCAGTCAACCTTTATTGTTTTCGGCCTTTACAGCAAGGAAAGTAAAATAGGATTATTTTATAGAGTTAATTCAAAGAGCAAGAAGGAACTCTGGCCATTCCTTAAAAAATATATTCACTACAACGCCTCTTGCTTATGTCCTGCTAGCGCAAAGAAGTACAAAGGAGTGAAGAAAAAGTGTTCACCTGACGTGACTCATTCAAAAACCAGCAATAAAAAGGGAGGACTTGTAAATGAAGACGATCACTGCATAATAAGTGACAATAAGAGCCAGAATAATTGGTTGAATAAAACAGTTTTGTGTCGGAGGACCCCGAAACTCTTTCACCAACATATGGCCCTCAATTTTTATAGAAAGCATTATTTATTGCGTCAGTACCGAGACTTTGGTTCTCAAATAATGCAGTTCCTCTTGCATGTAAAGGAAGTTTATCCTGGGTATACTGATGGTAAATTAAAGGAAGGATTGTCCCTTAAACCTATAGATCCGCCGACTCTAGAGTCTGAGGTAACAGGAGATGCTGGCCCTTCCGCATCAAAAATTCCCCGGCTTGAAGAAGAAACGCTATGTGATAATGAAATCGAAGAGAACATTGACAAAGATTTATCTCTGCAAGATGATTTACCAGAGAATTTCTTTTGAACATGTTTTGTTTGCATGTTCACACACTAGAGAGGGTTTGGAGTCGTAAAATACTTTGGAAGTGACGAACCAAGGGGTCCCTCTCTGGTGTGTATGGAATGCTTAGTAGACATTACCTCCACGTGGTGCATTCCGGGTAACGCTAAAATTGTCTACATACATTCATAACGTTTTAAGACGATGTATGTACACGTATTTTATTTAGTAAATGGCACGATTCTTGTTACTCAGGCCCCAATTTTTGGGAACGGGGTTCGAAACATTTTGCTGTGCTAATTAACTCCACGGGTAGTTTGTAAAAGGAAAATTAACTCCACGAGCAGTTTATAAAAGGGAAATTATAATATACAATAGAATTTTCCTAAAAGTTACGAACGTTAGGAGGCTCGCGAATTGCCCTATACCTCGAAAACGGGTCGAGATAGAATTTTTTCATTATTTTTCCGTTAATTAGCACATCAAAATGCAACAGTTTGTGAAAGGGAAATTATAATATATAATAGAATTTTCCCAAAAGTTACGAACCTTAGGTGGCTCGCGAATTGACCTATATCTCGAAAACGGGTCGAGATAGAATTTTTTCATTGGTTTTCCGTTAATTAGCACAGCAAAATGTTTCGAACCCCGTTCCCAAAAATTGGGGCCTGAATAACAAGAACCTCCCCTAGTAAATATTCCTCCTTTTTACCCGAGTACGAAAGAGAAGGGTTGAATGTACCTTCGCAACGCCAAAGTTAACCTAATATAAAGTCAGAAAGCAGAGGAGATTTCCGATTGTTTTCCATTAAGCACTTAAAGGGAGAAAAATAAAGTGGTAATATTTAATAATAAACAAAAAACCAAATTCTCTCAGAAGCTTTAAATTATAAAAAACAAAAAAATGCCCTGCGGAAAGTTATAATGGACAGAATGCGATGGAAATACTTACAAATTTTTGAAATACAAGATCTGAGAGCGAAGCAAGAGCTTTCATTCTCATTTCACTTTCCGCTTTTTAATTTCAACCAATCAGATAGATATTTCTCATTTTGTTGCTGTTATTTCCCATTGTAAATATCATGCTATTTGAACAGCACGTGGTTGCTTCCAATTATTCTCAGTTTGGTTGAAGATTTTAGGTTATCTAATGTTTACTTAAATGCCATATTGATTCATCATTCATTCATTCATCCTATGTGAGCGTTCATTCCCTGTGCTGTATACCAAACCGCCGTTCACAAGAATTTGGCCTTTCTGCCACTTCAATTTGACGAATTTTGCGTCGGGACTTGGGTCTGCAAGTTAAACCAAATTTTGCCAAAAAAACATCTTTAACATTTTTGGATGAATGGATATGTGAACAAGCAAAATTGTCGGGTTTGAGGCAAGAGCAATCCACACGAGATACGCCAGCACTAAATGTATCTCGAGAAAGTCACTGTTTGGTGGGCATTTTGGTCTGATGATTCCAGTTCGTACTTCTTTCAAAACGGAACTGGCATTGCCGTCAACGGCGAGCGCTACAGATTGATGGTGAGTAACTTCTTGTGGCCTAAACTGGATGACATGGATACCGACGACATGTGGTTCCAACAGGACGGCACTACGCGCCATACAGCGCATGCAACGATGGACATTTTGTACGAACGATTTGAGGGCATGGAAATCTCGCGCGCCATGCCTTTAGACTTCTTCCTTTGGGGCTATCTTAAATCACAGGTCTATGCGAATAAACCACAAACAATTGATGCCCTCAAAGTCAACACAACGAACGCCATCCAGCAAATTCAGCCAGATTTATGTGGCAAAGTCATCGAAAATTGAACCTCCCAAATACATACTACCAAGCAAAGCCGCGGCGGACATTTGAACGACGTTATATTCCATAATTAATGTCATAAAATAATCTTTCAAATAAACTAAAATTGGAGTGAATATCTCAAACACTTGTTTCATTTACATTTCAAAGTCCCTGTACATCTATGTGCAGATATCCTGTGTTGTCGAAAGCACATTCTATATCTAGGACGGCACATAAAGCTATTTTCTTCGATAGAAGGCCTTGCCCAATTTTTCTAACAAAACTATGTATAGCAACACCTGTTGATTTACCTTTAGCGTAGGCAAACTGCGTAAGTGGATCTGCATCGATTGCACCAGCTTGCACTTTTATAATATGAAGGTTTAGCAATATTTCCACTGTAGAAAAGAAGTTAAGTTGATCAGTCTAATGATATCAAATTTAAACAGCTTTAAGTGTGGAACGAGCGCGTTTGAATGTGTGGGTAAAGATAGAAGGATCGATTTAGTATATAAATGAATTTCTTACTAATATATATTCTTCAGGTTTTCTATTGCATGCTGGTTTTAGTGAGCCTAATTTCCGACTTTTCACATTATTGGAATAGGTGAATAGTTTCTCGGCTTATTGTTAGAGTCGTGAAGTGCGCCTTCTGTAAGTGTAATTTTCCCCATTGCTTAAATTATTATGTTACACGGTAAGGCAGCGCACACCTTGATAATGTAACCATTAGCCGCCACTGCCCAGCAGGAAATTGGAGATTGCGTGAAATAGTGTATCGATGATTTCGTGCATGACTAAGGTATGTATGCCAATTTTGAGGTCCTAGTTATGCTAACAGGAAGGCATAGGAGTTTGTTTGTTTGAAGTGAGCTGAAGTTTTATTGCGGTTTTGTTTTTTTCATGTTTCTCAGTAATCCAAATCTTCTCATTTTATATTTTTGTGATGACAACATAAATCTTAAAGGAGAAGGTTTGTTTTATTAATGGAATTAAGCAACACGCAGATGAAACAACGGGTCTGGCAAGTAAATCTATTGGTGGGTCGTCCTGAGCAAAACAATTACAAAGTGTGCATAACTGCTTATGGATTGTGCGCAGGTCATTAAATCATATGCCTTAGCTCAGGAGCGGAGGCTCCAGGATGGGGTTGTGAGTCCGCCTAACTGGCGACTGCATTGTTAAAATTGCCAAAGGTCCAAATTTTTAAACTTATGGGAAATCATTGTGTAGATATTTTAAGTATCAACTTAGCAGCGGCTCATCTTGCATAAATTAATTTTGTGCTTAGTAATATTAAAATTATCTGTGCAATGAGATATTTAAAAAATTATAAATGTTATTTGCGCTTCGTGAATATGATCCTAAAGGGGGCACACAACTGTGACGGGTAAAAGAAACATGAATTTTCGCGAACTTTTTGCACAGGTATTTAATTTGATGTTTAGGGATCGAATAGAGGAATATTTAGAGTATATATTCGACAATATGTCCACACATTTTTATTAATAAATAATAATCCGAGATAATGTGCATAACTTAATAAATTTTGTATATTTATAAATAAAAATGTGTGAACATATAGTCAAATAAATTCCGCTATCCGATCCTCAAACATTAAATTAAAACTGTGTAAAAAAATTCGCCTTTGTTTTGCCCGTCACAATTGTGTTCCCCCTTCATTGCACGAAATCACTAATTACATCACCACCAATGATTTCAGCGATGCTGTCGTATTGCATTCAATTCATCAATTCAGAGACTTCGAAGAAAGCATCAATAAAAAAAACATTGATGAATATTTGCATTCCATAGGAATGCAAAAAAGGATTAGCATACATGACCCCTTAGATTCCGTGGTCATGTGGAAAGACATAGACGTCTTTCCAATGACATCGCCGTGAGAAATTTCATCTATGTTGGAATGGGTATACATGCCCTTTTATTGATAACTTCTTCGATGCCGGCATGAGTAAATTTCCTGCTGGGTGATGTGAGTGGATGCGTGCGTATAGGTGTGTATTACTATATGATCAATTTGGAGATAATTTCCAAGTACATTCCTTAAACGGCCATATCAGAAAAGATACTTCCCACACTGGAAAAAGTTATATGGGAGAGAACCCTAAAATACAAAAGATTTAATAAATATGCAAATTAACTCAAGTTAATTGAAATTCAAAATTCCCGCCAAAAATTACAAATTTTCCCCAAGAAATTCATTTGGTACTTCTAAATTACTTTGTCTATACACGACACACTCGACACGCCAGACACGTCTGACACGATGCCACACGATACACGACTCGTGTAAATAGGCACAGCCTAAGGATAATATTCGCACTGAAGAGGGCTTAAAGGAGTTTTAAGTAAAACTGCATTTGTTTTGTACATTTGAAATAATTTCGTATATTTACATAAATCATATTTAATTTAAGAATAATCATTTCTTGCCATTCTATGCAAATAACACTTGCTTGGCTAGGGCTGTTGCGCCTTCGCTTTTCATATTTCCTAAGAAGTTAAAAAAAATCATCGTTTCATATTTGATTACAACTCACAGTCTCGCAGTACTTAAAAACATTTGAAACACACATGCTATCACATTCATTACAAAAAATTGATTTCAGTAGAAGTGTAAAGAAAATAATTACATCTTGGAAAAAAACGTTCACAAAATAAAAATCGGCTCCATTATCCGAACAGAGCTGCGCCCATACTTTAAGGTAAATTGTAATATTCATTAAAATAATTAGGTGTGTCTGCTTGTTTTTAAAAACTGAGGTAAAAAATTATTAAGTCTAGTACCCGATGGGGCTTTAAAACATTCGAATCATATAAAAATTTCTAAGTTCCTAGTTCTTATATTTTGTTTTTTAAATTTTTAACGAATTTTCAGTTCACTTAATCTATTTTCCGAAAAGAAACAGTTATTTCTCATTTAATGTAAATTGTGTGTTTTTTTTTGTTTCAGTGAATTTCTTACAAAATTGACCCAATTGCAACAACTTATTCGGAAGGCTTCACTACGAGAAACATTCATTGTTTGGTTGATTATTTATTCCTTTTTAGTACGCAAACATTTTTTTGTTACAAGTTGAAATAGTCGAAAAGGGAAACGAAATATAAACCTTTAGTTCATGTTCAAGAGCGGAAACAAAGATCTTTTCATATTATTTGGTTTGGAGATTAAGAGAGATAATATCTTGTAAGAAGTTTTGCAAATTTAAATTTCATACAATTTCCCCCAGTGATGATAGAAAATACTAAAATTATGGCATTATTACAAGTCTATTTCGGATCAACTTTGAGTGTATCGATAAGGCCTTTATGTTTTACTGGATGTTGCCTGTTGATATTAAAGCAAGCAGCTGTACTCGAAAAATAGTTTTATTTTTCGAACAATATTTTTTTTCTTATAAGGAATATACATATAAGCGCCTGCAATTAATCAAACTCAGCTGGAAATATTAGCTTTTACGAGTTTCTGCACATAATAGGATATACAGATTTAACATGTTCTGATACTACTGAATACATATTGAGTCCACTTCTAGTCTAATCGACTTCTACGACTATCGTGGGAGTCGATTGTCATCGATATTATATACTTTTAAAATCTACCGCCCATTCGACTTATTTCTCGTTGGCTCGTTTTAAGGGCTTTATTACGAGACTTTATCTCCGATTGACTTTGAGTCGAATCGCATTCAAGTCGATGACCGGTGCCGTGAGAGTTGATTGCTTTTGTAGACTAGTGAAATCGACCACAAATTCTCTCGTGATTGGTTTCTCATGGACTTTTTTTTCTAAAGATATATCGAAATTTCGAATAAACATCGATTTTATAACACGATTACCTGAAATGTATGCTTTTAACATTAGAACTACCAACCACTCAAAATTACTTATTACACTTACACACTTATTGTACAATTTACTAAAACTAAATCTCTAATTTTGTCTTACTCTTCATGACTTTAATTAATGTTGGGGTCACCATTGCACTGCTTAGCAGTTCTAGTGTTATACAGTAACTCCGTTTAGAGAGTCTCCTGTTTTACGCGATATCATAACTTGCCGGATATACTTGAAAAAATTGGAGTTGATTTTGATGGTTGAAAATTTATTTCGGGCCGATTCGAATTCTATCAATGAGAATCGATTGTCATGGATATTTTTTCCTTGTAGACGTATACAATCTACCGCCAATTCAACTGTTTCGCGTCGGCTTGTTTTAACAGTTTTATCGCGAGAGTCAATTCCACTTTGAGTCTAATTGAATTCAAGGCGATAATCGATATCGTGACTGGTTTTCGATTGCTTTAATAGTCTTGCAAAGTCTATTCTTTCGTGACTTGTTTCTTGTCGGCTTATTTTAATAAATATCGGAAGCATAATTAAACATCGAAATAAAAATTTTACATCCATTACGTGATATTATGATTTTCCGAATAGACTTGGAAAAACTCGAGTCGATTTAATCGACTCTCGCTTAATTTAATAATGTAGATTCGCAACAAGCCAAAGTTGCTTCTGCATGGCATTCAGATATATTTCACTAAATATTAAATTGAATTTGCATGTCGAACGGGATTAAACACTCTTTGAATGGTACAGAACGGATGGCATACATACTCCAATGAGATGCCTAACATTCGCTTGTCATTAAACATATCAAAATATTCGCGGTAGCCACTACGACGAAATTTTGTTTTTTAGATCTCAAATAAACTTCGAAAGGATGTGAAATATTAGGGGAGAGATTTTCGTCGCCTATAATTAATGTAATTTTTTTTAATTTCTTCGGGAGATATGATAGTTGAATTTCCTTTATACATATTATATATATGAGGGGATAGCACTGTTCAGAATCTTTGATTCAGTTACAATATTCCAGTCTCATTTCTATCATAGTTATCAAAGATATTTCCAGAAAGTGAAAAAAAGTAGAATACATTTAATTACTTAATTAAATCGTGAGCCCATGACTGGAGAGGAAGAAGTGTCCTTTAGTTTGTTTTAGTTTGTGTCCAACTGGATATTTTTTCCTTGTAGACGTATACAATCTACCGCCAATTCAACTGTTTCGCGTCGGCTTGTTTTAACAGTTTTATCGCGAGAGTCAATTCCACTTTGAGTCTAATTGAATTCAAGGCGATAATCGATATCGTGACTGGTTTTCGATTGCTTTAATAGTCTTGCAAAGTCTATTCTTTCGTGACTTGTTTCTTGTCGGCTTATTTTAATAAATATCGGAAGCATAATTAAACATCGAAAAAAAAATTTTACATCCATTACGTGATATTATGATTTTCCGAATAGACTTGGAAAAACTCGAGTCGATTTAATCGACTCTCGCTTAATTTAATAATGTAGATTCGCAACAAGCCAAAGTTGCTTCTGCATGGCATTCAGATATATTTCACTAAATATTAAATTGAATTTGCATGTCGAACGGGATTAAACACTCTTTGAATGGTACAGAACGGATGGCATACATACTCCAATGAGATGCCTAACATTCGCTTGTCATTAAACATATCAAAATATTCGCGGTAGCCACTACGACGAAATTTTGTTTTTTAGATCTCAAATAAACTTCGAAAGGATGTGAAATATTAGGGGAGAGATTTTCGTCGCCTATAATTAATGTAATTTTTTTTAATTTCTTCGGGAGATATTGAATGATTGATAGTTGAATTTCCTTTATACATATTATATATATGAGGGGATAGCACTGTTCAGAATCTTTGATTCAGTTACAATATTCCAGTCTCATTTCTATCATAGTTATCAAAGATATTTCCAGAAAGTGAAAAAAAGTAGAATACATTTAATTACTTAATTAAATCGTGAGCCCATGACTGGAGAGGAAGAAGTGTCCTTTAGTTTGTACAACAATAAGGCACGTTTAGACAAATCCTATTTTACCACAGGCCAAGGTCGTTAGAAATTTTGTTTGTCAGTTGTTAGATCACGATGGAAACTTTTTTGTTTTATAGTTTGTTTGGATTAAAAATCAAAAATCAACTTTGATTTGCTTTCACGGTCTCACTTTGGGAGATATTTTATCTCCAATCAAAGCTTTTAGTTATTATAAAAAATAGAATTACTTTTTGAACTCCACATAAATTAAAATTTTGTTCCTATTTTTGAAAAAAAAAATAAAAATAAAAAAATAAAGGGGGTCATTGTATGGACAAAATTATATTTTATTTACTTTTTTTTTCATGGCGATTGCGCAGAAAGAATGGACTTTGCTTTAAATTAAGACGAAGCCCTATCTAAAAATCTACCCACAATGATTGTTTCTCGTACTTACCCGGTTCGTTTCGAATAAGTGTCTTTTATTGTATTAAGTTTAATTTAGATGTAACTTTACGAAACTTCGTTACTTTATTGGTTTATTCTAGTTCATAATAAATTTACACTAGTTAATTTTAAATTTTAATATTTCTTAAATTTCATATCGACTAAAACGCTTAAAATTACAAATTTAACGTCACTAACAACAGTTCATTTTTTCATTGTTTATTTGGTATATTTGGTGAATTCAGTTAATTCCTATACAAAAAAACTTTAGATGCGCACTAAAATTAGTGCTATAAGATTCGCTTAAACACTTTTAACTACTCTTTGTGTCGTTCATAGAATGAGCTTCATCGATTGATGGATATAAGAACTCTATCCCTAGTTGGGTTTGTGTTGTCATCTCGCTTTCGTTTTTTATTAAACTCTTAGTTGAAAA
Organism: Neoitamus cyanurus; assembly: GCA_947538895.1. Lineage (NCBI taxonomy): Eukaryota > Metazoa > Arthropoda > Insecta > Diptera > Asilidae > Neoitamus > Neoitamus cyanurus. The sequence continues at coordinate 9,570,034 of OX384547.1, forward strand.
TTTTGTTTAGAATAATAGGCAATAAAAAAAAAACACTTTCAAAAACCCTAGTTTACCTTATAAATTATTCTCAACTGTTTAAAAAATATATCTTGCAAGTTTCAAATAATGTTTACACCTTTTATGCGTTTCTATTGGAATGTGCTTGAAATGTATGCGATTTTGAATGATTGTGTCTTTGCCAAAAAACGCCTAATAATGATGTCACGCAAGGGTTAGTTTTAATGTTGAATGAGTAGTTTTGTGGAATTTTTTTTATATCGCAGTTAATGGTGCTTGCACAAGTTTTCCGTTTTGAGTCCGCTTTAATTTTTAATTATTTAAAATGTATCAATCAATAACTTAGCAACGTCATTTGCAATAAATTTGTTTGTTTGTTTAATTACGAAATAAATTATTGCTGAGGCACAAGTTACAATGATGATCACGAAAAGACATGTAATGAGGCATTCATGATTTTTTTTTAGAAGCATGTGACTATGAGGTATTTAATCATATATATGTAATAAGGTTTTTACAGGAGCCCAAAATATACACCCAACTTTTTTAACACAGTTTCGAAGTAATAGAGTCCATTATTGTGTTGTTGTCTTTTTAGAAAACTATGATAGATAAAAAAAAAACTATAAAAGTTGTAGAACGAAAAAGGAAGAAATCTGTTAATAATTTTGGATGCCGTTGAGTGACATTAGATTACAAATTACAAGCCAAATTTAACTATATTAGAAATTGGTAATTTAGTAAAGCCAAACGACATTACTAAAAATATGAAGTATCTTTTACACCGAAGTACCTAAAAATTTCAAGAGTTGCCAAGAGTTGCACATCAAACTGTTTTTACTTCCCTTTTGTATAGACTTTTAGCTTACTCTTTAGAGAGTTCACTACTACTATTTGTTCTATTTAACAAAGAATTATTGATTTTGTAGAATTTTTTATTCGGCAGTTTCGAACATTTTTTGGAAAACAAAACTCCCAAAAAGTAACACAGTTAAAATTTCATTACTTGTTTTACATGGTTCGAAGTAAACGTAGTTCTTTATACCATCTTAAGGTAAGAGTCCTCATGTACGTTTTACTGTAATATGCTTTCAAGTGAAATTTAGTGGAAGTGTACATGCGTGAATTTAGTTTTTTCTTAGTGTTTGTACTGATACTTATTTATGTACAGAGCTTCCAACTCCAAATTCCACTCGAAACTAAAACCACACTTGCAAAATTCAATTCAATTTAGCTTAGTTACACTTCTCACTTATATATGAGTGGAAGTGTAGACTATAAAGTATATACACATTTGAGTGTAGAGAGAAATATTTGTCTCTATGTGTATATTTATAAATATCATCAAGTGTAACTCTACCCTTTCACTAAAAAAAAAGGGTATAAGTGGACTACCTTTACACAGTAATTGCGTAAAATGGAAAATATCCCCAATTTGACTGCAGGAAACGTATCTGTTTTAAGAAATTTATCTACTGTGATAAAAAGGGTTTGTATATTATAAGTCTGTGATATTCTATGGAAGTGCAATGTCACTTTTTTATATAAAAATATGGATCAAAAGAATTCTAGGAGTAAATTGCTCAAGATTTGGCAGTATGTGTTTAATCCGGAAATACTAGTTTCTGCAAAAAAGTTATACTTTAAGTTATGGCCCATGGTATCTTTTATTATCAATCCCCTAAACGTATTATGAACAAAATTGTAAAACCAAGCTGCTTCTTCTTAAAATCCGAAAAGTGACGTATCCACAAATGTCCTCCATTCTGCGGAAGAAATTAATTAACATTTATCTATCTCACTAATTCATAAATTAGCTGCGGAAAGTACTGTTTTCCGTGAAAAATTGTTTGCGTATTCATTCGTTTTGAAACTAAAGGAATGTTTCTACAAAGCTTTATCAAAATCCAAAAAAAAATCAAGAACTTGACGCCCAAAATCGTGAGGTATGGGGGCCGGCTGGTTTTATTATCGAATTAAATTTGTAGCTCTACTAAATTTCATCACGTATTTGGTATCCCAGACATTAGAATCCTCCAAAATTTACTATCATGGGTTGATAAATTGAGTCTAGATTGGGTCGAGTTTTCTACCTGTGTATTTGAGCATTTGGAGTTGATACGTCTATCCTGATCCATCGTATATCCTAATCCTATGATTATCCTTCAGCTCTTCGGAATGAAACGCGAAAAATTAACGAAAAGCTTAAATAAGCCTTGATTGAGGAGATGAAGGCGCATCTTATTTGCACTTCAGAGTAGACTTAAGATTATTGTCTGGATATACGATTATCACACAGAACATGGTATATGCGTGGTATAATGACGTAATTGTAGAATAATTAACAAATGTAACTACTCTGTGGAAAGAAGAAATTGCTGAAGAAGTTAAGATACTTCAAAAGTTTTTTTATTTGAAACCTATGACGGCGTTGACTAGGGATTGATTTAATCAAAGTGGATAAAATATAAACATAAAATAATATTCCTTTATAAAGTCTACAATACTTAAAATAGGTCCTTTCACTCGGGTGACATTTGTCAATGACATTTATTATATTTTATTTGAAACAAAAATTTTTCCCACATCAAAGGAAGGTGTTAATAATTTTTGTAAATAAAAATCAAATGAATTTTAGTCCACCATTGTGGATCCACAATCGAACGATCAGAGATCAGCGACCGCGATCTAATGACAGATCTGATAAAGATGGAATGATATTTTGTGTTGTGAGTCTGCAAACTTTAATTTGTAAATTCTGGGATCAGATTTATAAATTATATAATTGGAATCGTCATTTTGAATTTTATAATTTTTGTTTAAAATTCCTAATAGACGACCTCAAAAACCTTTATGTACTGTGTGCAGTGCACTTTATGAACAGCCCATTAGTACTGTGAGCTATTATTAATACGGCCAACACAATTTCGTTCATATACCGGTTGGATTATGCTTTAAGTGTTTGAACAGTGTGGATTTTTTATTGCTGAGGAAGTTTTAAACTCTGAGTGTTTACATCAACTTACCCGTGCAGTTTTTTTTTAAATCAGCCGTGTATTATGTAAAAATATGTTAATTTATGGAAACTATCCAATTTTATGCTATGAAACTTTGTATTATAAAATTGAAGAAAGAAAATAAAATAAAATGAATGCAGAACTCTCGGAAAATCCATTAAAATAACTTGATAAGTAAATTGGACATAGGTTATTAACTTTTCGATATTATCTATTTGAAACACGTCGCTGGTGGCGCAATCGATGTACTTATGGCATTGAACGCAGGAATGTATTGTTCCGGAGATTGATGACATTATTCACATTTTCCTAAATTAAAACACGCCTTTAAATGCCCCAGTTTGCTCGTCGATCACTTTCATTGTTTTTTTTTCTGTGATGTGAAATAACTAACATTGAATTATGTTATGAGTAATACAAGATTCTATCTGTTCTACTAAAGCTTGGACTAGAATGACGAACCTTTTCAAAAATGTAATATCATTTCAAATGTTCTCAATCGTTTGGAGCTGTCAACCATAGTAATGTGAAACCAATTCTCAACTAAACTTAACATCATTACTGTCGACCTAATCTTTGGTTAATTTATAATTTTAATTAATACATCCTTAATTGTCCCTATTCTTAATTGGTCTCTAAAACATAGATGTATAAATAAAGCAGTCTGTATTATTGTGAAGCATTCCTTTGCTCAAAATACTTAGAGGTAGCACAAAATTCACTTCAAAATTAAATTCGCCTAAAAGAACCATCTTGAAAAGGTAATCAATAACGTTAATTATGTTTATCATCGTGTAGACGTAAATAAACATATAACCTTGAAATTGAGGGATTTATATGAATGCAAACTCTTGGCATTAATATGGGTAAATTAAATGTAAAATGCCTATGGAGATATTAACAAACAATTATTCTATTACATGCAGTGTACCATTTATCAGTCTTCTACTAGCTGGCTTTATTTGTTTTGATTTATAGTGGGATCTATTGTGATTATAATTTTAAGTTTAGATAATCCCAGCGGGAAAAGAAGCAGTCCAAGATGCAAACGGAAGCAACTCCTGGAAAGCCATGGATGCATTCCCTTCCGTTGGACACTCGTTTTAAGTCAAAGATCAAGGTAACGGACAGGTCAAAATACGCAAAAAAACACTCAATACAACGCAAAACCAAAAACGCATATTACTGCACAAAAAGATCAAACAGGAATGAGCAAGATTTCGTTTTGTTTTCTTTTATGACTTAAAAACAAAGCGAGAAATTTCCCGCTGGGATTTGAAGTTCCAAAATGGCTGTGTGTTGATACCTATCCACTATTGTAATTTAAAAGGAATCCAAGAATAAATCAGTTATGAAATAAAGATGTGAGCACAGTAAGTACTCCTTACTTGAATACTCGTTACTTGTAATAGATTCGTTTTAACAATTACTTAATGCTTAAAAGTATTTGTTACTAGATATCTAGATTCGTTTCGTCACAAAATGAATTTATGAATTTCGAAAGTGATATTTCAAACCAGACAATTCCAAAAAAAGTAACGAATAAAAAGTTACACGTACTTAAAATTAAGGAAATTGCGAATTATGTGTGCTCAAAATTCTTAGTGTATCTTCAAAACAGATTCCATTATGAATTGAAAGTACACCAACGCCCTCTTCCGAATTTGAATTGTTTACTTCAAGATCGTGAAAGCGACAGAGGTGAGTACGAATATAAAAAAAAAACTTTGGATTTCCTTTTTTTTATGTAGCTCTATTTTAACCTAGTAAAAAAATCAAACAGCTTTTCGATAGAGTGGCCCTTAATGCTTTCTCTGTACTTCTACAAATACCCAGCAAAAATTTACTCCACGGGGAAAAGTTACCGATGTTTCCTCATATCATATCGTTCATAAGAGAAAACGAGACAAGGAACCAGGAAAGGAAGCTCGACGGTGTCTTTCTTTGACGGGCACATGTGTTAGCCCAACACATTAGTTATTCTTTGTTTTTTCTGAAAACAAAATTACGACATTTGCGTACTAAAAACAGATTTGACTGAACTGAGCTCTTGATGGTAATCTACACCAAACCGCCAAATGTAAACATTTGTGATAAAAATGACGAAAAAATGTCAGTCGCAGATGAGTGAATTAAATTAAATCCTTCCCTCGGTTGGTAGTACCAGCATACTTATTTCAAATTAAATTAAAGACGGGGAAGTTTACCGATTGTTTGCTTTTCAACCAAGGAATGCATCAAATTTGTGAACATTTTTGGAGCTCTGGAGTATCCCAGCTTCTGCAATCTGGATACTCTTGACTTGAACAAGGATGCTGAAGCGGCTGACTATTGGTTCGAATGTGAAAAAGGCCACCGTTAAAGGGCGAGCCGCCAAATTGCCAAATTCAAGGCTGACTACATTGCCTAAATCAAAAAACAAGCAGGTAACCGGACAAAACAAATCATTGTCTCTACCTAAAGTTTGTCCGTAGTTAATTTTAGTGAGGATCCGCTACCTATCCGGCGGTTGTTAGATCTCAATGAAGCCTGATTACGACTCTACGGATTGATCCCTGGCTGGTGCAGAAAACCGACGAAAACGAGTTCGCAATAAGTCCGGTTGTGAAAGCTCGTAATACCATTGACACACTATGCGCGACATTTAGAATTTCCACTCTTTTCGCAATTTCGATCTACATTTCAAGTCAATTTTAAAATGAAGCTGTTCGTACTCAATTTCGCGAAATTGAGAAATTTAGTAGGCAAACTGAAAAGCGAAATTGATTTTGCTGCAACCTTGATTATCTTGTTCCTCTCTTCCCAAACTTTTTTAAATTTATTTTGCGCTTACAGTAAAGTCTCCTATACATCAATATATCTGTTATGTTTTTTTTTAAATTTTAAATTTGGATTTTGGAATCCATTTCCTCCGCTTTCTGGGGGTCGCGAAATTGAGATTGAAATTCGATATTTTAGCCATAGTGTGTCAATGGTATAAGAGTAAATAGATCGAATTAGTAATAGATAATAATAAATGTGAACCCTCAAAGCGAGAAATAGAAAGCTGGAAAATCGACTTTAAAATTCATTTTTATATTAGCTGCGTATTTTTCTTGGGGCCAGAGTAAGAAAATTTTACATTGAATAGGAACTAATTAGTAATTGCCTGAAGAAACTATTTTAAATTTTGAGAAAATTGCATCTATTTTCCATGGTTTTGTCTCAGGTAAACTTAAACAATTAATCAAAAAAAAAAACCAGTTCAAAATATGAAGTTTTGCATGAGATAAAATCATGAAAATTTGATTTGCTATCCTCAAAGTTGTTAGTCATAGGCAACTGCTAAAAAGTTCCTAAATATTCAATGTAAAATTTTCTGACTATGAATCCGATGAAAAAAACAACTATTGTGTTTGCACTTGGAATTCACGTTTACTTTTCCACGTAAACTCCACCTTACGCCTTACGTCTTTGCCGTAAAATCAACGTTGCTTTTTCCACGCAAAATTGTGGTAGAGTTTTCCCTGTGGAGTTGACTTGAAAAACCCGTCAACTTATACAGAACTGCCCTCGGACACCGGTATACGAAATTCTACTCTTTTTCAACGTAAAGTTACGTTCCATTTCCACGCAGATTCCACAAGCTTTTGTTGCTAGTTAATATAATTCGCTTCAACACCGTAGACATATTCTGAAGCCTTAGTGCCTTGGCTCATCGAGTCGACTGAAAATTGATAATCACAATAGGCCCTAATGCTCGGTTGCTTGCATAAAAGACAATCTGGGAATGCGACAACACTTAAACTTGCTTATTACAATTTATTAAAAAGTGGAACGTTGAAGTCATATTTTTCGTTTGCCTGAATATACTAAATAAATAGGACAATTAAAAAATAGTAATCTCGTAGTATGTAACTACTGACGGAATGTGCAAGCACCATTGTGTGGAAAGATCTAAGAAGTGATAAACGCGCTTAAAATGCCCGATTGCGTTCCGAGTGTCGATCAATGGATACTGACTATTTATAATTGTTGAAAAGATCCTGTATATTTGTTCCTATTGTTGGCTATTGCATCGGTGACGTCACAAAAACTACATTTTTATGACGTCTCCAAAAATCATACCTTGAAAGTCTTTTCGCGGCGATGGCGTTGATGTGATCCGACAACAATCCCATTGGAATGTTGCTGCTGTAACTGTGTCCGATGTTGCTGTTGTTTCACACCACCATCTCCTCTGCCATCAAACGAACCCGATGACATCGTCGAGTTTTGATGTTGCTTGCTGGATGCAAGGGAACGTTTTGACTTAGACGATGCCTGGGTTGTTGAAACGGTTGTTGATGTTGCAGAGGAGGCTGATGTGACAATAACAAGTGCGGGACAGCGCCGGACGATATCAACGCTACCGCCGCAGCAAGCACACTCCTACAATTCTGTAACGGAATAGAGGTCGCTATTGGCATGGGTGCCGCCCCGTTTAAGCGAGCGGTAGTATACATTCGAGCTCTGCTGTTGGTCATAGTTGTTCTTATTGCTAGAGGTTTGGTGTTGTTGTTGTTGCTGCTGCTGCTGCTGGTGGTGGCTGCTTTGACTTGACGGGTAGCTGGGGAGGTTGTTGTTCTGCTGGTGCGAGTGATGGTGTGATGATGAAGTAACGGTTGATGGGTGTCGTTGGTGTTGCGCTGATGAAGACATCGTTTGGTAGCCCTGCTTTGATGCAGCTAAATTCGATTTGTATTGCTCCACATATGGAATGCCGCTCGATTGTTGCGATGAAGACAGCTTGTTATTGTCGAATTGCTTACTTGATTTCTCTACTTGGTTCATGTTCTGACCCCGCTCGTACCCGAAGGTGCTATGTGTAGAGGACTGGTGACGTGAGAGACTCGACGACTTCATTGGAAGAGTTTGTGTGTTTGATTGGCGGGACGAGCGTGATGATTGCTGATCTTCTTTGTGTCGATTCTTGGGTGGAAGGGACGGTGGAATCACTTTCACAGAGGTAGAACCATCAGACGAGGAACGTCCAACATCTCGCAGTTGATAGCCAGTGCTGTGCTGCCCACTTTGGGACTTCGAAGGCCTCTGCAGCGACCGGTACTGGTTCAAGTTCGAAACACAGAGAGGCTGTTGGAGGTTCTTTGATATTTCGGGAACTTTGACAACAGGCTGGGGTATCTCTGGCAGTGGTTGATTCAAAATTGAGATGCTACCCTTGGGCTGTTTCCCTGAAGACGATCGATAACTAGAGGTTTCGATGCTGTACACAGACGGCTGATGCTGTTGTTGTGAATGCTGCTGTTGTGAATGCTGTTGTTGTGCATGCTGATGAAGTTGCTGATGCTGTTGTTGTTGATGCTGCTGGTATTGTTGCGCTTGTTGTTGATGGTGTTGTTGTTGCTGATGTTGAAGCTGTTGTAGCTGTTGCATCTGTTGTTGCTGTTGCTGGTGTTGGTGTTGTTGCTGCTGCTGCTGCTGTAGTTGCTGTTGTTGTGCGAACAATTGTTGTTGATTTTGCTGTTTCGCTTCAGCTTCTTTCTTGGCAGCTGTAGAGCTACCAACTCCTGTAGTTCCTGGAATATCTGTAAAGGTATTAATAGTGGTCTTCTTATATGGCAGAGTTGAGCAATCTGATTGGTTGCAATAATCTTTCGAAACAGTTGCGATACTCGGCGTTTTTGCACTTTTCAGGTTTGGACTAGGGCTTGCACCTTTTATCGTCAATGATCCACCATATCGTCCTCCATGCCGGAGTGTTGCACATTTATTTGCTGTCGCCGCAGCTAAAACATTCAAATTGTTATTTCCCCGTATAGCCTTCGGTCCAATGCTTATGTATTTCGGGTCGAAACGATTGAATCCGTTGTTAGTAACATCACGTGGATCTTTATCCGATTTTTCTGTCTCAGCATCCAATTTACATATGGGATATGCGGTCGAAGATTTTGGTAGAGTAGAGGATTGATTTGTTGTTGAGCTGCCTGCAGTTAAAGTGCAGGCAGGCGATTCTCAGTAAAAGTCGTTTGATTCTAAAGTCTTGCATTGTTTGCTGAGAGTGGCATATTTACCATTGTTTGGTCCGGATAGGAGTGAAGGCTGCTGGGACGGCAACCGACCAAGAGTGTGGTGCCCCGAACTTCTGAAAGGAAATGCGAAGTTTTAATAAGTTTTATAGGTATGTCATTTTCAATAACTTTAACAAGAAACTAGCAAATGTGATAAACATTTGTGGAGTAAAATTAATTAACTTCAAGCAGTAACGCAAGATGTTCTCTAAACCGTGTCAAGTATCTAGTAGATTTATGGTATTGTGACGAATGAGAAAATAAAATTGTGAAAGTACATACACCCTTTCAGATATACATAGGTACTGAAATTTAAATTTTTTTTTACAAATGATGCAGCGAATAAGTTAAACTAACACCCAAGTTAATATTATACTTGGGTCATAAGATATTTTGGTGCCTAATGTGAAATCACAAGACAATTTAAAAAAAAACATTACAAATAAACAGAGTATGAAGAAAAAAATCGCATTAAAAAAAGCACTTTTGAGGAAAAGGCGTTTAAAGTTTCTAATTTGAAATGTGGTAATTGATTGGTAAATAAGATGAAAAGAAAACTAAAAAATTTAGATATGATGAATTGCTTGCATTTGACACCACAATCTTATCTACAGAAAATTTGCTGAAATTTTATGAATGTTTCCGCCTGGGGAAAGGACATTTTATCACTTTATAAGGTACGCGAACCTGTTTTGGCGCAGTTTTTTTTTTTTTTTATAAAAAAATGCAGTACTCAAAGCTCTATAAAACTTTACGCAAAGGGGTTCGCGTATATTAGGCCTGTTCGTGTATACTAGGTCTGTTCGCGTACTTTTGTTTAAACAATTTGTTTGGTAAAAACTTGATACAGCGTGAGGGTAAATGTATCAAAACTTAACGAACGCGATTATGTAATGAATATTTCTATAATTTGTAGAACTTCCTTTTAAAGATTGATACACATATTACTAATTGAAAAATAGAAAAACTTACAGAACAGTGTACTGTAACAGTTTATTTTATTATATCCAATTAAAAATAGCTGTTACTCCTGTTACAGCCGTCAATTGCTTGTATCTGGACAGCATAATTTTACACACAGAAAATTTTGTTGGGTAAGAACTTCATGAATTTCTCCGCCTGAGGAAAGGAAATATTCCCAGCTCACAAAATATAGTATGCGAACTAGTTTTGGTGTAAAGTTTCATAAATTTTTAAAAAAAACTTTGAGTACACGAATAGACGTTTTTGTAAACTGGGGGTTTTTACCCAACAAATTTTCTGTCGGTTGGATTGTGTCGCCAAATGGAAGCAATTGAAAGCTATAACAGTATTTTCTTGTTGGACATAATGGAGGAAAATATTACAATAGAGTGTTCTCAATGGAGACAGCGGGTTACTTTTAGTACATTTACTCCCACTCTGTATAAATTTTTTGCCAGAAAAATTGTTCAGTCAAAAGTACGTGAACAGACCTAAGATAACCCCTAAAGTGACATAAACAAACCTAAAATTCCTACCAAGAGGTTAGTTAATGTACTTTTGACTAAACAATTTCTGTGGTAAAAACTTTATACAGAGTAGGGGTAAATGCACTAAAAGTAAATGAACGCGGATAGGTATGTAATAATGGTTTTCTAATTTGTATGACTTATTTTTAAAGATTGTTATACATATTACCTAAGCCGAAAACACAAAATTTCAACCACCCTGCCCCCACAACACCACAAAATCCTCTATAGTTATCTGTAAGATCGCTCATTCCTAGTGAAGTACAAGGACAGCCTGAGCAAAGCATATCCAATCAGAGCAGGTGTCCCTCAAGGCAGCGAGCTGGGCCCAGTCCTATACCTGATCTTCACAGCAGACCTCCCAACAAATAAATACTTTACAACCACACGAGGGAACTCCAAGAACAAACCAACAAAATTCTTGAGTGGACCAAAAAATGGAAAATTAAAATCTACGAAACAAAAACTGAGCAAATTACTTTCTCGCTCAGAAAGATCGAATGCAAACCAGTAACCATCAATGGGAAAAGAGTAAATCTGGTAAAATCTGTAAAATACCTGGGAATGCATCTTCACAAGAAACTAACTTGAAAAACGCACATACTGAAAAAGAAAGAACAACTTAAAATAAGTTTCAGAAATCTGTCATGGCTTCTCCATAGAAAATCAAAACTGAACTTGAGCACGAAAATAACAATCTATAAGTCCATACTCAAGCCAATATGGGCATACGGATTGCAGCTGTGGGGCTCTGCTAAAGCGACATATATCGCAATAATTCAACGCATGCAGACCAAAATAATAAGGTCGATACTCAATGCCCCGCGCTATGTCAACAATAAAATCATACAGCGCGACACAAAAACAAGTCCAGGCAAATCGAAGCAAGAAAACTCTGCATGAAATACGTGAGTAGATTACGCAAACACCCCAATAAGTCAGCGAGAAACATTCTGACCACAGGAAAATTTAGTCGACTAAAGCGAATCGACCCCCTTCAGCTGGCCTCATAACTGGTATAAAATGTACCCCAAAAGAAAAAAGCCCAAACATAGCCATGGGAACAACCCGGACGAAACAAGTTGACAACACGGGCGAGGTAATTAACTCAATCATTATCAGCCCAGTAGATGTGGTGCCAACGAGGATAGAGACCATCCTGCTAGTACTGACATCGCTTCTAGGAGTGTCCTTACTCTACCAGTTCTACAAGGATTTCAAGCGCAGCCTAAAGAAGAAATACAACGTCTCCAGCAGCTGTTGACCACGTCGGGACTGAGATAACCCAGCCAACTGGATCATACCGGGACTCCACAAAATAAGGATACCGCAACCTATAATCTTCCGGGAGCACTGGCCTCAGGAGAAGAAACTTAACTACCTAGAATTAAGAGTCGCAATAAAATAAGCTAGAGGTCAATCAATGACCTAATCCTTATGTAAATAAACCTATATATGCTAATATAAAAAAAAAAAGTTATACATATTACTGATTAGAAAAACACCTTGGAGAACACTCTACTGTAATATATTGCTCCATTATGACCAGCTAAAAAATGTTGTTATAACTTTCAATTGCAACAAGGTAAAAAACTTATGCATTTCTCCGCCTGAGGAAAGCAAATTTCCCCAGTTCACAAAAGTACGCGAACGCGTTTTGGAATAAAGATGTATTTTGTGTATTTAGCTCTTAGTCAAGTCTAAGAAGGGTTCATAATGTATGGTTTTCCGAATGAGATTTTCAAATTGGAAATGGTTGGGGGTGTGACTCTGAGTATAAGTTTAAGTAAGGCGCGACATGTAGCCGTTTGTTGTTTGTAGTTACATTTTCATCGAACAGTAATAGCGTTTTATATACAAAATTATTAAATTATGATCTTAAGCTCGTTTCCTAACAGCCTGTCTCAATTAGACAACGGCTGCGTTCAACCTGCCACTGCTTTAGTGAGCCGGCTCACTTTGCAATCAGCTGTTAAATTGACCTGCTCAGTTTCAGCTCAGTGACTACGTATACACGATATCCAAAGTCGAGACACGACCTTGGCCTACCGTAGCCCAAAGCCACGATTTTCTTTACCGTATAAGCAGGCAAGTCCCGACTTTGGGCTAGCCCCGATTGAATTGGGTCTAGGTCTGATATTAATTTCCTAGCCCATTTTTTTTTTTTTTTTTTTTTTTTTTCAAAATGGTTAGATGGGTTGATTTTGAACAGCGAATCTGAAACAGATTCCTCAGATAAGAATTACTGTACTAATCTCAGATGTCAATATCTAACAACCCATCATGTATAAATGTCAGAAGAACTGAGCTGAGTCAACTGAGAACAGAACTAGCTGGCTCAGGTAACTCAGTTCTGGCTCAGAAAAGACTAGCGACGCCATCCAGAAAAAGAGGGACATTAGGAGTGAGAAAAACGGTGCAACTCAGTGAGCAACTCAATCCCAGTTCTGCATTGGGATTCCCTAACGATTTAGAGATTAGAGTTAGAAAGTCGGAATTCTCTAAGCATTTTAGAGAAATGTACTAGAACATCGGACAAGAAATCACATTTATGCGTGACAAATGACTGCGATAGTGAAAGTTTTTTGCTAATATCTCGGAGACAACTGGACTTATGATAAAAATAGTACATTACTTTCTTATAGTGGATAACATTCTCAATTTTTCTTATTCAAAAATTGTTCCTAATGATTAATATTTTCGGGTTTATCAAAGTTTCCGGCACGATTCTTGTATCCTTGGCCCCGCTTTTTGGGAACGGTGTTCGAAACATTTTGCTGTGCTTTGCACTCCTTTGTAAAAGGAAAATTAACTCCACCGGCAGTTTGTAAAAGGGAAATTATAATAATATATAATAATAGAATTTTCCTAAAAGTTAAAGTTTTCCCAATTAAAGTGGCTCGGCAAGTATTAACTATTTTGCCCTATATCTCGAAAACAGGTCGAGATAGAATTTGTTCATTATTTTTTCGTTAATTAATTAGCACAGCAAAATGTTTCGAACCCCGTTCCCAAAAATTGGGACCCCGTTCCCAAAAAGCCGGGCCAAGGAAACAAGAATCTCCCCAAGTTTCCTATTATTGGGTTTGTTAATTATTTCGGTAACAACTAAAAACAGTCATTATAAATTTTGTAGAGTAGAGCATCAAATCTAAGTATCAATAATATATAAATAAGAAAGAACTATAAACAGAAAACTTAGATAAGCCATAATACCGAAAATGTTAATTAAAAAAAATATTCCGAACAAAAAAAAATTATTAATCGGCTTACTCATTCGTTCCATCATTTATTTTAACAAAAGAGACCGGTAGTGTCTAATCATTGGTTCCAGAAGTGCACTTTCTATTTTCAATATAAATTGCTGAAATTCAACGAATTGAAAACCCAGACACCAAAATGTGAAATTATGAGGCATGGAAAAATTCTAAATATTTGTTGATGTTTTTATTACGCAGCACGGTGAACTTTTCCTAGTATACTGCATCGCCCCATTATATACAAAAACGGAATACAAACCGAGGCAAACGCAACGAAGCATTCCCAATTACTCAGTGTTTTAAAACTTTTGTGGTGCGGAAAATTTTAGCGCTTCTTCAATCGTGCGCTGCGCATTGCACACAGATCAAAAGTTTCGCCATCAAAAAGTTTAAATTTAATTATGAACTGTTCCAGGGAAAATGGACTCATGAAAATAGTACTGTCATCTCTTGTAGTTTGCACAAATTTAACAAAATCTCGTTCTTTATTGGCCGAAAATGCCAATATGTAAATTTTGGAAGTTCAACTATTACGATCCAGCGCCAACTTAAAAGTTCCTGTAAACTTTGATGACATCCCATCAAACTAAAAATGCTACCGAATTTCTCCTCCTTCCCGGTGCGCGTCATTAATAATTCATGAAGTCGATTCGCAAGTAAATTGGAGTAAATGGATGGCACGGCAATTATATCTCCTAAACGGCAGTAAATAGGCTGCGGGAATTGCTTAAATTCGCTTCGTTTGAAAATTGCTTTCTAAACTTTAAGAGCAATTTAAGTCATTTAGTCGTAGTATAATTTCCCATAAAATTTGCGGAAATTTGCTCGAAATATTTCCAGTTACGTAACATTGAGTTAGCCAAACTGTAGAACTTTTATTTAAATTAAATTGAATAATTACTCCTGCGGTGTGGAGACGCTTTACAAATATTAGAGCAGCACTTTTTAAACGTACATATAATCCAAAACAATTGCACTAGAGAGTTGTGATTTGAATAGCCGATAAACAGAAGTTTTCCCTGAGTCCTCCAAGCATCATTTTAGCGCCTCGAACTGAAGGTTTTTTTTTTTTTTTATTAGAGCTTTATTTGATAAATTACATAAGGATCAGGTCGGTGCTCGACCTCGAACTTATAATATTGCGACTCTTAGACCTAGTTCTTCTTCTGTCCTCTTGCGGCCAGTGCCATTAAGAGATTTTGGGCTCGTAGGTTACTTTTAGGTTTGCTTCCTTAGATGTTGCTGCCGGGTATGCTCGGTCCTCCTGTGTATCTTTTCTTCATGCTGCGCCTATAATCTTTGTACAGCTGGTACAATAGAGACACTCCCACCAAAGACGTGAGCACGATGAGGATTGTTTCGATCCGAATACTATGCCCACTGGGTTGATGGTAATGGAGTTAATCACTTCGTATTGTCGACCTGCTTGGTTTGTGTGGTACCCATTTTTGATTGCTGTTTATCACTGCATGCTTTTATATTACCGATCGTTGTGTCTGCGAGGCAATTTTTAAAGGGTCATTCCTTTTTAGCCTACTAAACTTGTTGGCATGTAGAACCTGCTTCGCTGTTTTATTCGGATGTTTGTGCAGTCTTTTAATGTAATTGTTGCAGAATTTTTTCGCTTCGTCCAGCACAGAGTTGATATTAGTGTCGCGTTGAATTATTTTATTATTGACGTATCTGGGTGCCCCAAGAATTGACCTGATAATTTTTGTTTGCATCCGTTGAATTTTTGCGATATTAGTTGTTTTCGCAGAGCTCCAAAGTTGAAGTCCGTACGACCATATCGGTTTCAGGATGGCTTTGTATATTACTATTTTCGTGCTGATATTCAATTTAGATTTTTTATGGAGCAGCCAGGAGAGGTTACGGAATCCCATTTTAAGCTGCTCTTTCTTTTTTCCTATGTGTGTTTTCCATGTTAACTTCTTGTCAAGGTGTATGCCTAGGTACTTGACAGAATTTACTAATTTAATTTCTTTGTTGTTGATGGTCACAGGTTTGCAGTATTTCTTGCTGAGCGAAAACGTTATCTGTTCTGTTTTACTTTCGTTTATTTTTATTTTCCATTTGTTGGTCCAGTCTATGATTGTGTTGGCGTATTCTTGTATCTCTCTTTTGGCCGTGGTCGGATTGGTATGGGTGTAGAGTATCGCGGTGTCATCTGCGAAGGTGGTGGTAGTGAAGTTAGGGTTTGTTGGAAGGTCTGCCGTGTATAGGATGTAAAGAACTGGTCCTAGCACGCTTCCTTGAGGCACTCCAGCTGTGATTGGGTGGGGTTTGCTGAGACCGTCCTTATATTTCACCCTGAAGGTGCGATCTTGCAAATAACTGTAGAGTATTTGGTGGTATTTGCGAGGCAGCATTGTTGAGATTTTGTGCCTGAGGCCCTGGTGCCAGACTTTGTCAAAGGCCTGTGCCACATCCAGGAACAGCCCAACGCAGAACTTCCTTTGATCTAGAGCATTGTTGACTTTATTCACAATTTTGTATTCCAACTGAAGGTTGGAAATCGAAAATGATAAGGGCGGCCCGAAAGGTGTATCTCGAAAAGGAGGCTAAGCACGCAAAGTATGCTTGGAGATCTCATGGACAACTCTTCTGAAACTGTATATCGCAGGACATGTTGTTTTTTTGGATTTTATGAACATTTAAAAAGCGTTCCTCCTATTATGCTGAAGAGTATATGGATAATTTTATATTCTTTATTACTTGATTATTAATTTTTTAAATATTTCACTCACACAAGTGCAGTCACATATTCGAAGGTATAATTTATCAAAATTATCAGGCAAATCTACTGATGAATGACGCTTGAACTGTGTCTATGAATTCTGATGTTACTTACACGATAGGTATTAAAAAAAAAAACAGAAAATCCTAAATACTTAATTCCGTAACTATCCAAAGTCGGACAACCACAATGAGGTTATTTTGGTTTTTATGGCATTAAAACCTGGAATTTATCTGATTTTTCACTTTCGACAGCTACCGCTGGCTGATGCACTATGTATGTATAATATACGAATTGGAGTATACAGTATATATATATTCGGGAGTTTAGCAGTACGTTATTCTACTGTTAAAATTTAAATTTTACTTATTCGGTAAATTTTTTCTTCCGCCTAAAGCTATTGAACTAATGTATTATATTTGGGTGCCGGGAAAAAGCATTCACATACGAGTACAAGCGAAATTATTTTGTCCAATTGCACTTACGAGATTTTTATTAAAAACTCGGTAAGAAATGGTAAACGAATATAATCAGATGCACCTGCCTGTCAAAGCACACCCTGAACAATAGGCAACATGTCTCCAGAAAGAAAGGGTCATAGAGGAGGCACTTGCTGATAAAGAATTTGCATTTGGGTGATTTGTTAAATATTGAAGGTGCGTTCGACAATACAATTCTCTTTGTTGCGATAAGAAATGCAATGAGGTAAAATGCCAAAAGACCGCAATGTGTCCACAATTATCGACAATCATGAAACAAAGCGTAAGACAGAATGAGACTGCCCAGTGCCCACAAGGTGGAATATTGCCTCCACTGCTTTGGTACATGGTTGCCGATTAATTCACCCAGAAATTAAAAGAATCGAAAGCAATCATCATATGCCGACAATTTAGTAATGTACGTAAAAGAGAAATACCCAAACACTCTATGCGAAAGGTGGTGCAAAGGGAGAAATTTGACTTACTTTACAGTAAGACTGATCTATTTTTTACCAGTCGAAAAAAAGGGATTTTAACCATTACCAAAGAGTTAACTTTATACTCTTTGGTAATGGTTAAAATCCCTTTTCTCGCAGTCAGAACAAAAAACTTGAATCGAAAAATTGGCTCTAGGGTTCTGCCATCCGAACCCTATAGTACAAGCATACGTTCATATTCAGACGCTTTTTATATCGGAAGTAAGACCAAAAATTGCTGATGCCTTCGCCTTGCGATGCGGTACCAGCCAGCAAACGCACAGATATTCAGGCGCGCAATGTTATTCTTATGGACTCATGCGTTGCGGTGTGTCGACCATGCGTTGATGTGCCTTTGGATGTCCGCATGTGCGCTAACCTCATCCAATTGTAGGAAGGGCGGAAAAATATCGATAACTCTGAAATGAACTCGGAAGTCCGCAGAATTTTACATTCATGAATTTATGCCTGTTTTCTTGATGACTGGAGGGGCGTTCAATTTGCTCTTTACTGCTGCAAGTAAATTACTTTGCGTATGCCTCTCAGCGTCAAAAGGCGCACTACTTACTCAATCTGTTTGCAGGCAGAAGGCCTTTTTATAAACAAATACTCGCACATTTTTTCCTGCTAAACATTTTTCACTGAGTTCGAAAAATTTACCAAAAATTCCGAAATCAATACTATAAAAAGTTTTTTTTTTAATTCATTTATTTTTTACTATTTAGTCTAATAATTATTTTAATTTCATACATTTGGAAAAATAATGATTTTCTTTGTTGGACCTTAACGCGATCCGAGAGCACTGTTCAATACATTGCAATATATTGAATTATTATCGACCTGTGATCGCACTCTCCTATCTCATTGTATGGAAGGCAACTATTTCATTTACTCTGGTTTATAATTTCTCATTCTGTATAACTCTGATAACGCTTCGTTATTGCAGGGTTTTCTGTCAATAAAATACAAATTAATTAATTACAGCTAATTTTTTAACCCTTAACGGCCACACGGGGTAACTAGTTACCCCAGGCTTAGAGACGGTGAAATGAAAGGTCTAAAACCTTTGAAATTGATGCTCTGTTTTTAGAGTGCCATATATAAATTGACGTACAACAATCATTGAAAATGTTGAAGAACACTTCAACAAACATGTAACAATCGGTGAGAAGTCTTAAAACACCCGATGTTTTCTACAAACCAGGTTTTTCAACGTGGGGTAATGAGTTCCCCATGTGGCCGCTATGTGGCCAGAATAAGGTGTGCCCGTTAAGGGTTAATAATATTGCTGATTTTTTTTACATAAATTATTGTATTCAATCAAATCAGTGTGCAAAATTTCAGCTCAATTGGAAAACGGGAAGTGGGTCAATTTTAAATCACTAAATTTGAACCATACAAATAACCCTACATAAAAACACCATTGAAAAAACAATATTTTTCTTTTAAAACGTTATATAGTCTTCATAACCCCAAGAGTATGAAAAATTTAAGCTCAATTGGATAACGACAAGTGGGTCCAATTTCAATCACTAATTTTGACCCATAATATAACCATTGAAAAACCGACACTCATGGACCTGTTTGCACTAGGTATGTGCAACAAAGTAGTACGAATTCAAAAAGTGTCACAAATCAGCCTTTTCAAATCGGTTAATTCAATAATCGACTTCGGTAAACTCGTTTAAGGAAAAGTTAATAGAGAACAGGGATCGAAATAGTTTAAGTAGACTATGTATTATGTTTTAAGGCGGATATCATCTAACCGGTAAAAACGACCAATGAACGATCTAAATGTGGGATTTTGGATTGCCTTATTTTCTGATAAAGTTAGAAGCGCTGAACGAACCACGTCCATCCACAAGTGTTCAATTTATTTTTATGTAGGGTGGAAGGAAGTTAAATGACATATGTTCACGTCACGAAGCACATATGACAGATTCTATCTGCCGTGTATGTGGAAAGTCATAAAAAGATCATAGAGAGAAAACGTGAAGACTTAGAAAACATGTGTAATAATACATAAAATCCGGGAATCCAAAGTAAAACATCGTTTTTACGGTAGAGTGATAAACGTTGGTACCTACCTTTAATTTAAAATCACAGAGAAGTCAACATCTCGAATTTGTAAAATTGGGCACCACATTTGAAATCAGCGACCTCAAAACCCCACATATTCCAATTATTGAAAAAATTACCGTCCGGCTTACGCGTTTTGCATGTTTCGTGTCGTTTTGAGGCTTACAGATTTCATGACCCCTTACAAAATAGGAACCAAGTTCAAGAAGGCGACTTTCTACAGGCAGATAGCGCGACGAATAATATAATCTTAAAAAAACCTTGAAAAAATGTCCGACACCTTGCTGTGTATAATTTCGAAATCTAATGCACTACTGGTTGATTGGTCACGACTAGACCATTAGACCGCACCAAATAAGATTTTAGTGTACATACATATTATTGTATTAAAAGACTTTGTTTTCACCAATATCATCTACCTACGTAAATTCGATAAATATTATAATATAATATATAACTAAAAAGATTTCCGAAAACCTGCATGTTCCTCAGTTACCAAGTTGAAATTATCTTCATCGCGCGCTGTGTGCGGATTGAATGATCAATTTTTAATTTTTCCACCTTCTTATTACCCATAAAGCTGGGAACATTCAATGTAGTCAGTTTGGCAACTTATGAAGTAGTCCTCTACCATTATCGGTCATCCTTCGACAAAAGGAGTACACTTTTAGCATGAGCCTTCACCTTCAACAAAAGCATAAAAATGGAATGCACTTTTAGCTTAATGACACCCTTCCAGCCAATTATAGCTTCACAAGCATTTCAACGGTTGGCTTGTTTATATCTTGCCAGCCTTGCAACGAGAGTTTATCAATATTTCCCTGGAGGTAGGTACTAGTTTTACTTTTTTTTAGGTAAAATTATTTTATGGGGGAGAATTGCCCCTGAAATGAAAAAGTCGGGTAGTCGCTGACTTTGTGGCTAGAGGTTTTCTCAATATATCCAGTTATTCAACGAACAAAGCCAAACAATTCTGAACTCATAGTAAACTGTTGGTGCTTAATGGAACTTTTGCTAAAATGCGCTCTGCAAACTAGCTAAATGGTAAAAAAAATTAGCGAACAAAAATATGGGAGGATATAATAAATGATGAATGAGGTCAGATGCACCGGCCCGTAAAATGGATTAAGGGGTTAATTGTTATCGGCGATGGTGCAGCGATAATTAACGATTCTGATGCTGACCCAGTAGCAGCCGATGAAGTGAAATAAAATTTAAGGGGGCAAGTTAAAAAAATATATAAAAGAAAAATAAAAAGCCATGCCTTGCGCCATGCACCACAACATCATAACCAGGTGGTGGCGATTCGCCACTATATGCCAACCCTCTCAATCCCGCCGTTCCGTTTCTATGATGACCAGTCGTCCCAATAGTGGCACTGTGGTTCTGCTGATGATGAAGGAGAGTTCGATTTATTGTTCCTGTGCCGAGTTGAGGAGCTGTGGGCGAAATCGTAGCACTAGGAGTCGTCGTTGGGAATAGAGGAACTGTCTCGGATTTATCCACGTCTGGTTGCCTGAAAAGTTCAACAGTCCTTGAGTAAATCAGCCAAAAGAATAACCTCCGGTGGACGTTACTTCTTTGTGAGGTAGATCCAGGCATGGGAGTCGGCGTATACGAGGATGGTGAGGAGGAAGGCAGTCAAAAGTCCAGCGACCATCATAAGACTCAGCCCGAGGAGTCCTCCTCCACAAATTCCTTTCATTGCTACCGCATAGTGTTTATCTATCGAACGACGGTCCAGCATCGCTGAAAGCACTGAGAGTTTGCGTTTGATCTCTTCTAGCTCCTTCTGCATGATTTCCACCGCATTGGTGATATCGATCCGTGGATAAACTTCGCGACTCATCCTGAAATTAAAGGGGGGATAGCCGTTCTCTTCGTCTCTACTTAATAAATTGATTGAGATGAAAGCAAACCTCGACACAGAGTACACCGATTCCCGGGCTCGCTCAACGCAATCTCTTGACTCGTTCAGCCGTAAAATGAAACTATTCCTCAACGTACCGCAGTTGAGATAATATACGTCGTGTGGATTTTTCTGCAAGAAAAATATAAGATATTATCGTTCCTCATCTTCAGAAAGCTCATAAATTAATAAAAGCGCAAGTTTGTTCCTGCCCATTTCGAGAAGTTCGAGTTCGACTTCATCGTACATTAACTTGACTATCTATGGGAAAACTACCGGAGAGAGTTTTTAAAGGGAGCACTTATGACGGATCTACGTAATGGGGAGGCAATCAACCTGATGGAACTTATAAGCGCGTTTAAATTGGGTCATTTGCTTGATATCTTCTCATTAAATACCTAATTCACTGCCCCCAGCTGCTGATAGGCGGAGCGGACTGATATATTTTCATAGCCAGTTTTGTCATTTGTGAATTTCAAATAAACTTCTCTGCTTGGAAAAATTAGGAAATATTGCAATTTGAGGAGGAGAAGTAGGTTACATTATCTTCCTTTTTAAAAATAAAAGATCGCTTAATCTAAGGCATAAGCACGGCCAGTTTTTATACTAGATAAGTAGATGATGCCTTAAACTTTGGGGAAGTACTTGTTCAGTAAAAATACAAATATTGTCGGACCAAGAGCTTACACTGTAGTACCTACTTATGTTTTTACCGTAAAACCAGATCGTTGAGTTCCACGTTCCACACACAATTGAGATGTTTCATATTTCCATATTCAATAATAGTCCATGAAAATTAGCATTTCACTTCTCAATAATTAAAAACCGTTGTCGAGCACTCTTTTTAAGCTGTTAGTAGTAGGTTCAGTTTTTGTTAATCATTTTTATTAATTGACGTGCCCTCTAACTAGATACTTAAAAAAACGAACCCTAGGAGCTCTAATCCGAAAAAAATCGATAAAAAAGCCAAAAAATAAAGGATTTTTAAAAAAATCTTTAAAATTCAATATGTCCATAACAGTTAAGTTTCGGACACCATATTACAGAATCAAATCCATCAAAATTACCTCAATAATAAACGTCCTTTAATATTCAGTACGACTTTCCCTGTAGTGTAGAACCAGGCTATCTCACACCTTTTTTTTCGGGCCGCAAATACGAGTTAATTTACGAATTAGTGAGATTGATAATTATCTTGACTATTTTTGTTTGTTATTTTACAAAATAGCTTCTTACAAAAAATGATAGCTAAATGGAATTAAGTGTAAAAAATAAGCGCAAATTTGATGTATGTTTTGTCACATTACATTAATGGCATTGTCTATAATTTGAAGGGAGAGGGGGGGGGGGGGGGGGTATCTTCAGCCCCTAAAGCCACCCCCTCCTTGTCTTCGTGCCTGAACACAATTTATATGGGAGTTGTAGCTACATGATATCTGAATTATCGATGAAAGGTCTGTGCTCTATGGGAGCAAATGAAATTCTCTACTGACTACTACATAATATATTATTATATTAGTAGGCATTTATGAGCCATATTAAATTTTTCATTTTTTGCAGTTATTTTTAATATTAATTCTTTTTTTTATTATTTTCGGATGTATTTCATTGTGGGCACATCACCACCACCTTGCCTGCTATCAATCTCACTTCCCTTCTTCTTGATATGAACAAGTTGGCATGCGCGATATTGAGGGCTTGTTTTGCGATTTTCTACTTTATGTTATTTTAAACTAGGTCTGTTCGATTGCTAGTTCCAGTTAACTCCGGAGTATTCTACTGGTAAAACGGAGGATTTTCACTGCTAAGCCAATTGTATCAAAACCGAAATTCGTAGTCTTGATGCCCGATTTCGCTCCAATTTTTCCAATAATAAACCTTACAGGTTTATTAAGTAAAAATTGGTTAAACTCCCAATACACCCTTTCTTTCAACTTATTTATTGACATTCTCAAAATTCATTAAGAATTCAATAGCAGAGTTTTCCTTTGACAGCAGTAACATCAGGTTAAGGGATGCAAGGGAATTTATTTGAAGGACCTATAAACTAATTTCCAATAAAAGCCTATATCCTACGGCGCCCTTCATCGCTAGGGTCAAATTCCTCGCGCTCCTATAAATTGCAATCAAAATGCATTTTGCAGCCTATGTCGGCAGTTTGCTTTCTACTGCACCTTTTCGTGCCATGCATCGTAAAATTATTGAAAAATTCTAATTCGATTTATGGAATGTTTCGGTAGGCTGTATAGCTCTTTATTTTCGATCATATTAAATCGATAAGGTCGTCCTGCGCCGGATAACACCCAAATCTGGCTCTCCGACGAAAATAAATTTATTCGATTGAAATAAGCAAGAGATTTTATTGCTCCTTCGGGGTGGCAAATTTCGGATGGTTCCCTGGAAGGGTGGTACATTGGCAATCGTCCAGAAGGCTTCCTCTGCCAATGAGCCCCGGCTCGCTCAAGAGAGGCTCGAGATTCATCCGCTATTAATAGTAACCTCGTAAATTTTTCAAGCGAAGGGAGGGACAGGTCCTTTTTAGATTCGTTGTAGCCATTTCGGGCCATTAAGAAAAATTTTTGTGGTTGTCGTAGCCTTTGCAGTTTATTTAAGAGCACTCCATGTAATCCCATACAAATGCCCCAGTAACTTTCGCCTGTGTACGAAGATTTATGTCCACTTCTGCATTAACTTACCAGGGTGACCTGCCGGCACATAAATTCATTTGGCTTCATGCAAAAGTCTCCGAGTGCAACTGAGCTGGCTAAGTAGATTCCGGCTAGGAACCAGCAGATTATGATCCCGAACAGCCCGAAAACGCTAAAAAATATTAAAGCACAACGTGACCTTCGCGCCACACCTATCACCAGGATGGTGCAGAGCAGTAGTAGCACAGTTAAAAATCCAAGAGTGGCCGGCCACCGCCGTGATTCGTACAATTCTCCTGTCTGAAAAAATCAAAGAATTAATTTTTGAACCGAACTAATTTTGAAAATTGGAAAACTCACATGAAGAATTTTATTCAGGGAGAGATCCGACTCAGTGCCGGGTCCTGTCTTTTCGTCAAGCTTCATGAAGTAGAGCACGAGGTCCAGATTTCGTACTGCTTGTGATGTATTATCTCGGACGAGTTTACATGACTCCAGCAGTATCGTGACCGCTGTCTGATTGTAGTTTGGTTTGTCGATCATCTCCTCCAGGCTGTTGACTTTGATTTTCGTTTCGAGATCAACTTTTATAGATTCAGTCTGAAAAGAGGAAAAGGAATTGTGAGTATTTGTTCAGGACAACTATTTTATATATTAACAGTACTGGCTTCCCAGATTCATATAACAAATTGGGTGAGGGTTAATTAATTATACATTAGGAATGAATTGAAACACGGTCTAAATTGAATTTTATGCACCTAATTTGCATAGCTGTGTGGTTTTTGTAGTCGTTAATTTCAAGTTAAGTCCAATTTTATAAAATCTAAGTTGTCGGCCAAATACTAAATACTTTTATATTCCGACAAAAATTCGCACGCAGTTTTCGGGGTCAGTGATATCAAATATCGGGGCTGTTTTTAGGATTCTGTAATTACTATGGACCCTTATAGTGTCGTCATATATGTCCGCGTGTTACAGCATTGTCAAAAAAAAAATGTTTGATGCTCTACATTCCATTATACGCTTCATATCTGCTTCACTTATAATCTGACGCTTTAGAAAGGAAAACAACCTGAATCATTTGAGATTCGACCTCGGGACCTCTGGAATATAAGGCCACCGCTCTAGCCATTGATCTACAAATAGCCGAGTTTGATTTCCAAGAGATAAATTTTTCTGAGTGAACATATTTTAACACGTTTAGTAGTAAAAAAGGTATAGTAAATTTATGATTTGCATCTGATATTTTAAAAATACGTAGAAAAGTGTAAAATCATAGGATTGAATAGAGAATTATTATATGCAAGTTACAATGTCGTAATGAAAATTTAAAATGTGAATCTTTTAAAAGTAAAAAATCGAATGATTTAATTAACATTGATTTGATATGATTTTACATTGCCATTTTTCTCTGGGTGTACGTACGCACCTACGGGCTGGTGGCGGTGGAGGAGCGACAGGTAGTCGCACTGTTGGTAATAAAGTAAAAATGCATACCATATTTATAAACTTAACTTTCTTTTAAATGGGAAATAAAATAATTCGTAGTTCTTTCCCTGCATGTGTTTCCTTGTTGGTGTCATACAATAAAATAAAGCTTTAATTATGACCTTTAAAATGACGTAATATATACCACGACTGCGTGGGGAAAACGCCCACACAAAGATGCCCATTCTCCTTTTGGGATTGAATCAAAAAAATATTTCAGGTCATTTTATGTTATATAGGTGATAGTCGGCTGCGGTGGGGTGGGACAAAGAATTTTCTCTACAATTTCGCAATGGCAACCTCAATGTTTAGATGTTAAGTCTCTTGTGTGCTCACTTTGAGGCTTAGATGTGCCAAAACTCTCTTACTTTTTTCCCTAAGAAGGTAATTTCAATTGTGCCTAAAATAATTTCTTCAGCGATCAGTATATTTGAGTATGGGTATGCGGTATGTTACATTATTATTCTTTGTTATTTTGTTAAAAAAAATCTCCGATAAGATCTTGAAAGGAAAACATGACCAATTGTGAAATGATGTAATTTGGCTGCAGTTCAACCGGTTACGATGGGACACTTTCTCCCTTTCAATATTGATAGTGAGTTTAAAATAAAAAAAAAAGAGTTTTGCGTTACCTTGAAATTTGCGAACAATATAGCAGGTTATTTTACTTGTCAAAATTGTAAATCGGTTTAATAACTTTTTTAAAACTTGTTCAGTTAATTTTCAAACTAGTATTACATGGAATTTATATAAATATTAACTAAACCTTAAATATTATTTTTTTTCTTTTTTTTCCACGTCTTTGATGGTTTTTAAAAGGTGTCCCAGGGGAGATTCTTATATCCTTGGCCCCTATTTTTGGGAACGGGGTTCGAAACATTTTGCTGTGCTAATTAACGGAAAAATAATGAAAAAATTCTATCTCGACCCGTTTTCGAGATATAGGGCAATTCGCGAGCCATCTAACGTTCGTAACTTTGAGGAAAATTCTATTATATTATTATAATTTCCCTTTTACAAACTGTCGGTGGAGTTAATTTTCCTTTTACAAACTACCGGTGGAGTTAATTAGCACAGCAAAATGTTTCGAACCCCGTTCCCAAAAATTGGGGCCAAGGATATAAGAATCGTGCCGTGTCCCACAGTATCCGACATTTTTTGAGCGGCTAAAAAACGTTCTTCAGAACATTGGATTTAAAATTTTGTTATGAAAGCCAATCAAATAATATTTATCGGTAAAACTTTAGGTATAGACATTACCTTTCGAACGGTCCATTAAAATATCGTATTTTTCTCTTCCATTAAATTTTATGTCGCAACACCAAAATGTGTCCCACTGTAGACGCCTTTTATTTACACGTTATTAAAAGAAAAATTAGCAAATATTCATCCGACTAAATGATTTTAATGATGCGGGCTTGTTGTTAGTTCAAAATGGCCTTTTAATTTGTTGCGCAAACTTTAACTAAAAACATAATTTTTTATTGAATTGAGTAAAATTATAGGATCAGTGATTAAATAGATAATCTCATTTTTTATGTGCTTACAAAACCGTAAGTTACACGTATGGATCTGCATTAAAAGAATTTCATGTTGATTTACAGGAAACTTGCCTGCACCATTATTTTTTAGCCGCAAACCATTTAACAAAATAATATGGTAGTGGTGTTTTGTAATATTTGCGAATATAATAGTTCCCTATAAAAACCACACGGTCGTTAAGTGATTAATATTTAAAATTCACAAAACTGTATATTTCCGAAGTGAAAATTTCCATTTGGCCTGACACGTTCCTGACGTACATGCGGCTTCATCAAATTCACGTTTGAAAACAATGGAAACCTCTATACCATGTGAACGAATTTGGGGCTAAAATTATCAGTCAGAAATGACTTCATTTTTTGGCTAAACCTCGGCGGAGGGTACTAAAAGGTGTGAGATAATATTCATGAGGTTGCTGAAGATAGTCCTCCGGTTTGCGTTTTCCACGTCGAAAAAGTTTTTCGTGTGCCCATGTAGCCTCAGCATTCCGAATGGAGCAGAAACGACAAGCTGTTTGTGATTCCATCAAGTATTTCACTGGCTTACTTAATTACTCCCGTTGGCAGCTTTTATACCTATCCAAATTTTAAAACAGTCCAACAGGCACTGTTTGGAGCTAGTAAGCATCTCCCATGGCAATGGGCTTGGATCAGGGAGGAAAGCAAAAGGTAACCTGCACTTCATTAGAGTTGCCCTGGTTGCCAGCAGAGAGCTAAATTCAGAGAGATCTGCACTTTCATCCCACGTCCAATCGCTTAGGAAAACTTTCCATCAATTACGGCCATACGACGATGTGAAAATCCCATAGAACCCGTAGGGGTCCCCTTCATAAGCATTTGGTGATTAGTCTGGCCTGTACTTATAGAATGCAATCCATTTGTCAGGAAGGAGCGTGCTCCACATACGTACCAATGCAGACAGACCCCCATGCCCCACAAATATTTGTTATGCAGATTCCATTCAATTACCCAAATAAATTCTCCCTTATTTGTGTTTTTCAGCAAGCTGGTCATTTGATTACAGCGAAAATTGTACGTATGCGAAATTTAATTGAATATCTACTCAGATTGCTTGTTGTACTTAGCCACGTTCTCTTACACTAGAATTTGGAGACATAACTTTTTAGGTTGAGATCTCCCACTACGCAAAAGACAGCACTGGAGAAATTTTATTTATGACGGAAACATCGGATCTGGTAACCAATTATTGTTTTAAAAAAAAGGTTTTTTGTAGGAAAACATCGACTGAAAATATATAAATTAATAATGTAACCTTGGTATGCTTTTTTAAATTAAATTTTCTTTAAAAATTCTTCTATTTTTTTTTTTTAACGTTGTATCAGGAACGGAATACTTAATTATAAATATGATATTTCTGGTCTGACCTCGATGTAATCTGTCCTATCATATTTTCTGCTAAATTCACAAATAAAATGTTATTAGTATTGTTAGGTAGACTTTTGTGTTGTGGAAGCTTGGGCTATTTGTTGAATTTTTGGATTATAAAGTACTTAGCAATAAGTAAGTCATCCTTTATTAGCCATCAAAGAAAGAGTTCTGTCATTAGTGTTAATTTTGTGGCATTTTGTAGTGAAACAAGTTTTGGCACTTTATCATTATGGTAAATAAAAAAATTAGGGCATCACCCAAAAAATCTAAAAAAGTTTCAAATTATCCGTCCACGAAATTTGACCGCATTCTAATGAGCCGAAGCTAATTTGAAAAGTGTACTTGTTTTAGAATAAATATGTTAATTCAATTTTTTTATCCCCAACCACTGTGTCATCAAAATAAAGACGAGAAACCCTCTAATCTTTCCGTTTAATCCTTCATTGTTAAAAAAATTGTTGCAAATGAAAAACACTGTATTTTTGGAGCTCGACACTGAGTGGTTATAAAAAAAAAAGAACACTGCGTGAGTGTCTTATAGGGAAAACTCAGTTCAGAATTACAGAGCGAAACTATGTATAAAATTTCGTAGTTGGCTACGGATTCTCTAAAAGATACCATACATTTTCAGTCCAAATGTTACTGCGCGCGCCCATTGATGATGTATTATTTATTTGAAAGTTCGTGCTGAAATAAGGAATTGCGGTAATAATGAAGATTTTATAAGGGAGAGGAGATAAAAGAAAACCAAAACAAAACCTCTGGTTGCAAATATAATTTGTATGTTTTGTTTCTTCCTTCTTCATATCGTTTCTCTCTCACAGTTGAGAGACGTCATTCATTGAATTCATTCAGATGTTCTTAATTTCAAAATAAGCTTTCAAACACCCAAGATGTGCGACGTGTTTATCTCGTTTATACATTACTCAGACTTATGTACATATATACGGTATGTATGACCCAGCATCGTGAATCGCTTACAGAAGTATTTTTGTTGTTAGTGTTCTTTTAACTTTGTCTTGTAATAAGACGTCACTTAAATGACATTAATGGGGTAAAAATGCTCGAATTTTCAAAATTCTCACACAGTTCGATCCAGCATCGCTTATGGATTAATACACAAGTCCGGATGGGATGAGTGCGAGTTAGACTCGCGCATCAAGGATTAAATTTATTCACACAATATAATTTATCAATCACGAGTTAGGGCGGGGTAAAAAATGAACAGAATTATTTTTTTTTTCGGAAACTATAATTGTCGGGAACTTCGTTTTATTTTCCATGTGATACCATACCATCCAAGTATATCATTTTTGGATTACAAACCCAGGAGGTAAGGGGGAATGGTATTTTTACGCACAATTTTGGACACTAGTCAAAATGAGGCATTAAATGAGAAAAAAGTTTTTTTTGTATTCCTTAGAGTAAGCCCTTGCAAATGATTTCCCACACGATACATACATACAGTGGCGGAAATTCTATTAGCACATTATCTCAAATTTTTGTAAAAAGTTGCTAGATTCGCGCAAATCTGGCAGCACTGAATCGTATTAATCATAGTATTATTATTATGGGGCGAGGAAAAGACCTCACGAAAGCGGAAATGGGAAAAATTGTGTTTTTCAAGGATCAAGGACTAACGGTTACGGACATTGCTCTCAAGTTAACCAGATCAAGGAAAGTAGTGAGTAATTTTCTCAAATTGGGAGAAAATTATGCTAAGAATCGAAAATTTGATCAAAATCAAAAACTTAATAATTACCAGAATCGAAAAATTCTAAAAGAAGTGAGAAAAAATCACTGCACTTCGACCCATATAAAGTCCAATTTGAATTTACCAGGTACTGCAAGGCGTGTTAGGCAGATCTTACATGGAGAGAAAAATCATAAATACAAAAAGAGCAAAAGAAACCTCCTCTAACTGATAACCACAAAGTTGCCAGGTTAAATTTCGCAAGAAACCATATGACCTGGTCCGAAGAATGGAGCAACGTAGTTCTCAGCGATGAAAAAAAAATTTGATCTGGACGGGCCCGATGGTTTTCCATATTATTGGCATGATTTAAGGAAACCACAGGAAATAAGAATCAGTCGAAACTTCGGAGGGGGAAGTGTTATGATTTGGGCCGCTTTTTCTGTATATGGAAAATCACAGATAGCCTGAATACTTTACGCAGTACGATATACAGAAATGTTGGAGGAGCTTCTCATCAACATGTCTGAAGATTTTTTGCCAGAAAATTTTATATTTCAACGGGACAATGTAGCGATACATTACAGCATCCTTTACTAAAAATTGGTTTCGGGAGAAAAATATCAAAGTTTTGACTTGACCTGCGCGAAGTCCTGATCTTAACCCCATTGACAATTTATGGGGCATCATTGCAGGACGAGTTCATAAATCAAATAATGTTATTTTTTTTTTAATTTTTCAGGTTTTCGGCACCCCTGGTTCCACGTTTGTAGGCAGAGGGTAGGTAAAGCTTACCTTCCCGAATGCGTCGTGTCCACGGTTAAACACGGAGGGGGCAGCGTGATGATTTGAGGTTGTATGGCGTCCTTTGGAGTGGGTGAAATGTTTATTTGTGAAGGACGCATGAATAGCGAAAAATATATTGCCGTGTTGGAAGAGGTTCTACACCCATCTATCACAAATATTTACGGTGACACTAATGCGGACAATATAAAAATCCAACAAGAGAACGCGCCATGCCACACATCTGTAACCAGTAGGCGATATTTGGAACAAAACAATATTGACCTTTTAGAGTGGCCTGCACAGTCGCCAGATCTCAATCGAATTGAGCATCTTTGGTGCATACTGAAGCGGAAGATACGCGAGCACAACATCACATCCAAAACAGGACTAAAACAAGTCACCCAGCAAGAGTGGAACGAAATTTCTCCTGAAGAGTGCCTAAATCTTGTACGCACAATTCCTAAAAGAATAGCTGCGGTAATAAGAGCTAAGGGCGGACCGACAAAATATTAATAGTAAGAATAAAGGTCAATAAGTTAAATCTATCTATAATTTTATTTCCCCCTAATTTACGCAAATAAGCTGTATAGTACGATTTTCAGGGGGTGCAATCACCGTGGAATGGTCCCTGCATAAATTGCTGATCCCTGCTGCTGATACCGTGAAATCTAAACTCTGGGTTTGTGTGTCTGGAGTGATTCTCGAATGCATTTGGATAAACTCTTTATAACAAATCAAATTACGCTTTGGGCTTTTTAATTTATGATTTATAATAAAAAGTCTTTAATTTTTTCTTTGATCAACTTGACATATTCAGGACATACAACTCAAGTCTACAACCAAGTAAGTTATATTTCAAGTAATACATATTAAGCAAAGTGAATACACTCTAACGTCGCCTTTTACGAAAAGTTCATCACGAATCATAACTCTCCATTAAGTCCAGTCCCCTTTTATTGCTGAATCCGTCCTTTTGTGCTCCGCTGGCTGGGAGCTTTAAATCAAATCCATCTTCCCAGAGCCCTGCAATGTGTCTAGTTATAACTTTCATAATGGGAGCACGGACCTATGACAACATTGCTCCACGTCCCTTGCATCTAGATCCCTACAAGTTGCCGGGAATGACATTCCAAGGAAACTTTGTTGTGAGATAAAAGATCCAGGCAGACAGTTACCCTCGCAAACTTCGAATGAGGAAATGCGCTCTTGAAAATTCTAAGAATTCCGCCACCAGTCCCTTTAAAACTCTTAAAATACTTCAACAACTATGAGGAAATAATCCTGGCGGCGGTACGGGCATTCATCGTTTATTATTGCGGCTGCATCCTCGTTTCAAGCGGGATGAAGAGTTCGCAACTTGTATAGGTCGCTGAATTATTTTGGCAAAGTTTTAGCTTTTTGGCGACCATATTTGGATGATACATTTTGATGAACTTGCCTTCAGAGTTGGTGTCGACGACCGGAGTTTCTATCGTTTTTGCGGAAATACTTTTGTCCAGCCATGGACGGGGGGATTCAAGAGGATAGGAAAACAGCAAACGAAAATTGAGTTGAGAAACAATTTCATAAATTCGTCGGAGGATTTAATTAAACTCAACAGGAGTCAGAGGCAGATTAAAACACGCAAACTTAAGGATTGGCGCGTTAACTGTGCATTCCACTTTAATTTAAAAGTAATTAGTCCTGCGGGTGCCCAATATTTGTTTACTGGCCTTGCCTTCTAATTAAAAAAAATAAAGCCCTGTTTTGAGCTTTTACGGAAGGACTACTATGCTTACCTACTGTATGCAGGTACTAGAACTTGCAAAAGATTAAAGAAAATCTGTTAGAACTATCTATCATGGAATTCGGAGGGTGTGCCATCGGCTGGTTTCTTTTTATAAATGCTATAAATTATAAAATATAACACGGTTCAATATTTTTCAAAGTATGTTGATTTATTGAACAGAGTAAGCCTCAGCTGACTTCCCAGTAGCCCATCCTGTCAACACAATTTTGCGGCACATTTTCAATGTATTTCTCGAATAGCTCGATCAATATTGTACTTAATGCCTGCATCGTTTCTGGATTGTCTGCATAACATCAATCTTTAACGGCTGCCCACTAAAAAAAGCCCAACGGAGCTAAATCACAGCTACGCGGCGGCCATAGCATGTCTCCAAACGGTTATTCAATTATTGAAATGAGTGCACCAAAGATCGATTGTTGGACGGCGATGACTTGTGTAGCATGTAGCGCTATCCTGCTGGAACGAGAGCTCGCTCAAGTCCTCAATTCAAAAAAATCGCTTGTCATTCCTCTGTAGCGATCTCCGTTGATCGTAACGTTTTTGCCATTTTCATCTTCGAGGAAAAATGGGCCAATAATGCCGCCACTCTAAAAACCACAATAACAAGCCACACGTTGAGGATAAATTAGCGTCTTTACGACTACGTCTGGAGTTTCCGAGTTCCAAATACGGCAAATTTACTTGTATACGCCGCGCTTCATCCGAAAAGTTTTTTTTTTTAGCAAAATTGACGTCAATGCTGTCTATAGCATAAACAGAATATAACGAAGCGGGTGGACATTGGGACATTGTAAGGGAATAATCTGAGGTCTTTGTGCAGAATTCCCCACATGCTATTGCGGCTAATGTTCAGTGACTGAGACGTGTGGCGAGTTGAAGTCGCTTAAGCGCACACTTTGGCACACAAACAGTAGCAATATACTCGGCTGTGCGCACAGGATGAACACGAGGATAACTACTTGTGTTATCAAATTAACATGCCAATCTCGTAAACTTTCTTCACAACCTTGCGTATAGCAGGCGCCATTGTCGCATTTATTCAGTTGAAATAATTTCAATATTTTCCAACGTTGTTTAAGCGTAAATGCATTTCGTGCCAAGATATATGATACTGCGTTTCTGTCACTGTTTTGACCGAGAAAGAATGTCTGTGTTAAAATGACATGTAATTTTAAAAGAAAACAACAGATGGCGCACCTTATATTACACTTGTAAAAATTTTTCATGTTTTTTTTTGCCCCAAAAGAAATGGCCAACCAACCATTTTCGATTACAGGGTGATTTATAATGACGGTATGAGGTATAGTAGTTGTTTCGGTGAGTTTGATGGCGATGCGTTGATTAGATAAAAAGATAAGAATAAAATAATAATGTGCATACTGAATGTATGAGTCATCCTGTTTCTCGAACACAGTTGAGATGACCCCCGCCGTTCAATTTTTTGTTTGCCTAGGTGAGATCTGTCATCTCATTCATTTCTGCATGGGTTATACGAAACACCTTGTACACAATTTTCATAAAATTTGAAGGTGACCTTCTCCTAACTGAATTCAAAAAAAGCAAAAGTTTGGGTTTTTTTTACAAGAAAAAAAAAACAACATATGACCTCGAATCTTTTCTTATTTGGAAGTCTTTAACAAAAACTAGAAATTGTTTTTTTATTTTGTCACTTTTCAAGCACCCGTCGCCGCCAGAGGGCGCCAAAAAAAAATCGGCCTTTTTCCGTAATTCCGTGATTGCGGCTCGCCAAATCATTTGAAACTAAAAAATCAAAAAGCCGCTTAAATTAGACATAAAAATCTACGGATCTAACTAGGATCTAAACAATCGGTGGATTAGGAAAAAAATGACAGCCATTTGAAGACAAAAATCGAGAATTGTTGGAAAAAATTTTTACATAAAGTGCTGTAAAAAAAAAACTACTTGGTTTTTGTCTTACATCCTAGTGCACAATTGAATTTTGAACAAAATGAACCAAGGTTTATGGAAATCGGTGGAGCGGCTCAAGAGATATCGTGGAATTACGATTGAAAAAATGCGTTTGATTTTAGATCGACTTCACCGGCTGAAAGTGCCGTGTGCCGGTTTCCACGGAATTTTCTTTTTGGAGTTTTTGATGTAAAATTCTTTTGATATTGGCATTTTCTCGAAATTTCTAGAGAAAAACTATCGATACGTTCAAGTGGCCACGTAAAATATAACTGAATTGAATTTCTTTCGGCGTCCCAAACAGCGTGCTCGGGCGACAGCTGTCGGCTGCGTCACCGTTTTTTCTCTCAAAATATATAGCACTATAACTCGAAAACCATATTTTTTTTTTTCGTAAAATTTTGGGACATTCTGATTCTAGACATAGTAAGGAACATTTTTCCGTAAAAAAAAATCGATTCTTTTTTTACCCCAGTTAGGAGAAGGTCACCTTAATCAATTCCTAAAAAACATATTATATTTTTACCTTCATTCAAATTGATATTTTTGTTTTTAGCGACGCTAATTAAAAACTTTTTGTTTAAAAAATCTTCACGGTAAAAAAATCAAATTGAGATTATGACTCTAAATCTAACGACAATCAAGAATGAAATAAATTGGGGGTTGCTAAATATCCGACACGAAACATTTTACAACAAAGAGAGGAAGCTCAATTTGCGGATTATTAAGCAAAGCAAAACCGAGAATTAAATTGCCCCTGCAATATGGAGCAGTTCACAAAGAAACGAGCAAAGTCGTAAACATTGAAACATCCGAATTAAGCCCTCAATTTGCTTAACCATAGGGCAGAAAACATCGGTATCATTTGTTTGCCGAACATCGTGTTACATGACGTAACTACCAATAACAGACACGTTCACTGGACACGACAAAAGGTGGACCACACCTACAGAAAATATATGTATTTGCCTGAAAATTGTGCTCGTTTGAGCGCTGTTACTAGATCAACCTGAGGCGATATTAATCACATTACAAGAGATGTGCATGCCCCGGAGGATGCGAGTTGGGGCAGCAGTGCCTACATTTCATGGCCATTACCAGACGTAATGGCAGTTGTAACTTGCACAGTCCTCAGTTTCGTAAAGCCCTCAACAGGTTCCCATGGAGCATCGAAATCGTTCGCCTGGCAGCTCCAATATCCCCCGAGCAGCTACGGGCTTCTGAAGCCCCATAATCTTCTCCATTAGAGCAGATGGCATTAGGTGGTAATTACGACCCGACAAGATTTCCCCTCAATCTCCATTAATTGTCCCCCCTGCACCCGCTGACCTTTTTGTTGGCTGACCAACAATTAACTTAACATGCTGTGTTTTCATTGTTGCCATCGTTAAGGTATTCATCGGTGATACTGTGATAGTCCCCTGTCCCTTCTACCCTTCCGTTGACTGCTTTTTGCATAAGAACGCTCCAATGCCACTGCCACTGTTTGTTGCAGTTTTCTTTTTGGAGAACGTCGAACATCAGACACGTCGTCGTCTCGAGACGTCCAAATGAACCTTGCAAGGTCATGTGGATTAAGTGCGGTGCGCTTCGTGATTTCATGAATATTTCATTAAGGTGTGTGCCGTTCTTATTTGGGGCATGTTTTAAGATTGATGTCTTGCCATGGACGGAGTTTTTTAAAAGAGAGAAAATTTTGGTTCTCACCTATTTGGGTCTCTTCGTTGCTTATTGACTCAACAGCTACACGTAAATGTAACAAAACCTTTGTAATGTAATTTATTAGAATTTTTTGCGATTATACATAGTTTTGAGTGATTCGTTCCATTTTATGAAAACTTCCAGGCGTTTTTCTCACATAGTTTCAAATCTCGATAAGCGCGAGTTTAAAGGACCGGGAAGTTTTTCTCGCTCGAGGTTTCTCCCTTCGCCGGTTTCTCAGATATAGAGGGAAATACTTTTAGTTTTCGTTTAGACATCCTAAAGGCATGACGCATTTCCTTCAGTGATCGACACTTATGGACCAATTCGTGACTCGTTGAACCGAAATTTAAAGCCACACTTGTGTTTGTGTGTACTGCCAAAAAAAGCGCAATCACATTGCATTTCCTGGAAGACACTGCCATTTTAGAGGTGTAAAGCGAGATGATCTCACATAGAGCTCCTACGTGAAAAAACGACTCTCACTTATTTAGATCTTCTACTTTCTCACTTATACATTTTCGGAGGTGAAAATAATGGGACTTGGTGATTAGCTTTACTTATAGTTTCCTATATAATTAATCAAGCGAATTCAGCACTTGGTTTTGTAAAACCATTTTAACAATTCATACTTTGATGAAGTCTATGATATAGATTTAGATTATTTTAATAACTTGACTTGTTTTCCGGCTCAATGTTCAAATATTCTTTTAGACGAGTGTACTGTTCTTGAGTATTTAAACAAAATTGACGAAGACTTCTCAGAACCGCTTGACCATATCCCTAGTGTTGTCATCCGTAGATGTAGTGATTCACTTGTGGAGCCTCTTACCTTCCTGTTTAATTTATTTCTTCGTACCGCTGTTTTTCCGGATATCTGGAAATTATTTTATGTGATCCCCATTTTCAAGAAGGGAAAAAAGAACTCAGTGGAAAATATAGACCTATTGCTAAACTATCACCTGTACCTAAACTTTTTGAGGCAATTTTGAGAGACTATTTAGCCTTCTACTGTAGCTCGATGATATCAAGTGATGAACATGGATTTGTGAGGGGCAGATCGACATCAACTAATCTTGTGGAGTTTTCGAATTTCTGTTTAACAAACTTGGAGAAGCGTAAACAAATCGACTGTGTTTACACTGATTTCAGTAAAGCATTTGACAAGCTTTCTCATAGAGTGATGATTTTTAAACTTCGACGACTTGGCTTTCCCAATGACCTTCTTACCAATTGTTCCTTTAGAGTTAAGTTTTCTCTTAGCTTTTCGGACCCTGTTTACGTTCGGTCGGGAGTGCCACAGGGCAGCCACCTGGGACCTTTGCTATTTACTATATTCCTTAACGACGTGTTTCCTTTATTCGAGAACTCGCATGCTTTGGCTTACGCTGATGACTTGAAGATTTTCCGAGTGACCGAGTCACTGCAAGATGCTCTTACGCGATCTTGACACTTTTACTGAGTGGTGTTCAAAGAATCATATGAAACTAAATATTAGTAAATGCAACTTTATTTCATTTACTAGGAAATCTTCTATTTTGGAGTACTCCTGCAAAATCCTTGACACATCTTTATCTCGGCAAGAGAATGTTATCGACTTGGGATTGACTATTGATTCTAAATTCGATTTTGGACGACATGTTGATAAAATAATCAATAGTGCAAATTCCACCCTTGGTTTTGTTAAACGCTGGTCTAAAGATTTTAATGATCCTTATCTCTTAAAAACATTGTTTTGTGCGTTTGTCCGACCTATCTTGGAATATGTTTCTATTGTTTGGTCTCCTCATTATTCTGTGTATATAGACCGTATCGAAGCAGTCCAGAAGCGTTTTCTCCGGTTCAGTCTTCATCACCTACCCTGGCGTGACCCGCATAGTCTTCCTCGTTATGAAGACAGACTTAAACTTTTAGGTTTATCGACTCTATCCAACCGTAGAGAAATCTCAAGTGTTACGTTCATGCACGATATCATTACTGGCGTTGTAGACTCTCCAAAGCTTTTAAATCTTGTTAATTCTACCTCACGCCCCCGATCTACTAGAGGACAGGACTTTCCATACTCCATGTACCACAGAACTAATTATGGCACTTTTGAACCGGTATCGGCCATGTCCAAAATTTACAATACTAGATTTTCCTCAGTAGACTTTCATTGTAGCAAAGATGTAATCAAAAAATCGTTACTCAATCATTAGGAATTAATTTAAATCACTGTTTGTTTGTGTTAAGATCAGATGGTGTAACCAACCTGTTGATGTAAATAAGTAAGTAAGTAAAACGTTGGTTGAAGGACTTTGACGACCCTTTTATCTTAAAAATTTTGTATTGTAGTTTCGTCCGTCCCATATTAGAATACGTATCTATAGTGTGGATGCCACACTATAATGTGCATTTCAATGGTATTGAGGCAGTGCAGTAAAGATTCCTACGCTACGCTCTTCGCCTCTTACCATGGGCAGACCCCTGTAATCTTTCTCCGTATGCAAGCAGATTGAAGTTACTATGTTTGACTCCGTTTTCGAAGCGTAGAGAGGTTGCGGGTGTATTATTTATGCATGATATTGTTACTGGCGCTATAGACTCTCCCACTCTCTTAAGTCTTGTGAATATTAATTCACGCCCCCGTGTGACAGAAGACGAGACTTTTTATATTCTTTCTACAACCGGACAAACTATGGCACTTTTGAACCGATGTCGTCCATGTCAAGATCTTACATTAATTATATTAATTGCTTGGATTTTGATAATTCTAAACTTACACTAAAAGAAATGTTATTTGACGATATAGCAGTCTAAGTTTATTTTAATTCTATTATATTGTTTACATGTTTCATACATACATAGTATTTGGTATTATTTTCTTTTTTGTGCACTTTATTGCATGGTTATTTAATAATCAATTTTTTTTCTTTTAGTTAGTGTTAACCCTTATGTCAATGCCCAGTCATTACAACGTTGTTCAATACCCGGGGTACCCGGGTACCCGCACGGGTTATTTATTCAATAATAGAATTTTGATACCTAGAGACTTTCACATTATAACTCATCTCACTAGTAGATATTACTCAGAGAGTAGTCGACTACCTGAGAAACCCTGTTTCTATAGAAATGTTAACCTTGGGAGAGATGGGAGGTAGAAGAATAGCTGAAATTTCGTTGCAGCTGCTTAGTTGACGTCACTTATATGTAATGGTCAGTTTAAAAATCTAAAGGATTGCTATGATACCTACTTTTACCAGTACTTGTACATTTTGTGATAAAATGTGAATTTTGCATAGATGTTTAACTTCGAAACTTGCGCCAACAGGATTTAATTTAGTATTATTAAAATTATTAAAATAACATTTTACAAAGTTTTACTTCTTAAGACATAAGATTTAAAAATAAATCGCTCAAGGACTGTAGGCATCCAAGAAATAAAAAGCAAACAACTCAGTAGATACTTCCGTGTCCATCGATTTGCACAACCGCAAATGCAAGCATCCGCGTCCATCGATTTGCACAACCGAAAAATGAAGAGAAATTGCCAAGTTTTATGAAAGGGAATAATATGGAACAACAAAAATAATCCTAGAACTTTGTAGAGTTTGTTTTAACAAAAAGTTTTCTTTGCACCGAAAAAGTGTTCAAGAGGAAACTTCTCTTCGGAACATTTGCGACGACGAATGAGAATTATTTCTGTCCCAGAGGAGTATCGTTGTCGCAGAGAAGTTTGTCTTGTGAATGCATTCATTTTTTTTTTCAATTTTGAGATCCGTTCTTACAAGTGAAACATTTTTCATTATTTCAATTGAGCTTAGTAGGTAATAAAGTAAAGTCTCAGAAAAGCCCTACATTTTATGGACTGGATCTAATTTTCAGCTAAAAGTAATTTCTGATTGTGTTCACAGCCCTGGTGAAATTGCTTTTAAATATTTACATGCCACCCGGGAGTGGTCCTTTTCCTAACGTTCTATCTATTGTTTTAGTTTTTGCGTTAGGACAGCAACATGGCTCGGAATAGCTGTTGCTGTCTAAATGATATTTCATGTTCAACAAGCGTTTGGAAAGAGGTATAAACTGGAGATTATGTTTACGACCTCGCAGTTATGAAGTAGCTCTACATTATAAAAGCAGCTGTTTACGGCATCTCAACTGAATATTCATTTCCTAGCTCTTCAGAACAATGAAGTGGTTGTCCTTTACTGATAATTGCCATAAAGTACGACGAAAAGACACAGTGTAATGACAAAATACAATAATCGGCACTATAAAGTTTTATGGTCTTTGCGAAAACATGAAAAGCCCTCACAGTAAGGATAGGGATGCTATCCTATCAGCTCTCTTGTCCCTCTGTCCTGCGATGAGTCGTTACATCAAATGTCTTTTTACTGCCTTGTTGCTCAAATTTCTATTTATGTGAAGTAATTTGAACTTTCTCGCCTAAGTAAACACCGATGTTACTCAAAAGGGATGTAGCATTTGTATTGATCGCACACGTCCACCTGTTGTTTCTTAACAGAAGTTTAAATATGTATTATTCACGCAGTGATATCCAATAATTTCTGCTTAAAATTTACCCCCATCAAAACTATTATTAAACGAATTGGTTGAACCAAATGAAGTTTTTTTTTTTAAGCTTTCATTCGCAGTTAGTGCTGTACACTAATTAGTTTGTTTACGACGTTCGACTATTCGAATATCATATTTTTGGTACTCCCGACATTGTGGCAATTTAGGAATTTGTCTTAAATTTCGGTTGAACTGTTTTGTCCTAGTAGCTCTATGGAAGTCACAGTCACAACGCCACATATTATTGAAAAAAAAAATGAATAAAAACTTAAAACTCCACACTTCCAATCGAAGTGATTTTATTTTAATTTTGGTCATTTCTAGAAGTTCTGGAAATAACATCGTCCACCAAAATTCGGAAGGCGACAACAAAAAGTGGAGTACATCTTGGCAAGGGACAAAAATTTAAGGAATGGTTCGAAGTAACCTATCCAGCATAGGTTATCCCCCCTTAACAGTCGCCCCTCCCCCATTTACCGCCGGTGTTCTCATGAAAGTGGTAAAAGTAACTTTTATTTTCCGAAAGCAGATGATTTCAGCTTTGATTTGAGCCTAATTTCTTGCTTCTATCCGAAGCTTTTTTTTATCTAAAAAAAGTCAGGCAAGTGCGAGTCAGATTCACGCGTTAAGTGTTCCGAATATTTGCCGCAAATTAAATGATTGTAGTTAAAAAATATTTTTATTCATGCGATATAGCTACAAATTAACGATTTTCGGACTTTTCCTTTTACTTGTGCTGTGAGACCTTGCCTCCTTGCCAAATTTCATGATTCTAGGTTAACGGCAAGTACCCTATAGGTTTTAATTTAATTGCGAGCGTCAAAATATGCGACATAAATTGACGTATATATTGACTTAGAGGCTTGATTTTTGAAAGCACCGTAGACCTAAGTATTTGATAATAATTTCAACTCAATACCTCCACGGGTTCTTGAGAAAAAGTGTCTTGACAGACAGACAGACAATGAAGGGTTCCTTTTTTCCTTTTCCCTAAAAAACAACCAAAAATGAATATGGGGTTCCCAAGAGGAGCAAAATAGCAAACATCAATTTAAATGCTTTAAATCAAAAAGCGAGACTGGTGATATGAGAATGCTAAAGAGTTTCCATCGCATTCCACCCTATACAATTTTCCACAGGGTATCTTTTATTTCTTAAAATTCGAATTTTTTCAGAGAATGTGGTTTATTGGTTTTTATTAAATGTTATCTCTTCTATTAAGTGTTTAATGGAAAACAATCGAAAATATCGTTTGTTCTTATCTTTATATAATATTAGGTTAATTTTGCCGCGGTCTGCAGTGAAGCTACTTCGATGTACCACACACCGTTGGAGGTGAAATTTACCCTGCTGATGTTCCCCCGGTCATTTTTCGCCTTCTAATTTGTTTACTAATAGGTTGAAATGTGCCTTGTACAAAATATTTGATAGCCTGAAATGTGCCTCTTACAAAATATTGAAATTGACTGAAACTACAACAGGGACAAGTGGAAAAATGACTGGGGGGAATCGGCAGGGTAAATTTGATCCACAACATGCACACAAGGCTCACCGTATTGGCGTGGTTTTTGTTTTAATTAGATGACCCGTATCCGGCGTTCTTCGGGAATTTTTCACTTTATTCCAAAACCCACATTGATTTTTGACGATATACTTACATATATACCATTTTATATGAAAATAGCATGATTTTGCATTTGGCAGTAAGCCATATCTCTGATATCGTCATTTGTGGCAATATATTTGGACGTAAATTATAAACATAGAAGAAGTCACTTATCAAAACTTACCAAAACATTGATGAAAAACTGCACGAAACCTTATTTAACTAAAATCTCATCCAGTGATAATCCACCCAATTAGCCCATTATGCGCGAAATGACGAGACTGACTCGTGGCATATTTTTGTGGCCACAATGCATTACAAAAATTTGTTGTGCAAGATAATCAATCTCGCTAACGCTGAATGTATTACAAATGATTTAAAAAACAAAATTATTAATACCACCGCATTTTCCAATCTGCTTTTAAATGTCTTTTGAATTATTTCTACGCTGTATCACCTTAACGATTTCTGTACACAAAATATACAAATCGACCGCTGACTGCCGCGTGAAATGATGAAAGACCGCGAAAATCCTCAAATAATTATTTTCATGAAAATCGCATGCTAGTGAAGATTTGACAGTCCGCCATCTTGAGTACATTACTTTTGACAGCCGAGTTGAATTTAATGATCCCAAAATTCTCAAACATTAATTTTTATGAGAATCACATGATATTTAAGACTTGTCAGTTCGCTATCTTGAATTCTTTATTTTTGGCTGCATATTTGAAATTAGTGACCTCGAAAAACTCCAAATATTAATTTTTATCAAAATCGTGTGATAGTTCCTTCTTTTTGTTGCTCGCCATCGCCAGTCTCACAAGCGCCTCGCCTTCCATTCCCGTTTCATTCGGTGTACTCGCAAAACAGAGCCAGAGAAATTAAAAAATTGCGAGACAGGTCCTATAGGTGTGTTACCAACACATTTAGAGGGGTCAGCCTGCACCAAAGAATATCTAACAACAATCTTATTTTATATTTCAACGACCTTGGATACCATTAACCACACCAGACGTTTCATTTTATTAGAAACTAGCTTGCCCGGACCCGGAGTTTCCCGGGATACTATTAAATTTGTATTCCTTACTTTTACAACGCCTCCGGTGAAAATATTATTCCAATTCATGCATACACTTTTCTTCCACAGCCGTTTCAATTTTGTCGGCACCCACCGAAAAAACCAAGTTTTCACTATTTTCACCAACCCGGCCCAATTTCCTATGGTGCTTCTTCTTCCTATCCCTAAGATACACTTCTGGGGGGTGTCACCCACCACCCCTTCCCCACAACAAAAACACGTTTTCACCAATAATTCCCACATTTCACACTTTTCACCAACATTTCTTTCACCATCACATTTTACCTCTACACACTACCTCCCCTTTCCAAGGACACCCATAACAGCATGATCTGTCACGGCAATATATGAAATTCATATGGCAGTGGCGCCATCTGTCGAAAATTGGTCGTACCAACTCAGAAACCTTCGTGGGCTCATGCACAACAACTTTGCTAAAGATCATCACATGATCAAATGCATAGTTAACGATTCTATAAAGGACATACAGACAAACATTCATTTTTATATATACAGGGTGGCCGGAAGATTGACGTCAACAAGAAAAAAACAGGTCCCATGTGTCATGGGGTATTCGAATCACCCCCATGTATGTTCCGCGTTTTTGCACGGTTTTCAAATTATGAATTTTTTTATGAAGTTTTTAGAATTTTCGACTTGACCATCTTAAAAAAAAATCTAAAAAAAAAGTACTAGACTTTGCTGATATTGTTTTTTGTAACTAAATCGTCATGAATGGTACTTTTATACGTAAAATAACCAGCTTCGTAACTTTGATAAAAATTATGGAAATGT
The DNA here is from genome assembly GCA_947538895.1 of Neoitamus cyanurus. Classification (NCBI taxonomy): domain Eukaryota; kingdom Metazoa; phylum Arthropoda; class Insecta; order Diptera; family Asilidae; genus Neoitamus; species Neoitamus cyanurus. The sequence continues at coordinate 9,614,528 of OX384547.1, forward strand.
TGGTCTCAAGAGAAAAAGTTACGTATTTTGAATTATGATCTAAATTTTCAAATTTAAATTAAAAATCTAAACAGGCTACTTCATGGTTTCTTAGTAGGCCATGACACATGGGACCTGTTTTTTTCTTTTTGACGTCAATCTTCCGGCCACCCTGTATAGAAGATATATAGTTATAAACAAGTAATTGCAGGGTGCATCCATTTCCTGATAATAGCCCCTCGCAAAGTTACACACCAAACACCTTATGTTATGTTTATTCATCATTTGTAAAACGAAAGAACAGCTATTTACTTAATTGCATTTTAAAATTTGCCGCACTTTTCAAGTCAAGTCAAATCTCTCAATAAAATAACACCACCCTGTACTGGCTCTCTACCCGAGTGAGCGCCGCACACAGTCGCTCTGAATCGTTTGAAATCACCTTTAAGAGGTTACATGGGTTTCACGGTTTCAAAAAATCGAATTTTTTTTTATTGTCTTATTAAATTCTACAACATCTCTAGAATATTGTCCTGAATTTTCAAGTCGATCGGAGTAACAGTTTCGGAGATAGAGCCTTGGGAAATTGCGCGCTCAGAGCCAGTTGCTCCCAGTTTTATTGTCACTCAAAACTTTAAACGCGTTTTTCTCGAAACTATGTTTTCAAAGTCGGTTGTCAAGATTTCTCGAGAGCTACTCAACCGATCTTGATAAAAATTTACACAGTTCTTCGAGATACAATTTACAAGTACCTGAACGAAGGGTTTTTTTTTTCAATTACAAATATGTATTTGAAAAAAAAAATGAGGAGACATTTTGAGCGAAATTTTAATTTTTTTGTAAAAACGTCCGCCAAAAATCCAATTTTCATTTTATTTTTTTTTCCTTCGTTCAGGTACAAGTTTATAGTCTTAGCTAAAACACGTTTTTTTTCACTTTTTATGATGCTGCTAGGAGTTCTGCTGACAACGCGGACACACCTTTTTTCCGAGGGCTCGACGGAAATGACGTCACAATGGCGGAGTTTCAAAATGTTTTCTACAAAAATTTCAGAAATCTTTTATCTAATGTGTATCATTCAAAGAATAAAAGGTTGGATGTATGTTGCACAACAAGAATATGCGGAGCACCTATCCTGATATAGCATACATATATGTACACATTCCTATAGGACAACAATCCCACGTTTAGCGAACATCTTTTTCGTTATCTCAATATACTTGAAACAGTTGGCGAATTATTAATGAATTAACCAGACACCCTGTGTACATTGCGAAGAGACTGAGTGAATAAGAATTCATAATGATTAAATCGACTCAAAAATCACTCGAGTGATTAAGTGTTAAAAACAGTATTAAGTCGGGGAAAATAGCCAGCTTGTAAGGTAGGCAAGCAATTGTAAAGGGGCCCAAAACCTTTCGTACTAGCAAAAAAGCAAATTCACTTTGATGTACTGTAACTTCATGGACCTTATGTTCCTATTCGCTGAATATAAGGGAGTTCCCTCAGGTTGGCTTAAGCCATTCTAAAACTAATTCTTAAGCCAGACGAGAACATCAAATTGCAGAGGGATCTCTGGTCATTTATTTCTTTAACCGGAGGATCAAGGGAAGTTAAGCACATTTTAGAGCTTTTGAGGAGCCCAATTTGCCGGGCAAACTTTTCGCAGCAAAATCTACTTTATCTTGTGAAATAAGTTTCCCTGACATATCTCATTTCGCCTTTGTCAACTGGATCTATGGAATCCAATTTAGGAAGGAAAAATCTCTAAGTGGCCGGCATTTAAGAAGTAACTTTTCACGTTTATCGCCTAGGGAAAGGGCATGCATGAGACCAACGAGTTGGCAAAATTGTAGACGAATAGGAAGCGCTGTTCGCAATTTTTGACGAACAACATAGAAGCTCTAGGCTATTTCAACCCCTTTAGTTGGCGTGTGGAATTTGAACCCGAAATCCAAAACAAAAGGCGAACAGTTTATTTGCTTTTCTGAAAAGTCATACATCTTTGGGAAATGGATTGCGTAAAACACGAGTTGGAACGGGTAGTCTGTCGAAGCATATACGTAGGCAAGATGGCTACGTGCGGGGCCGCCTGACAAGCGCTCGAAAATAATTAATAACTTTTGACCTAATAGAGATAACTCCGTTTTTATATTTTTATATTTTAAGGAAAACAATAAGGAAAAAACACATATTTATTTAAATTAACTAAACCTGGGAACAGTACAAAAAAACTGTTTAAAAAATTAAATTGTTATAAACTTTTTTATGTCAACAATAAAATAATTTTTTCAAAATCCATCCATAAAGCTGACGTAGAAACACGTAAAATAAAAAAAAAAGTAGGTAAATCCGATCATTACAACGGGAGATAATGAATTTCGAATATGAGATGATTGCAGAAAATCTAACAAATTATGAAAAATTCACATGTGAATATTTTCGAAACAAATTTGTTTTAAACAAAATCCTGGAATACGTGTCGATTAATTTTATGTTAAGAAACTGTAAACAAATTTTCAGACAATTCTAAAATGTCAATTTTTTTTCTATGAAATTCGTGCGATTTGTAAAAGAATGACCCATGTGTGTCTCCTTCGTTGGTGACACCGAGTGGCCACCGCGTTCACTAGATTTAAGCCCGTGCAATTTTGTTTTTTGTGGCGATACTCTAAGGCCCATATATTCATACAAACACCGTTCCGAAACCTCTTAAAGAGGATGTTGTTCCCATTCCACCCGAAATGACCCTTAGGATCATGAGCCACTGCCGGGAGATTCAGCACATAGACAATGGAGGCCACCACTTCAGTGAGGTACTTTAAAAATTCATTAATTTAAAATTCAAATTCAAAGACAAATTTATTCAAGTGGTACTGTACACAAGATGAAATATTTAAACTAACAATAAGTACAATAATTCAATCTGCTTGAAAATATGTATACAACAATTCTAACCTAGGTTTCCTTCTAAATAATTGACTTCAGTGTTATACTATGTTAAATCTATATATGCAATTTGTAATAGCACACCCGGTTTGAAAATAATTCTAAGAGACGATTCCTGAATGCCGAAGTACAGCGTTGTCCCGCAAATCAAGTGGAAGAGTGTTCCACAAGCGGATGACTGCAATAATTTTTATGTCTGGTTTGGTTTGCTTTAGCTTTCCAAATCGGAGAGTTCTTTCTGCCACGCCATATCAGCTTTCAAATGAGGCCCAACTCATGGAATCCCTTAATTTTTTTACGCAGAAACAGCGATTTGAAAATCAATGAACTTTTTTAATTTTTTTCTTAAGTATTTTGAGAAGTTTATGTTATCTTAACTCAAGACTTGACAAACACTTGCTGGTTTGTTTGGGTATCTAAAATGTTAATTAATTCCTGTTGCTTAGTTTGAAGATATGCTCTGTAGGCTTTGTGAAACAAGTAAAATCAAAACACCCTCCGGTCTTTTGAAGGGCTTGACCTCACGTTCACTTTAAGGGAATTGGGATTGTCACTTAAGACACTTCTGACAGTAGACTTTGAGGAATCTAGTGAATGATTAGAGTGCATTTACCTGCCCTTACTGCAGTTATACACGAGAAGGACGGGTAGCTCCATAACGAATTCATGTTACAATTTTACACACCCTATCTCTGTAAACACCGGCGACATCTCGCTTAGCTTAAGGAAAATGCACCGCATAAATAATTCATGATGGAGGGATTGGTAACCTCTACAACGGGGCCACAATTGTGCATTTGAGGCACCACTTCGATGGAAGTTTTCGTCTTTGAGCAACTTTGAGGCATGGAAAAACCGTGCACTGGGGGCCCTGATGGGATCTTAGCGAGATAAACGCTCGCCACTGGTGCACGGCAGCGTCAGCATCCATATTCAAAAGGTCCACCGTCCCGCCCCGTCACTTGCGGTGCCAGGAATTCAAGGGAAAATTTTGTTACAGAAATGATTCGATTTTAAAGCAAGTGAATTCCCCACCCTAGCTCGAGTCAGTGGTGGTTCTCCATTCAGTCCAAGGACGCACAAGAGAAGATAAACTCTTACCCGGAGAAGGACTCTGCTTTCGACTTTCAAAGCACTCAAACTCCAAGCGTCTTACGTCGTGTTGATTTCATGTTAGACACGTACTCGACTCAAAAGCTCATTGATAAGCCGATTCCATCGCTTGAAAGTAGGAACCTACTATACATCTGGAGGTAGGGAGGCAGAGTAGTCCTGTTGGCTACCGAGGTTCCCTGCTACATACGTGTGCACTTCAGTATTGAAAGTTCTGTAAGGGCCTCGAAATTTACACGTGCACAGTTCGTCGTCCCCAGGGCCGTTCGTGTGCCAACAACGTTCCCAATCGATGGGGGCGGGCTTTTGGCAAATCTTCCTTCCTCGCCATTTTTCGGTGTCGGCGGTGACAAATTTATGAGAAGGACGACCATGGATGCTCCGAACCTGAATTATGTATGAAACGAAAGTGAGGGCCATCATTTTCAGAGGACTCTTAAGTGTTCAATTTCCACACTTTTCTTGGTACTCTGCATCTTGGAGCTGCGGGCTCTTACGTTCTCTAAGGAGACCAGAGCTGCACCCATTTGTTACTTCGGAATAAACAAATAATTCAGAGACTTGCGATAAGCTACGAATGAGAAATAGCTCTGAAATTCAAATTGTGATATCTTCAGTACTGACAGCCAATATTTCCCTTTCATTGCAGTATTGTGGGTCCTTTAACTCTCTTTAGTGTGTCGGTGGACATTTTGTTTTGACGTTTTTCTCGGGCGGCCTGAGGCAATGTCTATGATGATTTACTCAAAGTTTTCAAGAAAAGCTTTAATAGAGAAGTCTAGGGCTTCATGGATGCAGCGGGGTAAAAGCGTAAAATGAACAGAAAGATATTTTAGAATTTAAGATGAATATCATTGGGATCAATTATTTGGAAAATATTCCAAGAGCGTTCGCTGCTGGCTTATAGGCCCGAGGCAAACGAGCGGACGAGGCAGGGTTTCGACTTTGGTCCGAACAAGTCCGCACGACTCGGACGCACGTCTAGGACACAAGGACTCTGAAAGCTCGGCTTGCCTTGCTTCAAATGTGTACCCTGCTTAATAAATAAAAGATGCGCTTAAAGTTATTACCATTTTTCAGATTTTTAAATTCATTAAAACGTTACTTAGATGTGTAGTGTAGACTTCTATATTGTGGGACCCTTTGAATTTTTCGAGGTAGATTGATTTCGAGGAAAAGACAGTAGGCGGGGAGGCTATGTTGCATTTTTGGTAGTGTTGGCATACCGATAGATTTTTCTTTTTAGTTCATATCTTAGAACAATAAACGAAACTAGTTTTTATGCTCAGCTTCGCACGGTGTAAAACAATTAACTAATGTGGATCAGTAGGTAAGGAAAGGGAGTTCTGGATCATTTTGGTCATACAAAGATTGATCCAGAACTCCGCTAGGGGGTTCTGTGGATTTCTGGATCAAGTGTACATGTACTTGATCCAGAACTCCCCTAGCATAGGCCTTATGTACTTGATAGCATAGTGGGTGAGTCATTGACCTGCCAATGGCAGAGTGTTCACCACCCGCCCTCCCCCTCCCCCGCACTTGGTGGGGCCATGGTGCATTTGTGTAAACAAGTTGACTGACCTTGGTCAAAGAATATCGGGGCTGAAAAACATTTGTTATTTTCAAAAATCGCAGCTGCACACGTGCGCAACCACATTCTGGATCAATTTTTGTATGACCAAAATGATCCAGAACTCCCTTTCCTTACCTACTCGGATCCTCCATTCCGTCAAAATGGGTTCAGGAAGTTATGAATTCTCGGTCGCCATATGGAATCCACCATCATTAATTTCTAAATTTCAACAGTAGATTAGAGATCAGCGACCCGAAAACATATCGGTCCCGTTTTCATCGCTATCCCTTGCGGAATTTTGTTTTTCAAAAGTTTTATCAGTGATGTTTCATATTCATTTGATAAGCTTTCGATAATTTTTGTTATCATTAAAATCGGCGCAGAAATAAACTCACAGGAGGAATCACAAGCTCTCTCGTTAGCGTTTTAATTATATACATAGATATACTCGTAGATAGATAGATAGAAAAGAGTCAGTCGTCGCACCCGAGTAGGCCGAAACATTTAATCTTTTGCCAAAATTAGTTTTGTTGCTTAGATTTTCACGTTCCGGAAAATGGTGCTCAATTTTGGAAATTAAAGACGGTGGAATCAAAATACTAAACTTGCTCAGATATTCATGTTGTGAAGGAAAAGGTAATCCGCGATAACTTAAGTCTCCAGGTCCTTCCAAAGAAATATCTATAGGCTCATTGGTCCGCGTAGCCTTGTATAATTTATAGTGTATAATTTATTCTCCGAAAAGTTCTGCATTTGAATCCTTTTATTTCAGGAACTTCAAAAGGGAGGCCATGCACGCCATCATGCATGGAGCCAGTGGGTTTTCCAACGCAATATTGATGACGCAAATTGAAGATTTGGATGAAGGCTCTTTTTATTTGTCTCACTTCGGAAACATACAGAATACTCGTTTTTGGGGCACTAAAAATCCTCACAAACTTCATGCACAGAAAGTCGTCATATGATGCGCTATATCCAATCCCTCATTTGAACCATATTTTCTATAGAATGATAGTTGAATGGTTACTTTTCACACCTAACTCCCAGGCCTGAATAAACGTGTATAGGGTTTCCCAATAAGAACGTCCGAACTTTAAATTTGAATAAAACACACAATTTTCGAGCAAAAATGGTTCTGATTGCTTTATTTGAAAGACAATTTTATGCGATGATTTGAATGGCCACTGTGGCTCTAGTGCCTCAAGAGTTGTAAGATGGTTCTTGTAAACCTTTGACTTAATGTGGCCCCAAAGGAAATAATCCAAAGGCGTTAGATCACTCGATCTAGGCGGCCAAGCGATGGGACCACTTTTGTAAATTAACGAGTCACCGAACTTACCGCGCAATAAGTCCATGTTAAGTCGGGAAGTGTGAGGCGGTGCACCGTCTTGTTGGAAATATAGGTCGTCCGCATCAATTTCATCAAATTCCGGAAAAAAAATCGGTCAACATCGTGTTATAGCGGTTGCTATTAATGGTAACGGCATCTCCTGCTTCATTTCGAAAGAAATAAGGTCCGATGATACGGCCTTACCATAATCCACACCAAACAGTAAATTTTTGTGGATGCAATGGTGTTTCATGCACCACTCGTGGATTTGACTCACTCTAATAGCGGCAATTTTGCTTGTTGACGAACCCATAGAGCCAGAAATGAGCCTCATCTGAGAAGATGATATTGCGATGCAAATCGGCGTCGGCTTCCAACATTTCCAGTGACAAATCAGCGAACTGACGAGGGTTGTGATGATCGGTTGACTTGAGTTCTTGTGCCAATACCATCTTATAAGGATGCAGACCCAAATCCAATCGCAAAATTCACCAGGTTGTCATCCTGGAGAGCCCCAACTCTTGAGAACGGCGCGGAACAGACGCATTTGAGTTTTCACGAACACTGGCTTGAACGGAGGCAATATTTTGTTCACTTCGGGCATTTCTTTGTCTTACAGGCACCTTTGTATCGTGAAGAGTGAATCCACTTTCAAACTTCGTTATTATGCGTCTTATAGCGCGCTCAGAAGGAGCATTATGACGACCGTTTTTTGCACGAAGCGCTCTTACAGTACCGACAAAAGAATGAGAATTTGTGTAATAATTTTGGACAATTTCCAAGCGTTCAGTTGTAAACCTCTTAGCCAAACCCCCTGTGTTTAAAGAGTATAGGTGTGAGCTTCTTATTGTAACCGTTTTTGTACTCAAATCCAAATTTAAATGTAACAGACTGTGTAAACTGCATTCATTTGTAAGTTCAGAGTTGGAGAGGAAAACCTCAGTCTGTTGAGAGCGAGACTTGGAAGTAGATCGGAGCAATAAATGCTTGGAAGTTAAAGCGCTGTCTTTTAAATTCCTTTCGTATTTTATCAGTTTACACTATTTTCCTTTTTTATGTTTTTTTATAAACACTTAGTTATTTATAAATTAAGGGAATCATAGTGTAGAATATGATATTCAATTATCTCTTTTACCCCTGGATAAAACTTTTCACATAAATGTTTAATATAATTCTGTGTATAATTTATGGACGATACTTGAATATCAATCGCTTACTTTGCATTAGTAATTAAATTATTAAATTTGGGGTTATTCTCTATACAGTGGATTGTGGTAAGTAATGCTCAAATTATTTATGATAAATTTCTCAGTACCACGGCTGGTATACGGCAATTCTCCGTGCCCATAACATGGGTTATCATTTTCCAAGTCCAACAGATATGTCCCTGCGTACCCGTGCTAACAGAGAAGTGTTCGAATAGTCGTACTACGATTCACTTAAACTTGTGTAATGTAGGGACATTTTATCCTAGTAAAAATTTCTCTTTTCATGCAGCGAAATGTACTCACCTGTTTTCTTAAATTACCAACTAACGTCCCCACTTGTCTCCCTGAACTAAATGCTTGTAATAGTCCATTATGGAAGTCGTCGTTACCATAAAGACCTGCAAGTAGAGCAAATGTTGAATCAAGGCAAAGCAAGAAAAGACATAGTAGTTGTCACCGACCTAGACCTATTGCTGCACAGCACAGCAGCGTAATTGTAACTAATGTACAGTTCTGGCATCTCTGCGAACTCGGTTTCCGCGGCTTTCGGTCGCAGCATCGCGTTAATAAATATAATAAAAGGCCTAACAGTGACAGTATTAAAAGTGCTGCTGGTATGGATGCTAGGATGCCCAAGCTCTGGAAAGAGAAAATAGAGAAAAATAAATTAGAAACCTCCGTAAACGCGCCAAAACAATTTTCAGCTCAAGCAACCCCCGGCCAAATCATACTGCTTATTGAATAAACTTTGAACGGGCGCTAAGGAGCGCGTCCTACGCAGAGGCATTCGTCGAAGTCTCCTCGTAGGGACATGAGAACGCTTTTTAAGTAGAGTCAGGAAAGTAAGTTGCGTCCATAAAAATTGTTTTAAAATTTCCCTCGAAATCGAGGAAAAATGGAGCAAATTGGGCTTAAAGAGCTCGGGAAACAATGATCCATTTATTTCGGCCCCGCAGAGGGTTTCCTCGACCGCGGTGGCAGCCGCCGTACTGTAATTCTTTCCTTATCTATAAGTTTTGGTATTTTCCCTTTTGAAGCCGGTTGTGCTCTTTTAAATGAAATTAATGTTGAAAGTTTGAGTCTCCGGCGGAGTTAGTCTTGAGTTTTGCTTTTTCCCAGCCCCAACTCTCCACTCGGTTTAAAGGCATCGCCGGAATTATTTCGGCAGCCTAAACAAGTTGAAAAGGTTAAATATACTTTCTGGTAAAGTTCATCGATTCCACGGAGACCCACTTGGAATTGTGCCAGCGTCTTTGTGGGGGTAGAACCTCCTGCGCTTCTCAATTACAAGTGAACATCCAGGAAATTAACTTCGCGCTACCCAGTGGTTTCCGTTTTTGATTAATGTGATAACTGCGCGCTCGGGGGAGAAGATTTCCAAAAACTAATTTAATTTTGGACAAAAGTTTTTCGATTGGCTTCAGTTACAATTTCGGGGCAATCTGCTGGTCCGGTTGATGTAACTTGTGACTTTTGATTAGACTGAAGGCCCTGGTGGATAGGTGTAGCTTCGTCCAGGATTGCAAAAGTTCACATTTTATAGACATTCAGAGGAAATGCAATTTTCGATATCAAAGTAGTTTTTTTGCATTTTATCTAGCAGGTGGAATATTTTCTTCTAATTTAAATGGGACTACCCGAACCTATTCAATAAAAGCAATCATTAAAGTCGGTTCGCAATCGGCGGAGACATCGCGTAACATACCCCCCAGGGGTGAAATATTTTCTTCAAATTCAATCTTGAGATGTAGCCTATTCAATAATAGCATCATTTTAAGTCGGTTCAAGTCAAGTCGGTGGATTCAAACTTATATATAGGATGGTTACATAAGAAACCACCTTTTTTTGGAGTAAAATAAAAGACAGTGGTTTGGCAGTAAACTAGAAGCAATCCAGTTATGCAGCTATTTTTTGAGATGATTTCTTGTACGCTGACTGCATCGACCGAAACAAATAACAATCCTTGCATGTTGAGCAAAATGCGGACTGGCGTTGTCGTGCTGCAAAATGAAATTGTCAAGACGAATCTCTTATTCCGCCAACTTCTCGTGTAGAAGTTACTGCAAAAGACTACTTCTAACCTAAGGAACGTCAGAAGGTCTTTTGCAGGAGATGAACCGAACGCAAAAGCTCCCCACTAAAGATCCCGCTCCTTAACCTTACCAATACAAGACAAGACAAGATGTGGGATGTACAATCCCTGTTCATCGAATTAGGAACACTAGATGATGTAGATGTAGATTATCATGAGGCGGGTAGATAAACCCTGCACTTAGACTAAAGGTCCATTGTACAAACCTCGAGAAGAGAGACTGACATCTGAGTTAATCTCGGTGCCCAGATTGAGCCGTTAGACGACCAGTTCTTCTAACAAAGCTCAAGATGGTGGGCAACGTGAGTTTATGTAGATCATTGGGATCTACATGGTAGTTCCCGAATAAAGCGGTTCTGGCGCTGTTGTAGAACGGACATGCACACAAAAGGTGAGCAATAGTCTCGTCCTCCAACTCGCATCCGCAAAGCGGCGAATCCGCTATTCGTAAAGTGTGAAGATGCTTGTTCAGCCTGCAATGGCCAGTAATAATGGCCATTGCTTGGCTCAACTGGCATCTATTGAGGTTGAGTAGACGTCTGCCGAGGCCTAGGTCGTCCATTGTACAAACCTCGAGAAGAGAGACTGACATCTGAGTTAATCTCGGTGCCCAGATTGAGCCGTTAGACGACCAGTTCTTCTAACAAAGCTCAAGATGGTGGGCAACGTGAGTTTATGTAGATCATTGGGATCTACATGGTAGTTCCCGAATAAAGCGGTTCCGGCGCTGTTGCAGAACGGACATGCACACAAAAGGTGAGCAATCATAGACAAATAATAGATAGATGTCCAATCTCATAGCAAAATTTGTTCCTATGAAAACAAATCTGAGCGGAAAGCTCATCTAGTTCAACTTCCTTTAAGTTGTGTGCGTGAGATAAATATTTAGAATATTTCTCAATTCAGAACACTGCCTCTTTTTCAATTTTCATATTGAGGCCGCTCACCAGCCCAATTGCGAACTTCTGCAAAAAAAGATTGTTCTAGGAATTATTAGCCTAGAATGAATAAATACATTTCTCACGGGCCTCTTATTTTTTTGTCAAAAGGTCGGAAATATGAAGTAGGAGGCACGAAATTCGTAGAAAAAATGTTGTTTTACTAGGAATCTATAACGGCTACGGGAAAGTGTGCAAATCAAGGTTTAGGACGACTCCAAACAGACGACCCAATATACTGCAAGCGAATTGCTGGAGCTAACGGACGGCTGAGACTCGAGAGAAGAGGAAGAGATATGTCGCCGCCACGCCACCGCAGAATCCATGCTACCCGCGAGCTGAGCTACAGAGCCGGGCCTGAATGAATTTCGGGTCGCCCATTACCGCAATGAGGAGTGAGTAGAGTACATGTCCACCATCGCTGATTCAGGACAGGACTATGCATTTCTCACTTGTACTTGCAGGAGGCAATGAGGAGATAAAGAAATATTTTTCGCTTACACTCGGAGCACTCGGGAGCCGATTTTGCCCGGACGTGAGCTAAACGAACAATTTTCTCTCTCTCCCGAAATGATATGTCGAGCCATGTTAGGGATGTGTTAGTAAGATCAGGCGACATCAGGCTACCAAATTGAAAGCTCAATGGATTGAGCTTTAGGGCCAGAATGGAAATCTATGTGTTATTTGTCTATGGAGCAATAGTCTCGTCCTCCAACTCGCATCCGCAAAGCGGCGAATCCGCTATTCGTAAAGTGTGAAGATGCTTGTTCAGCCTGCAATGGCCAGTAATAATGGCCATTGCTTGGCTCAACTGGCATCTATTGAGGTTGAGTAGACGTCTGCCGAGGCCTAGGTCGACCCGATGCAAGAACATCTTAGACTGTCTACAATCCAATCTTGCGGCCCACCTTTCATTGTGCTCAGAGCGGACCCAATCCTCCACCGAGCGACTGATGAGAGATGGTGCAACACCCACATAGGGTTCTGGTCCTATAAAGGAAGAGCAGGCCCCTTCTTTCGCCAACCTGTCCGCAGTCTCGTTACCTGCAATGTTACAGTGGCCAGGGACCCAGATTATTGAGACTTGATTAGAAGTCGCAATAAGATCAAGCGAGTGACGACACTCACTGAGAAGTTTAGACGAAACTATACATATATGAGTCAAGTGCTTTAAGAGCAGCTTAACTGTCAGAGAAAATAAAAATGTTTCTCCCACTCAGTTTCCTCTTCAGAATCTCTTGTGCACAGATCAAGATGCCAAGAACTTCCGACTGGAAAACGGAGACGAATCTGCCTAGCGAGCGGGAGATGCACGTACACTCCGACTCCAGCCAGACCCTCTGCGAGGGATCCGTCCGTGAACCACGCAGAGCTGGCGTCCGACACTGTGTTGCCGAGATAGACCTCATCCCACTCCGTTCTGGAGGGAATGGACACAACATACCTTTTACATAGGCTGAGACGGGGCGTTACATAATCCGAGATCATTTGGACGCAACTGTTGGTATGTAACAATCTGTCCCAGATCTTAGAGTGCCCTATCAGCTGATGATTGGGTCGCCATAGATTGCATTGAACAAGGCGCAGGGCCGAATTCATCGCTTCTTTGTGTACGATAATATCGAGCGGAGCCAGGGAGAGAGCCAACTCAATCGCTGCAGTTGGAGAAGATCTCATTGCCCTTGTGATGGCTAAGCAGGCCAATCTTTATACCTTAGATAATGTACCTTTGATGGTGCTTAGATTTGTCTTTTCCCACCAGACCAACGCCCCGTAACAGAGACTCGGTCTGATGACTGCAGTATACATCCAGTGGATGATTTTTGGACTAATGCCCCAAGTACGACCGAACGCTCTTCTGCACTGCCAAAAGGTCGAAATAGCCCTTTGTGTTTTGCAGCCCAGATGTAGCTTCCAGTCCAGCTTGATGTCCAGGATCACTCCTAGGTATTTTACGCTTTTTGCGTAGTTAATCCCTCTGTCGAATATTCTCAATTGCCTGAGACCCTCCAGCTTCCTTCTGTTAGAGAAGAGTAGAGCAGAGGTCTTGTCAGCGTTAACTGACAAGTTCCTGTCCCTGCACCACCTCTCCACCACCCGCAAAGCTTGCTGCTGGAGATCGCAGAGAGTACTGAGGAATTTGCCTCTGCACAGCAGCACTATGTCATCCGCATAGGCTACTGTGAAGTGGCCCTTACTGTCCAGTAACCTGATGAGGCCATCAACCACCATGCACCACAGGAGAGGAGACAGAATACCACCTTGCGGACAGCCCCTACCTACCCTCCTGACCGCTGTGTGGGAACCTATCTCGGTGGATACAATACGGCTTTGCAGCATGTTAATAATCCACCTGGTTACGGTTTGGTTTACACCATGCTCCTGCAAGGCACAGGCCATTGCAGAGAAGCATGATGGAGGGCCGATTCAGCAGATTTCCCTCTCTGATAGGCGTGCTGCGCTTCATGCAACGGGAAAGCCTTCAGATTGTTCGATCTAATGAACGTGTCCACCATCTTCTCCAGCGATTTCAACAGAAAACTCGTGAGTGAAATCGGCCGGAAGGATTTAGCAGCCTTGTAGTTACACTTCCCTGCTTTTGGTATGAATATTACCCTGGAAAGGCGCTAGCTACAAGGAATATACCCGAAAGCCAGGACCGCTCTGAAAATTGTGGTCAGATGATCCTGAGTCACGGAGAATGCCTCTTGCAGCATGACCGGGGAGATGCCATCTCTACCCGGGCTCTTAAAAGGTGAGAAAGAAAAGACCGCCCATTTAAGAAGATCCCTGTCTATAACAGACCTGGCGACAGCCCAGTCCGAGTCATCCGGATTGTGCTGTTCAGCCGCTAAGTGATCGCCTTGTACCGGTTCACAACCAGGAAAGTGGGTTTCCAACAGATGAGACGCAACAGAGGGGTCATCATCGATGAAATCACCACAGGGTAGTTGGAGTGAACCCAGTCTTTTTTGAGAATCTTGTGGATTCTCGTAGTGTCTCTCATCCCTTCAAGGTCTGAGCAGAATTTTTTCCAAGAGAGTAGCTTGGCAGATTTCACCTCTTTCTTGTAGGCCCTCTGTTTATCTCGAAAGAGTTCCCATTCGGATACAAAGTTGAGTTTTTTTGCACGGTTATGTTGCTTTCTTACTCCTTTTCTAAGCAAGATAAGCTTGCGGTTCCACCAGGGGCATTTGCCCTCAGAACTGGGGGTGGTAAGGGGGCATGCCTCTTCGAAGCTAGAGGTAATGGCCCTCTCTATTACCCTAATCGACAGGTCCAGGTCACTGACGTTATTGATCAATGGCAGCCATCCCTCCAGTCTCAGACCCAGAGCGGATCTGTAAAGGTCCCAGTTGGTTTTTCTGGGGTTCCTAAAACTGGGAGGAGCTGGATCTCCGCCGAGATCTTCAGCGAGATGGCTCTGTGCTCGGAGGTTAGAATGTCATCCGTTACTCTCCAGTCAGATATGAAGTCGACGAGACTAATCGAGCACAAAGTGATGTCAATCGTCTCGCACCTGATGGAGTTTACGAAAGTTGGTCCGGTGCCGTTGTTGAGGACAGTCAGCTCCGTGGAAATTATGTATTCGAGGAGCGACTGACCTCTGCTATTTACGTCGGAGCTTCCCCAGCAGGTATGGTGCGAGTTAGGAACACTAACTTTTTTTCTTATTTTTTGGAAATATCTACTTGCAACACATTTAAATTGCGGGTTTTTCAGAAGAGAGTCCTTTTATCTTGATCCCATAAATGTTTTAAACAGAACATAAAATAATTAGTACACACCATTGTCCCTTAATCGTTTTTAAGGACGATTTTTGTACCTGACCATTTTTATGGCTGTTTTCGAAAAGTTTGTGTCAATATAAAAACTAAGTGAAAAATACGAATTTCATTTTTTTTGGAAAGTGCTTGGCAAGTGATTATCTGTGCGTTAAAAGGTGATTGTGTGTACCAGTTTAAAGGAATCGGAAGATGTGTTTTTTTCCATGACTTGCGGTCATTTGCGAACTTATAATTTTTGCAAGGAAATTTTGCAAAAGTGGAAAAATGGGAAAGGCTAAAGACATCAGCAGTGAAAAAAAAGCAGCTATCATTGCCTTGCTGAAGACAAGGAAATTTTCCTTTCGGGAAATCGCAAGAAAAGAGGAATTTTCTCCTCAAACTCTTATGAGAATATCAAAAGGACTACAGGAAAATCCAGAGGATATCAACAGTAGGCGTCAAAATTGCCGCGGAAAAAGAAAAACGACACCTCGAAGAGACCGTATAATCATCCAAAAGGCCTGCGGCAATTGTTTTGCGTCTCTTACCACATTACACCAGGACATGCAAAGCGACGGAATTCAAATATCAGCAATGACCTTAAGGAGACGATTATACGAAGCGCACGTAACATCAAGACGGCCTGCAAAAAAGCCAAAACTCACATTTTTTATTTTCAGACAGTATGTATTTAGCGACGAGTGCAAGCTGTAAGCTGTTACGAAGAACCCTCAATTCGTCCGGAGGAGGCCAGAAGAGCGGTACAATAAAGGTTGCGTTGCAAGAACCGTGAGACACCCACTAGCTACGATGACATGGTCTTGTATCTCTGCCGATGGACCTGGAACACTGTTTTTTGTCGATGGAATTATGAACCAGAACTTGTAGGAAGAAGTGCTCCAGGACCTTTTTGTACCGCATTATAATTATTTAAGATCCTGCGACATGTCCAACACCTTTATGCACGATGTTGCACCCTGCCATATTGCTTGGTCAATCAGAAATTTATTGAACAGCTCTGGTATCCCTATTCTTCCTTGGCCAGGCAATTCTCCTGACCTTAATCCCATTGAGAACGCTTGGAGTCTCCTCTTAAATCTAAAGTTTATTCAGTCCTCAATCCTACTATAGCAGTCCTGACGGAAAATATAAATAATGTGTGGGAAAATAGCATCCATATAAAATAAATGATTGAAAGGTGCTTTGAAAGCATGCCATATAGAATTAAGGCATTTATAGATGCGAAGGGTGGTTCAACAAAATATTAGTATGTTTTATAACAAATTGTACCTGTTATTTTTTAACCACTGAATATACTATGTAAAAAGTGAACTTTTATTTCAATATTATTGTTCCTTCATGTCGTCTTTAATCTATAAAAAGAACATTTCAACAAAATTACGAGTGTTCCTAATTCGATGAACAGGGGCTGTATGTTATGTACCTACTTTTATCATGAAATTTTCCACTAACTAGAAAAATGAAAAAATAACTGTTCTTACAAATATTATTTTCGCGTTTCAGAGCAATAAAACGAAAAATATTAATCCTACGTTAAAATTAAAATAAAAACAATATAGAGTATCATAAGATGAAAGTTTTTAATTTTAATAAACGGGAGCTGAAATGATTCAAAACAAACAAAGTTTCATCCTTTTTAAATGGCCTACCTACAACGCAGTAAGTTGGAAAGTATAAATTTATTGTCGCAAAATAAAGTTTAA
Source organism: Neoitamus cyanurus (assembly GCA_947538895.1). Lineage (NCBI taxonomy): Eukaryota > Metazoa > Arthropoda > Insecta > Diptera > Asilidae > Neoitamus > Neoitamus cyanurus. The sequence goes on from OX384547.1 coordinate 9,631,201, forward strand.
AAATTCCTCAAAAGTGGCAAAACACGAGAGCAAATCTAATGTCAAATCTTAAAACGACTGAACTGCATGCTAAACAGTGCAATATGTATGATGGTGCCGTGGTAGGAAAACATATAAAATGTTATTGGATTTATCCTTTTTTACATGTAAATCCCTGATTACAGACCGAATTAAATGTGATAAGCCTGATCCTTTCCTAAACCACGTATTTTAAAATCGTTTTACCAAAACTACCTCGACCGAGCTGCATTAATTAAAATCGGACAGGTGAATTAACTACCATAAGCCACCAAAATTAGCAATTATAAAATTCTTGTAACCAATCACTTCATTGACGAAGTTACAAATGAATTCGAATTTATCAACCTCCCTCATTAATTTTGGAACAATATAAATTACATTAATCAAAACGCAGTTCAGATAATCCAAGCGCTGAAATTGATTAAATTTTAAACAAATTTTATTGCGGCAATAAATCAGTACCTTTTCATATTTCACTCGCCTCGGAACGGCGACCAGCAGTAAAACAATTAATTAATTGTGGTAATTGTTTTTCACGTGAATAATGAATATATGGGCCAGTTGACACCCCGAGGAGCGGCCGACCAGCTACCGAAAAAGCGGTGAAGGACTTAAAAATAGAAGGGGAGCAGGGCGGAAATTTACGAGAGGTCTCAGGCTTCAAGTCAACTTTTATCTGGCTACTGCAGCCGGGAGGAGGTCCAATTACAACCTCCTGCGCAAACACACTCGATTAGTAATGCAATTTGAAAAGTAATGAGATTGGGGACATTCCGGCATTAATTAAAACTTCTGTGAGCGTCTCCACTAAAAAGGGCCAATGTACACATCCATCCGCAGTTCAGCAAACGAAATTTTCAATTATCACACACTTGGCCGGTGGATACGTCGATGTGAGGCCTGCTCCCCCCGAGTCCCGGGAAATAATCAGCAGTCTGGATGTTCGTCAGCGAAAAGGGCACCGTTCGTTTGAAGTCCCCGAATCCCCTGTTCAAACGGACTACCTTTCTTCCGGCTTAAATTAAGATTTAAAAGAGTTTCAGCTGCAAATTTTAGCCATTAGGGCTTTAACTATTAATGGACATGCATCTGAATTTCCGGGTTTATTCACTGGCCGAGTTGTGCCACTTAAAATATTCAGAGATGCTTTCGTCCATCAGCTTGCTCAAAGAGGTGTGGAATGAGTCTGGCTGGGCGTACAGGAACCTCCACCGGAACCCCCCTCCCACCCCCCACCATTCGCAGCTACATAATTGATTTTTTAATAACTCAAGAGCACGGCACGTAACTTGTAGCACGTGCACACGGGCAGCAATGTAGCAACATCCGCTCAAATTATCCCGGTTATTCATATCTAGCGAACGTTGCGAGGCCGCGGAACTTCTCGTGAAGGTGATCCGGGATCCACAACGGAGGTAATCTGATGAGTCTAGGCCCAAATCCACACAGCTTCTAATCAGTAGCTTTATTAAGCACAAACGAAAATTAGAAAATAATTCAGAGTATGACGTCGAAGAATTCTCCAGCAACGGTATAATGAATTGGAAACCTATGTTGCACTACAGGATGTAAAGTTATGTTTTGGGAGGTTTTTGAAGTCAAACTTCTTATCTGACGGTGGTTTAAGTTCACATGTTAAGAAATGGGAGCGTAGCTAAAAATGAAACGCTCAACTAAGCAAAGAACACAGAAAAGAGGGATAAGGAAACATTCCACATGAGTATCTTCGGCTCATTTAAATATTTTGTAAAATCAATAAGGACGTTCTTAAGCTCTTAGTATCGCTGATTTCAAAAATGGTGCTCGATTTTTAAAATTTGAATGGTGGAGACTACACCAAAGTTGGCATGTGAGGATTTTTGAAGTAGTACATTTTCATAAAAGTGAGTACAAAGAGGTTTTTTTGCATTTTCTGATTTCATAAATGGTACCAGATTTTACAAATTACAAATGGCAGTTTCAATATGGCGCACTTAACCCTAAGGTTTAAGGGGAGGGTAAGGTATTAACATCTTTTTTTCTTCCTTTTTTTATTCGATTTTCTGAATGAACATTTCAAAAATATTTTGTGAACATTTGAGACGGATCGGACCAAAACTAACGAAGATACAGCAGTTTAAGCAACCGTGCCTCAAACATGACTCAGCGCACCAGGAATTACCTGCCCGGTCCGAGCGCGCTGTTTTTACCTGGCAGGTGTTTCGCTCTCTATGTAACCCCTAACTTTCTTATTATGACGACATTATGGATGAAACCAACATCCTTTATGGACCTGGCATCGATGATTCAGCGTGAGGTAAACCGATAAAACTCGCTTATGAACGTTTTATTCTAAATTTTTTATTGTTTAAAACGTTTAAGCGTTTTTCCCACAACTCACGTTTTCAAAGTTGGTGCCCATCATAATTTCAAAACTACTGCACCGATTCTTTTGAAATTTTGAACACTATTTCTGTACATAATTTACGAGGTAACGCCGGAGAGTTTTTTTTTCAAATTTATCAATATTTTTTATTTTATAATAACAAAGTATCCGATTTTTTTGGCAAAAATCGCGTTTTTCACTTCAGTGTTTCCAAAAATTGAAAAATTGAAATTTCGAAAAACCCTTCCGGCGTCACCTGGGGAACTCGATTATCTAACGACAAAAATTTCCTTTTTGATATCAGACAATCCAGCACCGAGTTATGAGGGGCACCGAAATTCTACTTTTTACTGAGACGCTTCCAAATAATTGCTGCCATTGCCGTATTTTTCAATATTTCTACATGAAAATTTCACAAAATAATTTTTAAATGTTATACTTTGACGTAGGTACCCTTGGTTTTAATAAATAGATATTAACTGTGTTGTCGAAAAAAAATCACAAAAATGTGCCTTTTTTTGTACGAATTAACCTTACCCTCCCCTTAATTAAAAGAGAAACAACCTTGCCCCATTTCTTAGCATTCCCCAATTTTTTTTCGTGCCTTTGTATTGGATATTTCCTAAATTTCCTTTACTATCTATCAAAGATGACGAACGAAGCACACCTTTTCGTGGCTGGGGTCACACGGATCTCACAGTGCCAGCAGAGCGGTATATATAAATAGTAAGTACATGTGCTATTTTTTTTTTTAAAAGGGGAAATCCCGTAGGTACTTTCAAATACTGTAGTTATTCAAAACGCAATTTTCAATCCCATTTGTATATAGGTATATAGGTTAAAAAATTGTTTTGCATAGAAGCCTAACGAGAATTTACGAATAACTATGCCTGTCTCGATTTTCTTTACCAGTTTGACTTTTGGCTCTTAAAGTAATTATAAGTAATTTGCCTCTAATGAATATGTACCACTCTTGACATGTGCACGCCCTTCCAATGTCATTCGCTAAATAAGCAAACTATCGACGTTGTGACCTGCCTACTGCGCTATAAATAGGCTTGCAATTAACCAGATCCCTCTCCGATGTATCCGCACCCATTTGGCGTGGATAATGTAAAACGTCGATCAATGGTAAATCGGGTAACAGTGCGACTTACATCCAATTAGAGAACCTCGACAATGGCTTGGTACCGCGAGCCCCTTGTTACTAGGTCAATAGTTTGAAAGAGTGCCACCGTCTCACGTAGGTATATAAATTCGGTGCAGCACTCCAGTGACTTTGTAGCTCAGGCAATCAGAAAACTTCAATAACGACACAGCAGAGCACCTTCGTAATAATGCGGAAAATTTCAATTTTCAAATTATTTCCGACCCACCGGCTTAAAGTGCTCGCCAGGTGGACCCCGCTGGCATCGCAAGGAAATGATGCTTCCTCCCTGCGCGAAAGGAAATTAATACACTTGATGATTTTGTATCTGTTTCTGAGCGTCTTCTTTAAAGTGTTTTCTCCTCAAGATTGCTGATGCAGCTCTCGACATCTTCGAGTAACTTTCAAGGAAAATCTCGTCGCTTCCAATATTTATGATGGGTTTTCCTCTTTTCACCAATTCCTTTCTCGATACGGCGCTAGTCATGTTTAGAAATAGTCACGGTGGGAAAAAGTAGGTAAATTGCGGCCCATTTTGTTGAAAAGACGCCTTTCCTGGCACGCTGGCTTCCCCGACTTGATTGGAAATTTGAAATGCCTAATCTATGGCAAATTGGCGTTTCGAATTTCCGTTGTTAATGAGTAATGACTATAACGGCAATCTAAAAAGCAATCTAATGGCAATAGATCTGCAATTCGTTCGTAGATAGACTTTAGATAGAATGAATGAATGAATGATTAATTGCAGAAAAAAAAGACAGCATTATAGTTAAAATATGTAATTTATAACCTACAATGAGTGTGGCGTTGTTTGGGGAAGAAAGGCTTATGGGGGTATCACATAATTTTCTATCTAAACGTCAATTTATTGCTATTTGTATGTATGCATGAATAATATCAAGTAGGGGGTGTAAATAATGATAAATAATTACGAATTTATTGTTCCGAAGGGAACAATACCATAAAATTTAAAAATTAAATTGAATATTCGATAACTCGAACTTGGGTAGGTTGTAGGTACTAGTCCAAGAAAAATAAATAAAAATTTTGGACCTTAGTATTGAGGTTCTCAATAAGATGTGAGAGTTCATCTATTTGACCTTGGCACGCTTAATTACGTGGTGTCAAATCGGTAACAATCAAATTAACAAATATCTCAAAAACGGCGAATTTTCCGAAAAAAACATGACGCACTAATTTGTATCTGAGATCATTTTCGACAAAAACGTTTTGATTTTTTGTAGGGGAAGCCGGCGTTCATGATATATAGCGCTCCAAAGAATCAAGAGCCTTATAGACTAGTAGGTACGTAACTAACATACAGTGGGTGATCAACGAATTATAACCACTAACATATTTTCTAGAAAATATTAAAACTAATTGCTTTATGATGCTAATTTAGTATAATTAGTAGTCAACTTCGTCGGAATGGGTTCCGGGTAACTTCTGAAGGTAAAGCACATATTCCTTAATGACTTGTCAGCAGGTAGAAACCCTTATTTTCGAAGAAAGACTCTTCTCTCTGTACTTACCTCTGTAGGCCAATCCCACCTAAATTACTTTCATTGGTAGAAGTACCGCTTAGTTAAATAAGATATAAATATTCCAAACAAATCTATTCTGAGATTATTCATGGATAAGTTCAAGTGAAGTTCTGTAGAAAAAAAAAATTTAAAGTGATTAAATTAGACGCTTACCATCTTAAAGTTTAAATTAAGAGATTTTTTGAAAAGTGCTAATGATGAGTCGTGCAAAAGACATTAGTGATTTAAAAAAAAGTATCGATTTCAACGCTGTTGCAACAAAATATTTATTCCTATCGCGAAATTGCCCGAAAAGAGTGCGATTCTTAGGGAACATTGCAAAGAATCTGGAATTAGGACTGTCTCCACGTGCAAATAAACGCAAAAACTGCTGTAGAAAACGGAAGACAACACCCCGTATGGTCAGATTAATTATTAGTACCGCTCTACAACATCGTAATGCACCCATTAGAGCGTTAAATACAGCAATACGAGAAGAGGGAAACAATTTATCCGCAGTTACAGTACGAAGAAGACTTTACGAACCGAATATAAAATGTAGGCGTCCCGCTAAAAGGCCAAGAATAACCGAAGCGATAAAGAAGAAAAGGTTAATTTGGGCGAAACTTCATAAGAACTATACGGAAAGTGATTGGGATAAGGTAAATTAAAAAAATAAAATTTGTTCAACTAACAGATTGCTAACGATTTTTTTAAATTTTCACAGGTTATCTTTAGCGACGAGTGTCGTTTAGAGGCCTAGACGGAATCAACACAATTTGTCAGAAGACGACCACAAGAAAAATACAATCAAGCATGCGTGGTAACAAGGGTGAAACATCCCCGCTCAGTGATGATATGGGGTTGTATAACATCCGAGGGGCCAGGACCATTGCGTTTTGTAGCAGAGAATCTTCGGCAGAATCAGTATAAAACCATTTTACAGGATGAACTTATATCATTTATGGACTCCTTACCCCTCGAAAGATCAGAATTCACATTGCCATACAGCGGCATCCATAAGAAGTTTCTTAGACGATGATGAAATCATAGTTTTACCTTGGTCAGGCAATTCACCGGACATGAATCCCATAGAAAATTGTTGGGCACATCTGAAAACCCTAGTGTATCAACGGCAGAATACTAATATCAATATTTTAAAAGAAAACATCACAGATGTATGGGAAAATAACTTAGATTTTAAGAACTTACTGATAAAAAATATTAAAAGTATGACAAATAGGATTAAAGAGCATCTGAAAGCAAAAGGGAGCTTTACTAAATATTATCACAGAATGTCTCTTTCACTAAATTTACTGTAGTATAGGAATAAATAATTAGTTTCAATTTAAATAAAACAGTTTTTTCTTCATTATTGTAAATTCCCGAGGTAATTAAAGTCGAAATCGTGAAAATTTCCAAAGTGATCGTAATCTGTTGATCACCCACTGTAATTAAATATTATTTAATTAATGAATTTATGAAACAATTAATAAATTTGTGAGTATTTATTTTTGTATCCATTTTTTTACTCAATTGCAATAATAATCATCTAATTAATTATCTTCACTTTCTGAATCAGTTTTCCAAACTTTGAATCAGGAAAAAAGATAAATCTACGTCATCGTTGATCTCTTCATTATAAATATACTGCATTTAAAAAAGATTCACCGTGACATGTTACAGACATAGAGTAATTCAATCCTGCTTTTCGACATCTACAAATAGTAGCACATCATTGCTTGCAGTTACAAAAAATCGTATTCAGCAATATATCAGGGGCAGATTAAAATTGGCTCCAAGACATTATTTTGTAATGTTCATTCCCAGTTTTCAGACAATTCTGTCAATTCGAATCTGCAAGTCATATTTGAACTTGATAATATGTCCGATAAACGTGCCGTTAAGCAGCAACAGATGTTGGAGGAAGGATAAACAACAGCTAATTTTAAACATAGCTGTGCACTTCTTAAAATCAAAGCGCTTCTTAAGGCTTATACCCAATAAACTTTTAACATGATATGAGACACGGTCAAAGGGGCGCGGCGCAATCTAAAAACAAATCTTACAAATGAATTGAACGCCAATTGAAGCTTTGCAAAACTGGCAGCGCTTAATGCAGAGTACAGGCTATTACAGTAATTAAAGAGTGATTTGAGCCAATTTCATGCTTCTATTCGAAACAGTTTTATTTTAAATATGAAAAGTAAACCATGATTTTGGAGACCTTGTGGTCTCTCCGCCTATTATAACTCTTGATGGCATGGAACTCTAATTTTTCAAGTATAGTTTGCACTTGACTTAAATGTTTTTTTTCATCCTAAATGAAATTGAAATGTTCATAATTTATTCCGTTAGATTTTCAGTTGACACCCAAGATGTTAATATGCAAACGGTATCAACCTTCGTATCTTATAAAAAATTAAAGGATTCTTTTTTTCTTTCTGGTTCTCCCGCACTTTTTTATCCGCCATACATATGTACATACGTACAGATCATGCCACAAGTGGGGAACTAGCCTAAGAGCGAAGGTTAATGCATTCAACCCCACTATTCAAAAATCGTAGTTATTCTAATGGCTCCCGTAAGCCGTCAGCTGCACACATCCCCGCCAACTAATCGGATCACATTAAAATGCAAATGGAGCGCCGTTTTCCCTTGTTAATTTTTAATTCCGTCACATGTGTCTGGGATGGTGGAAAAAAGTAACTCGCCAAGAAAGCAAATTGTTTCCATCGGGGGCGGAACGGAGTCATCACAAATCCACTCTGGAGCACTTTGCGTACATACTCACTGTTAAGAAGTCGCTAATCCCCTGCCGATGTTTGTTGCTCCCGGAAATCCCTTCGCAGAACAGGTACGAAGCGGATCCCCTTCTACGGTGAGATTGAGGCACCCCAAAGCCCCCTATGGATCCGCAATCGTCGGCTCAGTGGGATGGTTACATTTCCTAATTGCAAGTGAGCCTAACACGAGCGGGGCACAAAGACAAGGGGCTGCGCTTGGGCGCTCTATTTGCACTTTTAATGGAAAATTCACCAACCAACCGAACTTGAAACCTTCCGAGTTAAGCACTCCACCATCAGTGCCATGCCGATAAAATCTTGCAATTAGGCGCACGTCATTATTGGGGATAGATAATTGCGAATTGTAATTTTGTATTAATTAAAAACGCCGCGCTATCCGGGCACAGGGTGGAAATACGGGCGTACCTCTTGAGTAGAGAAACACAGCGCTGTCTGGAAAGGATATAGGCGTTAAGGACTTTTTTGTCGTTCTGCCAGAAAAGGCGGCTTTGGTTAGCGATCTCATCAAGTAACTTTTACAGTAATGAAAAAAAGCCATTGAGAAAAGAGGGAAATATCCAAACAAACGCAAAAACCACTTACAACCACGTCATAGAGCCAAAGGTGGACCGCGCGACATGAGCCTGATAATGTCAGACATTGCAGGTGAAAGTGTCTGCACCGGCAATAATGAGACGCACATACTTACAAAAAGAGACTGCTTCAACAGAGAGATTTCTCTTTGATTTTTATCGCATTTTCATATGAAGGTATAATAGTCCTTCAGTCAACAGAGCGGTTTCGTTTTCGAGATGGGATTATTAAAAGCAACACTTTTCCGACTGAGTACGTACATGCATTTGCCGTTGTGCATAACAGTTTTGATATGAATTCAGAAACCTTAGACACAAAGGCAGGTATAGACCCCAGACTCAGACTGCTGTGCTTATTTAAAGGTTCCTAAAATTCACAGTCTCCAAGATGGACAAATTGGTTGGGTTGGGTTCTTCGTTTACTAATCTTGTAATTTCACCAACAATTTACATAAAATATGAATTGACATCATGTGCCCCGTTAGACGTGATGACTGTGAAATTTATCTCATTACAAACATTTGCGTTTGGCTGATTTTTGTAGATGGAAGTGGTAAACGTAATTTACATCTATTACACTACACTCCGCGACAATTGGATAGCACACCATTGCAAAAACACGATTTCGGTGTAATTTTCTATAAAAAGGCAACAAATTTTTGTAGTCAGACATTCCATACATTATTCCAAGACAATTATTTGAGAATTAGCAAGCTTTTCGATCTCTCCCCTGATTATATTTTAGAATTTTTCTCTGAAGTGAAATTAGAGTGCGACAAGTGAATAACACAGGTAAACGATTTTTGAAAAAAAAACAATTTATTATTATTAAAATATAATTTTTTATTTTAGTAATATGTGTATGGCCACCTCTTTTTTCAACAACTTCCAACATCCTTGACCTCAATGACTTAAACAGTCGATTTATATAATTTTTTTGGCAACCTGTCCCACGCAGTCCTTATGGCAGTTTTAAGTTCTTCAACGTTGGTGTATTGGCGACCTCCTTGGAGCACCATCCGAGAAAGATGCCCCCAGGCGTTCACCATAATATTTAGGTAGAAGGAAAGCGCTGGCCAGTTAAGAGTCTGCACGCTGTTGCGCTAAAAAAACTGCTTAACTTTCCGAGCAGTGTGGAGTGCGGCGTTGTCTTGCTGAAAAATGTAGTGTAGAATCTGCTGTTCGTGGAATGGACAACCTCTTCATCTACAAGTTTTAGGTAGTCATCGCTATTCATGCGACCACTAACGAAACGAATATTCGTCCGTTGACAATATCCAATTTCTGCTCAGACCATAACGCCACCTCCGCCGTGTTGTCTTCGTGTGGAAAATAACTCGTCCTTCCTAAGGTCATGAAAATAATGACGAAAGCCGTCGGGAACATCAAGGCAAAAGCGTTTTTCATCTGTGAAAATGACCATTCTCCATCGTTTTTTCCAATTTAAATGGTTTTTTGCGAAGGTCAGTCGGTCTTCACGGTGACGCTGTAGAAGACATGGTTTTCTCTTTAACCTCTTCCTCTTCAGATGTTCTGCTTCAGCTAATCGACGCTGGCAAGTCCGCAGCTTTTTGTGAATATTGGCAATGCCAGCTGCTACTGCAATTTCCCTTGTCGTTGCAGCAGGATTTGAGGCTTCACGTAGCAAAGCCCACTCATCCCGTAATGTAATTTCTGCCATAGTTTTCGGGATCAGTTAAGTAATTACTAATTACTTTACGGCTCCCGCCTAAATTTTTGGCAATTTGATTTATGGAGCACCCCTCACTGCGCATTCGCCCAATGCACTGAATATCCGTTACATTTAAGCATTTTGCGCGACCCATTTTCTGAAATTTTGGCTCGATAATTTGATAATTTGTGATTTAATATCCTTACTTACTGTTACAATACAAACTGTAATTTTTGACTGTGTCCGATCACTTAAAACTTTGTTTTTTTATAACCTGTGCTATTCACTTGTCGCACTCTAATTCTAGATTAGAGGAAAATTCTTGAATTTTAGTGAGGGGAAGAGGTAAAAAAGATTTCGAATTGTCTTTGGACAATGGAGGGAATCTCTAATTGCAAAAATGTGTGTACCTTCCTGTAGAAAAATATGCCGAAATCGTATATATATATAATACACCAAGGAAAAAAACAAAAAAAAATAAATCCGTCAGTAACAAAATTTTAGCCATTACTAAAAAATAGTAAACTTATTCTGATTAACAGCTGAAGTATATCTTAGATCTTGACAAATTATTTAATACAAGATTAGAAAATTAGATAGTTAAATTAACTCTTTTTCTTGTATATTCCCATCTAGAGACTTTCCGAAGTAAAAGAGTTTCAACGAATATATCGCTAAAATCTCAACAAGTACGGAAAGTGAAAGGAATATCAATTCCGGTTTAGAATCTTGAAAACGATACATGATATGTCCCGTCATCTATGGCCCCCAAAATAATAATTTCTTGCAAGGCCAATCATTGGATTAGATGGGCAGTAATTAACTTTATTATACAATTCTAAGTGTGTGGTCGATAGCATTAGCCAGGCATCAATGTAGAAAAAAACTTTGGAGGGGGGTAAACAATTACATTAATTAATGGCATAATTACATATTATAAAATGACAGCCATCCTTTCTGCTAAAATTTACGCTACAATTGATCAATACACAGTTTTTATTTCAGCGTGATATCTCAAACGGTTCTATGATGATATTTTTGCACGCCGAATAGCTTTGCCACAACTTGAATGGATTGCGGGGTAAATGAATACATAGGGGCTTTAAGAGTCGCTGATTTTAAATCTGCTATCGAAGTTTCGAACTTTGATGACGGCCAAAAGCAACTAACGTAAATGAGTTTTTATGAACTGGGATTCTTAGGGTTTGTGATGGTTATTTACATGGGGACCAATGGGATGGGACTTCCACGGGAAGGTCTTAAGGTATCTTATCGGACTTGATTTAGGCTACTTTTTGTATGTCTGTCTGTTTGTGCGGACTAATATCGGGAACGACTGAACCGATTTCGATAGCACTGTCGCTTGGAAGGTAGGATTTTTAACCGGAGATGATTTAGGCTACTTTTTATCTGTCTGATTGTCCGGGCTAATCTCGGAAACGGTTAAACTTATTTTGATGGGGTCTTAACTGGAAGATAGAGTATTTGGCTGTCCATTGTTTAGGCTACTTTTTATCTGTATAAAGCCCAGGCGAAGCTGGCAGGGGTCTGCTGTTATTATAAATCCAAGACGGCCGCTCCAATATCGAATTTTTGGTAAAAAAATTACACACAGTGTCGAAAATTCCAAAATTCTTGGTTAAAATTTATAAAAATGAAATGACTATAATTGCACAAGTTTGTGAGTCTCGTAACTATTAAGCTATCGGCCTACCTCTAACTCCTCCCACTCCCTCTCAAAAGCACTTAACTGCGTTAGTTCAAAGTTTGAGAAATTAAGAATGCGATTAATTAATAATTCAGAAATATTACAACTTTACCTAGTTTGATTTTATTTTGTATTAGTTTTAAGGATTTTTAAAAATAAACTTAAAATAAAATATCCAATTCTTCTATTAATAAAAAATAATAAACCAATCTTTAGGTTAGAAACAAATCAGGCAGAAATAACGAAAAAAGTCAGGTACTACAAATTTCTTTCATAAAATGAAATTAAGCCAATTTTCTTTGTTATATTTATTTGCCAAGGATTTGATGACTTTAATTGGATTGGATATTTCCTAAAGTTCTTTTACTATTTATCGAAATATCATTAGAAGAGCATCTTAATTTTTTTTTAAACCAGAAAAATCATTAAAATGCAAACAAAAATTATTTAAAAGCTGAAAATACGAAAATCACAGACATACACTTCAAACTTATATACATAAGTGCATTGAAAATTGGTTTAGTTGCATCTTGCATCTCGTCTAGCTCGAATTTTTACCTACGATTTTAAAAACAGTGGGTAGCTTTTTCCTTTTTATAATTTCTACAGACTGCTCGCATGCTATAGGGGCAAGGCTCACTATAGTAATGACCTTACAGGGGTGGGGATGCTGGCACATGGCCGAGTCGAGATGATTCAGTAGTGCACCGGGCCCTCGGCCAACGGTAGAAGGTGAAATGGGAGATTTTATAGAGCAAAATATCCGTCATTGATGGGTAGTAAGGGAGCATTTTATGCCGATAGAAGGTGCACAAGTGAAAGATTCCATTACTGGGCTCATGGGCAATTTGGGATAACTCCGCCGACTTTCGGTGGGAAAGTCCCAGTGGGACGGCCTGAACATGTGGATGCCAAGAAAGCTGAATAATTCAGGTTCATTTATTGGAAGCGGGAGATGTTTTTTGGCAACTGGGATAATTAGAGGGCACTTGGGAAGTTCGCCCTCTGGCGTGGTGATTCCAGGGATACCATGCATATCTAATTTCATTAGGGCAGACTCAAGTTCCCGGCAAGGAACGCACCACTTTGCTTCTCATTTCCATATATGTACATAACATATGTATGTATAGTATGCACAAGGAGATTCGTTTCAAGCTGAGAGTTATTCGGGTGTTGTTGCCCGGGTTTTAATTAAAGAACGAATTCCGTAAATTGTTGCTTACACGGCCGTAAAGGGGTCCTTTTGGTCTCGTGGTGAATTAACGTTTCTCATATTTTAAAAGTCACACTGTCGAGAACGCCTCATAATAAAATATCTTATCTGCAGCCCCCCATTCCATGGGTAGCTGACTTTGCTGTAGGCCACAGAGGAACTTCTAAGACTTTAATGGCTTTTATGTGTTTATCGCGTTTTTCAGCTTAATTGCCGCGATGGCCATTAATGAAACTTTACTTAAGACTGAACGAAGTTCAACGACTTCTGCATCAGATCCATTCGTCAGTCATTCGAATCCGACGCCGGGTAAAAAATTACGAAAAAGGCTCCTTGTGTATTCCAATGTTCGCCACCCTTGACCTTTATATTTCAGTGCTACATATAAGTACAAGTTGCCGATTTGTCTGGACGTTTAATAAGGACACAACCTTTGACCTTTTTTTTTATCTTAAAATTGGTTTCTTTTGGATGAAACATGAGAGGCTTTTTCACCTTAAAAAGGCTCTTTGTTATTTTATTCTCGTCGAACGTTTTTCGAAGCCTCTCGATTTCACTCGTTCTTTGTGCTCCCGTGTAGGCTCCTCTTGAACTTTAAGATTTTCAGGCAGTGAACACTTGATGGGTATTGCGTGCTCATGTGGAAAATTAATGCTTGCGTGTTCTTTTGTTCTCCACTACACTACTCTTTAAATAATGAACTTTCAAATCACGTGGTTGTTCAAATCTTAAGGAATTACAAGTGCTTTTCAAATTTCTTTACTTTTTGAATGATATTTCTGTTTCAGTCATTCTTCTCTTAAATTATTCTTACAAGTCTTTTTATTGTGGACACTGGAAAAATGGCATATTAGGACACCTTTGCGTAAAGCTGGATTTTATTGCAATGAGAATTGCATAACACTTCCTGGGAAGGCAATTGCTGGTTCTGATCTAAATTTGGAAATTAAGAAATTTTACGTTACAATAACTATTAACAATTTAGAAAAGTGAAGTTTAAGTATGGCATGCATCCATATGTTGCCGGACATTGAAAACTGCTCAGGGAGCCGCTGTTTGTGTAAAATAAAAGTGAATATCTACAAAATATATTCAGTCTGAAAATTCTACTCTATCCATATATGTACTCAGATATTTATTTAATGGCCATTTATTTAAAAAATTCAGAGTGGGCTGGATTCGCTTTTCGAAGGCTTTTGTACATAAAATAAATAAAACTGGTCAAGCCCGCCGAAGGATGGATGCACATACAATTTTAATTTCCAGTGTTTATTTATTTTTTCCAGCATTTATTCAGCATATGTAGTGCAGCAAAATTTTTCCTTGAGCTTTTTTCTTGGGAACAGCAAGCATACTACCAAAGAATATATAACATAAAGAAGTCGCAGTCGGAACAAATAACTTGAACTGAAAAATTTGCTCTAGGGTCCTTCCGCGCGAACCCTATATCTGTAGTAGTACAATAAACACAAGCGGCCATTCATATTCAGACACTTCTTACATCGGAAGTGTGACCAAAAATTTCTGATGCGACGCGGGACCAGGCAGCAAACGTACAGAAATTCCGGCGCGCAATGTTATTCTTATGGACTTTTGCGATGAGGTGTTCCAAGCACGCGTTGAGGGCTGTATGAGCGCTCGCCGGTTCCAATTCTAGGAAGTGTGGGAAAATTACGAGAACTCTGAACTGAGCTGAATATTTTGGGTTCCTACGGGGAAAATGCAATAAATTAACCGCGCATGAATTCCTATGAAAATTAAAAGTTTTTATTTACAAATATGGAAAAGCACGAGCAAGGACCGGACGGATCTGCTATTTTAAAATAAGAAAACCTTGTACAATACTTTTCACTTCTAACGTTAGTGTCACATTTACCTTTTGGAAGCACAGATATTTATTAATTAATTATTTAAAATAAAAACAATTTGCTGTTTCAAATAATTGCTTATCGATCTTATAAATTTAACATTATTATAATTCACAAGAAATATGTGTGTATATGCAATTAATTAATTAATCAATTAATGATAGTTACCATCTTCTTAAGAGTGAATGAATAAATAATAATGTATTCGCTTCCCCTAATATAATCTTAACAACAATCAAGAAATAGGAAAGTTGAGAATTACAAGCGCAGACGAAATTCTTTTGGGTTCTCGCCTTTTTACTCATATCATTCATTCATAGAGTTCGGTCTGCCTTCAGCTAGAAGGCACATCGTCCGACAACGCAAGCGTGGTTCACCCCAACGCATGAACCCATATGAATAACCTGCGCCCGAACTTCTGTGCGTTGCTGGCTGGTACACATTTGTGTTCACAGCCGCGGTTTCTAGGAATCACTTCCCTGCCCTGACACCGTTCCTTCTCTTCCATCGATCGGAAAATATTTTTGAGTGGCAAATTAGGCTCGTGCAACTTCTTTATGTTATATATTCTTTGATACTACGCTATAGGCCAAGAAATTTCATGGGAACAGCTTACTGGGATTTGGTAGCAACTTAGACGGGTTCGAGATAATATCGTTAGAGCGAGTTTATTATTAGAGTTTACTCTTAGGAATTATCCAAACGATTATTAGGGCTTACTCTTGGATTCATACAAATTTCTCAGGGTTTACCCCCCCACTACTGGAATTACCCAAGCTACTTTGCAGATAAATTGAACCCTAGCTAAACTGGGTTTACCCACTTTTTAGCGATAAATTCAATTTTTTGTAAATGTTTCTTGATTTTAGTTAGAGGCTCGCCTAATTAAACCAAGAAATTGCCAGACAAATAATTTAGCATGTTTTATCTGGGATTGTTCAGGGGAAACACGTAAAGTAATTTGAAAGGAGAAGAAAACCATATTTTTCCAAAAGACTTAAACGACAACAATTTTAATTGTTACAGAAAAGAAACTTTTGGGAAACATTTCAATAGATTAATTTGTATTATTTAATTATTATTTTTTATAATTTTGAATCACTTTTGATCACATTGAATAAATATTATTTTGAATATAAAGCATAAAATATTAAAAGCGTGTTTCAAATCAAAAATCCTACCCAATCCCTACACAATCCACGGGGTTCTACTGTTACTTTATATGCTATGGCTACAATAGGCCTTAACAGAGGTTAAGATAGCAGTTGTTTGGCGTTAGTCTGATGTCGCTGCGTTAAGGGGTTAAACGCAGTCAGAATTTGCAAAAAATAGATTTTCGGAATGTACATATTTTTAAGTATTATATATTCTCTAAAAATTTGAACCCAATCCGATAAATATTTACGGAGATATACCTGAATTTGTAAGGCCACTATGTGTAATTTTAACTATGTGGAAACTACTTCTGAAACTTTAAACGCGTTTTTCTCAAATCGGTATTTTCAAAGTTGATGATCTCGATTTCTGAGAAATGGCTCAACCGATCGGTTTCAAATTTTTACACAATCTTTTTAGATATATTCCTCAGGTATTTAAAGAAGGAATAAGATTTAAAAAAATTATTACCATTTTTTTTTAACAATTTGGAGCGCAGATTTCAGTAAAAAACGAAAAGTTTTTTTCATATATACGCCATTTTGTCAAAAATCAAAATTTTTATTATTCCTTCGTTCAATACCTGCATTAATCTATCCTTTAAAAGAATCCACCATATTTTTTGATTTCACATAATCCAAACCGCCGAAATGGAGATCACCGCCAAGCGCCTTTTTTTAGAGGTCGTTCTGGACATCATCTACAGGAGCGGTACACATTAATATTTTTATATGATCGAGGGCTATTGTATTCTAAAAAGTAGGCTCTATTTGAATTACCATCACTTGTAATTGATAAATAAAAACTGTTTCTATACAAAATTCATAAAAGGACGTCATTTTTGAGCCTCACAACTACGTGTTACGCCTTAAGTCAATGAAAGGATCAAAATAAAATAATAATGTGGATACCAGGAAGATGTCGGAAATTTATAACACCCTGTAACTCCCAAACAGTTGAGATAACTTCCAAACGGTTGAGACTTACCGCTCCTATCATATAGTGCTTATTTGTTTGACTTGACCCCACTTATTTTGGCGTGCGTCACGAAAAACAGCATGTATGTACCCCTAGAAGAGTAGAATATAAATCATAAAATGCAACCCATCAATTTTTTGAAGATCGTGGAGAGTAATGCTCGTTATTTTTTATTGTCATGTTTGATAGAGTTTTAACTTTTGCTGGGAGTTCACCACTTGTAAAAACAAAAAAAATTCAGTACCATCTTGTTTGGTAATTTCATTGTTTGGTCAGCGTTTTACTGTCTTGCATGGTTGGTCACTCATTCAATCAAATTACTGATTAAAAATTAGACTAATTATATTGCTTAAAAAATTAAATTATTGGTTTATGTGTTCGCATATTACAGAGAGTAGTAGAGTGCGTACTGTGGTAAGTGATAATATTGTAAACCACATGCCCTCTCTAAAAAACTTCTCAAAACAACTTGAGTACCCGAATCATCAAAGGGAGAGCTGCCTAATTATCCTCTCTGAAGGGGAAGAGCAAGAAATCTTGTTCGCCACTACATCCTCCATAATTCAGGTTTTAATATTTTCAGGAGGGATAATTCCGGGTTTAGGGGATTTGTGGTCCATCTAACGAATCATCTGTGCCCCCTGTTTAATAAGTAAAATGCGTAAAATTTATGGAGCGGAAAACCGGGAGCCATATCTTATCGAAGGACTCGGTCCTGGGTTTGCTGTTTAATAAGTAAAAAGGGGGCGACGTATTCGTGCAGGTTCACCGACTACGTGTCAAAGCCTCAAATCGCCCCCATGAACCGTCCGCATAAATCCCTCGAATTATTCCGTCCATCTTCCTCAAAGTGGCGTAAAGTGTGATAAATTCGCTTTAAATTGAGTGTAACCCAGAAGAAAAACAAGACAACATCCACCAGCAGCGCCCGCCCCGGAATCTGCCTTGTCCTTAAAATGTTAAGCCAGATGGGCGTATCGGTGCGTCTCCCCATACGGGCCGGGCCCATCGAGGACGTGACAACAAATTCATTCTTTATGCAAACTCTTAATTTATTTCAATAAATCGCTGCTGGTGATACGAGGAATATTTGGCCCGTGGCTCGATCATAACGCCCCGGCCCGACGAACTCGCGAGCGGTTGGCGAGGTAGGCCTACGCCACCCATCGGGCGATGGGCCCGCGTTCTGCGCGGCTCAGGCAAGGCTCAATAAAGAAGTTACGACTTAATTTCTGTTCCCGCGTCTTCCTATCGCTTGATTACGCGAAATATGCGCTGAAATATGGGCGAAAAATGAGGTAGAAATATTTTTACGTGCAATTTGTGCCACGTTGATGGATTATGGCGGTTCTCCCTCGGGGAACGCTTTAACCTGGTTAAGGTGATGGCGCTGGAATAGCATTTAATGATTCTTTAAACTTTCTAAGAGGCGATACGTGCCTTTGTAGCAGGTGCCGCGTTTGTGGGATAATGATATATGCCTCTCCGCAGATTTGATGTGTGAAAGGTTTACTTGGCATGCATTTGAAATGGGGCCCCCAATAGAGGAGTCTTAAACTCGCTCACAAAGTGATATATTATAGGACTCGTGCTCAGCCTATTTCAGAATTTATTATTAAGCAACCTGGAAGGCAGAGTCGATAATATTCGCTGTTGGGAATTTTAAAATCAGCTCCTCATTCGTCCTTATTCTAAAGGTCGAGTCACTTTGCTCAATTCAATTTATTTTATCTATTTCGTCGTATGAATCTTAAAATAGATTTTTACGCGCAATTCCGCCATAAGCAAATAACTATTTTAGGGTTTTTAGTTGATAAAATCAACAATGCATTTATTGGTCACCTCGGGTGTTTTGAAATGCAAATCAACGAAGTGTTCTAGTGAGTGAGTAACGAATTATAGTCTTTTTTAACCCTTTCGAGATCGATTTTTAGACGTGAAACTTTTTTATGCACGGTAAAAGAAGTTCGATTCATGCGACAGAAAGTGTACGTACGCGGAGTTCTTTCATTTCACTATCCCCCGGTATACCATATATGTTTACACGTCAAAAACCAAAACACCACCACAGAAATTCAGTCCCTTGAAAATATTCAAAATGAGCAAACAAAAACAAAAAGCTTCGATCAGGCACTACCTTTTCATGTTTTCAAAAAGCTGTATAAATTTCATTAAAATCTATCGAGGGGTTTTCGAGCTACAGTGGCCACCAGTTCAAAACACATGGTTTGGAAAAAGAGCCATTACTTTTAAAATTATTAATTTTTTTTTCTAAAATTTCTGTCAAGTCAAGTCGACACCTTATTTAATGATGCTATGTTTTTACTTTTATAAAATAAAATAATTTACTGGCAAAAAAAAATTATTTGAAATTGTCATTTTTTCATTTCTTTCACCTAACCCCTTAAAAAGCAGAAGACTTTTTACCTAAGATATGAACCGAGAACGAAGAATACGAAATTCAGCATAAATGCTCTATACAGATTTAGTTAATTCGAAAACTTAAAAGTTCTATACACTCGAAGTGTGACAATTTACGGATTCACTCCAGCCCAGAAATATCTCAGGGTTCCCGGCAAAGATGTTTACATATCAAAAAGATCCAGATCAATTTACTGGGTTTGCTATTTTGGTTTTGAAAATTTGACATGGATTCCTATTTGAACTTTCTAAATTTAATTTGGCAGCTGGAAAATAAAGTTGGTATTTGCTTTGTTTTATCGCGATTATAAATTAAAATATATAATGTATTAACTGCTTCGAAAAGGAAATAATTCAATTTTCACTTCACTTTCAACTTATCCCGAAGCAATCCTCTCATTGCTACAAATTGTGACGAATGTAAGATGAGAACAGTGAACTCTGTTAGTATAAAGCTATTCTTCCGGATCTTTGATCCAAACCCGGATAGATATGTGTAATAAGGTGTTGTTGTTGCTTTCCAAGTTAAAACGTTGAACCAGATCGTGAGCCGTTTAAAAATGTCGTTTGACTGCCGCAAATGGTCGCCAAAAAAGATATAAGATATCTTCTGTGTATGGATGTTTGTGTAAAAGTAATTCCACGATGCCATTTTGTTTTTTTAGAAATTATGATCCCGAATTTTGAATAAATGATTTCAAAATCATAAATTTACCGATTTTCAAACAAATTTGATGCTTTTCAGCAACACAAATAGTTACTTCCGGTCCCCTAATTTGTTTTTTTTTTCAAAATGTTCATTCCAGATTTTGAATCAGTAACGTCGAAAACGATCATTTACCAACTTCCATCAACATTTTTCAAATCATTCTGACGTAAAAGACTTCTATCGGTCCGCCATTTTGCTTTTTTGAATTTTTAAATCGATATTTGAAATCAGCAAGTTCAAAAACTTTAAAATCACCTTCCAATTTTTGAGTACGCATGTTTCACAGTTTTGCCGATGTTTTGAAATCTAGCCCACTGAGCGACGACGGACTGAAACGTCAACGGCAATTTAGTAATGTCAAGCACTTTGACATTTCTAGTCCGCTTGAGAATTTCCTATGATCCGACGTCGCCTAAGTATGGATCACTTTTCGTACACTTTTTGTCATAAATCTTAAAAACATTCACCTTATGTAATTTTACTCGTATATATTTTCCCTAAGGGAACACAGACAATTTTCTATTTTGTTTGTTATTTTATCAAATATATTTAATACAAACCGTTTACAAAGTTGGACCAAAAATTTCTTTTACACTGAATTGCATTATTAGACAGTGCAAACATAAATTTCTTTAGTTTTTGAATACATAAAGTTTCAATTTAGGTTGTATGAGTCCTGAGTGAATAAACCTAGGTATATGCATATACAAAAGCAAAAAGCACTCACTCGCACACTCACCACAAAATCTTTTGAACAAAAAATCCTAAAAACTTGGAATTTAAAAGGCAGACGACGCGGCGTAGACATCCGCTAAAACGGCATTTTTGCAAATTCAAACCCTAAGGGGGAGAAATAAGGGGTGCAAATATGTATGAGAGACCGTCAGTTAGTGATCACTGATCTACTTGTTTTCTGGTCAAGTTTCATGCTATAGGTAATTGTAGGGTTTCAAATTTGTAGATCCAATATGACGACAACTTCAAAAGATTGCTATGAAAATGGGTCCTTATGTGTTTTCGGGGTTGCTGATCTCGAATCTACTATCGAAATTTGAAAATAAAAGATGACTGATCAAGATTTTTAAGGTTTTTCCATAAAACCGAAGTGGTGCTCAACAATAGACCGAATATGATATTAAAGTTCTTGGTTCATTGCTGGGCAGTAACTACTTTCCTGCTGACAGTTTTGAATTATCACCAAAGCTAAAAAAAATAAAAGCCAGGAGATCATAAAAGGAAAAAAATATATGCCACATCATTAATGTTTGAACTTGCCACTCTGTGAGGCTTGCTATTATCCAAACACATCACTTTCAGCTTAACAAGCTCAACTACTCAGGGCACGGTGGAATCAAAATCACTACTAACATATGCACAGCTTGTAGTGTGATGTTTGCAAACATGTTGCAAAAAACACAGTCCTGTCGATCGCGCGTACAACTAAATGCTACTAAAGCCAAAAATGTAACAATGGTCCATTGTTAGGCTCTTGGTCTTCGAATGATTAGAATTATATGAAAAGTTCGGACTTCAACTTTTGAGGTGAATATTATCTTCTCCATGCTGTTTATGTCCCTTTAAAATTTTAAAAACAAAATCCTCTGACATGTAAACCTCTGAAGAGCATAAGCTTTTTGTAATCGCAGAGCAGAACGTTCAGCTTCCTCACATTAAAGTATCTGTGCCATCAAAGTACATTAAATCATTACGAAAAGTTACTAACTCTCATTCGAGCTCATAGCAAGTATTGCCCTTAAAAAGGAACACTCCATTGACTCTGAAAGGCCGATTAAGCAAAGAAGGAAAAAATGTTTTGACGACCCCTTCCTTCCGCCCTCCGCGAGGATCCTTTGAAAATTCTTTTTTGCTGGTTGCGATTTTATTGCGAAAATAATTAAGACAACTCGACTGGCAACAGTTTCAGACAATTCGACCACGTAGGCCCGGAGCGTAGACAACTTTCTTCTTCTAATTAATATTTGGCCGGGGGCACTTTCTACGTTTTCCTTATTGTACAACGGCCGTGTTCAACCGTGTTCCACTGTCTGTTGAGACTTTTTGGCCTGGGAAACGTACTACAGCCACTCCGTCCGTAATAGTTTGTTTCAGTTTCAGCAGCAGTTTGACCCCTTCGTGTTCCAGGTCACTAGGAAGACGGGAAAGGGAAGAAGTCAATCCGGTCAAAATATGGCACCCAGCGGAAGACAGGGCGGTAGAAGGGGCTAACAACGACGACGACGTCTGGAATTCTTTTGCCATTCAGGACTTTGCCACTTTTTAGCAATTCCTTTTTTTTTGGGAATAATTCCTTTACATGAAATCCACCTTCTTGATTTTTCCACTGTTCTGATGTAACCGAGTTCTTGCGCCCGATCCGCCCCTTCATTATTTTAATGTTTTTGTTTTTAGCGGCAACAGAATTCGGTTGGCAGCAGTCCTTAGTACAATCATTCCAGGGATGGTATGCAGTAGTTATGCCCGGAAAGCAGCGCGGAAGAGCCACCTTTGCGCAGTGGAAGAAAAATGATGAAATTATATGGTAATTTCGTTTTACGCTCTAATTATTACGTTGATGGCCAAAAAAATACCTTAAACGCTGCAAGACTATTCGTGTATCGCAAATCCTCCGGGATCCCATAAATTCCTAGTTGCGGGGCTTGCATTAAGACGCAAAAGAAGTATTTTGATGCAAAAAGGATAAATATGCAAATGGGTGAAGAAGACTGCAAAAAGCACCTGAATGCATAAACTCAATATCTGCCAGGGTATGAACGTGCCCGGCAAAGGAAAATTGATTTAGAGCTGCCGACGATGTGAAGGTAGCCCAGCTCGTCTTGCTTGCTCCTCAGATGGGAGGGTCAAGATGGAGCAATTTGTAGAGCGCAAAGATCAATTCTATAGCTATCCACGCAACTTGGTGTTGCACAGTGGAGCCTCAGCCTAACCCACCCGCGATTTATGGGCTTGGGAATTGCTTTCGTAATTTTAATCGTCCCTTTCTCATTGCCGTGTGCTTTTATGACTTCTAACAAAGATGGTCCAATTTCCAGAAAATTAATAATTTTAATACGAACGTTTACTGATTTTTTCATGTTCAAAAAACCCTGCAGTAAATTTAATTTTTAATTAAAATGGCAGTACCCATTATATCTGCACTTCACTTATGTCCATGTTTGCGTGTTTCCTAGTGCCGAATACCGCGAAATATTGTGAGCGCCAATAAAAAGTCAACACAAAAAATTTTGAGAGATTTCGTTCTATAGTATCTATACAAGTGATTAGTGTTTGTTATTTCTGGATAATTTTGAAGCACCTGTATGTAGTCTGTTCAATAAATAACATTCTTCAACTTCAAAAATAATATTAACAGGTCCATAACAATTAAAACAAAACAAGTTCTGAATTTATGGGTCAATATAAAATTAACAGATTCGAAAATAATATTTTAATATTTAGTTGAGCCACCTTTTGCTTTTATCACTGCATCCAATCTCCTCGGTATGGACTCGATTCGTTGAGGCCATCTTTAAAAGTAATGCTTCGTTTCCTTATTTGTTTATCCAGATGATTCCATAGATTTACTACAAGATTAAGATCTGGGAGAATGGAGGATTATTTGGCTACTTAGGAGTCCTGTACTCTTCGCTTTTACAATTTTGGAAGTATGTTTGGGGTCATTGTCTTGTTGAAATAACCATGACTAATTCATTTTCAGCGCTAGGTTGAAGATTTGTTTGCAAAATGTTCAGATAATGTTCCTATTTCATTGTATCTTCAATTAATATAAGACTGTTAACTCCAGAGGCCGCATCCAACATCCCCATACCTTTACAGATCCTCCTCGATGTTTGCCGTTACTGAATTCTCTTCCTGTAAAGCGCAGTTTTTTTCCTTCAAATTGTCAGTTGTTTCCGCTGTTTAAAAATTTAGAATTTATTCTCATCTGATGATGAATTTTCCTTTTGGAAGAATGTTTTGTTCGCAAATTGCCATGATTTTTACACATCAAAAATTCAAATCTTGAACTGAAAATTTATTGGATTATTATTTTGACGCAAAGTGGGTATAAGCAAAGAATATATAACATAAAGAAGTCGCAGTCGGAACAAATAACTTGAACTGAAAAATTTGCTCTAGGGTCCTTCCGCGCGAACCCTATATCTGTAGTAGTACAATAAATACAAGCGGCCATTCATATTCAGACACTTCTTACATCGGAAGTGTGACCAAAAATTTCTGATGCGACGCGGGACCAGGCAGCAAACGTACAGAAATTCCGGCGCGCAATGTTATTCTTATGGACTTTTGCGATGAGGTGTTCTAAGCACGCGTTGAGGGCTGTATGAGCGCTCGTCGGTTCCAATTCTAGGAAGTGTGGGAAAATTACGAGAACTCTGAACTGAGCTCAGAATATTTTGGGTTCCTACGGGAAAAATGCAATAAATTAACCGCGCATGAATTCCTATGAAAATTAAAGTTTTTATTTACAAGTATGGAAAAGCACGAGCAAGGACCGGACGGATCTGCTATTTTAAAATAAGAAAACCTTGTACAATACTTTTCACTTCTAACGTTAGTGTCACATTTACCTTTTGGAAGCACAGATATTTATTAGTTAATTATTTAAAATAAAAACAATTTGCTGTTTCAAATAATTGCTTATCGATCTAATAAATTTAACATTATTATAATTCACAAGAAATATGTGTGTATATGCAATTAATTAATTAATCAATTAATGATAGTTACCATCTTCTTAAGAGTGAATGAATAAATAATAATGTATTCGCTTCCCCTAATATAATCTTAACAACAATCAAGAAATAGGAAAGTTGAGAATTACAAGCGCTGACGAAATTCTTTTGGGTTCTCGCCTTTTTACTCATATCATTCATTCATAGAATTCGGTCTGCTTTCAGCTAGAAGGCACATCGTCCGACAACGCAAGCGTGGTTCACCCCAACGCATGAACCCATATGAATAACCTGCGCCCGAACTCCTGTGCGTTGCTGGCTGGTACACATTTGTGTTCACAGCCGCAGTTTCTAGGAATCACTTCCCTGCCCTGACACCGTTCCTTCTCTTCCATCGATCGGAAAATATTTTTGAGTGGCAAATTAGGCTCGTGCAACTTCTTTATGTTATATATTCTTTGGTATAAGTCAAGGCAATACGGATGTTCTTTCCACAATATAAAAAATTTTTGCTTGGGTTACTTTTATATATATATATATTTATTCAAAATTTACTGCAAGGCTAATCCGGATCAGATTGTGAACAGAACACAGCTAATATTAAAAAAGAATTAAAGGAGGTCATGCTTTTATTTGCGGTATATTATCAGCCTTATTTTTCTTTAAAACATGAACTAAGGAGTATTTTCACTTTCGGAAAAGTATCTGCATAAAAACTTATGGAAATCATCCAGAACAGCCTGTTGACTTGACTTGCAACTGAGGCTTTACATATAAAGGTGGTAATATTTTTCAATAAATGTATAGTCTTTTTTTGGAATCTTTAGTACCTAGATATAGATTTTACACTTACTTTATTGCGGGATTAACTCATATTTCAGGAAAAGTTTGCGGCAACTTACCGCACGATAACATTAATTTGAACTTGAAATTAATATCAGCGCGCGGTAAGCTGCCTAAAACTTTTCCCTAAATATAGTAGATATACAATACATATTCAGAAATAATATAATTATTTGAAAGAAACAGCAGGTTTAGTTTAAGATTTAGATCTAGTTTTTGAGACCTTTAAAGTAAAAACACTGGAGCTTTCGTTATCGCAACTTTATTCGTTGAAGGTCGAAACCGAAGAGAAGCGCAAGTACAAGTGGAAAAGGTACAGTCTAGGAAAGTTGCATAGCTTAAGTCTAGTACACTGTTAACTTACAATATTTAGGAAACCAATAGCCAATAGTTGCCAAATAGACAAATGAGCAAATTAGTACAGAATGACAATCAAATGAAAAGTAAGAATATACAAAATGCTTAAGATTTAACTTTTGGTTGGATAATCTCGAACAGTAAAAATGAATTTTGTGTGAACCAGGCTTATCTAACTTAAGGGGGTAGTCTCATGTTCGATCTTCAAAAAATCGATTTTTTTTTGCATATTTTCAAAGTTTAATAAGTTGATAATATACTGTGAAAATTTTAGTCCGATACACTAAGTCATTTTAAAGTTACAGCAAATAATAGGGGAGAGCGTACCCTGCAGCTGCGGCACTCATACCTCAATGAAAATTTTCTTCTCAAAACTTTAAACGCGTTTTTCTCGAAACTACTTTTTTTCCGTCGGCCCGGATGATTAAATGATTAAATAAAAAACTATTGGACCGATTAAGCTGAAATTTTAACACAGTATTCTACACATGAATTGTTATGTCCGGTACCAGAATTATTTATTAAAATTATTATATTATTAATATTTATAAAATTAAATATTATTATTTTTCATCCACTTTGTTTTTTTTATCTCGATTTTAAACCGAAAAAAACAGTCGGTTTTTGATTTTTTTTTTGCAAGGCCGCCATTTTGTTTGTTTTCATTCAAATCTTTTAAATCTGCTACTGGACAGAATGACAACCTTACTGAATAATAATCTTTTCGGAATTTTGATTTCAGATGATTAGAAAAGGAGCAATCAGGGGGGCGAGCCACCTACTTTTTTTTGAAGAGACCACCAAAATGACGTTAAAATAATTTTTTTCTATTTAACAAAAATTTTTTTTTGTATTATTCAATAGCTATATAATAACATATAATTCCCATAAGAAGATTGTTTTTCATTTTCCGCAACACAAAAAATCCAAAATCCTTTAACACCTTCAAAATTTAACCTCGGACCTGAGACTACCCCCTTAAATATAATGCATTCGAATTTAAGCAGCTATAACTACAGTTCGAACTTCCCATCAGACATTGTGTACATATAATGTATTACTAACTTTGTATACGAAATTAACGTTTACATTTCAAGACTTTTAATTAAAATTGCCTTTAAAAGTTTTAATTTTATACAGAACTTTCATTACCCTTGGGTGTACCTATCTCGCACACCACCTAGTACTCATTTCGTCCCCAACACACTTTAAAGAATATTGTACTCCACTGAACAGTATCAAATTAGCTCCTCAAGTGGAGCAAAGAACAGCAGAGAAGCATAGGCCAAAACTCAGGCTCCAAAATCCTGGACTAAATTGCTGAAAAAGCGAAAAAGTACCCCTGCCCTGGGGGTGGTCTGCACGCCTCTTTGAAATAAGGACCCATTCTGGCCGAACTTGCAAATTAGCTATTTGATAACCCCCACAAAATCTGTAATAATAATGCCTCGTTTCAGGTTTTCACGAGGCAAATGAGCTGTCGATAAATCGCTGCGGTCGTGCTTCAGATTATTAATGCCAGGTTTAATTAATAAACCGCGTCGCCATCAAATTCCGGAAGAGCACTTTGAAAAATGAGTGCGCCTTCTCCCGGGACGTCCTATATTTATGCTGGCATGGCAGCGAATACTTGAAAGAAGTCCTGTCGCACTGTTAGCGACTTACTGTTAGGGAGCACTTCGTGCAGGGTTCCCGCATTCCACCTGCCCGGTGTTGCGGAACGGATCTCAAATTGCAGGTGTCAATTACATCGGCCGTTCTGAACGAGGTATTTGCTGTCTATTGCTCTAACTGATGCCGAAATCGTTCCACTCTACAGCTCCCAAGAGGGAACATGGCTCGAACTGAGGAACCAACAATAAAAGGGGCGATTTAATGCCCTGAAAAAAACAATGAGTGCATCACCTTTGGATGGCTTTTACGTGTAATGGCCGGCTCACTTGGGATCCGAAGCCGTGAAAATGATTTGGGATAATTCACGGTTCACTGAACGCTCGCGCTTGGAAATTCTGCTCGAATTCGTGCCATCATTCGGATGTACCAAAGAGAGAAAGTCGCCATTCGGAAGCAATTTTCCAGAATTAATCTCCCTAGTGGAGGTAAAGCATTCCCGCCAACACTTTTCTGGCAGAGTTCAGTTTCTTATTATTATCTTAATTCGTAATTTGAGGATTTGGGAATTTGTTTCAGACTTTACAATTATTTTTGTGTTTCTTACTTGACCCAAAAATCGAATCGAATATACGATACACAGAAATTTTCTAAGTAATACGAATAGTGCGCATAATTGGAATTATTTGAACTATTTTAACTTCTCGTTATTTTCGAAATAGTACGAATTATTCCATTCGTTATTGATACTTTTTTGGAATTATCAATCAAAACTTATAATTTTTGAACGTTTGATTTTTAAAAAAATACTAAGTGTGATGCAATTTTAATCGATTTAAACGATTTGTTTACTATAATTAACATGGCGGCGACAGTTCAAGGTCTGTGACTCCAAAAACTCAAACTTAAGCTTTTCTAATATCCTTCCACATATTTCCAATAGTCTCTATTGTGGACAGAAAATACAATTTAACTTAGATTCGGGCTGCTCTGAGAAAAATTCGACCGTGCCGTGCTTATTTATGGCTTGATCGTGTGTACACACAAATGCTTAGCAATGCATCACTGTGTCCGCCGCCGCTGTGTAAAAACCGTGCGTTCAGTGGATGTGCACAGCTATCGTACGGTAACGGTGCTGTCACCGTGCTGTGTAAAAGCGCTCTTATCAGCTCATACACCAGTACTTTTCATACGGCACGGTTTATGCGGCTACCGTTTGTGTGTGAAAAGGGCCTTCGCGTAGTAAATTTCGGGCAATGTTTAAGTATCCCAAATATAATAATTACATGAAGATGCATTGGGACTTGATGGCATCCGTTGGTTAGGGGTGATGTATGGAATACCCAATTGCAATTCTTTGGTAATACATCATTGCGTTGATTTTATTGGTTGGATTGGTGATAAGACACAGTGATCTATACCATAACCACTGCAAATACGGCCGAATATCAGAATATGAAAAGCTGAAAGTGATCACTCTCATCATGGTTTTTTTTGTATAGAATTTAATGAGGTTTAATTTTGTATACCAGGGCCCTATTTTACGAAACGACAAGTCTTGTTCGACTAGTAAAAATGCTCGAAGATTGTTGAAGCTCTTGGCCGCTTTGATTCATTTTGTAGTGATCACTGGTCTCACTTGTTGCTTCGTAAAACAGGCTCCAGGTGTGGCGGTTAATTATTCATCATTTTTTTAAGATATAGCATTGGAAACAATGGTTGGTTCATAGTTTAAAGTACCTTTTAAACGCCATTGATTTCAAGTAAGCGTCATAAACACCACATTTCAAGTAAGCGTCATAAACAACACACGGCCACAAACGTACACGTGTACATAAGTTATTCCTCGTACTTTTGCATTTTTTACCGGGTTACTCGTTATGTTAATTCGTATAACTACATAATCCGATTGAACTCTGGTATTTCTTTAGTTTTTTGGTCTTTTTAGAAAACTATAGTGTAGTGCTCTTTAATTTTGCTTGAAAATATTCCATCGTCTCCATTTGGATTATAAATTTGCTGCTGAAAGGTTGCCAGTGCAGCGACATAATGATGCGCTCTCCACCACTACAAATTCAACAAGATCCACCTATAACTCGCAGCAGAGCAAAATCGGTGGCATGTAAAGGGTGTTTTTTTAGGAGGTTTGTTTTTCCGATAGATGTCGTTTTATTTTATGGCAGTTGTTTTGACAGCTCAAAGTGGCATTTCTACTCAGTATTGTTTGGCAAATCATTATGAATAGGTTAACTCCAGAACAACGTTTTCAAATCGTGGAAATTTATTTTCAAAATCAGTGTTCAATTAAAAATGTTTATAGAGCACTTCGTGAATTTTATGGTGCACATAATCGTCCGTCAGAGACCACCATAAAGAAAGTAATTACCAAATTTCGGTCTACATTCACTCTTTTGGATGCCAAGCCACCGACAAGAATGAGAAGAGTTCGTACAGAAGAAAATATTGCTGTCGTTGAGGCCAGTGTCGAAGAAAACGACAATTTATCGATTCGTCGTCGTGCTCAGCAAATTGGACTTTGTCCATCGACTTTATGGAAAATTTTACGTAAAGATTTGGGTTTGGTGCCATACAAAATTCAATTGGTGCAAGAATTAAAGCCACACGACCATCGTTTGCGCCGTGAATTCAGTGATTGGTCGTTAAATCAATTGAACGAAGATCCATTTTTTTACCGTAAAATTCTCTTCAGTGATGAGGCGCATTTTTGGTTAAATGGATACGTCAACAAGCAAAATTGTCGCATTTGGAGCAAAGATAATCCACACGCCGTTCAAGAATTACCAATGCATCCTGATAAATGTACTGTTTGGTGCAGTCTATGGGCTGGTGGGATCATCGGTCCATATTTCTTTAAAAATGAGGAAGGACGACGCGTTACCGTGAATGGAAATCGATACAGAACCATGATCAATGAGTTTTTGTTGCCAAATCTTGAAGATATGGATATGGATGAAATGTGGTTTCAACAAGATGGTGCCACTTGCCATACAGCACGTGAAACAATCGACTTATTGAAAGAAACTTTCAACGACAACATTATTTCGAGAAATGGTCCGGTGAATTGGCCTCCGCGTTCGTGCGATTTGACGCCACTCGATTACTTTTTGTGGGGATACGTGAAGTCATTGGTTTATGTGGATAAACCTCAATCGATTGATGCTTTGGAAACCAATATTCAACGTGTCATTGCTGACATACGCCTCCAAATGCCTAAAAAAGTGGTCGAAAATTGGACCTCCAGAATGACATTTGTGAAAAATAGTCGTGGTGGCCATATGCCAGAAATTGTGTTTAAATGTTAAATGCCAAAAAATTATCTACCAAATAAAAAAAAAATTTTGGTCATTTCATAATTTTATATGTGTTTTATTCAAAAAAAAAATCGGCAACCTCTTAAAAAAACACCCTTTACAATCAACACTGGAGATGCACGCATTGTCTCAGCTGATAAACATTCGGATTCCTCTACATCTAAGTTCAACGTCCCTGTTATGGATAACAGTCAAAATGAGCTGCAGGCCCTTCGAATCGCCGTGGAACATATGAGTGCAAGACTAGATGATTTGGATTCTAGATTCCAGAGGCAACTTAACCATATGCAGACTGATTTTCTGAGCAGGCTAAATGGTATTGAGCATTCTATTGCAGCTGTGATGTCTGGAATAAACTTTCTAAAGGATGGGTTGTCTGAGGCTAGAGCGGCGGCGCCACCAAAAATTGCCAAGCGCAATATTTCAAATAATTCAAAACAACTCGCTGCACAAACCCACTGCAACGATCCAAAACACATACCATGGCAGGTTCAAGTACTTGTGGGTTAGCGGATGAGCTACTACACCAGCCTAGTGATCAATTGTCAGCTGGTCTTCATGTCGTTTCTACTGCGACTGACTCTACCGCTCCAATTATTCGGGCCCAGCCGGAAGAGTCACAGCGGTATCCAACTAAGTCATCGGCTGTGCTGATCAGTAGCAATGCTGCTGCTATTACCCCAACACCTACTAGAGATCGTCTATCATCTGCTGTGACCGGCTGTGAGCTAAACTCAGCTGTTTCAGTTGTTTCTAATACTGATGAAGAATGGCATCACGTGAAAGGAAGACATCGAAGGAGAAAGGTTCTTGGAACCGATTCATCCACAACTGAATTATCAGTCTTGCGGGGTATGAAATGGATCCACCTCTCCCGTTTTCGGCCCTCAACGACTTCAGAATGCATAATAAAACGGATATCTGCTAAGTTGATGGTTCCGAAGGAGATGTTCAAGTGTTTTCCTCTTATTAAAAAGAATGCTGATATTTCTTCGCTTAAATTCCTAAATTTTAAATTGGGAATTCCATCGGATATGCTTAAAAAAGCTCTCGATCCTTCAATTTGGCCTGCTGGACTACAAATCTGTATCTTCAAGAACAAAAGTTTAAAAAACGGGGAAACTCAGTCTCAAGTTCTAATATCTTGAATGGTCTCAATAATTATTTGAACTCTCTCTCTGTTTATTATCAAAATATCCGTGGTATGCGAACTAAATTAATTAATTTTAAACTTGCATTGGTGGAATCTGTGTATGATATAATTGTGCTTACGGAAACCTGGCTGATTAGCGACATATCTTCTTCTGAATTTTCAACTAAAGAGTTTGTAACTTTTCGGAAAGATCGCTGTCCGATTTCATCAGGCTGCAGTAGAGGTGGGGGTGTTCTGATTGCCATCCGTTCGGATCTACATGGCGAACTCATCGCATTACCCTGTGATTTAAATTTTATTGAACATCTGGCCGTCCGTGTACGTTTAAAGGGATCATCGATCATTTTCTACGTGTGTTATATTCCTCCGGCTTCAGATTGCGAGGTATTTGAAGCTCACCTGCGAAGCATTAAATTGTTATCTTCAACACTATCTGATGATGAACATCTCTGTGTAATGGGAGATTTCAACCTGAGCAGCGTTACGTGGACATATATAGAAGATGACACTCACCTGACACCGACGAACATCTCATCTGAAGCTAAGTTCTTAATATTAGATGGTTTGACAGAGCTAAACTTATTTCAGATTAATTCAGTCAGCAACATCTTTGGTAGGTTCTTAGATTTAGTTTTTATCTCTGATGATATTTTTACGAAAGTATGTGAGTCACTGTCACCTTTACTTAAATGCGACATGCACCATAAAGCACTGAACTTTAGTATTTCAGCTTACAGGTTTAATATGTTAGGACCTTGTATTAAATCTCAGGAGTATAACCTACGCATTGCTAATGTTGATAGTTTAAATGAATATTTCTTAAATGTTAATTGGAATGATTCCTTGAACGATCTTTCAGTGGAGGAAGCATATAACAAGTTTCTTGAGACTATTAAATCTGCTTTACATCTATATGTTCCATTGAAGAAGAAGATGTCTAATAATCATCCCAAATGGTTTAACAAATCTTTATTGCGTCTAAAAAATGCTAGAAATAAAGCCCACAAAGCATTAAAAATAGATGATAACCCAAATATTAATAGTAGTAATAAGCTTAATAACTTCAAGAGATTAAGAGATGAATTTGAATATTTGCATCGCTTCCTACACAGACAGTATATTTATGCTATTGAAACCAGCATCAGAAAGGATTGTAGAGCTTTTTGGAGTTATATTAACGACAAACGTCAATTATCTAGCTTTCCTAATATTATGGAATTCAATAATTTGAAATCTAACAACCTTGAAGAAACTTGTGAGTTGTTTGCAAAGTTTTTTGAATCAGTTTATGATTCAGATAGCCCTCATTACTGTTCTTCACAGTCTACTCAAGATCTTGTGGACGTTGGGTTTTTATGTTTTAGTGATAAGGATATTATAAATGGTGTGAATAATTTAGGCTGGAATTATAGTGCAGATTCGGATATTATTTCACAAGCCCTTCTAAAATCATGCATAATTTCTTTAGTTCATCCATTAACTCTGATATTTAATTTATCTCTGAGTAGTGGACGTTCATTAATACTTGGAAGATTTCGACAATCAAACCAATTTATAAGAATGGTGCTAAACATCTGATTAAAAACTATAGAGCGGTTTCTTTAATGAAGACAGTCCCGAAGTTACTTGACTCTATTGTTGCAAATAAACTGTCCTTCATATGCAAACAAATTATTTGTCCGCAGCAGCACGGATTCAGGAAGGGTAAATCCACTACAACGAATCTGGCAATTTTTTCAAACTTTTGTATAAACTCGATTGAGAATGGCTATCAGGTAGATGCCATATACACAGACTTTTCCAAAGCCTTTGACAAGGTCAATATATCTGCTCTTCTAAATAAGCTGAAACGTATAGGTTTCCATTCTATTTTTCTTCAATGGATTTCCTCATACCTATCAGATAGAAAGCAGATTGTTAAAATAGACTACTCACGTTCTCGTGTTATTGACGCCTGTTCTGGAGTGCCGCAGGGAAGTCACTGTGGTCCTATTTTATTTATATTATTCATAAATGACATTGTTGAAAGTTTCCTGTATGCTAAGTGTTTAATATATGCAGATGATTTAAAAATATATCTTCAAATTAGTGATTCTAATTGTTGCGTAAAATTGCAAGAAGACTTAAATAAGTTATCTTGCTGGTGTATCAGAAATGGCCTGTATCTAAACATATCTAAATGCCACGTAATATCGTTCTATCGATCGGCAACGAATACATTATTTAATTATTCCATTAATGGACATCTACTAGATCGAGTTGATAAAACTACTGACTTGGGTGTAATCTTAGATAGGAGGTTCACATTTTCAAAACATATTGACTATATTGTTTTTAAGGCTTATAAATCGCTTGGATTCGTAAAAAGAAATACGAAAGAATTCTCTAATATATTTACGATTAAAACTTTGTATATTTCTTTCATAAGGCCGTTAATTGAATACGCGTCTATTATATGGTGTCCATCTTATAATTTGCACATTTATAGGATAGAAGCGGTGCAAAGATCATTCACTAGATTTTTATATTTCAGATTAAATTGGCAGAAATCAAATGTGCCCCCATATGAAACACGTCGTCTTTTATTTGGCTTACCAACGCTTCATTATAGACGGGATGTTAGTTGTGCTTTGTTTGTTAAAGATTTGTTATGTAGTGATGTCAATTGTCCTGAATTGCTTTCTATGATGAATATATATGCATCGGAAAGACCGCTTCGTTCGAGAAACTTGTTGGTTGCTTCCTCGCACAGAACTAATTATGGTTCCCAAGAAGTAGTAACCAGATGTATTAATAAATTTAATTTTTTCAATGATAGAGATAACATAGATTTCACGCTAACTAGATCTGAGTTCAAAAATAATTTGAAGTATCTGGAAATCAGAATTTAGGTTTTCTTAGGTTAATGGTTGAATTTGAATTTGCGAACTTCAGTCTGTAAGATTAATGTGTAATCGGTAGGCTAAATAAATAAATAAATAAATATTTAATCGTGTCTTAAGCATACAGAGTTTCGAGCCAAATGAAGACCATTTGTGGGCACGTGCTGCTTTTCTTGTTCAATTAAACGACAAACGCGAGTGAAAGCCGTTGTATACTTGTGGAAACTTACGGGGACAATGTTCTAACACAAGACGCTTGTGTGCGTTGGTTTAGAAGATTCAAAAGTGGTGATTTCGACTTGAAAGACAAAGAACACCGAAGTCAACCGAAAACATTTTAAGATGCCGCATTGCATGCATTGTTGGATGAAGACGATGCGCAAACTCAACCACAATTTGGCAAATGACCATTTTGAACCATGTATTGATCGAAAAGCGATCAGAATGGGCTATATGACACGGAAAAAGGTTCCCAATTCTGTTCATCAACCTGAAGTTACGTACTCAACGATTATCATTACGCGGATCGTTATCTCATGAGTTCCTTAATACATCTGGCGTGCCCCAAGGCAACCATCTTGGCCCGATTTTGTTCAATATTGGCGTTAATGATCAATTGATTAAAAAAGTAATAACTGATTTAGATGGATTTTCCATACATTAGAACAAATGACTGTATTCTTTTATTATATTATACTACTATAGAAGTGTAATTTCGATGCAATTGTACACAAAATGTTCAACTACAAGTATACTTATGTATGTAAATATCATAGCAATTCTATGAAGTTCAGAATTTTCGGTTATATAGGAACCGCCATCTTTAGTTGCCAAAATTCGATAGTAGATTCGAGATCAGCGACTCTGAAATACATATTAATGTACACTGAAGTCCATTTAAGTTCCACTGCGCTAATACAGTTTCACGATGCTGCTTTTTGTTACAGCGATGCAACGTTTCGTTTCACTTTCAGTCGCATGAATAGAATGTAGTCTACCGTGCATACAAAAGTTTTATTCCAAAAATAGGATCTATTATTGTACTGATTAAGGGGTTATTCTCATGTGACCACTTCGAAAAATCGATTTTTTTTTGTTTTCATATTTCGATAGTAAAACCTATTGGGAATATGCTGTCAAAAATTCAGACCGAAATTCCTAGTATTAAATAAGTTACAACTCATTATCGCCGCCGCGCCAGGTCTGCAGCTGCTACATTTCTGTTGGTTTCACCGGTCTTTTTTACCTGCGTACGGAGTTTCTAACGGTCAACTTTAGTATATTACCTACCTGTGTATATGTGGAATAGTGTATATAAAGTTTTGTCGTGAATTGTGAAATTGTATGGTCCAGGCTTAGCAGATTTGTGTAAGTATAAATTTTCCACGAGAATTCTGCTCTTGAAACTTTAAACGCGTTTTACTCGAAACGTCATTTTCTAGAACGGCCATGGTCCTAACAAAAAAACTAATCGACCGATTGCTTTGAAATTTATATATGTTCTCCTACCCATTAATGGTTATCGCAGGTACCAGAATTGTTTATTTTAGAAAATATGTTCCTACTTTTTTTACATAATTTTTACCAAAAAAAACCAAGATTTTCGTAACTTTCTTTTCTACCGTCCGCCATTTTTTTGTTTTTCAATGAAATTGATTAATTCTGGTACCTGCGATAGCGACAGATGTACTGAACAATAATCCATTCGATTTTTTCATTTCAGATAACATGACCAGCCGCTTTTACCATGGCCAGTGACCTGCTTTTTTTTTTTTGGTGTCTAGTTTAATTAAAAAAAAAAATATAAACAATGTAAAATTAGCAAAAATAACAATTTATTTATATAGTTTAAGATACAAATAAAAACATATAAAAAAATTAAAATGATTGAATGTTATTGTCTTATAAAAAAAAAATCCCAAAAAAGAGGTAAAATTCATGCGTTCACATGAGAATAACCCCTTAAGGTATGACTTATACGGTAATTTTTTAGTGAAATTACATGTGGAATACCCTATCAATTTGTAATTTTACACGTATTCGTAATACAAAATAAGAATGTCTGTAAAACCTCCATACATACTATACTTAACAAAATGCACTAATTCTGTAATTTTACACAGTAATGTGGGAACTCCGGAAAAGAAAACAAGAAATTTTGCATCCTACTGTAACACATTTTCTTTGTAAAATTACATGTATGTATATAAAAGGAATTTTAAGTGAAGCAGACATGAAGCGGTCTAATGGTAGAATGGCAACGTGTCTACACTAGAAGCCAAGTGTCTCGAGTTCAAATCCATCGGAAACAACACAAAATCAGAAGGCATTAAAATTGAAAATATAAAATACCATTGAAATATACAAAAAGATTTCAAAAAATAGTATATATTTACAAAATAAAAAACTCTGAAAAAAACTAAAACAAAATAAAAGAAACATCTAGTATAATTTTGTACATTTTTTACATCAATGTCGAAAGTTGTTTCAAATAACAACAAGAGAACGCGCCATGCCACACATCTGTAACCAGTAGGCGATATTTGGAACAAACAAACAATGTTAACATTTTAGAGTGGCCTGCACAATCGCCAGATCTCAATCCAATTGGGCATCTTTGGTGCATACTGAAGCGGAAGATACGGCAGCACAACATCACATCCAAAACAGGACTAAAACAAGTCGTCCAACAAGTGCGGAATGAAATTTCTCCTGAAGAGTACCTAAAGCTTGTACGCACAATTCCTAAAAGAATAGCTGCGGTAATAAGAGCTAAGGGCGGACCGACAAAATATTAATAGTAAGAATAAAGGTCAATAAGTTAAACCTAACTATAGTTTTATTTCCCCCTAATTTACGCAAATAAACTGTATAGCACGATTTTCAGGGGGTGTCTAATACATTTGGCCAAGGGTGTATATAGAAAACTATTTGTGGAATTTAAAAAAATTCGAATTTTACTCAAATTAACCCCATAATGCTTTTTTATTTTGTACTTAGAATCTAATTACAGTTAATGGTATTAAGTCACAAACGA
Source organism: Neoitamus cyanurus (assembly GCA_947538895.1). Taxonomy (NCBI): domain Eukaryota; kingdom Metazoa; phylum Arthropoda; class Insecta; order Diptera; family Asilidae; genus Neoitamus; species Neoitamus cyanurus. The sequence goes on from OX384547.1 coordinate 9,669,269, forward strand.
TTAATTTGAAAATTATGAATATGTTTCCTACGTAAAATTGTTTATCCTTTTTCTACCTAGACAGAGAGGCACACTTTAGAAAGACAGCAAGATGGGAAATTCAATAAAAAAAAGAGGTGTATTAATTAATAATTACATGAATTTCGGAATAAATGTGGGAAAACGAGAATTTTAGGAAATTTTTGAGAATCTTTGACAGGGAAACCCAGGGAACTCTTCTCGTTCCTTTATTTCCCTCAGGGAAAATATTATTAAATTTATTAATGGAACCTTTATCCAATTTTGACACATTATTTTTCTGTTAATTGTTTTAAGCTAACAACTCTGAAATAAAGTTGAATGTTTGAATAGTTTGTCTAATGAGAATGAGATGGAGTGTCGTCGACGCCTGGAAGAAGATGAAACTACAAAACACATCCTGTGTGATTGTCCTGCTCTGGCACGATCAAGAAGAATGATCTTCAGTCAGGAACCCTTGAGCTCGGATGACGTTCGATCCTCTTCTGTGAAAGACCCTCTGGCATTCCTCAGGTTGCAGAAGGTCTTTTGCATTTTGCTTTGGCACAAAAGAGGTCGCAGTGAAAGCATATGAGTCTTTTTAATCATTTAATCAGAATTACAGTGGCATTGACTTTAACTATTCGACGCACCAACTAAAATATAAGCTGAAGTTAGAGTTACTCCTTTTGATTTTCTGTATGTTGTAGTAATCAGTTATTTGATGATGCGTAATAAAGCAAGCTATACAAAATTCACTCTTCGCGTTGTATCGATGTCATTTTAATTCCCGAAATTGGATTAAAACGACATTCGATGTTCAACGTCAACTTACGTGAACATGAGCCCAAAATTCCAGCTGAAAATCACTGTCGAATTACACCTGCTGTTTAGTATTTCCGGGGGAAGTCTAAAATGCATCTCGAGTTCCTCGTGAACCTCCACACTGAAAGCATTCGCTTATCCGGTTACAAAAGTCCAGACAGTGAGCCAACGAATTTAGAGCAGAACAAGGAAAACAAAACTATTTGAGGCGGCAGATGTCTTCGCCCGAGAAGTAGTGCCTTGAGAGCAAAAAACTTAGAGCAATTGCGACCAAAGCAAAACAAAGCTAAGAAAAAAAACTTCAAGTTATCCATCCCGCGGGCAAGATAATCCCACTGACACAGAAACGCGTGTCTACGCAATCCCGCTAACCCATCTTCCTAGTCCGCGCCTAATTGGATTCATTGAAGTTTCCAGTCGGATCCATTGAGGGTACCAGAGGTTTCCAAGCAGTGCCAGGGAACGGGTTGAACTTAGTGGAGTGCTGCCCGCATATTTTAGGAACTCATCTGCCCAGCACTTCACGCTGATGACTTCCTGCTTAAGCGCGCAGACCCCCGTCGCCAGAGGCACTTAAAAGGAAGGAAGATGGGGATAAGTCAAATTTCGTATTATGACGAGTGGCTAATTCTCCGAGTGTATTGCATGCGTACCCGACCTCTATAAGTACCGTGACCCAACTACTATGCGGGCTGCTCTAACAATAAGACGCACGCTGCATCTTAATGTGATTGACGCAGATTTGGGCATTCAAGTATAGTGGGCGGGGCACCCGACTGTAATGTTTTGATTTTATCTTAAGCCTCTCATGTCGCCGAGAAGCCCACAACTGAATTGGAATTTTTCCGCATCACCCGCATATTTTAGCCTAATGAGTTGGGGAGTGACATCAGATTTCAAACTGCTTCTAAACATGAGACGTCGTCAATTATGGAAGCCAACTGCGGCCGCCTCAGACGGCCAAGAGCCAAGGAGACTTGGCGGTCTCGAATAACAAAAATTAGCTTGTCGTTGCTGGACTTTACTTGGAGCGGATTTTGCCAAGACCGACGCTACTTTGTGGGCTTGTTATCGCACTTGCCAAGATATCGAATTTCACTCTGTATAAATAAATTCCAAATTACTCGCGTACTACTTCCTAAATATTTTTGAAGGGGTGCACACTTTAACTCAATGGCACTTTAACTGGCGGCGCTTCAAATGCAAACGACAGCGAACTGCTAAATCTTTTATGCACAGGTGTGCCGAACCTGCATTTTGTATAAAAGATCGCTCAGGCACAGGGCACATTTTACCTCTGCAATAAATTTTATATTGAAAATTGAGCGGTCCAGCTGTTTCCAATATATCGGCAGGTGAATGCAATGTCGATGCAATCTGCCTAGTTCCTTTATAGCAGTTCTAAACTGGTCATTGACCTGGTTTGGCCGAACAATTGCATTTATTGTGTTAGGTATTTTCTGCAGATGAAAAATATTTCGAATTCATTTCAATTCGTAGTGGCTGCTCAGCTTAAAGTGTGGCAATTTACCAATTTTCAATTATTGAGCACTATTAAATTTATCGGACACGAACTAGTGTATATTAGAATATTTAAGCGGAGGTCATTTATGTATTTTATTCTTGCAGGTAATACATTTTGAATTACATTGACGAATTCAACAAATATATAAAACGGGATTTTGGAAAATGTGTAAAATATTAAACGGAACGGTACGCAGCACTATTGATCTTTACTTTTAGGTGTCCGGTGTTTGCAGAAAGCAAATCTAACCTTTCACATTTTGAACAATTTCACCGATTCAAACTTCTGCTGAGACAAATTTCGTATATAAAGGGTGGCCCATTTAAAAATTGCAATTTGTTTTTGTTATAAAAAAAACGGCTCAATATTTTTCAATGGATGAACATTTATTTGAAAGGATGTTTTATGTCATTAATTTATGAAAAACAAATTCGGTCAAATGACCACCACGGCTGACTTGGCAGTAGCCCATTCGGTCCACCCAAATTTTGAGTACATTTTCGATTGTTTCGGGCCTTATGTCAGCAATAGCAGCTTGAATCTCGTACTTGAGATCTTGAATTGTTTCTGGTTTGTTGGCGTAACATTTATATTTGACCCTCCCTAAAGATAATAGTCCAACGGCGTCAAATCCCAGCTTCTTGCCGGCCAAATCACATCACCATTTTTGCTGATTATGCGATTTCCGAAGATAGGGCTCAAAAGATCGATTGTGGAGTCCGTTGTATGGCATGTAGCGCCGTCCTGTTGAAACCAAATATCGTCCAAGTCTTGAAGCCGAAGACTCGAAAACCAATCGGCCAACATAGGACGGTAACGCTCGCCATTGACGGCTACGGCGGCTCCGTCTTCATTTTCGAAGAAAAATAGGCCGAGGTTGCCGCCGGACATTCACTCGTTGTGGCTGCATTGGCTTTACCACGATGACGTGCGGGTTTTCTATGCCCGAGATGCGACAGTTTTGCTTATTAATATAACCACCGAGGTGGAAATGAGCCTCGTCCGAAAAGATGATATTTCGGCAAAATTCGCCATCTTCGGCCAAACGATCTTCCGCCCAATTTGCGAACCGTAGACGGTTCGGATGGTCAACCGGCTTCAGCTGCTGTACCAATTGAACTTTATATGGCTTCATGGCAAGGTCTTTACGCAAAATTCGCATCAAAGAAGTGCGTGCAATGTCCAATTGTTGAGAACGCTGACGAGTTGACGTTGATGGTTGCTCATGTACACTTTGAGCAACAGCACGGGACGAGTACGTATACGGGTTGGTTTATCCACCAACATTCCAGTTTCACGAGCTCGCTTCAAGAATTGATCCACAAATTGGGTTTTTGGACGGTTTATTTTTTGTGAAATTTTTTTTTTCAAATTTCTCACAGAAGGGGGTATTCTAGTGTAGAGGCATGAATTTGAGGTGTTTTTTCGGGTGATATAAATGAAAAACCAAAAATATTTTTACTATCCATTTTTTGACAAGATATTTATTGATGTTTTAAAACTACATAAAAAAAAAAAAAAGTCGAAAAATTCAAAATTCAAAATGCTATAAGATGTTGAAGTGGGGGGTCCCCCAAAAATGGCGCGCCAAGTTTGACGTGATTGCAAATTTTCTAATGAACTGAAACAAAAAAATAAAAAAGATTATTAAATAAGATTAGTGCTGCTATCGTACTATCTTAAGAAAAAGTGGAAAAAAAATTTTTTTTGTTAAATTACGGCCGTCTGAAAAAATTTTAAATTTTTCTTCTATTTTTTTGACTTTTCTGAATTTTTTAAAAATAGTAAATACATTTTTTTTGTTATACTAATAGTCAGTCCGATAGAGACATGTGTTGAGAAGACTCACACCAAATTTCAAGTAAATCGGTTCAGTAGAACTTGAGAAATCATGACAAACTTTTTGAAAAACGTAGTTTTGAGAAAAACGCGTTTAAAGTTTCGGGTAAAATTACGCCCAGCGCTACGCATAAAATTACATTTTATACTTACACTTATTCAATCCGCGATTCCTGCTCCGTACATTATACAACTACAATACAAGAGTATAATACAAAAGCTTAAGAGTGTATAAGGTTTTAAGACCGAAAGGGATCTCAGGTAGACAGATGATCCCTAACGTCTTTTGTTCGATTCGTCCCAGCCGAGCCAGTTTAAAGGTCGCATCACTAAAATGACTATATCTCTGGAAATAATTAAAATTTTAACTAATCCTTTTGAGGACATATTCTTGAAAGGTTAAGCTTTGAAAATATCAAAAAAAAAAAATCGATTTTTTCAAATTTCTACACTAGAATACCCCCTTAAGTAGAAGACTCACCACTTTGGAAATAAGTTTTTAATATTTCCCAACTTTCTTCAAGCGAATACCGTCCCATTTCGTAAATGTCAAACCTTAAACTAAATTTCTGTTAAGCCGAGAATGACATATAATCACCTAAAGTTCAAATTACCGGTAGGTCAAATTCCAAACACTAGATGGACCACCCTTTATTTACATGTATTTTTAAAATTTTTGGAATTATTAACTTTCAAAGACGTAAACTGAAATGATCACCATATCCCTAATTTCTGTAACTATTTATTGCAGCAATGTTGATAACGCACCTCTGCATAATCTGATTCGAAAAATGTGCTTTGTTCTTACACCAACCATCATATAACCACCGAGACTCCGTTGGAAAATGTTTGGAAGTGCGTGTGTAAAATTTTGAATAAAAATATTAATAAATGTAGAAACTGTGGGTGATGAAATTGGGATCTTTTTTGAGAGTGAAGAAAACGTTTGCCCTGGAGATTAAAAATTAATAAAAAAATTGATTTGCTCAAAGTAAGAAAAGGTATTAAGAATAGGTAAAAGCGATACATATGAATTTTTGCTTAATTTAATGAGACCACCATCACCCTGCTGGGACATTTAGGAGAAGAGGTGTAGTCGGCACGGGGAAAAAATAACCCGAAAAATGAGAAAAACGAGAGTGGAAAAAAGTGAATATTTAGTGGTGAAAAAAAAGTTAATTTTCGGCATGACCTAATTTTGAACCACGGACCCATGGCTCCCCGTACAATCCCATTTTGCATATGTTTACCACTGAAGTACAGCTGCTGTTGGAATTCGTTCAAAGTTTGTGGCTCATAAATGGCATAGGAAAAGTGGTTCATTAAAATTAAAAAAAAATATTCTTTTATATTTAAAGAATTATACCCCCGAGTTGAATTTTGAGAAATTACATTATTTATATTGTAGAGTGCTTATGCAATGTTTCAAGTAAAGCGGATCAAAGAAAATATTTTCCCCCATAAAAATCTTTATACCCCCTTTTACCCCTTTTGGGGTTGAATTTTCTGAACGCACTTATTTATAAAGCTGTCCCACAAAATAACTAAAACATGGTGTAATTATGGGCACAATCGACGCATTGGTATAGAAGGGACACCCAACCGGGACAGATAAATGAAAAAATCGAAGAAGAATCTCAATCATTCGCTTTTATATACATATATAGACATTATGTGTTTTCTACTAAATTCGCCTCACGATTTTATTTTAGTCTGATCAAAGCCCCAGATTGGTGACACATAATTATTTTCTAGCTTTAAGGGGGCAGATACCTTTAGAATTTTCAGAAAATCGAATTTTTTTTTTACATAATTTGAATATATAATATGTTAGCAATATACTGTCAAAAGGACAAATCGAAACATTGAATATTAATGGAGTTATTGGGAAAAACGTCAGAGCCCGCATACCGTCATTAACCAGGTTGTCGGAGAGCTTGGGTCGGAGCAATGCCTTTTCACAGTACGTTTGTGTATTATTTTGTCTCATAACTTACTCTCTTACTTGGCGACGATATAAAAAAACATCTTCTACCAATTTACGAAAATTTGTCCAGAAAATATTTACTGGAAAGATGCTTGGGTGGCCATACCCAGAATGCCAACGAAAGTTTCAATGCAAACTTTGAACGCGAATATCTCGAAACTGTGTTTTCAAAAACTGCTAGCTCTGTAACTCAAAAAGTTATTGACCGATTAGGCTGAAACATTCAAAGGTTTCTCTTTGTAGTGCTATCGGAAGGATGTACCTAAAAGTTTAAAGATATCGGGTTAATAAATAATTTTTTTTGGAGTCAAAACTCTTGAAAAATAGCCAAAAATCTGGACCTTTGATTAAACAGCCGATATAAATTTTAATTTTTAACTTTTTTATTATTTTATAGGTTTATCCTTTCCTTTAATTTTAGTAATTGACAAAAAAAACTTTTTTATTTCCGATAAATAGAAACATCTTGACAGCATCAGCAGTTTTCGATGACCCGCGGGAGACGCTTGAGGAAATATTCTGCAGAGCCGTAAAAAAAAACAATCTCATGTTTTTGTACACTTTAATAATGTGTCAAAAGTAATAAATGATCCAATTATTGTATCACCTTGAAAAAAATTCATTAAAATTGATTGATTTCACCCGTTCTAAAGGTATTTGCCACCTTAAGTACATCATCAATTGTGCAATAAAACCGTTCAACTTAAAAAGTTTCCTAACTTTGTCAATTGTTTTTATTTTTCACTTTTTAGTGTGCTTTATTTGCTTAGCCTGATTTTATGTCATTTATCCGATCCATTGGCAAGTGCGAAACTTCCATTTCTTCATCTAGTTCAATAAGCTCAACCTATTCTAAAATCTGGAACGCGTGTATTTGATTAAACGAATTTTCGAGCTGTCTATAATCCTTTAGGTCAACATATTGGATCTGCCATCATAAATTTCAAATTTCAACAGCAGATTCGAATTCAGCTACCCTTAGAACCCATTTTCATGAAAATTCATTTCATTGAACATTTTTGTCGCCATATTGGATTCCTAAATTTGGACAGCAGATTCGTAATCCGCAACCTCCAAAATCTGAAAGCATGCCTTGAAGTTGAAAATTTTCAGTTGGAATGTTGGATCCGCCATTCCGCAGGCCTAAAATGGATGGTAGTCTATATGTATGTTAAGTTCATATACTGTAGCGGACAAAAATCTGGAAACTTTTTCTGCTGCACATTTGGCAACACCGTATTTCTTATTTTTTTCTGAGAATAAAGCAGGTAATAACCTATATCTAGGGATTAAGCTCCGCCCTATTTGTATGCAACACTTATTCATTGTTATCGAAAAGAGATAACAAAAAACTGTTAAAAACTGAAATACCATTTGTGTTAGGGATAATAATCTGGAAACTTTTAACTGGACAGTAAGAAATCATATACGAAGTGCGTTAAATCATCCGGAAAAAGTAAAAAAGTGTTAAAAGTATGGCTCCGAGATTGCGAACTTCTGATGATATTGCTGAATTAATTGCTCGATTACGTGATCAGGATAAATTTACATTAAAAGAAATTGCCGAAAAAGTTAATATGAGCAAAGGAGGAGTATTGAAAGTTTATTGTCGGACAAAGAATCCGCCTGTACTTAAACAGCGAGGAAGACCGAGAAAAACTGATAAAAGGTAAATAAAATATTTTTGTGCTTTTTTTATAACATTAACAATTAATTTATCCTCATAGAACTAATACCAGAATCTCTGTCACATCGAAAAAGGACCCAAAGCTAACTGCTCCTGAATTAATGGCTGGTGTACGAACAATTCGGCGTCGTTTGGCGGAATCTGGACTTCATGGGATAGTTGCTGCGAAAAAACCATATGTTTCGAAAGCAAACGTTAAAAAACATCTGATGTTCGCTAAACAGCATATAAACTGGTCGCTCAATGATTGGAAAAAGGTACTCTGGACGCATGAATCTAAATTTAACTTGGTGCAAAGTGACGGTATCCGTTATGTGAGACGACCAGTGAACACCAGATTTACTCCCAGGTACACTATCGCCACCATTAAGCAATGGGCGGGAAATGTAATGGTTTGGGGAGCGTTCAACTATTCGATTATTGGTCCACTGCATCGAATTCTAGGAACAATGGATCAAATAAAGTATAGAGCAATACTGCAAGATCTAATGCTGCCGTTTGCTAGAGAAAACATGCCAGAATCGTGGATACTACAGCAAGACAACGACCCAAAACATACAGCAAAATCTATTAAATGCTGGTTCGCGGAAAATGATATCCGGGTAATGGAGTGGCAGTCGCAATCCGCGGACCTTAACCCAATTGAGCACCTATGGGAAGAAATTAAAAGACGTTTAAAAGAATAAAGTTTTCAAAATGGCGATGAATTAAATAATTCTGTTAGCGAAGATTGGAGTCGTATACCAATTTCAGTAATGGAAAAATTAGTTGAGTCGATGCCTCGAAGATGTAAAGCGATTATCAAAGCAAAAGGTGCAGTAACAAAGTATTAATTCTGTAATTGTAAGATAAATGTATTTAATAAGTTTTTGTATTAATAAAAATGTTTACTTAAGGGGGCCGATACATGTAAAATCAAAATTTTTTTTAATGTTTTTTTTTCGGCGGGAATATATTCTATAAGGTGTTGAGAACGCGTGTCTAAGAGCGTTTCTCGATATCTCAATCCGGTCTCATGGAATCTTACATAGAAGCGGCGATGTCAGGTAGCGCGGGTGAGCAGCTGTCCATCGCTCCGTCTCCGGACCGCCCCGCTCCGCGTAGACCGGCACACATTTCTCGATTCAAAAGAAACAAGAACGACTCGGAAACAAAAAACTTTTGCCGAAAATCAGCTGCTTGAACAAGAGGAAGGACAACTCTACGGCGCAGGCATAGCCGACTAATAAGTAAGTAGAGAAATCGTCGTCTCACTTTCCCAAACTTTGAGTTCAAATTCCTCGAAACGACATTTTTGACTACTCGCTGCACGATAACTTTATTAAAAAAGGTTCAATCACGCTGAAAATTTTACTGTGGTTTCAAAAGACCCTTGTCTACTGGATGAACCTAAATCCATAGCCGATTTCGCGAATCCCCGACCGTAGAGGTTGCGAATTCAGCCAAAAAAACAAGCAACATATTCATTCAAGTCACATTTGGGGAAACATTTTTTTTTGTCTCAAAGTTAGGTTCACATTGAAGTCACAACTGTTTTTCGACAATGTTTTCTTCCTGCTTCGTTTCAGACCAGCACTACCGCCGGGAGAACGCAGCGACTGAAATAAAAGAGGGCTTTTGTGTCACGGGCTCCGCCGCCATCTATAAACGCCGGCACACGAAAAAAAAAATTTTCTATTGTTACTAATTTCTTGTGATAAATTCAAAAAAAAAAATTAACTCGATCCGCTTTTTCCTTCCCTATCAAAATTTTTTTTTAAAAAAACACTTTCAATGTATCGGCCTCCTTAAAGTTGAAGTAGTTTAAGAACAAAAGTTTCCAGAATACTGTCCCTTGTAAAAGTACTTCAATTTCCTTATTTGTTTCAGAATTCAACAAAATTTGATTATGTTGAAATTGGCTAGCGTTAATGAAGTCGGAGTCTTAATGCTTATTATGTTGATGGCAAAGTTTCCAGATTTTTGTCCGCTACTGTATAAAAGAATCAAAGTAAACGTTTAGGCGTAATTAATGGATGGAGATTTTCGGCCGCCATCTTGAAATTCGAAATGTTGATAGACAATTTGTAATGATCGACGCTAAAACCCATTTATGTACATATTTATAAATATTCAATCAAACACAAATCCATTCAAGTTGAGAATTTCCAATCAAAAATTATTGGAGCTTGGTTGGAATGACTAGCCACACCCACCATACTCGTCATCAAACTTCCACTTCTTTCTCGTCAAAACACCTTGCGTGGCACAACATTCAATTCAGATGGAGCTGTAAAGCGCAGAACCTTGTTAAGTTTTCCGCCGATAAAGACAAGTCCTTCCAATGAATGGGACTTATGAAGCTCACTGAAAGATGGCAAAAGTTATTGAACAAAAGGGCCAATATATAATTGATTTATCTTTGTTCTGTATATAATGACCTCCTTTGAAAAATAAATCCTGACTTTTCCGACAACTCAATATACGAGTATCAGTTATATTTTCGGTTTACATTATATTTATCTTAAGGGCACCCGGTGGTCTAGCACCCTTGAATTAAAGGGATTTTTAAAATTTCTTTTTGAAGGTGAAAATAATGAACAACGATATTTAAACTTTGTAGGTATATTATAATACTCAACAGGCATACAAAAAAATTTTTTATAATTAAAAAAAAAATTGTAATTATTTAAATAATGGCGCTGAAGATGACCCCCTCAAAAAATGAACGTGGGAGGCGGGTGAAGTTTTAGCTCTGTCACTTATTTGAAAAATAAAATATAAGGAAATTATTAATCTATATGACTGTAGCTATCGCCGGAACCAACAAAATATGGAAAAAAAATTATGTTGACAAGAATAGCGCGTTTTGAAATTTGAATATCGAAAAAAGACTATTTTTCATTAGTTTTTTTTACGTAAACAATAAGAATTTATTGAAATTAAAAAATTGTTGGTGGTCTCGGCCATAACTACAAGTGTACTGAATAACATATTAAAATTTGGGATGATTCGGATGAATAGTTTTGTTGTTTTGCATCCCGCCGCACAGTGGGGCAGAATCCCAAAAAGCTGGCCAAAAATCAAATTTTTGAGTTGTGTATATTCGTCTGTATACGTTCAGATCTTGTTTACGGATAGTCCTAGCACAAAATTCCGGACCGGGCAGGTATATATCTGCTCTAGGATCGCCTCGACATCAGTCGACATTCAGCCTCCGTTGAGTGCTCAAGAAACAAGTGTACGCGTGGAAAAATTCTTACCTGTTTGAAGTGCTGCGAAACTGAGGAAACTAGTTCAATTCGAATTCGGCAAAATGGATTCTGGAGGTATGTAGAATATATGGTTATGCACAATTATTCCTCATTTTATGTTTGTTATATTTAAATCTCGCGACAAGTACATAGTATAGTTTTTTTTTTATATTTATATAAAATCGATTTTCTAATGTAGTTTGAAAAATATCTTCGTGAGTCTCGATCTTTCTTCGACAAGGAACTGATAGTGTACAATGTTAAATATAACATATTAAAAAACTGGCTACAGCGGACTGCAGCCTGAGTAGTGAGACTAATTTTTATGGAAAAACGCGTGGCGCGACATTAAGGGGGTATTCTCATGTGAACGCATAAATTGTACCTCTTTTTAGGGAATCGAAAAAAAATCGAATGGAATATTGTTCAGTAGGTCTTTCGCTATCGACACGATAACTATTAATAAGTAGAAGAACATATATAAATTTCAAAGCAATCGGTTGAATAGTTTTTTGTTTAGGCCCATGACAGTTTTACAAAATGATGTTTCGAGAAAAATGCGTTTAAAGTTTCAAGAGCAGAATTTTCGTGGAAAGTTTATATTTACACTAATGAATTTATCATATCAATTTTACAATACTTCTACGATGTTTTTGCTCTAATTTAACTCCTGAATCGTAAGCAATAACCTCGAAAACCAAATTACATGAGATTTCACTTCATATTTTCAACGTATGAACGGTTTTGGCCGCTATTTTGGAGCCGCCATTTTGAATTTTGAAAATCTGACTTCAGATTCGTAATCAGCGACCTCGAAAACCCCCATATAGGTAATTTGGGATTTTTGGCCACAAAACCGGGATTCTGCCCCACTGTGCGCAGTGCTGAAAAGGTTGGTTTCGAGATAAATGAGTTTAAAGTTTTTAGTATGATTCCATTCATAGGCGGATCAACCGTTCGCTACCTGCTAAAAAGGCTGTAGAACCTAAAATACTGTCAATATCATTCCAAAAATTTAACAGTATATTCTCGAAAGACCACACTTTCGAAATATTAAAAAAAAAAAAAGATTTTTTGAAAATTCTAGACCACCGGGTGCCCTTAAGTAATAGCCAGCTAAATTTGTTTCTGGATCATTCCTTATGGTAAAGCCTCGCTGATTCGAACCTCCTCGAAAATTAGTGACATTCATTATCCGTTTAGTGCAGACTGGAAATGTCGGTGATATTTTTAGAAAAGGTCATGGCCGGATGTGTAAATATTTTGAATCTGAAGCAAAAGCTTGCAACTAGTTCACTTCCAAGTTATTTGTGTCACTGTCGTCAATAAACAGCCGGCAGAAGCAAATAAGCATTGCGAGAGTAGAACGATTGGGAAATTGCCTATTAAGCTCAGATCTAATTTAAGAACGTCATTGTCTTCCGCTGGGTAGACGTGGCCTTGCTTTATATCCGAAATGCGGGAGAGTTATGAATATTAACGGGCAAATAATCGCTCCATTGATTCCCCGCTGGATTGATATAAATCTCTTTGCCAGGTTTGAATTTATTAGCTGAAAGTGCTCACGACAGCAGCTGCAGTAGAAGCTGCCGTCTCGCATGCTACCCTTCTGGCGCAACATAACTCCGCCAGTGAGCCGTTTTGCAACATAAACGCGCTGCGCAAGAGACCGGGCGGACACTATAGAGTCCGTGGGGCGGTCGTACTGCGGATCCCGGAAATTACATTAATTTGTGCGATATGGCAACTTGTCCGCTTGATTTAAATGTAACAGCGGCAAAACGATTCCGCGCCCGCTGATTGCATTAAATCAGACCGAATGGTGTTGATTAAGTAATTTCGCGGGCAACAACGGCACGAAGCGCCGCTGACGCTGGTTAACGACCCATCTGGCGGCTGCTGCATTCTCATACGGGCGAGCCGGAGCGCGACGGGTATGCAGTGCATGGGAACGAGATGCACTCCATCCCGTGTAACTTGAGCTGCAAGAGGAGGCTGAAGTTGCACGGGATCCTATTCTTCTAGGGGTGGCATGACATCGATCGGAAGACCCGAGACAGCCGGGGGGACGACGACTTCTTTGTGATTATGACAACCGCATGTGAGTTGCACTTGGCGCTGGTCCCGTGCCACCCCTTCTTCCAGCCCCAACAGTTCTACTCGTTGTTAGGGGGTCGTGCGGCGGTGTGTTATAGAACGTGAAGTGTTACGTTTAATGGCTCTCGACAGGAGCTCGTTGTGAGCGCTAAAAATCAATACATCGAGATAGACGCACTCCGATAGGCCCGGTGATGCCTCCTCAATTAAGTCTAGGGGCACACAAGGTCAGTAATTAATGGAGGGGCGAGAAGTGATTTACCTTGATGGCACGGCAGGATCAAAGTCATTAGGATTTAATTAAGATTGCTCTGGCCTTTGTGGACGTTATCCCGCAAGACTCGTTGCGATGAGGTTTAATACTTTAACGCAGCGAGCAGCTTCCGCGTTGTGAAAGGACAAAGTAATCCCTCGTGGTGGAATTGCATCGAACGCATCTTTGCAATATCACTGCAATTAGCAAATGGGCGGCAACACCCTTTGATCGTACTATCTTAGCCTTGATTGCACACCTTTCACGAATAAGTTATGCAGGAAAGTTCAATACCCCATCACCAGTTGGGTAAAGCTGATTGTCAATATTTCAAAACTAACACCGGTAGCGCACAATAAAGGTACACATATGTTTCCACTGTTGGATTGAAATAATTGTGAAAAGTAATCTTAGGAATTTTAATTGTATTTGCTCAGCTTCTACAGCAAGAAATATACATCTTTATAATTCCAATACAGGGTTTTTCGTATTAATTCACCAATTTTTTTATTTTTACCCGACGGCCCAGAAGGAGGATAATGCTTCCATAATGCGTCCATTTCTATAATATGTCACGTCCTGTAGCCATAAATGAGGTGTCGTTAGATTTGTCTTAATCGTGGGAGTGCTCAAGATAGTAGTTGTTTGACGTCACTGCGTTGAGCAGATCAAAAGATAAAATAATAATGTGCATACCGAATTTATGAAAATTATGTAATGAAAAGGGCTGAGAATAAACCCCCCCTCCGCACAAATTCTTATTTGCCTAAGTGAGGTATATCACCGCAACACACTTTCACCCTATATTAATAAAATTCAATTATTGGGTACTCGTTTCTTTCCGCTTGATATGTATAGGGTATAAGAACGTCCGAACTTTAAATTTGAATAAAACACACAATTTTCGAGCAAAAATGGTTCTGATTGCTTTATTTGAAAGATAATTTTATGATTTGAGTAAAATATCGTCCAAATGGCCACCGCGGCTCTTCTTGCACACGTTCATCCGCTCACGCCAATTTTCGATGACTCTGTGCAACATTTCGGCCGGTATCTGAGCTATGGCTTTACGAATATTGGCTTCCAATGCCTCAAGAGTTGTAGGATGTATGCTGTAAACCTTCGGCTTAAGTTTGCCCTACAGGAAACAAATCCAAAGGCGTTAGATCACACGATCTAGGCGGCCAAGCTATGGGACCATTTCTGGAAATTAACGACTCACCGAACTTACCGCGCAATAAGTTTATGTTAAGTCGGGAAGTGTGAGGCGGTGCACCGTCGTGTTGGAAATAAAGGTCGTCCGCATCAATTTCATCAAATTCCGGGAAAAAAATCGGTCAACATCGTGTTATAGCGGTTGCTATTAATGGTAACGGCATCTCCTGCCTCATTTCGAAAGAAATAAGGTCCGACGATTCCGCCATACCATAATTCACACCAAACGGTTAATTTTTGTGGATGCAATGGTGATTCATGAACCACTCGTGGATTTTGACCCATAGACCAAGAAATGAGCCTAATCTGAGAAGATGATTTTTCGATGAAAATCGCCGTAGGCTTCCAACATTTCCAGTGACCAATCAGTGAACTGACGACGAATGTGATGGTCGGATGGCTTGAGTTCTTGTGCCAATACCATCTTATAAGGATGCAGACCCAAATACAATCGCAAAATTAGCCAGATTGTCATCCTGGAGAGCCCCAACTCTTGAGAACGGCGCGGAACAGACGCTTTTGAATTTTCACGAACACTGGCTTGAACGGCGGCAATATTTTGTTCACTTCGGGCATTTCTTTGTCTTACAGGCACCTTTGTATCGTGAAGAGTGAATTCACTTTCAGACTTTGTTATTATGCGTCTTATAGCGGGCTCAGAAGGAGCATTATGACGACCGTTTTTTGCACGAAGCGCTCTTACAGTACCGACAAGAGAATGCGAATTTGCGTAATAATTTTGGACAATTTCCAAGCGTTGGATCAAAGTGAAACGTGTCATGATGAAATCGCAAACCTTACTGAACATAACTGCACAGACCTGTCAAAAATCATAAACAAATATGGCCGCCACGATCTATCAAAACCAGGTCATCCCTATTGGAAAACCCTTTACTCTTACTATTATGTAGATTAAGTTTGGACAATAACCGAAATTATAGTCAGCCGACGCATACGCGGGCTGATGGGAAGCTGTCAAACATGTCAAGGAAATTTTGTTTTCAAGCCATATCATCCGGCTTCAATTGTGTGTATTATAAATTTGCATATAATAATGATTCCCAAAAAAACAGCCAGCTGGATTGGGGATGGTGGGTAATATACGTCACCTACTATAAAGTTATTTTATCCCGGCTGACATTTTTACATGTGAATTTTAACATATTTTAACGTATTTAAATAATAGTCAGCTGGGCTTTTAGCGGGGCAAGACCGCCAACTTAGATAATAAACATATCGCATCCTCAGTGAATCAGTGCGCGCTGCAATAACTTTTACGGGTCGAATGATAATTATAGTAAGAGAAAATCGTTAGGCTACAAGACGATCTTGACAATTTTAGTTTATGGAGCCATAAAAACTCCCTCGAACTCAATGTCTCCAAATGCCAATCCATTACCTACTCTCGCAAACGCCCTTCTTCCCCCTTTAGGGCTTACCTGTTATCTGATGAATTTATGCCGACTGTCTCCTCCCTTCGCGATCTCGGTGTCATTTGTGACACCGAACTAAACTTTCGCGATCACATTGACAGCGTGGTTGCTAGAGCCAACTCTGCACTCGGCTTTGTGAAGCGTTGGTCTAAAGAGTTCCGTAATCCCTACGTTGCTAAATCATTATACGTCTCGTTCGTCAGGCCTCTCCTTAAATATGCTTGCCAAGTCTGATCTCCCTCTCAATCTACCAACATCAACAGGATTGAAGCAGTCCAGCGAAGGTTCTTTCGATTTGCTTTACGAGAGCTTCCCTGGTCTTATCGTCTTAATCTTCCCCTCCCCCCTATGAAAATCGCATGATGTTGATCGACTTGGAGCCCTTATGGAAGCGACGTGACTCTGCAGATATTAAATACCTTCATCCACAAGCTACTTTCTGGGGACATTGACTGCCCTTCCCTGCTTCAGCGGATTTCTCTTTATACCAATCCCCGTAACCTGAGATCGACCCCTCTTTTCCGTCCTGTTTACCACCGCACTAACTATGGTCTTTCTGAACCCCTCACCAGCATGCTTCGGAAAGTCAACTCCCTCCCTTCCTTTGACTTCCACCTGAGCAAATCTTCTCTTAGTAATATCCTGCACCGCACCTCTTAAATTTTACTAGTATGTTGCCCCTCTTTCTTGTTGTTGTTTATATTAAGTTTAATAAATATTGCGTCCCTCCTATAATCCCTAATTCTTACGCTTCTTCCCCTTTACTTAGCTTGTAGTCTAATGTAAGTTAACTTTAATATATTTTTGTTTGTTTGTAGCTTGTATTAAGCGAATGAATAAATATGAGATCAATAATTGATATTAATTTCAACCGGGATGAAATGACTTTTTTATTTCCAACGCGATCCATCCGACTATGAAAGATGGTATTTTAAAACCAACAATAATTATATATTTAATTGACTAAATATAAATTATGTCATAGTGAAGTAGATCTCGTGTCACATCACCTTTAATTAAAAGAAGAGCAGGGTTAACACTATGACGAAGAAATTTTGTGTACAAAAAGTCGTACCCACATCATATCCAAAAGGTAAGGTTTACGAAAGAAAGTTGTCTAAAAGAATGTTTAGCATTCCTCACAAATGGAAGACCCCGACCCGCACTGTGGACATTGTCATGCTGCTTTTGAAAGAGGGTCAGCTTAAGTGCATCAGAAGCAGTAAGTACGTGCACGTGCCAAGAAAAGTGCACAAGAAGTAATTAAATTACCCGTGATGAAGCTTAAGCTGCATAAATTCATAGCTCTCCTTCTGGGATTAATATTGCAGTAATGCTCCCCAGTAGAAAATTCGAAGCTCCGTGGCTGGGGAATAAGGACGAAACACGGGGACAATGCCCGGTCAAGTTTCCAGCACCCCAGATACGACTTGTATCCACTCACAGAACTTAGTCGCCGTCCGAACTTCTTTTAATTATTGTGAACAACTCTCTGGGAAATTTAATTTCTTCTCCGGTGCACGCCAGGCAATTTAACAGCAGTGGGCATTGCCAAAAGCCCGGGACAGCGCCAAGGCAGGTCCTCTCTCCACGACAGCATCGCATTTTAATCCGGAGCCCTTGCGATTGTAATTTGTAATTTCTTTTAATTCCCCCGCGGACCCGCGAGCAAGTCGTGGACCAGCAAAAATCTCAATTACAATAAAATTGTTATGAATTCATTAAGAGTTAGGGGATTCCGTTCCGGGTATTGGAGCGTTCGTCATGTCAAATGAAAATTTTAATAATTTATGGTGGGTAGGTGTAGGTGCCACCGCCGCCAGTGCGAGACAATCTGGCAACAGAGAACTCCTCTGCTTGAAGATGCGGATGCCGGAGGACCCTCGCATGGGGCTGGAATAAATTGAAATCTCGGCTGAACGGTGACGCCAGAATCAGAACCCGTGCTTTGTGTATCCTTATCTGCCCACTTTAATCGCGGATCCGGTGCCTTGCCTGATGAATGGATCCTTAATATATAAAAGCACTCGAGGATACGAGCGGAGAAGAAACAGGAGCCCCAAACGCCCTGGCCCGACGAGTGACTTTGCATTTGTGGCGCGATCGATCCTCCTGTAATGAGAGTAATGCGGCGGATGCATTTTCCGTTGCTGAATGGGTGGTCCGCCCTGCGCGAAACGTGCGCGTCCCAGATGAAAATCTTGCGGCATTTATGAGGAGCTTACCCGGAGAATCTGGGGCCGCTTGAGTTACCTGTATTTATCTGCGGTTCGATTCGAGCAGAAAAGTTGTTCACCTACCTGGAAAAAAAGAAGAGGAGAATGTTATTTGCGTAATTGAATTGAAGTGGTTGGTTGGTTGTTGCGGGCGGCAAGGGAATCGGTATCGGAAGTGCAGTGGGGATTGCGAGAATTTTGCGGTAACAACGGAAATTCCTTGGAGCACCAGAAAATTTGATAATATTATCTGATGGCTGCCTTTTACCGTTGTTCAAGAGGAAACGTTTTCCTCGAGCAAGATGATTGAGGTTAATGAAAAGTTCTCCTGAATGTGAAAGAAGCACTAATGTCTACAGGGGGAGGAAGTTGACTTAAAAGCCACGATGAAATGGATTTGCGTTTTCATGGGAGTTTTTATATTAAATCAGTTTTCATTAGAAATCGTTTATTTACTCTGCTCAGATCGACAATTTAAAATAGTGATCAGAATTTTTCGGTAAACCTGCTCGCCCGGTATACGCTTTTCAGCATTTCAGCAACCCGACCCCAAGTAATCTCAACCACGCTAGACTTGTTAGAAGCAACACTACTCTGGCAATGTTCAATGGGAGTATGAGCTGGCTGACTATAAAATTCGCCAAGATTTGTCTCCAGCTAGTTCAGGAGCAACAAGCCTTAAGGGGTTAGGTGTAGTCAGAGACATGAAAAAATGACAATTTTATATAATTTTTTTTTGCAAGTAAATTATTTGATTTTATAAAAGTAAAAACGTAGCATTGTTAAGTAAGGTTTCGACTTGACTTGACAGAAATTTCAGAAAAAAAAAATTAATAATTTTAAAAGTAATGGCTGTTTTTGTTGATCCAGTTCCAACCGAAGCTCCTTGCGGTGACCATCACTACTCCTTGGAGATTCATCTAAAATCAATCGGACAAAAAAAATTAGTTTTATTAAGAGATAATCTCGTGCCTGAGCGAAGCTTTTTTTTTCTTCTTTAAATTAACAAAATGGCGGCCTCAGGAAAAAATTTTCCAGATTTTCGGGAAAAAAACCAACAGTTAATTGTTTATAAAAAATCGAAATTAAAAACAAACAAAAAATCCTTCGCTCAGGCACTAGTCTCTCATGTTTTCAAACCGCTGTATAAATTTCATTAAAATCTACCGAGGGGTTTTTGAGCTACAGTGGTCACCAGTCGGTTGGACTGACTAAATTTTAATGGTTTTTGATTTTTGATCATTTCCGACCGAGATACAGTGAACCCCGCAAATTGTATTTTTTCAAAGACGTTCTGGGGCAAGCTCTGTCACCGGCTTGTTTTGCAATATTTCTGCATGAAAAAATTACAGAATATTGTTAAAGGTATGCTTAATAATGTACAAAAGGTTTCAATAAATTTGCTCCATCCATTCCTTCAAAAAAAATTCCCAAAAAAAGGTTTTTTTTTTAACGCTGAAACCCATACCCCCCCATGACCGAAAGCACCCGTGTGCACTCAGGAGCTGTGTTAGGTGATAGGTTATGTGATTTCGACATTGAGGTCACAGGCTCATTAAAACCATAATTAGTACGATGGTATGAAAGGTGGAGGAAGTCACCATTTCTCAAGGTGCGAGCCGGCACCGTTATATTAAAAAGAGCCAGCAGTTCAGCAGAATTGATAGCACCCTGCAAGCAATCGAAAGCCAAGACAGTTCTGGAGATGTTACGTCTACCCCTCAACGAGTGAAGAGAAATAAGCTTAAGTCTATCAAGATAGGGAGGCAGGGCAGGTTCAGAATAACGCAGGAATATTGAATAAGGAAGTACACACCCATAAGTCAAGGGACATTTGTTGTAATGAAGTATATATAGGGTTTCCCAATAAGAACGTCCGAACTTTAAATACACAATTTTCGAGCAAAAATGGTTCTGATTGCTTTATTTGAAAAATAATTTTATGCGATTTATGATTTCAATAAAATATCGGCCAAATGGTCACCGCGGCTCGTCTTGCACACATTCATCCGCTCACATCAATTTTCGATGACTCTGTGCAACATTTCGGCCGGTATCTCAGCTATGGCTTGACGAATATTGGCTTCCAATGCCTCAAGAGTTGTAGGATGGTTGCTGTAAACCTCCGACTTAATGTAGCCCCAAAGGAAATAATCCAAAGGCGTTAGATCACACGATCTAGGCGGCCAAGCGATGGGACCATTTCTGGAAATTAACGACTCACCGAACTTAACTCACCGAACTTACCGCACAATAAGTGCATGTTAAATCGGGAAGTGTGAGGCGGTGCACCGTCTTGTTGTAAATAAAGGTCGTCCGCATCAATTTCATCAAATTCCGGGAAAATAAATCGATCAACATCGTGTTATACCGATTGCTATTAATGGTAACGGCATCTCCTGCTTGTTGACGAACCCATAGAGCCAGAAATGAGCCTTATCTGAGAAGATGATTTTGCGATGCAAATCGGCGTAGGCTTCCAACATTTCCAATGACCAATCAGCGAACTGACGACGAATGTGATGGTCGGTTGGCTTGAGTTCTTGTGCCAATACCATCTTATAAGGATGCAGACCCAAATCCAATCGCAAAATTTGCCAGGTTGTCATCCTGGAGAGCCCCAACTCTTGAGAACGACGCGGAACAGACGCATTAGAGTTTTCACGAACACTGGCTTGAACGGAGGCAATATTTTGTTCACTTCGGGCATTTCTTTGTCTTACGGGCACCTTTGTATAGTGAAAAGTGAATTCACTTTCAAACTTTGTTATTATGCGTCTTATAGCGTGCTCAGAAGGAGCATTATGACGGCCGTTTTTTGCACGAAGCGCTCTTACAGTACCGACAAGAGAATGCGAATTTGCGTAATAATTTAGGACAATTTAAAAGCGTTGGATCAAAGTGAAACGTGTCATGATGAAATCGCAAACCTAACTGAACATAACTGCACAGACCTGTCAAAAAACCATAAACAAATATGGCCGCCATGAGCTATCAAAACCAGGTCATGCCTATTGGGAAACCCTATATATGTATATGGAATTGGGTGAAATTTCCTGACAGACTGACTTTTACAAATTGGTACTTTTCTGGATAAAGAGAGACCAATCTCATTCCATGTTTTTTCCCCGCGGTGCACATGTTTACGGTGGTAACGCTAATGCTAGCAGCGTGTACAAACATTCATCCAAACACATATTTTTTTATCCCCTTTCATATGTACATATACTCATTCGCATTAAGTCAAATAATGAGTTGGCGTGTAGCTGGCGAAGGTTTAATTTTTGTGAGTTATGCCCATAGAGACTTTTGTTCAGAATGAAGAAAGCTTCAATATATCAAAATTTGAACAAATTTTGGTCGAAACTCGATTTCCATACAAAATGTGGCGTACTGACAAATATATAGAAACAAAGAAGTTTAAAAAGGAATTGAAGCGGGCTCCAACGCTGGAACACAACATATGGAAGTCCGTGTCTTTTCCACTGCATTACCGAAAGTCTTGTACAAGAGCAAGGAAGGAGCAAAACTTGCTAGAGGGTCGTAGTTCCGGGCATAAAACACACAAGCTCGAATTTTAAAGTTCAATTTAATTTATTTTGTTTTACACCAAAATAATCCATCGAAATTAATTTTAAAAACTTATCCGTCGTCAGCGTTATCTCCCGCACACACTCGACACGACTGCTCCATCGATCTCCTTTTTCACGGCAGTAAAACGGGAAAACTTTAGCAAGCGGGAAAGTGCTGGAGTCATGCCAGGCAGCCTAAGTGGCTGATCGCGCGAAACCTTTTAAAAGCATTTAAATATTTGATTACAAAAGGCTCGTTTGTAACAATATATATATATATATCCCCACACATACATATACTCATACACTCATACGCATAGAGCCAAATAAGGAGTTACTTCCATCGCATAACGTACACAAATGATAGAGACCTCGGTCCAGTACTGCTTCTCAGCCTATTCCAGCCACGTATGCAAATGGCGTGTAGCTCTCGAAGAATGGATTTTTGGGAGTTGTGCCCATCGAGACTTTTGTTCAGGATAACGAAAGTTAAAACAAATCTACTGAACTAATTTGGCCGAAGTCCAATTTCCATACAAAATTAGTGGGGCCCTTTCGGAACTTTATCAATATTATGTGTACATACAGCCTTGGCCAAAAGTATTAGGCACACTCGTTTTTTGCAGATATCGCCCAAAATAATTCCTAGAGAGAATTATCTTGTTTATCAATATGTTCCCAACAATTATAAATGGTAACTAATGTAATAAACCCTTTCCTAGAAGGGCCATAAAACGTCTGGTTGGGAAAATCTATAATTTTGAGGATTTTGTAAAAAAATTTGCAATTACTGCTCGTAGTGCAAGCAAGTGCCTAAATATTGTTGGCTTTTTAACGTTTGAAGTGTTGGTTATTAATAGTGAGAAAATGCCTAAAACAAGGGAACTTAGTGAGCAAGAACAGATGCGAATCTCAAGTTGAAATTGCAAAAACTGTGAAATGTTCTCGTTGTGCGGTGCAAAGTGCTATTAGACGTTTTCTGGACACTGGATCACACAGTAATAGACAAAAAAAGGCAGAAAAAGAGTCAGTTCGAAACGTGATAACGGAAGTTTGACTCGAGAGTCCCTCAAAAATCGAAAAAAAACGACTTCTGAGCTCGCTGCTGGTCTATCTGCTCAGATTGGCAGAACGATTAGTGCTCGAACCACAAGAAGAAGACTTGATGAGGCAGGGCTGAAAGGTTGCAAGGGTAGGAAGAAGCTATTGCTCTCAGCAAAAAATAAAAAAGATCGACTTGAATGGGCCTTAAAACATCAATCTTGGACGGAGGCTGATTGGGATAACGTGATATGGTCCGACGAATCAAATTTTGAGGTAAGCTTTATTTTGTGTAATTTCAATTATTTATAATGGTGGAATTATAATCAGTCCGTTTGTGAAAACATTTCATGAATAATGAAAATAATGTTAAATTTTTTTTAATTTTGCAGGTTTTCGGCACCTCTGGTTTCACGTTTGTGAGGGAGAGGGTAGGTAAAGCTTACCTTCCCGAACGCGTCGTGTCCACGGTTAAACACGGAGGGTGCAGTGTGATGATTTGGGGTTGTATGGCGTCCTTTGGAGTGGATGAAATGTTTATTTGTTTTGGAAGAGGTTCTAAACCCATCTATCACGAAGATTTACTGTGACACTAATGCGGACAATATAAAATTCCAACTAGACAACGCGCCATGCCACACATCTGTAACCAGTAGGCGATATTTGGAACAAAACAATGTTGACGTCATAGAGTGGCCTGCACAGTCGCCAGATCTCAATCAAATTGAGCATCTTTGGAGCATACTGAAGCGGAAGATACGGGAGCACAACATCACATCCAAAACAGGACTAAAACAAGTCATCCAGCAAGAGTGGAACGAAATTTCTTCTGAAGAGTGCCTAAAGCTTGTACGCACAATTCCTAAAAAAAATAGCTGCGGTAATAACTAACCGCTAAGGGCGGACCGACAAAATATTAATAGTAAGAATAAAGGTCAATAAGTTAAACCTAACTATACATAGTTTAATTTTCCCCTAATTTACGGAAATAAACTGTTTAGTACGATTTTCAGGGGGTGCCTAATACATTTGGCCAAGGCTGTACATATGTACATTATGTATAAATGTTCTTATTTGAAGTCGTCAATCCTAAAACCCTCTTGTATCAACCAAAAATTGAGGAGATTCTTGTTTCCTTGGCCCCGCTTTTTGGGAACGGGGTCCCAATTTTTGGTAACGGGGTCCCAATTTTTGGGAACGGGGTTCGAAACATTTTGCTGTGCTAATTAACGGAAAAACAATGAAAAAATTCTATCTCGACCCGTTTTCGAGATATAGGGCAAAATAGTTCATACATGCCGAGCCACCTTAGTTGGGAAAACCTTAAAATTTTAAGAAAATTCTATTATATTATTATAATTTCCCTTTTACAAACTGCCGGTGGAGTTAGTTTTCCTAAGCACAATGCAAAGCAATGCAAAGCACAGCAAAATGTTTCGAACCCCGTTCCCAAAAAGCGGGGCCAAGGATACAAGAATCGTGCCCAAAAATGCATAAACTTCCCTATTGCAGAATTTTACCCAGAAAATTGACTTTTCGGCTCACTGTACGACATGAAGGTACACGAATAATTTGCGAATGGCAAAGGCTGGGCAGACTTCTTTCATTTTCACCCTTATGACAGACGCGCAAAAGACATGCAAAAATGGCATACGTGGTCGCCATATTACCAGCTATGTTCAGCGCTTTCGTGTTTCCCTTGATTCTTGTCATAATCATAAAAAGAGCAAACATTTTCGCACGAAATTTCGTTGGCTTTTCGTGTCTCATTTTAACGACCACAAACGTGACTAGAACGTTAGAAGCTTAGAATGTCAGTATTTCTAGTACAGCGGCGAAAAGCGTGTCAAAGTTAGCTGCAAATTTATCTGCAATTTGCTGCGAGCTGCCTTAATTAATAGCCCGCCACGGACCGCTCCGAAACGCCAACTCGTGCGAGAACGATAAATGTCGCTGTAAAATTAATCAGCGCCAACGACAGTAATCAGGCGCTCGACAAGGAAGAGCCTGTCAAATGCAAGTTTTATCGGGAATTTCCCATTTAGATAAAGAGTAGCAGTCGCGAGTCGCAACTTTGGCTGAATATTGAGGGCGCGAAATTCGCGTCTTCGCGCGTAGCTTCAACGCCTTGGGCTGATTCTCGTAGAGAAAATTATCAGGAACTATTTCCCCATGATAAATTTGAGATAAAATTCAGTTACGCGAAACAATCTTCCGGGAAATGTGTCAGCTGAAAAATCTCATCGTTCCCTGAGAGCGGGGAATCTAAAAAATGCAAGCATAGTGTGTCTGAGCGGAGGGTAGCGCCTTCGTCCCAACTTTTCAGAAACTAATTACTTCCAGAGAGGATTGCAGGTCTTTGTCACAGGCTCTGTGGGGAGTCCTAGCAAGCGTCCTTTTCCGCCTTTCGGCTGCCAAAAGGGCAGCAATTTCCACATTTCACTGGTAAAACGCTAAACACATAAATTTAATGAATATCCATAAAAAGCTGAAGTACGTTCAGACGATGCCTCAAAATAAACCATTTCGCCCCGAAATAGAACATTTCCACTTTAGGACAGCGGCAATCTCCCTGTAATGGCAGCTGTAATGACGGCGACGGGAGCGTGTAGCCACACATGAGTCGTTTTTTGAAGCGCTCCTGACTTAACTGCAACATTATCTAAGGTGAAGTTAAGGCAGGACCTCCTCGGGTTAAGAGTCGCAGCAGATTCGGGTCTGCGGCGGACTCACTCAACGGAAAGTGTGTGATTTCCTTTACTCGAAGCATTCCACCTCTGGAATGTTTGATGGTGCATAGAACCTGATATCATCCCCCCGTGTCGTCAAAGGATCGCTCCTGTGTCTATTAAAGGAAAATTTGGTCTGGCATTATCTTCCTGTGCAAATTTTATCCGATTAAAACTTTCTGTGGAGAAGTTTACTCTATCTGGGAAAACAAGAAGGGGGTTTATGACTGACTATTAGAAAAGTTTCAGCAGAAATTATACTGTTGCAGAAATTTAAGACCCCTGTCGACAGCAACTTCCATATGGGGTGACTAATCATCGACAAGGAATGCTTTTGTTTGCAAACTCGTGGTAGTCTCAAATTGGAGCGACCTAAATATTCAGACTTTTTCTCGTGAAGAAAAAAATATTTTCAAAATAAAGGTTGTGTCTGATAGAACTATAAATTTAAAAAAAAAACACAAACAGTTAACTTTTGTTCAAGAAACTTTTTTTATTCCAAAGACCGATTCATTCATATTTCATAATAACTTCGGGTATATGGCCAGCGGGATTGTTCTTGACAAAGCGCATTCTCACAGCACTTATTGGGTAACTTTTTCGAGTAATGTCAGCCGTATGTCACGAATAATATGAACTCTGTTGGCTTAGAAGTCATCAATTCTTTATTCTTTATTTATTTATTTATTTATTTCGCTTAATGCAAGCTACAATTGACAAATACATTGGCTTCAAAATAAACAAACAAAATCAACTTAAAAACTATGACTAAAACTAAGACAAGGGGCAGATAAAACAAAGATGGGGTCAATGGGGAGCATACAGGAGGGGCAATTATATTTATTTATTAATTCCCTCGCTTACTATAAGCTACAAACAAACAAACAAAATACAAAAAGTAACTTAAGTTAAGCGACAGACAAAGTAAAGGGCTTTGGAATTAGGGATAACGGGAGGGACACAATATTAAGATGTACGGCGCAGGGAACTCCTAAGAGAAGATTTGCTCAGGTGAAAGTCAAAGGAAGGGAGGGAGTTGGCTTTCCGAAGCATGCGGGTGAGGGGTTCAGAAAGGCCATAGTTAGTGCGGTGGTAAACGGGGCGGAAGAGAGGGGCCGATCTAAGGCTACGGGGATTGGTATAGAGAGAAACCCGGTGAAGCAGAGAAGGGCAGTCTATGTCGCCAGAAAGTAGCTGATGGATGAAGGTAATGTCTGCAGAGTCGCGTCGCTTCCATAAGTGCTCCAAGTCAATCAGCATTAGGCGATTTAAATAGGGGGGAAGAATAACACGGTCAGACCAGGGAAGCTCTCGTAGAGCAAAACGAAGGAACCTTCGCTGGACTGCTTCAATTCTGTTGATGTTGGTAGATTGAGAGGGCGATCAGACTTGGCAAGCATATTTAAGGAGAGGCCTGACGAACGAGACGTATAATGATTTAGCAACATAGGGGTTGCGGAACTCTTTAGACCAACGCTTCACAAAGCCGAGCGCAGAGTTGGCTCTAGCTACCACGCTGTCGATGTGGTCACGAAAGTTTAGTTCACTGTCACTGATAACACCGAGATCGCGAAGGGAGGACGCAGTAGGGATAAGTTCATCATAAAGTTGGTAAACCCTAAGGGGAGAAGAAGGGCGTTTGCGGGAGAAGGTAATGGATTGGCATTTGGAGACATTGAGTTCGAGGGAGTTTTTGTGGCACCATAAGCTAAAATTGTCTAGATCGTCTTGAAGCAGTCGGGAGTCCGTGGAGGAGGAAATTAGTTTGGAGATTTTCATCAGCGTAGATGGAGATAGCAGAGTATTTAATAATATGTTCGACATCAATAATTGCAAGAATGAAAAGTAACGGACCTAAGTGGCTACCTTGAGGGACACCCGAATTAGCCACGAAAGAGTAGGAGGAAGCAGAGCAGAAGAGGACCTTGTATTGGCGTTGAGCGAGATAAGACTTAATCCAAGACAGGAAAAGCTGATTGAAGCCAAGGGAGCATAGTTTGAAGAGGATTAATTTATGTGAGATTTTATCGAACGCTTTACTGAAGTCAGTAGCAACAACGTCGACCTCGTCGCCATTCTCCAAGGCGCATAGTGTTCTAGAGACGAAGTCGATTAAGTTGGTGGTGGTTGATCTACCTTTAAGAAAACCATGCTGGGAAGGGGAAAAAATAAATTTACAATGGAAAAGTATGCAATCGTAAACAATGCGTTCGAAAAGTTTGGGTATACAGGAGAGTTTGGCAATAGGACGGAAGTTGGAAATTTCGCTCTTGCAGCCCTTTTTATGAATGGGATGATGAATGAATCTTTCCACCTAGCAGGGAAGATTCCTTGGGTGATGGAAAGTTGAAAAATGGAGGAAAGGGGTCCGATCAAGTGTTGAGCGCACTTCTTCAGGACAATAGCGGGAATGCCGTCAGGGCCTGGACTGAAATCATCAGCAAGTGCGAAGATGACGGTGGGGACCATTGCTGGGTTGATGTTGATGGAGGCAAGGGAAGTCTGGGCGCAGGAGCGCATGAAATGGAAATAGCTAGCATCGAGCTCGGAGGAAGCCGCACTGAAAGATTGACTGAAGTATTGAGCGAAGAGGTTAGCTATTACACGAGGGTCAGAGGAAGAGGTGTCACCAAGTTTAAGTGTTGAGGGGTAGGCATTTGATTTTCTTTTGATGTTGATGAATTGGTGGAAGCGTTTAGGATCAGATATGAGGACGGATTGCATGCGTTCGAGATATTCAAGGTAAGAGGATTCGCTGAGATCAGAAAACATAGAAGCCGCAGAAAGGTAGTTGGAGAGGTCTGAGTCGGAGCGAGATAAGAGGTAGACCTGCCACCTGGTTGGGAGGGACGGATATAGACACAGAGAAAGTACAAGAGTTTACCAGGTAGAGAAACTCAGGCTGGTTTATCGGCATAAATCAGTGATTTTAGGAAATAGTACCAAAAATCAACAATTTTTCATTGGATTTTCGCGAAATGTCGTATATGGGGGTTTTTTGGGTTGCTGATTACGAATCTGACAACATTTTTTTGAAAAAACCAAATGGCAACCTTGAAAATCCAAAACAAATCCCAAAAATCGACAATTTTCATTGGCTTTTCGCGAAATGGCGTAAATGGGGTTTTTTTGGGTCGCTGTTTACGAATCTGGCAACATTTTTCGAAACAGACCAAATGGTGACCTTGAAATTGCAAAAAAAAATACCAAAAATCGACAATTTTCATCCGATGAAACTAAAAGTCTACGAAAAACATCCTCGATATTTTTTTGTTCCTGTCACACTTTCTCGCGAAATTACTTTATGTCCTTGTTGCATGACTCTTGAGCTTCTTCGGACATTTGTCCGATTGCAAGCATCAATGAATCAATAATCCGATGACCATGGATCAAAAAGTTGAGTAATTAAAGACATCATCGTCAATTTTGAAAAACATATTAAGTAAACGTATTGTTTATCATTAATTATTGTAAAAAGTGAGTTTAGGATAATAAAAAAACATTGTTTTTAAGTTAAGTTAAGCAAACTCTATCATTGAGTGAAATTCATGTTTAAAAGGAAATACGTTAACTTTACAGTGCATTTATTCACTAAGATTCTTACATTCGCGCCTATATTATATGATCAACGACAAGGTAGGAAACAGTAGCAGCTAAATTTTTGTGTGTTTACTAAAATGTGTACAATAAACAACTTCTGGATGAGTTTGGCGCGGAGGAAGTAACTTACTGCTTTTGAAACACATAATTTTTATTACTGAAAAACAAAAAATCTCTAATGTTTTATGGCTCGGGGTCAAACTCCAAATTAAGAAATGACTATGTTACTCAAATTTCTTTATAATATAATACTTACTTGCTAGAGCACATTCCATTTTGCAGAATTGAAAAATATGAATCTGTGAAGAAGTTCTGTTACAAACGATGCACGCTCACTTTATTCACAGAATAGCTGTTTGATGCGGCGTGCTGCACACTCACACTACAAATGAATTCCTGGCGCAGGTAGTGCCCTTAGGCCCTTACCGACGGTCGTTTCTTGTACTAGAGGTACTACTACAACGTTTTGAATCGATTAAACGGTGAAAAAAAATCTTCTATTAATGAGTTTTGGCCAGCTTTTTGGCGTTTTAGCCCACTGTGCGCGGATGTAAGATCACACGACTTTGGAGGTCAATTTACAGGAGCCTTTTCTTGAAAGCGCATTATCACCAAATCGTGATTTTTATAAATCGATGATATGAATCTTTGTATGGCACGTAGCACCATCTTGTTGTAGCCACATCTTGCCAGGATCAATATCATCCATATTTTCGATGATGGTCGAGTAACGTTCTCCATTGACCACAACGCATGGTCTTTCTTTATCTTATTTTTAAAGAAGTAAGAACGGATTATGCTACCAGCGTATAAATCGCACCAAACGGTGAGTTTTTGTGGATGTAATGTGGCACTCCAGCAGAAGCCATCAAGCCAAAAATAAGCCTCGTCACTGAGCCTTATGAGCAACTGAACGTTGACGTAAGCGATGGTTTTATGGCTTTAATTCCTGCACCAACTGGATTTTATACGGGTGCAGACCAAGATTTTTGCGCAAAAGCGTGGCATAGTCGACGGAGAGAGACCCAATTGCTGGGACCGGGCTATTGAAAACCGTATAACCCAACGAAATCTCGCGTACCGAAAATGAAAACGTTTTAAAACCCCATAATGCTGGATCTCCTTCCGAGAACTGCGTAGCAGAGTTAATCGGGGAAAAAGTGGATCTAAAATAAATTATTTTATGTCCAAATTTGATACTAAACTACCTTCTAAACAGCTGTGACGCAATTTAATAGAAAAGTCTAATATTGCTAATGACAGTGGGCCAAATAATTTACTCCAGCGTATTTCTAAAAGCCTCCTCTGATGGGTTTTCTTTCAATAACGTTCTCTCACAAGAAGTTTTTCTCTAATATGAAGTGGAATGCTATGGGGCTTGATGGTATTCATCGTAGTTTTAATTAATTTCACCCATTGTACCACCACTTATCACCCACATTTTTAATACCATCATAATTACATCCATCCACTTTCCCTTATAGCTGGAAATTAGCAAAAATTGTGCCTATTCCAAAAAATGCAGGATCACATAAATACCGTCCTATATCTACATATACTTCCATTTATTTTCAAAGTATTCGAAAAGTTGATGCATTGATGCATGATGAGTGTCGCATTTTATTAATAGTGATCTCTCATCCACTTTTCAATCAGGATTTAGAATCAAACATAGTTGTACTACTGCCCTCGTTAAAATTACCGAGAATAATCGCGAGGCAAGCATTCAAAATATGTGTACCTTGCTTGTGCTCTTAGATTTTTCTAAAGCATTTGATTCAGTTTGTCACCAGTACCTGATAGTAAAACTTGCTAATTGCTTCACAGTTTAATTTCTCTAGCTCTGCGTGTAAACTTGTTCTGACTTATCTCAGTGGGCGACAAAAGCAGGTTTGTAGTGCTGGTAAATCTTCGGTCAATCTGAGGCCCTTTATTATTATAATTAGCCTTAGAAATGATAAAAAAAATGCAATATTTTATTTTTTTAACCAATGACAATACTATCCTAGGCATTTTACACCTCAGTATCTTTGAAGCCTGATTTCAGCGAATAGTAGCCTATTAAATACTACTTTTTTGTATTATTATGAAAGCTTCGAGTCTAGCACAGCTCTTAAAGTTACCCAGGAACTAAGGAATTACCTTATTAGATTTTTAATTTAAAGTTGAAAATTCAAGTCTGACTCGCTCGAACGTAAATTCTCCATTTTAGGTTAAAACTTTTGTAGCTTCCATTAATGTTACGAAGCTGTATTGGATATTTATTTTCTGAAGAATTAAAAACAAAAAATAAATCTATTGAGGATATTATGTGTGGCTGAAAGATGTTGTTTAAGCTCTTCACATAATTGAAACCAGAAGAGCAATAAAAATTGTCTAGGTAATTTTCTTTGGAAATATTAACTGAGCAGTAAAGGACAAAGGATTCGTTGAAACCTTTCACAACATCTGCGCGACACATGTAATGTTTTATGAGTATATTCAGGTAGGTTATGTCCTAGAAAATAATTTTTGTTGGTCTCTTGTAGATGTGACTCTTAGAGTGAAGACCGTGACCACCTTCCTTCTATTTTAAATAAAATTCATATGATTTGTATAAGTGTTTGCAATTTTAGTAAGCTTTCCCAATAAGCTGATTATTTTATGCGTGAAAGCACATTTCATATAGAATGAGTTTCAAAAAAAAGGAAAAAAGCTTCTACAAACTTAAAATAAATAAATTTAAAGCCGATCCGGTCGAACATTTTCAAAAACCCATTAAAAAAATCATAACTTGGAAGCTACGCAAAATCGCGGAACATATGTAAATGTTGGTGATTCGAATACCCCTCAATATGAGGCACCTAAATTTTACCTTTTGACATCACTTCTCCGGCCACCCAGTATGTACAAAACATCGTAGTTGTGTGAGTATTGTAACATTTCCTCAACATTTGCAAATTGACGTCATGTACACTAACTTACTAAAAAAAGAGATGATGTCGGACTCTACAATAATAATTATTTATTTAAAAATATTATTTTAATTTTTTTAAATATCAATAACCACAAAATATCCAATTTACCTACATAAGTATATACGAGTACAAGGAGATGAATGAAAGAAAGTTATTGAAGTTCGTATTTTATTTATTTCGGCTATTGTTTTTAATCAAAAGAGTGTCTCAACAACAGACTTAAGCGCACTGTTTTCATTCAAAAATTATTATCTGCGATAGGAAACGACTGTTTCATTTATCAACAAAAACCGATTAAATTTTGAGAAATTGTGCGCTCATTTATAAAAACAAATGGTCGTACTATCACACAAATCAATCAAATAAAATAAATCTGAAAATATCAACTGATACACAAATTCAATGCTTTCGTAAAATGTAAAGTGTTTTCTCCCTGTTATCAGTTTTTATTGTTTAAATTTTAGATAACGTTTTAGATAGAAAAGTAAATGTCTAAGGCTGTGTGCCAATTTCGAATTCTTTCCTTTTCCGAATTTTTTTTTGCAATTTTAGCTGTCACAATTCATGACGTTTTCCACTTACTTTCCCTTGAAATTTACTTTCAATTCATCTTGACTCATAGAATATCACTTGTCAAATGAAAAACAAGTAATTGCCAACCAAAAGTAAATTAGCTTTTCCAAAGATACAAACCCTCGAAAATTCTATCAAAAGCAAGCAATTCTATCTAAAAAGCAAGCTGCCATACACATTTGCTTTTTAAAAACTGAGTTGGCACAGAAATACTCTTTGGATGATTCGAGTATCATGCAAGAATTGGGAACTTTAATGGGTTTTTTGGTTGCTTCTTTTCCATTAAGATGATAATTTATGCATTAGAGGGTTGATTACCTTGAAAAGGGTATAGTAACAACCGCAGAATACAATGCTAGCTTTTTGGACAAGCTGAATGAACAGAACCGAGAGATAAGACCCGCTTTAATGAAGAAAAAAATTTTTGTTTCATCAACCCGCACCTGTTCCAACCTTATTTGCTAGTTTCCCCATCTTCCGATTAGCTTTACCAAATATAAAAAATATTTCGCTGGTGAGAGTAATTGCTCCATTAAATGAAGGGCCAACTGCAGCTGCAGGCGAGTATATTTAGTTAATTGTGCAACTGTGTATTTTTGACTGACCCTCGTTGAATGGAGTATATTCATAACAAAGGTAGACGATGTTTCTCTCGGAACAAGTGGTAATATTAATTCATTTTATTATTTTTTCATTTACTCTTGTCTTTCTGTGCAATTTAAAATTGGAGAAATAAATGGAAATTCCCTCGGAGTATCGTCATTCGTGTACAACTGAAAACTACACGTGTGTACGTGCTTTCGTTAAAAAAAATAAAGCTGAACGCCGAGTGAGAAAATCCGGATAAAGTTGCGTTCGGACTGACGAAATAAATTTCAGTTTTCCCGAACTGTTATTGTTTTAATATGCATAACGGTTGCGCTGATAACATCAAAAACTTCGATTTCCTTCGCAGGCAAATTAAAATAAAAAAAAATCAATTAATCGGCGACGAGCATCTCGCTGCTGCTACGGTTTCATTTCGTCGAATTTCCATAACGCTGCTATGATTGCGCCGTTATTATCTCATTAATTCAGGGATAAAGTGCCGCGGAAGAGCTCCCAGTGGACAGAAACCCAATTAACTCGTGTGGATTAGTTTCTGGTTTCGATATCTGCCGATGAATAATAGCGATTGCCAGAAGCCCAAGGAGCAACAAAAATCGAAATGGAGAGGCCGAAAAAAATCGTTGCTTCATCCGGACCCCGGCGAGTGGGGCTCAATCTCCGGCTGTCCCTGGAACTGTCCCCGAGGGCTGAATTAAGTCACGTTCAACGCGCAATTTTCTGGGTTTATTGCTACAAAAATAAATAAATGAAAAATGAGGAAGGCCGCTGTACTGGACCTGTGGTTGAACACGGAAGATGTAGTTTGCGACAGGGAGCAGGTACGCTAGGTAGAGCAGTTCTAAAGATACGATACTGTGCGGCTCCTTAGCATCTCAATTGGCTATTTGAAGGGACAGCAGCTCCACCTGATGTCCCATTTCAGGCAATGGTTTGAGGACGCATGAATTAATGCTAATTGCCACGAGGAACGCTTTTAAGAACAGAGTCCTAGGGGAGGTACGTGGTTTTCAAGTTTCTTTAACTTCTTGGCGAGAGCGGCGGTGGCGAAGGAGTTTTTGCATCCATTAAAAGTGGTAACCCATGAACACGAACGAGCCTCGGCGTGGAAGGGCAAGCACACCTGAGGAGCTTACGACAAAATCGATAACTGGATTTAGTTGACAATTTTCTGGGCTCACTTGGGGAACGAAAGACTTTTTAATGTGGGACAGAGGTGAAGACAGTTTTAGGGGGTAGTAAGGATGTAAGACCAAAAATTCCGTTTGTCTTTCGGCGGCTTAAGAACGACGTCTTTTGAAGGTGCGAGTGGTGCTGGAATTCTTCATGGAATATGCGGCTCTTGATGTTCCGCGCGTGAATTCCTCTTGAAAGGGTTTAATGAGGTAATAGTGGGGAAGAATGCACACTGAAATGAGAACACAAACAGAGAGGCAATTAAGGGCAGTAGTGCAAGCTATAAGTGCTCTTTGGCTAAAGCGATTTCGATCCATTCACTAAATTCAAAAGTGTTTCCTGAATTGCAGTAGCAGATGATTCGAGCTTAGCTTTTTTTTTAAATTCCTGAATAATTTCTGAAAGCCATACACCACCTTTAATTCCTGCAAGCCCCCCTGTAAATTTTTGAAAGATTTTTCCAGGTCATATACCGTCGGCTTTAGAGCAGATGGAAAAATGGTAAAAATAATAAGCGAAGTGAGACCAAATCACATATAGGAATGCAACCGTTTTTCCTACCTTCAGCTAAGAAATGGAATAACTTTAACCAAAAAAGTAAGCCTGAAGCAATATCCGTCTTTTGTTGCTATGTCATTAGTGCAGGGAAGAGATGTGCACATTTTTTCTGCAAACATTTACTAATTTGTTTGCAAATAGTTGAGTGTGAATACTAGTTGGTACGCCCGGGGGTGCTGATTTGTGTTTGCCAAATTAGAAATGATTTTTTTGTAGATATCTCGCAAACGGTGCGCGTTCTACGATAAAAATCGTCAAGAGTTTGGGGTGGTAATTTTTCAGCACCATTTTGAGCATAACTTAAAAACTAATATGGTTTACAATTAACAAAACGAATAGTTTGACAATCCTTACAATGATATCCTACTCTCAGGTACCACATGCAGGGTGTATCAATCAAAAAGAAACTTTCGGAAAATGTTATTATTATATTATAAAATTAATCTCTTAATGTTTTTTTTAAAAAAAGCGCCAAATTGTAAGCAATCTATAGATACACAATGTATCTTAGAACTTTGTCTCATCTAGTGGCTTCGACATACATATGTATATCTTCAAGGCTATTTTTAAATCCTTTTATTTGCGGTATAAGGACGGCAAGGATCCCTTAACCGTCCGGTCAATGAATGGGTACCCGGGTATCCATTTCAGTTTCAAAGGTAGAATTTATCAACTTTTTCTCAAAAAAATTTTAAGACCGTCCGGATCCCCAAAATAGAAGTAGTTTGACACCCAATTTTCGTCAAATTTTTTAAATAATTAATTATTTAATAACAGTTATTAACTATCAAACTTGATACCCCCTTCGTTCAATAAACGGGTACCCGGGTACCCACTACAGTTATTATGTATGAATACCGGGTTTATGCACACTAAAGAGACTGTTTATTAAAGTATTGAGGTAATTTCACTTGTAATATAGAAGGTTCCTCTAAATTTTAGAGAGAGAGATTTATTTTGTTGCGGCAATCCGGCGTGAGAGAAAGACCCCGACTCAAAATGCTTTGAGCTCTCAAGCTCGCGACGGTGCGTTTGTCATTGCCGGATTCTATGGGGGCCTGCCTTGAGTCCTATTCTTCTATTGTTCGAGGTGAAGGGGCAGGGCATCCCAAATACCAGGAATGTTCGAGAGCCATAGGGTCTCCCTATTACCATAGTTATTTCACATGCACGCAGCCTACTAATAACTTTTCTACCTGACACACTATACGTGGATACCCGGGTACCCGTTTATTGAACGAAGGGTGAAAATTTTTTCATTGACCGGACGGTTAAGGGGGTTTTCTCCTCGAGCGGTTTCAAAATTTCGATTTTTTTTTTTTAGTTTAATCTCTTCTATATATCCCCAAAAATGTTCCCTGAAAAGCTTTTTTTGAAAATTTCGTTCCGATTCCGAGTAAAACTGTTTACAAACCGAGCGCGCAGGGTCCGTTTAAATCCCTGCTGGCGCGCGCGGCCCGGGAGCGCACATACATATCTGCAAATGGAGAGTGGCGCAAGCTGCAGGTACACTCAACTCCTTCAGACATCAGGCCCCTCTCGGAAATTCTGCTCATGAAGCTATATTTCCGATCTACGAAGCTCTATCCACAGATGATATGATTAGTTCAGTTAGATTATTGCATTGCAAAACTTTAAACGCGCTTTTCTCGAAACAACGTTTTTTGAACTTCGGTCCCGGATTGCGTTAAATCTATTTAAACGATTCGGGTTCTTGTTAATTTAAATTAAAGATAATACTATTCCTGGGTGCTCTATGGGAGCTTTTTTCGAAATTCGAATATTTAATATTTTTTCGAGCTAAAACAGTAGAAACAAATGCAAAAAATTGAAATTTTTCTCAAAAAGCCATTTTTTACAGAATTCGAAATTTGCAAAAAACTCCCATAGAGCACCCAGGACAAGGGCATATTTTAAGAAAGTTTCGGAATGATTCAGATCGGACTACTACAGTACCCGGAATCCGGGACCAAAATGGGACATGCATAACGGAGACCTCCCTGTTTGTGATTGGCCGAAGGCCGCCATTTTGCTTTTTTACGAAAATTAAAAATATGAAAACATAATATAGTCGATGCTTACTTCATTCCAAAAAACCACATGTCAATACCTTTTCCCTGTTCCTCAAAAAAGTAATTGGGAAAAAAGAGTCATTTTTGAATGCTCCAGGGAGAAAACCCCCTTAAGGGGGGCTGATATATGTTATTGCCTGAATTTTGACCGTTTTTCAGAGGCTTATTTAAAAGGTAAGGAATAAATGAATAGTTTTTGAATTCAGTGTATGTTTATTCATTATATGTTAAAATACAAGAAACAGATTTTTTATTTTTAATGGGCGCCGTAGTAACTAATCTCCTGAGACCCTCGCGGGGAAAGGCATCAATCGGCGGGATTTTTAGCTTCTGTTACAGCGATCGGAAATCAAAAATTTTGGTTTGAGCGTATTCATAAAACATGTATCTTCTAGTTGAACAAATAAAAAAACAAAAAAGTCAAAAAATCGTAAATTGGCATGCCTCAGAAAAAAAAAACTGATTTTTCACCCTTTTTTTCGATAGTTTTTGGGCCAAAAATGGTAATTTTTGAATTTTTGTTGGCTTTTTTGAGGTTCAAAAGAAGAACTAATTTTATAGAGAAGACGTGTGCCAAGTTTCATAAGAATCGGTCGAGAACTTTTTGAGTTATCTTGTCCGTCAATTTAAAAAAAAGTAGTTTCGAGAGAAACGCGTGTAAAGTTTTGACACACAGAGACTTTATGATTACAGCGACTTACCAACTAGTCAGCGATTCCAGGGCCATGTAGAAGTCCTTCATGGAATTAAGGAATAAATGAGTTTCTGAACATTTGCTTACCCGGGTCCTTACCTTACAGAAATTTGAAAAGCAGGTACCGACAGTCGTATGTTATGCTCCAGTACAGGCAATAGCGCTCGAGTGCCGAGTTGAGGCGGAGCACATATGTAAATGAGTTTTTAATCGATAAATAATGCGAATTTCATTCTAAAAATTTACAGGCATATTTTTGAGATGTTATTTTAACTATTTATGCAAAAAAAAAATTCACTTTTATTTTTTTTATACATGTATACAGAACTAGGATCTGCTGACAATATAGATCTGAAACAGTCCGTCAAAGACTTCTTCAAATGGTTCAGAAAACGGGTTTGAGATAATTTAAAAATATGTTTCAAAAATGTAAAAATGATAAAAGTTTGCAGTTGATTGTGCACCTGTTTAAATAAATGGGGTATGTATAAACGAAAAACCATTTTTTAAAAATCATTTTCCAGGATATTAAAAAAAAATAAGGGGGCCTTTCCCAGAAGGGTCGGCTTCGTTTG
This sequence comes from Neoitamus cyanurus, assembly GCA_947538895.1. Taxonomy (NCBI): domain Eukaryota; kingdom Metazoa; phylum Arthropoda; class Insecta; order Diptera; family Asilidae; genus Neoitamus; species Neoitamus cyanurus. The sequence goes on from OX384547.1 coordinate 9,707,729, forward strand.
ATATGTAAATAAATTTACCACAATCAAATGACCAGTTAAGTTAAATATGGAAAATGGTACATAGTAAAACACAATATGTCAAGTTGGCCACCTTTGCATCTTTGACATCCGGGCAATGGGAAATTTGGCTAATGAAATTCAGCATAAATTATTCTGACAATATCTCCGTATATTGATCTACATAATATGTATATAACTTGAATCTTGAAAAACCTTTTTGAATTTAAGCTAAAAGAGTATATAATAATAAACAACCCACAAGACCAGTAGATTGTCTGTGGAATTTACCATGTAAAGGGTGTTTTTTTAAGAGGTTGCCGATTTTTTTTTTGAATAAAACATATAAAATTATGAAATGACCAAAATTTTTTTTTTATTTGGTAGATAATTTTTTGGCATTTAACATTTAAACACAATTTCTGGCATATGGCCACCACGACTATTTTTCACAAATGTCATTCTGGAGGTCCAATTTTCGACCACTTTTTCAAGCATTTGGAGGCGTATGTCAGCAATGACACGTTGAATATTGGTTTCCAAAGCATCAATTGATTGAGGTTTATCCACATAAACCAATGACTTCACGTATCCCCACAAAAAGTAATCGAGTGGCGTCAAATCGCACGAACGCGGAGGCCAATTCACCGGACCATTTCTCGAAATAATGTTGTCGTTGAAAGTTTCTTTCAATAAGTCGATTGTTTCACGTGCTGTATGGCAAGTGGCACCATCTTGTTGAAACCACATTTCATCCATATCCATATCTTCAAGATTTGGCAACAAAAACTCATTGATCATGGTTCTGTATCGATTTCCATTCACGGTAACGCGTCGTCCTTCCTCATTTTTAAAGAAATATGGACCGATGATCCCACCAGCCCATAGACTGCACCAAACAGTACATTTATCAGGATGCATTGGTAATTATTGAACGGCGTGTGGATTATCTTTGCTCCAAATGCGACAATTTTGCTTGTTGACGTATCCATTTAACCAAAAATGCGCCTCATCACTGAAGAGAATTTTACGGTAAAAAAATAGATCTTCGTTCAATTGATTTAACGACCAATCACTGAATTCACGGCGCAAAAGATGGTCGTGTGGCTTTAATTCTTGCACCAATTGAATTTTGTATGGCACCAAACCCAAATCTTTACGTAAAATTTTCCATAAAGTCGATGGACAAAGTCCAATTTGCTGAGCACGACGACGAATCGATAAATTGTCGTTTTCTTCGACACTGGCCTCAACGACAGCAATATTTTCTTCTGTACGAACTCTTCTCATTCTTGTCGGTGGCTTGGCATCCAAAAGAGTGAATGTAGACCGAAATTTGGTAATTACGTTCTTTATGGTGGTCTCTGACGGACGATTATGTGCACCATAAAATTCACGAAGTGCTCTATAAACATTTTTAATTGAACACTGATTTTGAAAATAAATTTCCACGATTTGAAAACGTTGTTCTGGAGTTAACCTATTCATAATGATTTGCCAAACAATACTGAATAGAAATGCCACTTTGAGCTGTCAAAACAACTGCCATAAAATAAAACGACATCTATCGGAAAAACAAACCTCCTAAAAAAACACCCTTTACAATTGAATTGCATGTTGGTCTTATTGATGTTGTATCCAGCGAATTTTCTAATTTTTGTTTAACTATGGAACAATTTACGAAGTTAATATTAATTTAAGCTTTTGCTTACCAACTATAATTCGGATTTTCTTTTTCAATTGCAAGGCTAATTTATGAGGTCAATTCATGTCACTTGTCTTAACTGGCGTCAACTTTGGACTTAATTTAGATTTTCGTGCGTTTAGTCCAATTATAGTCAACCAACATTACTGCACAGTTCACTGTGAAATATGAATGTGAATAAGCTCAACTGTAATTTACGCAATGGACTTGGCTTCCAGGCAGATTCTGTTTTGGGTTGTGTATATTATTTGTAAAGCCTCCGGAATGTCATAAGGAATGATTATGTTGTTGGAAAAGTAGTGGAAATATGTGAAAAAGTCCAAACCAACCGTATTTTTGTACCTGCTCTTTATACGAATTTCTGAGTTATTCTATTTCGCAGATTTTGAATTATATATATGAGCAATTTACCAAAAACTTTGAAAATATAATACTATGACGTATGAGAAAAAGTAAGCTCCGTTTACTAATAGATGGCGTAACACTTATTGCATACGTCTGAACCGGTTGGATATGTATTTGGCAGGTCTATTATGCCAGTGTCAGAATCCATTGTATCTCGATCAGTTAAAGTGTTCACAACAGAGATTTTTTTGCGAGTGAACATGGAGAGTTTAGTACCAAATAATCGACATTTGCGGGAAGTACTGTTATACTTCTATAATTTAAAGAAATCCGCTGCTGAAAGTCATAGTTTGCTAGTAGAAGCATACGGTGAACATGCTTTTTCGGATAGTATGTGCAGAAGATGGTTGAGACAGTCCAAAGATAGCATTTTCGATGTTGACGACGCTGAACGTGAAGGTAGACCCAAAAAGTTTAATGATGAACAACTGGACGAAGATCCATGTCAAACTCAAGTAGAACTGGCAGCAGTATTAAATGTTGACCGATTAACTGTGGAAAAGCGTTTACAAGCAATGGGACTCATCCAGAAACAAGGAAATTGGGTACATCATGAGCTAACCGAAAGACAAGAAGAAAACCGAAAAACCAATTGTGAAATACTGCTGCAAAGGCAATCAAGAAAGCGTTTTTTACACAGGATTGCTACTAGTAATGAAAAGTGGGTTCATTATGACAATCCTACCCGTAAAAAAGCTTGAGTTAAGCTTGGTGAACCTAGTCCATCGCAGCAAAAGTGGGATGTTCATATGATCTGCATATGGTGGGATATGAAAGATGTTATTTATTATGAGTTGCTGAAACCGTCTGAAACCATTATGGGCGATGTCTACAGGCGGCAACTAATGCGACCAGAATGGGACAATCGACACGATAAGTGTGAATAAGCTCAACCAGTGCAAAACTATTTAGAAAGGTTGAACTAGGAAGTGTTATACCACCCGCCGTACTAACCGGACATTGCACCGTCCGATTACTATTTGTTCCGGTCGATGCAGTCAGCTCTTAGTGAAGAACGGTTTCATTCATTTTAAAGTATCCAAATTTACTCAATAATTGGATGGCCTCGAAGGACAAGCAATTCTTTAGGGATGGAATCCGCAAGTTGCGGAAAGATGGGCGAACGTCGTAGCTTACGATGGGGCATACTTTCAATGATGTTCAAAATAGATATATTTTATAAGTAAAGATTTATTTTTACTAAGAAACGGAACTTGTTTTTTCTCATACCTAATATTTCTGGTATCCTTAAAAATAAAAATGTTGATGTCTTATTGAAAAAAAACCTTTTTTCATAAACTTTTACTGTCAAAGTATGTGCATATCACGAAGACCTAACATAACGCCAAAAGTTCAAATTCCTACGTCTTGTCGTTTTCGAAAAAAACGTCGGTAACAGACAGACGGACGGATACAGGAGTGATCTTATAATATGTAGTTCCGTTTTTTCCTTTTAAGGAACCCTAAAAATGAAATCTTCTGGCAATCTCAAAGCCACAGCAAAGATGATCGAGTTACACTGCGAATTTTTACCTCATCCAGCATATTCTCCAGATTTGAAACCTTGTGAACTCTTTTTTTCCAAACATGAAAAATAGTTTGGCGGAAAGTAGCTCATATCAAACGTCGAAACAACAACCTATTTTCCAGAGTTCGACAAACCATATGTACTTCATGGATGGTTTCAAAACGTTTGAAACTTGCTGGAGTCCAGAAGTGGTAAAATTATTGCTGTACGGAGGTGCAATGCGTGCAGTGCGAAATCTTTTAAGGATCTTTTACCGCACCTTGTAGCAGAAATAGTAAAAGAGACGAAAGAAAAACACTGACAATTATGAATGAACCACAGGACATATAAAAAAAGGTTTTAATTTGATCTTAGCAACACATATACATATTTTTTTATAAAATTTCCACTGGACAAACTACCATATTCTATCTTTCTTTTCACATCTCCATTTCCCCTCCGATGATGGCTTACACGTGCTATGAAGTATATTAAAAATGGATTTGCAACATTCGTCCTTGCTATACGCAGAGCACTATAAGTATTTCGAAAGAAAAACACATATGTTGTATTCATCAAGATAAATAATTCACAGGACTTACTTCTTCACCGGCATTCTTGCACGTAGCAAAAACGCTGCTAGAGATCATAACGATCAACAGAAAAATACTTAAGAACTTCGCCATTGTGCTTCCAATGTGTTTCAAAGACTGATCATTATTTGCCAGAAGTGCTGCTGTTTATATATGAAATAACACGTATAAATGCATATGTGCGTACACAGGTGTGAACGTTCAGTTTGTTTGCCATTTGAAAGGTGTACGTAGAGAATAAAGAAGTTCGTAATCAGTAAACAAACACGGAAAAGGAAACGTTTTAATGTAAATTACTAAAGCAACGTGCACATACTTCCAATAAAGAATGACTTCAAACAAATTGATAACACATTAAGGAGATTTTTTGTATCGTATTTATGTATAACTTGTCAAAATACACGACTTCTTGCAAAACTGAAAATATGAAGTCTGAAATCGCCATAGGTGTAAATATATCCATGAAAAAAAAGTTCGAAATTACTTTTTTGATTTCAGCAGCCGTTGATAACACAGCCACACAAAAAAAAAAATTGTCGGGCCCGGGGATCGGACCATATGTTTCATATGTTTTTGGGGTCGTTCAGTTCAGTTCAACCCCATCACGTCAGGTTTTTCACATAACCTCAAAAAACCTCAGCAAAACCGAGAGAAAAAATAAAAATTTTCCAATCTGGGGATCAGACCATGTTTTTTACATGTTTTTGGGGTCGCTGAAACCTGACGTGATGGTGTTAAATCGACATCGGATTCGGTTTCAGCGACCCCGGAAACATATAAAAGACATGGTCTGATCCCCTGATTGAAATTTTTTGTTCTCCAGTTTTTGCTGAGATTTTTTGAGGTTATGTCAAAAACCTGACGTGATGGGGTTGAACTGACATCGGATTCAGTTTCAGCGACCCCAAAAACATATGAAACACATAGTCTGATCCCCGGGCCCGAAATTTTTTTTTTTTTTGTGTGACTGTGTAAATGGAAATAAAAGAGCCAATTAATTAGAGTACTAGTATTAGAAATTATTTTTTTATTGTATTTCGATATGGATTAGGCCTACTGGGGACACCACATAAAAAGGACGCACTTAGTACCTACTCTACCCTCATGGTGATGTGAAAAAGAGCATGTACCTACCTAAAAAAGCAGATATTGAAACTTTACTTTTCAGGATATGCTTAGGACATCAAAATAAAGGTCTCTACAAAAATCCTGATTGTTCGGACTTTTTTCACAGTCAAAGTCAAAGTTAATAAATATTTAATATTTATCGGGTATCGTAATGCTAGGAAAGTAAATTTCAGGTAATGAGACGTTGCTGGTGTTGAAGCTTATGGTAAGGTCATCATTTTATTTTACTAGCATCGTACAACAAATTCTGAACGTGGAAAGGAATCCTCAATACAATATTGGTATATTTCAGTACATTTGGCGCAAAAATATTTATGCCATCCCTGTAATGAGATGAACTATGGTAATTATAAACTCACTTGCCGTTTGGAGTTTGCTAAGAGAGTTTCTAACGTGCAGGTGAGCTTTAATGTAGAATTTTAATACTGTGAACAATTTTGTGAACTCTTAAAATGGCGCGCGGTTAAAAATGAAGGGATGTAGAAAAACAAAGAATTATTGATTTATCAAGCTGTGGACAACTCCGAAAAAATTTGCGAGTGAAATTAAAAGATCGCAGACTAATGTAAATATTTGTTTGATACTTGTTATCGAAAATTATGGGAATGAAGTCATCAGGACACCCTCCATCCTAAAGTTTTAGAAGAATCGAAAACCAAGAGCTTCATCATCGAAAATTTACAATGTGAACCTAGCGTAGTTATAAAAATGGGCTGCAACCTCTTAAAAATTTAAATACCAAAAACCCAAATTCAACGTCACATCGATACTAAACTTAAATTCACTGAAGAATTCATCCGTAAAGAAAACATTTAGGAAAATGTCATCTTCTGCGACGAGAATAAGTTCAATCTCGACGGATCTGTAATTACTGTAATTAATAACTACTTGTGCGATTTGCGAAAGGAAAGGTGAATTCTGTCACGAAGAACGCAGGATCCCTGTGGTGATTTGGGCAGGTTTACAAAAAAATGCTAGCAGTCAAATGCGTTCGTCAATGGTAGAATGAAAGATGTTGCTTATGAGGACCTGTTCAAGGATATCTACTGCCTTTTCCTTTTATAATACTAGCGCAAGCAGGAAAATGCACCATTCCATACAACTCCCTCTACCAACAGGACTACGGAATCCAATTATATAAATGTATATAAAATGTATGGGGCATTTTAGCGACCAAAGGCTACGACCAGGAATAGCCATCCATTGAAAATTTGGCAGACTTGGAGGAACCAGACTTTTGATAGAGTTTTACATATTCCTGTGAATAGCGTTCCAAATCTATTATTGGATGTAATAAAAATAAAAGAAAATGGATTAAGCATTGTGCGAGTCGAACTTAAGGGGGCCGATACATGTAAAATCAAAACTCATCTCATTCTCGGGAATATATTCTATAAGGTGTTGAGAACGCGTGTCTAAGAGCATTTCTCGATATCTCAATCCGGTCTCATGGAATCTCACATAGAAGCGGCGATGTCAGGTAGCGCGGGTGAGCAGCTGTCCATCGCTCCGTCTCCGGACCGCCCCGCTTAGCGCAGACCGGCATACATTTCTCGATTCAAAAGAAGCAAGAACGGCTCGAAAACAAAAAACTTTTGCCGAAAATCAGCTGCTTGAACAAGAGGAAGGACAACTCTACGGCGCAGGCATAGCCGACTAATAAGTAAGTAGAGAACTCGTCTTTTCACTTTCCCAAACTTTGAGTTCAAATTCCTCGAAACGACATTTTCGACTACTCGCTGCACGATAACTTTATTAAAAAAGGCTCCATCAGGCTGAAAATTTTACTGTTGTTTCAAAAGACCCTTGTGTACTGGATGAACCTACATCCATAGCTGATTTCGCGAATCTCCGACCGTAGAGGTTGCGAATTCAGCCAAAAAAACAAGCAATTTTCATTCAAGTCACATTTGGGGGAAAAAATTTATTTTGTCTCAAATTTAAGTTTACATTGAAGTCACAACTGTTTTTCGAAAAAAATTTCTTCCTGCTTCGTTTCAGACCAGCTCTACCGCCGGGAGAACGCAGCGACTGAAATAAGAGGGGGCTTTTGAGTCACGGGCTCCGCCGCCATCTTGAAACGCCGGCACAAGAAAAACAATTTTTTCTAATGTACAAGCTCTTGCGATAAATTAAAAAAAAATTAACTCGATCCGCTTATTCCTTCCCTATCAAAATTCTTTTTTAAAAAAACACACTTTCAATGTATCGGCCTCCTTACGGGTTTCGTAAACAAATAGTCAAAAAATTCAATATCTTGTAACATGTCTGGGATAACAGCGTGCGCCGTAACGGGCTAGAGGTACTTTTTCGCATAATTTGAGCTTGAGCTTATTTATGTATCTTTACAACCAACTTAACAAAAATGTTGAAAAAAATATTTTTATTATTATTTTATTTTTTTCTTAATGATACTCCACATGATACAGAAAATTAAAATTTTTTACCATTCTTCTTCCTTTAAAAAAAAAAAAAATTTCATAATATTTGTCTGTTGATATATGTGCCCTTCATAGCTTACATACATACCATTATGGTAAACTTCAAGTACTTTTTGAGAAAAACGTCTCTTACAGAAGACAAATGCAAGAGTGAGAGAGAGAGATTTTATAATCAATAGTTCCAGTTTTCCTTTTGAGGAATGTAACGCTTAAAAGTACTAAACTTTATATTGATTTTATGATTTTTTAGAGCATTTAACAGATTCTTTTATTATTTCTTGTTGTTTATTTCATTCCTACTAAATTTTCAGGCGTATTATCCAAATGCAAATGCTATTCAAAGTTATTTTCTATTTTTACAAAAGACCTAAAAAGATAGTTGAGTCTAATGTATATAAAGCTATCCTGCTTCGAACATCGGAAGCGTGAACAAAAATTCTTAAAGCGATTAGACAATTGTAATTCCCAGGAAATGTATTAAATATACGGCCCTTCACACCTTTCCTAAATTCCAGCAGTCGTATTCACAAAAAAGTTATGAACAGTTTATAAAGCCGTTACAGCGCAAATTATTACAAAGCGTTCATTTAAATGGTGAACAGCTGTTGCGTACTGTGACCACTCCCAGCAACGGAAGCTAAATCGCAAGCCATTGTGATAGACTTTCCAATTAGCAGCTGATCGATAATTTAAATTGACATTGTTGCTATGGGGAACAAATAAATTTAAACATAATGCAAAGAATATGTGCGGTTAGAGAATTTTTTTCACTTTTGCAAGTGGTACAGGTAAATCAATATTGTTGTAATTTTTGGAAAGCATATTAAAATAGTAGTTGTATGACGTAGGTTTGAAGTCGCTGCTTTAATTAGATCATACATCTCCCTGCCTGTTTGAGATCTATAACCCTCTCAATTATGCATGCGTTATACGAAACACCCTGTATAATAACATTTTTCAGAACTAATAACTACTTTTGCCAACTTCAATGGCTATTCTAAACAGAAAACAAACACCAACGCCGCCGGTCAGCTTGCTGCCAGCACTAATAACAATACTCCCTGAAGAAAACAACAACTGTAATTTAAGGGAGTCATAGGCACATAAATAATATCAAAGAAATAAGCACTAATATTTACTTCAGAGCCAGTATATGCAAATTACATATTCTTATGCGAAAGTTATGCCATAGTTTTAAAAAGCTTTTGCGTTTCGCCTTACGATTTCTTTCTATGTTTATACAAGTGTCGGCACCTGTTGCAGAAGCGATAAACCCGTTTGTGTAAATCTTTAATATTATATGTATAATCAATGGAGGGTGTTTTTAACTTGTGCCTAATAGTATGCTTGATGATATTATTTATGCGTTATTTGGTCAGTCATTTTTAATCCACTATTCCTTCATACCAAAATGGATGTATACAAAAGGACATAAAGCTGATGCGGTAGGCGGGTGTGGCAATTCAACGACACCATGTACACAGGGCGAAATTCGATTAGTTCCACCCATGTCTTTTGATAAATTTCTGTATACAGAGAAGTTGAATCAAAACTATATATTTCATTTATTAATATATGACATTAGAATTTAGTGGTAGTAATACAAATTTAATAAAAGCAATAATTTAATAGCTACTCGAAAAATATTAAAACAAGGGGCGAAATTCGATTAGTTCCACTTTAAAATTAAAATAACAAAGGAGCACAAAAGAAAATTGTTTTTTCTTTTAATAGTTTGTGTGTCCTCCTTGGTATTTTATGACATCAAAGATACGGTTTTCCATGGAGTCAATTACCTTTCGCAGAGTAGAGAGGTCAATATCATCCCATGCATTTTTGATGGCAGTCTTTAGGTCTGATACGCTTTTGTATTGAGTACAATTGCCCTAAACTTTATGAGCCAGAATTCCCCAGAGATTCTCAATTGTATTGAAATCTGGAGAACGCGCCGGCCATTTCAAAACATCAATGTTTGTGCTGATAAACCAATCCTTCGTTAGCCGGGAGCTGTGAATGGCCGCACTATCTTGTTGATATTTCCAATTTATGTCAGAAATTTCGTCGGCATACTCTAGTAGGACGATTTCCAGCAGCTCTACGTATCTGATAGAATTAATTTTAGTGCTAATCCAACATATCGGCGTCTTCCCATTATAACTAAAGCTGTTCAAGTCATAACAGTTCCACCTCCAAAATTGCGACTCATTAAGACCTTTTGCTTTTTTTGCAAATCATGCCAATAGTATTTTTCTCCATCGGGGCCATCCAAATTAAACTTTTTCTCATCTGAAAAAATTATAGATTGCCACTCCTTTTTCCAATGCATATGGTTTCTTGCAAATGTTAGCAGGTTTCTTCGCCATTTTCCGCCATTTAAACCTTCCAGACCTGGACAAAATTTGCTGAATACACCTTTTTGATACCGGGAGGTCATATTCTGCCTTTATTTCCCCCGCTTTCTTATTACCATTTGTGGCAGCTCGTAAAATTATTGACCGTTGCTTGCACGTCAGATTTGTGTTTCCCTAGGTGAAACGGTTTTCCCCGTAATTATCTCCTTGAGCCATGTAATTGTCAATTGATATGCTTTGCAATAGCGCGATTCGACAAACCCATACTTTTGTATGCCTGAATTTTTGCAAATTCTGCCTCACTTAATGATGTGCCTTTTCCCATTTTCGCTCTTCCTTTATAAAATTGAGTAATAATATAAAATCATTTTAACTGAGCTCAAAAATGCTTTATTAAATCAACAATTAAATTTAAGTCACTTGCGCACCAAGAAAACTACAAGAGAACTGAGTGGAACTAATAGAATTTCGCACTAATATACTCTGAAATTTTTATTTTCCTAGAATTTGATTACGTTACGTCACCCGCCAGGAGCAGTATTCTGTAATTTGGTTGATAACTTATCGAATTTTATTTTAAAGAACAATTTTATTACACACATCCAGTTAATATTGATTAAACTCAAAAAAACTGAATGGAACTAATCGAATTTCGATGGCTGTATATCTTAAGTTAGGCAAAACTTACAGAATTACTCATTTTGTTTGATTGTATACTTTAATACGTAAAAATAAAAGTAAAACTACTCTGCATCAAAAAAGTTACGATGCACTTTAGCTGGTATATGGAGATTTGTTGCTTTCAAATAAAGGCAATTGTTCGTTTTTCTTGAAAGAAAGTACCCAATTCATTTGTGAAGTAAGACACAGCAGTTATGTATAATCGGTTCAGATTTTTAGGAAATATTATCATACTTAATTGCGAAATAGCGGACAAAATACAGTGATCAATATGAGATTCTTAAAATTTCAATTTCTTCTGCCGATGAATACAAGAGTTCAGTTCCAGTAGATTTACAATAATTATTATTATGTGTGTTGCAACTCTAACCAAACTTTGATGTTTTGTTTTTGGTACCGGCAGCTCTTGTGCCCTTGCTACCAGTTTAACCAAATACCAATAAAATTAAAACGGTCTTTGCTAGAAATTGCGAGCGAAAAGTAGACAAACTTCCAAATCAAACATGTTGATTGGATCAAGTGTTAATTATAATATTTTAGAATTATAATAGAATTTTTTTTAAAGTGCCTCACTGGAATTCGTTTTAATTTATTGAATTTTAAGTCCTTTTCGTTCATTGTACAATAAAGTATGGATTTTTAAAGCAAAAAACAATGTTCTTATTCTTAAACACGTTCCGCGCCATTGCATTACCAGTGAACATTGCAAAAGTCTGTTCACAGAGGCCAATGCATCACAGTTTTGGATTCTAATGTAAACAAAACTAAATTTCAAGTAAAATAACTTTTCAAAGATTAATGTATTTTATCAAACAATTATATATCCCTTTCAAAAAACATGAAAACATAAGTGAGGAAAAAAAAACGTACAAAATTTCGTATAGCTTTTCACGAGCACTATAGCAGGTCCACCTTCCTTTGTTATATCTGTGCAGCAATGAATCATCACAGGGAGCCATTTTTAAAGTTTCATAGCCATATGGCAAAAACGAAACCCTTATAATTTCGTCATGTCCGTCTGTCAGTCCGTATGTCACAGCCTTATAACTCCGCCATCTTTCCATCGATTTTGATGAAATTTTAAATGTATGTTAGGTGTCTTGTGTGAACCTCCACTTAGTTATACAATGAAATAATAAAAAAAAATTGGGATACCGTTCCGGTTCCATAGATAGAACAGAGAGATGAAATTTTTTTTCGTACGTTCCATTGCGTGGGGTATCGTTGGACAGATCTCTCAAAATGCAATAAACGTTCTTAAGAAACTTTTTCCCTTAGGTGAACAGTTTGCGAAATATAGGCTCCTAAAGTCGTTACAAATGCCCCCCCCCCCCCTCTACATGCAATAAAAATATATTTGATTTAATTGTTACACAACATTTCATTTTTCTCGAGGCTTCACTTTGACCATAAAAAACACAAAAGATTATAAAATATAAAATAGCAAAATTTAGGATGAGATTTTTATACATTAATTTGTTCGGAAAAAAATACTGAAATAACCTCAAAAGGTGTCACACCGTAATACTGCTTTATGCTAGAAAGTACAAAAAAAAGAAATATTTGATACTGTCAGACAGCTTCATATTAACTTAGATTCGATAACCACAGATTTTTACCAATATAATGTAAATGTGGTGCCGAAGCTAATGGTAGTTATAGGGTTTCCCAATTGGAATGCCCGGCTTTTAATTCTTTCATCTGGCAATCTTACGTTCCTTTTGAAATCTGTAGTGACATAAATTCTCAGCAAGCGTTGGTATTTCATCATGGAGGGGTACCTATACAATACAGTTCAACAACAACTAGACATTATTCAGTCCTATTCGCATTCCGTACTTCTTGCATATCGTTATGTGGAAGTTTTGAAAACTTTGCGTCAATAGTCAGAGCCACTGCAGTCGATCAGTCAACAATGTGCATCGTCGTAGCACCCTGTCAAACGAGAATGTTGCCGTCGCGTCGCCAGAGATAGTGTGGGTAATAATTCAAACCTCTCTATTCCTCGTCGTGAACAAATAGAACTTACGCTTTCGCAGACATCGACTTGCGAAAACACTTGGGCCTCTATTGGTATAAAATTTATAATTTTAAGGTTTGGAATTGGGGTTTGGCGGGTTTATGGCGTCATCGAACCCTAATTTTTCAAGAATGATGAAAGAAGATAAATGACCATCAATAATAGGTATCGGTCGATGATTACCAATTTTTTGTGACCCTATTTTCTTGATATGTATCCCCAATATAAGTTTTTTTTCAACAAGATTGCGCTACTTGTGGTACAAGTGGCAAAACAATCGCTTTATTGTATGAAAAGTTTCCGGGACGCGTAATTCCATATTGCCAATGATTGAGTTTTGCTGACCAAGTATTAGAAGCTTGTGTCCAATCAATATCACATAATAAAATGACGGTAATTTAGAATTGAGTTTAACAGATTTACATGAGAGCCTGATAAAATGTTTATGCCTTACGCATGCACACAATCATTATACAATTTTTTTAATTCATTATAGCTGACCAACTATCCTTATCCTTATTCCTTTGTGAGTATTTTTGGAAGTGCTAAACATTTTTTAATGACCTTAAAAAAATTAAATATCAAATTAAAAAAGTTCTCTTGGTGAGTAATTAATAGGACTAAGTGACTAATTATGAGACTTCCGTGACTCCTCAGATGGTACTTGCGTCTTTTTAATCCTTTTTAAATGAAGTGTTAAGTTCATAGAGCCTACAAATTCTATAACGCAATTATCGCCTTACCAAGGTTTTATTAATAAATCATTAAAAAAAAATCCCCCTTTCGTAAGTGAAATTCTGTTGAAATTTGTTCTACTCACCCCAATTAAGTGAATAATTTTAATTTAATACCGTCGACTACGATCTTATCCCCCCCGTTGAAAGGACGTGCACATTTTCTGGTGTGAACTTCCACAGACTTCGCCACGTCTCCGGCAAAAGCCTGCGAATTTTTCCGCAAAATTAGGTGTCTCCTTTAATTTGAATAAACTATTTCCGCTAGGAATACATATGCTGTGTTCCTTCCTATGTTACCTCCGGCACCCCCGGTGGAAAGTGAGTGCACACTTTGCGTAGCATCGCGCTGTTCAGGATTTTCATCACGAACTTCAGGCCGAAGCTCAGCTCGTTGGCTTCTATTTGCGTGCATACCACATTCAGGTAAGGGAAGCTTTACTAGGCTGTTGGAGTTTTGGGTGGATGCACCACCGAGTGCTGGTTGCAGGCACTGCAGATGCAGAGTGCATAGTGCCGCCCTAGCTTTCCAGAATATTTAGAGTAATCTGATGTTTGTTACGAGATTACCCAGCCAAAAGTCGCCGGGTTTATTGTGAAGTTGGCTGCTGGTGCTGGCGGAACTCTGCAAACAAGCATTGTTAGTGGAAAATAGGAACACCTATGCATTTCCTACTGCCCACGTGAAATTTCGCCTGCAGAGCTGAAAATTGTTTAAATTTGATATTTTTTTCATGGATTTAGCAAAACTCTCTTAGCGCTTTAATACTATGAAGGAAAGTTCAATGGAGCTTAAAACAGTGCCGAATTAAGGAGTTTATAACTAATGCACAGGCCACTCCTTGAGTGCATTCTAGGAATATTTACCAAACTTAACTAGCCACAATGTGTTTTTATAGGCACTATAAAGAGAAAAAGGGGGCAAAGGGTGCACGGTTTATTATTATTTAAGGACAAAAAGGAACCAAGACTTATTTTGTAATCAACTTAAAAATTCAATAATCAATTTGATTCATAGGGGGATTCGGGACGAAATGAACGTTTGGGAATCACTTCCAAGAAAAACCCTAAAATTGATCAATGATAAGAAACGTTACCACATAATAATTATTTTTTTAATAAATGGTAAAAAATAGGTGTTGTGCCACATTAACCGTGTGAATGAAAATAGTAGTTGTTATAATAATCAGTCATAACCAGTTATCTAAATTACCAATGTTTCCCCTTTTATTGCTTAGCAATTACAAAATTACTTTTAGCTGTGCCTCAAAAAGCAGTGGTTAAGTGCTAATTAATGTGTATTTTGAAGTACTTCTTTTTTTGCTGAAAAACTTGAAGGTGCAAAATCGTACAGTAGGCGCTCATTATATGAACTACGAGTAATACAAACTGGGGGAGTGTTCATTTAATATCAAATTCTTCCCATCAAAAGTGTTTTTATTCAAATTATATTGGCGTGTAACTGTGTTCGAAAACGCCGTTTCTACAGTTGACTATGCAATTCAGCTTATAGAGAGTAATTGCTGAATCATGCAGTCGACTGCAGAAACTGCGTTTGCGAACCGGCCGACCTTTACACTTTATTAAGGTATTAGGTTGTTCGGACCCGACGTTTCCCGGTATACTATTAAATTTGTATTCCTTAATTTTACAACGCCTCGCTACTGCACCACCGCCCCTCCTATGTGACCCAGCGTCTTTCTATTTACGCTTTGCACATGTTTTAGATATTTTCCAACAGTATTATTAAATTTAGTTTTCTTCATTTAAAACCACCTCCTTATTGCACTCCCTCTCCTATATCTCCCAGCGGGGTGGGAGTGGTCTCATATTTGGAAATTTGTTAGCAGATTCGAAATCAGTGATCCCGAAAATTCCCTACTGCGGATTTTCAGGGGAATCCCTTGAAGTTTAACTTTGTCGGTCATATTGGATCCGACATCGTGAATTCCAAAATTTTGAATGTAAGCTCGAGATCTGCGACCTCGAAAACCTCCAATTGCCTTTTTCATAAAGATTCCTTGAAGTTGGAAAATTCGCTTCCTATACAAAAAGGAAATTCCGATTTTTTCGATTTTCCGGCTTTTCTTTGGGGTTTCCGGAATTTTCTTTTTTTTGATCAATGCCATGTAAATGTCAAGAAGTTATCAAAAACAGCACAACGTTATTATTAGTTACCTATTGAATTTATTTACATACGTTTAAAATGGTTAAGAAATAAATAAAGTTTAATATAAAGCATAAGCTGCGTGTTCTGCTTCTTAGTTTTATCTTGTTTGCTGACTACAAAAAACACTACACATCCGGCAAAATTGCTGCTCGTCGTGTACATTTCAAGAATAACCATGATGACTCTTAAACGCAAATATGCTTAGAAACCACAGCAGTTTGAATAAATATTGCAGGAAAGGGTTTAATCAAAATTACCTTTGCATGAGTGCAACCTCTAGCGTGGAAAGCGGCAGCCGCACTAAACTGCCGCTAACGATCTAAAATCATTAAAACACGGTCGCACGTGCCTTGATGCTAGCGGCAGCCCATAATTTATGTTAATGCCTAATGAACACGCACAAATTATGTAAATTTGATCGCTTTGTTGCACCTACCCATGCGAATGTGTCGAGGCGCCGGCTGCACTTTCAAGTTGCCCGCCGGCACCGAGCTTTCCTAAGTTTCCACGCCTCGTTTGCCGTAATCTTCTCGTCTCAAACGGCGCATGGTTTGTCCGACGTCCACTTCAAACAAGTAAAATGGTTTCAAAACGAATCGGTTAGCCGCTGCTTTGACGGGATGGGAACCCTGAACTCGCCGAAGCCAGACGACTCGAAAGGGCTAAGGTGCCTGTTTGTTGTATGGCCAGCTCGCGGGGTCAAGTTGTGGACATCGACATTAATTGGAGCAGCTCGTCCAACAGATTGAATTCCACTCTAGTTCTCTAGTATTCTCAGTATCTGCAGCTTTTACACGCAATAGGCGCTTGGCGGCGACCGGTTTTAGAGCACTCAAGTTGTCTGTCTTGAACTTTGGCGGGAATTTGTGGCATATCGTGCGAAACTGATACCGCCTCTCTGAAAGATCAATGAGGTGGCCATGATGATGAAATTAATTCAGATTTATTGAGATTGGTAATGAAACGATTATTTCGATAAATTAATTTATGCTTGTGGAGCCGCTGATAGTCCTCTCTTGACACTTGCATGACATGTTGGGAAACTGAATCGAATTTCCTCGGAAAATGGCGGTCAAGTACATTCCACGACAACCGCTACTACTGAAGCTAGAGATTCTGTGCATGGTTTAAGGACAATTATAAAGTTTGGATATCCCTCCCCTAATCGGATTCTAGATAGCACTTCCCTTTAACCAGAAATTGAAGTATGAGAAGTGGATAGCACAGGGAAGCGAGTTTAAAAAGAAGATTCCCCCACACGATTTCAAAATGATTCAAGTTAGGAAAAATCGCTAACCAATAACATGCAGAGCACGCTGCTGCACTCGAAAGATTTCTTGACCTTTAGAGCCGTGTAGATTGCGGCGTTGTCTTGCTGAACATTTTCGGTTTTGGTACCTGTCGTTTGTCTTGGCGCACGAATTTGAGATAGTCCTCGTTGTTCATGCGTACACTGAAAAAACGAATATTCGTTCACGATCATAGCACCACCAACGCGTTATTCACAATATGTTGACAATAATTCGTCTTTTCTGAGATCATAGAAATAGTGTCAATTTTTTTACTGAAAAGTGTAAATCAATGTAGCAGGTACCTACTGTTATTGTATATTTAAAAATGTTTAAAAATACTAGAGTAAAAAGTAGGCATGCTATTCCTAAAAAATACATATGTAACAAGTATAGGGTTGGCCATCTGTTGGTTTATTTTTTTTAATAACATGTCACTTTGACGCAGACAGATCTTTCGAGCTCTAAAGATTTAAAGAAATACAGTATTATATCGTCCCGGTAGGAATTACGCTTGACCAACGTTGCACAATATTGAAACGTTATTTCCAAAGTTAGTGCTGTGGTGTCGAAAAAGTACGAATTTTGAAAAGAATTTTCGGTCGAAATAATTCACCATGCTCGTTCATGAGATTGGCATGCTAATTGAATTATTAAAGTAAAAGTAAGTTATTCTCGAGCTCGTCTTGTGTGCTTAGCCGGGAATATTAATGCTGTTCCCGAAAATGTGCGCTTAAACCCGAGAACCGTAACTCGTCACAAATCTCAGCAACTGAACATTAGCCGCACTCACCTGAGGAGAATTCTGCTTAAAGACTTCGGACTTACTAGAGTCAGATTCAACTGACTCCAAAATGACCACTCGCTTCGTTATCACTTCTCTTTTTGGGCTTTTGGGCTCGAAATTGCGTTCCAAGTGGCGGCATTATTAGTCCATTTTTTTCAGCCCGAAATTAAGTAAATGGGTTTCGGCGAACTCTGGTTCCAGCAGGATATCGCCACATGCCACACAAGCAATCCAACACACGATCTTTAGCGCACATTCAATAATCGCGCAATTCAGTCGTTTTGAAGATATGCAACTGCGATTTGACGTCTTTGGACTTTTATTTTTGTGGGGCGTTCGTTAAAGATTTATTTTATGGTGACAATCCACAAACGATGAAATTTTATTTCATAACCAATCTGACGGTTTCCTCTATTCAATAAATCAACAAACTTTGGAAATTATTGAACAGTGTTAATTGTGTTTTAAAAGGAAACCAGTTAACGCCCTACGCTTTATTACACATTTTTTTAAATCTATAAGCATCACATTTGGAAATTGGAAATTTTCAAAATTGTTGTAATGTTAAATTTTTAATATAATATTCGAAATGTTTCACATTCAGTAATCATCCACAATATGTGAGGTTGAATTGACGGCTGTCGACTATAGACAACGACGTCGCAGCTTTGTTGTTTGGGTCTTGGAAATGCATCATCCTGATTCCGACTCTTTCAAGAAAATCATTCTCAGCGACGAAGCCCACTTTCCCTCTGGCAAAGTATACAACAACTGTTGCATCTGGTGCTCTGAAAATCCAAGATAAATTTTCGAAAAACCACTCCATCTACAACGAGTGACAGTTTGGTGCGACTTCTGTGCTGGTGAAGTGACTAGGCCGTATTGTTTTCCTAAAATTTAAGTTGATGCCACCGTTATAGGGAATGGATTGCGGTACCGAACGCTTATAACTGATTATACAGGGTGGCCGGAGAAGTGACGTCCAAGGATAAAATTTAGGTGCCTCATACTGAGGGGTATCAGAATCACCCCCAAGCAAGTTATGTAAGTATGTAAGTTCCGCGATTTTGCGTAAATTTCGAGGTACAGAATGATTCATAAATTCGGGGTGCACATTATTATTTTATTTATATCTCTTCATATACTCAACGTAGCGACATCAAACTCGAGCCAAACAACTACTATCTTAATGTGCTTTCCAAAAATGCCGTTTAAGTTGATCTACCTGTTCCTCTGCAGCTACAGCCACTTGCGAAAGTGAAAAAAGCTTTAAAATGTCTAAAATTTCACGTTTTTCTCAATTTTCCTCCGTCCTTACATTAAATTGCACTGTGTTATAAAACTAGGGAAACATGACTCACTGAGAGAAATTTTTGTGTAGATTGAATGAAAAACTGGTGTAATTTAAACGTTTTCAGGTTCAAAACGGCACCAACAGCACAAATTGTAGATTTGAAAGCCCCAGCGTATCTATATATGTATATAAAAATGATTTGCTGTGCGGTACGTCTCGCTAAAACTCAAAAACGGCTTGACCGATTTCGATAATTTTGTTTTGTTTTGGTCGCTATAACACAGGGGAGGTTCAACAAAAAAGAAAATTCGGGAAACCCCAAAGGAAAAGCCGGAAAATCGAAATTTCCGTTTTGTATAGGAAGCGAATTTTCCAACTTCAAGGAATCTTTATGAAAAAGGCAATTGAAGGTTTTCGGGGTCTCAGATCTCGAACTTGCATTCAAAATTTTAGAATTCAAGATATCGGATCCAATATGGCGACCGAAAAAGCTAAACTTCAAGGGATTTCACTGAAAATTCGAACTTTTGTTTTTGGTTTGGGTTTTTGGGGTCACTGATTTTGAATCTGCCGTCAAAATTTTGGAAATCAAGATGGTGGATCAAAGTGGCGACCGAAAAGTTAAACTTCAAGGGATTTCCCTGAAAATCCGCACTAGGGAATTTTCGGGATCATTGATTTCGAATCTGCTATTCAAATTTCCAAATATGAGACCACTTCCACCCCGCTGGGAGATACAGGAGAGGGGGTGCAATAAGAAAGTGGTGTAAAATGAAGAAAACTAAATTTAATAATACTGTTGGAAAATATCTAAAACATGTGCGAAACCCAAATAGGAAAACGCTGGATCACATAGGAGAGGCGGTGGTGCAGTAGGGAGGCGTTGTAAAATTAAGGAATACAAATTTAATAGTATCCCGGAAAACGCCGGGTCCGGCCAAGCTAGTTTAATATAAAAGCGGATAATATTGAATTATTTAGCGTTTATATTAAAACCAAAAACGTTCAATAGATTGAAACTAAATACTTTCAACTTAAACTTACTCACGTTTAAATAATAAATTCACGTTTTTGATTT
Source organism: Neoitamus cyanurus (assembly GCA_947538895.1). Taxonomy (NCBI): domain Eukaryota; kingdom Metazoa; phylum Arthropoda; class Insecta; order Diptera; family Asilidae; genus Neoitamus; species Neoitamus cyanurus. Next base: position 9,727,909 of record OX384547.1, read on the forward strand.
TAAACACGACACGATTGTTTTAAACGCAAAAGTATTTAACAATGTAAATGCGGCAGTATTCGAGTCAAATATATTCTCGTTTTTTTAAAAGGAAGATGTATTTAAAATGAAAGTTTTGCATTTTCGGATTGAACGCGAAATTAAATATTCTAATATTCAATTCAAACGATAATATTACCCTGTAATAAATGTTCGTTGCGTTTGATTTTTCTTGATTGAGAACCACTGGTATGTAGCTTGCCAGAAAGGGAAGATTTAAAACATTATTTAACAAACATGCCCAGTGGGAAATCGAGTCAGGCATTCTCAACGAAGGCATTTAGAAATATATTTTAAAATCATTTATTGAAGGTATACATTCGATGCATTCCTTATTACTCAATAAGAAGCTAGGAGGAAGGAAAACACTGGCGAACGACGTGCACTCTGCGAAGATATTACTCATGCTTTTTGCCCTAAAACCGGTTTTTCTCATCTCCCCCATTCCTATGTTTTAGCATGTTGCGACCTGCGTCCTGAAAAGCTCCCTGACGCGTAAATTCTCATTCTAATTGTGAATGCAGTCTAGTGCGAGTTTAGTTTTGAATTTTTATACACAATTAGTGCGAGTATAGTTTTGAATTTGTGACAATTAGTGCGAGTTTAGTTTCTTCCTATTTTCTTCCATTTCGTATACATATTATGGGCCTGGATTCTGTTTGTCATCTCAGTTTCCGTCATTCCGTGACAGCTTATGACTGAATAACAAATACATTTTCATATAAGAAAATAAACAGGCAATTCAGTTATAAGCTGACATGTGACGGAAACTGAAATGACAAACAGAATCCAGGCACTATATTCTGAATCACTGAAAAAGGTTACTCAAAAATGAGTTCGAGGTAAACGATTCCGAATAGCTTCCTTGCTATGCCTCCAAAATGAATTCTGGGTAATCTAGTGGTAAGGAATATAAAAAGCTTTTGTTCTGTGGACAATGCCTTCGTTCCGCGGACATGCCTGTGTTAAAAAGATATGATAGAGGATACAGAGAGTCAGGCATTCCTGCCTTCCAGAGAAAGGCTTCGGAATGCATAATTGATGCTTCTTTTTCCCATTGGGTGTATTTATTTCACTTATACGTCGACGTAAATTCTTCCATAAGGAAGGGCTTAGTTAGCATCAATACCAACCAATTTTCGGAAAACAACAATATCCAATTGTATCTGATCCAGGCTGCTTTTTTGTGATCAAAGAGTGAAGCAGTAATAGAGCCAATAGTGATTTGAAAGTCAAATCTCTAGTGTCTACTAATATTTTGACAAAATGTACCTATGTTGCCGCATTCTCCCTAATAGAAGCTGAGTGGGGTCCCATCACTCCAAAATCACAACCAAACTGAAATCGTAAAATCCAAAGAGAATTCTACAACTCAAGGCCGCACAATGGACGAAATTAATCCAATCGTCATTGCTATTAAAATCAAGCTACCTGCCCGCCCAAATTAACAAAGTCCTCAATTGGCAAATTGAGAATACAAATTTCACTCCATCCGAATGCTCGTACACGAAATCTTCAATTAGCAAATCCATCAAGGAGGAGAGCTTCCGCGCTGGCCCCACGAAACTGGTGATAGAGCACCGTCCTCCGACTGATCCAATTAAATCTAAGAAAGTCCCTGCAGGAACTTGAGATTGCAATAATTAGGGCCAATAAAAGAAACCTGCAATTATCTCGATGACAGGATTGGGCATAATTAAGGCGAATTGTTCAAAAGGCCCAATGTCGCCACTTAGTGATGGATAAGTGTCCGCGTCTGGAGAGACTAGAGATTGGCTAGCCGACACACCACCAGCCATCTCCACCGGCTCCAATGTCTGCAAGGCTATTAGGGCGACTTCATTTATTCAGAACGAAATTAATTGGAAACAATTTTTCAATCTGCGCCGTCCTGTTCTTGCTGCTGAAACTTCCAGCTAGCAGAGGGGGCTGTGAGTACGGGAGCCGATGCGCAAAACGAAGGCCCCGAAAGCGAGATGCACACAAAAACGCTCGGTGCTCGGTGTTAGTAATTACCTGACGACAGGAAAATTGTCCATCAGGGACGGATGGCGAGATGATAAAAAGCCCCCGAGAAATGGGGACCGACTCCGAACATGTTTTCATTTTTAATTCAGGACTCGGGGCTGCCCCTAAAACAAACCCAATTCACGTCAGCACGTCATAAGAGCGTGTCTCCTCACACTGCTCCTGAATTGATGAGCTCCCATACAACAAAAACATCCCTGCCGTGGGATCTGCCGCGTAAAGAGAAAGTAAAAAAAAAAATTTACAATTGAGCGAAACAACTCCAGCCAGGGCATTGGAATGGAATTGGAAGGATTGCGATGTCAATAAGAGCGGCAATCGAAGAGGCGGAGATGTCTGGATCAATTCACCAGACCACCTCAGACTTTCTTCCTTCACCTGACATGGTGCAAGGAATGACCCGACCGCCGGCAGACAGTCAGTCCGCAAAATAATTGAAATCGAATTCAATTGCCATGGAACGACCGATGTGGCGCGGCGGGCGGGTGGAGCGATTGAACTGCAATAAGAAATTGAACAAAACGTTGCGGCGACTGACAAGGACGTTTAATTTTTCTTGCCCTCGACTTTATCTGTCCCATCACATCGCCTTGCGAGTCATGTCGAAATAAATTGAAGGCTGCAAGGTCTGCCCGCAGCCGATGAGGGCAGAAGTCGAGGGTGTCAAAGTCAAGTCACCCTGTAGTATCGGTGAAGAGCCTGTCCTGAGTGCTGCAAAGGAAATGAACAATGCAAAAATCATCCGGAAATTCGATTTAACAAAATGTATTAAGCTAAGCCAAGCCTTCCTAGACCATGCGGAGTGGGAAGTTATTGGATTTGTGTGACGATTTAATTTCAGTTTTGGGGTCAAATCGAACGTGGAAATGTCCCTGGCCGGCAAGGAGAAGACTGCTGTGAGCCAGTGACCATTGCCCTGAATCTGCAGGAACTTCAGAGAACCCCTTTCAGTCATTTAATCTGGAAGGAAGGATAGCTCTTACTCCTGCGGATTTAAACTTCATGAAACTTGCTCTTGCACCACCAACTTTTTCTTCTGCAACTCTTACAAGGACTTCCTGGCAGGGGGAGGGATAGTTCAAAGATCTTCCAGTCGTCGTGTGGTCTAGAACTGCTACAAATTTTGGGATGTTGCAGCAGTCTTTTCGTGAGGGCAACTTTTGTAAGCCTGCAAGCTGAGTTGCTTATACGAACTTTCGACACATTTCGAGCAAAGAGTTAAACCACTCATACATCCTCCCCCTGATATTGATTTATCCACGAACGGTTCAAAGATCTGTTGCGTAGACAAGGACCGTTCGGTCCAGGAACAATTTATTGCCGGAAGTAATTAATCGTGGACTGTGACAGAGTTTTCCCTTACGAGTTTGTATTTCATTTGTGCTGAAGGAAGACGACGGAGTGTACATATGTATGTACTCTAAAAGGATTTACTCAACGCTTAGACTTATGACAGACATGGAGTATCGTATCGACACTTGGGTATTTATTCGTACGTACATATATGGATATTCGCAATATCCAGGTTCCTGAACAGGGTAGAGTAAATTTTTGACTTTTGTTCTTTGTTGTCTCCAAATTTTTATAAATTCTTACATTCAACAGAACACAATGTTCTATTAGTTAAACGGAATAAGACCTTTAGTTTTGTTTAATTACTTTTTGTATGAAAAGACAGGAGGCACTGGATGTGAGTTGTTAGAAATTTCTGTTTCTAGTGCTGGCAAATGCCAATTGACTGCTGTTGAAATCTGTGAATTTTAATATTGGATCTTCTCATATATAATGAGATTTTTTTAAATTGCCTGAACTAAGCGTTGCAGGGGGAGGGTATATACTACCTGCAGCAGATTTCTTTAATACCAGGTACCAGAAACACCGGCACCTCAAGATAAAAAAAATTCTTCACCCACGTAAAGTGTTGTTATCTGTTTGGTGGGATGTGAAAGGTTTGTTGCACTTTATACTTATACATCCAAACCAAGTGATAACAAAGAAGATCTATGTAAAGGTGTTCTTCAATCAGAATATATTTATTTGTTTCCTACCGAAATTTCGAATTTTACGTTTAATAGAAGCCATTAATTTTTGCACAGTTTCATCTGACCACAATTTTGAAAATTCTGTAAGTGATTTTGCTGTCCTGCCTTCTTTCCTTAAAATGTTTTTAACTAGAGCCCAATACCGTTCTATGGGACGAAGTTCTGGAACATTTGGTGGAATTGAAGTTTTTGCTATACATCTCACATTATTTCGTTCGTACCATTCCATAGTCGCCGCTGCGTAATGTGAAGTAGTCAAGTCCGGCCAAAGCAAAGTGTTGTTAGTGTGTGACCTTATAAATGGTAATAGACGTTTTTGTAAAGACTCCTTCACATATTTTTCTGTCTTAATCGTGCCCTCTAGGAAAACCGAACGGCTGCGATGGCCACACATATTGTGGACCTGGTAGTGTTGAAAAATCATATTTAAAATATGATTCGTCATCCATTATAACGTAGGTGTCTGTAGCGTGAACCAAAATGCTGTACAACATTCTGCATCGTTTTATGGCTACATTTTGCTGCTTAACTGTACTTTTGGGTGCTTTTTGTTTTTCTTATGCCTTAATGTCATTCCGCTTTTTTACTCTTTGCATCATCGTGGCACTTGTTTTTGATATTTTCGCTACATCTCGCACCGACATCGAATTATTTTTCTCAATACACTTTAATATTTGTTTTCCAAATTCTTATCACTATGGATGACTTCGGTCATCCATATCTAGGCTTTTCTGCTACTCTCTGATCACTTAGAAACTTCTCTATAGTTTTTTTAACCGTCCATCTAATTGTTTTCGATTCCTTTGCGATTAACGAATATGACTTTTTAGTATTTTCACTGAAAGCGCGCAAAATTGCAGCACGTACTCCTTTGCGTTTTGAACTCATGGCGATAAATGAGCTGGCGCAGAAACGAGAGATTTTCAGTAGTTACAGTAATGACTCAATAGAGAATTCTACTATTCTTTAAAATGCAAAAGGACAACTCATCATGTCAATGAATTTATGTAAAAACCGTCCAAAACTTTTAGATACAGTCCTTAGGTAAATCTTAGACCGTCTGAGAATAAACTTCAATTTGAGTATACACAGATATAAATAATTTTAAAAAAAACCATTAAAAAATAAACGATTCTTCAAATCAATAATTAAAAAAATATACATTATAACTTGCGGTTTAGTCGGCTAAAAAAAGCTTTGTTTTCCAGATTTTTGAAGCTGTAAATTATCATTACATGATGATTAAAAGGTTAGGAGAATCAATGGGGTCAGAAACGATATTGTGCATGAAAATAACACCTGCAACTTCTTTACGCTTGGAAAGACTTGTGTGAGAGGCATCTACACAACAGAAGCATACTCTCTTATTAGACAAACAAAAGCACAGAACAAAAGTTTTAAAAATATAAGGATCATTAAAATCCTTGGACCACCGTTTTGCGAAATACAGGATTATTAACGTGGGCTCAAAAGTAAAATTTAGAATCAATAATTAAACTCAAATCAACAATGTTTCTCGCCGAGATAAAAGCGCGTTAAAAAGAATACTACAAAATTGAGCTAAATGATAAATATGGGACTTATCAATGTTTAGGTAAATATAAATCTTCGAGCACCACTTAGCACACACATACGAGTATAATGTGATCGTGTGTAGGCGATGAGCGTTTAAATCGTCAGCATAAGCAAATACGTGAGAATTTTGAAGTAGGGTGAACAAGTCTTTCATGAAAACAATAAAGAGCAGAGGTCCACAACGGCTGACTGGCGGAACTCCAGAAAGGGCTGAAACGAGGTCAGAAAGAGAAGAGTTTTTGACTTTAAATGACCCATTAGACCGATATGACTTAATCCACTGAAACAAGATCACTGGGAAAGCCAAATCGTTGTACTAGTTTAACATTTAACAATCTATGGAAGAGTTTGTCAAATGCCTTGTTAAAATCAGTGTACACGCAATCGACTTATTTAAGCTAGTCCATGTTCGTTAAACAGAAAAATGAAATACATTTTGGCAACCAGATAAAAGCGAACTACAGTAAATAATGACAACTGGTCATTATAATCGCCTCAAAAGTTTGGGGATAGGTGATAGCTTAGAAATTGTTAGTTTTCAACAAAATTCTTTTAACCTCTTGAAAATAGGTATCACAAAGAATAGCTTCCAAACTTTAATGAATACACATCAACGCAGCACTCACAGGAAGTTTCACCAAGAGAGCCACTCCATTTAAGAAAGGCAACACCATGAACATTATCACGTGAATTCAAGTAATGTTTGTCAATATTTTTTAAGTACTTAAATATGGTATGTTCGTTTAAGGGGAGGGTAAGGTATTAAAATTTTTTTTTTCGAATTTTTTTTTTATTTGATTTTCTAAATGAAGAACCTTTCAAAAATAGTGTGTGAAAATTTGAGACGGATCGTAGCAAAACTAACGAAGATACAGCAGTTTAAGCAACTCGCTTATGAACGTTTTACTCTAAATTTTTTAGTGTTTAAAACTTTAAGGCGTTTTTCCCACAACTCATGTTTTCAAAGTCGGTGCCCCTCATAAGTTCAAAACTACTACACCGATTCTTTTGAAATTTTGAACACTATTGCTGTACATAATGTACGAGGTAACACGGGAGAGTTTTTTTCAAATTTGTTAATATTTTTTATTTTATAATAACAAATTATCCGATTTTCTTTGCAAAAATCGCGTTTTTCACTTCAAAGTGTTCCCAAAAATTTAAAAATTTAAATTTCGAAAAACCCCTCCCGCGTTACCTGGGGAAAGCGATTATCTAACGACAAAAAATTTCCTGTTTGATTTGAGATGATCCAGCACCGAGTTATGAGGGGCACCGCAATTCTATTTTTTTCTGAGACGCTTCCAAATAATGGCTGCCATTGCCTTATTTTTCAATATTTCTACATGAAAATTTTACAAAATATTCTTCAAATGTTCTACTTTGATGTACCATTAGCATTAATGAATAGATTTTAACTTAGTTGTCGAAAAAAATTCACAAAAATGTGCCTTTTTTTGTACGAATTAACCTTACCCTGCCCTTAATATTAGGAGATTGTATCGGAAAACATGTCAATTACTATTAGTCTTTTTCATAGTATGAATTGCTAAAATATGAAGCAAATAGGATTGGAATAGCAAAGGAAATGAAGATATGTATATTGTAATATATGTACATGTATGTGTTCGAGCCATCGAACAGCTGTGTTCAGTCTTAACGTCAAGAATCCAGATTTCAATTGTAAACAACTCCACATAGGTCCACTGTCATAAAATTTGTCAAGGCCTACTGACAAGCATGCGCAGAATAGTTCACCTATTCACCATAGCTGAGAATAATCCAAGTAGGCGAGATAGGACTGTCAGATAAATTCGTATATAAGGCCATGCAATTGCAATGAAAAATCAGAACATTTCATGGTCTCACTCAGCAAGGGTCTAATCTGCACTCACAGAGATTTAATCTGTAACTCGCAGAGATTCAATTTGCACTCTCAGAGATTTAATCTGAAACTCGCAGAGATTTAATCTGTAACTCGCAGAGATTTGATCTGTAACTCGCAAATATTTAATTTGCACTCTCAGAGATTTAATCTGAAACTCGCAGAGATTGAATTTGTAACTCAAAAAGATTTAATTTGCACTATCAGAGACCATATCTGCACCCACAAGGATATAATCTGCCCTTCTAACCAGAGGCACAACCCATTCACAATTAAGTTGATTGTCTTATCAGATGTCATACTTAGTGATCTAATAAGATTCCTAAATCATATTGACAAATAAAGTCACGAGATTCGTACCAGTCTTAAACCACCAATATCGCTCAACAGATAGTACCACCAGTAAGCAGCACCAGAAGAGTAGCAGCCACATAACCTTCCATTAATGTGACCTGAGAGGAAAAAGGACACCAAGGAAGAAAAATGAAATATTTAATTTATATTTAATATTTGAATTATATGGTTATAAACAAAAGGGAGATTTGAACTAGTTATTTATTCCGGCAAATATCTTTCTGTTCTTGCATAGATCGCACAGTATGTATGTGTAAATTAGGGCCCGATAGCTCAGACGGTAGAGCGCTGCACTAACAATCCACGGGTCGTGGGTTCGATTCCCACCCAAGTAACCTCCAACTTGGTAAAAAGCTGTGGGAGGCGCTGTTCCCAGCAATCGATAAATGGCAGCCCCATCAGCTGGGATAGCCACTGCGAGGTAATCACTCGGCATGACGAAAAAGAAACGATTAGAGATACAGAAGCAGAGCCTCGCGGTGGAAGTAGGGTAGGAAGGAAAAAAATGTATAAATGAAAAAAGTTAAGTATTTCCTTTCGCCGTGGCTTTAATGTGACATTAGTGTGAATATAACATACAGATAGACACATCGCGCATCTTGCTGACTGAATATTTTCCTTTTACGAAATTTGTATTGAGTGATGATTTACGTTTTACTAAATATCTACGACTGCGATTTATATTTTTCATGCGTTTTAGAAAATAAAAATTGCTTCTTCGTCATATTTGTACACAAATTTATGTCAAATGAGAGTTTTTAGTTGCATATACTCGTAGGTTTTTGTATTTAAGCGGTTTTTGCCTTTATGAGGGCTGCTTATAGTCGGGTTTTACTGTATCTGTTACAACTTAACTAAGAAGTATCACAAAGTGTATTGCAAATAAGCTCGAAGTTCAAGCATATCGGATTTGAATCCCATCGGGAATCACAGAAAAATCAAAACATTTTCGAAACCTATTAAAATTATATAATAAACTTTTTTGATTCCAAAATTAACATCTAAAATGGAGTTCCTTAAAAGTCAATATAATTTCAAAGAGAAATCATTTATACATTGAAACGTGTTTGTACGCCAATGTTTGTTTCGAAGCGAAGCGTCTTCAATTTTCAGAAATTCGTTATTAAGTCACTACTATGTTGTTTTTTCTTTCAGTGTACAAACATGAAATTAGGCTTTAATTTAATTGATTGGTAGAGTCGACCCGATTCTAGAAGGTCAAGCACTGATATAATTGAGCTCCCTATTATATGAATACCGAGACTCATATCTGTGGGTGGCCGGCAAGCTGCAATAAACCCACCACACCATACGTGGCCACAGTCATCATGGAATCTCAAATCCCATAAATGCATTGACATTCGATACCACGGTTCCACGAACATTTGATGACAGTTTCTTTGATTACTATAACAATAGAAAAAACTGTGACTCATCAGTTTGTTATGCAAACAAGTCCTGGTGGAGATCGAAACCAGTACAATCTTGCCCAGGCTGCGTTAAACCAAACATCTCCAGAACTTTGTCCCTGATAAGGAGCGGGCTCGACCAGTTCGTTTTCATGCGGGCATGATTTACACCACGAACTCGAGTGCATTAAGAGCGATCCGTGATTAAGGCGCGTAAATCAAACAAATTGAATCATCGGTGGGCCGTAAATGTCATTTCGGGTTTTACGACTTTTCGTTATTGACACCTCTCCCCAGCTGTCTCGGTCCATGGACAGACTTCCTTGCCACTCCCGTCACCCGTGATGGACCCATCCGCCATCAGACCCGGCGATATCAACTTCCTCGGAATCACGGTGCGCTCTCATAACTTACAGCTTTGCTTTTGTTTGTTTTATGGCCAGCGGCTTTGTTTCTTTATTTACCCTGTGTCGGGAACCGGGCAGGAGGGGATGGGATTGCACACAGCGCCAGATGTCAGCCGTAAACTCGCCCGATCAAATTTCGCGATTAATCTGCCGGCCAAGTGGAAAATGTGAATTGGCAGTCCGCCTGGGATTTATCGGATCGGAAGGCGGCAAATCAGAGGCCGCTCCGTCCTGAACGATTGTGCACTTTCGATAAAGGCCCCTGGTCTGAGTCAGGCTCAGGCAGCCCCACAAACATGTGCCGGCCGCCCTTCGGGATCTCCTCAAATAACTCATTAATTTGGTTGTAATTTTCCCCGGCTTTTGTGCGAACGAGCAGCGTCTTAGCAGGCACTTAGTCGGATTTTTATGTCACTGACATGACTCAAAAGACAAGAGCGCGACAATCTCGGGAACGACGACGGCAAGTGGGTGGCTGATATTCTGGTCAGAGGAGATCTCCGTTTTGTTCGCTGTGCTTCTTGTGCAAGAAACAGACGCGCCGCGCAGCAGTGAATTGCTCGGATCAGTGAACCCGTGGCTTTGTTTTTTATTCTCAGATTTTGTGGGTCACTGCGGCCACGAACCCGCGTGATAAATGCTCGAATTTATCTCGGCGGACGGTCGCGACGCAACTTTAATTGTGAAATTTACAACTATAATGGGCGAGTAAGCCACTCGAAATAAATTAGTCGTGTAATTACAGATATGTAGGCTGTCTTTCGCAATGCTTGGGGAAATAAATCTAATGCCCCGGGGAAGTGCTCGGTACTTATCTGCGTAAGGTTGGGCTGGGTATGGGATTCATGTCGATAGGTGACTGACTGCCAATACGTACCTGGAAAGAAAAGAAATATAATATTTAGTAGGTACTTCAGAAGATTATGATTACGCAATAAAGAAATTTAGAGGTTTATTTTTTGAAGTTGCTGGATTGCGTGTTGCAGGCGTTAGCGGACGTCTATATAGTCCAGTCAAATTGCCAGAAAAAAAGGCCTTCTGCCTGCAAACCGTCCGCAATCGAGAAAACGATGGGTATATGTGTGGGAAAAGCTAAAGTTTGAGTTTTTGTAGGTACAGACCTTGAGCTTTCACCGCAATATTAATCATAGTAAGAAAATTGTTTATCGTAAATATCTCACATTCTAGACATCATAAAAATGAATTGCTGTGCGTTAGTCTCCCTAAAACTCAAAAACGGCTTAACCGATTTCGATAATTTTTTTTTCTTGTTCGCTATACAGGCGAGGTTTAAGAAAAAACAAATTCGGGAAACCACAAAGGAAAAGCCGGAAAATCGAGATTTCCGTTTTGTATAGAAAGCGAATTTTCCAACTTCAAGGAATCTTTATGAAAAAGGCAATTGGAGGTTTTCGAGGTCGCAGATCTCGAGCTTGCATTCAAAATTTTGGAATTCAAGATGTCGGGTCCAATATGGCGACCGAAAAGTTAAAATTCAACGGATTTCCCTGAAAATCCGCACTAGGGAATTTTCGGGCTCACTGATTTTGAATCTGCTATTCAAATTTCCAAATATGAGACCACCCCCACCCTGCTGGGAGATATAGGAGTGGGGGTGCAATGAGGAGGTGGTGTAAAATGAAGAAAACTATAATTAATAATACTGTTGGAAAATATCTAAAACATGTGCAAAACGCAAATAGGAAAACGCTGGGTCACATAGGAGAGGCGGTGATGCAGTAGGGAGGCGTTGTAAAATTAAGGAATACAAATTTAATAGTATCCCGGGAAACGGCAAGCTTGTCCTACATAAAAACTTTAAAAACAATTTTTTTAGATCTCGAAATTCTCTACAAAGAGGTAGCTTGATCCTAGCTATACGGGCTCTGGATGTGGATACCTGTCGCCCTACAGTTTTATGTAGACTTCCTGCATAACGGGCTCTGCGTAAGTGACCATTCTTCTCCCCCGATTTGTTCGTGGGACCAAAGTGGATTTATCAAAACCCTACCAAAAAACTATTGCAGTTCCTACTGTACCAGCCGTACAGCGTACATCGCTCTCGGCGGTGGTCATCGCATAGGGTCACATGCAAGCAATGCAACCATCTCACTCAGTGGTCATACCACAGAGGTGGAAAAGTTACTTAATATATTGGAAAATAGAGGATCTCAGCATTCAGTTGAGCCCAATTTCATGCGTCTACTCAAAGCGATTTTTTTTAAATCTAAAAATCAAGCCAAGAATTTGGGGGTCCCCAAAATTGTTTGTTTCTTAATTTTTTAAATGAAAAATTATAGTTAATAAAGAACTAATAACACGCTTTTGTAGGAATGTGAGAAATAGTTTCTTACTAGAAAGATTTTCTTCAACAGCGATGGGAACTCCCCCGATATTCGATTAAAATGAGAACAAAGTGATTGACAAAAAAATTAACTATGATGTAAAAAAAGCCTGAGGGGCTTGATATTAATTGTTCTGAATTTTTCATCACTTGCTTGCTATATTGGGCCATTCCACGTGAAGCGAACATAAGAAAAAAGGCGACATCTTGAATTTCACTCATGTTCAGGTTAACTATATTCCTTGAGGACATTTTTTGTCTTTTACGAGACTCGGTTGTGAAGTTATGGAGTACGAAAGATTGCACCAACTATGAAGTACATATTTTTTGGATAGTGCTGCTGGGATTACTAAGTAAATGAAAAAATATTTTATGTAGTGACTTATCGAGGAAAAATACGTGGTTTTTATATTATGGGACAATAACAAGAAAAACAATTTTTTTTTATAGAAAACCGGAAGTGAACTTTTTAACGCAATTTTTTTTAACTTGGAACATTTTATTTTAATTTTTATTTGCGCAAAATAGAGCTAAAGCTGTGCAGATGTTACACCAAAAGTTTCAAAATGGGATCTGCATTCGTTTCTGAGATAGAGAACGTTATGTGCAATAGCGCACGCTGAGCACCGTACTTAGCGCTTGCGTAAGCCGGCCGGTTTGAGCCCGAATTTAAAAAACTACTGGTATATTAATACTAACTCGTTTTATCTAACTGTCTTATATTAGCTATTGATGTTATATTAGCTCTATGCAAAATTACTTACGCAATTAATAGATGTCAAAACAGAGATAGATGTATGACGCCAAGCCGTCCCATGATTTGAAAATTCCGTTAATATTTAGTTGCTCCTGTGACGAGTCGACTTTTAGACTTATAATAAAAATATAAAACGCACACCACGCTTTTTTACTTTTAAATTTTTAATCTTACTCCAGTGTAAAAGTAATGAAGAGACTCAAGTCTTTGCATTTCATATGTGACACTAAATCCTTCCTATATTATTTTGCTAAGGGTCGAAATCGGTGTGATACCAAAAATAAAGACACATTACACAGAAACACCATATATGGCACTGTTTTCGAATCCTCAGATTACCGTTCTTTATCGAAACGTATAAAACTCACATTATATTGCTCCACAATTTAATAAAGTCGAGTTAAATATTTACGTTCGTAACGTTCCTTTGGGCTCTTTAAAATCACAGGCCTATGCGAATAAGCCTCAAATAATTGATGCCCTTAAAGTGAACATAACGAACGCCATCCAGCAAATTCAACCAGATTTATGCGACAAAGTCATCGAAAATCGGGCCTTCTAAATACGTGTCCCCAAGTAAAGCAGCGGCGGGCATTTGAACGACGTTATATTTTATACTTAACTAGCTTGCCTGGACCCGGCGTTTCCCGGGATACTATTAAATTTGTATTCCTGAATTTTACAACGCCTCCCCACTGCACCACCGCCTCTCCTATGTGACCCAGCGTTTTCCTATTTGCGATTTGCACATGTTTTAGATATTTTCCAACAGTATTATTAAATTTAGTTTTCTTCATTTTACACCATCTCCTTATTGCACCCCCTCTCCTATACCTATCTCTCAGCGGGGTGGGGGTTGTCTCATATTTGCAAATTTGAATAGCAGATTCGAAAGCAGTGATCTCGAAAATTCCCTAGTGCGGATTTTCAGGGAAATCCCTTGAAGTTTAACTTTTTCGGCCGCCATATTGGATCCGACATCTTGAATTCCAAAATTATGAATGCAAGCTAGAGATCTGCTACCCCGAAAACCACCAATTGCCTTTTTCATAAAGATTCCTTGAAGTTGGAAAATTCGCTTCGTATACAAAACGGAAATTTCGATTTTTTCGATTTTCTGGCTTTTCCTTTGGGGTTTCCCGAATTTTCTCTTTTTTAAACCTCCCCTGTATTATAGCGAACAAAACAAAAACAAAATTATCGAAATCGGTCAAGCCGTTTTTGAGTTTTAGTGAGACGTACCGCATAGCAATTCATTTTTATATATACTTAGTGCCATAAAATATTCTTTCAAATAAAATAAAAATGAACTGAATATATTACACACAACTTGTTTTATTTGCATTTAAAATTCAAACGTCCTTATTGAAAGACCCTTTGCAACTTCAGAAAATCGTGATCTGGAACATCGCAAGATTCTGCCGAAGTCGATCAACAAATTATCATCCTCGTCAGGCAAAGCCCTGAAGCGAGCACGAGACGATAGACTAAGAGAAGAGCCCATGGCAATGATTTTGAATGTATCGAACACGGTTTTTTTTTATAGTAAAATTAAATTATAGCATACTAGTAATAAACGAGAGAATAATTTTTCTAAGGCATTTGTCTGAAATGAATTTAAGCAACCATAGCACCGAGAGCTATATGGGAAATAAAACACCAACATGCACAACTACTTAATTTCTTTTCTTTTTTTATTAAGAAATTTATAGAGGATTGTAATAAATAATTCTTTTCCCTAATTGGGCCAATCCGAGTCCTTTAGTTCCTTTTAACTTCCGCTTGTGCCGTAATAATAAGAAACCACGGTATGAGCATTTCGGTTGAAACGCCCAGTGGGTGAGTCACACTCATTCGTTCAAATATGCATAGCGCACGCGGAAACTCAATTTCATACGTGTTAAGAGTATTCCCCAGAATTCCAACGATCACGGCGCTACCGCTCACGCTCATTCCCGTAAGAGCCTCTCCCCTATCACGCCACACGCGGAGACTCGATTCCGTACGTGTTGAGAGTATTCCCCAGAATTCCAACGATCACGGCGCTACCGCTCACGCTCATTCCCGTAGGAGCCTTACACGGAATGATCTTTCTTAAGGGACAACACCACTGTGACCCCCTGTTTTTTTGCCGATTTTCAAGAATTTTTTTTTGTGGGAAAAAAAAGACATATTCCAAATTTTTTTTTTGTTTTGTTTGTTCTTTATTAAAGATACATAAAAAAAAAAAAAATTATCGCCCCATGGTAGCGCTGGGGAAGCTCCCGCGTCAGGTGCTGTTGGCTCTGCAGTGATCCGCGGCCTGCAGCAGAACTGTCTTCAAAGTCGATCGGAAAAAAAATACCGATTTTTTTCGTTAATAATATGATATTTTGAAGAGAAGTACATAGGGATTTGAAAAAATATTGATTTTTAAAAAATAGGCACGCTTTTCAAATTTAAGGTCGATTTTCGAGCACAATTTCTCGTCGAAAAATGCTATAATTTTTTTTTTTATTAAGATATCGAAAAGATCCTATGTACTTCTTTAGATAATCTAGTTTTATTGATGCAGTCCAAATTTGAAGTTGATCGGATAAAAATTGCTCGAGTTATGCTGCAGGCCGCACTCAAAGAAGTGGTTTTGAGAAAAACGCGTTCAAAGTTTGAAGTTTGTTAATTTATGTGTGGACCCCGAGCTGCACCGCTCCACAAAATATTCAATATCTCCGAAAATAATTATTTTTTCGACCTGGGACCAACGGCATTCTATTCTTAAATGTATTTTAGATTTTTCTAGATGGTTTTCAAAAAATCGATTTTTTGAAACCGTCACAGTGGTGTTGTCCCTTAAGGTAGTGACACAACCAACGCGTTCGTCGCGGCATTGCGTGCGTTGACATCTATGATGCGACGCACGCGACGCTAGGTAAGTTACAACAGAATATTGAACGCGGCAACTGACAAGCAAGTGACACAGGCAATTGCAGTTATATTATGATATATAATTAAATTCCAATATAACTTCATGCATTTGTAATAAATAAACTCGCGTTTGCGCACTTCTTCTATGAGTCGGTCATCGAATTCCATTTTGCCACACGAGTGATACTTAAGAGTAAGGTTAAGTTGAATGCGCCGCGTTAAAATTTAGAAATTTGCGCAAAGGATGCGACGCGTCGCATAGCGGCGCGTCGGATGCGAATTCGTTGTAACTCGAAGTACAGGACTGCCTAAGCGCTTTAAAACCTGTTAACGCACGCATCGCTCGCGACGCGTTCAAAATTTGGTTTTGTCACCAGCTTTAGTCTTCCTTAAAATGTCTACCCTTTTTCCAAAATTTACTCAACAAACGATAACCTACCTACCTACTTTTCCCCAAATTACCTAATGACTCATCTCTCTGCTAATTTACCTATATGTATAGTATATATATATAGTAATTTCCACATGTGGTGCGCCACCGCGCATATCTTTCCCTTTTTCCTAATTTCATTCCCTTTGTCTCATTTTCCTAAATCGAGGAAGCCTGCGCTCCTCGCTGACATTTATGGCTATTCTCCAATGGGTATGCCATTGCCATTAATGCCTGCTCTCCAATGGGCATGCCATCGACAAACCGACCACAAACCATGCTGCTGCCTTTTCCTTCTCATTATAAAATGCGTGTCCCTTCTCGCTCGTGTTTTGGTCGACATGCTCTAACTTTTCCTTTGTGTTAGTTAAACCATATGAGTTGCCGCATTTAATTCAGCACTTTTTAGCAGTGGTTCGGGCCCTAGATACGTATTTTGTACTTGAAAGGTGTCAAAGTTCAAGCAAAACTAAGCTTAAGCTCAAGTAAATATTGTGTAAAAGTGTGTAGAAACGAAGAAATGGAATTTATTAAGCAGCTAGTTCTGCTAAATTAGCTAATTGTTAAAAATAAATAAAATAAAACTTAGTTCGTTTCTTTGCATTTCACCGATCACAACAAACAGAGCTTTCTGACTGTTCACATCTACATTGATAGAATTATGTACGAACGCATTTTGTCAGCCAACTGGTTGGTTGACGGCATTCCCATTGGAGAACGGGCATAACCGACGAGTGACCAGTTGGCGGAATAGCTGACAAAATGCGTTCGTACATAATTCTATCAATGTAGATGTGAACCGTCAGAAAGCTCTGTTTGTTGTGATCGGTGAAATGCAAAGAAACGAACTAAGTTTTATTTTATTTATTTTTAAGAATTAGCTAATTTAGCAGAACTAGCTGCTTAATAAATTTCATTTCTTCGTTTCTACACACTTTTACACAATATTTACTTGAGCTTAAGCTCAGTTTTGCTTGAACTTTCACACAAATCATGTACTAAATACGTATCTAGGGCCCGAACCACTGCTAAAAAGTGCTGAATTAAATGTGGCAACTCATATGGTTTAACTAACACAAAGGAAAAGTTAGAGCATGTCGACCAAAACACGAGCGAGAAGGGACACGCATTTTATAATGAGAAGGAAAAGGCAGCAGCATGGTTCGTGGTCGGTTTGTCTTTGGCATGCCCATTGGAGAATAGCCATTACATGCTACGAGCCCGAACCCCCTGCTAAACATGCATATGCGCAGATCTTGCTTGTGCACGATTTCTTTCCCATATTGCACAGATGTGGCTCACTCAACTTATTTCTACTTAAACGCATTTTCAGCCGGATTGTCCCTCAAATGAAACTTAAAAGGTATTCTATCGTAACACTAGGCAAAATTAAACCAATGACAGACTGATAAATCCTGGGCAGGGTGTTAATGTAATAAGAAGCTGAAGTTTCTTCCAAGTCCAATTTCATACAGATGTATGTATATGACTTATTCCATAAAGCAGCATAACTTAGAAACTACGTACCTATTGTGATTTCAACTTGATTCAAATGTCCATCATCCACACCAATATCACCGCCGATTTCATTTGAAATTAGTAGTCAGCACCGGCATTGGGTTTTGTGTGACTCACAATCGCCATTGAATTCCTCAAAGCGAATTACGCTCTCCCAGACTCAAATGATTAAGCGAATAACCTTCAGTCAAATTAATTTATTCGGTCGTCATCCCGCTTATTAAAGTGATGAGCGCGATTTTGACTCAACACCTGTCAGTGAGGTGTGCAACCATTGCAATTGTGTGATGCAATGCTTGTGCTCATAGCATTTCACCAGTGCCAGGAATCGAGCCATCATCGCCGGTTTAATTACGCGTTTGAGCCCGGACTTGGCCCGGCACTTGGGAGTCCCACAAAGACGCTGCATGCACAAAGGCTTCAGGTGCAGGCTGACGTTTGTTTGTAATTACAAAAAAAAAGTGAAAGGCAGGGGAATGGCTGCCACGGATTCGGTGGGACTCACAGGTAGGCACACCGTGGCCTCCAGCGGGCATCAAACATTCAGAAAATCCGTAAAGAGAACTTTACAAGAAGTGATGTAATACCTGCCGCTCAAAGAAACAAAAAAGGGGGGACTTTGCAACAACGGCTGGTCAGTTCACCGACAATGTGAGCGCCTGCGAGGCCGTAGCCGGAGCGACATATGCTGGCCTGGATGGCACAGTCGAGTTGCAAACGCACGTTAGTGAACGGTGCGGTGCACCTTCAGCGTTCGGCTGGATTAATCTATGTAGACAGGGACTCCGCACCTTCATACATCAATGGTGCTGATAGTGCCTTGTCCTAGCCATTACTTTCCCAAGGACGCAGGTGAGGCGACACATATGTACCTGCAGATAGGCCACCGCTTCATGGAGGTGGTATGCGGAAATATGCAGCGGAGCTGTACAGGCTGGGCTGTAATGGAAAAGAATTCTTAACGAATTTTACGGTTCGCAGATATGTAGTTCCTCCTCTGTAATAGGTCTCTTTTTGTTTCGAACCTATTTTCTGCCGTTATCATAAAACCATTCAGTGCATGGGTTTGCATGCAATCAAAAAAGCTCTGTTCATAGGACACCTCCCTGGGGGCCGCAACTGCGAATTGATATGGCTTCTAGTACGTGACGGGATTCATGGCAGCGAATTGATAAATTTCCCTTTTCGCAAATTTTTCCACTGTCTTTATTGATTTTGCCGCAATCCTTTACAAAGCCGGTTTGAAATGTTCATGTAAACAGGGAGAAATATTTATTTGCAGATCGCGATTACTCCGCGCTACCCTGAGAGTTGCGTTTCCAGGGCGTTTTCGAGATGAATTATTAAAGGCATCATTTAGCCGGAGATTTATGGGCGGGCCTCGAAATAGTAACGCTTTGCGGTTGCAAGACATCTTGTGGAAATCCTCTATTGTGGGGCTGGTCTACTTGATGGATGGCATCTGCTGCCTGCACCACAGATAGGATTTGTTTGAATTGCCAGGACGTTCGGGGAAAACAGGTGAAAGGCATTTTGGCTTTTCACGTTATTTTGGAGCAATAAAATTAGCTTATGGTTTGAAGTCACGAATTGTGTTACATCACAGTGACTGTGAAATTGATCACCTGGAAGGTATTTACTCATAATTAATGTGGTTTTTGAATTATTCATCGATAACGGCAATATGGCTTATCTTTATTCAGGACATCAATAAAACAGTAAATCCGACAATGTGTGATATGTCGTTGTGTTGATTGCGTATTTTTGCAAGCATATTAATAAAACTTCGCAAAAAAATGCAGTTTTGATGTTTCCAGATAAATGAGTTGTTCACTGCACAAATCGATTAAATCCATAAAACGAAAAGTGGAGAAATGCGATGATATAATGCACCTAATTTTTTTTTTAAATTCTCGTCATAATATAAATTCAAATAAATATTGTATAGAATGCACAAATACAGACGTAGCTTTCATCGAACGGTATATAAAATTAATAAGACAAAATAGCTAAAAAGTAAGCGTCAGTAATGTCACAATTTTTAGTGACGGGTGGAGGTAATCAATTTGGTAAATGAAAAAAGTAATAAACTTACATTCAGTGTTTAAATGTGTTTCAAGTAAAAGTCAATGATTATATATTTTTATTACAGATTTTTCATAAAAATGAATATTATCAGTTCTTCTCTTCATCAGCTGTATGTGAGGTCGACCTCAGTGGCGTAGCTGAGAACTCTGATAAGTTGTAAATTAAAGTTAGGATTTTAAGTACCAGCTACAGATTTATTATTTTTAATTCACTTTAATTCTCTTTAACATACTATAAAGTTAAATTACAGCATAATTGATTACACATGTTACTTTCATTTTAGATATATTTTATCTGACACCTTGTATTAAATAGGTTTTGATTGTCTACGTTAAAATCAAGACTATTTTATTTGGGATTGAACAAATTGAATTTTGAAGATTTTTTTAGGGTGAGCGAGGCGGGCCCTACGCGCCGCCGGCCCTGCGAACTCATCAGCTGCGCCACTGTTCCTGTAGGATATAATAAAGGCTGATGCACATTTTTTAAACTGTGTGGTATACCTGCTACAGATTTACTTATATTATACATATATCCCAGACAGAACCAATTTTTTTTTTACTTTAATTCTGATAAAACAGCACTAAAAAATTTACCGTTATCATTCAGCACCTGCTATACAGGGTGGCCGGAAGATTGACGTCAAAAAGAAAAAAACAGGTCCCATGTGTCATGGGGTATTCGAATCACCCCCATGTATGTTCCGCGATTTTACACGGTTTTCAAGTTATGAATTTTTTTTATGAAGTTTTTAGAATTTTCGACTTGACCATCTTAAAAAAAATCTAAAAAAAAAGTACTAGACTTTGCTGATATTTTTTTTTTGTAACTAAATCGTCATGAATGGTACTTTTATACGTAAAATAACCAGCTTCGTAACTTTGATAAAAATTATGGAAATGTTGGTCTCAAGAGAAAAAGTTACGTATTTTGAATTATGATCTAAATTTTCAAATTTAAATTAAAAATCTAAACAGGCTACTTCATGGTTTCTTAGTAGGCTTAAAAAGTGCGCTCAACTCTCAGCTTTTAGAATAATTAATAAAAAATGGTACTTAACAGTCTACTTTTGCTAGAATTAGCCTTCAAAGACAGCGAGGTGGAAAAAATCAAAGAATTAGACATTTACTCAAAAATGATCAAAAACGATATTTAAAAAGTGGAGTTAAATGTACAGTAAACGGCTCAAATTGTAATCGATTTTTGGGTTTGTCTAGATTTTAGAAAAAAAAATCGATTTTGTTTGATTTTTTATAAATTAAATATAGTAGTAGTAGTTGCAAATCGTGGGATTGTATAGGGTGAGCAATAGGGTGGTCGTTATTCCTAAGAAAAAAATCTTTTTTCTTTAATTTCGCGGGGCACCACGTAATTTGATTATATACCATAAGAACATATTTCAATATTTTTTTTGAATTTTTTAAACGATATTTAAGGGTCGCTACCAAGGTTTGAATTTTAAATTAAAACTCAAAATCTGTATTTTTTTTTGATGATAATTGACCGATGAGCCAAACCTTACTTTGATTTCATGAATGGTTATGTCCGGTACCAGAATGAGATTTTTTTATCCACTTACTTTTTTTATCTCGATTTTAAACCGAAAAAAACAGTCGATTTTTGCAATTTTTTTTTAAAAGGCCGCCATTTTGTTATTTTTCACTCAAATCTGCTACGGGACAGAATGACAACCCTACTAAATAATAATCTTTTTGGAAAATTGATTTCAGATGATTACAAAAGGAGCAATCAGGGGGTCCAGCCACCTAATTTTTTTTGAAGACAAAGTAGGTGTCTCACCAAAATGACGTTAAAATAATTTTTTTTTTATTTAACAAAATTTTTTTTGTATTATTCAATAGCTAAATAATATCATATAATTATCATAAAAAGATTGTATTGCATTTTCCGCAAAACAAAAACTCTTTGAAAACCTTCAAAATTTAACCTCGGACATGAGACTACCCCCAAAAGTGCGGGGCGGGCTATATCTCGACGCGTCGGTACAGAAGAGGGGTCGAGGGGAGGAGGACATAAGGAGCGATTGGCTATGCGAGTTTCACTTGCACGTAAAAAGTGATATAAACACTTAAATGAAATATTAGTGAAACCATCATTTAAGCTGTCCTTCAACGCTTTTTGTAAAGTGTCCCGGGGATAATTCAAAAGTCGAAAAATAAGGACCACCCTAGTGAGCAATCTGTTGATTTCTTTTTAAATTACATGTTATTTTCCCATTTAACAGAAGCACAGTATCACACAACGGTACAAAATGAATAGATTTACGTTTACACAACGTTGGCAAATATGGAACAATTATTCCCCAAGTGAGTGTATGAGTGAGAAACTACCAAATTTAAACTGAATTTCTGGTCGAAATGAAGCCCCTTCAACGCACAGCAACGCACAATTTAATACTTCTACGAGTATCTCGTAAAGGATGCGAGACAGATTTTTTGAATTATTTTTCCCGTGCTTATAGCTACGAAATGATTTAGCTTCGGTTGTCAAAATGGAAAACCCCGTAAATGATAGTTGCCCGGACAAGCATAAGGCGATAGCCTATTCAGTCATAAGGAGACAACGACCGAGAAAATGCATCGTAGAGTTTTCTCCAGCGGAAAATTTGCCAACAAGCTTCCAAAGATGCACACGGGAAGAAAACAAGCAAATCTGCCGAGCATCTTCGGATGAAGCACACGGGAAGAAAATCGAAAAAGCTTTCTTCCTTGCAATGACATGTCCTGGTTAGAAAGATACGGATAGGGATACGGGAAGCAAGCATTTTTAAGCTTCTAAAAATATCTCTTTCATGCCTTCTTGTATGCTTCCAGTTCCCGCTAGGGTGATACATCTCACCTAGCCAAACAAAAAATTGTACATTCAAAAATTTGTTATCTCACTACGCTACGCTATATGTACCGTTAGTAACTTTTACTCTGAATTCTTCAATGTGTAACAGAAGAAATATTTAAGCATGACCAAAAAAAATAAAAAAGTTCGATAAAAAAAAATGTTATATGAATACAGCTTTGGGCAAATTTATGAATATTAGTTATGTTGAAAAAAGTAACATTAAATATCTCTACAGTAGAATTAAGGCAAAATTCCTTAAAATAGCTTCCGCAGATGGATCGCAAAAGCATTGCACTAAAGCTGAACGCCTAAATCTAAAACCTTAAAAAGTCATGGCGAAATCGGTGAAAAAAACATTCACTTTGTTTTCAGTACCCCACGAAAATGTGCGAGAAACACGTGCAAGGTAGGGCTCTAAGAATGACTCGGATAATTGAGTATTTGAGTACTCCCAAGTAGGAGTATTTGAGTACTCGAGTTCAAAGATCCGAGTTTGAGTAAAGGAGTTTTGAGTACTCGAGTACTTGAGAGCAAAGAGATCCGAGAACTCGAGTACTCGAGTACTCATTTCAGGAGTATTCGAGTATTAGAGTTTGGGAGTATTCAAGTATTTGAGTCCTGTAGGTTTAATACATTAAGAAGTAAGAAAAACATGTTAATAAATTGTAGACTTTATAATTCATTATAATTTACGGTTAATTACAGAAAACTAAATATTTATTTTGGAAAAGAAATACAAGAATATTAACATTATCGGGATTTAAGCAACTTTTGCTGGAGCTTACTATATATCCTGCTGTAGAAAACACTCGTTCAGATTTAGCAGAGGTTGCTGGTATATTAAGGTATTTTCTTGACTTTCTGTACGCCGACGTTCTGTCGCCTTGGCAAATTCCAATGCGACGCACGCTCACTTCGACGACAGAAGGAGACGGGAGCAGAAAGTTCCGCAGGGCGGCGACAAAACTGTAAAACCTACAGGACTCAAATAATCAAATACTTGAATAGTCCCAAACTCTAATACTCGAATACTCCTGAAATGAGTACTCGAGTACTCGAGTTCTCGGATCTCTTTGCTCTCAAGTACTCGAGTACTCAAAACTCCTTTACTCAAACTCGGATCTTTGAACTCGAGTACTCAAATACTCGAGTAATTGAGTTCAGGAGTACTCGAGTAGTAACAGCCCTGGTGCAAGGCCAAAAAGTACCACGACGCAACTAGATTACCGGATTCTGCTTTATGTGAAAAGAAACCCATTTATGTCTTCACGTGCAATTTGGCTCAGGAAATTCGGAATGACGAAAGGGCAGGACTGTTCGGCAAGAATTACCACAACAATTTACCTGGACAAATTTCCCGAAAAGTGCCTATGCAAAAAGATAAAAACAGAATACCCCGAAATATGAATGAATCACATGATTATAAAGAAATCATAAAAAATATCATGCCGTTTTATGCTCAGAATAATATGCTCTTAACAACACACATCAACAAGACAATGATCCCAAGCATACGGCAAAACTAGTACTTGCTTGATTTCAAAATCGCAACGTTTCAAATGGAATACTCAATCCCCCAATCCGAGTCCGATTGAGAATTTATGAAGGGGAATTTTGAATTGAAGAAATCCTTGGAATTTTTTTCAAATAGACACCAATTGTAGAAACCTGTTGAAAAAACTTCGTACCAGATTGCACTGAATCTTGTAGAAAGCTTACACAAGTCGACAAAATTTTAAATCAGAAACCAGACTATAAATTTTCGAAGATTTTTGACGTGCTGAATCTCAATTGTTCCATCACGTAAGGTTTTCGAAAGATTCGAACCCTAAAGTAGAAAAAACCGTTTTTCACTATATTTGAGGTTATATTACATCACAAGGTAATTTTCTCCGCAAAACTCGTCACGGCATTTGAAAGTACTACTTTTCCCCTTCAAAATCCACTTTGAATTTTTTCAATATCTTTTTTGCTCTCCGCGAAATCGTTAGTTGCAATTTATGAGTTTGACATATTAGTGGGTATTCGGAAATTGAGTAGCATCATCGTATTACTGGGTTTGGCTAAGAGCAGTAATATGCAATGGAGTTGTACTGTCTGCTGTATTCGAATATTTTTGAAGGGAAAGAGGGAAGAGCACTTCAATAAAAGTAAGATGGAGACGCATATATACAGTTCCATATTTTTTGAGACAATTCAATACTAACAATTACTGCATCTTGAATAATTTGATGTATTATCTGTATACAACAACTAATTTAGAGACTCAGAGAAAAATAAATTAAGCTATGTAGTTAATTAATCACCCCACACTTTTTCTAATCTACCTGGAAATGGTTGAACATACGATGCATACGATCCACCAGCAGTTAAAAAACAAAATGCTCGATTTATTCCTAAAAAACACAACGGGAAAACTCATTTTTATAACACATTGGTTGTGCATGTGCATGTTCACTTCCTGCAGTTATAATATTTTTGCATAAAAGCTCATCCGATTATCAACGATAACAAATACAATACCTATATAAATGTTTTAGTAAATACAACAGATTTTCTTTGCAACTAGTGATAATAAAATGTTTCTAGTAAAATATGTATGTACAAACAAGCTTTAGGAATTGTAACAAATTGTTTTGATTAACCAACATTGAACTAACGTGAAAAAACTCGGTCACGAACCACCGATGAGTAAAATGAACATCAGCTAAACACAAGGGTGGGAAGCTGGATTACTTTAAAAAAAAAGGTCTATCTAAATTTCCATTGTGCTGTCGTCCTCTTTGCTGTTCTATGCACTTTTTCGAATCGCCCTGAATAAATAAATACGCAGGTAGATAGGAAAAAAAAACGGGGATAAAATGTTGACCTGATAGCAGTGAATATTCCAAAGCATTGAACTTTGCGGAAAAAACTTGCTGATTGTTTGCTATACTCTTGGAACGCTAACCATCAAAATAAGCAAGAGTTATCAGTTGCTCAGTCAGGTTAATGCCAATAAGTAAATGTATCATAACTTCACACTTCTGACACTAACTTCTACCTCAGAGCTCCCGGGTGCTATCACTAAATTGTTGGGTACATCCTGCAGTGGAAGTATTGCAGTTAGCATAGTGTCCTTTTTCTTGTCCCCGTCCAGCTGTCAGTCTCGCCACCACCGTCAGGACCAGAACAGCTGAAGTTCGCTTCCCACATAAAAGTTTACTCCGTCTAGTCCGCTGGACTCCATACACTTCTCCACCCCTTGCCTTCAGACGCTGATTGCAGCTCTTGGCACCAGCGATTTACGTTATACGAGTACATCGTGCACCGCAGAGCAACTGGGGCCACCGGGACCAATAGTTATAAAAAACGATTTCCGACGTTTATGTCACTGCGGGGAGAACCAATTTGCCCGTCGCGTCGTCTTATTCATTGGAGCTCACCCAACGTGGGAATAATCAATATTGCACGCGGGAAGAATTAGTCTCTATAAGAGCCAACGAATGGTTTGACCAGCAACAACTTACACATCATCAAAAGACTGAAGGACAATCGCCTTGCGCAGGAAAGGCGAAAACGACATTAGTTATTTAATTTTTCCTTCAACAAATTCGTGTGTATATTTTTCTATGGAAAAAATGTCATCGCAATCAGTTTTATCATTTCATTCCATTGTGAAAAATCGTCTGAAAATCGGGCGGTCAAATCGGGACACTCCCAAGTACGAAAAATCAATATTTTCGTTAGATAATATCGTTTCTCCTATGCCAGAACAATGGATGTTTGGCCCTCCTAAATGAGAATGAATCCTACAGTCATCGTATTGATGATGTTTGAATATACTGTTTTCACATTTCCTGCACATTCATGGTTCTGACGCAATTTGATATTCAGAAAAATTCATCACACCAACTAACAAACCCAAAAACAGAAAATTTTCACATTTCTTAATTGTTCGTTTCATTTCGATCAACTATAGCCTATTCGCCAATAACCGGCCACCGCACCTCCGACCTCGTTATTTGCTGCGAAATTTCGCACGGGCCAACTAGTGTTTTATATAAGTTAACATTTATTTAGACACACGGGTAGATTATTTCCTAAACAGGAGTTTGTGTAGTATTTCGGCGATGGTAGCTGAAGCGGTACAGTATTTTTCAATGCATACTATTACTTGATAGAGCCCCTATGTACGGTAAGTTCGCTCTGGAGCACTATAATATGAAATTTCCGAAGATATGAACAAATACATGTGAGCCAGAGAGGCGGAGGAGTTAATCAAGTTAGTGGACGACATCTTCAGGAAACGTTCGTTATTCTCGGAGAAACCTATACCTGTACCTGATGCCGTTCATTAGCGATTGTGGCAACGTTATTTCCTTTTGGCCGTTTTTCGCTCGGTTTTCTTAATCAATCAATAGCCCCGTCTCTTTCCCGCATTTCCTATTGGCTATATACTATATATCACACACTCCTGAATTATTGTCGTTCTCATTCAAATAGTTCATCGTTCAAGCAGGAGAAAAAGAAAACTGAGGCCCAAAACACAACCTAGCAGCAGTAGCGCTGCTAACGTAACAGCATGAAAGCAGCGAATAAGAAAGAAAAAAGACGAAACAGCAAACAAGAAGAAAGTAAATTTGACGTTTGTCGACTGGTTTGATTTTTTTGAAGAGTATGGTATTCGACAATATAAATACCAAGCACTTATTCGATCTAAATAAAATTCTTTCCAAAAATTATTTCTATTGAAGTATCACACTGATGACTATTGACACTGTTTATCTGCTAGTTTCCAATGCCAAAATAATAAGCATTTAAAATTTAGCTCCACGTTCACCAGACCATATTTAGTAAAGCTTTGCTACGTTAGTTTTGCCAAATATGCGCACATGTATAAATAGTATCTCGATATAAATGCCAATCTGGCCCACTCCCTCATTGATGCGGTTCAGTGATGAAACACACAAAGATCTACTCTTCTCCATCTTCTTGTTTAAAAGAATTATAAACCTTATACAGTGACTCAGAAAAGTGTTGCAATGTTTGCAACGATTCAGTTAAATATCAAAATAAAAAAAGTACTACGCTCGGTGAACTCAGTTCTTAACACTTATGTTTGCATGAAGGCCTGACCTGTTCAGGCATGTTCTTACTTCTTAAATAAATTGCGAAATAGGGTAACGGTAATTGGTTGTTTAAATTTGAGCGATTGCAACAGTTTTCTGTGAGAGTAGAAACAAGTCAATTTGCCACTGGATTAGCTTTTATTTCTCACAAAAGTTAATTTTTCAAGTGCTGGATTTATTATTTGTACCCAATCATTATCCGGTAATTACAATCTTTGTTGTAAATAAAAAAGAACTAGAGTAAAATTGTATTTTACTGTAGGTATTTGAAATTGTGTGAATAATGAAGAAAATTTCACAACAAAAGGAAAAGGATATTCTTCTTCTTTTGGAAAAGGGTCTTTCTTGTCGTCAAGTTGTTGAAAAGACGGGCGTGCATTTTTCCACAGTTAGTAGAGTTAGGAAAAACAAAACACCACACCTTCAAAAGGGCAAAGGCGGGCGTCCGTCATTGATAACTCCACAAACTTCAAGGTAAATTGCACGAATAGTGCAATCTGGTCAAGCTGATACAGCAGTACAAGCTCACAGACTTATAAATTTTGAGGGAAGTGTAGAAACAGTTCGTAAATGCTTAAGGTCGCAAGGATTTCATGGAAGAGCCAAGATCAAGAAACCCCTACTTACAACACGCCATAAGAGTTTGCGTCTTAAATATGCCAAGTCGGTCTCGAATTGGACTCTGGATGACTGGCGGAAAGTTGTTTTCAGTGACGAAACTAAAATTAACCGATTCGGGTCTGATGGACGATTGTGGGTGTGGAGAAAGACTTCCCAGCACTTGGATCCACGATGCGTCGAAGGAACTATAAAATTTGGAGGTGGCAATATAATGGTATGGGGTTGTATGTTCGGTACCAAATTGGGTACACTCCACCGAATATATAATCGCATGACCGCTAATGGCTATATTGAGATTTTAAACACGTCATTTATGGAAAGTTTGGCTAAGTTTGGGGTTACAAAAGAAAATATAATCATGCAGCAGGACAGAGACCCAAAACACACTGCCAAGATTACCATGAAATGGTTTCAGGAAAATAATATTGAAGTTTTAGACTGGCCACCACAATCGCCGGATATGAATATTATTGAGCACGTGTGGTCATTAGTAAAACGCAAGCTCACTCAATATGCAACAGATCCGAAATCTCTGGACGAGCTCTGGCGTCGAACAAAAGACATCTGGGAAAGTATAACAGATACTGAACTGCAAAACATCTTCGAAAGTTTACCAAGACGAATTAAAAACTGTGTTTCCGCCAAAGGAGGAGTCACAAAATACTGAAAGAACGTAAAATGAAGTTACACATAAAACTGTTGCAATGTTTTAGTTTTGAAAAAGTATTTGTTGTGTTAACAATTTAACCGAAAAATTATTTTTGTTCGTAATTTGAAAAACTTAATAAACCAATTATTCCAATTACCATTGTTTAAATGTATTTCTTACTTTTGGTTCTAAGGCTTTGAAGGTGGAAGGAATTTTGTAATATTATTGCAACACTTTTCTGAGTCACTGTATCTATTTCAAATCTAACGAGAACTACAAGGAATAATTTCAACAGTAATAGGTGCAGTATACTTTTATTGAGCCTAAGCTAATATCGATCTCATTGTTATACAGGAATTCTTATAAAATCGGCACGAATCGTCTTGCTCAACAGTAAATTAATTGGAAACTATTACTATATTTCCACTTCTAGGCCAGCAAAATTAATCAAAAAAAGGTCGATATCACGGAAAAAGTCGGAACAGGTTGGATTCTCTTGTAGAGACCTTTACTTCGATGGGAATCGATTTCGATCGTGGGATTTTGGTTTTTTTAATTTTTTCGCAAATATCTTTTAAATTATTAATTTTTCGAGAAAACTTATTATAAGAAAATTGTGACCTAAGATCTCCTGCACAAAAAAGGTTCTTACAACTTTTCCCGTAGAATCAATCATTTTTGTGTAAAACGGTTTGTAATATCCGTTGCTTTTTTTCAAATACATATTCCGTCCCAATATAAAATATAATTGTTAAAAACAGCTGAGCGAGAGCGGATGCGTCGACGGATTCTATATGTTCGCGTCGCTCTTGCCGGACTCAAAAAGCTTAAGCTCTCGGATTCTATGGGGGCTAGCCTTCACGACACGATTGTATGCGATATCAAACTTTCATGAAAGAGGTTTCTGAAAGCTGATGGATGCCTCGCACTGCAATCTGGACAGCTTGCAGCGAAAGACGTTTCAAAGTTTTGTATTTTAAGTATGTTTGTTATAAGTACATTTTAATATTTGCTAAATACACCGATTTTTTGAATCATAAGAATAAATGGCCCGACCCTTATCCATAAAGCTCAGTGTCAATATTTACATAGAAAATCTGAACTCGATCGCAATAGAACTGTCGGTCAAATTTCAATTTTCAAATATTATGTTTTGAACGAGTTATTAGGAGTTATCGTGCAAGCAGAAAAAGAAGTGATCGATTTAAAAAAAAAAAAATTGCGCATATGTAGGTTGAAAAGATCCTTCGAAAATACTAGGATTTTATCTATTAGCCTTGTTAGGCAAATAGTCTAACCAGCAATATTTCAAAAGTAGTAACTTTTGAAAACTCTTGTAGGATAAATGTATCACTGAAATAATCACTTGTTAAATCCATATTTTTCGAAATGGTACTCGTTTAGTAGTAGTGTATTGAACGAGTTTGAAAAATCGAAGTGTTTCGATTGAGAAGCAAGCTGATCTCATCAGTATGGTACTTGCTTCTCTGCCATAAACAACTCACGAGGAGGAATCGAAAAGCAGCCCCAGTTACAAGCTTGTTCAGACTCCAAGTGTGAATTATAACGAAGGTAAATTTTAATTTGACCAAATTCGTTATGAGTCTTGTTAGGAAAATAGTCTAGGCAGGCAAAATTTCATCCAGCAAGAGTTTTCAAAAGTTATCACCTTTGAAATTTTAGATACTATGTTAAAACCTTTTTATTGGTTCTAAATAACTGCATACAAGGCCTTGACATATAATCTTATCATGCCCGCAAGGCACTTGTATTCCTCTTAACACTGTAACTAATGTCATCTATAATTATGATTTAAACTACCCGGACCATAACTCGGCCGATATATTACACAGTACAGCGGAAGTGCTTAGAGACGATATCGGCTTAACGAAATCCCTTGGACAGTTGCTTATTACGCTTATAAAAAGGTTTCAAATCATATTTATAATAGGTCTGTACGCGTACCCAAATGCATACAAAAACTTTCTAAAGAACGCTTTCACGTATTCACAAATTGAGATATAATTTTCTTACGTGACATTTCCCTTCCAAAGAAGTTTTCACTCGAAAAATTTCATCCGTGAAATAACTTGAAAACTGTCAAAGTGTAACACCTGATATTTTCAGATTAGGTTGCCCTTTGGTGTAAACTAAAGTGCTTTGCAACAAGCAATAACAAGGTCAATCAGCTATTGTGGTACACCTTGTAATGCGTAAAATTAAATGCTTGCTGGTTCATATTTTCTATGCATTTCAAAAATCTCTTTTATGCCAATTGGTCAATTGACAGTTATTGACATGTGAAAACGTTTGGTTTGATGATATTCGCGTACTTTGATAGTACAGAGCTGACAGTTTTTATTCTCTAATTTTCTCTCTCTTCTCAATTATTAGAAAAGTACGCCAACAAACATAATTTTGAAATCATTAAAATTTGGGGTAATGTCGTCAAATAGGCAGAACGCCATAAAGATCGTTAATTTTTGCAAGAAATATTATTTTATATTACACATGAATTTTAGAGAAATGTAAAAACATAAAAGGTCCCAATTAACAAACCTGAGGAACACCACTAGTAAAACATATCTATGAAACCCGAATAATGATTGTTTGAATCTTCTTAAAGTATAATTTAAAAGGTTTTTTCTCAAATTTAAAGTGCCGATATAACTTTGCGCAGAGCATCTCATGACTCATGAGTCAAGCATATGCAAAGAACTGGTAAACATTTATTTAATACAAACTATAGAACCCGAGTTCGATTCCCGCATTTGATGTGTTTAAAGATAACAATAGTAGCATCGTAAACCAGGCACCCCTTTAACTTATTGATACCCTCCATTAAGCAATCCTAAGCAGGGCCACCTAGCGGGACAGCTAGAAGTCAATAAAAATGCGTGGTTAGTTCTAGAATTCCGAATCCCACTGAGCGTAGCTGACAACAAGCAGAAAAGAAATTGGCTTAAATAGGGCCCGATTTTCCACCTGAGCAGCTCTGTATAGCGGACCATTTGCACAACAAAACTCGCGAAGTGCCGGGTTTTTGTTTTTCTAGCTGATCGGCATCGGCCACGAAACGAGTTTGCCACATAGCTGGGTCGGTATCCCGGTCGCATAAAAAGATAGGTATAGGGATTGGTAGTGTGAAGAAAGGTGGGTCCATGGGTCGTTGGACAGGGCTGCCCACCTGAGTTTCATTAATTGGGGAGGTACGCACGTCGAAGTCACGTAAGAGCGGAGAATGGACTCGAATCAATGACTGGAAAATTAATCAAAGCGGCGTGCATGGCCGGAGCGCCGGAGCAAGAATCATCGCTCCTGCAAGAGAACTCCTCTCGCGAGGGGGCGCTCCTTCGGGCACGTGAGCTGAAAACATAAGAACTCTGGGGACGTGTGAAGCGTTTTTATTTTCCGTGTTTTTTGCCATTTTAGACGGCGGCGTCTTTTTTCACTTTGGACTTATGTAAATACGCGATAAGGGCGTACTTCGGTTGTAATTTTCGTCGTGCATGCGACGTACACACATTTTGTGTATTCCAGTCACAGGCAGACGTTGAATATATTGGCTCCTTGCACGCGTACATGTGTTGTACACTTAGCTCCCGGGATTTCTCCAGAGATTTGATCATTCCGTCACCCGCGTCCCACCCTGCCGGTCACAACAAAATTAATGCCGCCGCTGTATCCTGGGCTCCTTTCTTCCGGCTCCGCTCCGCACCACGTGCTTACCCTATTTATAGCTTTATCCAGAGTCAGCCCTTCTGCGAACGCGCCTCTAGCGGTGAACGCACTCCCTGACCCGCCATTGTTTTCCTTTTTTCAATCCTGTTATGGATTTATGCTTTGTGTCGTCCCTTTTTGTTAGTTCGAACTTTTAAGTCCCTGGGAATGTGTTTTCTATTTTGGGGCCTAATGAAACATTCAGTGCGACCTTTGTTTCGATGCACGCCAATACACATGCCGAGAGCGCCTGAAACGCTCGGAGAGAAAGGAGCAGAAGCTGCATAAATTAAGTCGCCCCCGGCTGTCAGCACAAAAAAAAAACCTGTTTTCGATTGGTGCAAAAATGCATGGCGAGGTGTGCAGCAACCTCCGAAATCTATGCACCCTAGGAAGGCGTGCATTCATGTGACGAAAGTGATGCACTTGACTGTTGGTGCCTTTCCGTCTGCAGGATATTTTTGACGGCACCACAGGCGCCGACATTCATTATTTTAACGGTTTTACAAATTATATACATATCTATGTATATTGTTTGTCAGGTACATCTGCATACAAGAGATCACCATATGGGCAGCATATGTATATATGTAGATGGATTACAGCAAACCTTTCTACAATTACAGCTTCGAAGTGGGACCACTTACGCACACAATTGTAGGCTAAAGTGGCATGAAATTCACGCTTAAATGGAATGGCTCTTGTGGTGGAGCTAGGTAAATTCAAAAATCTACTGAAGCGTCCAACCAACATACAGTTCTAAAAATGAAGTTCTACTAAATATCACTTTAAACATTTTAAGGCCATTCATAACAAATCATTCCGGGTTTTTGGTTATATTTGTTGGGCATTTTAACAGTCGCGACCTTAGTATGAGGGCTCTTAAAGTCTTAACCTATATGCTTATTGTTACAACGGTATCAGAACTGTTTTATTGGCATTGATGCTGAGGCGGTGTTTAGGAACCATCTCCGAATCATGGACAGGGCTTCTTGCATTATATTGGAGACAGTCTGATCGTGCCTACGCCTAACAGTGACAACTACGTCATCGCGTAGCCCTGAACGTTATAGCCCGAACGAGTCAACTCTGTTAAGAGATTGTCGATAATAATCGACCACAGTAGTGGTGACAGCACTCCTCCCTGCGGACAACCTTCAGCGGCGACCACTGTAACCGATTTCTCTCCCAATTTCGCCGTTATCCTCCTGCTCTTGATTGATTTGAGATTTTCTCCATAGTTTTAAGCAAAAAGGACGTGAGGCTTATAGGCCGAAGGCTTCTGGGCCTTTTGTCTGCCTTAGAGATAAAAGTTACCCTAACGTCTCTCGAGTTTCTTGGTATATATCCCAAAGAGTAGCTAGCTCTAAATACTTTAAGTATGGCGGGGAGTAGCTCTTCCATACTGTGCTGAAGAGCCGGGAAAATGTCATCTCGCCCTGGAGATTTATAAGGTTTGAAAGTGTTGATGGCCCACCACCTTATTGGGAGTAAAGATTTGCCCTGCAAGACTTTTGCTTCTATTCAGTGATCGGTAATCGAGTATACTGATCAAGTCAGGAGCTTCGTTGTCATTGTTTATTATATGAGAGCCTGGAAAGTGGGTTTCCAGGAGTTTGATTACTTCCTCTCCGCTCTCGGTATTGGTTCCATCTTGTTTTTCGAGGGAGCCTATACCATTTGAGTGATCTCTAGATAAGACCTTATGGATCCTGGTTGCCGCGGGAATCTGGTGGATTCCTTCGCAAAAAGTTCTCCAAGTCTTTCTCTACGACCTTCGTAATTCAATATTATAATCTGTGAGGGCCCACCACCAGAGCACAGTTCGCATGCCCATTTTGTGCTTCAGAGGGCAGCTGGTTTCGAAGGCCGTCATAATAGCTGTCTGAAGTTGATCAGAGGCAAGGTCCAGCTCCTCAGCAGTACTGATGTGATTGCTGAGGCTGACGTCCTGTAAACTTGTACAGTCTCAATGTCGAATCTTATATGCATAAGGTCCGACATGGAGACTTCGTTAGATGCCATAATTTTCAAAGTAGCAATATTAGGGTTTCCTATGGTCTTTTAAATTGGATATCACCCTACCTAATAAGTCGTCTTCAGGTGGTTTCATTTCGGAATGCTTTTCATCACCTATTCATAACACCTCAGATGTCCCACAGAGAAGTCACTCAGAACCTGTTCTGTTTATTTTATTTATTAATGACACGCGAGCAGCTTTCTCCCAATCTAAAATTCTTTCATACGCTGACGATGGAAATATTTATCGCTCTATTCGTGGTCGTAACGATCCTCTACTCAAAAACGATTTAAATAACTTTTATACGTGATGCGCTACGTAAATAAATGCGCACTCGTACGTTTTTCATGGAGGAAAAATACAATAATAATTTTCAATATTTATTTTCAATTAACCTAGTGAAAGATCTGGGTGTTACTTTTAATTCCAAGTTTTACTTTAGCGATCGCATTACCAACAAGGACAACATTATGTTGAAGTCCACAAAATATAGTCTAAGATCTTTGACGATTCTTACATCCTGTGTAATTCGCCCTCAAAGATCTACCATGGGTTGATTCTCTTTCCTGTACAGAGATCACATAAAACTTATAACCATGGAGACACTTGAGGTCAGAAGCAAGATCTCCAAAATCGATTCCGATTTTAGAATTTAAAAAGGTGACAGCGATTGTGTACAATTGTTGTCTTTGTTTATGATATCTGTACCTCGCCGTAGTCTTAGAGTAAACAGAATATCGATATCACACTGCGCACTACATGAACCAATTATACATACATATTGTTAAATTGTGCAACTTACATCGCGATATTATTGATTTTAACCTACATATATTACCGGCAATCACCTAATTGAAATTCTTAAAGTTCCAATTGCGATTCTTGTTTTATTAGGTGTACAAATTGAAACTCGCCGTTTTACTAAAGATGGCGCCACCTAAAAACGAGGGCTCAAAATGGCGGGCAGAATTTTGATATGGGAAGGCCAAATATTTGTCAACAATTCCTCATCATTACGCGTGTAAGACAAACAGTGTCCCGTAGCAATAAAGAAGTTTGAAGACGCAGAATTGCAGGAGTTGTTGGACGAAGATTCTTGCCAAACTCAGTAAGAACTTGCTCACTCATTAGAGGTTACTCAAGAAGACATTTCCCACCGATTAAAATCCTTGGGAATGGTTCAAAAAGAAGGACTTTGGCTACCATATGAATTAAAGCCTTGAGACGTTGAACGACGTTTTTACACATGTTAGCAACTACTGCAACGGCAGAAAAGAAAGGGTTTTTTGCATGGCATAGTCACTGGGGATGAAAAGTGGATTCATTATCATAATCTCAAGCGGAAAAAATCGTGGGGATACCCCGGCCACGCTTCCACATCCACGGCCAAACCAAATATTCATGGCGCGAAGGTTTTTTTGTGTGTATATGGTGGGACCAGCTCGGCGTGGTGTACTACGAGTTGCTAAAATCGGGAGAGACGATTACAGGAGCACGCTATCGAACTCAACTTATGCGTTTGAGGCATGCATTAAAAGAAAAACGGCCGCTATTTCAAGAAAGACATGACAAAGTAATCTTGCTACATGACAATGCCCGACCGCGTGTGGCTCAAGAGGTTAAAAATTATCTTGAAACGCTAAAATGGGACATCCTATCCCACCCGCCGTATTCTCCAGATATTGCTCCATCGGATTACCACCTATTCCGGTCAATGGCGCACGGTCTGGCCGAACAGCAGTTTCGTTCTTTTGAAGATATCAAAAATTGGCTCGACGCATGGATTGCCTCCAAAGAAGAAGAATTTTATAGACATGGAATCCGCATGTTACCCGAAAGTTGGGCCAAGGTTGTGACTAGTGATGGACAGTATTTCCCCGAATAAATATGTAATAGTTTATGTGTAATAAAAGTATACAATTTCGAAAAAAACGGCGAGTTTCAATTTGTACACCTAATAATATTATATTTTTCATTGTTCCCTATACGTTTGTATAGTTTAATTTTTTGAATCTTTTGTGATGGTATTTTTTTTTTACTACTTCACTCCAGTTAGGAGCATAGGGATTCGCTATCCTGGGTGATTAGCCTGCAGTGCTATATTAACTGATGGGGCTTCCATCTGTTGGTTATGAGGAAAATCACACTCTGGGAGTGGAAGCGTGGAGTCCAAGTAAGATTTGAACCTTGGACTTTTGGATCGGCAGTCTAGCACGCTTACCAATAGACTATTCAAGTCCCGTAATAGGTACATACATATGTACTAATGGACATTGTAAGTCTCACTCCGAAATAAATAAATAATTTATAATTCAACAATTATATATCTTCCAAATACTTTTTCGTGTAAACTTAAGATTTACCAACAAATTGGTGCGCAAAGTAGGAAAAATTCTTAATTGCTTCAAGTGATGAATACGCTCTGAAAAACGAATTAATTTTCAATGCGGCAGAGCACAAATAGTACTAAATATGGAATTAATATACATGCATACATATGTATATTTAGTCCTCCTTCATAGGTACTCTTGGGATAATTGCTGGCAAGCCGCTCAAATAGGTCTAGAGTCGTACATGGCGGCAATACCAGTGAAGTCGAATATCCCATTAAACATTTTCCCTTTAGCTGAAAATTCCAATTTTAGGTCGAAATTCTGTGGGAATAAACTCGTGAACGTGCTCCTGTCCAATTCGCTCAGCTAAACAGTCCTGCCAGGTGTGACTCATGCCGCGCCACACCTCTGGTGCCGGAATCGATTGATCCACATACGTATAACCTGCCTGCTCCCATTTGTTTTTAGTGCAAATGCAATAAATTCCGTCATCTCGAAATGTGTAGGTACTATATATAAAGCAATATATGTATGTAGGTCCCTGTCCTGGTCCTGTTCCTCATCAAATATTTACCTAAAATTCGTGGACCCGCTTCGTCACCGGTGTGCGCCTTTTGTGCTGTTCGCTTCTCGGCAATGGCTGTAAACGGCTGTTTACTTTGACAATTATTTTGGGCTTCTCGCCCGCCGCGAACCGCTTCCGAGCCTGCTAGCAGCTAGCGGGCTGGTCCTTTTGTGTTCAAGAGTTTTATGCTTTTGTTTTCTCCTGTTCCAAAGCAAATAATGCAGATAAGCTGTGACAAAACATCTGCACACAACAGGGCTCGTTATCGTATTTCGGAGAAATCATATTTTCACGGGACATGTGCTCTGAGACAGCACCGCATTGGGTGCCTTTAAATTTTCACCTTTTCGTGTGGGGTTTCCAGGTAATGTCTTCGCGGCAATAAAATAAAATGCTGCCAGGTACCGTGCAACGTATGCTTTTGCGGCACTTGCACTCACTTGAGGAAATGCGACCGACAAGGCTTTATGGCTGAGGTCTGTTTCAATTTATTTCGTTTTTCAATATCAATCGCTTTATAAGACTCATGTAGATTGTAGATGTAGCGATAAGCCTGGTGGCGGGGTACTTTCTTCTCCTCCAAATTTAGTTATATTGGCAACTGACATTTGCAGGTGAGAAAATTTTATGTTATTATGAGACCTGCTGTAATAGATCGTAAAGTTCAGGTCTTCGAAATATAATTTGAAAATAAGATCAGATTCTGTGTTTCACGTTTTACACCCAAAACACATACAGTGAGCGTCAAAAGTGAGTAAATACACAAAGCACTTATATTTACCTTGAATAAAAATGCCCTAAGTTGTGCAATAATTTTGGGTATGCTCAGCTAAAGTAACCATTTTTTCACGATATGCGCCGTGTGCTTGGGATCATTATCATGTTGGAAGGTCCATGCCTGTTGGAGTCCCAATTTTTCGACGCTGGAATGCAAGTGATCTTTTAAAATATTTAAATAGCCATACCGATCCATTGTTGAATCTATAAACACGAGGTCACCAACACAAACAGCTGCCATACACCCCCACAACATCACTGAAACACCCTCATGCTTTACAGTAGGTGCCAGATTTGGGAGTTTCAATGCAGTATTTCGTGTCCGCCATATTTTGATCTTTCTTTGAGAGCCAAATATTTCAAATTTGCTCTCATCAGTAAAAATAACGGTTCTCCAAAATTCTAGTAGGGTGTTTCGATGCTTTTTCGCGAATTCAATCCGCTTCCATTTGTTAGTGGCGCTGCACAGTGGGGCCAAATCTCAAAAAGCTGGCCAAAACTAAAGAATTCAAGTTATCGATCTGAAATCTCTCACTCGGGGGTTTTTGGGGGCGCTGATTACGAATCTGATATCGGATTTGTAAAAATCAAAATGGCGGACCGGAAGTGACGTAATGTTTTACGAAAAACTTGAGTTAGCGCTCTGAAACTCGGTATAATATAGTTTTCGGGGGCGCTGATTACGAATATGATATCAGATTCATAAAATTCAAAATGGCGGACCGGAAGTGACGTAATGTTTTACGAAAAACTTGAGTTAGCGCTCTGAAACTCGGTATAATATAGTTTTCGGGGGCGCTGATTACGAATATGATATCAGATTCATAAAATTCAAAATGGCGGACCGGAAGTGACGTAATGTTTTACGAAAAACTTGAGTTAGCGCTCTGAAACTCGGTTTTATATGGTTTGCGGGGTCGCTGATTACGAATCTGAAATGAGATTTATGAAATTCAAAATGGCGGACCGGAAGTGAAGTAATGTTTTACGAAATAATTGAGTTAGCGCTTTGAAACTCGGTATTGTATGGTTTCCGGGGGCGCTGATTACGAATCTGATATCGGATTTATAAAATTAAAAATTGCAAAAATTTAAGTCACTTCCGTTTCGCCATTTTGAATTTTTATGTATCTCATATCAGATTCGTAATCAGCGCCCCCGCAAACAATATTAAACCGAGTTTCAGAGCGCTAACTCAATTTTTTCGTAAAATATTACGTCACTTCCGGTCCGCCATTTTGAATTTTGTAAATCCGATATCAGATTCGAAATCAGTGCCCCTGAGAACCATATAATACCGACTTTTGAAACGATTTATCACTTTTTCGATTTTTGTCCAGCGAAACAGGTTATGCATACATTTGTTTCGAAAAAAATCGATTAAATCGAAAGGCAGGGATATGCCGCGCTTTTTTTTCTTAATTTTATTTCTTATTTATCTAATTTATCACCTCCAATCGTTTCAGAGCGGTACTCGGTGGAACTTTTTTTATATTTCCATTTTAACATGGCATCTTACATAGTTTTTGAGTATAAAATGTAAAAAAGTCTATCTCTCTCTAAAATTAGTGTTTAATAATACAGTAACTAAATTAATTTTATAATATTCTACTAATCTTTAACTGACGATTCCATTTTGTTTTATTAAAATCTGTCAAATTTTGAATATTTTGTGCCTTCTTGAAAACGAGAACTTTTTCTCTCTTCAAAACACACAATCACTGCTACCCTTGGATGCCACTTTCACGCTGGCATTCTACGGGTGAGCGTCCAGTTGGGGTCCTATTATCGCTTGATTCTATAGCACTGGGAAGTACTTTAGCCAATTTGAGATTAAAAAATCCCAATTTGAAAACTTTTTTTTTTAGGTTTTGGCCAGCTTTTTGAGATTTGGCCCCATAGTGCGCTGATAAGTGGCTTCTTTCGAGGTACTCGGCCATGTAAGCCATTCTCTACGTACTGTACTGGCACTAATTTGTTCTTCGGCTTCTTCTAACAATTGTTCGGCAATTCTAACTGCACTTGAACGCGGATCCTTCTTTATATCTCGAACTATTTTATTTGTGTGCCTATCATTTAATTTTTTTGGACGTCTAGTGCGAGGCTTATTATTGACATTGCCGCGCTGTTTGAACTTATTTATAATATTTCTAACAGTGCAATGATTGCTCTTAACTAGCCTCGCTATTTCGCGTACAGATTTTCCCTCGGAATGTAACTGTAGGTACTATTAAATTTCGCATTTCCAACCCCGTTTCTGTTCTTCAGACTTTCACATTAATCACAGCTCTAGAAATTACTGCTTTTGCGACAAAGAATGCAAGAGACTAATGGAGTGCGCGCAACTAATTTGCTATCCCGAAATTTTTATTCCAGTCTCAAGCAAGAATACCGTTAGAAAATGAATGTGTCATGGAGTGTTTACTCCTTTTGACGCTCACTGTATGTACATGCATAAATTGGTCAACTCTGTCCGACGTATTTATGGCACAAAAACTTCTACTCACAACGTAAAAGTGCAAGTGTTATACCTTTAACGGGACTACGTAACTGAAATCACCAGACGCTTAAAAGCCTTTGTGATAACAAAAAAAAAAGGGAAAATAAAAATGGGCGGGGCACAGTCGATGACCGTACCGTTGTTTTGTGTGAAAATTGCTGGGTGACTGAAATGAAAATCTCATGATTTCGATAACGCATGAGGAATCCGATGACGAATGATAATTCACTCGGATTTTTATTCATGCCATGCATGACGCACGGGATACTGGGAACTTCATCCGAAAGGGATAACTACGTACACACGATATCCAAAGTCGCGATTTTGTTAACCGCGTAAACGGGCAACTCCCCTCTTTGGGCTAACCCCAATTGAATTAGGCCTAGGCTTGATATTTCCATAGTTCACTTTGTGTCGTTTACACGTGCAGCCCTTATTTTGGCTAAGACTGCGTTTTCACGGTTAGGTTTGGTCATGATAACTTTTTCTGGTTTGCTTTGTTTCCACTTGAGTAGTGCCTTGCTCATATTTTTACAATGGGTGTTGGATGGATATGTGAAAATCCGGTTTTTATTCTCATTTCTCAACTCGTGCCTCACATTACAACTAAATGTTTGACCCCCTCCATACATTTTACGAATGAAGTGAAGCAACATCAGAGAAGTAAGCTGTGAACTACCTCTTCATCGGGAACCGCCGTTCCTCTGTCTCTCACCTCCCCCATCGTTGTGGTTCGTTCCCGCCGAGAAAAAACCTCACCGTGAAAACGTATTCTTACTATCGGTTTCTATTCCTGATTTAGGACTGTGTATACGTACGTAGTCGATGACAGAAGTAATGCATTTTCTTAATTATACACTGCTAAGAAAATATCGCAAAGTATTAAACGTTAAGTAATTAACAAAAGCATTAACTTGTTATATCGTGTTATGGAAACTCATTTATATCGCAAATAGTACGCAGCTTGTTTTTATTATTGTCAACTTGCTTGCCCGGACCCGGCGTTTCCCGGAATACTACTAAATTTGTATTCCTTAATTTTACAAGGCCTCCCTACTGCATCACCGCATCTCCTATGTGACACAGGGTTTTCCTATTTGCGTTTTGCACATTTTCGAACAGTATTATTAAATTTAGTTTTCTTCATTTTACACCACCTCCTTATTGCACCCTCTCTCCTATATCTCCCAGCGGTGTGGGGGGTGGTCTCATATTTGGAAATTTGCATAGCAGATTCGAAATCAGTGATCCTGAAAATTCCCTAATGCGGATTTGCAGTGAAATCCCTTGAAGTTTAACTTTTTCGGTCGCCATATTGGATCCGACATCTTGAATTCCAAAATTTTGAATGCAAGCTCGAGATCAGCGACCCCGAAAACCACCAATTGCCTTTTTCATAAAGATTCCTTGAAGTTGGAAAATTCGCTTCCTATACAAAACGGAAATTTCGATTTTTTCGATTTTCCGGCTTTTCCTTTGGGGTTTCCCGAATTTTCTTTTTTTGTAAACCTCCTCTGTATTATAGCGAACAAAACAAACAAAATTATCGAAATCGGTCAAGCCGTTTTTGAGTTTTAGCGAGACGTAACGCACAGCAATTCATTTTTATATACATATTATATATAGAAGATAGAAGATAAAACAGCTGTGTGAGATAGTTTCACATTGGAAATACAGGAAACCCTCTCATTTTTCCAGGACTTTGACCTTTATCAGCTGAGAGTTAAGTTTCGTAACTACATCGAAGAGGCATTCAGTAGCAGTTACGAACGAAGATGCAAACTTAATCCGGAGTGATACACGACAAAACCGATGATGATTTCTACTGGATCATCATTCATGCGTGCGTGCCGTGTATCGGGGGTATTGTACCGGTGGCAGACGGACAGCTGAAAGCAGCAAAGCAAATTCTACTTTAGCATCAAAGAAATCCGGGTGACACTCGAGGAATCGGCAAGTAGCTATTGAGCTGTCAGATCCAGCCCATTTATTTAAGAAAATATTTCGCGGCGGAATTTATAAATTAATTCTAATTGTGAATAAGGGCCCACTACGTAATTTATTGACTTTTTCAAAAGATTAATGTAAAGCGTAGGAGCAAAATGAAGAATATTATTATGAGGAAACGATTTCACAATAAATCGAATTTGATAACTCTGACGGCTGGAAATATTAGAGAATTCCATGTTCTGATGCTGATTTGGGCGTAAATGAGCTGTCTACTAGCTACTCAAGCAAATGCTGCAAATAAGCCGTCGAATAGCTCCGATAGAATTCGCGGAGACCTTTCAAATGAATTCTCGATGAAGTCTTTAGACCAATTGACTAGAAAGTTATACTACTCGACAGCTCTCCAATAGTTCGGATATTGCGGTGACGTCATCACGCTCCTCTTCCCCATGTGATAAAGTTCAATTTGGCCAGCCTAACCGGAATCCAATTATGTAGTTCTAGAAGCCACGCCGTTCTGATATCACAAAATGATCTGTTGTCTCAGAGGAATGTATACCCAACTCCAAATGCCGTTCACTGAAAATGGCCCCTTGCCTAGCCAATTCGTTTCCTCTGATGTCTCCGTGTCGTGGAACCCAGAGTAAAGCAATAGGCGATCCCCTAAACCCCCCTGCCAGTCGCGCACGACATTGTTCCACTATCCTTGATGAAACTGTAGGCGAATCAAGATCCTTGATTGCAGTCTGAAAATCCGTGAAGATAGCCATATGCGTTGTTTCGATATCATATTGTCCAAGGCGAGACAAGTCTTCAGTATTTCCGCCTGAAAAACACTGGCATGATCAGGTAGGCGATACGACTCCTCGGTATTAAGCGAGTCAGAGAAAATTCCGGCATCGACCGGCGAATTTGTAACCGTCTGCAAATATTGTTATGTCTTAGGGTTGCGTCATGTCACCTTGGCCCCATTCCACCCTCGACGGAAGTGCTATACTATGAAATATTTCCTGTTGATCCGCTTGGGAACGACATAACATAGTCCATTCGATAGGCATCAAGCTCCTTAGGTAGGAAGTCAAGACTGTTGCTATGACCGTAAGGTTTGGCCGTCAAGCATCCTGTTTCCTTGAGCCTAAGCGCGCTACGAGCCCTCAGATATTTTATACGGATATACTCTAAACAGTGAATGATTTACGATCCGACTAACTTATGTACATCCAAAGTTATTACGATTTGAAATCTGACCACTTTCATTATACCCAACTTTGTGACCCTATAGCAATTAGCAAATATGTACCTACATTCCGAAAGTACAGACAAAAAGAAAGAACGTAATGTGCCTAAATTAAAATTCCCTGTATATGAATTCCTAAAAATTCGATATAATTATTTTCATTTCTCAATTGATTGAATTTGATTCAAATTTTAAACGGTTTCACAGGGAGGGCATGCGATTTACATATATACATATGTTGACATACCATGAGACATCATGAAAGACGATACCCGTTCCCACACCCTCTAACCTAGTACTAGATAATATTGGGAAGTAAAGTTCCCACAGTCAACACAAATGATATTCAGCAGAACCACGGAAAAATTATGTTAAGTTAATAATTTTTCTCACCATCATAAAAAAAAAAAATGCTTACCTAGCGACAATTAAATGAATGATGAAAATTGATATCAGTCTGTAGAGAACTTACCTGAAAATAGAAAGAAGGTTTTATATTAAGTATTCGGTATAGTTATAAGAATGTAATTGTTAGTATTATATGGTAGTTATTAAAACACTCGAGGCGAATTTTCAACAGTGATAAAAGTGGCTTTTATTTACTGCC
This sequence comes from Neoitamus cyanurus, assembly GCA_947538895.1. Lineage (NCBI taxonomy): Eukaryota > Metazoa > Arthropoda > Insecta > Diptera > Asilidae > Neoitamus > Neoitamus cyanurus. The sequence continues at coordinate 9,772,635 of OX384547.1, forward strand.
AAAAGAGAGACAAGTTTAGTTAAGAAAAGGAGCGAAGAAAGTAATATTCTCGCTCTCTTGATGCTGAAAAGGAGTGCTTGCTTGACTTTTAACACTGAGCGCTGATGGTTAAAATATGTTTGGCGACAAAATCACGATATCACTGAATGGCAAATGCGTAATACTGGTTCAAAATTACAGCGAGATTTGACCAAAATTCTTCAGTCATCCCTGAAAGTTGTAAAACCAAATTTAGTAAACAATGCAATTCGGACATGTGATATTTTTCCGTTTGATTATTCGTAACTCGTAAAACAAATAGCTCAAGAGCTCAACAGCCAACCCCATATAGCAATCATAGCAAATAAACAATAATACTGGCCAATAATTTTCAGATCCATAGAGATGGGAAATGTACTGCTGGAGAAAATTAAAAGTGTACAGGGTGAATGCAATGGCGAAATAGAGTATTAAGCTCTTCATGATTTTTGACGAACCTTCAGTCAGGAAGAGAGAACTTTGCGAGCTGACAGCATTAACGTAGATGAAGGTTTTTGGCTAAACAATATATCGATTGATGCAGTGATTAGACCAGATCGCAAGTTGAATATTTTGCCGCCTTCGACTTCGGCAGAAACTCATCACACAGGTGAAACAACGTTTGCGAAAAATATGAATATTCAACCCCTTTCAAGACTGCTCCACTGGAAACTGTGTGTTATTACGATAAATGAAGAATTTATGGAGCATAAAAGAAGAGTACACGAAGAAAAAGAGAAGGAAGCAGAGAAAAGCAGCAAAACTAAAATAAAGACAAAAGGAACTGATAATAAAGTAAAAGTACAATGTCAAAAAGTCAATCAGAAACGATTGCTAGAGAAAATACAGGAAACAAAATTACTATAGGATATGATGTTGGTGATTTTTTATTTGTCAATTATGAAGAATAGTTTTTCTAACCCACCCCCGACAGAATTCCTAAATATCTATCATTTAAGGGGGTCCTCTAGTTTCTCGGCTGTTTTTTTATGGCTTTTTCAATAATTTTTTACGAGCAAACCATCGAAATAATCAATCTCATTGTTTTTGCATAATCTTTATTAACATTTAAATAAGCTATATAAATTTTTTGAAGTCAAAATATGTAATAGAATAAAAGTAATAGTGGCCGACAGGAAGACATCAAGAAAAAAAGATGCTTAACGGTTAGCAAGATTGCGGGTGTTCTGCTTATCAGAAATCAAAAAACCAAACGGCATTATAATCTTCATATTTAAGACTAGCGATTGAACTAGAATGAATTCTAAATTACAAAAATTGCCTTTTTTATACATATTTGAAAATTACATTCCATTTTTTACTCATTTTTTCTTAAGTTTTTCGCTCGTAGAAAAAAAACTATCGAAGCAATCATGATAATCCTAGTTCAATCGCTGGCTTATAACATATTAAAGATGCTGTATAAATTTGAACAAAATCGGTGCAGTAGTTTCTGAAATATCGTGCTAACCGTTTTGAAAAAGGTGTTTCGAGAAAAACGCGTTTGAAAGTTCGCGCATGTGATTTATACTATTGTTATTTACGTATAGCTGCTCCGTTCCAGGGCCGTAACTTGTGAACCACTTTGAATATCGAAAAATCCTTTGGCACACATTTTCTACACATGTTGTAAATGTGATTTATGAAAAAAAAAAAAAATATTTTTTCGATCCGAGAAACTAGAGGACCCCCTTAAGAGGGGAATCGATTTTTTTCGTTAATTTTTTTTTTAATGAAATCTTTAGTGGCTCTGATAATGTGGTGACTTGTTTGAGGAAAGGCCCATTTGCATTACGTTCAATTAACGAATGACAAACAAAAATGCGGTCCAGTAAATATTTATCGTTTAATTGATGTGTCACCTAAGTATTGAACTTGTCCAGAAATCCAAGATTTCCGAATTGTCTTGCAATCATAACAGTACCAATGCTTAATGTCTCACAAATCTCACATGTCGTGAAACGACAATCGTTATCAATCTAAGCCTTGGTTTTATCCACATCTGTGGTGACAGCTAGTCCCCCGAGAGATGTATTTTGATATCAAAATTTCTCTCTCTAAATCTCCGGAACCACTTTCCGCTCATTGAATTATTTACAGCATCAAATCAGCCCCATCAACAGCGCACAATTTTGCACAAGATTGCGATGCGTTATTTTATATATATTTTATGTTGCAGAAGAGCATAATATGTATAGGTATGTACATACGACGGGAGGTCCAAAATTTCGGGGGATGGAAGGGGTTATAATTTTATTAAAGCAATAAGACTATTTTTCCTTTTCAATATAATTTCCCTTAGGTTGTATACATTTGTTAGGTTGATGAATTTGCTTTTCTAGACCAAAAAAAAAAATATTTTCTTTGTCTTCAAAATGAGCTGGAATCGCCTTCTTCACTTCTTCACTTCTTCATCACTTTTAAATTTTTTCACTTAAGTTTTTTTTCAAATTAGGGAACAAATAATCTCTCAGGGTAAGGCCCGGTCTGTAGGGTGAATGAACTATTGATTCAAAGCTGCACCTGTTTAGAGCAGCCAGCGCAACTTTGCCCTTGTGAACCGCTGCGTTGTCTTGCAAAAGCAAATTAATTTTTCCCTCCTTTATTCTTTGATGGCGTCCTTTAGTTTCTCCAAAACAGTGTTCCATAGTATTCTCCAGTAATTGTTACACCCTTGTCAACCAACAAAATGCCTTCTGAATCCCAGAAGATTGTAGTCATCAATTTCCCGGCCGAATCCGACACCCTGAATTTATTGGGGGGGGGGGGGGGGGCGCACACCTTTTTCTGCCAGTGTACCTATTGTTGCTTGGACTCAGGTTGAAAGTGATGAACCCAAATTTCATAGCCAGAATCCGGCCCAAAATGAATGCAGATTTTTCACCACACAGTTCCAAAAAACACTTCGGTACTTTCACTCTGGATTGCTGGACGATATCTTGTAAACGAATGAGATCTTTAGGCTGAAACTTGATATACATATGGGTGATTCTACAAAAGTTGGGTAACTCACTGTCACAAGACAAAGGAACGATGTGTTATTATATTTTGTATATATTTTTAATTTTATTTTAAAGCAATTAAATGCCCTTTATTTGGTCACTCAATTTCAGCTATTCATTTTAAAGACAAGTTTGTGAATTTCCACAATTTATGCTCAAAACGTCAGTACTCTGGCATGTCACAATCCCAAAACCACGCAATAAAGTGGTTGTGTATTAAATATTACTTTTAATTCAAGCAAACTTACTGTTTCACTACAATCTATGATGTAGTTAACAATGTATATCACAACTTTTATAATATAATATTGTTACCGTTGTTGTAAAAATAATAAGAAACTTTGTGTTCAGTTTTATTCGTCAGTCCGCTGTGTGTTGTTCGAATTTGAATTTCCCGCTAAATATTGTCGACACAAATTCAAATCCGTGTTAAATTTATCCGTTGGTAGTTGGTAGTAAAGTTAGCTGTAGTCCACGCCATTTTACGGCCGCCATTAGTGTACCAGTGCTAGCGTTGTGTTTGTCATGTAAATACGTGCGGATCCAGTAAAAAAGCCAGTCCTATGGTGAGTTATTATTTCCTTGTAAACCTGTGTTATATTTTAATTTATACATAGTTAGCTTTGGTTATTTAAAATGTAGGTTGTTGGTCTTCGAAAATATCAAAACAAACGTTGGTTCTAATGATAACCTCAAATTCATGTCTTTTTCGTCAGTCCGCTGGCGTGAGTCCTCTGTGTAAGTCGGCTGAAAGACCCATATTTTTGTTTGAATTGTTTGTTGATTACTTAGAAAATGTATAATATTAAGATAAACTACCTCAAAGTAGTGTAAGTTAAGTAATATAAAATTATTAAAAAAGCTTAAAAGTTGTTTTAAAGGTGGAGATGTTTTTTCTTACAGTATTACATATTAATAGTTTTTTAATAGTTACTTAAGTGAATTCAGACTCAAAATATGTGCCATTATTAGGTTCTAAGAGATTTCTTCTAAATCTTAATAAGTTACATTTATATATCTTATGAAATTGTGTTTTTTGTCAGTACTACGTCAGTCCCCTGGCAGTCAAATTCAGAAAAATCGAAATATCTCGGAATCTACTTGAAAAAGTGACTGGCCCGAACACGGGCAATATTATTATTAGACTAGCTATCTTATAAACCCGAATTTGTAGGAATTTTATTTAAAAAGTATCGTAAACAAAATATCCCTAAAAGTTACCCAACTTTTGTAGAATCACCCATATGTACATACATATATACAGTGACTCCAAAAAGTATTCGCTCACCACACTATCCAGGCAACTTTTATTAATAACTTTCAAGGCTTGAATGATAACACAACCAAATGTTAAGTAGATTTGTTTATTCATATGTTAACTTCAAAAGTAAAAAGTTTCAAGTTCATCGATTTCGAATTACGCTTTGTATTAATGGAAATGCCGGCAGGCTCCTCAATTCAACGCACAAAAAGTATTCGCTCACCACTTTCACACTCACACACTCCCTGATTAAAAGTACCGCTAATTTCACAAACTAATATCCAGACGTAGTCTGCAGCTAAGCAATGCTGTTCTGAACGTGTATCACGATGATTCATAGCGTATTTCGAAAAATGTTTAATGTTTTTTATAAAATGGATAGAAAGCAAAAAGAAACAACTGAGGAAGAAAGAAAAATTGTGATAAACTCAGGAAATCAAGGACAATCATTGAGGGAAATTTCTAAAAACATCAACAGACCATATTCTACTGTTAAAGGAATAGTTAATAGCTTTTCAAATCGTAATACTCTAAATAATAGCATTAAAAGTGGTCGCCCGACAATTTTGAATGAAGCTGAAGAACGCGTAACAGTTAGAAAAATTGCACAAAATCCGAAATTGAGTACGCCAAAAATAGCAGGTTAAGTTCTCGTTGAAATTGAAAAGTCCGTTTCACCTGGGATTGTTCGGAATGTGCTTTACCGAGCAGGATACAATGGCGAACAGCATGTAGAAAATTTTTCATGACCGAAATAAACCGTAAAAAAGTGTTATGCTTTGCAAAAGAGCACAGAAATAAAGATGAGAAGTTCTGGGGAAGAGTCATATTTACCGACGAAAGTAAATTCAATATTTTCTGTTTAGATGGTAAATGCAACATATGGAGAAAGGTCAATACAGAGCTGGATAATGGAAATTTAGTTCCATCGGTAAAGCATGGTTGAGGTTCTATTTGTGTATGGGGTTGTATGAGTACAAGTGGGGTGGATGACCTGGATATAATTAATGTTATTATGGACCACAAAATGTATGTAAACATTTTAAAGGATCATTTACACAAAAGTGCCGAAAAACTGAGTATAAAAGATAACTTTATATTCACCCAAGATAATGATCCCTAGCACACAGCTGTGAATATCAAGCTCTAGTTGCTCTATAATGTTCCACAATACCTTCAAACTGCTCCAAAATCGCAAGATAAAACTCCAATAGAACATCGATGGGATGTTCCAGGAGAAAAAGTAAAAACTTGTCACATTTCTAATAAAATACAGTTGAAAACTGCTCTTTTAAAAGAATCGAATACTATATCTGCACAAATAACGGAAAATCTGATAAAATTCATGGCACATAGATTGGAAAGCGTAATTAAGCAAAAAGGAGGACCTACCAAATATTAAGTAAGACACTAATTATTAGTATTGGTAACGAAAGTGCCAAAAAATGGCGTTTTTTTTTATATATTGGAAGTGAGCGAATACTTTTTGAGCGTTGAATTGAGGAGCCTGCCGGCATTTCCATTAATACAAAGCGTAATTCGAAATCGATCAACTTGAAACTTTTCACTTTTGAAGTTAACATATGAATAAACAAATCTACTTAACATTTGGTTGTGTTATCATTCGAGCCTTGAAAGTTATTAATAAAAGTTGCCTGGATAGTGTGGTGAGCGAATACTTTTTGGAGCCACTGTACTTGAAATGAGTTTCTAATTAGTACCATAAGTGCAACTACCCACTCACCTCCCCGTCATTCTGCGGAATTTTTTACCTCCCCTCGAATGACGAACATGAAAAACGCAAGGGCTCACCAAGCGGAAAAACGGGAGGAATATATATCTATGTTATAACCTTGTCTTACTATACCTATAAATTCTGGAATTACTGGAAATAAAATGCCCGCTTGCGGCTCTCTATACCTCTATCGAACTCAGGAAGTTGAATTTTCAAAATTCGAGGAGTTACTAATTTCAAAATTTGTATCACACCTTTTTTGTGCCAATGTATTATATTTCATACATATGTATATGTAAAGGATATCGTGGTATTAACTTGCGGTGGTGATACCTAGAAGATGAAGTTATGTACTTCCCAAATTACAATGGCAATAACCCACGGAACTCTAATTCACTGAAAAGTGAACATGGCCTAGAAAACGTTGCCGGAGAGCGGATACCGCAAATGAACAAGAATATATCCTCCCTCCCTGTTTCTCCAGTACAAACAATGTTTTTTATTTGAAAAGTTGCCCGGGTAAAGGGCCGTCAGCAATTTGGGATATTTTCTCTTAAAATTTTATCTCTCGAAAACATCCTCGTCTAGCAAGAAGACGTTGGCCAGACGTAAATAACATCATCCGAGCAAAACAAATAGACTGCCGGTAGAGCTGGCGAGCAGGAAAAAATATCAACGGAATTGTTGACTTTCGCCATTGTCGCAGGAAACCTATCGACGAGTTCGACAGCCCTCCCAAATTGCCCATCGAGATCTTTATCTTCGCCTTTTTGATATTTTGGACGTGTCATGGCAGGTCTTGAATTTTTAACAAGATTTCCCGATCGCATAGGTCCAAGAAAGGAGAGGAAACGCTCAAGTAATTCCCGGTCATCACCGAAGCAAATATACACATGAAAAACTCGTGGTTATGGGAGCTTTAACAGCGGAAGTCACTCCGCGAAAGCGGTGCCCCAATCTGTGTGAAATGCCTCGCTCCACTCGGCGGCACCATGCGTCGCAAGAAAGGCGTTTGCCTGCTCAAGAATTCACCGCACGCCTCATAGGTTTTCATGGAGCGCCTATAAAAGTTATTAAAAAGTCGTGAGCGCTGTTATTGCGGCGCGTGAAGTTCCCACGGATTGAGTCCCGACTGCCAAGTAACTTCCTCACCTTTCCGAAGAAATTTGCGTGCTCTGTTGTCAGTGAAGGCTTCGGTGATCGAATGTCGCGGGACATTGCCGCGAAGCCACGCAAGTGATAATTGATCCCAGCCCCAGAAGTGAATTCATCTGTAGCAATTATCGCCTTTCGTGAGCTCCCACTGCGGCCATGCAATTGACACATCTTGACACACATAATAAGATATTGGCGGACCGCATATTTCTTCGCCAGAGCCACTCCAGCAGCAGAAGGTAATGCAAGACTCCAGAGTTCCCCAAGAGGAGTAATAACCCGTGGCCCGGTTTGTTGGGAAGCTGGCAGGCTTAAGGGTTTGCACAGCAGAACATCTACGGTGGAGGACCATTAAGGACCCATAACCACCGGCAGATGTAAAAGTTCTCCATCACACCCCGCCGACATTTTTAATATTTTCAAAGCAGCTTCCATCCTTCCTCACCGCTGTTGCGCAAATAAAATGAAAATTTCCTCAATCGATCCTTTGGTTTTTCATTTCCACATTTGCCAGGTCGTCGTCGTCGTCGCCGGCGTCGCTCTTTGTGCGGCTTCACAATTCCTGTTCCTGCCTTTGAAGTTGCCCTCCTCAAAGGAGCAAAAGAATTAAAAGAATAGAGCCCCACCCCCGCAGGTCCGCAAATAGTAAGAACATACCTCTTGCGAGCTTGAACCCAAGACAGAGCGCACTGCAATGGAATGAATTTAAAGGGAAACGGAAGACGACGACGAACCGATGGGACAGAGGGAAGAGACCTTGTGGGGACAAGACCGGGCCCAAAGACTTACTATTACTTCTGGCCCGGGCAGACTCGACTGCTTGCATTCACTGCAGTTGGCGGGCTTCGCTTCATTTTCGCCTTAATCTTGATTTTGGACAAAAAGCATAAAAAGGCGAAAACAAACGGCGAACATCTGTTTGGCGATAAATCCAAGCCTCGTCGCCTGGCTCGTACGACTGCCCTGTCTGACTGCGACGCGCCGCCGTCCTTCTCCCAGTTGCATGACAGATGGCAGCTTGGCGTAAAATGGCCCGCTTGGGACGGATGCTGCTTACCAGGGTTCAACTGCAGTTTCTCCTCAAACGGAGCTGAGCTGGCACCCTCGGGACATACTCCTCGAAGCCCTGAAATTGCAAGGAAGGCAATAGACATTCCATGCTCTTAGCAATTCTTGAATTGTTCCGCTGGCATCTGACAAATCACCTCATAATGAATTCTGAGGACTCTCAATTTCCTATGTAACGGACATTGTCCGGTCTTGCATGAAAACATGGTTAACTGTTCAATAAAATAAAAAGCCACAATCGATTCGAGCCCGTTTTGATAAAAGACACCAAATTGGAAATTGCAAAACGTCTAGAATTTTATATCTTAATTCCAACACAGATCAATATGTTTACTTGGTTTGCCAAATTGCTGTAGTGCTCACACTCCAAATTAATTTAGTTAAACAATAGCGCCATCTCGTGACACCAAATAAAGACTTGAATTTATGCCACGTTTACAAAAACTTTTAGAAAATCAAAAAGTATAGACGAACAAAACTAATAACATAGCGGACAGACATTTAGAATTTTGGTTAAAGAACACTACTACTGGTGTGACTAAGTTTAGTTGAAAGTTCTAATTTAAAAACTGTATTCATCAATCGAGATTATCAATAAATTTGTTTCCGTCCCTCAACTTTAAATACAATCTAGAACGTGTAAGAAAGTGACAGTAGTAAATTAATCTAGATAAAAGATAATCTCAGTTGGTGAATATGGCCCTAAGTGTCACACTAAGGCATGACTATAATGCGAAAGAAGATCATTATCGTCAAATTATATTTTTTCGAGGTATTAACCCTCAGTACACACACTGGGTGTAGCACACCCAGCGCGATTTTTCAAAGGTTTGTCATTTCAAAATGGAAGGAAGTAGAGGCCTGAGAGTGGGGGGGAAGTTATGCCCCACCACTACGCGGACGCCGCTTACCAGCTTCAGTGTCCGAAAATCCATAACAGGGGACACATCGCAAGTTGCGCTTCGGGTTATTTTTACCCAATGTGGTTATTGTGTTTCATTTCAAATTCCAAGTAAGTACGAACATTCTTTTTCATCAGAATTATAAAATTGCACAGGCCTGAAATCGACGATCCATACAATTTCGCACTTGAAAACAAAGATTAAACAATTTATATATTTAATTAATTAATTAGTATTAAACAATTATAATAAAAAGCAGGTAAGTGTACGATCACAACAAATAATTTAAGTCCGAAAATGCAGTATTTTAATACCACACTTTACCTGCAACAACTTGAAAACTTGCCTATATTCGGATAACTGAAAAAATATACTTTTCGAAAAGTACGGTTAAACTGCCAACAAAATTTCAAAGTCGGTCTTTGAAACTTTTGCAAAATGATGTGGACTGATCTCATTTTTCATTTAAACAACAACCACTTGAAAAAAAGTGATTTTTCGATGAACACTAATGACTTATTTACAAATTAATGTATTTTATATTAAATTCCCAACTTCAAAAACCATATAACTTCATTCTTGAGATCATTCTTCATATAATTGTGAAAAAGTTTTTGAAAATCGTACAATTGCAAGTAGTCATATTAACCGTCAAAGTCGGACGGGTGAACGTCACCCAGTGTAGGTACCTGGTTACACAGCGCATGTGTGTGTACTCAGGGTTAATTTAACACACATTTATTTCTTCACAGCTTCATCGTTCCTTTACAATAGTGATGTGAGGTTACGAATTGATTAAACGTGACCACCCAAGTGGCATTAACTGAAAACCAATTTAAATGTTACCAAGTGTATGTGACACGACTTAACCCAAATCAAATTTCATTTTTCGCTCGTAAATAATAGCTTTATAGCAGCTCTTCAAATATAATTATTTTTCTGCCACGTTGACATTTTAAAATGTGAATTCATAAAACCACCCACATCTACCATCGATATAACCTCAAACAGCAGTTTCTGGATTTACTCAGCACGATAATGTTCGACTGAAAAATGATCTAAAAAATGACCTCGTCCTTTGTATTCGCTTATTCCAGTGGCTTCAACACCACTTCGATGATTCATGCTTCAAAACACCTGGAGAGATTAACCCTTAACGGCCACACGGGGTAACTAGTTACCCCAGGCTTAGAAACGGTGAAATTAAAGGTCTAAAACCTTTGAAATTGATACTCAGTTTTTAGAGTGCCATATATAAATTGACGTACAACAATCATCGGATATGTTGAAGAACACTTCAACAAACATATAACAATCGGTGAGAAGTCTTAAAACACACAAACAAGGTTTTTCAACGTGGGGTAATGAGTTACCTCATTTGGCCGCTATGTGCCCAGAATGAGGTGTGGCCGTTAAGGGTTAATAAAAGCATTGTCGACTTTATCGTGTTACCATATCCGAGCATCCGTCTGTCTGTGAGCGACAGCCCTGCAATTTCTCCATTTTAACAACGGTTGTAAAGAAATGCCATCAGATATTCAGAGCAATACTAGTTATCATCTGACGAAGGATTTTTGTTGATAACTCTATGCACAAAAGATAAATAGTTGTAAGGCAAATTATTGAGGAAAAATCGTAAAAAAAAATTACAAATTTGTTTTCTCACAACAGAGAGAAATTTCAATACGATTAACTAATATGTTTTTTGTTTGTGTTCCTGACCAATCAGGTGGGCAGAACTGACCGTTGGGTCAATTCCATGGAAAAGTCTACCACAATTAAAAAAACAAATAATTGTTTATGGTAGTAAAAACACTTCAGTATGGTGGCAACACTATATTACTTTAAGTGTTCACAATAGTAACACAGTTTTGTTTTCTGACAACACTGTCATTTTCGAGATGGCCAAAACAGTAGCAGAAAGGAAGCAAAAGCAGAAAGAGGAGCTAAAAGTGGATTATTTGAAGAATTGATAAAAAAAGAAACCGAAACAGAAATCGACGATGGCGTTTGATACAACAAACAGCATCTACAGATATGCCTAAAGCTTTACGTAAAAATAAGGCAGAAGAGATGAGAAGGTACAGAAACAAGATTAAAAAAAAAACTGATGTTAGAATCCGCCGATACACCTGCGATAGAAGAGACTCCTGCTAAATTTCCTAAAAGACTGTTGAATGTCTTTGCAAAATCTTAAGAATTTATTAGTTGTTAAAGAAAATGTTTGTTTTTGAAAATAATTTTATTACTCATGTTTCTAAGAATGTTTTGATTCCAATTATTTAGTGTTGGTTTCCAGCATTTTATTAGTGACTTTCTGTGTTGTGGTTTAACTCAAAAACAGCCTTTTAGAATTTATAAGTACGTTTTTGTATCTTTAAAATTACTGGCGAGATGTCATTTACAGAAGGAACTCATCCGCATTCGATTTTTCAGGAATCCGCAACCTCATAACATTACGATTATTTCGTTCTTGAACTTTGTGACACATTGAGTGAGTCAGAATTGCGAGTTGTCTATAATGCTGTTTGTCGGGCAAGCTTCGCAGTGCTCATTCCAGCTTACTGCGGCTCGCGTTCATCGAGACATGTGACCGCTTCACTAATGTGACTTACTTCTCCTTGAAGTTTCTTTACCAGGTTTGAAATCTGAGCCATTAAATCTCTTTTTAGTTGCTGAAAAAATAGTTTGAGTGTATCCTCGAGTTCACACATTTTAACGGGAGCTGAGGGCGATGGATCGCCACAGGAGTACCCGCCATTGGGGCCAATATTCTCACAGTCAGTACATCAAGGGTGAAATGTTGTCCCACACTGCGGACAATTACTGGGTTTCCCAAGGCGTTTATTACACGAATGACACTTTCTTAGATGAAATTCATCCTTCGGCGTAAAATTCCTGGCTGACGATCCAAAACCAAACATCATAATATTTGTCCAAAAGCTGGGTTAGGGCCGCGTGCCAATCGACTGGACATAGAGCTAAATTTCCAATACCAAATATCCAAATTGAGAATTTGTGAAATTTCTATGATGGTTCTAATTTTTTGGCCAGGTACTATATATAAGAACTACAGAAAGGACAATGAACACCTTGGTCGTACGCACCAACAGTAATGAAATGCATGTTATCTCAAAGATATAATGTGGCGGGTCGAGACTAAAGTTAGGAGAGTTGAGATATCAGTGAAATTTACTTTTAGGTTTAAGTTTATAAATTTAAGTTTAGACTATCTGAGTTATCCGGCTTCGCAGGGCGGCGGCGCGTGTTTGTACTGAGTTTGACATTACAATGATCCTATTTACACATTCAATTTCATGCAATCCGTACAGAAGTTTTTTGATCTATGTGCGTTACTTATTCACTGAAATCGAAAAGTTTCGTTCGTTCTTCTAGGACTTTCATACCATATTCAGAAATTATGGTAAGCCCCATTTCTTTTATTTAATGGAAATCTATTAAATTACAAATAGTAGATGCGAAAACGGAGAACTCTTGAAATTAAAAAAGCTCGATTGTATTTTGGATTCACCATTTTAAATGAGTTATTTCTGCTTTAAAATTCAAGATCTACACCCTAAGAAGTCATAACTATACATTTTTGTGGTATTCCTTTAAAGTTTAACATTTTGGTTTATCATTATGTGGTCCGTCATCTTACACTTTAAAATTTTGGTATATTTCATATCAGTGGCCCTAAAGTTTTGTTTAATTTCATTTTTATTCAAACTCCTCGAAAATGAATTACCAAGGTAAAGAGTTCAAGCTTTGAATTTCATTGTAATTCATTGAATTTTAAGAACTTTAGTAGACATTATGGGTCCGCTATATTAAATTTTAGTAAGTTTGAAATCCATATCCCCTTAGTATTCTTCACATTCATTTTTATTAACATTGCTTGAAGTGGAAGAGTTTCGGCAGCCATATTGGATCTGCCATTTGGAATTTTGAAATTATGATGGCAGATTCGAAACCAGCAACCACGAGAACTCCTATTTTTAATAAGGAAATTTTGATTTTAATTCGAAATCAGCGACCCCAAAAACGTCCCAATGCAGATTTTCAGAGCAATCCTTTGAAGTTTGACTAATTTAATAACAACTAACCGGTAGCCATCTTGGAGCTGCGATTTTGAAGCCTTGCACTTTATCCAAATAAAAAAATAGTTAAGTTGGATTACGTTCTACCTTGTGTCAAAAAATGAAGTCTATCGAAGCAACCGTTTAGACATAATTGAGCCACAAACAAACACGCTTTCATTTTTATATGCATACTAGCTTGCCCGGACCCGGCGTTTCCCGGGATACTATTAAATACCTATTCCTAATACTTTTTTAACTGTAAACTGTAAAGTATTATTAAATTTAGTTTTCCTCATTTTACACCACCTCCTTATTGCGCCCCTCTCCTATATCTCCCAGCGGGGTAGGGGGTGGTCTCATATTTGAAATTTGAATAAAAGATTCGAAATTAGTGATCCCGAAAATCCCCAAGCGCGGATTTTCAGGGAAATCCCTTGAAGTTTGACTTTTCGGCGCCATATTGATCCAGCATCTTGATTTCCAAAATTTTGATGGCAGATTCAAAATCAGTGACCCCAAAAACCCAAACCAAAAACATGATTCTCTAATTTTCCGCGCAATATCCTTAGTTTTTTCTGTCATAAGAACCTTCTCCTGACAATAACAAACACAACAAAAAAAGAATTAGCGAAATCGGTCCAGCCGTTCACGCGTGATGGCGTGACCAAGGGAAATAGGGATTCAATTCTATATATATAGATTACTCTGCTTCCTTAGCTATCTGACAAAATTATTCCAATTCATGACATGGTGACAAAATTATTCCAATTCATGCATACACTTTTCTTCCACAGCCGTTTCAATTTTGTCGGCACCCACCGAAAAAATCAAGTTTTCACTATTTTCACCAACTTTCACCAACCCGGACCAATTTCCTATAGTGCCTCTTCTTCCTACCCCTGAGATACACTTCTGGGGGGTATCACCCCCACCCCTCCCCCACAACAAAAACACGTTTTCACCAATAATTCCCACATTTCACATATTTCACCAACCTTTCTTTCACCAACACATTCTAACCACCTGCCCTTTCCAACGATACCCATAACGTGGCATAATTGCATATTGACAAATTTCTTCTTCTTCTTCCTGGACGCGACGGGAACACAGTCGAACGGGATAAAAAGCCCTATGTCCGCCTCCTGGTTCTAAGCTACCTCCCCACCAATTTTCAGCCAAATCGGTTCAGCCATTCTTGAGTTATAAATAATGTAACTAACATAACACGACTTTCTTTTATATATATATAGGTATGCAATTTTTTAAATTTTTCTCTCCGTAAGAACCATCCTCGTACTTCAAGGAATATTATAAAAAAAGAATTAGCGAAATCGGTTCAGCTGCTCTCGAGATTTGCGGTCAGCAACACATTCAGCGATTCATTTTTATATTATAGAAGATATCACAGCCTGCAACACACCAGACATGCACGTAATGAACATGCTTGAAGTATTATTCATTAATTCATTCCCATCCATTCAAAAAAAGGGCAATTCTCTGTAAGCTCGTAATCGGCTGTCCCGAACGATTTTTTCAAAAAGTAATTTAATTATTTTTTTACTCCTAATGAACCTCTAACCCCGAAACTTTACGGGCCCATTGTTTTTAGAACCATAACTATTTTAAGTTTTTTTCTTGACGTGATAAAAGCTCTAAAAACACAGTCCCCTGGCTGTACCCATCACTGTATTCCCACCTAGAAATGAGATTTACGAAAAAGTTATTGAAACTACATACATTTGGCAGTTAATATCATAAAGAAAAATAATTAAATTATATTATTTTCGTAAAACAAAGTCTCATTACGTATTTTATTTATTTAGTAAAGTCCTGTAAACTTTGTCCCCAGAATTTCCATACAGTCCCCTGCCAAAAAGTTGAAGCCATAATAAAAAAAAAACTGTAATGTTTACAAACGTATCGGTAGTATCAACTTTGTTCTAAATCCTAGATGGACAATAGAAGAAGTGTTTACAGAGTCCGAACCGGAAGATCTTGAATCTGCTGAACCTGAATTGGCACCTACACCAAACAAGTACCCTCAAAGATTGGATGATGATATAGCAGGAACGAGTAGCATTCGGAATTCATGTTACAATACTGGAGATTACGTTCTTGTGAAATTTCTAGCTAAAAATGTACAATATCGTTATGCTGCCGTAATTAATGAGATGGGTGACGATGAAAACGACTTACGTGTTACTTCCCTCAAGATTTGTGACTAAAAAGTTCAGACCTTTAGAATAGATGATAAGGACATTTCAGACGTGTCATTTGATCAAGTTATCCAAAAATTGGATAATCCTGACTTTATTGTAAAGGGAAAGAGAATATTTTATAAGTTTTCCACTCAAGTAGACGTTTTCGAGCGCTAATTTTTTTAAATGTTAAGTTCATTGTGATTAAACTTTATTATGTGCCTTATTTGATTAAGAAAAATCCTTAGGATTTGATTGGAGATCTCAGTTGAAATATCATATATTTGAGAGAGTAAGTATTTCAATGAATACTGCATAAAGCATTTACTGATTGATATTATAATAATAAGACTCAGCACTTAAGGCTAATTTTTGATATGAATGTTTAAACAAAGTTATGTTTTCTGTTGATTTTTTTTAAAGAAACTTTGTTGATTATTGATGCGCAAATATGCCATAAAAATAATAAATGATTGATTAATGTAAAATGACTTTTTTCTAAATACAACAGTCCCCTGATGCATCAAACAGTCCCCTGTCATGATTTTTTGGAAAATCGCTAATAACTCGGAAAATACGTATAAATTCAGTGCGCCTCCTTATCTAACTAAAATGTTAAAAAAATTGCCAGGACAGCATTTGTATGGGACCTGTACGAGCTTAC
Source organism: Neoitamus cyanurus (assembly GCA_947538895.1). NCBI lineage: Eukaryota > Metazoa > Arthropoda > Insecta > Diptera > Asilidae > Neoitamus > Neoitamus cyanurus. The sequence continues at coordinate 9,788,720 of OX384547.1, forward strand.
ATAAATAATTCAAGAACATACAGACTACCAGCGTGCATGCCGGTGATGCCGCCAGTTTCCATACAAAATTGCCCATTCTGCTTTGGCCAACTATTAGACATTCCAAAATAAATTTTTTCAAACAAAATGTCTTTCGTGTCACCACACGGGTAAAAATTATGTAATTGGGTTTGATTTCATTTGCGTATCTTAAGTTTTTTGAAATTGTGCTATCACATATGTGCTATAGTAATTTATAGTCCGCACTAATTTGCTTATCAACACGGTCAGACACCTATCCGGTGTCACATAGCTGACAATTCCCTTCGCCGGTTACCTCTATTTGGCGAGGCACTCCACAGACATCCCCCGCTGGCGGCTGAATTAATAATTAACGCCGCGAAAAACAAGTCCGCTCACCGCTGGTGATAATTAGCGCTCCTGCTTTTATTGAATGAAGCAGATGGGTGCTGGGCCGGGGTCAATACCGCTGATTCAAACGCTTCCCGGTAGTCAATATGGCGTGCGGGCCGGGTGCGTTTCGTGTTGATTTTACGTGATCGGTGAGATAATTTTTGATGCTAATTAATTTAAGCGTTTGCGCCTCACTGTAAGTTATTGACACAATAGCGTACGAATCACAGCATTTATGAATATTTATTGGAAACGGCAAAAAGTGTTTACAGATTTGAAAGTTTTAATGAGACTGGCTTCCCTATTGTCTTTGCATTCGGCATGTTTGTGATGTTGGCACCACAAGCAAAAAACTATTTTTTGTTGCGGAAGCCTGAAAACAACATTCCAATAGGTAAACTCTACGGCAAGTTCGACAATTGGCAAATCAATACAGAATACACCTCTGCGTCAGCCCAATTCCCACCTCAGTCAGGAAATAAATACGTTTTGAGCAAGAATTGGATTGAAACCAACTTTGTGAATGCTGCGGAAAAGTTTCTGCTGAATAGCTATTGTAGCATATCGGATGTGTGGCACTGCAAAGGTAACGCCAATAGAAATAATTTGCCGTTCTTTCGTACAGTCGTCTCGTAGGTATGTGGCAGGCTCTACGTAGGTACCCACATTTACGTCTGTTCGTTACTCTTTGAAACGATTTTGACAAATGACGTGTTAATGGGTTCCTTTAAATAACGTAATTAATTTTGGATGAATTTTGGATTCGGGAGAAATTAAAATGGCAGGTGTAGGGCATTTTAGTCAAACGCAAGAAAGTGTCTTGCCGAATTAAAACACCACACACAATAGTATATTACGATACAAGGGCGGTAAGTAGCCGATTGCCCACGATGGCGGTGTTGACGCACGAGCGAAGCGAGTGCGTTAACAGCCATCATGGGCACTCGGCTACTTACCGCCCGAGTTACGTATGCTATTTTTCAGCACGAGTGCGGGGTAAGCAGTAGGTACGTTACCGCACATGTTTCCATTCGGTGACTCATAAATTAACCACGGTGCGCTAAGGAGCCGATTGCCCACGATGGCGGTGTTAGACGCACGAGCGAAGCGAGTTCGTTTATAGCCATCGTGGGCAATCGGCTCCTTAGCGCACCGTGGTTAATTGATGATTTACCGCATGGAAACCCGTGCGGTAAGGTACCACTTACCCCGCACGTGTGCTGAAAATAAATTAAAACACCATCTATCCTCTAATTCTCCCCATACCGGATGTTCGATATGTATGGGAACACCCATTTTTTGTAAACTTCGCGTTTTCAGATAAACTAGTTCAGGCAAAAGCTTTTAGGGGTGTTGCCCGACCTACATGACAGTATTATTTTTCAGTTCCGCAACCCTCCTTTGAAGCAGATTTAGGGAGATGGTCGAAAATGTTATATGGGAGGAGAAATATATATGCCTACCTCTTTAAAAAGAGAACAAAGTGGTAAACAAGGTTTATATGTCCTACTCTTTTATCTGACCCATATATTACGAGATACTTCTATAACCTTCCGGGATGTATTGTGCAAAGGGGAGTACGTTATAAAATGTATTAAGGGAATCGAGGATTGCTTGTTGTTTTCAGTGTTGGTAATTTCGAAATTGCTTTAAAATTTGGAAATTGAAGGTGGACCGAACCAAAAACACTTAATTCCAAAGAATTTATATGGAAATAGGTACTTAAAGGCTTTCAAGATGGATTCTTTTCGGAAAATCTGAAGAAATGAAGTGCTTTATTATTTTTATTAGTGCTCGACAAAGGACAAGTTTGTATTAAAGAATATGTAACATATATTTGTTTGATTGAATTTCTTTGAAACTTAGCATCAATTCAAAGTAATGAAATTTTACAGGCGTGTTGCGCATCGTAATTGGAAAGCGGAAAAGGAAAGAGTGAATGTCGAACAGTAATGTTTATAGTGACTCACAAAACACTATGCGTTGTAATTGGGGAAAGTGAAGTGGGAGAAGTGGAAGCGAAATACGAGCAGTGATATTTATGGGCAGAAGTCCCCTAGCGCCGGACATAAGCAGTATCTGCTTATAGATATGTAGAAACGTACCAACGGTTGTATGGCAGGGGTGAGCGAGGAGAGCAACTTACGCGAGTGTATTAATACGCTTCAGTATTGAACCGTGAAACAAAAGAGAGCGGCTAGTATTTTGTAGCTGATGAGCACGTTGCATAGGTTAATTTTCAATCCTCAAATTTATTCAATATTACAGTGAATGACATTTACGCCAGATATGAAAAGAGTGTTTTGTCTATTACGTATATTTAATTTTTAAGGCTTCGAGTGTATTTATTTTATATGTTTGGCTTTATGTATAACTGTCCTCTGGTATCGGACAATTATGAGTATATTTATCATGCATTTGTTTTGTTAAACACCAATATATTGAGAAAAAGAAAAGTAAGCTGTTGGAACCAAAAATTAAAAATGATCAAACCGTTTCAGTTGTATGCCTAGAGGAAACCAACGACGAAGAATGGATACAATGCGCAAATGGCAAGGTTGGGCCCATGACGCCTGCGCACACATTCCGGAGTGTTCCAATACTTAATTATATTTGTGACAGTTGCAAATTCCTTCTTTTAAGACCCTCCGTCCTTGTCTTTATTTCATTGGACAAGCGTTTCAAGGATATGTATGTCTTCTGATTTTTCTGTGATTTCCGATTGAATTCGAACCCGAGATGTTTGTTACACTACCAATACACTTATGTGACAGTTGTAACATATATACAATCTGACCTTTAAGAAAGCAAACCAATCTCATTCATATGGGATTCGACACCGGAACGTCTGGAACAGTAGTCCCATAGAAATATAATCTAAACGGAACGGTTGTGAGCCAGATTTAGGGTACCACAATTCCTGATGATTAGAATTCGCTGTTTGTGTAATTCGTTCAGTGCACGCGTTAATATGAAGACATAATCAGAGGGGAGCTTTTAAAACCACATTTTGGAATAGCTCCTGCCATAATACCTTATATTCAATTTACATGCTGTCACTACTCGATAAGCTATGCTGCTTCGGTGGGAGATTCAGTGTCCCTCTTGCATGCTGTTATGCTGTACTCCTCTCCTAAGCTATTTTTAGGTGGTCGCTCATGTACAGGATTTTTACACGATAGCTGCGTTCTTTTATGTTCCTTGTTTTGGAACAACCATACAATTTCCTGTTCTGCTCGTGTTCTGTTGGTTGTGCAGAACTAATCTTTGTTCTAGACAATGTAGTTTTTCTACTGTAAACTAGAGGCGCGACGCGTTAATTTTTTTGATAGAGTTCCATATTTTTATTTCTTTTCTGGACTGGTATATTTAAAGTTAACAATAAAATTGCTCTATCAAGTATCAACTATCCCGTTACAATAAAGATCAGTGAACACTTTTGAAATTTCAAACCTTTGGAAATGTGAATTTCTGTGAGCAAGGGCACCAATATTGCAAAATAAATATTTTTATATTATCCACTGTTCTGAACCGTTTTTTGTACCGCCCTTGTTTTGTTTTGGATAGCGGCCACAAAAGAACACGGCTGATATAGCCGTTCCGTATTATTTTTTATTTCTATGGGTAGTCCACAGCTCTCCATTAATCTACAGGTACCCTCGTGGCAAACACAAAATCAAGACGATCTAAAGAGAAATCCCATTAGAATAAAAAGCATTTCAACTTCAATTCGAAGGTGATACTAATAAAGCAGAATGAAAAGAGTTAGAATTATAAATAAAACTGTTCACGTTTCAATTTAAGTTTGGTTCAAATAATCAAAACAATTTGTAGTTTATATCATAGCAGTTTTCAACCATCACGTGCGTCCTAACAAAGTGTTTTTATCGTCAAATTGAATATTTGTTATACCATTGACACACTATGGCTAAAATGTCCAATTTCAATCTCAATTTCGCGAACCCCAGACACTGCTGCTTTAATTTCAAATGTCAAATTATTAAGAGCAGAAAAAATGATTCCAAAATACACATTTTAAATTTAATAAAAATGCAAAACAGAGATTTTTATGTATAGGAGACTTTACTTTTTGCGCAAAATAAATTTAAAAAAGTTTGGGAAGAGAGGAACAAGATAATTAAAAGGTTGCAATAAAATTAATTTCATTGATAGGAAAATCAAATCAGTTAGAAATCGTAGCAGGCTTGCTTTTCAGTTTGCACACTAAATTTTTCGATTTCGCACGAAATTGAATACGAACCAGCTTCATTTCAAAATTGACTTGAAATGTAGATCGAAATTGAGAAAAGAGTCGAAATTCTAAATTTCGCGCATAGTGTGTCAGGGGTATAAGGCAAGATTAAAACGTTTACTCATAATCATGGTATCTTCAATTCAACATTGAACGTATTGAATTTTGCAATGCAATTTTTCTCTGAGTGTACTGGAAGATAAAATGTGATTTATTGTGAATTACGCAAAATCATCCAAAAACGGATTTTTTCACCTTTTGATCACGTTTTCGTCAAACAATTTAGCTGATGCCACGTTTCTATTTCCAAATTTGTAATCTATAGAAAGAACTATATCGATATCACCTATTCCTAATTCAAAGAGAAGATCTTTGTAGACCAGTGAAATTAATAAAAAGTAAAAATTCTTAGTTCATTTTTTATTTATCTTCCAATTTACTGTTACTAGGGGACCACCTATTGAATCTGGAAAAACTGAAAGTAGATATAAAATCCCTTTCCTTTTTAAGAAATTTTTATTGAAATATGAATAAATTAAGATATTTAAAAATCAGTATGGCGGCCTACCCCTTCTTCTTATTCTTCTTTAACATAAATACTTTACTTTTCATTGACACAATTAAATTTTTAGATCTATTTGTCGCAACTCCTCACCTCGTATTAACGATCCCCAAAATCGGTGAGGATGTCTTCCATTCCAGTAATTTAATGTATCATTCCGAATGCATTTTATGAGTAATGAAGCATGCCAGCTTTAATAAAGCAAAAAGCAACCCAAACCATTACTGATCCGCCTCCAATGATACGGCTGATCAGCGTCTCGTTTTGTTTTCTTAAACCGTGCCAATTTCTTATTCTCATTTCTTTTCATCACTAAAGATGACCAGTTACGACTTACATATATAGTTTTCTGCGAATTCCAGCCCATGATAGTCATGGCCTTGTATAAATGCTGTCGGCCTTCACATATTTTCCTGCAACTTAGGTACCTGGTTTGGTTTGTCAGAATTTGTCGATCAGGTCTTACCGTTACGGGCGGACTCAGATCGTGTTGAATTATTGATGATACCGTATCTTGTGCCATACCCTTTGAAATAATTTGGCGCTCTTAATTTCCGATTAAACTTAGTCGCTTCTTTGCATGCAAGTTATTGCTTGCCTAACACAATGATATTCTTCACTACAGTGAAAACTCTGCAAATCAGGCGTTTCACTAGTGGAGTTTCCCATTTCCCGAAACAAAATTCTTCCCCTTTCTTCGTCAGATTTATAAGGACTAAAAAAACATGTAAAACTAACTAAATAACTTGTTATAACTTGATTCTTTCCATTATGAGTAGAGAACGCCAGTATGATTTAAGGGATTATACGCAGTTAGAATTTTCAAAATGCATTTTCAGAATGTACATATATTTAAGTATATTTTTTGAAAATTTGAAGCCAATCCGATAAATATTTACGGAGATATACCTGAATTGGTAAGGCCACTATGTGTAATTAACTACTGTGTGTAAACTAATTCTGAAGCTTAAAACGCGTTTTTCTCAAATCGGTACTCTCAAAGTCGGTGATCTCGATTTCTCAGAAACGGCTCAACCGATCGGTCTCAAATGTTTACACAATCTTCTTAGATATATTCCTCAGATATTGAACGAAGGAATAAGATTTAAAAGAATTATTACTATTTTTTAAACAATTTGGAGCGAAAATTTCAGTCAAAATCGAAAATTTTTTTTCAAATAGACGCCATTTTGTCAAAAAATTGTATTATTCCTTCGTTCAATACCCAAAGGTATTCCCAGCGGGGTGGGAGTAGCCTCATATTTGGAAATTTCAACAGCAGATTCGAAATCACTGATCCCGAAAATTCCCAAGTGCGGATTTTCAGGGAAATCCCTTGAAGTTTAACTTTTTCGGTCGCCATATTGGATCCGACATCTTGAATTCCAAAATTTTAAATGCAAGCTCGAGATCTGCGACCCCGAAAACCTCCAATTGCCTTTTTCATAAAGATTCCTTGAAGTTGGAAAATTCGCTTCCTATACTAAACGGAAATTGCGATATTTTCGATTTTCCGGCTTTTCCTTTGGGGTTTCCCGAATTTTCTTTTTTTTAAACCTCCCCTGTATTATAGCGAACAAAACAAAACAAAAATTATAGAAATCGGTCGAGCCGTTTTTGAGTTTTAGCGAGACTAACGCACAGCAATTCATTTTTAGATATATATGTAGATAGATAGATGTGCGAAGTTAACTTATTTTCTCGAAATTTTATTAGTGCGCCAATTTATTTAAGTGAATATAAAAAAAAAACTTTAAAGAGTAGCAGACCATTGCACAATCTGAGCAATTTTACATGAATTTATTTCAAAAATAGCGACAACTTCTACCCCCAAAATTTTAATTAATTTTAACTGCCAAATGTTTTTTTTCTATTAGGTGAAAACGAATTTTGCGAAGCAGCAAAATACAGCACAACTTTGGATTTTATTCTTTAAAAAATGGCGGGGCTAAGTTACTGGGCATCATCTATTTATGCTGCCCTTGTCCTCCTTATTGTTCATACCACTCTCCAAAATGTTAATGTCACATGTTCGAACTCCTAGAATTTGTTTAAACATTTTTAATTAGTGATACCTAGGTATTGGCAATGAGTCGTTCTTTTTTACAGCTCCGTAGATAAAAAATGTACCAGTAGAATATATTTTTTAGTGTTTACATAACTGTGTGATACATATGTATGCACCTACTTCAAATTTAATTTGTGTTACGTACTCTTAGATCTGTTAAACTTTTATGGAGAACATTTTAACAACGTTTAATTATTTATTTCACTGTAAAACCATCAAGAATCATTTTTTAACATATGTTCAATGATATTTAATTCCGTGGACTCGGTGTGTATTACCAACAATTTCTGGCGGCTCTAAATCGACCAGAGCTTCAAACTTCCGGTTATGCTTCGAGTAGTTGTTTTGATAAACACCAAAGCTCTGCACCAAGCCTCATTTTTTGCACTTTGCTGGCCGACAGAAAATCGTCACAAATTGGTGGCAATATGTAAGCGGATAACGAAATTGACTCGATAAGCACATTGCTATCAGAACAAAAGCGCTTATACGCAGCACCCACCGCTGATTCACTGGCTATTATTTCCACCAAACCAACAAACCAAAGGTAAATAAAACTTATCGCGGCTATCGGGTTTCGCAAGAGGGGACAAATATTGCAGCACTTTAAAAGTAGCCAAATGGGTGTGGAGCACTGCAATGGGTGAATCTTTTAACAATTCTGCTCTGGTCCGTATCACACTTGGTGCAGTAAGGTGTCGAACTGGAACGCCGTCCTTGCAATCTGTATTTGCACAGTGCAGTTCACTATTTTCCTTACAACTACCGATCGTTGCTCTGACAGCAACAGCCTTGTGCCAATGCATTTATCTTGTTTACTCAGTTACTATAGTTCCGTGTAATACATATTTAATGTTGCGCTCGATTTAAAAATACTATTACAACAGACTTACTGTTTGGAAAATGTTACGCGCATGGTGACCCGATGAAAAATGCAAGCAGCTTCAATTTTATAGGAGTTTTTCAAATTCATATATACTCCTCGAGAACATGGAGCAATTGTGTCAATGTTCTTGAGGAATATTATAATTTGTCAGTGATATTAACACAACGTGTATTCCAGTGCAGATTTCCTTGGCGTCCGACACCAACTGGGCCTGATGGTGAACGTGCGAGCTCTGGCTGGTCTCGTATCGCTCATATGCCCGAAAATATCGATACTGTGCGCCATGACGTGGAATAGTATCCAGGACATCTTATAGCTGACCATCTTTTACCCGCGACTTCGTCCGCGTAAATTTCGGATATAAACTTTGTTTGATTTTAAAGGGAGAAGGTTATTTAAGTTGGTCTGTTTATGTATGACCCTTTTGATTTTTTTTTAATGAACATTTTCTGGGAAATAAGTATATTATAATATATATATGAAAAAAAAATTAAAAAAGAGTCTCACATTAAAATTCTTTGGCGAAATCAGAAAAGCCATAAATAAATAGACCAATTTAACTTTCTCCATTTAAAATCTAACAAAGGTTACTCGTATATCCGAAATCTACGCTGACGAACTATCAAGGTAAAATGCAGTTATTTCCAAACCAGTCATTTACGTTACGAACTTTCGCCATATTGAAGTTCAAAATGTCGATAGCAGATTATAAATCAGTGTCTCCAAAAACCTCTATATATTCAATTACACGTAAATCTGTTCAATCCGATGATCGGCCATCTTGAATTCCAATTATCCATGACAGATTCAAGCCAGGCAACACCTATATGTATAGTGTATAAGTATTCATTAACACGTAGACCCGTTCTTTCCCGCGCTTTCATGTCACTTCGCATGTACAAAGCTCGTCCCTTCCCGCGGGCTGTGGTTAAGACGCCAGGAAAATACTAGGGTCATTTAGCTAAGGCCTTACGTTACATAACGGTATAAAGACATTGCATGTATCACTTATAGTGTTTAGTCAACAAGCCAAAGCGCCCGTGCCCTCGACTGCTGACCGCGTTAAAGTCACCCTCTCAGCAAAGTGCGCTTGCGCTACTGGCACTGACCTGACCACCGGGAAATGCACCAGCTGAACGTGCATAACTGCGGCGTTGCCGCAATATTATTATTGTGTAATTTTTGTAGTCTCATTCTTAGATTGTAAGTAGGTTATTAATTTGTATAAAAAGACCCAATGATTGAAAATTAAATTATTCCCATTCCAACCAGCATTCAAGTGTCTTCTTGAATACCTTTTTCCCATCCCTCAAGGAACTAATTACTCGACTAGCGTTTCCTAGGCTGAGTTCAGTTAGCTTCCTTTTCTTTTAACAGTGCGCTGATGAACTAGCTCTACTACTGAGTTAACGTCACGCACATTTTTGGTGACCCCGACGTGATCCAGCGGAATAACACAACTTCTGGGAATCAGACTGCAGAAGAAATCAACGGCAAAAAAGCAATTAACAGCCAAACATGGATAGAATTGCAGCCTTACAATCAAGCCTTGCGAAGCAATTAAAGCAGGCCTTTGATTCATACAACAACCTCGCAGAAGAGCGAAAGAACACCAAATTGGTCCAAGACAAGCTTGCCAAATTGGAGGAAAACTGGCAGCTCTTCGAGGAAAACGACAACACGATCCGAAACCAATTTTCGGACAGAGTAGACCATTTCTACTTCACAGAGGAGCTATACCCTCAAGCGGAAGCTCTCTACAACACGTTCAAACATGCATTGCTACGTAAAATGCAAGGAGTCGGCTCACCAGCAGTGGTACAAATCCCGCCAGCTCCACCACAGCCAGCTGCATCTTCAAATATTGCCAACACTCCAGGCCCATCCACATCGCAGCAAATTACTCAGCAAAATTTACAACAAGTTTTGCAGCCCCTTCAACCTTTGAGGATCGGAGAATCTCGAGGAAACACAGCTCAAAATTCCCCAACCGAGGCATTCGATTCTGAGCAGGCAACAATAAAAAGCTTGATACGGAAGTTGAATGTTCGAAAGGGTATGCTACAAAGGTTTATTGAATCTGTCCTCACAACAGGGCAAACGATTCAATACTATGAAATCAAGCTCGAAAGACTAAAATCTCATTGGGCTGTTGTAGAAGACTACATCCAGGAGCTTTTAAGTCAAGTAGACGACCCATCAGCCTACGGGTACGATGCAGATGAGTTGTTTGCCTTAGATGAAGCAGCTCAAGATTTAATGATGGCGCTCACACATAATATAAAATCAGGAGGATTATCGACAGGGCAACTGCTCAATTCAGGCCCATCTAATAAAATCAAATTGCCGCCCATTACGATTCCAAAATTTAACGGAGAGTATCTCAAATGGCCGCAATTCCATGATCTTTTCTCGAGGACAATTCACAACAAGCCGTTAAGCGATGTAGAGAAGATGTGGTATTTGAAGAGCAATCTTGAAGGTGAGGCAGCTACATTACTACAGCATCTTTCTCTTACCGACAACAATTACTTGATTGCGTGGACAACACTGTCGGAACGATACAGCAACGAACGTTTACTGGTCTCTTCAGTGCTGGATAAGTTATTCAAGGTCCAGATAATGAAGTACGCTTCGGCGCAAGCTCTCAAAACGCTTCATGACACGGTTCGTGAATGTGTTTTGTTGCTGGAAAATTTGGAGCTAAAAATTAAGGGTAGCTGGGATCCGATCTTGCTGTACGTACTGATTCGTAAGCTTGACAGGGAAACGCACAGCTTATATGAACTATCCCTGAAAGATCCCAAGAAACTGCAAACATTGGAAGAGTTTTTGAAATTCATTGAGCTACGGTTTCAATCACTCGAGTCGCTGAGCTCAGAAAAGGCTATCACGAAAATAGCTCCAAAATCAAATCAAGCAGCAGGATATATCTCCAATATCAATGGATCAGCATCAAGGTGCAACCTCTGCAACAAGGATCATCCAATTTATATGTGTGGGAAGTTCTTAGCTCTGACACCACAGGACAGAGCCAAACAAGCTCAGAAACTTCAACTTTGCAGTAATTGCTTGCGCAGTGGACATCACAAATCAGATTGCCAATCAAGAGCTTGCAAGCAGTGCAACCAGAAACATAACACGCTGTTGCACTATACAACAAAACGGGATCAAGGTAATAATGCGCAAACAGCAAATGCCACTCCCGTGCCGGTATACCACAAATCATCTCCTTCTGTTCAATATCAAACTAATTCAGCAAATGTAGCAACACCGAAGAAGGAGTTGTCAGAGGAGTATGTATTTTTAGGAACCGCCTTAGCATCGGTGATGGACAAATATGGCGAAGCAATTAAGTGCAGAATATTGTTGGACTCCGGCTCACAATTAAATTTCATCTCGGAACGGCTGCAACGTAAGCTGAAGCTTGACACATACGACCACGCCTTAAACATAAGCGGCATTGGCAACTCACAGCTTAACTCGAAGGATCGAGTGAATATTACGATAACATCGTTAATAAACAACTACAGCACCACTATCGAGGCTCAAGTCATCAGCCAAATCACAATCGCTCAGCCACAGAAATTTGTTGACATTTCTTCATGGCCGATACCAGGAAACATTTCGCTAGCTGACCCAGATTTCAATAAGCCACAGCGGGTAGACATATTGCTTGGCGCTGAGTTATATGGTGAACTCATGCGTATGGGTCAAATCAAAATGCAACAAAACTTGCCCATGTTGCAAAATACAACTTTCGGATGGGTTGTACTCGGAAAGGCTGCTCCACAAGAAGCGCCGAATTCATTTGTTGGAATTTCGAATCAGGAGTTGGACTTAAGCCTGAAACAATTTTGGGAAATCGATGACACTCCTTCAGACAAAACAATGAGTTCAGCCGAAATTAAGTGTGAAAACTTCTTTAAAAACACAACGGATCGAGAAGGCGATGGCAGATTCACAGTAAATCTTCCAATCGTGAGTGACCCAGCACTGCTCGGCGAATCCATGAATATAGCAGTGCGGCGATTCATAAACATCGAAAAGCGCTTAAACAAGGCTCCAGAGCTACGCCAACAATACATCGCGTTCATGGAGGAATACGAGCATCTGGGCCATATGACAGAAATTTCTGCATTAGAAATTCCTAAAGTTCACTACTTCCTTCCGCATCATTTCGTGCTCAAGCCAGACAGCAGCACGACCAAACTACGTGTGGTCTTCGATGCTTCTTGCAAAACTACAAGTAATCTCTCGCTAAATGACATAATGTTAGCAGGTCCTACTGTTCAGAGCGAACTGTTCGATCTCCTCATTAATTTTAGAACATTCAAATACGTTTTTACTGCCGACATCGCCCAAATGTATCGTCAAATTTGGATCGATAAACAAGACCGAAACCTGCAACTTATCATATGGCGGTCAAAACAAACTGATAAAATCAGGTATTATAGACTGAACACAGTTACCTATGGCACAAAGGCGGCACCGTATTTAGCGACGAGATGCTTAAAGCAATTAGCAGAAGAGGAAGCAATAAGGTACCCCCTAGGCTCAAATGCGATTGAGGACTTTTATGTGGATGATGTCATAACAGGAAGCAACTCTCTATCCCAGGCAATTAAAATTCGCGACGAATTGACCAAAATTTTGCATACTGGAGGCTTCCAGCTACGGAAATGGGCTGCGAATTGTGAAAGGTTGCTGCAAGGGATACCTCGAGATGATCTAGAAAAAGAAAAATGCTTCCAGGAAGACAATTCAGGGTACGTAAAGACTCTCGGACTCGCATGGCAACCGGCACAAGACCTATTCACTTTCAATACAACATGGCCTTCATCAGATCAAATCACCAAACGATCAGTGGTATCGGAAATGTCTAGATTATTTGATCCGCTCGGCTTAGTAAATCCGATCATTGTAGCAGCCAAAATCTTCGTACAGGAAATTTGGAAATTGAAACTAGATTGGGACGATAGCCTTCCAGATGATCTTACAAATAAGTGGACCAAGTTCCGCGAGAACCTAAAGGCATTACAACATCTCAAGATAAGGAGATATATGTTTACCTCAGGCACACCAATAAGGCACGAATTGCACGCCTTCGCTGATGCAAGTGAAAAGGCATATGGTGCTGCAATTTATCTAAGGACGATCAGCTGCGATGAGGAAATCGAATGCAAGTTATTGTGTGCAAAATCCCGCGTGGCTCCTGTCAAGATAGTGACACTACCTCGACTTGAGTTATGTGCAGCGAAATTAGCAGCAAATCTAGCTCATCGTCTATTAACGACAATGAAGATCAAAATTGATGAATCATTCCTGTGGACAGATTCGCAAATAGTTCTGTCCTGGATTAAAAGTGATTCCTCAACCTTAAAAACCTTTGTGGCACATCGAGTTGCATCAATTCAGGAACACACTAGTCCTGAATCATGGAACTACATTAGCACTAAATCAAATCCCGCTGATTTAGTATCTCGTGATTGCACCTCGGAATCATTAATCAATTCAGAGTTGTGGTTTCATGGACCAAGTTTCCTGCAAAAACCACAATCGGAATGGCCTAATCGAACAATTTCCACAGTTCGGTTGCATGAGGAAGAAAAGGCTAGTGTAGCACTAATAACAAATACTGAATCCTTGACGGAAATATGTGATCATCCCCTCTATAGAATCGATCACAAAAACTCATTCAATTTTCTTCAAAGATCCATGGCATATATACTTCGTGGTATTAAGAAAATGAGAAGGCAATTCACAGCAGGTGAAGGTACTGCGTGGATTTCAACAGCAGAACTGAATGAAGCACTAGTTGTAATTATCAAGGAAATACAACGACGGCACTTTCAAGAGGAGATAAAGCTGCTTCAGAGCAAAAGCAACGTCAAGGGTTCCAGCAGAATTGCTTCGCTCACGCCGTTTTTGGATACAAATGGTGTCATCCGTGTGGGGGGAAGGCTCGACTACGCGGCGATCTCATATGATGCGAAACACCCCATATTGCTGCCGGGCACTGATTTTGTTTCCAAATTAATTTTGAATGACCTGCACAAGACACATTTGCACGCAGGACCATTAGCTCTGTTGGCCATAGCGAGACAACGCTTTTGGATCCTACAAGCAAGAGCATTGGCACGATCAACAGTTTCAAACTGTGTTGAATGCGTTAGAGCAAAACCTCAAATGTTAAATCAACAAATGGGAAATTTACCCGTTCATCGAGTTCTGCCTGCCCGGCCATTTTTAAAGACAGGAGTAGATTTTTGTGGTCCAATTCTCACCCATTACCATGTCAGAGGGAAGAAACCACAAAAAACGTATATAGCCGTGTATTGCTGCTTCACGACAAAGGCAATCCACATGGAAGTTGTGTCGGATTTATCAACAGAAGGTTTCATCGGCTCCTTACGACGATTTATCGCAAGACGCGGAATTTGTGAAGAAATTTTCTGCGACAATGCAACCAATTTCGTTGGAGCTCGAAATAAACTGGATGAACTGCAAGAGATAATGTCAAAACAAGCCACTCAGGAGCAAATCACAAAAACATGCAGCGAAAAAGGAATTCAATTTAATTTTGCTCCTCCTCGATCACCTCATTTTGGTGGATTGTGGGAGGCTGCTGTCAAGGCAGCGAAAAAACTACTTCAGCAAACTCTTGCAAAGGCAGCTCTTTCATATGAAGAACTGTGCACCGTTGTTGCAGAAGCCGAGGCTATTTTAAACTCAAGGCCACTTACACCTTTATCAACAGACCCGAATGATTACACGGCACTTACTCCAGGACATTTCCTTGTAGGTGAACCTCTAACATCAATTCCGAGCTCCGCCCAAGATACGAGAAATTTAACTTCACTTACACGATGGAAGCTAGTATCAGCCGTACGACAAGAATTCTGGGATAGATGGGTTCGAGAATATCTATGTGAACTTCAACAACGACATAAATGGAAGGAGGTTTCCCCCAATGTTCTGCCTGGGATGATGGTACTCATGAAGGAGGACAACACTCCGCCGCTGAAATGGCCAATGGGCAGGATTATTGAAGCAATTCCGGGCAAGGATGGACTAGTTAGAGTAGCTGTCGTAAAAACGTTTAAAGGAGTATACAAACGTGCTATTCACAACTTAGCTCTTCTACCAATCGAGGGATTGCTAACTGGGCAGCAACCAGAATCAGCAAGGACAAAACTCAAACGAATGACAGAAACAGATGCAAAAGGAAACGCTCCAGCAGAAGACAAACAAAGTTCATCGCGGAAGCGAGCGCGATTTTCCTTAAGCACTATGCTGCTATCAATTCTTGCTTTCTTCTTTCTACCACTATCAGTATTGGGAGCAAGTTCTACAGAACCGTTTGAAATCAGCCCAATCACACAGAATTCAGGGGTATACTTCGAGCAACTTGGAAAAGGACAACTGATTGTAAATGATTGGAAGCTGATAGTATTTTACAACATGAGTAATTACTGGAAGACGTATGAATCCATTCAAAAGGGAATTCATAAAATGAGAATGTTATCAACAAGAGCGGTAGATTCCAATTATTTTAATATGATATTGGGACAATATCAGCATCAACTTACCGAGCTTCAGGAGAGTAACCAGTTGCTATTCGGAGAACCAAAACACAGGCAAATACGAGGCCTAGTTAATATAGTCGGCAATATTGCCAACAAATTATTCGGAACTTTAGATGACGAATATGCAGCTCAAATGGAGACGACCATTAAAAGCGTTAAAAATAATGCAAATCATCTTTTGGATTTAATAAAAAATCAGACATCCATCATCGAAGCAACCACAAACATCATGAAACGATCAGAAGAAGAAAGGACCAATCAGCTGATAACTCTTCAGAACGAGATGGATGGTGTTTTCAGCAACATAAACAATTTCACAGAGCAAATGAAACAGGAGAAAATTACAAGAGCATTTACGCTGCTCTCAGTATTCGTGTCACTTGTAATCGCAGAGTTCCAGAAAATGCAAAATTCCATCATGGACATCATAACTGATACACACCACGGTAAGGCTAGCCCATTCATACTACCACCGGAGAGGCTAGCTGCACATCTGGATGAGTTGCAAGCAAGATTACCATCAGGAGTACAATTTCCCTCATCCTCACACATTTATAGCTTATTAAATGTAAAGTGTAAGGTGACGACAACGACCACATTATTTCTTATTCATCTTCCGCTGATTGCCACCGCAGAATTTCAAATGTTTAAACTAATTCCGTTTCCTACACTAGTCAATAATTCCTACGTCAGAATCGAGCCCTCCACCGAATACATCATGACCGACCTTCATCGGGACTCAGTCTACATGCTCTCGACTATGGAATTTGATAAATGCATCAAACCGGAACCTGGAGAATATTTGTGTAAACAACTTAGGCCAATTTACACGAAGGCGTCCGAAGAGTTGCGGTGCGAATTTCAGATGATGAGGCATCATGTTTTAGATGACCACTGCCGGTTGAAAATTTCCCATCCGGCTAAAACCTGGGTTCAGCTCCAGCAGCCCAATCGTTGGCTGTTCGCATTGGACAAGGAATACATGTACAACATCGTCTGCAACAATCAGGTATATTCAGAGCGACTGCGAGCAAATGGAGTCTTATCTTTAAACGAGAATTGCATCATCAAGGACGATGACCTATTGATTCAGTCTTTCAAGACCATTTCATCAGAAGCTGCTGAATCATTTCTACCAACCATAAATTTACCAGATGAGCTGAATTTCACGATTCCTGACCTCAAAATTCTTCAACGAAACACCTCTTCTCTGAAATCCTATTCAGTCGAACTCGGCAAATTAAAATCCGATATTCAAAATCTGAAGACTGAAGAAGTCACATTGGAAGACGTTTCAACGCATGATAAACATCAATATGCCGTCGGCTATCTCAGCCTTAGCCTAGCGGTATTAATGATCGTTGCAGTTGTCATAAAGGCATACTACAAGCGACAGCAATCGGAGTCAAGGTTAGCACAACAACCACAACCTACCCCAACGACCCTCAGCAAGAAAGACTTTCATCTTGATGTCGGACCCATCAACGCGGGGGAGAATGTTTAGTCAACAAGCCAAAGCGCCCGTGCCCTCGACTGCTGACCGCGTTAAAGTCACCCTCTCAGCAAAGTGCGCTTGCGCTACTGGCACTGACCTGACCACCGGGAAATGCACCAGCTGAACGTGCATAACTGCGGCGTTGCCGCAATATTATTATTGTGTAATTTTTGTAGTCTCATTCTTAGATTGTAAGTAGGTTATTAATTTGTATAAAAAGACCCAATGATTGAAAATTAAATTATTCCCATTCCAACCAGCATTCAAGTGTCTTCTTGAATACCTTTTTCCCATCCCTCAAGGAACTAATTACTCGACTAGCGTTTCCTAGGCTGAGTTCAGTTAGCTTCCTTTTCTTTTAACAGTGCGCTGATGAACTAGCTCTACTACTGAGTTAACGTCACGCACATATAGTTTTCCAGAAACAGCCCTCATTATTTGTGTTGTAGAATGTTTATGCAAAGTTTCAAGTAAATCAGATGAAAAAAATATTTATCATAAGGAAACCTCTGTGCAAAATTGCAGCTTTCTAGATCCAAAGGTTTAGCCTGAACGTTGATTAGTCAGTGAGTCAGGACTTTTCTTTTTTTCTTATTGAAATCAAAACAGGCAATTCAACCATCAGATGTCACGTCACGGAAAGTGAGGTGGCAACCAGACTCATAGACTCTCTCGCCTTTGAAAGACAACATTCGATGAGAAATATAGATCATAACGTCAGAAGTATTGAGAAGTGATGGAAAATGCCATAAAAAGGGAGACCAACTTTGAACGATATCATCTTTATAACATAAAAACAATTTAAAACCCCAAATGAAAAAAAAACCAAAAATTCCGTTTTTATTTAATATAGAGGATTTTAACCAAAACAAATAGCATGATACTTTTTGACCCACCGTGAAATTAGTTAAGACGAACAAAAAATAAGATTTACAAAGTTTCTTCAGACAAGCGGAGTTTAGGCAGAATTATTTTAAGTGCTCACTTGTCCTGACTCTGTGATTTAGTTTAGAAAAATATAATATTAAGGAAATGTGTAGAATTTTACGTGTTCGACTGAATGAATATGACATATGGCAAGAGATTTGCAAAATGATTTTTTTCACCTATTCAAATACAAAGAGAGAGAGAGAGAGATAAAGAGAGAGAGAGAGAGAGATAAAGAGAGAGAGAGAGATAAAGAGAGAGAGAGACAGAGAGCGAGAAAGAGAGATAAAGAGAGAGAGAGAGAGAGAAAGAGAGATAAAGAGAGAGAGAGAGAGAGAGAGAGAGAAAGAGAGATAAAGATAGAGAGATAAAGAGAGAGAGAGAGAGACTGAAAGAAAGAGAGAGAGAGAGAGAAAGAGAGAGAGAGCGAGAAACAGAGAGAAAGAGAGAGAATACAAAGGACAAAGAGTTTTTCTTTTAAAAATTTATCCTGTTTACTTTACAAGTAAATTATTATTATGTTTTGTTAACACATCGGTGTATAAGAAGTTCATTTAAGTACATAAATTGTAATGAGCAATGATTATATTTGAACCCCTAAAATATCATGTAAGACTCGTGGTAAGTGTAAATCGGGCGAAAAATGAGAACCACGTAGCCGTGCTACGTCAATCGTGCCAAACGTAAACAACTCGAGCCAGACTCGACGCGTGACCGTCTTTGCTATTGATTATGGCACGCGCCGTCAGAACTTAAATCGTGGTGCAAAGAATGGAAGACATGTTTTCTTTGGCATTTCTTCATTGTAAAAACTCGGGATGAAGGCATTCTAAATATTACAAAATATCGTTTTTGTTGCTTTGTTTAAAATATGCTCTAGCAAGAAACAATACTCTTTATAAGTTGGAAAAATTCCAAAAAGGATTCTAACTTTTATCGTATTAGTTGCGAAACCAATAAAACCGTTGAAAAGACGCTTTTCCCACACCGTTTGGTTTTCCTGTGATATTTATTACACATTAGTAATAATTAACAAAATGAGTGAAAAGTCGAACTATCGTGTACTACTGCAGAACAACTACACTTTAAACGTGTTTTCCTCGAAACTGGCTGGAAATGTAACTCAGCCAAATACCTATGTACCGATTCAGTCTACTCATAGTCTACCTCTACCAGTGCAGGTACAGTGATACCAGAATGTATCTTCTTTTAAATAATAACGACAAAATGACAAATGCACTTTCAATTTGGGAAAAATGTCTACGTCTGGGGATTGAGGGAAATTTGAGCTGGAGTATCCGCACAGTGCTTTATTAGCACTTATTATGCACCGGGTGCCTCAGCTAGTCAACCATGAACGGAAATACAAATGCATAGCCTTAATTCTGTGCACCGTTTAACTGCAGATTGGAATTTAAGGAAGCTCAGACGTTGAACGAGCGTAATTTCGATATCCAGGTCAAAAGCAGCCCCCATGCCAATGTTTGCACTTTTACAGAACTATGACCCAGAAATGAGTTATCCCGAGGCGCGGCAATGTTTACAATGGGCGGAGTGGGAGCTTCACCTCACCACAATCAATCCTACATCAGGTCGCTCCCTAATCCCCTCCCGTGCAGGATCGGTGCCCTGAAAAGCCCTCGGCTGCCCAAATTGATAAAGAGGCCCAGTTGACGTCTGACGCTATCGCGAAATTGGACAAATCAAGCCACCCACCCCCGGGGTGAGTAATGGGCGCGTGCATGTTCCAGGCACAGGAACAGCATCTCTTCGAGGTATCCCCCGACTAATTATTGCGGGACCCCGCAGGCCAACCGCTCGTTTCACTCCCTGTCCCGACAGCAAACCAGGCTAGAATTCGCTGAGCAAGAGAAGGCCCGCAGAACAAAAGGGAGTGACGTCGAGTCGGCAGGATATCTACACATGCACAGGCAGCCATCAGAGATTCCACTAAAAGGAGCTTGTCCCGAATCCGCTTCGCGCGGAGGGGAGGTGCTCTTACTGGGACAAATGGATTTCGCATGGTTACGTAACTCTGGAAGTGCATCAGGGCGGGCAGTGCCAGGAGCAGCATCTTGGAGCTGCCGGAGCCGGGATGATGGTGGCACTCCCCTAAGGTCCTTAAATCAGGACTCCATAGACTGGTAAACAAAGGCCTCAATTGGGGTGGTTTCCCCCAGGCAGAGTACAACACGCAAAACGCATAGAAGCCCGTGCTCGTGACGAAAGGACATCAGAGCGGCTTACGTCACAGGAAACGTCACGCGTATTTAGAAGGGCGGCAAGGAAAATGCGTGCCTCCGCGCGAGTCAGGACCATTAGGGTGCTGTCCAGGAGTGGCAGAGATAGAAAAAGGTGTACAGCAGCCCGTGGAATAGGGGCGCAGGCGCTCGTTTAAAAATGAAAACGTCAAACACGGTGGCGAGGCACAGCACAAGGATGCCGTGGTGGTTTTGGTGCTTCTTCTTCGACCCTTCCAGCGGGCAAAATCGACTTCTTACCTCGAGATAAACTTCGCTGTCCGGGTCGAAGGTGTCATTAACCTGTCGAAAGCTGATGTTCACATGCGGGATGGAGTGCAGGATTCTGACGAGAATGCCGGGCTGGTCCATCATTGCGGCGGCGACAGCGACAGCACTACCGCCACCGACTTCCTAGGTAGAGAGAGGGGTGCGAGTTAAAAGGCCGAGGGGGCGCACAGCAGCGGGGTCTGCACTCTGCAGCAGGATAGCGAGGAGGGTATCCTATCCTGACGCAATGGTGTCGTCGCACTGAACACTGTCTGACGTCGACGATGGTGCGTCTCACAGCTCTCACACGGGTACCGGGGTCCGTGCAAGACGAGTCACCCAAATCCGCTAAAAACAAACTACTCCGCCGATCGGAATTGCATCTACTCTAGAAATCTCAAGTCGAGCAACAACTGCGGGGCCGAACAAAATGCAGCTAGTGAGCCCGAAAACACTTCTACAGCACTTTCACAGATTTTTCATCACTTTTGCAAAGAGGGATTTTTCAGGGAAGATCTATCGCCTTCAGCCACCCCGTAGAATTGGAACACAAATACACTGGATCACAGCACAATCATCATCCCTTAGAAACACACCCACAACAGAACAACGCACTCCACACACGGGAGCAGCTCTGGCCTTCTCGTCGGAGGCTGCTGAGGCTGGGAAAGATGTTTACAAAATTTCTGCGCGATTGTCGCGTTCGCGGTCCAATTTTCGATAAGAAATGGAATACTATTCGATTTATTAAGCGAACGGCGATCTCCGAATTGGTTAATTTACACAAATTTGCCAATTATTTCGATTTTAAAGCACGAAAGCCGCGACGACCAAGTTACCCCGAGGAGCACTCCCGTCATTAAACACAAAAGTGACGGCGAGCAAGAAGCGCGGAGAGTTCCGAACTTAAGTCTCCGCTGTTTGCCCATTTGAATTGGTAGATGGCAGTGTTTGATGACAAAAATGGAACGACAGTACAAAATTCGTTGGCATTTGAAATTGTAACGGCTTTGCAACAATAGAACTTAGTATTGACGTATACGGAGGTCTTAATGTATTTGGAGGTAGTTGTTTTCAATTGAGTCAAACTCACTGTTTTCTCTCAAAAATTATGACTAGCGATAGAACAACGTGTTCCTTAACTTTTATTAAATGGAGACAGAAAAACCGGATCTGCGTAAGCTCTTCAGCAAATCGCCAGTGAAACAGAAATTGTCATTTATTTGAAACTAGATTAGCTTTTGGCTGCGCTTGCGCCTATTGTTAATTTATTTTTCACAATCCCACAAAATCGCACAAAGTAAGTATGCACAAATCAAATAATTGTCATGAATTAGTTGGGTGTTTTATTTTAAATTGAAAGAAGAAATATTTGAAGTAGAAATGGATCTTCTCATAATAATTATAAAATAACAGTTGTGATTTTCCCCTCGCTTTTGAAGTATAGCTACTAGATGGTGTGAGTCTGACTTGCACTTGCCGATCTTGGTTAAACTGCCCGGAATATCGAATGTTTCCCTTGGGTTTGGGCACTATTACGATATTTATTTTTTTATTAGCTCACTTTGTGCAGTGTTATTATTATATATATATACTGCCCAAGCTGGAGAGCTCTTCTGGTCAAGATCAAGCTAACGCTGTGTTAAACGCACTTTATGACTGGAACCTCGAGGACAAAGTACAAATAATGTGCTGTGATACAACTGCATCTAATACAGGGCGATTAAAAGAAGCTTGTGTACTTTTGAAACGAAAGCTAGACAGGGAAATATTACTCTTTGCTTGTCGCCATCACGTTTACGAACTGGTTTTAAAGAGTGTATTCGAAACAAAAATCTACCAAATCACAAATAGGCCTGGTATCCCAATGTTCAAAAAGTTTAGAGACAACTGGAATACTATTAATTCTGCTGCTATTGAAACATACAGCGACATCGTCACACAACACTTTTGTAATACAAAAATCAAAGAACTGTTGACATTTTATAATGAAGAACTGCAAAAATCTATTGAACGTGACAATTGTCGTGAACTGATTGAATTGTCTTTTATTTTCTTAGGAGGCGATAGTGAGAACAAAATTAAAATAAGACCTCCTGGAGCAATGCATCAAGCAAGGTGGATGGCTAGAGCTATTTACTCTTTGAAAATATGTTTGTTGCAATCTCAATTCAAAATTAGCGCCAAAGATAAACCAGCACTTCAAGACGTTTGTTTATTCATTGCAGTTATATATGTGAAATCATGGCTCGGGTTTATTCTGGCGGTGAAGGCACCAAATCAAGATTTGCGCTTTTTAAAAAGGCTTAAGGAATATGAAACTATTAACAAAGAGATCTCTAAAGCAGCCCTGATAAAGTTTAGTCAACATTTTTGGTACTTGTCACAAGAAATTACTATTTTAACACTCTTTGTTGATGAAGTTTATGAAGAAACCAAGAGAAGTATCGTAGAAAACTTACAAAGAGAGTTTGTATGATTCTAGGATGAGATACATTCAATCGAAAGAAGATACGTCTGATTATTTGTATGGTAAGTGGGAATACATAGTTTTATGTTAGAGTTAGCTATTAATAATTAATTTATAAAAAAATGACATGTATAAGGAGCTTACGCTAAGCCTACTTTACAGAAATAAATATTCATTTATCATTTACCATTTATCATATGTGTTAAACTGTTTTAATAAACTGATAATAATACTGTCTTGTCTATTTGTACAGAAAAATCATTAAATGATTTTGTGTCTGTCAAGAGCAGAAATTTATTTTCTCGTTTAAAAATTGATGAAAACTTCTTGAAGAAACCTGTTTCTACGTGGGAAGTAGATGTTGTCTATTTACAGGCAAAAAGAAATGTTCTTTCTTTAAGGGAAGTGAATGATACAGCTGAAAGAGCTGTAAAACTTATGCAAGATTTTCATGGTTTAATCACTGCAAAGGAAGATCAAAAACAATTTTTACTACGCTGTGTGCAAGAGCATAGAAATCTATATCCAGACTGTAAAAAAGAGACCCTTAAAAGAAAATCTCCTTGCTAATCTGTAATTTTATGTTCTTTTAATAAATAAATACCTATTTTCTTACTTTATTTTTTATTATTATTTTTATAAAATATAAATATTTCATTTTATTTAGTTAAATAGCGAAAAGGGTTAAAGGCAGCGATTTTCAAAATCTTCACGGCCTTGTCGGCACGGGTTAATGTTGACATAGGAAGATAAAATTTTGTATCTAAGTAGGTCTGGGTAGTGTAAAAAGAATTAACGGGTATGCATTTCGATATTGGAAAAAAAAATTGTTTCACCCATATAGGGACACCCTAATATATACATATGTTATATGTATATATATTATCATAATTAATTTTTTTGTTTTTTGACTTTAGGAAAAGTAGACGCAGACGAGTAGGCATTTCGGAGCAATACTTTATAAATTGATGCGCTGAATTGTTCGGAAGATTTCTAACGGTCACATAGTATAACCATAGAGAAACTAACTTGCTAGATGTTCAGTCTCTATATAAAAGTTCGTTCCAAAGAAAATCCAAAACAACGCGTTTAAAGGAAAGCTCTACGCATTCTAAATAAATTTCTTTTCATAGGCGAAGAGAAAATGCACTCATTCTCTTCTATATATATAAAAATGAATTGCTGTGCGGCACGTCTCGCTAAAACTCAAAAACGGCTCAACCGATCTCGATAATTTTTTTTTGTTTTGTTCGCTACAATACAGGGGAGGTTTAAAAAAAGAAAATTCGGGAAACCCCAAAGGCAATGCCGGAAAATCGAAAAAATCGAAATTTCCGTTTAGTATAGGAAGCAAATTTTCCAACTTCAAGGAATCTTTATGAAAAAGGCAATTGAAGATTTTCGGGGTCGCACAACTCGAGCGTGCATTCAAAATTTTGGAATTCAAGTTGTTGGATCCAATATGGCGACCGAAAAGTTAAACTTCAAGGGCTTTTTCTGAAAATCCGCACTAGGGAATTTTCGGGATCACCGATTTCGAATCTGCTATTCAAATTTCCAAATATAGGACCACCCTCACTCCGCTGGAAGATATAGGAGAGGGGTGCAATAAGGAGGTGGTGTAAAATGAAGAAAACTGAATTTAATAATACTGTTGGAAAATGTGCAAAACGCAAATAGGAAAACGCTGGGTCACATAGGAGAGGTGGTGGTGCAGTAGGGAGGCGTTGTAAAATTAAGGAATACAAATTTAGTAGTATCCCGGGAAACGCCGGGTCCGGGTAAGCTAGTTTATACATTCCGCATTTTAAGGCAGAAGAGATATCCTGCTGTAACGGTTGAATTGAAGTTGTACACAAAAGCCCGTTGCACAGAAAATGACAAATACTGCCGGTCCTCTCCACATATGGAAAAGATAGGACAGCCCGCCATTGTGACTGAATTCGGATTGAATCGACAGCCCGAACCCTATGGTTAGTAGTTCAGAGACAAGTACAGTAAAGTAAAAAGAGATTATTGACACAGGGATGATTATGCTCAGTATGAGAAGGGCGAAATGGCGGGTTGGTCGATTCGGACGCTGAAATATTGTAACTTTTTTTTGACAAATACTGTAATATACTCACTTTATGTGTAGCAAACAAAAAGGAACTGATTATTTTTAGAACTGCGGCTGTGTGAGAGGAGTGTACGATCAGTGGCGTATTTACCGGGTAGGCAAGGTAGGCAGCTGCCTAGGGCGGCAGGTTTCAGGGGCGGCGAATTTTTATTGCTTACACTAGATATAACGCTACTTTTTGGGTTGTCAAAGAAAGAAAAAAGAACTTTTTATATGAGAGCAAAAGTAACGAGCCTGAATCATAATACATTTTTTAATCAATAGTGATTAACCTATTTTGTCGTTCCTTGAAGAATTCCATTTTCGTTTATGTTTGTATCAATATTTTCAGAACAGATAAAATGAAGTTGGAAATATTTTATAGCGCATAGTAGTTGGTAGTTCATTGACTCACCGTGTATACGCATCACTTTCGGTGGGAAGTTTCGAGTCAGTCATAAACGTATTTATACGCATATCGTCGCTGCGCGTGCAAAACCGCGGAAGAGCAGTTTGTTAATACCGCGTATCGGCTTTTGTACGATTTTCCAGGAGGTGAAAAAAACTGGATATATTGCTGCCAACTTCCGACACACAACTGTTCCGCGGTATTGTTTCAATGTCAAAATCCTTCCTTATTGGCTAATTGAAAATGTGTCAAATCTACTACCAGCCTACTACGCGTTAAGCATTCACTGGCGCGATGTTTCAAATTTGCGCCTTTTGCTGTTACGCGGTATTAACAAACTGCTCTTCCGCGGTTTTGCACGCGCAGCGACGATATGCTGATACGCTATTCGAAATTTCCCGCCCGAATCGTAGCGCTATAAGTGAGTATACTATATACCTGAGTAGGTTAACTATCATACTTTCTCTCCCTTGTTTGCCGAGAGAAAGCACTGAGGTCCGCCGCGCGTGTTTTCTGTCGTTTTTTCCGCTGCGTCAGACTTTGACTATTTCGAAAAAAAAAGCACTCGATTTTTCAATCAACCAAGAGTACAAAACACTTGTCAGCAGAGTGAGACGTAGGAAAATCTATGATGACGAAACAAGTACAGGAGAGGTAACACTGCTCGGTAAAGATAACTTCAAAGTTAACACTTACAATGTTATATTTGACAATTTGCTGTCGGATTTACAGGAAAGATGCCTAAAATATGAGAAAATCAACGAAAAATTTTCTGTCCTCATTGACTTGGAAAATTTGGATAATGTTCATATACGGGAAAAAGCAAAAAACTTACAAGAAGCATTTAGTCAAGATTTAGAAACTTCAATAGTTGATGAACTTATCCATTTCAAAGCCTATCTCAATTGCAATCAAAAAAACTCTAAACAGCTGACCCCAATCGAAACCTTTGAATTTTTCAAAAGATATGATCATAATACAGTGTTTCCGAATGTTGACATTGCATATAGGATGTTTCTCTGCATGGCTGTCACGAATTGCAGTGGTGAAAGATCGTTTTCTTGTTTGAAGCGGATTAAAAATTATTTGAGGTCATCCATGTGTCAAACTCGCTTGAATTCTTTGGCTCTATTAACTATGGAGGCAGAAATTCTACGTTTAATTGATTGCAATCAGGTCATTCATGATTTCGCACTTCAAAAAGCCCGGCGTAAATACATGTAAATAATATCAATTGTGAAACCGATGGGAAAAAATCAAAATTAATAGATGATGTTATAATAAAAAAATAAAAATAAAAATAAAATAAAACTGAATAAATGATGTTACGTACAGTAGTAATAATATTCTTCATGAATCTGAACTTATTTATCTTAACTAACCTGAAATCTATTATATACTGGAATATAACATACACATCTCACATACGTTAACGGAACTATACTTAAGGTGAGTAAAAGAAGATCAAAAAAGGGCGGCAATTCTGCATCTACCTAGGGCGGCGAATTGTCTCAATCCGGCACTGTGTACGATAGATGAAACGCTGCACGCAAGTCACAACGGCTTTGTAGGAAATGAAGAGAAACGGGTTTACTTTCTTAATAAAAAGGAAGAACTTAATTAAGGGGGTATTCTACTCTAGAATGTTGAACAAATCGATTTTTTTTTATATTTTTAAAGATCAGACCTTCAAAAATATATCCTCCAAAGGAATTTTTAAAATTCCAAAATTTTACAGAGTCATAGCTATTTTAGTGGCACAGCGAGTAAACCGGACATGCCACAGTGAATCGAACAATAGGCGGTAGACGTTCTCTGACTACCTGAGGGTGAATTATCCTACAGAAAGTCTATTATACACACGTGTGCAGTGCAGCTCAGTTTGCTCTGAGCTATCGTAGAGTACGTACTCTGTGTGTGTGCAGTTCAAAAATAAAAAATTGTGAGTGGTGATGTAAGTGCAGACTGCCTACAACTTTGTTGAAATCTTTAAACGCGTTTTTCTAGAAACTATAATACTTTTTCCAACACGGCTGACATGATTTCTCAAGTTCTAATGAACCGATTTACTTGAAATTTGGCGTGGAACTTCTTTATACATATATCCCTCTATCGTTCGAACTATAATTATGTAAAAATATTGTTATTTACTATTTTTTTAAAATTAAAACTTTGGAAAAAAGGGGCAAACAATCAATTTTTTTTCAAACAGCCGCCATTTTGTGATTTTTTTTTTTTTTTTATTTTCCTAGTTCAGACGATAAAGACATTCTTACTGATTAAGAATCTTTTTTTCTGTTTTTTTAAGATCACCAGAATGGTTGGAATCATGTCAACCAGGACGCACCCTTATTTTGCCCCCCCCTTCCCACTTTACCAGCCTGTAATTTTTTCAATTTTCAATTTTATTCTTAAATATTTTTTTTGTATTGTTAACATGTTAATAAATACCTAATAAAAAATATTAGTTTATTTTTATCGAATTTTAAAAAACACCTGAAATGTGTACCTCTAGACTAGAATATCCCCTTAACAAAATTAAGCAACCGCGTAGAGCTTAACATAAATTCCGCGGTTTTAAGGTGCTTTGGCAGACAAATTTATATAGCGACTGGACATCTAGTAGGTTAAGTTTGTTTATGGTATAATACCGTGATCAGTTTTATTTTTTAATATAAATTAGACTTTTATAAGTATTTATGAATGTTCAATCTTAACTTATTTCTTCTATATAGGTATTTCAGCTTTTTTTTTCATACCTACTTTGTAAGGTATTTAGGTACATACCTACCTACGTTTTCATTGTGGTTGATCGGTTTTTCTGTCACTTATTATTTAGTAAATTTTTTTTTATTTTCTTTCATTAAGGGCTGCCAGCGACCTCAAAAAAGATAGTTGGCATACCTCATTAGATAGACATCCACGTTTAGATAAAACATATTATTTTTCTCTTTTCAGTTATTCTTATTTCATTTGTGTTTTGTAGTCGGTTTAATTTTTTTTAAATAACTATTTTATTTCCTCGTTTTTTTAGGTAGGTAGGTATTTATATGTAGGTACTTACGTTCCGTGTTTTTTTTATTTACATAGGTTTTAGCTATCGTTAAGATTTCTGGTTAATGTTTATCATTCGTTTGCAACGTACGAGTACTTTAGGTAATTAGCTACATTATGAGCAACATTATATTATTATTAAAGCTCCATCATTCTCCAGATTGAAGCATGAAGCAACGAGCCCACTTTTAATTCTATTAGAAGTAGTATATTCAAGTTATTTACAAATGCTAAATCAGCCACATACCAAATTTCAGTTTTTTTGGACTTCAGGAAATACCCTAGATTTTTCGAGTATCATGAGTCAGTAAGTGGCGAAATGGGCGAATTTTAGGTATTATTAAAATCTAAAGTATAAAAGCAAGACAAAGTGTGTGTGTTTCATTAGTCTGCTAACTACATCTCATTCTGAGAATTTGGACTTAATGGTTTTATCCAGACCGTAGCTATGGGGGTTCGAATATACGACGAAACGTTTCGAGAAAAGGTAGGTAATGACCGGCTTGCTTTGGCTTTACTCGGCTCTACCGTGCCCCCAAATGAATAATTGTTTTGTGGATTATTTCTTTATTTTTATTTGTTTATAATATTTACTTAATTGGTGACTTTAATATAATGACGAAGCATTCAATGGTTGGACAACTTATAAAGCAAGTACACTTTTCAAATAATAATACGAATTTGATAACTTAAAAGGACTATTCATATTTATACGGTACATATGTCACAGTTGTGCATCTGGACATGCATAGACAGTGTTGTTGAGGTTCAGTTAAATGAAACGATTTATATATATATTTTGCATAATAATTAAATATTATATAGAGGTACTAGCAGACCCGTCGGGTTGCTCGGGCATTTCTACATTTGTAAATTTAAACTGTTGCAAAATGAATAAAATTGTTGATAGAAGCGCAGTCTAGTTTTAGAGAGAGACACACGTTTGAGACTGCCCTTCATTGGTCGATTTTTAAATGGAAAAAGGAGACTGATACTGTAATGTTGTTGAAACCTGTCTTCTTTAATTTAAGCGCGCGATTGATCCGAATATAAATCCCGGAGTACTCCACCTTCATTTGATCTGATTTTTGCATTACCATATCTGCAGTCAGGGGACTTCCATATAAGTTTCTCAGAGAGTGTCAAAAAAATGAGAGTTTTTAAGCTCATAAAAAGGTCCGCTTGACCTCTTCTGGAATATATTCAATCTAATGGAATTTTCTCTTTCCATGTAAAATTGACGTATAATCCTTTTCATTCATCAATTCATCCTTTTGCATCCTTTGGAAGATATTTAACTCTCGATGCACCAGTTCAATGAAATATTTTCATTCTGTTTGTTTTTCAATTTTACATTGTCGAAAAAAGCTTCTGCGTATCCGTTTGGCCTCCTCTGGAATATATTTAATAGCAAACCTGTCCCTTGCAGGATTTTTCATATTTGTAATTTAAAACTGTTGTAGACCTAAAGAAACTATTACATGCGCGAAGGTTTTTCATTTTTCCCGCGGGAACCCAAAACAATCTTGGGATAAAATGTAGCCTGCATCATGAACGATAAAATGCTGTACCTTCCAGTAAAGGCCTCATCGAAATCGATTTAACCGTTCTCGAGATTAGCCCCGATACATAGACAAAATTTGTTGACATGTTTGTGTAGATTTTGGTATAGTGTAAGTAAAGATATGAGCTTCGAAAAAGGCAGTTATTTCAAAACCACAGACCCTAAGAACCATTATATTCAATTACACGGATTTCCGTTCCAGTTGAGTCCCCATACTTGATCCGCCATCTTGAATTACCAATTACACAGCCACACAAAAAAAGAAAAGTGGGGATTACTTTTGATGCCATATGTCATATCCGTAGTAATTTGGCCGGCGGATCACGAATCCGCGACCAGAATTGAGCCGTGACGTCCAGATTTTTTTCTAACCTCCAAAAAGTGGGTTAAAAATAGAGAAAATCGTGGAGTAAAATTCGGAAAAAATTTATTTTTAACATTTAAACCTATATTCATATGAATTGAGACCTGCTGAGCACGAATTCGTCACCAGAATTGAGCCATCACGTTCTGATTTTTTTCTAAAAATTAATAAAAAAAAAATTAAGAAAAAAATAAGAACGTGATGGCTCAATTCTGGTGACGGATTCGTGCTCAGCAGGTCTCAATTTATATGAATATAGGTTTAAATGTTAAAAATAAAATTTTTCCGAATTTTACGAGTGTGTTTTCCACGATTTTCTCTGTTTTTAACGCATTTTTTGAGGTTAGAAAAAAATCTGGACGTCACGGCTCAATTCTGGTCGCAGATTCGTGCTCAGCAGGCCAAAATACTACGGATATGACGTATGGCATCAAAAGTAATCCCCACTTTTCTTTTTTTGTGTGGCTGTGTTATCGATGGCAGAATTAAGATCAGCGACGCCAAAAACCTCGTATATGTATTCATTAAGACGGAAATCCTTTCATTAGCCGATTGTTCTAGGGTCACTTTATATGCAGAAAGCCCCCCTTAAGTACTAATATCGCTATTAACAAATAGGGGTTGGTGGTAGAAGGGTGAACATATAGGGTTTTATGTATTTGTTAATGCTGAATCATAAAAAAATTAAAACAAAAAATTTTGTCCAAAAAATAAAAAAATATGTTTTAAGGGTGGTCCCTTATCACTTAGGGGTATGAAAAATAGTTTACGTCCTATTCTCAGACCTACTGAATCCACACACAAAATTTCATATGAATCGGTCGAGCCGTTTCGGAGTTTTGTTACAAACACTGTGACACAAGAATTTTATATATTAGAGAAAATTTGATAGCAGATAATATGTTAGCTCTTCCATTGACTCATTTAATAATAATTTAGCCCCGAGGAAATGTCATACACGAAACGTTGACAAAATGTTAGTAAATTGTGTTTTTAATAGTCTTTCACCAGCTACTATATCGCATTTCTAATTAATTGAAGGATACGACAATAACGTAGCTTTTTTACAGTGAAAGAGTCACGAGACCTAGTTACATTTTATACGTGAAACTTTTTTTGCGCCTCTCCTCCGCCATTCTCACTATCACAAAAATAACCCCAACAAGTTATAATCCCGAAAGCTTTTTTCCTGAATGCACTTTTCCCGAATAGACTGAAATTTACCTTTTACAAAATGTCGAGATTATTGCTTGTCGGAAAAATGGTGTCAGGTAAATAGTCTGTCGGGAAATTGCATTCAACCATCCATTCAACCGCATTCGTGAGTTTTTGAGACAACTTCAAAGTCATACAAAATCGTAAACATACTCGCCACTGCTTAATTATTATTGGAAGTAAATTTATTGTTAATTATATATTGTTGAGGAAGCAGGCATAAGTCGGCACGAGCGCATGGGACCAGGCGAATAAGCACCGCCGTCGTCAGCAACATTTTAAAGGGAACACTTTTAGTAGCCAAATTATCTGGCAGTAAGGGCTATTTAAATGTTCATTTATTTACTTAAGTCAATAATAATTAAAATTAAGAAGCTAAGCAAACAAATTCGAATAGGTATTTGTCTTTGATATTTTTTTGTTATAATAGCTTTGGCTTGTTTGCTGACGAAATTAACTGTCATAAGGAGACGAAGACTTAAATTCGGCCCTTTATACTACTGCTTGAGGAGTGCCCGATTTTGGATGGAAACGTTTATATTTCTCGGTGCCAACATGCACTTATATTCATATTCTTACTCATATATGAAAGATTATAATTAGAAATCTTATATCTGCACAGTTTTCGAGTAAGTAATATGTGATTAAGTGTACTGATATAATTTTAGGTGAAATAAAAGTAACGCAACAAAAAGGTTCAAATAAATATTAAGCAACATGGAGAGAGATAAAACTTTAGGAATAAAATAATAATAGTAAAAATAAATAATAATAACACATGAAAGCAAAGAAAGAGAAGTGAAAAAAATCCAATGTGTCCGCCAATCCAAATTATGATACCTAAGTGTTTTCTGACTAATTTCCCAAAAACGCTACTGGATACCAGTCGCTGAAGCCAAACAGGCAAACAATTCCATTTCCGGAGTACTTGGACAAAGTAGGAACGCTCGCCGTATTGAGAATAGAAGCGCTGGAGTTTTCATACAAGTAAGCCGGCTGTTTGTGACAAACCAGCGGGAAATAAGTCAAGCGCTTCCAAAAGAAGCGGAGAAAATGCGCTTCCAACTCATAGCTGTTGGACGCACATTCGTACTCTCGTATATTGTCTAGTTTGAATCGCGCAAAAGGGGCTGTCTGATGACTCAGATGTTGGGGACACAGAGCGTTTCTTGCATTTTCTGGATAGTCTTTTGCTTGCGTTTGAAACGTGCGGTGCTTGGAGTGAAAAGTGCAATTTGTTATATGTTATTTATCCAGGGTATTTAAGCAGGGTGATGTGGTAATTGCGTGGGATAGAAGTATGAAGCGCTCATCGATGCACACATGTAAGTGGCATTAATTGCGCTTCTGAAATGGCAGAGGTGAAGTGCTCCTAAAATAGCACAGCTGAAGCGTTTCCAACATAACAGAGTTGAAGCGCTTCTTTCCAATGACATGTCTGTGTAAAAAGGAAATTAATGAGGATACACGTAAGAAGCGCTCTGTGCTTCCGATGATGCGTTCTAGAAGCCTTTTAAAAGCGCTTCCACTTCCCGCTGGGTTGCTAACAGGGAAAAGCGTTTCAAATATTTGTTCGGCATGGGACGCATGCTTAGTTTTTCTGGCAGTAAGCAGTGGGTATTATTCGCTTTAAACCAAGTAGCCATTGATATTGCCAGTAAATGCCTTTAAGGCTTTGTGCAATATTTTGAAGTTTCATTAAAGCAATAATTTGCACAAGTTGCCTCCCAGGAATTTTCCCACTGTTGCCATCCCTTCAATTCCGCCCTGCATTTAAGGATTACCATTTATATTTAAAAAAGGATAACAGTGTGATTTGTAAGCCAGTTTAGTATTTGGCTTTCGCTGTGAACTTGGGAAGTTGTGACAGGTTCTTATCTTCGATAAAAGCTATATCAAGTTTTTCATAGAAATTAAACGAAAGCTTTGCAGTAAAGTCCATAAACATTATCCACTTTTCACTAGTAAATATTTCCATGTTTGTAGAAATTTTGACTAATTTCCCAATAGGAAAATGGATCTTCTAAAATTAATCCTAAAGTACTCCTCAGGGAGGTTAAGAGACCTCGCTTTTGGCTCTAATAGCGCCAATAGAGACTAATTTTGCTATCGGAAATTCGAAGGCTATCTCCTTTTAAAACGCGTGTAATCGAACTGGTGCAAGTGGCGATGCAAGAGCATGAATAGCACTTCGTAAAGGGCGTCTTAAAAGGTTAGGTGTTAGCAGAATTTGAAACAATAGATTTTTGGTATTTTCATAAAACACAACATTTAAAAAATATTCCTGAAAAATTTCTGTTAACCCGATGAACATTGGAGGGGATATTTTATGTGCACACCACATACTACCATATGTTCTTGTATCGTCCATATTACAGGGGTTAAGAGCACCTTAATAAAAAATTTCAAAATTTGTTTTTTCGCTTATATGATTGTCCATTATGATTGAAAATATCTCTTGAAAATCTGAAGGCGAAATTTGAAGTATTTTTGTAACTTTCTGACATTTATTCGTCCTTCGGAGCGCTCCAGCACAGAAATAAGGTAAAAAAGACAAAACGGCGGTTATCAGAAATACACGCTGATCTTTGACTCATTTTTGCCTGACTGTCCAAGAAGGAAGGTTATGTTTTCGGATGTATGTCTCTATGTATGTGCAGCAAAATGTGACCCCAGCCAAAGTTCGTTAAGTTAACTCCGATGGTTGGCACCACTGAATCTCGGTCGCCGTCCATGACACCTTTGATCTGTATCTGCCTGTAATGCCATCACTACTTATAAAGCTGTCTTGCCAAATAGAAGTGTTCTTGTTCTCCCTGCTTTAAATCTAATTTTACACAATTTTACATATATGTATATGCATGTGTGTATGTATGTACAATTGCTGAAGCTCACAGCTTGTGAAGCGTTGCAAATCCTCCAAATATAAAAATTATTTACCAGACGTTCTGTATATCTGAGTAATTTTTCCAGGTTATTTTGAGCTACCAATTTTATTTAATAACGATAATCAGTTTACCACTTAGCAGTTATTATTTCCGCTTTCAACCGTTCTCACCGTCCCTCCCACAGTGGGGCAGAATCCCGATTTTGTGGCCAAAAATCCCAAATTACCTATATGGGGGTTTTCGAGGTCGCTGATTACGAATCTGAAATCAGATTTTCAAATTCAAAATGGCGGCTCCAATATGGCGGACAAAAAATTCGAATTTCTATTAATTTGACTGAAACTGGTTACTCGGGGGTTTTCGAGGTCGCTGATTACGAATCTGAAGTCAGATTTTCAAAATTCAAAATGGCGGATCCCATATGGCGGACTATGTTTCATACGTTGAAAATATGAAGTGAAATCTCATGTAATTTGGTTTTCGAGGTTATTGCTTCGATTACGTGGAGTTAAATTAGAGCAAAAACATCGTAAAAGTATTGTAAAATTGATATGATAAATTCATTAGTGTAAATATAAACTTTCCACGAAAATTCTGCTCTTGAAACTTTAAACGCATTTTTCTCGAAACATCATTTTCTAAAACTCTCATGGGCCTAAACAAAAAACTATTCAACCGACTGCTTTGAAATTTATGTATGTTCTTCTACTCATTAATAGTTATCGTCCGTACGAAAATTGCTTATTTTCGAAAATATGTTCTTATTTTTTTTTAACGATTTGAAACAAAAAAAAAAAAAAGATTTTCGTAAATTTGTTTTCTACAGTCCGCCATATTTTTTTTTCAATGAAATTGATTAATTTTGGTAGGGACGATAGCGACAGACCTACTGAACAATATTCCATTCGATTTTTTTTCGATTCCCTAAAAGGAGGTAAAATGTATGCGTTCACATGAGAATACCCCCTTAATGTCGCGCCACGCATTTTTCCATAAAAATTAGTCTCACTACTCAACGGGCACTCAAAAGCAGCCAGTTTTTTTAACATGTTATATTTAACACTATATACAGTTCACATACACTATCAGTTCCTTGTCGAAACTAGATCGAGACTCGCGAAGACAATTTTAAAACTCTATTTGAAAATCGATTTTATATAAATATAAAAAAAAATATATTATATACTTGTCGCGAGATTTAAATATTACAAACATAAAGTGAGCAAAAATTGTGCATAACCATATATTCTACATACCTTCAGAAAATGATTCCATTTTGCCGAATTCCAATTGAACTAGTTTCCTCAATTTCACAGGACTTCAAAAAGGCAAGAATTTTTCTACGCGTGCACTTGTTTCGTGTGTACCGAACGAAGGCTGACTGTCCACTGATGTCCAGGCGACCCTAGATCTGAATTATGTTCTAGGACTATCCCTAAACAAGATCTGAATGTATATAGACGAATATACACAACTAAAAAATTTGATTTTTGGCCAGCTTTTTGGGATTCTGCCCCACTGTGCGTCCCGATTAAGTGGTCCGCACTTCTTCACTAGGATACCGTTATCCCTTGCACGCGCACTGGTTACACGATTATGGTTTATTCCCGTAAAAAGTCCCACTATCCCACTTTATGTGACATCAGGAACTGTGGGAAATACATAGTTCAGGATAGATAAATAAGTTGTTATTTTGTGTACCATGTCTGGAATAGCTATACATTGAACAGAACAATTTGTCCTGCTCGTTAAAGAGAACAAGCCGATCAAATAGTGTGTCTGTGAAAACCCAGAAGACGTTAAATTAAATTTCCCAACAGGATTTTGACAGTTTTCATAAAAGTATCAGCTAATATATGTATGTAAAAAAATTTTTATTCGTAATGAAGTAAATTGTGGGAAGTCATTACTTTGAATGAATTAATTTCGTCTGCGGAAAAAATTTAATATTTATGACTTTTATGACCAAAGACCTTTACTATTTCTGTGGTAAACGGTTCAACACACGGATAATTCCCTTAATTGAGCTTGTTATGAAGTATAACAAGGGACACACAAAAATACAGCTATAAACTCCTAGTTGAGATTGAACTGTTTTAATTTTAATTGACGGGTAAACAGTTACAGTAAAATCCACGGGTGATTAGGGTAAAAGCGGACAATATGATCTAATCGCAACCGCGAGGGTAAGTATAGTATTATTCAAAAAATCAACACTAACTGGTAAAAATCAAATCGCGGTAAGGTCAACTTAAAATATCGGCACAGGACTATCGGCAGAACTACGTGTATCTGCATAGTGGCTTAGTTTATCAGCTCGGTCAACGGGAGGATCCAGGCAGCTTAGCGATCTCGACTCGAGTAACTCTAAAGCGCGCAAAGAGATCTGGCCCGACTGGTTTGTCAGGTAGCGGTAAATATTTCGTGTAACTGCAAGTGCAAGTGCTCTGAAAATACAATTTAGGAGGACAACGAATTTGTGAGGATTTACTCAAATGGGAAATATTTTCCTTTGCGCCATTGAGGAAAAGATGGCATCTCTCCAGTGATGCTACAAAAAGCTGTGCTTTTAATCCTACGTCCTCTTCTCAGATTATTCAGAACTAACTTTGCCTTCCATTAGCCGAGGCAGTCTTCATACCTAAACCTGGCAGAGTATGCTATATGGTAGCGAACTCATTTAGCCCCATTCTCCTTACTGGCTTTCTTACTCAAAATGTTGGATGTATTCATCAGATCGACACATCTGGCGGAGGTCTTCTTGCATGAAGCACAACATGCACACCGAAAAGGAAGATGCACAGAGTCCGCCCTACATCACACCGTTGCTTTTATTGAAAAGGCGCTCCATGACAAAGACTTCACCATAGGAATGTTTTTAGACATTTCGACCAAAATTGTAAACCAAGAATTCACGAGAAAAGCAGGTAGAGGATGCCCTCAAAGGGGCACAATTTCTTCTTTGCTGTGGTACATGGTGGTAAATGACCTCGTTAATTTACTCAACC
Organism: Neoitamus cyanurus; assembly: GCA_947538895.1. Classification (NCBI taxonomy): domain Eukaryota; kingdom Metazoa; phylum Arthropoda; class Insecta; order Diptera; family Asilidae; genus Neoitamus; species Neoitamus cyanurus. The sequence continues at coordinate 9,826,472 of OX384547.1, forward strand.
GCAAAGTGCACTACTCTGTAGCGTAAGCGGATGATATAGTGATCCTAATCAGGGGAAAATTCCTAAGCACACTTTGTAAGTGTTGGAGCTTTCCATAGTGGAAAAATGGTGCAGTGATAGATGTCTTTCAGTGAACGCTGACGAGACATCAGCGCTTGTTTTCACTAACAAGAGGAAACTTGTTGGATCACAATCCCTTCGAATTTTCAACAAGGAAATAAAATGTACAGTGGTAAATATCCAAGAGTCACCCTATAATAATATAATAATAAGCTAAACTGGATATTACATCTGGAAGCTAAAATTCTAAAAGTACTGATGATTAACGGTATAGATCCGCTATGAAGGTGTCACGAATTGTTGATTCTAAGATGTGCTCCAGGTTCCTGATTTCCAAAATTGCTAATAAATCCACTCTGTCTTGAGCTCTAAGCAGAACTTCGTTTGCAGAAAGACATCCACCGAGAAATGTTGCAATCACTCACAATAAATTCACGTGTTATGTATTATTGCAATATTACTTTCACTTTGGATTAAATGCGATTGCAATCCGGTTCGAAGGACCATTTGTTGAAATCTCAACTGATTTTTGAGACTTATTATTGCGAAGTAGAACGAAATTTACAAAGGAATAAATGCAGAGGTTATGATGCGAAGTGACTTTATTTGATTGCTGATACGGTCCACTGTGAAGTACAAGTTATTGCTATTACTCCAACAGGCAAAGGCCGTAACAACTGATGACATATTCTAATACAAATACTATTGAGATATGATATATGCGTGAATAAAGCGACTAAACGAGGCAGTAATAATATATAAGGCAAGGCGGTGTATATTTACAAGCTAGCAGAAAGCAGTGGCGTGCAATTTTTTATAAAAATAAATGCAAAATTTTAAATGAATAATTCTAAATTAATTTATCAGGCTCACTTCAGTACCACTCCAGTACCGAGCTGCCCAAATAAATATTTAAAAAACTATCTTCTCAATTAAGGGCTCCTCCGCGAGTATGTTCACGTATATCGGCTCTTAGTAGGCCCACTAGGTGCGCAGACGGAAAAAACCCGCCCCTGCTGGCTTATATTTCGAGATTTTGCTATAGGGCTCACTCCAGTACCACTCCAGTACCGAGCTGCCCAAATAAATATTTAAAAAATTATCTTCTCAATTAAGGGCTCCTCCGCGAGTATGTTCACGTATATCGGCTCTTAGTGCGCAGACGCAAAAAACCCGCCCCTGCTGGCTTATATAATAAGATAATTTTTTCAATATTTATTTGGGCAGCTCGGTACTGGAGTGGTACTGGAGTGAGCCCTATAGCAAAATCTCGAAATATAAGCCAGCCGATATACGTGAACATACTCGCGGAGGAGCCCTTAATTGAGAAGATAATTTTTTAAATATTTATTTGGGCAGCTCGGTACTGGAGTGAGCCCTATAGCAAAATCTCGAAATATAAGCCAGCAGGGGCGGGTTTTTTGCGTCTGCGCACCTAGTGGGCCTACTAAGAGCCGATATACGTGAACATACTCGCGGAGGAGCACTTAATTGAGAAGATAATTTTTTAAATATTTATTTGGGCAGCTCGGTACTGGAGTGGTACTGGAGTGAGCCCTATAGCAAAATCTCGAAATATAAGCCAGCAGGGGCGGGTTTTTTGCGTCTGCGCACCTAGTGGGCCTACTAAGAGCCGATATACGTGAACATACTCGCGGAGGAGCCCTCAATTGAGAAGATAATTTTTTGAATATTTATTTGGGCAGCTCGGTACTGGAGTGGTACTGGAGTGAGCCATATAACAAAATTTCGAAATATAAGTCAGCAGGTGCGGGTTTTTTGCGTCTGCGCACCTAGTGGGCCTACTAAGAGCTGATATACGTGAACATACTCGCGGAGGAGCCCTTAATTGAGAAGATAAGTTTTTAAATATTTATTTGGGCAGCTCGGTACTGGAGTGGTACTGGAGTGAGCCCTATAGCAAAATCTCGAAACATAAGCCAGCAGGGGCGGGTTTTTTGCGTCTGCGCACCTAGTGGGCCTACTAAAAGCCGATATACGTGAACATAGTCGCGGAGGAGCCCTTAATTGAGGAGATAATTTTTAAAATATTTATTTGGGCAGCTCGGTACTGGAGTGAGCCCTATAGCAAAATCTCGAAATATAAGCCAGCAGGGGCGGGTTTCTTGTGTCTGCGCACCTAGTGGGCCTACTAAGAGCCGATATACGTGAACATACTCGCGGAGGAGCCCTTCATTGAGAAGATAATTTTTTGAATATTTATTTGGGCAGCTCGGTACTGGAGTGAGCCATATAACAAAATTTCGAAATATAAGTCAGCAGGTGCGGGTTTTTTGCGTCTGCGCACCTAGTGGGCCTACTAAGAGCTGATATACGTGAACATACTCGCGGAGGAGCCCTTAATTGAGAAGATAATTTTCTAAATATTTATTTGGGCAGCTCGGTACTGGAGTGGTACTGGAGTGAGCCCTATAGCAAAATCTCGAAATATAAGTTTATAAGATTAAACAGGAATAAAAGATCGAAGCTGTTCTATCACAAACACGTAAGCTGTCCGAGTTTTTTAATGTTCAAAGTGGTTCTGTTGAATCTACAGAAGGGCTGAAAATACAGAAATTATACCAGTTACCGATGGAGCTACATCTATAAATGATACTGTATTTCAAGAGACAGCAATTCGTGCTAAAACCACATTGGGTTCTACGTAGACAAATAAAAATTAAAAGCACAGGAAGTCTTCTCGATCTAGAGTTGTCATCTTCAAATCAAAAAGCAGTCGAAAACATATTATTACATGATTCTAATGCCACTGCATTTTCAAGCCAAAAACAAAACGAAAGTAAAATATACTCCAACGATATTGGTGAATGGCCGAGTAACATTGATAGAGATTATTGGATTGCAAAAGCAAGCAGCAAAGTGCAACATATGAATAGTACCTAATTTTAAATTTATTAAATCTGATGTTGCTAGTATTATTGACAGCAAGAAGTACGAGGCTCTGGAACTGCAATTTTACAAGCGCTTGTTAAATAATACTTTAGAATCTTGTTTCCCAAACGTAGAAATTACCTTTCGCATTTATTTGTCTGTCATGATCACCAACTGCAGTGTGAACGTTCTTTCTCAACATTAAAACGTGTTAAAAATGAGTTAAGGAACACGATGAGCCAAGAACGTCTAAATCACCTCACTTTGATGAATATTGAATACGATTTTTTCAGAGAAGTCGATATGAATAGTATTATTTCTAAATTTGCCCAAATTAAATCCAGAAAAATTTGGGCTTATGTAGGAAATAGCTGTGTTCGTCCTACTGCTATCAAGTTTTACAGGTGGCTTCCTTTAGGCCTCAAACTAAGGCATGTCAATTATTTAGGGCGGCTCGGCCCTAGTTTGCGAAATATTCAACTTTTAATTTTGGCGAAACGTTAAAATTAAAAGTTGAATATTTCGAACAAATCTTGCACTTTGACTAGAATTGCAGGTAGCCACCTGCAATTGCACTCCCTATTACCCACTTTTTCGTACTTCACTGCACTCTAAACCCTGAAAAAAATTAATATTAATAAAATATTAGGTCCGCAACTAAGTTCCCGCTGTTTTTCAATAGATGGCTCCAGTAGTAAGAGTTGGTCGATTATAGCATTACTAAAACGTCATGAACCAAGCTTAGACATATGGTAAGCAAGCCGCTTTGATACATTTGTGATTTTGTTTTTGGAACATATACTTTTGGTTGTGTGAAAATGTCTGATTATGTGCCAAATAATCGTCATTTGCGGGAAAGTGTTGCTTTTCGTTTTTCATTCGAAGAAAACGGCGGCTCAAGCGCATCGAGAACTCCAAAAAGTTTACGGAGATGCTGCTCTAAGTGAAACAACGTGCCGTGATTGGTTCCGTCGCTTCAAAGACGGTGATTTTGATGTTGACGACCGTTCGCGTGAAGGAAGGCCGAAAATCTTCGAAAACGTTGAAAAGACGTTGAAACCGAACGAAACGATCACTGGGGAACGGTATCGAACTCAATTGATGCGATTGAGCCGAGCACTGCGCGAAAAGCGGCCACAATACGATCAGGGCACGAAAAAGTGATTTTACAGCACGACAACGATCGGCCTCACGTTGCCAAACCCGTCAAAACCTACTTAGAAACACTCAAATGGGAAGTCCTACCCCACCCGCTATATTCCCCAGATATTGCGCCGTCCGATTATCACTTATTCCGTTCGATGGCACATGCTCTGACTAATCAGGAGTTCCGTTCATATGACGACATCGTAAATTGGCTTGATTCATGGATAACCTCAAAAGACGAACACTTCTACCGTGACGGTATTCGAGCTCTACCAGAAAGATGGGAAAAGGTTGTCGCTAGCGATGGGCAGTACTTTGAATAACTCATTTGTAACCATTTTTTCATAATAAAGTTTTATATTCATAAAAAAAAACAGCGAGAACTTAGTTGCGGACCTAATATTAAATCGAAAACTCTTACCTGTCAAGTAAGTGTCCATTGTTTTTATTTGGCTTCAATGTTCTTTTCTTACATTACAGGTGGCTCCCCTGCAATTTGCAGATGGCTCCCTCTGGAATTTCGCTAGTCCCTTTTAGATTTGTTAAGAAACATTTTTTATTCAAAAATTTCATTATTATTGTTAAATATTTGCAAAATACATATTATATAATATTATTTACCTTTAACAAAATATCAATCAAAACTTGCGTTCTTTTGAAAAATATTTTGCAAATATTTAACAATAATAATGAAATTTTTGAATAAAAATGTTTCTTAACAAATCTAAAAGGGACTAGCGTAATTCCAGAGCGAGCCATCGGCAAATTGCAGGGGTGCCACCTGTAATGTAAGAAAAGAACATTGAAGCCAAATAAAAACAATGGACACTTACTTGACAGGTAAGTGTTTTCGATTTAATATTTTATTAAAATTAATTTTTTTTCAGGGTTTAGAGTGCAGTGAAGTGCGAAAAAGTGGGTAATAGGGAGTGCAATTGCAGGTGGCTACCTGCAATTCTAGTCAAAGTGCAAGATTTGTTCGAAATATTCAAGTTGAATATTTCGCAAACTAGGGCGAAGCCGCCCTAAATAATTGACATGACTTAGTTTGAGGCCTAAAGGAAGCCACCTGCAAAACTTGATAGCAGTAGGACGAACACAGCTATTCCCTATATGTTCCAAAATTTGTTTTTAACAGCTTTGTTTTATTTAACACAGTAAACTTGATAACCTGAAGCAAACCAAGGGCCGGCCCCTTGATAGAATTTGCTACAGGCTCCGCGCTTGCTTAATCCGGCACTGAGTATATCAATAAAATATGTGTAGTTTACTTGGATGACATATTAATATTTTCAACAACATTGGAAGCACATTTGAATTCACTTGAAAAAATATTTAATAAATTAGTAAATCATCAGTTAAAAATACAAGCTCATAAGTGCTCATTTATGAAGAAAGAAATCGAATTTTTATGGTATCTTAAACGTCATCGCGGGTGATGGCTCTCTCCCTGCTCCCCGTTTATTTCGCTTTTGGGCTGTGAAGTCGCGCGATTTTGAAAGAGTTTTTTTGATTGATACACGCATGAAGCGTTTCCTAGCGGTTTGGTGATAATTTTTGGTGCGGTCTAAGCGGAAAAAAAACTAGAAAAGTCCGATATTAGGAACTTGTGTGCAGGTGCCGTGCTCGAGTGACCGCTGTCAGGTGAATCGAGCCAGAAGTGCCGAACTTTTGGAGGTCGGAGGCTGTTTTTTGGATCTGTCGATTGGGCAGCGCCCGATTGGGGATCCCGTCAACGAATTTCCGGAATTAGATACAAGTACGGTGATTAGAATCAGATTTACAATTTTCTTGGCAGATTCCTGGATTCTCTGGAAGTTGGCTGTCAGGTCCGTCCCTGAGCCTGAGACATTGAATAGCCGGGACACGAACCAGCCTTGCTGTCAATAATAGCATTTTACAAAATTATCTAGTGAAAATTCATCAATAAACCCCCGAAAAGGATACTAACATAGATGTAATCGAATAGTCTGCTTGTGTCGACTTGCTTTAGATTAAAACTAATTTAGAATTAACATTCAATAGTGTGGCGTGCCGGGGCCTAAGCGGGTGTTGCAACCGGAATGCGAACAATCGGTTCAGAACTTAAATCACCCTCCTTAGTGCGACACTCACCTTTGACTTGGAATTTCGCAATTCCTATTGGATTGCACAACCTCGTTCCACAGTCGGGACACCCGAACCGGTAGACCGTGGGCGCAAACCTTAAGCTGTCAAAGAGCTTCGGTTCCCCACTTTCCCAACAGATGCCGCATAGCGGGGATTCGAGCACTTCCTTAGCAGAGACACCGAACTCCGCCTACCTACGCTCTGTTCCTTCATTTTCAAAACGCCAAAATGAAACGCTGGAAAGCGATTCTCGAAGAATTTAACTATGAGTTACAATATAAACCTGGAAAAAGTAACATCGTCGCGGATGCGCTATCTCGTATAACCCCGGTGAATTCGATGACCGCCACGGAACATAGCGACGAAAGCTCATCACACGAGCTAGTCCCTACAGTAGTAGCCCCCATCAACACATTTAAAAACCAGATCATGCTGTCCATATGAGACGAAGACAGCTACAAATTCGAAATACCGTTTCCCACATTTCACAGACACATTATCGTGAGACCGGAGTTCACGACTGAGTCCTTAACGGAATTACTCAAAAGATACCTCAACCCTAGTGTGCTCAATGGCTTACACACTTCCGAGCCCATAATGGCTCAAATCCAAACGATCTACCCCCTTCATTTTACCTCCTATAAGTCTAGATTTACGCAAACACGCGTAAAAGATGTAACAAACCCAGTAGAACAGGAAGAAGAGATTCTAAAGAGCCCACCGAAATGGCGAGGAGAATAAAACCCAACTGATGCAACGCATCTACTTCCCAAAAATGAAAGCCAAAATCCATAAGTTAATTAGCCAATGTTCAGTTTGCAAACAACACAAATACGACCGCCATCCAATGAAGCCTGAAATACAACCTACCCCTATACCACAATATCCTACACCTAGACATTTATTCGACAGACAAGCGTCTTGTCCTCACCGCTTTAGACAAATTTTCAAAATACGCACAGGTGCGAATCTTAAAATCAAAAAGCGTCGAAGACATAAGAGAACCATTACGACAACTTCTTTTTGCTTTTGGAGTACCCAAAATGGTAGTGTTCGATAACGAAAAGTCCCTCAATTCAACATCCATTTGCTTCCTTCTTCAAGACACTCTAAATATCGAAATTTACAAGACCCTCCTTATGCAAGCACGGTTAACGGTCAGGTAGAGAGATTCCAAATTCAAAATTTACTGTAAGTTAACGAGAGAGCGTAGTAGGAGTCGATTGTAAATTTTAGAGAAGGGTAGGTTTTAAGAGAAATATAAAAAATGAACTTGGCGCAGAAGTCAGTTCACAATCGATATTCATAGCAAGAACATCTAAATAAAAAGTATCAGAAAGTTACAAAGCTTTTTATTTCCAATTTTTATATGGGAAGATTTAGAAGATTTCAGGTAACCCGAGATTCTACAGCCAGTCGTCAATCCAACAAATTGTGAGGAGATATTCCCGTCAACAATTAACTCCAGGACGGAATACCTAGGTACCACAAATTGGTACTACCCCCACAGAGTCAATATTCAATTCAAAAGTAAGCAATAGTGATCCCATGCACCCATTTCTTAGTCATGAAATCTCTCAGGTCAAAATTCATCTAAATAGACTTAAGCCTTAAATTAAGAAAATATCACTAGATTTCATAGGTAAAGCATGGAAGTGGATCGCGGGAAACCCCGACCACGAAGATTTAATCATTCTAATAGATAAAATCAACAATATATTAGAAAATAATAACAAACAAGTTGTAATAAATAGGGAAACTTTAGAACGAGCAAATAAGATAACAAATGTAACGAATCAAATATTAAAACTCATAAAGGACAATAATGAACTAAGAACCGAATTCACTTTAAGCCTGAAATTTCAATTACAAATAAAAAAGAAGAAATAATCAATATCGAATATGCTTTCCATTGGGCCAAGGCAGGCCTCATAAATTCATTTATACTAAGCGACAAAGAACTAAATGTAATTAATAAATCGTTCGAAGACAATAAAATACCTTACATAAATATAGAAGAAGCAATAGAATTTGCGACAGTTAAAATAGCTGCTAGTAATACGTCAATAATCTACATAGTAGGAATACCAATTACAGATAAAAACCAATGTAACATGTTGATAATAAAACCAACAAAAATAAAAGATGTCATTAATAAAATAAATTACGAAAATGTTCTAGTATGTGAAAATACGATTTATGGAATTAAGGAAATTTGTAATAGTTTCAACAATTTAAATATCTGTAATAGAAATAATATAATAAAATTAAGCGAAAAGGACTGCATCCCGAAACTTCTGAGGAGCCAACGACCATCCTGCACCAAAACAACAGGTTTACACATTCCTACAATAGAAGAAGTGACCCCGGACTTCTATTCCTGAATCAGTTCAACGGATCGATCTTAATCAACGAAGATGTTACCAACATTACTGGGACATTCATCATCCGTTTTGTCAACGAGACCATCAGCATTGGCGAGAAAAACTTCACATCGAAAGAATTCCCCGGATACAAACCCCTACCGGCCATCCTGCAGTTGAGTTCTACCCGTAGCACCTACGAGGAGATTCTCACCCTGGAATCTATGAAAGAGCTGAACGTCAACAACACCCAACAAATTAAGCTCCTGAAAACAAAAAATGAGCGTTGGCCATCATAGCCATCATCATCATAGCTGTGAAGGTACATTGTGCCATCAAAACAAGACCAGCTGCATCGCCCATCTCCATCCAGATCCCAGCATCTTCAGCAGAACAACCGCCTGAAAAAGAAGAGACTGCGGAACATCAGAAAATCACCAGTGTCAGCCAAATTCCCTATTTCTGAAGGCCAACGAGGACGTTGACACTTAAGGCGGGAGGAGTTAACGTCAATAAAGTCAAACCACAGTCAAATCAGCAAATTCCCACAACCCAGAGCGTCAGCGCCATTTGACACCCACAATTGCAGCGCACAGGTAACCTACACGTGACACATGCACCGGTCAGCGTAGCAACTCGGCGCATGGGAAACACCTGCTTTGCCTCACCTTTCCGTCTGGATGCAAGACCAGCAGTTTCGCCTAGTACTTAAGCTTAGATTTTAAGTCATTAATTCTCTCTTGTAGTTTATAATTCGTCGAAGGCAGAATCGCTGCCCGAAAATAAAAATTATTTTTTTAAAACAAACTAACAAAATTTAGTTTAATTTATATGTAGGTGGAATCAGGTTACGAAGATCTTAGGCGCCACAAAAAAGCAACGTTGCATTCCCACGGGAATGCAAAGTTCTCAAGTACCTAAGTCACGCGGCCGTAGCATGTGTCGCTAAGAAGCGCACGATTAGCTTAAGGGCGGGGTAACGTATTAAACAATTTTATTTTTCATTTTTTTTTTATTGTTTCATATGATTGTACAACATCTTAAGGTTGTTGTGTCAAAATTTCAAACAAATCGGAGTAAAACTACAAAGATACAGAACTTTGAGCGTTTGTTGCTCCGATACGGTTATGTCTGCCCAGCAAGTGCGTGGCGCGCTGACTTTGTGCTCCTGGGATCCCTAATTTTTTTTTTTATTGTTTCATATGATTGCACAACATCTTAAGACTTTTGTGTCGAAACTTCAAACAAATCGGAGTAAAACTAACTAAGATATAGAACTTTGAGCGTTTGTTACTTTCATGTATACTACTCGATTTTCAGGTATGCAAAACTTTAAAGCGATTTTCTGACGCTTGTCATTTTTAAAACCGGTGAACAGTTTAGAGCAAAATCTACTCGACCGATTGTTTTGAAATTTTGTATACAGCTTCTTTACATAAATGACCAGGTAACGCTGGGAGCTTTTTTTGTTTTTTTCATAATTATAGATTTTACAATAACAAATAGGTTCATTTTTTAGACGAAAATCGGTGTTTTCACTTCTAAGTGTCAGCAAAAATTGAAAAATCGAAAAAAAAAATTTCCTCCCAGGAATACCTTTGGAAAGCGGTTATCTAATGACACATTTTTTTTTTGAATTCAGATGATCCACTCTTCAGTAATATTGTTCACCGACAGACAACTTTTTTTCGAGGCGCCTCCGAAGATTTGCTGCCGTCGGCTTAATTATTTATATTTTGTTTTAAAATATTAAGGAAAATATTGTTCACAGGTTGTACTATAATGCTGCGATCGACTAATTAAATTTGTATTGCCTGTAGCGTCCGGAAAAATTCTTGAAAAAGGGACTTTTTCACGCCGAATTAACTAACGCCCCCCCCCCCCCCCCCCCCCCTTAAGCAATGATTGTTAGTTTTAGTCTGTAGTGAGAAGCCAAATTGTGAAGATCAATTAAATGAAGCAGTTCTCGCCGATTTAATCTTTGTGTTTTAATCATTAAAAAGCGTGTTTTGACCGAATAGTTAACTATAGATATTGCATGAATATCAGAAATGAATTTTTCACAAAATAGCTTTATTAGAGTTAAAGGGTACCCCGCTTAGTGGACAATACACCCTAGCGGACGTGCTAATGGTCGTTCAGCTGTTCTAATTAAAGAAAATATCTTACACTTCCAACAAGAAGAAATCAGAGAGCCTTTCATGCAAGCTACCATAAGTGCAATATAATATATATAACAAGAGATCATTTTTTTAATAACTTCAATAAACTTCGGCTAAGATTTATAATTGGAAGGGATTATAATGTGAAACACACTGCTTGGGGATCTCGACTTATTTTATTACACCAAGTAAGGAAAAGAGCTCTTAGGCGCTATCAAAATGACAGTATGTGAACATCACTCAGCAAGAAACCCACCTACTGGCTCACGGATAATAACAAAGTTCCTGATTTGATCGACTTCTTCAACTGGAAAGGAATAGCTTCAAGTTATATTGAAGTCGAAGAAATGGAAGACCTCACTTCTGATCACACACTAGTGCTAATGACACTGAGCACATCGGTTATCAAACGGAAAAGGAAACAAAATCTCACAAACAAATTTACTAACTTGGATTTGTTCAGGTTCAAATTGAATAAGCTTATTGATTTACAAGTGAGCCTTAAAAATAAAGAGCTTGAGAAGCATTCTAGTGAATTCGTTAACCACATGTACATGCAGAAGGCAGCTAGTGATGCAATACCTGCATCAAAGGAAATACCTTAAGAAGAAGTCAAGTATCCTCTTGAGATTAGAAAATTTATAAAAGAAAGACGAAGAAATTGATAAAGCCAGAAATATTGCTGACAAAAGAGAGTTTAATCGTATAAGTAATAAAGTTAGCCGACTAATGAGAGAATATAAGCAGAGTTGTTTTGATAACTACTTAAGGGAACTGAGCCCTGAAGCTGACAAAGACTACTCGAGATGGAAGGTAACCCGAAGATTTAAGCGACCAATTATTCAAGTGCCACCAATTAAGAATGCACAAGGAGAGTGGGTGAGACGAAACGAAGAAAAAGCTAAGCTCTTTGCACAACAGCTAGCAGCAGTATTTCAAGCACACGATTAACAATCCAACGTTGATGTCATACCGTGCCACCAACCTCTTGTTAATATTAAAAGTGTTACTCCTCTAGACCTGGCACGGGAAATTGATGACAATTTGAATCCCAAGAAGGCTCCTGGAGTTCACGAAATTTCACCGGGTTTATTTAAGGAACTACCACCAAGCGTAATCATTATGCTAACATACTTATTCAATCCATGCTTTCGTCTTAAACATGTGCCTGAATGTTTTAAGATTGTACAAATATTTATGCTAAAGAAACCTAACATGCCAGCTGAACAAGTAACAAGCATTCGAAGAAAAGAAGTTCTGCCCAGCTGTGTTCCTAGATGTTTCACAAGCTTTCGACAGGGTGTAGTATGAGCATGGAAATATGAACTAAGCACGGAACGGCTGTAAGCCAGATTTAGCGTACCACATTTCCTGATGTGTTAGAATAGGCTGTGTTCGTATGGTCGCTCAGTGCAGGCGTAAATATGAAGCCATAATCAGAAGGGTGCATACAATTCAAAATTTTCTGAAGTTCCTGCCTTAATGTCTATGCCCCCCTTAACATCTATTTACACGCTACCATTCACCGCTTGGCCCAGCTTGGCCTGATTCTTATTTAGCTCTCCCTCATAAATGCTGTTGCTGTTCTCCTCTAGGTAGGTCCCATTGAGTGGTCGCTCATGTACAGGGTTCATACACGATATAGCCGTTCCGTGCTTAGTTTGTATTTCTATGAGTATGAGGGCCTGATTTATAAAATTAGTAAATAATTGCCTGGCAATTATTGCCATCTACTCGAGTCATACCTTTCAAGCCGGAAATTCAGAGTTCTACATGAAGAAGCTTGCTCTAGCTTCTATCCAGCCCTAGCAGGAGTACCTTAAGGTAGTGTTTTAGGACCTATTTTGTATCTGCTTTATACCGCTGATATACCAACAACTAATAAAACATTTATTGGAACTTTTGCCGATGATACTATTGTAATGGCATCAAGCGCGTCGCAACCAGAAGCAGTTCAAGACATACAACATGCCCTTAGCAAAATTAGCCAGTGGACAAAGGACTGGAAAATAAAACTCAATGAACTAAAATCAATCCACGTTACGTACTCGTTGCGTACCACTGATGCCAACCTCCACACTTTCCTCAATGGCATGCAAATTCCTCAAGCTGAATCAGCAAAATATCTCGGATTACATCTCGATTCAAAATTGAACTGGAAATATCATGTTAGGAAAACAGCAGAACAAACCGGATTAAAACAACGAGAGATGTATTGGCTAGTAGAGAGATACTCCAAGCTGAACCTATGCTGTAAACACCTAATCTATGAGTCTATAATTAAACCAATCTGGACGTATGGAATCCAACTCTGGCGTTGTGCTAAAAAATATTAATATTATTATATTAATGTAATTAAAAGTCAAAACAAATTTCTGCGTGCAATTACTAGTACTTACCGCTTCGTAAGTAACGAAGAATTACACAGCGACCTGAATATTAAATGGATTAATGAAGTAATCCAGGATTATGCTGTTAACCACGAAAGAAGGTTACTTCAACATACCAACATTGAGGCCATACAGCTATTAGGTATAACCCATGAGCTAAGACGTCTTAAAAGAATTAAGCCATCTGAGTACGATATAATTTTATTTATCCATTTTTTTCTTTTTATTTTTACCCGACTGCCAGGGCTGAGGTAGGCAGAGGATGTCCCCAGGGAGGCGTACTGTCGCCCCTGCTATGGTGCTTTCTAGTAGACTCGCTGTTGGATGAGTTACAGACTCACAACGTACACGCGCAGGCCTATGCCGATGACGTGAGTGCACTGGTTTGTGGCTACTCACTAAAGATAATTTGCCATAAAGTGGAGAGGACTTTGGATAGTATCCAGAACTGGTGCGAAAAGCACGGGTTATCAGTGAACCCTAGTAAAACGACACTCATATTGTTTACTAGGAAAAGAAAACTGAATAACCTTAAACTTCCAACACTAAAGGGTGTTACAATCCAACTCTCCACTGAGGTCAAGTATCTGGGAGTAATCCTAGACAGCAAGCTCACGTGGAGACCACATGTCGAACAAAAATCCGCCCGAGCATTAAATGCCTTCTGGCAATGCAGGCGGGCCTTTGGGAAGACATGGGGTCTGAGACCAGCGGTGGTCTACTGGCTATATACCGCTGTTATTAGACCCATCATAACTTATGCGTCTGTGGTCTGGTGGATCAGAACAGGAAAAACATCTACCTGTACGATCCTAAACAGACTACAGAGAGAGGCATGCATAGGGATCACTGGGGCCTTCAGCTCCACGCCTGGTGCGGCTCTCAACGCAATGCTCAACTTGCGACCATTGGACATCACAATCCAGGAAGAAGCAATGAAGGCAGTCTGTCGTTTAAAGAGACAAGGACTCTGGCACGACAACCACAGAAGCGGCCATGGTGATCTATCACGAAGGCTCCAGGAAAACTGTGACTCGTACAGTATGCCAACGGATGACATGCCACCGGTAACACTGTTCGATAGGGGATATCGCGTTGAAATCCCGAATAGAGAGGACTGGGAAAACCCACACCATCTACTGGAGAGTTTCTCCCATGTCTTCTACACAGACGGCTCGAAAACCTCTACCGGTACGGGCGCTGGATGGTGTTTGAGCAAAGAAATCAAACACTCATATCCTCTCGGAGATTTTGCGTCAGTTTTCCAAGTGGAAATCATCGCTATTCTGAGTGCGACAAACTGGATAATTGATCAGAGATGGCGTGAAAGGAAGATCAGTGTTTGCTGCGACAGCAAAGCTGCGCTCGCAGCACTACGAAATCCAATCACCCGCTCGAAAATTGTCCTGGAATGTAAGAGACGACTGCAGTCGGTAGCTCGCTACAATGAAGTCTCTCTTATATGGGTTCCTAGTCATCAAGGCATCGAGGGTAACGAAAACTCTGATAGCCTAGCAAAGGAAGGCGCGAAAAGCAGCCCCTTTGGACCGGAACCACAGATTGGCGTGAATTCTGCAATAGTGAAAGACTGGATAACTCGACACATGGAGAAAATCCATGCGCAGAGATGGCCCATGTTACAAACCTGCAGACACACCAAACTCTTTATAGGTCGTCCCGATAAGTGCACTGCAGAAACTCTCTTGAAACTAAACAGGAGAGAATGCAGGAATCTTGTAGGGATTGTAACAGGGCATAATACATGTGGCAAACATCTACATACCCTGGGAATCGTCAGTGATCCTACATGCGCGTCGTGCGGGGAGGATGAGGACAGCGTAAAACACTTTCTCTGCGAGTGTCCCGCGTTCTCCCAAGCGCGGTGCGCTGTATTCGGCGCTGACGTATTGAGGATGGGAGAGATCTGTCCTCGACCCCTAGCCGAGGTTCTTCGGTTCATCAGAGCAACGAAGAAGTTCGGTTAGGGTGGGGGCAGAGTACAATGGACTATTTGTCTGAGTGCTCGGGGCTTCGCTCCCCCCCTTTCTTACAATTACATTACCCGACTGCGCCAGAAGGAAGGTTGTGTTTTCCGAGTGTATGTATCTATGTATGCATATATGTATGTATGTATGTATATTTCTTTGTCAGGCTTTGTAGTCGAAACGGCTTGATGGATTTTAACTTAATAGGTGTCGTTAGATTCGTCTTAATTGCGAGAGTGACACTGGATATATCATATAATTATCATAGATTATAAAAATTTGAATGGCCGATTTTTGGCGCCATATTACATGTCTTAAAAAAATTCGGAGGCTACCTACACAGAGTAACAAAAATATGCGTAGCCTCCGACCGCCAATTAGGTATACATTGTCAGTTTATTACAAATATTGACCAGTTAGATCAATTTCAATAGTACTGATTTATATATACACTAGCTTGCCCGGACTCGGCGTTTCCCGGGATACTATTAAATTTGTATTCCTTAATTTTACGCCTCCCTACTGCACAACCGCCTCTCCTATGTGACCCAGCGGGGTGGGGGTGGTCTCATTAAATCATCCATAAATTCGTACACAATACACCCCATACATCACTTTCACCTATTCCCAATACTTTTTTAACTGCAAACTGTAAAGTATTATTAAATTTAGTTTTCCTCATTTTACACCACCTCCTTATTGCACCCCCTCTCCTATATCTCCCAGCGGGGTCGGGGGTGGTCTCATATTTGGAAATTTGAATAAGAGATTCGAAATCAGTGATCCGGAAAATCCTCAAGCGCGGATTTTCAGGGAAATCCCTTGAAGTTTCACTTTTCGGCCGCCATATTGATCCAGCATCGCCATATTGATCCAGCATCTTGATTTCCAAAATTTTGATGGCAGATCCAAAATCAGTGACCCCAAAACCCCAAACCAAAACATAATTTTCTAATTTTCACCCCAAAACAAAATCACGTTTTCACCAATAATTCCCACATTTCACACTTTTCACCAACGTTTCTTTCACCAACACATTCTACACTACCTCCCCTTTCCAACGATACCCATAACATGGCACACGCATTACTAATAGTATAATTATGAATTTTTACAACAAATTTCCTCTTCTTTTTCCTGGACGCGACGGGAACGGAGTCGAACGGGATAAAAAGTCCTATGTCCGTCTCCTGGTTCTAAGCTACCTTCTC
This sequence comes from Neoitamus cyanurus, assembly GCA_947538895.1. Lineage (NCBI taxonomy): Eukaryota > Metazoa > Arthropoda > Insecta > Diptera > Asilidae > Neoitamus > Neoitamus cyanurus. Next base: position 9,842,790 of record OX384547.1, read on the forward strand.
ACCAATTTTCAGCCAAATCGGTTCAGCCGTTCTTGAGTTATAAATAGTGTAACTAACACGACTTTCTTTTATATATATAGATTTAATTATGAATGTGTCTTTTTTACATCTTTTTAGTTCTTTTTACAGTCAGTCGGGTTTTTTGGTTTTTGAAATTCATTTTTTTTTACATTTTGTGGAGCAGAATATTGATTCCTGTAAACTCACACTCGCTTTACTGAATTGTGACAATTGAGTACACCATCATCAGTAGTAATGAATTATCTTATGATAAGATTGTACTAAGCATATCTAATAGAGGATGTTATAAAAAAAAATTTCCTTAAAAGTGCGATATGAAAAAGAGATATACTCTTTGATGGAACTCAAACTCATTTTGCATATAAAAAACAGAAAGTCATGATCAAAATTCGATGGTAGAGATATTTAGTCATGAAATAAAATGTTAAGGATGTTCGTAGTCAGGATGTAGTCAGACCAGCCGTACTTTGTTTTTGAACATTCTTATACCTACAAATTACAGAGTTTAGCGAGCCAGCATATTCAGCAAAGTTGCTAGTGTTGGAAGTATTAGGAGGTGAGTATACAGTGAAAAGGGCTAATTTCTCGTTGCCAGAGTCAAGTTCAATACCAATAAAATCAACGATTTGATTTGGCGAGGATTTTTCAAGTAATTTTGTTTTTAAATCATTACGCACTTAAATAGCAACGCCTCCCCCAACACGACCACACAGATCACTTCTAAATAGATTAAAGCTCGGAATATGTAGATAATATGTTGAATAAAAATATTCATCAAGTCATGTCTCAGATATACAGATGACATGAACCTTGCTTGGTTCCAGCAAAAATATCTCATACCTGATCCACCTTATTGCGCACACTTTTGTGTTTTGAGTACTCCTACCTTGTCCAGTGGTGAGACAAGAGCTATCAGATGCCAGCAAAAGCCCTCCACACCCCAGATTAAACGCTGATTTAGATAGTTCAAGGTAGGAGGTTAAGAGAAAGAAGAAAAAAACAGATAAAATGAAAATATAAATTAGATAGCCTAATCGCAGTTACTATTATAAAATTGTCTACGTCCATAGCATTATCTTTTCACGCACTCCCAAATCACCATCCGTGAACACCAATTGATAACTTTATGCAAAGCTCAAAACCCACAACCATGATGAGAGTCGGGGAAATACAAAAACGTCAATTTCCTTGCATCATAAGGGCATCACATGCTTATCACGACCGCATCATCGTGGTGAAGCGCAGCGCTACACAGACGATGCTGATGCCTTGTTTAGTAGTTTTTGAACGTAATTAAACAGACCTTGTTTGTACCAGTTTCCGTGTCATTTCGGATAGGGGCACAACTCTATAGCACTATACTAATAAATTCTCCATTATTTCTGTGGGTCCTATCACTAGTAAAATAACGATGCATCATCGACAATCATTATGCACTCGTTGCTCTGCTTTGGAGCCTCAGATGAGTTTCTGATGTTTAATTGATTTTTGACTTACCATATGATGCACGGTCAATACGTTTTTGATCTTTTGGCGATGCTGATGCGGCACCATGTGCGCATCGACATGTTTTTGGATTTACCCTCATGTCGCCTTAACCGCACATACATATACTAGTCCATGTCAAGTCAAAGCTGAGCCTAAGTCTTTGCTCCACTTGAGCCTACGCAATACGCTCTGATTCCATCGAGCGAGGCTCTCATGACCCGGCTGTCAGAGATGGGCGCAGAGGATACTTCTTTATGGGGAACTGCTCCCTATTGCATGAACTAACGGAGTGGTTCGGTGGAGCCTTGGAAATGCTCCTCGCTTCATCAACTTCACTGTTCGCCCGAAAGGCGATTGAATAAGTTGACAGCGCATGCCCGATGAGATCCGATACATGTTTCAGAATGGTATGAGGCTTCTTATAGGTGGTACACAAGTAATGATAGCATCAGTCATCCTATCTCTTCAACGTTTATCCTCCAACTTACTCCTCATCTCCGCAAGTTCGTCATAGCGACATTTTGGTAATGTAGAAGAGCGTTTGGCATTTTATGGGGCTTAAGCTTCAAGATTCCACACTGGATTAACGTTACAGTAATAGACCTAGTCTATGTTACGGAGTAGTAACCTGGTGGCACAAAACTAAGTTAAGTTGGGTCCATTTTCTTAATGATCTGCTCAGATCCGCACAGAGGGGAAATTAGCGAAGTCTGGGACCGAAGGTTCAGCTCACTGCTAACAAATCTACATATTAGGGCCTTTCGGCAAGCACGTTTTCAGTGAGACAACTGAGACAACATTTTGAGCAACCATCTCAGTTGTCTCAGTTGGGTAGGATAATTGGCTAATTCAGCTGATTTTGGCATCGAATTTTCCTGGTGGTCGTTTCCACACGGCACGACTAGCCAAGGCACACTTTCAATGCTAAAATCCTAGGTTTAGAAAGTGTCTTGGGTAGTCGTGTCGTGTTTTTCAGAATAAGACCCATTATATATGATTATGCCGATTTTAAGAGGGACTTTTGCTTGGAAAATAAATAAAATAAAATTAAAAATTATTCTGAGGGCTACTCAAGGGCTGTCGCAACACACAACATATAACTGTAGGCTAGACGGCGAGGAATTTTGGGTGTATTTTTCGGGCACAGGCGAGATTATTGTTGGATTGTTGGACCGATTTTATAACGATTCTGTATATATAGATATACATGCAATGTATTTGGGAGCACTTGGAGTGCTCCGAGCTTTCCTTAAAAAAAAAAATCGATTAGAATTAATTTTTTCCAAAAATTCCAACGGGATACTAAAGTTGAATGGATTTGTGATTTTTCTGGCTTGGTCCGACCAGCGAAACCCGTTTGTGAAAAAAATGGCGCAAGTTGCAATTAAGGAAAAAAAAAAGTGATCGTTAATTACTCGAGAAGTAATTGACCGATGACGCTAAAATTATTCATGGATGTTTGGGTCCACATACACATCATATTTGAGAATTTTCAGCCATCTGTGTGCGGTCATTTTTTAGTAAAAAAATAGTGAAAAAAACGTGTTTTTTTAACTTTCGGGGCTATTTGCAAGTTAACAATTGCACTTAGCGACCTCTGTCAGGGCTCATATTTTAGGAAATTTCATAAGGAACAACTTTCTCAATGCATATGATATACTAAAAGTCAATAGGAACGGAGATATTAAAGGAAATAGAGAACAAAACACTATTTTCGTCACTAATAGTTAATTATAAAATCAAGCACACCAACAATTTGTAAGCAAACTTAGGGGGTTGAACTACACCCTAAAACGAAGCGATTCCAACAATAATCTCGCCTGTGCCCGAATAATACACTTTTTAATCTTTTTACCTCCTAGCCGTCTAGCCTAATAACTGAGACAAATGAGGCACAGAAAATCCATCTCAGATGGCTCAGTTGCTCAAAGGCTGCGTTCATTTTTGTTGCTCAATGTGAAAGTGAGACGATGTGCGAGAACACGCCGTCTCAGTGACTACGTATACACGATATCCAAAGTCCGCGACTTTGGCCTAGCGTAGCCCAAAGTCGCCATTATCTTTGTCGTGGAAACGGGCAGGTTCTAAATCTGGCCTAGCCCCTATTGATTTGGGCCTAGGCCTGATATATGCGCATGTGTGTGCTCGATCCCTCAAACGTCACAAATCTTACTCGCACACAGATAGCACACAAGGGCAAATTTCCTTTTGTGTCGTTTACACGAGCAGCCGTGATTTTGGCCTACAACCAATTTCTAGGCCTGATTTGGGACTGTCGTGAATACGTACTCACTGAGGCAACTGAGTCTCAGTTCAGGCCCAAATCTGCAGGCGCTATTTAGGGATTATTAGTTGGCTGAAGCCAATCATCCGATATCAAGCTCAGCCCACCAAACTTGCCTACTCACGTGCTAATCTGCTGCGATTCTGCCGATCGACCCTGCAAATTGCAATAAAATTGGGACTTGAGTAACCGGCTTAAGCCTGGGCAAAGCCTGGACGATTCTACCAGTATTACATATTATGTAAATATGAAGCGAATAAGTTACTTGCAAATACCGAAATACTAAAGGCAGAAAATGATAATTATGTCACAAAATGTAGGGGAAAAGAAATCCATTAGCATTACAATTTCAATATTTTTTTAATCGGAATTTTCCAATATCTTCCAACAAGTCAGAGTTCATATAAGTGACGTACAATTTCTGAGGTATTTTAGTGGGTTTTTGTCCGTTCTTACATGGGCCATCGTGTAACCTTGTGATAGCTGAAAGAAGAATTTTCTATAAATGTTGACAAATTTTAACATAACGCAAGTCTTACTTTTGTCACACAAGTTCTCGCAACGGAGTTTATATGAATTAATATATGTTACTTTCTTGCCTTTAACCAAAGCACATACGGGTGCCCTGATCTTAGGTAGAGCGCAAGGTTTTCTGCATTGCCCACCTACCACTGCTTCCGCTGAATAAGTCATCACTGCAATAGGGACAATTTTTAACAATATTTATATATTTCACATTTATAAAGGAGGGTGGAGATCCTTTGTTACTTTTGTATTTAAGAAGGTCAAGATGGCCGGTATTTTATCTACCTCAGGCCATATTTGCAAAATTTTACTTACCAATGCATGGTAAAAAGAAATACAAAGAAAACTTTCATTTTGAAGAGTAAGACACACAAACGACTCTAGCAGAAGACAACTTCTTTGGCGTCCCTAAGACCATATTTATACCAAAAAGCAGCTTGCTATGCTGTTTAATGAAAATGCTGAAGTCCTAATATGGAAGAACAATTGAGTTCTTAGACACCTACGCAAATTTGGGTCTCCTATTCCGCATGTGTTCGAACTACTGATCAAATAAAGTGTTGCTTGGTGACACTTAATCACCGAGATGTATAATCGAATAATCGAGATGTTTGCACAATTCTCAACACGACTTTTACTTTTGAAGAATAACAAGATTTCTGTGTAATTAAATAAGTAGTCGTTTTTGGGGTCGCTCATTTCAAATTTCAAGACGGTAGGCAAAAATCCCGCCTAAACGCTTCCTTCGATTCTTTTGATATTATACGGGAAAGTACTTCATCCCGTTAAAAACATTTCATGTAAACAAAACAAGTTTCGTGACTTTTTCACCCGAAAAAAGCTGTGAGATCTCCTGCAGAGCCAAGACTACTCGATCTACGAACTGTAACACTAATTCGAATACAGATAAAGCAGTATGCCTATTGTGGGCTAAGGTGTTTTTAAGATCGTCGGATTTAATAACTTTCGTTTTGTTTTCATGAAGTGAAATTGTCTGATTGACTGATTGTCACAGCCTCTTTCTCAGCTACTTGGTTCCTCTAGATGCCAGAAGAAAAATTCCAAATGCATCAGATGAAAATATCTATAACTTTGGCGAAAGAAAAATTGCTCCGACATCTTTAATGATATTTCTATTCATTCTCTAAAGTGAGAAATTACGAAATGTCCTATGATCTATGTAGACATATTAGAAACTCATTGGAAGGATATCTCCACTGTTCTAGATAAAAAGCTTTCTTGTATGGGGAGAGTGGTGGCAAGTTCTATATGGAACATTAAAAGAACACGAGGTGTGACAGGATCAGAACTCTACATGGGCCTGTCTCCATCTTTCACCACTCTTATTTTTGTAGAGTGAGCAGAAAATTTTGAAAAAAGTCGGCCAAACCGTAATGAGCACACCGTTCCGTACAGAAACCTTTCAAAACTGAACGAACGGAAGCTTATGCATATTCCACAGGCTGTCAGAGTTTGATAAATTACCGAAATTTGTGTGTTATTATAGTGCACAACATTAATCAAACTTTCGAAAAAAATGCATATCCTCATCCATTGTCCCCATTTGAAGCTCTTGTCATTTTGCATAATCAAGGGACGCTCCAGATCGTACCTTGCATAGCAAAACAGGCTTGCCGAAGCTTAACGAAACCAACGACTATTCCCAGTGTGGTTTGGGAATGGATTTTGTGTAATCGCAAGTTTGCATGGGCTTCCGTACGGAGCGGTATGCACATTATGGTTTGGCCATAAGTAAGAGGTTACTGAGTTATAGCAGAGGCTACATCAGCTTAGCCATAAGTGTCATCTGGGATACTGCAAGCTGAATAAGCACCTCAATACCATGACTCGTCAACCTGCAAATACGAGATAGAGGCGAAAACAGTCATCCATTTCCTGTGCGATTGTCCCTACTACTTCAGTACAAGAGCCGACAATGGCCTAACTATAATAGCCTTAAGGCACCTTAAGGGAGCTTAATAATTTACAAGATTATATAAAGTGTCATACTGACAACTATAATGGCCTTGTCTCATCTTTCGGCAACTTTCGGAATCTTTCGGTAAGTCTTAAGGGTACCATTATCCTTACCAATAGCCTCACGGGGCCTTAAGGTAGCTTCAGAATTTGTACGATTATACGAAGTGCCATACTGACAACCATATTAGTCTTATCCAAACTTTCGTTAACTTTCGAAATCTTTCGGGAAGTCCTAAAGGTACGTTCCGGAGCGTACAAATCTTAAGGGAACTTGACAAATATGACGTTTGTGTAAAACTTGGATGATATATCGAGAGAAATTCTTTACTAGCTCTATAAGGTCATCATTAAAATGTGCGGACATTGTACACAACTTGTTTTTAAAAAAACATACATTAAGGTGAGTGTAGTTGAGCTTAAGATTCGTTACGATTTGACAGAAACTTAACAAATCTTAGGGAAACCTGACAGAAAATTTTAGGGAGCCTTAAGGCCATTATAGTTAGGGTTATTTTCGGAGCCCAAAGGGTTACACTATGGAGCTATCCAATCTTAAGGCCAAAACATAATGTGGATACCGTTCCTCACGGAAGCCCATACAAACATGCGATTACACACAAACCTACCCTGAAACCATAATGGGAATAGTTGTTCGTTTCGTCAAGTTTCGGTAAGTCTGTTTTGCTATGCAAGGACGATCTTTGCATATGCAAAATGACAGCAAGTGAAAATAGGGACAAAGGATGACATACATTTTTTCGAAAGTTTGATTAATGTTGTGCACTCTAATAACTCACAAATCACAGTGATTTATCACACTCTAACCATAGACAAATAATAGATAGATATCCAATCTCATAGCAAAATTTGTTCCTATGAAAACAAATCTGAGCGCAAAGCTCATCTAGTTCAACTTCCTTTAAGTTTGTATGCGTGAGATAAATATTTAGAATATTTCTCATTTCAGAACACTGTCTCTTTTTCAATTTTCATATTGAGCCCGCTCACCAGCCCAATTGAGAACTTTTGCAAAAAAAGGTTTTTCTAGGAATTTTCAGCCTGATACAATAAATACATTTCTATTGAATATTTTGTTTAAATTTATTTATAAGAGATTGAGGATGGTAAAGGGTAGGGTAAATTGGGCCTATTATGATTGCTTTTCATCAGATTAAGTTTTATAGATAAGATTTATGCGGATATACATATTTAAAGTTGGCAATTAAACGAGTATCATAACAAAACCCCACATTGTTGACATTGAACTCAGTATGAAGATAAAAATGGGACAAGTAACATTGAAGACATATTTTGAGCACATAGATAAATAAATACCTCCTTTAAGAAGGGGATATATGTATATACTATTATATTTATATTCGGCTTGTATTATTTCACTATATTCAGAACATTTTTATCCAAGCCGTGCCAATTTTATAAAAATTATGATGATGAGATATGTTCATTTATTTCAATAATAAAATTTCGTTGAAACATAATTTGATTTCGCAGAATCCATGCTGCCCGCGTGCTGAGCTACAGAGCCGAGCCTGAGTGCATTTCGGGTCGCTCCATTATGGAGTATGCATTTCTCGCTTGCACTTGCAGGAGGCAATGAGGAGCTAAAGAAATATTTTTCGCTTGCACTCGGAGCACTCGGGAGCCGAGTTTGCCCGGACGTGAGCTAAACGAACAATTTTCTCTCTCCCGAAATGATATATCGAGCCATGGTAGGGATGTGTTAGTAAGATCAGGCGACATCAGGCTACCAAATTGAAAGCTCAATGGATTGAGCTTTAGGACCAGAATGGAAATCTATATGTTATTTGTCTATGGTATTACTGTCACTGCCGCTGTCTCGTGTAAATGTCTACAATCCCGTCTTTTTTACTGATGCGACAGTACTGGTAAGATTGCAATCTCGACAGTACTGTCTAGGCCATAGTAATACAAACTAAGCACGGAACGGCTGTATCGTGTATGAACCCTGTACATGAGCGACCACCTAATGATGCAAGAGCTCTGCCATCGGTTCGCTTTGAATGATTCATTGAGTGTTTTATTTCAGTTTAATAAATTAACTTTATTTTCAAACCAAATGGGAGATAAATTGAGGCAGGAGGAAGCATTTAAATTAATAGATTTGTACGAAGGTAATCCTTGTTTGTGGGACATTCATACAAATACTTATAAACGAGCCGATTTAAAAACCAAAGCATGGTCAGATTTAGCATTAAAGATGAAAATGGATATCAATTTAATTTTAAAAAAAGTAAAGAGTCTTCGTGAAGACATATGTTGGGGAAAAAAGAAAAATAAAAAGAACCAAATCTGGCCAACGTGGAGGATTCATATGTTTCAAATTTAATTTGGTTTGAAAAAATGAATTTCTGGATCGTGTTGTTCTTTCGCTGCGTCTCCGTTTTCCATAATTTTCAATATCGTCAAGCACTTTGAAACCCATTAAAGAAGTTATTGCAACCCTCGCAATGTGTGACATTTTTTAAATGAACTGTCTTGGCAGTTAAACGAAAGCTAATCGGCCATCTGGACAGTTTTTACAGTTCCAAACAGAACTGTCCGTCAGTAATACTGTCTCGTGTAAAGGCCAGGTTAGGGAAATTTGACAGCAAATCTTAGAAAGCCTTAAGGCCAATATAGATGGACCTATATTCGTATCTTCACTTCTAACAAATAGCAAATTGTTTGACCATTTTCTGCAAGGCATGCAAAAATGCATGCACCAGCTACCGATAGATGCTAAACGCCAACTGAGACGAAATCGACCCAATATCGCCACACACCTGCCAGCTTTCTCATAATCTACAGGCGCTATTTAGGGATTATTAGTCGGCTGAAGCCAATCATCCGATATCCGCCCTCCAAACTTGCTTATTCTCGTGTCAATCTGCTGCGATTCTGCCGATCGGCTCTGCAAATTGCGATCAAATTGGGACTTGAGTAACCGGCTTAAGCCTGGGCAAAGCCCGGACGATTCTACCAGTATTACATATTATGTAAATATGAAGCGAATAAGTTACTTGTAAATACCGAAATACTAAAGGCAGAAAATGATAATTATGTCACAAAATGTAGGGGAAAAGAAATCCATTAGCATTACAATTTCAATATTTTTTTAATCGGAATTTTCCAATATCTTCCAACAAGTCAGAGTTCATATAAGTGACGTACAATTTCTGAGGTATTTTAGTGGGTTTTTGTCCGTTCTTACATGGGCCATCGTGTAACCTTGTGATAGCTGAAAGAAGAATTTTCTATAAATGTTGACAAATTTTAACATAACGCAAGTCTTACTTTTGTCACACAATTTCTCGCAACGGAGTTTATATGAATTAATATATGTTACTTTCTTGCCTTTAACCAAAGCACATACGGGTGCCCTGATCTTAAGTAGAGCGCAAGGTTTTCTGCATTGCGCACCTACCACTGCTTCCGCTGAATAAGCCATCACTGCAATAGGGACAATTTTTAACAATTTTTGATATATTTTACATTTATAAAGGAGGGTGGAGATCCTTTGTTACTTTTGTATGAAAGAAGGTCCAGATGGCCGGTATTTTATCTACCTCAGGCCATATTTGCAAAATTTTACTTACCAATGGTAAAAAGAAATACAAAGAAAACTTTCATTTTGAAGAGTAAGACACACAAACGACTCTAGCAGAAGACAACTTCTTTGGCGTCCCTAAGACCATATTTATACCAAAAAGCAGCTTGCTATGCTGTTTAATGAAAATGCTGAAGTCCTAATATGGAAGAACAATTGAGTTCTTAGACACCTACGCAAATTTGGGTCTCCTATTCCGCATGTGTTCGAACTACTGATCAAATAAAGTGTTGCTTGGTGACACTTAATCACCGAGATGTATAATCGAATAATCGAGATGTTTGCACAATTCTCCACACGACTTTTACTTTTGAAGAATAACAAGATTTCTGTGTAATTAAATAAGTAGTCGTTTTTGGGGTCGCTCATTTCAAATTTCAAGACGGTAGGCAATAATCCCACCTAAACGCTTCCTGCGATTCTTTTGATATTATACGGGAAAGTACTTTATCCCATCAAAAACATTTCATGTGAACAAAATTGTCATCACACCACTCTCCTCATCAATGTAGGGCATTAATCAGACAAAAAAATAAAACCGTGGGGCGTAGCGTAATTTGAGTAAATATGTTAATAGCATTTATAATGATATGAGCGGTTGAATGTTGATATAAATTTCACGCGCCCCACGATTTTATTTTTGAAGTGAAAACTTCTTTAGCGGGGCCTTGCACTTTTTTGGGATGGGTACAAAATGTTAAACTCGCGCAGGTGTCACGTGTCCTGATCGAAAATTCGTAAGACAGAGGAAGAGTGTGAAGGCCAGCGCGGCGTAGGAGAGGAAGTAGTATCCCCCTCGTTTAAGCGGTGCAGGGCGCTTGCGCGAGTGTGCGTGTGTCTTTGTACTACAGCCTGCTACGCGATCCACGGATGGTGTCTGCTGATGGCTCGACCGTCTGTATACTTGTAAAATTCGTGTATATACCGATTGCCCACGATGGCGGTGTTAGACACACGAGCGAAGCGAGTACGTTAATAGCTATCGTGGGCAATCGGCTACTTATCGCCCCATGGTTAGTTCACGACGGGTTTCCATGCGGTAAAGTACTATTTACTCCGACGTGTGATGAGTTTTCACTTCTGCCGGCACTTCCAGAGTGCACCCGTTGTTTTTTGTCTAATTAATGCCCTATATTGATGAGTGGATTGGTGTGATGACTGGTACCTAGGACCTACTGATTTATTTTTTAGTTTTAAGTACATTGTCTAAATCATTATTATCTTTATTTTCAATAAAACCATTTAACTTGAAAATGTTTTTTTCACTTATTTTTTTTTGTGGTCTAGTTTGGTTGTCAGCTATGTTAACACAAGTATGATACCCAATACAATAAATAAAACTTGTAAAATGTTGTTTATTTAGAAAATCACAGAGTGCAACAGTTTTTTTGCTGTGATTACATTATATTATTATACACTTCTAGACTAAATGTAGTTATTTTTGGTTTTTATGGAATTTCAGGGAAAGCACTGCCTATTAAGGTCTTTCCACGGTATCTGAAGGAGTACGTTTGAATGGAGAATTTGTTCCCACCCATCGAAACTGGACAAACCTGATCTAGACGCACCTGGAAACAAACCGTATAGAGGGCCATTTCTAGCTCTGGGGAGGTGCCGATGAACATACTGTTAACAGGCTTCTCAATTCCCTTGAAATTGAAGCGGAATTTAACAATTGATCCTTTCTGCAAAAATATTATAATAATTTTGAGTAAAGCAAAAACAAATAGGCAAGTTGAGGACACTGCCGCTACTCACGTTTCCCAGTTCGAGCTTCTTGATATAGCCCTTGTAGTCGATATGACCGAGGCGCTCTTCCTCGAGGTAGTACACCCAGTTGTGCAGCCCTGACACGGTATTATTTTTAATTTCCGAAAGGAAGATGTGCTCAAATGCCGAGCTTCCTATCCTACCACCTCCTCGCGAGTACATAGTAAACCAAATTGTCTTAAGAAGGTCTCGGTGGGTTTTTGGGTCAGGAGAAACGAGTCCTGCAGAGAAAATATTTGAATTAAGCATGCGAAACTGAACTTCTTGCTCGCAGGTTACCCTTGTTCTGGAGGAAAAGCATTGTTTGTCGCATTACGGAAGTGGCTAGAATAGCATCGAGGAGTTCGTTTTCTTCCTTCCGCTCCATTGGGGTGACGTGCTCGTTCACCGTAGTATCCAGTTCGTAGTTGTTGAAAAGGGGGCGCATCTTCTCGATGGTCGGAGAATGCAAGGCTTCATCGTTCACTTGCAGGAGGCTGCACAAGGATAAATATTTATTATGGAAACTAAACAATTAGAATTAAGGAAATTTTAATATGTTAATTTAATAGGAATAATTAATAAGGACAATACTGAGGTGGGCCAAGCCCAGAACGCGCATCGAGCTAGAAGAAAAATAGTCTAAAATTAAACACGAAATGTTTTTAGTCGGGAAATTTATTTTTTTTTATTCAAATCAATCTCCTCCTGAAACTTTACAAGGGTGTCCATGATTTAAAATTGATTCGAATATTATTCTTAGCCCATTTCGCCATCTTTCATTTCATTTCATTATCATCAGGGCACGCGTCATCATCGACATACTTATTCATCGAGTTGGTTCACTTTTCGACACACATGCGGTCTTTGGGGCTTTGTTCGGGAATCGAAATCGGATCACATTGAAACACTAAGAAACATCTTTCGCTTTTCTGTTCGCATTTCAATTGTTTTTGCAAAGTGCAAAGCGAAAGTGTTCCGAGAATTTTTCTTCAGAACTTTGCAATGGTGTTTAAATTTACGCCACAATAGAATTACGATCAGTCGACAAGATATTAAATTAAAGAAATTAGCGGTTTTCCAAGAAATTATTCTAACAAAAAATTTAAAAGATTTTGTAATCTGTTGGGGCGGGCACGTCAATATCATATAAATCTCTACAGTCTGTATGTAAATCTATAGTTTTCTAACAAATTGCCTTTGCATACGCCAGACTGTACTTTTCATAAAATTCAAAGAAACATTATTACTGAACATTATATTTTTTTATATTTTTTTGCATTTTACCAGAGGGGTAATATAATCGCGGCGATCATTTTGGCCACCAGTGTGTGCAACCAGCAAAATTCTCAATTTTAGAGAATAAGTCGTCGTTTCCAATTTTAGAGAATATGTATTTCCGTTTTCTCTTAGGATCATTGCGTACCACTTTCCCTTGCGTTATTTACCTACTACAAGGTCTTTTATGTCTTTGCAAATGACACCACTTTTTCGCAACGTTTTTGATTATTACTTTGCAATAACAAAGCATTGTGGAACAGAACTCAAATTAATATACAAAGCTTTAGCAGTTTGCTCTTCACAAATTGGAACAGGAATTGGAAAGAAACCTGCAAAGTGAAAAGTGAAAAATTGTAAAAATGTTATGTGGGTTAAAGTAAGGAAAGTAGTACTGGGTAAGAAGAGTACGTCCTGCAACGTTAATTTTAGTCCATATCCTTAGTTTTATTGAATAATGAATGTTCGAGAAGCTTCCAATTAGGGCGGCGGAGGTGCACCAGGGATCAGTTTTAGATCCTCATTTGTTTAATCTCTTTGTCTAGAGCATGCAGTGAAGGTGATATTGTTTGTCTCGGGAGGCGCAAGGCCAATGGAGACCTTGAGTAGATTGAAAGATGGAATGGCATGCGGCTTCATATACTTAAGGGATGCCATTATATTACTAATGGTAAGGGGCATTTTTTAACTGTCAGGAAGAGAGAGAGAGAGAGAGGATCCCTGAGGATAAAAATTAATAACGGAAACAGTCCTTTAAAATCAGGGTTTGTTTTGTACATATACCTGGGAGTAGAATACGACAACACATTCTTGCTAGGGTGTTTAGATCTCTGTTGGGATTGAAACAACTTAAAAGAGTAACGCAGCTGAGGATACTCGTATATACCATATATAAAACACTAATCAGACCAAAAATCACCTACGCATTTGTGTGGTGGTTAACCATATCGCCGAAGCTAGAGAGCTCTAGGAATTTGAAAGGAGAGTCTTGAGATATCGCATGGGGCTGTTTAGAAGGAAAAATTTGAAATGGTACTCGAACATAAGACCGTATCAGGAAACTATTGTAATACCCTTATGGCTAACACGCTTCTATCGACATGGTTCACGGGACACGTTGCTGTGAACACAATATTAGTCGTACTGACGCGTTCTTGGGTTCGTTGGAAATGGAGGAGCTAAGCTACACGGCAGTGTGACCAAAATATCAAAAAAAATTCCCTCTGCCAATAAGGGCCCTAGTGCTCTTACTTTCTGGACATGCCTCGTATAAAACTGTTCCGTTACTGACTACTGACAGGCAACGCGCAGCCTAAACCACTGAATATAGAAACATGAAAATTGAAGATACTCGTATGTGATAAAGGTGCACTAAGGAAGGATTTTTCGAAAGTCAACCCCCAAGCGGGTAAAAGGGGGTATACACATTTGCAAATGCAACCCTGATTGGGTATACATTTTTGTATGAGGAAACATATTTTTTGCTTCCGATTTATTTGAAACTTTCCATAAACACTCTACAACATAAATAATGGAACGAATACTTATTTCAGTATTTCCCAGAATTCAATTCACGAGGGGTTAAACGGGGTATAAATCTATGAACAGGTAAACATATTTCTTTGATCCGATTTACATGAAATTATGCATAAACATTTTGCAACACATATTTCAGCATTTCTCGCCCAAAGTATGGGAACAAATATTATTCCTTTAAACTTTACACAAACACTCTGGAACATAAGTAATGGATTACGTACTTTAGCATTCACCTCCACTGCACCTGACACATGCAATATCTTTATGTAACGTAAGGCCTTAGCTAAATGGCTCCAGTATAATTTTCATGGCGTCGTAACCCCTGCTCGCGGGAGGGGGTTTTTCTTTCAGGTGATTTGCGTACACCTATTTGAATTCAAATAAGTACCAAGCATATTTGCTTTAACCAATATGAAACCCAACAAATTCATTAAAGTACGTACCTCCTTGAAATTCAATTCAAATACGCAAATCACCAAAAGAAAATCTGAACAGCAAAATAAAAAATTTTTAAATATTGCTTTCAAAATCCACCCGCCCGTCGTCATCAACTAAAATTTTAAGAATTTGCCTTCGATTTTTTGTATTTATATCCGCGCTAATTCCTAGAATCTCTCGGTATCTTGGAACCCCACAGCACAATGACTAGTTCCGATTGAAACATTGAAATTCCCGCACGCTTCAACTTCGTTTAGGTCGGTCCCTACAAACTCTTCGCTGCTCTCGTGGCCACCGACCAAGTGGCCAAGTACAGAGGCCCCAGCTAAGATTTATATTGTTTAAACATTTTCAGCTGCGGATTTGGACCAAATTGTACCTATATACGAGTACATGTGCCTAAGTAAGAGGCAATTCGGCAACTTTGCATTTTTCTTGCCTATTCGACTTATCTGTGCTAATATGCAATGTCTGGAAAACACTTCCAGAAAAATTTTCCATTAGCTAAAACAGAAACGAACGAGTACCATCCTATTCCCTAATAATTAAGAGAGAGAGCCATAGACGGTAAAAATTTCTCACGTACAGCATGTACAGTGTCAGATACAAAATGCAACGTATTTTTACTATGGAGTTTTCATTTCTAATTCTCTCTATTACCATGCTATCTGAGTGCTACCTCTCCTCGTGATCATAAAGCATAGGAACAATGCGAATGAAGAAGGGGGGAACGCAGGTAGCGCCCACGTAGTTGATATATACGTACGCGGCTGCTCTCATTTTTTCACTGTGCACTTTCAGGCGATTTCTACCGATTCTCAGCGACTGTGTGCGGCGCTCACGCGGCAAGAGAGCTAGTGCAGGGTGGTGTTATTTTATTGAGAGATTTGACTTGACTTGAAAAGTTCGGAACATTTTAAAATGCAATTGAGTAAATAGCTGCTCTCTCGTTTTAAAAATGATGGGTACACATCATATAAGGTGTTTGTGTGTGGCTTTGCGAGGAACAATTATCAGGAAATAAGTTTTGTACCTTGCTGGAAAATAGAAATTGTTCAAAATAAAATCATGCACCCTGTAGAAGTGTTTCAATTTTCATAGCACCTCCCCTCAAGTTTTTGTCTTGCTCTCACATATTACTTGTTTATAACTAACGTTAATGGTACCCAAGGTCGTTGAAAGATAAGGGAAAACGTTACGAGTGTCCCTTCTTGTTCATAGATATTCTTTGCCTTCGTGAAGGTCAGTGCTAACAAACTTTTCGCTACTTTCGTGGCCTGACGCTCGACCAAGTGGCTAAGTTTAAAGGCTCCAGCAAAGATTTGCAAGATTCATTTGTTCTGCAACATCACTTGGCTAGACAGCCGAAAGCTTGGCTAGCGAAAATGTTGCATTGGGTCGGATTTTTAGCACAGTGGCTGGGCATCTGTATTTCTTATCTGTGCTATTATCTTGAAATTCACAAATGCAATCTTACGGATTCGGAGCCTCGTCAGTGGTCTGGGATGACCTTGTCTGGCCCTGGTAGTTAATCGTGATGTGCTTCTGCTGGTTGTTTACGTCTTTGGTGAAAAGGGTTTCGGTCAGAGCTATGATTTCGTCGTCTGTGGCTAACTGATTGGTGTAGCTGCGGGGAGTGGTCTGTAAGTATAACCATTAATGAAACATTTTTATGTCTAAAAAATTTGAATAGTTTTACACTTCCGGTGGGAGATGATGGCCTCGGCACAAAGTTTACTCCGGGTCGGCCTGGTCTGCTCGGAGATCCTGGCCTTCCAGGGGAAGGAAGTGGAGGGAAATCCTCTTTATTTGCTAAAGGGTTGTTTTGGTTTGTTGGTAGTGGTGTGTTGCTCCACGGGCCAACTGGATTGATTGGTTGTTGACCAGGGGACGAAGGAACAGAAGCAGGTCCTGACATTTTTGGGGTGGTGTTAACAAAATCTCGATGTCCAGTTGTTGATTGAGTCGGACTTGGGAAATTTGTTGTACTTACGGAGGGCTTAGGAGTACCGCCCATTGCACCCATTTGTCCTTGACCTGGCGAGCCAGTAAATCCTGAGGTGGGAGATAAAGGTAGACTTCCTGGTCTAGCGTTTGGATTAACATAATCTCTATTTGTTGGGGCCTGTGGGTAGTGCCCTGTTCCTGGTTGGTTTGGAAAAGCGCCGGGACCACTTTGAGGATATGAAGGCATACCCTGGTTAGAGCCGGTTGGAGTAACCGGCCTAGAGCCTGGTTGCATAGGACCTCCTGTAGGACTGCCAGGGGTAGGACTACCAGGAAGGGGACTGCCGGGGGTTGGACTTCCAGGCCTAATATTTGTATTAACAAAGTCTCTGTTTGTAGGGGATTGTGGTTGAGGACCTGCTTGTCCTGGGTAAGATGCAGACCCACTAGGAGGATATGCCGGCAGACCTTGATTGGGACCACTTGGTGTGCCTGGTCTTACGTTGGTATTCACGAAATCCCTATTGCCTGAGGGTTGATTTTGTGGGCTTGAACCTGGTTGTCCTGGAATTGTACCAGGAGCAACGGATGGGTACGATAGCGATCCTTGTGAGAAACCTCCCGAAGGGGGTGGACGAATGGGTAGACCATTAGGCCCCACCTGAGGATATGAAAGTGATGATTGCGATCCTACAGGTAGATTTCCTGGTCGCACATTTTGACCTCCAAAGTCTCTGTTGGCGACGCTTTGCGAAGGACCACTACCAGGCCTCGGAGTTATTGGCAAGTTACCGGGTTTTGCGTTGGAGTTGACAAAATCTCTGTTATCTGAGCCTCCAAATGGCTGTGCATTGTTCGGAGGACTTTGACTAGATGGCGCTGGACTAGGTAAACCACCTGATTGAGAATGAATGGATCCTACTAAAGCTGCTCCTGCTGTTCCTGTAGCAGGTGCCGGTGTCGTTGTGGATCCTTTGAACCAATTTTTTATGCCCTTGAAAAATGAAGATTTTTTTGTTGTACTTTCTGGTGACATCTGTGTAGCATCGCCATTGTTCGTTGGCTGATTTTGATCCTGGGCATCTGCATATGAAGAAAATTTAACATAAATATTTGTTATGCTTTATTGGAAAATTATTATAATATTTGGAATGAGTTAATAATTACAAAAATTAGGAAAAAACATTATTTCCGTTAATATTAGGCAGTGCCTATTTGTACTCTCCTTGCAAAGAAAGTAAAAGTATATCTATTGTGTGTGTGTATGTGGTTAGGTCCGCAAAAGTGTAACGATAGTTTATTACTTTTTTTTCGAAAAACCTCTGTTACTATTGATCGTAATTTCTGTTACCATGTTTTTAATGTAGAAATTATCAAGAGATAGTATCCGTTTTGTACGTGTAACCACCGCTACCAAGATGGTTTTACAGAGACTATCCAATGACCTTCTACAGAAAATAACGAACAAAATAAAAATAAATAAGCAAACGAGGGAGTTTTGGAAAGACTAACGAACATCATTTGTTGTTACTACAACACAACTATGCGCCATTACCTCAACATAACCCTGCATCTGATAGCTCTATTCCAAATATGGCGGCCATCAGCTCTTCCAATCATGGCGGATATCAGTTATTTCAAACATGGCCGATATCAGCTGGTCCAAACATGGCGGTCATCAGCTGTTCCAATCATGGCGACCAACAGCTGATACGATCGCCATATTGGTCACCATGTTCCTCATTAGCGCCAACTACCCGATCACCGCCCATTTGAATAGGCGTAAGGATGGAAAGCGAGAATCCAGTAGATCTGAATATATTCCAATCTTCCAAAAGCAACTAAGACTGTGTTTTGTACGATCAAACTAATCCGCTAAAACAGAATTCCTCCCCCCTCCAGAGTTGTTACGAATCAACGAGGAGGGAAAACGAGAAAAACAGAAGTGAAGATCGAACACGGATGTTCCTCCCGTCTCCCTCATCATACTCCTCGCGTCGCATACGACAATATTCTATCGTGAAAACGATTTTAAAGGATTCCACACACTTCGTGGTTCTTTATCGTAAAATACTCATGTGTGATTGCTGCAATGCGTCCTTAATGCATTGAGGCAAATACAGAAATATTTTCACGTCGAAAATAACTACTATGCCAATTCATTTTTATGGACCTCACTTTTAAGAATAAAAATAATATTGCATTTCTTCCATTCCATTATTAGCTTGCTTATTTTTTAGATAACAGCTAAGTGCCTTTATTAGAAGTGAATCATCCCAGAAATATCTATTCAATGACATTAGTTTAATTGATGGCCGCTCCAGGTCCAACTCCCATATATGCATATTTGCCCATTGTCCTTTTATTTTGCGTCGAATGAAAACGCGATCGATCAAAGTTCAAAAGAATTGATTCTTGCTCCATGACAACAAACCATCACATTACAAACGAAGCTGTATTGTTCACGAGTTTTTGTTTAAAATTCACAATTATGCATTGGAACCACCCACCGCCTGATTGGGCACCGTGTGACTATTTCTTCTTCCCCAAATTGAAAATACGGATGACGGATGAAAGGTGTCGCTGCGACGATAGTGCAATTCCAACGAGTGAGCTAACAAAATTATTCGAATAAAAAAAATTTAAATCATCCCCACCGTTGCATTGATTCCAGAGGATATAAAATTTCGAAAAGTAAACATTCCTTATATATAATTTTAGGCCAGTTTCATTTCCCTGCGATAGATTGTGTATTTCAATATTCACTTGAAGAGCTACGTAAATCGAACCGTAGAAGGGTAGTATTCATTACAACGCGAAGTAGAAGTAAGGACAAGGTACTCAATGGCTACGATTTTATGACAGATTTTCACTTTATAGAGCATCACTCATATGGTGCCAGATTGCTTGCTATGCTAATTAAATAGATCTATCAATTAAAAATTAATTTCATATTCAGATATTCATTTCAACTAGCAATGAAATTCGTGAAATCAATTGCTAATTAACCAACAAGTGCGCAATCAAACACCCACGCTAGAAATTTTCATTCAATTCATTTTTTTCTGCTGAAACTTCAGCCTTTGTAAAGGTCAAAGCTCAAAGCAAAGAAGGGAAATACTAAAAATAAAATAAAAACACTGCCACTTTCGAGATACAAGTGTAAAAACTTTCACGGTTGTCAGTGAGATATTCACTTACCTGTAACGTGACAATGTGTCATAAGTAGGTAAAGAGAAACAGCCAGGCAAAGGGCGACCTTCAGTTTAAGAGACATTATTGCCTTTTATCCATTCAGTTCGGGAGGACTATTATCAGAGCACAATCGACGAAATCACACCGCACTTATCACAAGAATTGCGCTTAAACTCGTTCTATCACTTTTAATTACTGGACCGATCTTTGGCACTCAAAGAGCATAAGTTGACTGAAGATCAGTGGTCAATAGACTTGCCGGAGAGTCTCAAGAGTTACAATGCGTCATAACTAGTTTTCGCTTGAAGACTTTTAACCACCGTGGAGGCAACAAACAATCGTGCAAAATTGGAGTTGTGAATTGCAATATTCGTCACCAAGCTTGCGTACGAGTTCACTTATTCTATCGTAAAGACGAACCATTTAAAATTGTCTTTATGATGAATGCGAGCTAAGGAAAAGATGAGACGCCGTTTGGGAGGTGATAAGACCACACTCTCTTCGGTATTTAATTGGCACGGGTTGCATATTACGAGTACTATCAAGATCGGAGTTGACAGAGGTCACGAAAACAGTGCTGAGCTCAACTTGGTCACTATGAACTTGGAATAGTATTTATGTTTGAAACGAATGTTATTTGACGACAATAAAGCGAACCCAAACGATCAATATTACCGTAGCAATAATATTATTACTGAGTATTGCAGACGTTGCTATAAATAATAAAAATTAAAAAGAAGGCACGGAATTTAAATTTAGCTCTTTCTAATTTTTATTGATATGTATATTATAATTGTTGACATTATTCATGTCTAATAAATATATCAAATGTCAATGAATTGACCACTACGGCTCCGTTGGAATGTGTGTACCCTTTTGGTTGGAAGCCCGTCCGAATGTTAAACAAAGAACTAAGTCTCAGTAATAGTTATGTAAAGTACCTCGGCTTTGTCATAGACACCTGAGCTGAGTGGCAAGGCACTAACTTGGATTCCTTAGCACCTTCAGGAACTTGGAGTGCGGAGAACACCATGACAAACGGTTTTTATCTGTCTCTCCTATAGCCTCCTGCAGCTGGAACTATTTCTTCAGAGAGGCCAAATGTAGGAATAGCTGGGTAATTTGAAAACCCAAGTGTGGAGTACAATGGGAATTGTAGCCACAATTTGCAATAATGGAATGCCGTTTGCTTTCTTCTTTCTTCAGTTCGTTTTTGAAGTGAAAACTTCTTTAGCGGGGCCTTGCACTTTTTTGGGATGGGTACAAAATGTTAAACTCGCGCAGGTGTCACGTGTCCTGATCGAAAATTCGTAAGACAGAGGAAGAGTGTGAAGGCCAGCGCGGCGTAGGAGAGGAAGTAATATCCCCCTCGTTTAAGCGGTGCAGGGCGCTTGCGCGAGTGTGCGTGTGTGTTTGTACTACAGCCTGCTACGCGATCCACGGATGGTGTCTGCTGATGGCTCGACCGTCTGTATACTTGTAAAATTCGTGTATATACCAATTGCCCACGATGGCGGTGTTAGACACACGAGCGAAGCGAGTACGTTAATAGCTATCGTGGGCAATCGGCTACTTATCGCCCCATGGTTAGTTCACGACGGGTTTCCATGCGGTAAAGTACTATTTACTCCGACGTGTGATGAGTTTTCACTTCTGCCGGCACTCCCAGAGTGCACCCGTTGTTTTTCTTTTTAATTCTATTTTCTTTTTTCTGTCCGTTTTCGTTTTTTTCTTACCTCTTTTGCTGCTTATTATTTTATCTAGACTCTCTTGATTAAATTAAAAAAAATTATTTTTATTATCTCATCCTTTTGAAAGTATAATGTGAACTGATTTTATTTTCTTGCAAAATTGTTTTCCCTAATTTTTTTACCTACTCGTTCCTTACCTACAAAATTTTACTGTACACAGTGACCAAAACGACAGTATTTTATAAAAATTTGGAAGTTGTCCTAAGAACGAGAGTATACGCAATTGAACACTACTTCCACACATGTCACGAAAAGTTCATATTCACGAGTATTCAAATTAGATCAATTGACTCAATTTGCTTCCTAATGCCGAATAAAAGGTTTTTTGAGATTTTTGCCGCGTAGAATTGCAATAATGTTTACCTGTCTATTAATGTACCGAGCCGCCACAACACTGGTGGGAGGAAAAGTGTGGAAACAGGAAAGAAAAATCTAAGGAGGCGAATCAATTTTATTTTTCAGTCCAAGGCCCCTATTCTATGTAAACGATTTTTAGCAGATCTGCTAACATGCTAATTTTAGAGGTAGCAGATGTAAAAAGAATCGATATTCTGGATAGCAGATTTGGGAAGATTTTTTGGGATAGCAGGTCTGGCAAGCGGGAGACTTGTCAGATAGATATGTATGTATATGAGAAAGCGCCAAAAATTCGAATTCGTCAGCAACGAATTCAGAAAATCTAAAGAACTGGAAATACGAGCTGAAGTCGACAAAGCGGGCTATTCTGACTTCAAGTTACAAAATGTTCCTGTTTTTTGTATGCCGTGAGTGGTTTTTTTGTGATGAAAAAGAATTAAATTGTTGTCTAGTTATGCATTTATTTTCTACAAGTGACCCATGCAGATTGGGTGCAGCAAACTTCTTGCGAAATAGTCTTTCACCGTCTGCCTATTAAAAACACTAGTGTGATCTAGAGTAACAGTACATGTTTCAGTTTCGAACACCACTTCCTGAAGCAACTCGATATTATCATTGTCAATTGGTAAATTCATTACTCCTTCTACATGCATGAAATTATGCAATGGAATATGGGGATGGTAGTGAAGTTTTCCGTGTTTCAATAGCGGAATCTTCAATGTTCCGAAAGCCGAAAGAACAAACCATGTTTCGCATTAAACGCTTTTTCGTGTTGCAGCTTCGGCTGGGAATAGGGCGTTACTAGCCATAGCTCAAAGGGATACCCGGAATCTCCTAAAAGTCAGCATTTGCCTCAGTCTCTGGACGACTTTGACTCCGGACATTGCCATATGCCCCTATCATGATATGACCCCAGGAAGCTCGCATTCACTGACAGAAACTTCAGTTTTGCATCACACACCTGAAAGTAGAAATGTTAAATGTACAGCCTTGGCCAAAAGTATTAAGCCACCCCAATTTATTCTCATTATGTGAAAACTAAGTACAAAAATACCTCGTTATCACTTTTATTGCCTCAGTCACAGGTAGAAAGTCATAATTAGGTATTAAAAATAACTCAGAAAAGGATGAAGGACGGGTTATTAAGGATTTCTCCTTAACGATGGGTAATTAAGGATTTTTCAATAAATGAATCAGTTGCAGTTTATAAGGCCTTAAGTTCTGAGGTAAAGTTCAAAACGTGGTTAATTGTTAGTGAAGTGTTTAAGACAGTAGTTGTTGAACCAACATGCCGAAAACCAGTGAGTTGACATTGACTCAGAGGATCAGGATCCAATTTTTGCACGCGGAAGGTAAATCGCAGAGGGAGATAGCGAAAATCGTAAAGTGTTCACGTGGTGCTGTTGACCATACTCTCAAACATTTTGCGATTACTGGTTCTCATGAGAACAGGCCGAAATCGGGCAGAAAAAGGGCGTCTTCTTCTCGTGAGGATCGAAATTTAATTCGATCCTCTCTAAGAAATCGGAAAAAAACCTCGTCAGAGTTGGCTGCTGCAATGTCGGAGGATACAGGACGACAAATATCGGCAAGGACTGTTAGAAGAAGACTTTTGGATGCTGGTCTAATGGGGTGCAAAGCGAGGAAAAAGCCATGGCTCTCCAAAAAGAACATAAAAAAACGACTAAAATGGGCTCATCGTTATATGGACTTCACAGAAGAAGATTGGTCAAAGGTGGTCTGGTCTGATGAGTCCAATTTTCAAGTAAGTTGTTGCTTAATACGATAAAAATCAATTACAAAATTTTAATAAATTTGACGTGTAATACTTTCTTATAAATGTGTGTAACTTAATTTCATTGCCACTCTGTGTTTACCTTAGAAACCCAACATTCAATAGGTGGCTTAATACTTTTGGCCAAGGCTGTATTATAAAAGAATACCATTAGCATCCTTACAGCCTCCACACTAATACTATAAAATCGCTTTCGATTCCTATAGTGACGCGGATGATGCACTTCGTCAGTTTCTGAAGGAGCTACCACAGCAATATGCGTACAGTTGAAGCACCCAATGGAGTTCTCCAGCCCAAAAGTAGACAAAAAGCCACTTTTGGCAGTATTCACATCATTTAGTGTGTGTGGGAACATAACTACCATAAATGATGCAAATAGGCGAAGCTCATCTACGTGCATTAGAGGGAATCCGAAAAGCGTCGCTGATACCCCTTAATGCCCAAGGGTTATTCTTTAATCGGAAATACTAAAATAAAATAAATTAATGCAAAAATCACGTATCTTAGTATTTTATACGCACTTTTCGGCCCTTTGCGCTCTTTGAAAAACTGTTATTAACACAAAGTCGATGTTAATATCCATTATATATATATTTCTAAGATGTTCAGAGACTTTCAAACGAAAATAAAATTTCAAGCTGATACCGTACCGTATGATAGCCGACACAAGACAACTAGCAATTACCAGGTTAAGAGCACCCCTGTGAGATCCTCTTATCCAGAATACGAAAATCTGTTAATTTAATTCTCCAAACAAGTTAGCAGATCAGCTGTAGTTAGCTATGCAGAATTTCAATTTCTGCTATCTGAGTAGATAGCAGGTAAGCAGCTGTTAACTTTAACCTAGAATAGGGCCCCAAATTTAATTTTACAGGCCTTACAAACAAATTCCCTAAATACAAAATTAATTTGAAACTGCAACATAATGGGTATTGAAGCGAATAGTCAGTAGACGAATCACGAAGAAAAATATAATCAACTTAGCCTGGCAAATATTTAAAAAACTCGCCAGTTGGACGAGTAGGCGTGGTATTTGTATGAAAACAAAACCACATTAATGTAGCAAAGATGAAAAACTTGCCAGTTCAGTTAGAATTTGTTTTCAGCCCAGTCGGACCGAAATTTAGTAATTGTTTCTAAAATCTTGTTGCTCGTTATTTAATAAATTTGCAAGTATTTAATTTTCAGTGAGATTTAGCAAAGCGTTCGCAGAGTTTATAGTGGTACAGGGCTTTTACCCCATAACACGTCTATCCGCGGATAAAAATAAGCTTGAGTGGCTGCTTTGATAAAATTCATCAAATCAAATTATGACCTACTTTTCCAAAATAAAATTTTGGGAACTTGTCTGGCCAGGTAGGCCTGCTGTTATCTGCCACATCAAGTCTTGATTTTAGAATAGTTTATTAGATTAAATGAAGCCTAGGTTAGGTTATGTTAGGTTGACGTGACTGCCTAAATGCACACTTATACCAAGAAAAATGGCCATCGTGATACACATAAGGGCGATCGCTACGACACTACTAATGGCTTCCGTTTTGAGCGAGATGAGAGTGTTTGATGTCATACGGTCGAGGGTTGGAAAGACTTGCCTGGGTGTCATTCAAGTGCTCATGCGCTTCCACCTATCATCTGCGATCGCGCTTGATCCTTAGTTTATGCGAAGCGAACGGAACTCTTATATACTGGATGATATCCGTTTCCGGTAGGGTTGTCCCCTGCCTTGCACGTTTATCCGTTCTGGTCTTGCCCGGAATGTCGCTGTGACACGGTATCCATACGAGGTTAACGACCATCTGATATAGTGTAGAACGGCACTCCGCGACTGCCCTAGAGGCCATGTAAACCCCCATAAGGGTGGGGGGAATGCCTGGATGACAATGAAGATAAAGACGCCATTCGGTAATGATGTATCTTACGTCCGCCTGGAATACGCTGCAGTGATCTGGTAAGCGAAAAGAAGTTTCAAGGTCCAAGTGTTCGAATAAACTCCGCCACCAACCATGCCTTTCATCCTCGAGCCATCGGTGAAGAATTCCACCGAGTTTGCTTGTGTAACATAGCCTTCTTCCCATTCCCGCCTAGTCGAGATGAGTGAATTAAATTTGTTGTCAGATGACAATGTTGTTGCCTATGGATAATGTAGTCCAAACTAAGAGTACGTGAGCGGAGTATTGTAGAGTATCCATAGTCCATATGTGCCCAGAAATGTACGGAGTTGAGCCTAATGGCTGTACAGGCGCTGTTCGCTTGCCAAAGAGTTCCACTGGTAGAAAGTGGAGGATAGCATTCAGGGCTTCAGTCGAAGAAGTCCTAAAAGCTCCCGTAATCAACAGAAAGGCCTTTCTTGAACCTTCTTTATTGCGTGCTCTTGGCAAGCCTTCTCTAGGGTAGGCCACCATACCAATACACCATAGACCAGAATAGGTCTGATCTCTGTCACGAAGACCCAATGGACGATCCGAGGTGCTAGACCTCATCTCTTTTAATTTGCGTTCCTGCAATGTAGAGGGCTGTATGGCCATCCGCACCCTTTCCTGAATGTTGGCTCTTAGTACAGGCATACTGAACAAGATTTGGCCCAAGTCAGGAAAATTTGTTTAACAAGTTAAAAATTGGTGGAGGTATTCTTTGGATAGCCTGGAGCAAATAAAGTCCCAAAAGATCCCCCATGGGGAACATCGCCGAATAAAACATGCAATTTTGGTTTTTTACCAGGTCCATCGAGAGAAAATCTGGGACCGGGACTTAATTATTTCGGGCCCATATAATGAAGCGAATATCAAGCGTATATGAAGAAAAAATGTTCGGGAAGGGTTTTCATAAACATCAACGAATATCCATGTTCTCAAACCCATTTACCAGTGTCAGCCTGATTCTAGTAAGTTATATTACAAATATTTATGTTTTAGGATTTGTCTTTTATGGCTTGTTGTTCCACCAGGGAACGTTTTTGCACCTGTCCGACTGGATTTCCTCGTCTCATCCTCGGGTTTAGTTTGGGCACTGGAGCTATTTTATCCTCCAGTACCTACTTCTACTTGTCCCAATCGGTCTTCCAAGGGTTCCGACCCGCCGGTATCGAGTTTGTCTCACCAGTTAGCTGAAACTCTAGGTATCTCTGATTCGAAAGATTTTTCTGTTTGAGAACACGCTAGTTGGTAGCCAGACATTCTGCTTTCCTATTGGATAGTGTCAGATCTATTACTTTCTGTGCCTACTCGTAATAAAGGTTGGGTTATTGCCCATGTTTCTTTACCACGAGATCGTGCGCCAGAATAATCCAATAGCTTGTTGCACTTGCTACTCCCCCATAGGGTATGTTGGGCATTGGCGTCGCAGCCAATGATCAATCCTAGGTTATTAGATTCATGCGAATATCTACTTCATTTTAAATTCTTAGTTACTCAATATCATTCAAATCCATTATGTTTTCTTCTTAAGTCTCCGTGAATATTTTTCATCACTTTCACTGTTGAAAAAAATCATCTTTTTATCAAATAAAAAATTGGTCCGTGATTTGATGATAGTTAATTAGTAAGTTCGAAGTCGATTAATTCTCTTTTATTATTTTGCAGCAGCAACTTCTAAATCGATACAGATACATGCTGTCATTTAAGGGGTTATTACCCACCAACTTAATTTTTTTTCCATTTTTCTTCTATTGGCTTAAATAATGCCTAAACATTCCTCGAATCAAAATATACTTTGTAGAAAGGGGTATTTAAATGTCAAAATGTCTCTAAACCAATTTTTCCGAAGCCACTTTTTCAATTTTTTTTTAAACGCGTTTTTTTTCGGAACCACGTTTTCAAAATCGGCCGCCAGTAGAACTCGAACAGTTTTCATCCGATTGACTTCAAATTTTAACTGGACCTTTATTATTAAATATTCTAACGAAGTACACACAATTATAGCGATTGTATATCAGGAAAGTTATAAGCCATTTAGTCGAAAAAAAACGGTTTTTTTTTTTCAAACAACTGCCATTTCGCGAAAAAAAATTCTAAAAATATAATCATGTGTACTTCGGTAGAAAAAATCATGTAGATAATGAAAAAGTTTTTAGTTTTTTTTTAAGTTACTTTGGACGAGACTTCTACTGCCGGCCCTGGAAGGACCTTTTTCAAAAGGTAGTTTACTCTACCTACTTTATAGCCGCCATTTGGGAATATTTTTCAATGAAACAATTTTTTTTTGTAGTTCAAGAAGTACTTAATCAAATGTAATATCATACTCATAAAATTTATTTTAAATGTATTTATGAAAAATCATTAAAAACAACCCTTATTTTTGGGCAATAAGTTGGTGATAACCCCTTAAAGGTTAAAACGGCTTCAGCAAGCAATCAAATTTGTGACTCTTTTCAAGGTACGGACTGCAACCCCAGTTCTCGAAAATATTCAATCTTCTTTTAAGCCTCGAAACAAAAATCTACTGGTCGGAAAATTGTATTCTAACATATGTACTTCTTTTCCTAAATATATTCCTATGTTTAAAATATTAGGTCCGGGGCTTTTGCATCCTATGTGGCTCGCAGGAATTAAGCTGTAATTAAAAAAATTGTAAGAATTTGCAATTAATGTAAGATTTATAGTGTACAATTTGTTAAACTACAATTTATAAAATTTTATGTATTTTTTAAACGTAATATATTTGAAAGGATGATATACACATGTTTATACAACAAGAATCTTATAATTAGAGCCATAATTTAAATTCATTCATCTATAATAGTTTTATGTAGTCTAGCAGAAGGAAAAACAAGGTAAATGTTATGTAGATATGAAAAATTTGGAAAAAGAAATTGTTATAGAAAAACCCAGTGACATTTTGCTGAAAATTAGGAGATCAAATGTTAAAACTTAAGCCTACTTAAAACTATCATTTATACAATCCATTTTGACATAGCTTTAAAATTAAAGGGCTGTCTGAAAACGAGCAGTTTTCGAAAAATTTACTTGCAATTCTGTTTGCTTTCGTGTTTATAAGCTCTATTTCCGCGATGTCGTATAGTTCCGAGGTGGAGAAGTGCCATGACAGATTGAGGATCATCTTAATTATTTTATTTTGTATAGTTTGCAACTTATTGATATGGCAACGCGCGCATTGAAACCATATGGGGGCACCGTATAACATAAAGGTTTGGAAAATTACTTTGTATATTATTAATTTATTTTCCACATTAAGAGTGGACCGTCTAATAATAAATGGGTATAGTGTTTTTATTAAAATATTAACTTTAGTTTTTACCATATATATATGCTTAGTAAGGGTCTTATCAAAGGTTATACCTAAATATTTTGCAGAATCTCAGTCCAAGGGATATCGCATCCGTTTAAATTTATATTACGGTTAGGAAGGAAGCGTGTATGTCTTCTGCGTGTAAAAAAACATGGCTTGGGTTTTGTTTAAGTTCACCTTTATCTTCCAATCATGAAAATATCTAGAGAGAATCTCAAGGCCTTTCTGCAGATAATCACAGATATTAGTGGCGGCTTCATGTGTACTAAAAATAGCAGTATCATCAGCAAAGATTGATGAGAGTCACTGCGGGATGTAAGGGAGATCAGATGGAAATATATTATATAGGTTTGGGCCCAAGACAGAGCCTTGAGGAACCCCTACTAATATATTTTTGGCTATGGAGACAAACTTCTTTGACATGTCTAGAGATCCTCAGTACAGGCTGGGAAGTATTATGTACAATTTTTTAAACTACAATTTATAAAATTTATGTATTTTTTAAACGTATGTGAGTTCTAACATATCATAAAAATAAAGTTTTTCCCAATATGACTCAAAAGTTATTTGCTTTAAACATTAGAAGAACAGAAAATCAGGTATTAGTTGTTGGTAAACTATTTTCTTATGATATACCATATTTATGTGGACAATATTAACTACCCCGTTTACCCAAGACGTATTGCTTGTAAAAAATTCAATGCTCAGTAAAATAAAAGCTGAAGAAATATCCTAATGAAGCGTTAAAAAAGGTAAAGTCTTAAGGCTTCTCAAAATTGTGTGCTCTGGCATTACTCGGTGCGAGCTGTACTTTCAGACACTGCCTATAATAATGTTACAATCCTCCAGTTTGTAGCGCCATTTAAACAATTAACGATGGTACTTGCATTCAACTATAAAATAAAACCTTAAAAGCCTCCTCGGAAAAAGATTTACAATTTAAATGTACTCAGCACTCAAAAGCATGAAAATTCATTAAATACTTGAAAGTGGGTCCACCTCAAATGCAATAGCAGATAAACACGAGTCCCACATCTGCTTTCTGCCACAAGCACTGGCCAACTGAGGAGCAGAGTCGCAGACTGAACTGAAATGAGCTGCGCACCGAACACTGAGCACTGAGCAGTGATCTGGTCTGGTCAGGCTAGACTATCTGAGTATCTTGAGTGGTGAGACGAATGGAGTGCACCAGCACAGTACAAGTCACAACAAGCGCAAGCCACGTTTTAGCCAGTGGCTGAAATTTGGCTACGCCGAGATTGTCTGATAGGAATTACGAACTTCCTGCGTTAAGCTGTTTCCCCGATGAATAGCTGCGCTGCGACACTGCTTAGCTCACACTGTGTGTGTGGAGCATTTTTATTACTGCGGCAAAGGCAGAACCCATTAGTAGCAGAAGTCAACGGCAGAAGCAAAATAAAAATAAAACCGGCTGCCGCTGTTGCCGCATTGAATTAATCCAACGCTATGTGAACAAACAAGTTCTTTTTTTCTGTCTCTGCCTTCTCTTTCTGCTTCTGGGTTGTTTTCTGCTTGCCTGAGTGCTCACCGCTCAGAAATTCATAGGTATTGGAGGAAAAAAGCTTTGGCGTCGTATATCGTATGGCATGGTTAGCAGGCAGACTCGAATACACGGTTGAAGCAATTCAATGACATTTAACTGTGCCTGAACTCTGTGAATAATCTGCTTAGTTAAACACAATTGCTGACTGAGCAGAGAGAGTGGGCTGTTGCGTTTTAAAGTTAGTCATGTTGAGCTCACGGCAGAGTGTGGAGCTTATCTAATAGTATTCTTGAAAGATTTCGAAAAATTCACAATGAGTGGAAAGTTTAGTGCTGAAGAAGACGAAAGGCTTATAGATTTAGTGAAGTTGAATCCACTCTTGTATTCTATGAGAAGGCGTAGTAACAAGGATTCACAAATAAAAAGTAGCATTTGGCAGCTTATCGCAAGCAATATAGGGAGAAGTGGTGAGTATTTATATTTTTATTTATCACTTATTAAGAAAAAAGACTAACATTACATAAAGCTTTTGCAAGCGTTTAAACATCATTCTTTTAACGTAAAACCACCGGGTACCGGTAACCGGAGTAGAATAGGATTTGCGTAATAAAAGGCCGAGCGTCTTCGGACATATAAAATACCACAGAAAAATATTTACACAACTCGTCCGTGCTTCTACATATGTATGTATCACGTTTAGGGACAAATTACATTCTGCTAGTGTAAACTGTAATCTTGTTGTACCTATGACGCCAAATGACTATTATGAATAAACAAAATTTGCCGACATGTATAACTCGTATCAAGCAAGAACCCTACAATCTCTGCAAAAAATTACCATAGATATGGATTTTCTCCGGGGGGTTTTCAGCAGGTACTCTAGCTATAAATGAGTGAAAATGGCGCGAAATTGAGTCCAAAGCTGTAAGTCAGCCAGAATGACTTGGAGCACCCAGCACCATAATAACATGGAAAAAGCTTTTTTGATTAAGCACACCAAACTCAGCAAGCAGAGTGCTTTTCTATCGATGCAAAATTTATTCCATACATGGAAGACTCAGTAAAGCTTCAATTTATTTTCAGCCAAATTAAGTATTATTCAGACATATGTATGTGCACAGCTATGTAGGTAACTACAAAGAATTTTGCACGGATATTTAGTTGTACCAAAATTATATATTCTGACATTTCTTGCAATTAGTGCAGCCTGTGCCGGTCCGCGGTTACAATAATCGTGATTCGAAGGGGACACTTTTGTTTATATACTCAAATGGTTTACCTTTTCCACAAAATAATGCCCGTTGGGGCATTTTTTGTAAAATTTATTTTATTTTTGAGATAAGTTCAAATTATTTACAAAAGAGCTGGTCCAGTCATTTTAGGTTTAATCTGCGGAAAAATTCCTAGTGAGCTGAATACACCTTTATTACGGCGGCGTTATAATGAAGATGTGAAAAATCTACATTGATATCGTGCCGGCTAAAAAAGTTATAAAGGTCAAAAGGTCACGAAAATTAGTTTTTCGCAAATATCTCGCGACCTATTGCTCGGAGGTCAATAGAGGTCATTAGAAAAATTGTTTGTTGTGAAATTATCTACAAAAAATGCCTCTTCCATCTTTCTGTAAAATTAACCGTTTTCGGAGTAGAGCGCTGAGAAAGCGACTATATTATGACGACTCGTTTCCGCACCACCTTCGAGGTAGAATGCAAGGCGCGTTTTTTTTACATGGATTCCCCCGTAGACATAATCCATGATATGTAATAAGAGGTTTTTTTTATTTAAGAGTGAATAATTTTTTATTTGAATACTGAAAAATACAGCAAAAATAAACTTTAGTATATAATTTTTTTTTGTCATTCATTGTCGATATCTTCAGTTTCTATTTCATTAACAATTGCTGACAAAACGTCGAGTGGATTAATCTTTTTGAGGCATATCTTTTATGAAGGAATACAGAAAGGCTAAGTAGCAGCTGTGACGAAACCGATCGTGGACGCATTACACTCATTATAGCATGGGCTATGGCTGTACATTTTGCTTCAATTTTGTTTCTTTGGCCTTTTTTATTCTTCACAATTAATTCATACAAAAAATGTGTTAAAGTTTTAGGAATTTCGTCATTAATATTATCTAACATTCGACTTGCTGGTGGATAAGAGTTGTGAATAATTGTAATGGAACGAATATCTTCTTTAATTATTGATGCAGCAGCTTCTACAATTCGAAGACGTTCATCACAAAGATATTGTTTTTTTTCTTCGTACCACGAATTAGTCAAAATATTAGTTGCAGTATCTCGAAAGCAAATTATTGTTAAAGATTTACTTTTCGTGGTAATTACAATATTAGTCCCATATCGAGCAATCAATTTTTTTATTATTGTTTTATCGTCTGGAACGTAATCTTTCATCACATCTTTTAACTCAGCCAATATGAATTGACAATCGTCATTATGTTCTAAGTAATGAAAAACATTCTCCATGGCAATTCTAATATTTTCATCCAATGGACGGCCTGCGTCACCCTTTCCACTGACTAATATAAAATTGGAGAAACATTTATCATGATACTTTGCTTCGACAGATACTAAGTCATACTCAAAATTCACACGCTCCTTTACACTTCTTCCATATTTATCACCGCGCGCCTCTGCAGCTTTTAATACTGTGTCTTTAAATGTAAGAGTACTCACTTCTCTAATAACGCGTCTGTATTTTTTTTCTCTTTTTCTCTCAATTACTTCACTCACTTCTTCTCCCAAAACAAACATAATTTTTTGAAATCAAAAGAGCTGATTCTTTTCTTACGCGGAGATATTGATGTACTCGGTTCTTCTTGGCGTCGTTTAAAAGCCGCAATACTCAAATTGTTCGTATAATTTTTACGACAATTACTGTGAACATTGACAAAAGTCACAGTATTTAAATATTCAATATTACAGGTATAAAGGGACGGGTCTTGGAACAATAAAATACGGAACATCTGCCAGAAATGCATAGCAAAAGAGTTTACGACTTGGTATACATGTACGGCATACAATACCGTATGTGAGTGCATTCAAGTTGCTTTCTCAGCGCTCTACTCCGAAAACAGTTATTTTAACAGGAAAATGCAAGAACGATTTTTTGTAGATATTAGGTGTACAAATAAGTTTCCGCGGTTTGTCAAAAGATGGCCCCACCAGAAGGTTATGGAGAAATTGTCAGATGTAAAACGTAATATCCCAAGTTTCGTCATCCGGCAACACCATAACCTTAAAGTACTAGTGATTCCGTATCAGCATCACGTAATTTTTTTCGTGCAAAAATGTCAAGTTTTGTGCCGAATAAGCATCATTTGCGGGAACTTTTGATTTACTTTTTTAATTTGAAAAAATCTGCAGCTGAGGCGCATCGATTGCTTCTAGAAGCATATGGTGAAGCTGCTTTAAGTGAGAGAAGTTGTCAGGAATGGTTTCAAAAGTTTAAGAACGGTGAGTTTGACGTGAAGGACAAAGAACGCAGTGGAAGGCCGAAAGTGTACGAAGACATGGAATTAGAAGTACTATTGGAGGAAGATTCGTCCCAAACGCAAAAAGAACTTGCACTTACATTACAAGTGACTCAACAAGCAATTTCACATCGTTTAAAATCGTTAGGAATGATTCAAAAACAAGGAAATTGGGTTCCATATGAACTAAAGCCGAGAGACGTTGACCGCCGATTATGCATGAGTGAAATGCTGCTTGCCAGGATTAAAAAAAAGAGTTTTTTGCATCGTATAGTCACTGGTGACGAAAAATGGATTCACTACGATAATCCAAAGAAGAGAAAGTCATGGGTTACGCCCGGCGAACCATCAACATCGACAGCTAAGCCGAATATTCATGGAAAAAAACTCATGCTGTGTATTTGGTGGGATCAGCTTGGTGTCGTGTATTATGAATTGCTGAAACCAAGCGAAACCATTACTGGAGCTCTCTACCGAACACAATTGATGAGATTGAGTCGGGAACTTAAGGAAAAACGCGCCCATTACTACTCCAGACACGACAAAATTATTCTTTTACACGATAATGCTCGTCCACATGTTGCGGCGCCGGTAAAAACATACTTGGAAACACTCAACTGGGAAGTTTTACCCCACCCGCCGTATTCACCAGACTTAGCCCCTTCCGATTATCACCTGTTCCGGTCGATGGCACATGGTCTGTCTGAGCAGCGCTTCACATCATATGAAGACACCAAAAATTGGGTAGATTTGTGGATAGCGTCAAAAGATGAGTTTTTTCGACGGGGTATCCGAATGTTGCCAGAAAGATGGGGAAAAGTAGTGGCAAATGATGGAAAATACTTTGAATAAAACGTAATGTACTGTTCCTTCACAATAAATTCCTAATTTTTTATAAAAAACCGCGGAAACTTATTTGTACACCTAATAATTTCAGGACAAATTTTTTTTATAATGACCTCTATTGACCTCCGAGCAATAGATAGCGAGATATTTGTGAAAAACTGATTTTCGTGACCTTGTGGCCTTTATAATTTTTTTGTCGGCATCACATCTTCATTACAACGCCGTAATAGAGGTGTATACAAAAATTCAGCTCACTAGGGGTTTTTCCGCAGATTGGGGTTTAAAATGCCTAAAATGACGGGACTATAATTACTTTTGAGCGTATGACATGCTTTTCATATTTTCCTAATTTTTGACATTTTCAAACAAATTTTTTAATATCTATGGGGACATGGTCACATTTCATATCACATGTCACATAACATGTAACGTGAACACCTGGTGCATCTGATTTTCATGTTACGGTCCCTGGTTGATATGAATCATCTGCCGTGCTTCAATTGGTGTATCCACTGAACTATCATAAAATACCAATAGGTAGTACCGACAGAGTTTTTCTATAAATTACGAATCTGCAAACGAAAACGTTGCATCACGTATAGTTTAAAGAAAATTGGGGTGAAGTGGCCAACACACTCATTTTTCACAACAGTCAAATCATCACCATAAGGTTTACAATCTAAAATTTCCTTGAAAGTTTTAGAATCTCCATCACCTTAGTGTAATTTGAATATTTCACACCAATTTTTTTTCTTCCGATCTCAAAAACATTTCTTGCACAGAATCAACCTCCATATTTTCAGATGAGCCATCGTGATTCTTCATACAGTCTTCTTCGTGATCCTCAAACCATTTACGATATTCTTCAGTATGAGTTTTATTTTTCCATGACAATAACTGCTTTTGACAAATAAATCAATCACTTTACCGGAGTGATATCCTATGAACGTTGTAACGCCATACAATGATTTGAATCCGCGTTTTTTCCACGTACCGTCACCAGAAACTTTGAGGTGTTTTTCTTCTCTTCTTTGTTCGAGATTTTTTTCAATCTCTTCTTCTCTTTCTTTGAGAAAAAAATTCAAGTGACGATTCGATGATTTTACTGTAACTGCTTTGACTCAATCCAGTGCAGATGTCCATAAGATTGCAAAATATATTATTCCTTCTTTTGCGATCTAACAGTCTCATAACTAACACTATTCTTCTATTTATTTCGTAACCAGTATGAATGAGAGGTCCTGAATTTATTTCTCTATTACCACACCGACACGTAATAACAATTTTGAAACCTAGGCCTCTCGCTCCTGACTCTCCAAAACTTATTTTCTGCTTGCATACAGAACAAATTAAAAATTCTGATAGCGCGGTAAAAAGTGTGAAGAATTTAATAATTCTGTATCCATGCAAAGGATTAGTAAGAATATCGTCACAACTGACCGTTTTTATTTTGCTTTCACTCGCACTTGCACGTACACCGTCACTTATACTCGGCTTTAAATCCTTCCCATCCTTATCGGTAAATTGATTACCCTGGTAATGTCTTTTTACATAATTTTTCCGAGCGATGTTACCTCGCGTTCCTTTAGGATAGTTTGGCATTTTATTGTAGAAAATTTGCTTTAGAAATTTCAACTGCACACGATAAAGTTTGGAGTTAAACTGACTCAACTGTTCGAATAACTTTTGATCCGTATACCTGCAGTTACACACTATATAGATATATAAATACATATCCATAAAAATACATATAAATGAATTCATGGAATTCAAGTCCCATAGAAATAAGCCTACCTAAAAGTTATGAGACAAAAGAATACACAAACGTACTGTGAAAAGGCATTGTTCCGACCCAAGCACTCCGACTACCTATTTAATGGGGAGAAAAACTTTTTCCTATTTGAACGTATATATGTTATGTAGTCACTTCTACGGCTCTACGAAGTTAGCACCTCATCTAGAACGGATTAAAACAAAACAAGTGCTATCTAAAATTGCTGATTGGTCTGTCTGCGATAGATAGAAGTTTTGGTAAAACTTCACTTTCGGTCCGTATGGGCCAGTGAAGCCAGTGAAGTTGACAATATATTCAGTCAGCATGCATGTTGTGAAAGGCAATATTAAGTCAGTTGATGTTTTGTCCAAATTAATGACTGAAATTTCACTTTGAAGATTACATATCTCGTTAATGACGAAAAATAAACAAATAGTTTAAAATTAATGTGTTCGTCAAAAATCTGTATTTTAAAAACATGAATGACATCTGTTAGTCGGAGTTGTTTACATCCCATAGGCAAGTGTAATCTAGCTGTAGCTGATATATGTACATGTTAATTAAACTGATTGTCAACAGATGGCGCCTTCTACATTTTCTATTCAAATACGGTTTATATAAAAAGTTTTTTAAGGAAGATATTCATTTTAAACTATGTATTTGTTTATAGTGTGCGATTAGCGGGGAACGTGATCTCAATCATTAATTTGGAGGAATTTCTGTTATTTTTCCTTGGACTTATATTAGGAGCTCTCGATATATGCTTCAAAACAGTCAAGAAGCTTGAAAAAAAATCACCAGCCAATATGTACAATCAAGGGGGGAGATACCTTTAGAATTTTCAAAAAATTGAATTCTTTTCAGAGCCCGCATACCGTCATTAATACTTAAAAAAATGTGAAAACTGGCTTCAAAATTCCGGATTTTTCTTTTAAAACACGGTACTATGATTTTGTGGGGTGGGGCGGGGCGGAGCGTTCAGGGTAATAGGGAAACGCATTTTACAAATTTCTCAAAGAAGAATCTTAGTTTTATAAGGGAAGAGAGCTTTGTACAATTTTAATTATATTTAGTTAATATCATAGTTACTTGAACTACGCTCCACAGTAATCATATTATAAATCTATGAGTTTTTGGTTTTTAATAAAAAATAACAATCAAAATACATTTAAATATTTTTCAGAGAAAGAATGCAAAATTCGATGGAAAATTATGCGGGATTATTACCAACGGCGGAAAAAGGAAGCAAAACTAGGTGATTCGACAATTTCTTTTGGAGGCAAGTTGTCCAGTTTAAAATTTTTGGATTCTATAAAAAGGAAGTATGTAAAAAGCAGCTAGTTTTTGGGTCATTATTTAAGTTTCACTTTTATTTTAGAAACTCTACTAATACACCTACACAAAAGGCATTTGTGAACAAGCCTGCAACTGTCAATCAACCTGAAGCGGTGATCCCGCCTGTAACAGCGAAACAGCCTCCACAGCCTCTTGTGAACCAGCCTACAGTGGTGAACCAGCCAGCAGTTGTGACTCAGCCTGCACTTGCAAACCAGCGTATATTTGTAAACCAGGCCGTAGTTGAGACCAGACAGGCTACTTTGAGTCCAAAAGTAGAACAACCACAGTACAATAACACTGAAAGTACAGCTAAGCAAGCAAATCGTTCTGAGCGGAAAAGAAAAAAATATCCAGCCAATCTAAAAGAGAAAATGTATAAAGAAATTGTTGAAAGCAGACATGAAAGGCTGGAAATCTTACGACGGCTATCGCAACAACCTGATGAACTGTTTGCTAATGATCCCAATTCTTTATTTTTTCAAAGTATTAAAGCCTCTGTTGACAAATTTCCCATACATTTGCAATCGCAAGCTAAATTAAAAATTTTACAAATCGTTGGTGACATGGAACTGCAGAGTGTACAAGAAATTTCCATACCGGAATATTCAGCTTACTCCGTTCCATCTACGTCACAATCCTTTTTTCATGAAGATTCATCAAATCAAGTTCATACGGATGGTCTACAAATGCATTCAGAAATAAACCAAAATTTCAATAAATTAAATAATGGAAGTCCTAAGTAATTTGGTACAGATAAATCACATTTTGAATGGATGTATGTTTCTGGTTTTTGAATTATTTACAAATGAAACTTATTCCTATTTATTTTATTTCGAATTAAAGGAATGTTTGTTACTTTAAAGGCCTTCGCCTTAACTGAATTAAAGCTCACACAGAAATATTAGGATATTGTGACTTTTGCCGGAAAGTCATATAAAATTAGTTATACGCACTGTAAGACTTTATATTAAATATATGTAGGTACTCTAAGCATACATGTGTTGTTTTTTATAGCATTCGCGGAAAAGCAATTTCTTCACTCGAGGCGACTCTGCTTCAGTTTCTTCAATCGTTCATGTTCGCTATGCTGGGTGCTTAGCCCCCGGTAGCTAGCCTGACTAACAGGACTACCATCTAACGATATCAGGAAAAGCGCACCTCAATTATGGCCCGAGCCAGGGTCGCATTTTAATTTGCTTCGTTTTGCGTCATTATATAATTATTATTATAAAAGATCATATCTTGATAATATATAAAATTCTCGTGTCACAGTGTTTGTAACAAAACTCCTCCGAAACGGCTTGACCGATTCTTAAATTTTGTGTGTATATTCAGTAGGTCTGAGAATAGGACGTAAACTATTTTTCATACAACTTAGTGATAAGTGTGGTCCACCCCAAAACATTTTTTTTTGTGGACAAAATTTTTTATTTTAATTTTTTTTATAATTCGACATTCAAAAATACATAAAAGCCTAAATTTTCACCTTTCTACCACCAACCCCTATTTTTTAATTATTAATCATTTTCAAACATCATATCAATTGCCACTCAGTTATTCCCGCCAGGCGTCTACGGGTGTCACTTATCGTTTTACTTTCTCAGTGCAACTATCATATTTATTAGTACTTACTAGCAAAATTTTTGGGAATCATTTTCAATTAAAAGAGAAATATGTACGTATTTTATAATTGTGAAAGGTAGGTAAAATAATAAAAGAACAAATACATTATCAGTATACTGTTGCCTAACATTAAGTACTTCAATTTGATCTATTTGTGTGTTTTGTACAGTGAGCAATGCCAGCAAGACGCAAAGGGTCTGATTTGGGCCGTCGAAGGGCTAGATCTACAGAAATGCGAAATAGAAGAGCCCAAAGAACAGACGAACAAATCCAACAGGATAATGAAAATGTGCGTTCCCCAGTTTTCGTGGAGGCAACCCAATAAAAAGTACCATTTGTCTATACGTCCGTCTTTGCCAATATTAATTCTATCCATAATAGGTCGTAAAATGTAGGAACTAAGATGCTATGACATATGAACTGAACATGCTGACAGATATTTTAGAAACGTTGATAACAAATTCTGCACCTGCAATCATTTGTTGATTTTTACTCTTATCACTTCATTAAGTTTCTTTACTTGGTAGCCAACACAGATCATAATATGTATATTTGTTCTTTTGACATCCCCAATCGTTTGAGATTGTTCAATTTCAGTTAATTAGTTAATAGTTAATTTTAGAAACATACAATTCGCTAATAAAATAATGCTGACATTTAAAATCCTTGCAAAACATCAGAAGCTAAATAGAAATCCATAGAGAAGTAATATGAAGAGTCGAAGCTTTCATTCAAGCAGGGAGGAAATCTTCTTCTTATAAAATACTTGGTACTTATGTGTGAGGCCTCATCCCAGCCAAACCACTTGACCTATTCACTTTCTATTTACAACATATGAATGTAGATTGCAGGAATGGTTAATTAGTAGGTGTAGTACCGGTAGTAGGCGCCGTAATCTAACTTCTATACCAGTGGGCCGATTGAGACCATATTCATACCATATATATATGTCATTTTGCACGGAAGATTTATATGTAGGCTCTGTTCTTAAAATTCCACCCGCAACGGGGTTCAAGAGGGTATGAATCTATAGAGAAATATATGTTTTTAACCGATATAATTGAAACTTTGTGTAAGCACTCTACAATATAAATATTAGATAGGTATTTCAGAATTTCTCAAAATTCAACCCCACGGGGCAAAAGGGGGTATAAATATTTTGATGGGGAAAAATATTTTCTTTGATCCAATTTACTTGAAACTTTGCATAAACACTCCACAACACAAGTAATGTAATATGTGTTTCATCATTTCCCAAAATTCAAGCACGAATGGGATAAACTGCGGTGTGAATCTTCCTGTGAGAAAAAATATTTACTTGAAACTTTGCATACACTTTCGTCATCAAACTCACGCCAAACAACTACTATCTAAGTGTTCTTCTCAAAAATGTCAACAATGTTCATCTACCGCCACCATTTCAGGTACAGTCACTTGCGAAAGTGCAATAATACCAATATTAAATTATTTCTTTACGAATGTAGGCTAGGGCGTAACGGCGCGGCGTTTGCCGGGTTCCGCTAGTATAGCAATAAAATATCAGGCGCGAATAAGGTCCCTTTTAAATATAAGAACAATAGCATAGGGCAAACTCAAGGCTAGACTAACATATGTAAGTTATTCAAATTTCCCAAACTTAAATCTATTACTACCTACGTACGAGTTTTAGGTTTTTTCATATGTTACAGTGTAATTATGTTCATATTTGTTTAAGAGGGCTCCAATTGTTAAGTAAGTGGCAACCATTATAAGCGTATTATTTCGTATTTGTCTAATATAAGTCCACGATTTACATAGTCTATGTACAGTCTTGCATGAAAGTTTAAGACCACTCTGCAATTTACCTCATCCACAGGCTTTGAGCGCGTGTAGCTCTTTAATGTCCTGCAATTGGAAAACTAAATTAGGTAAACAAAATCCTTAAGATGTTTGTAACAAAATGCTATATTTGATTTTTAATTATTCCAGTAAAAACAAAAATTATGAACTTAAATATACTTCAGTTACTGCATGAAAGTTTAAGACCGCTGGTATTTCTAGAAACGTCACGTGTTTTCTCTGTTACATTTTTCTAAATAAATGTTCCGTTACTCATATTGCATGTCACTTATATTTTTAAACTGACGATAGATCAGTTGTCGATGCAATCTGCTTGGCGAAAAGTGTTGTTTTTACGGCAGTTTTAACATTTTTTACAAAAATTTCATGCAATGGGCAAAAACTCAGTAGATATTAGTGTCCTCTGGCAGGTAAATGTTATTTCTTTTTGAAACTGCTTTGAAAATAATAAAGATCTGATTGAAAAGATTGTAGCTTTGAATCGTGAGGGTCAATCTCAAAGAAAAATTGCAAAATCTTTGAAAGTCAGCAAAACTTGTGTGCATCACACTATTCAAAGGTACGAAGAAACTGGATCTGTGGAGCATCGTTCAAGGACAGGACGTCCCCCAATCTTAGATAAAAGGGCTAAAAGAGAGCTTATAAAAATTGTAAGTGGTGACAGATTCGCATCAAGTCGGGAAATCAAGAACAAAATCGAAAACAACTTACTGGGCATAAGAAACCAAACCATAACGGCTGGCCGCATTCGACAAGTTCTCTGTGATTTGAATTATAGGACCCATCCAGCAGCAAAAAAACCCTTAATTAACCGACGAAACGCTTCTATAAGAAGACAGTGGTGTCAAGTACGACGTCATTGGACAGTTGACCAATGGAAGCGTGTAGTTTGGTCCGATGAAAGTAGTTTTCAGTTAATTCCAAACTCAAAAAAATATGTTCGCCGCCTACCAAATGAAAAATACCGACCAGATTGTGTTCAGAAACAGGTGC
Source organism: Neoitamus cyanurus (assembly GCA_947538895.1). NCBI lineage: Eukaryota > Metazoa > Arthropoda > Insecta > Diptera > Asilidae > Neoitamus > Neoitamus cyanurus. The sequence continues at coordinate 9,885,418 of OX384547.1, forward strand.
AAATGGGCGGAGGTAAGGTCATGGTGTGGGGAGCTATGTCTTGGTACGGTTACTCGAAACTTTGTATCGTCGAAGGCACTATAAATAAAGAAAAATATGTTGATATTCTTAATGAATATCTCTTACCATTTATGGAAGAGGAGATGCCTCTGCGAGGAAGTCCCTTTCAACAAGACAACGCGAAGCCACACACTGCCAACTATACCCGGCGATGGATTGAAGAAAAGAGTATTGACGTCCTACCTTGGCCTCCAAGCAGTCCTGACCTCAACTTAATAGAAAATTGTTGGAAAACACTTGGTGATCGTGTTTCACAACGGAAACCCAATAATCTATCGGAGTTGAAGGCTTTCTTGCTGGAAGAGTGGGGAAATATGACGAAACTCATGGCGGAAAACTTGGTGAACTCGGCACCAAAAAGAATGAAAGCCTGTCTGAAGGCCAAAGGATATTATTTTAAGGCTTAGAATACTTTTCATAAATACCTTTAAGAGTGGAATACCAGCGGTCTTAAACTTTCATGCAGTAACTGAAGTATATTTAAGTTCATAATTTTTGTTTTTACTGGAATAATTAAAAATCAAATATAGCATTTTGTTACAAACTTCTTAAGGATTTTGTTTACCTAATTTAGTTTTCCAATTGCAGGACATTAAAGAGCTACACGCGCTCAAAGCCTGTGAATGAGGTAAATTGCAGAGTGGTCTTAAACTTTCATGCAAGACTGTATGTAAAAGTTAAATATTATCCACTTTACAATTATGTCTGGTTTCTTTTATATGCTTTGTCAAACCTGACAGGAGTTGATTGGATTTTACTCTCTAGCTCCTTGAGCCCTTTTTATGGAGATCCATGTGCAACGCTACAGTTTCCTTTGTAAACCCCACGTAACTCTAGTTTATCTATTTTATGTCTGATTTTGTTGTTTGTTAGTTTATTTTTAAGAGATTTTAAGGTAGCCAAATGGAAAAAACGGAATCGCTATAATTTTGTCATCACCGTCTGTCCGTATGTCAGAGCCAACTTTTCATCGATTCTGATGAAATTTTAAAGGTAGGTCTCTCATGTGAAACGACTTTTAAATTAGTAATGCGATTTAAAAAAAAAATAAATTTAAGGGTGACTTTCCATACATAGTAGCAAAAAATCAAAATAGTATCACTTTATAAATACTTTGAACGAAAAGTATTTTGATCAAGATATGTTAACAGGTTTTTAGTTTTCAATAGCAGCAGTCTACTAAGTAGATATTCCACAAAGAAATTACATTGTTCGTTAATAATATGTACATATGTACACGTACATATAATACCTATTTAAAAAAGTTTTCCCAAATATTTATGAAAATGTTATATACAGGGTGTTTCACCTAACGTCTGCCAAAATGAATGGGATGACGGTGACACACGTGGCTGTAATGTAAAACAGACGGTTCCACAGCAGTTTATGATCTTAAAAGAATTGTGTATCTCACACAAACAATCTCAGTTTTTTCAGCGTCCACTGAATATTGCATCATCACCTTTTCTATACCTAAGTATTCGTTAGTCGTTGGTGATAATTTTGTTAGTAGCATACTACTCATGATTTTTTCTAGTTTAGAGTTCAAAGTGTTAAATTGTTAATCTTTTTTCTGATTTAAACTTGAATATGTAGGAGCAAGAGATATTGCTCTAATTTAATTAAGCAAATGGTTATCTAAATTGGACACAAATTCATACCAAAAGTTGAAGAATATATGAATGTATACATTTTCAAATTTTAAAACCTGTTTATAAAAATTTGCCAATTTGTATGTTTGGTCACCAAACATTTTAATTTATAATCTTGGCGGGCAGTTTCAGGATTGTTATTATAAGTTAATAAGTCAATCCCGCAGGGCTCGCATGATCAAATGCATACGCGAAATTCCCACCTTCGAAAAACAGAATGCAAACATTTATGTTTAACACTGAAGGAGACTTAGTTGCACTAAGTTAGTTGCTTCAACTTGTCGCACGCTACGCCCTGCCAGACGGCTCCGCGCGGGCTGCCTGACAAGCCCTCGAAAATAATCAATAACTATGGTCCTAATAGAGATAACTCGGTTTTTTTTTTTTTTAAGTAAAACAATAAGGAACAAAACCATATTTTTTTACATTAACTACACGTGGGGCAACAGCATAAAAAAACTGTTTGAAAAATTAAATTGCTATAAACTTTTTTATGTCAACAATAAAATATTTTTTTCAAAAACCATTGTCAAGCTGACGTAGAAACATGTAAAATAAAATTTATCAATAAAATGGGTCAATCCGATCATTACAACGGGAGATAATGAATTTCGAATATGAGATGATTGGAGAAAATCCAGCAAATTATGAAAAATTCACACGTGGATATTTTCGGAACAAAATGTTTTTTGAGCAAAATCCTGAAATACGTGTCGATTAATTATATGTTGAGAAGCTGTAAAAAAAATTTCAGACGATTCTAAAATGTCGATATTAAAATGGTGTGCGGTTTGTAAAAGAATGACACATGTGTGTACGGTGCGAGCCGTATGTATAAAAGGCCATTAGGCCTGATTCTAATAGCCTTAAGACTCTCTAAGATTTGCTGTCAAATTTCCTTAAGATTGGTTAAGATTCGGCCGAATCTTAACAAATCTTAAGCTTAACTACAATCGTCTTAATGTATTTTTGACACTTGCAAAAAGTGACATCTCAGTGATATAATAAAGCTAGTTGTGCACAATGTCCGCTCATTTTAATGAAGAGCTCATAGAGCTAATAAAGAATTCGCCTTGCTTGTAACATATGACAAGCAACACAAAAGGTATTTTGTTGTTAATTTAAAAACCAGTTCCTGGCAAGAAATCGCCACAAAATTAAATCATAGCCGTAAATAGTTTGTAATTATATTAATTTAAAGCTTACTAAATCAAACTATTAATAGCTGTAGAATGCAAAACAAGGTGGAAGGATAATAAGACTATTATAGTTGTCAGTATGGCACTTCATATGATCGTACAAAATCTTAAGCAGTCTTAAGATCTCGTAAGACTATTATAGTCAGGCCTATTCTCGTGCGGCCTCGGGTGTCAGATCAGATTTTGGTGCGATCTGATGAGCTTGCCTTTTCCTCGCATGACCCCTAGTAAAATGTTGACTTGCTAAACCCGATTAAGATGCTGACTTAACCTTTTTGACCCACCTGAGGGATTATGGCTGGGAGACAATGTACGCGACTAAATGAGTTTGAACATGAGAAAACACATTGAACTTGATGATAATTGATACTTAAACCCCGGCAACTTTAGGAAAACATGGACTGACTTCGTTATTATGTGGTAGGAGATGCGGTTTTCCCCTTGAAAACAAAAACCTTATGTGGCCATATCCCGGTCTTCTATTAGACGAACGAAGGGAACATTTAAATAAATGTTTATCGAGGACTCAACCGACCATAGAAAATTCATTTGGAATTTTAACTGCTCAGTGGAGGATATTGCGACAGACATTAGTGCTAAGCGATAAGTCTGCAGAAACTGTGGTCAAAGCTAATACAGTTGCATAACTTCCTCAAAATGAACGATGGCTCTTATTATCCGCCAAATTATGTGGTTTCCTTTACAGGCAATGGAATTGCAGAAGGTCTTTGGAGACAAGAGGTACGTCCGTTAACATCATGTCGTCAGCTTTCATCATACAACGCAACAAGATCCATATTTCAATCACGAGATCAGTTGAAAGATACGTTTGCTTTGAAGAAAAATTTTAAGATCTTTGATATTTATCACACACTTCTCCAGCGATAGTCCAGATGTCTGTATATGTATTCTTTTGTATCTGGTTCAGTTCTTCTAGGACTTCACACCAAAAAGAAAGGTAGCATAAAAAACTGAAGTCGAAATTATTCTTCAATGGTTTAATAGTGTCGTGATGAGCACTCCATCTTGCTTCTACTAGTCTTTTGATCGACACGCTTACACTCTTCATTAGAATTTCCCATTGATATGTGGATAGTGAAAAATCGTGTAGGCTCTTTCTATTGTTCCGAAAAGGTAACACTTCAACTAACGCTCCTAAAAGAGTGCACTGCACATAGATTTAATGAATGATTAGCACATGGCATAAACATCGCGATAGGATTGAGTTTTTTGATTTTTACATGTACACCACCATAAACTCCTGCCATGTTCGCATAAAGTTATCATATTCTTGAGCCTGACACAGATGTACATATATTCAGGGTATCAGTCTCTAACTGCGAAGCATATTTTCCAGGGACCGTAACGGTTATGATGTTTTCGGTAAAAATCAGAAGCAAACAATTATTTCTCGATTTTTATTTATAAAATAAGAAATGAAAATCACCTAACGATTTTAATTTTTGGAATCAGAAATAAAAATCACCAAATAATTTTTATTTAAACAATTACAAATTGAATTTTATTTTAAAAATCAAGAATAAAAATTATTTTATGATTTAAAAAAAAAACAATTTTCCGATTTTTATTTCCAAAATATATAATAAAAATCAGATAATGATTTTCGGTAACACTCTAGAATACACTTGACGTTACATGTTATGTAACGACATGGGATGTGACACGTAACATAATTTATTTATTGCACCATGTTGTAGAGCATGTTCGATGGCCCGGAAAATAAATTTTGAGACGCATGTTCCGATTTTCAGGAACACCCCACGCCATGGGGTAACAAGTCTTGTGATATGTGATGACATGACACGTGACATAGTATTTTATTGCACCTTATTGTAGAGCATGTTCGAGAACCCCCTCTTAAAAACCCTGCAGGGGTGAACAGGGCTCTAGAAAGCCGGGAAATGGGTCAAAACTGAAAGATGAAATTTACGATTTACATACATACGTTCCGATTTTCAGGCTCGACAGGCTCTTTCCGACTCCACAACATGGTCACGTTACATGTTATTTGAAATGTGTGTTGATACGTGACGTGACATAATTTCGTAAATGTAATTTTACAGCTTTTGGCCTATTTCCTATCCGTTTCCGTTTGTGCTATGGGAAAAAACTTGTAGAAATGATTCCATCACTTCAACTTGCTCGCAGATCTGATCAACATGTGATATGTCTGGAGTGCTATTGAAAATAATTCCGAAATATTTAGCTTTTTTTTGTGTCGTCCACAATGTTATTTTTCACCTCTTTCCCAAAAGGCCGATGAATTCATTTCGAATGTCTTTGGATAGATAGATCCGTTTCCGTTTTGTACAGGCGATAGCATATTTAATTCCTAGCATATGCTCTTTTACCATTGGGTCATATTTCAATAATAGACTATACAATTCCCAGAAATCTATTATCTGATGAAACCCCCTCTCTATCTAAGATTGTGGCGTGCCAGGAAAATAATAATATTTGAAGGGTCTTTCAGTAAGGACGCTCGACTTTTAAATGTAAATAAAACAAGTTGTGTCTAAGGTATCCACTCCATTTTTATTTTATTTGATAGACTATTTTATGGCATTACGAAGAGAATATAACGTCGTTCAAAAGTCTGCCGCAGCTTTGCTTGGTGGCACGTATTCTGGAGGTCTAATTTTCGATGACTTTGTCGCATAAATCTGGCTCAATTTGCTGGATGGTGTTCGTTATGCTGACTTTTAGGGAAATAATTGTTTGCGGTTTATTGGGAAAGGCTTGTGATTTAAGATAGCCCCAAAATAAGAAGTCGAAAGGCGTGCAATAGCACCATCTCAGGGCCAGTTCACGTCGCCGCCATGCGAGGTTACCATGCCTTCAAATCGCTCATGCAGAATGTCCATCATAGCATACGCTGTGGGACACTTAGCGCCATCCTGTTGGAACCACATATCGTCTGTATCCATATTATCCAGTTCAGGCGACAAGATGTTGCTTATCATCGATCTGTAGCGCTCGCCGTTGATGGTTATGGAAATGCCAATTTCGTCTTGAAAGAAGTACGAACCGATGATTCCGCCATACCAAAATCCGGACCAAACAGTAACTTTCTCGGGATGCATTTAGTGCTGGTGTATCTCGTGTGCCCAATCAGCGTACATACGGCGTCTTCTTTGGTCATTTGCCTTGAGTGCCTGGATCAGTTGAATTTTATATGGGTGCAGACACAAGTTCCGACGCAAAATTCGCCAAGTTGAAGTTGTAGAAAGACCAAGATCTCGTGAACGCCGAGAGATTAACTACCCCGGGTTTTCCCTCAAACTTTTGCGCACAGCGGCAATGTTTTCAGCAGATCTTCCGTTTCGGTGATATACGGGTGTTGGCTGATTATTTATCGAACGGGTTGACTCGAATTTGGTCACCAAAAGTAACATAGTCGACTCGGCAGGACGGTTGTAGCGAGGATAAAAATCACGTAATGCGCGGAACGTTTCTCGAACGGAGCACTGCTTTTGAGAATAAAATTACTGTTGTTTGTTGTTTGTTTGTTTTTATTTTGCCTTAATAAAGGCGCCACTGAGTGGACTTATTTGATCCGACGCAAGCGTCATACGACCACGATCCAGGACCTTTTCCTTTTATTGACCCTCAACGTGGATATTATGAGAGTATGAGGGTGAGGCTCCGTAAGAAGTTCTCTCCCTTGACAGCACCGATGCGATGACTGGTATTCTCTTCTTCGACGTGACTCCACTGCGTAGGACACCACAATTGACACTAAAAACGCTAACAAACTAGAGAAAATTACATTACAAAAGATACAAACAAGAGTGAGTGAGCCAAGTTTACAGCTAGCGGTAATGGTACTGATGTGAGGTCATAAATAAAAATAGGTCTGATAAATTCACCCCCTAGATTTAGGGGGTGTCGTCTGAACTAATAGGGAGGTGAACCCGGCGCAGCAAGCAGTCAGAACGCTAGCAAGTTTTCGGATCACTACGCCAAGCGCGCCAGCTTCTATTTTTCAATACTATAAGTGTATTTTCGTCTCTGCTATGAAACTTGCCATCTCTCTGATATTTTCCTTGTTCAAATTAGCTAGGGCGTCGGTTAAGCAAGAGAAATCTCCAAAAACACGGTATCGCAATCGGGTCTCATCGAATTTACTGCAGCGGAAGAGAAGGTGTTCCTCATCCTCCACCTCCAGGCATATGTCACACAGGGGGCTCTCCACCACTCTCCACCTAGCTAGGTGTTTCCTAGCAAAAGAGTGGCCTGTTAGAACCCTGTTAATGGTTCTTATGCTTTTGTTGTTCAGGTCACTGGACAGAAACCACGGCCTGACCCCTACCCCCGGATGAATCCTCGCAAACTTAACGCCCTTAGAACCTGACAGTGCCTTATACTCTCTATCCCACTGCTGTAGGATTTTTCCTTTGACATTTAACAGGGCATCCTCGACGGATAGGGGTTCAAACACGAACTCCCCCTCAGTTCTCGCTTTATTTGCCACTTTATCCGCCCAGCAATTTTCCACAATATCCCTATGGGAGGGGACCCAAACGATTCTAACACTCTCAAACGCTCTTTCCGTCAGTTCGGTAATTTGCTGAACCACAGGATTGTCTGAATTATCGACATTCAGCGCCCTGCACCCGTTGAGGCTGTCAGTCAATATGATCAGTGTCCTGAAGCCTCGGTCTTCCGCCGCCGACATGGCTAGTTTAATCGCAAGAAGCTCCGCAGAGCGCGTAGACATTCGCCAGTTGACCCTGTATTTCAGTTCCTCCCCACTAGCCGGTAAGACCACTCCCAGACCAACCATGTCCTCAGTGATCGAGGCATCCGTAGCCACCACCGTACTCTCCTCCGGGAAGCTCTCCCTCTTTTTCGCCATTAGCGCTCTTACCACGTCCCTATTCATTTCAGCCTTAGAAACGTTGATCTCAAAGAAATCAGTGTCTATCTTAATTTTGATCCTGGGGAGTACTCTTCTCGTGACAATCTTCGTGTTGTCCATAATTTCCCTGTACTTATTCCAGCAACGTGAAAAGGAGGAGTCAATAGAAATATCCTGTACACTTCTCAGGAAATCGGGGCAAGAGCCAGCGGCTCTGAAGATTTCTTTTGCAGTAATGAGGTCAGCCCTCAGGTGAGGCGGCATCTCGTTTGCAAGGGCATACATTGCATGGACAGGTGTGCTTCTCGTCAGTCCCAGAGCCCTTCTCAAAAAGCCGTTGGAGAAGGTGCCCACTTTTCTTTCCAGGTTTCGTGATTCCTCCATTGACAAGGCCCTGGCATACTCGATTTTAGATCTAACTATAGCCCTAAACAATACAAGAGCATTTCTGGGGTTGATACCGAACCTCGTGCCACTCAGAATGCGAATGACTCTAGCATTGCTCTCTGTCAACCTCAGCGTTTGTTCGTAGTGAACGTGACTTTTCAGGCCAGACGAGAAGAACCAGCCCAGGAAGCGAAACGACCCGACACATGGGATTCTGTCCTCCCCAAGAAACAATTCGAGTTTTCTTCTCCTATTGAAGACCAAGCACTTTGTTTTCTCACCACTCAACACCAGGCCTCTGGCTGATGCAGCCTGCCGAAAGGTGTTAACAGCTCTTTGGAGCCTGCTGTTCAACACACTAAAAGATTCTCCCGCCGCCAAAAGCACAAAGTCATCCGCGAACTGGAAGACCGTCACCTCCTGCACGTTAAGGTCATGCAGGTCTGTAGAGTAAATATTAAACAACACCGGGCTAAGCAAGCTTCCCTGTGGAAGGCCCCCCACCGAATTCAAAGTCATACTCCCCAGGACAAGCTTTCTTTCCGCAAAAAACTGGGTTATCCAGTTAATGAGCTCACAAGGGATTTCCCATCTGAGTAGTACTCATTACTAAACAATTTAGAAAAAATTTGACAGCAATTGCTTTAACAACATGGCCGCTATAACCTAAAACATTTCGAGTGTCCATATTGAAAGATCCTTTAAAAGGCGGCACAAAATATCACGCTACTTCTTATTTTCTTGGTCAAAGACATTTATGGTCGATAGGTTTTAGCAGGTTCAATCCATTCTCCAAGAATTTCCATTTTTAGAAACAGGAGAGATGGTGCTCAGAATTATCAACCTGCACATTATAATTAGCCTTTGTCAAAGTGCGTGACAGTGGATTTACACGGATACGGAGTGCATTGCACTGTCACCCCTTGGGGCTTGGCACCCGGGGCGGACTGCCCCCACCATTCCTCTTTTACGCCGCCACTGACTGACGAGTGAAGTTAAAAATAGGTTAGAATGAAAATCCAGAAAACACAATTTCACAATTGTACTGCTTTATTTGTCCACAAAACTAATTGTACATTAGATACCAATTACTAATGCATTTATTTTCCACAGTGAAAGGCACTTCGCAATGACAATGAAAAGTCTCTCGAAACAGTTCCAAATTAGTAAAATACCAAGAAAGTTTTCTTGAGACAGGTTCTTTGATATCCTCATGACAGTATGAAAGCATTAGTCGTTCCATCAAAGACGTTTTGCTGTCTCGCCCGAATTTTTCACTTTCGAGTTCAACCAACTTGACATTTGTTTTTGCCCAGTCGAAGTAGCTCTGCACCATTAGTGGAATTCCCAAGTAATCCATATAATCTCCTGCGTTACGTTTATACACTGTCTGTTTCTCACAATCCTTCAACAATTTGTGTTTGGAAAGTCCATCTTCTAAATTCTTGATAAAAGTTCTTATAGGGGTCCATGCTAAGTTTCGGAACTTGTAAGCAGATGAGCTATTAGCAACCGCAGATAGTTCACTCATAAAAGTATGTGCTACTGTAAACTGGAGACGGCTTAAGGAACCAAATTTCCATATTTTTTCATTTTCCAATTTCACGAAAATTGGTTGTAGTTTTATGGTTTCATAGTAGCAATCACGTGTACCTACTTCAAATTTGCCGAACGCATCATCGTAGTAAGCATAGTCAACAGTTGGAATGGTTTCTTTGAGATAAGAAGCAATCCTCGTTTCAAAGTTAGCTTCGGAGTCGTTGTTGAACAGCAATTCAGCCTTATGTAAATTTTTCAAGATTACGTAAAGCATATTCCTCAGCTCGTCGACATTTCCCAAATTTGTGTAAGATTGCTTTACAAGTGTAGGAAGTAATCCATATATAAAATTGGTGTTCGTATTGTGCTCATCGACGATGGGCAAATCGGATGCGAATCGATAGAGCATATAATTGGCCATTATTTTGGGATCAGTTTGAAAAGCTTGTAAAAGTACTTTCTTCAACACCTGGAACTCTTGCACTGTCACTGGGAAGTCGTCTGGAACCTGATGAGCAAATACCGCCTCAACCTGTTTATCCCAGTTGATTTCTGGCAATGCAGTTTTTAGGCCTTTGAAATTCGTTTGAAGAGATTCCTTATATTCCTCATAATTTGTATTAATATACCAGTTTGACACAACAGTACTATCGTCTAGAACCTCGTCTATATTGTCTACATACCGGTACAACCGAATTTTCATCGAGCTCCTATTCTGCTCCGTGAGAAAGTATTTAGGATGCAGTGCTTTGATTAATATCCGAGAGGCAAATGTTTTACGATCTGGAACCATTTCAATATTAATTATAACTGGGGTACCGTAGCTGGCTAATTCAGCAATCGCATTTTGCAAGTTAAATTTTCTCGCTGTCCAATTCTTGTTGTAAGCTGGCCATCCATCAATCGAGTTTGGGAAATTGAACCTCTGGATGAATTCCTTTCTACGAGTACTGCCGACTGGTTTCAAACATTGCTCTCTCCAATCATACATCTTTTTCTCGGTAGCGGTGAGGTGTGCAGCTTTAAGACGATACTTCTCGAGCAAATCGAGAGCTTCCGTTTGTGATGAAACTGCACTTTTAATTCGTTCCTTCGTTAATTCACCCCCACCGCACACATATGTGTAGAAATCACCGCATTGCTCTTCTTGCTGGCTAATTTGCTCATAAGTCCTTGGTATGGACAAGATATTTCCCACTGCGTAGAGCAGTAAAATTGCCACAAAAACCACAAGAAATCGCGACATTTGTACCCGCACTGAGCAAGTTTATCCTCTCTCGCTGGCTTTTATAGGCCCCACTTATTTCATTTTCATTTTCGCACTGATAAAAATGCTGGTGGTGGTAATTAATCACTTGGTTGCAAGTATGTATAAGACCAATTTTCCAATCAACGTAAATTGGCCAGTTTTTATAAACAGATTTTAAAATTCGGAAATGTTTACATTCATATTTGCTTAAACTTTTGGTATCAATTTAGGTCCGGTTTAGTTAACCGTTTGCTTAATTTAATTAGGCAATATATATTTCTGATATAAATATAATTAGTTCAAGTTTAAGTCAGCGCAGCGGAAAGATTAAGATTATCACTTTATACTCTAAAGTCTAAACTACCAGAGGAGTTCTATTTACTTATTTAACATCAACAGGTAGTTAATCATCTGACATTTACAAATAGAAAAGAAGAGAAAACAAACATTTTTTCGATATAGCTAGGAATCAACATTACAAAATTATTAAAAGCAAATGCATCATTAGATAATTATTCAAAAAGGATTTTTTAATAATATTTCCACTTAAGGGGGTATTCTAGTCTGAAGAATTTTGAACAAATCGATTTTTGTTTTCATATTTATAAAGATCAGACCTTCAAAAATATATCTTCCAAAGGAATTATTAAAATTCCAACTATTTACAGAGTTATAGCTATTTTAGTGACGCAGCGAGTAAACGGGACCTGCCACAGTGAATCGAACAATAGGCGGTAAGAGGTTGAAAAATTTAAAGAACTAGGCCTGGAAACAGTTTTGTGCTACAGAGAGCGAGCCTGACTATCGTAAATACTCTGTTTTGCGTCAGAAATTTTTTAGCTACGCGGAAGGGTCATAGCTAAATTACATTAACCGGATGAAGACTGTGTTGCGTACAGAGCCTAAACGATTTTGGAAGTTTGTAAACTCTAAACGAATAACTGATAGTTATCCCTCATTAATGATATTTAATGGGGTAGAGAGTAGTGATCCTGAGACGGTATCCAATCTGTTTGGTGATTTCTTTGCTACGGCTTTTAGTGATCAAACCTGTGATATTAGTTCTAAGAAATTTACTTACATGACGTTGAATGTTTTATGTTATGCTGACGTCGCCAAGATTTTCCGCATTGTGTCTTCCAATCGTGATTGTGAATTAATGAATACCGACTTAGCCTTTTTTAAATGGTGTTCTATGAACTCTCTTCCACTTAATATAAATAAGTGTACTTCTATGTCTCTTTGCCATAAAATTACTCCTATATTTTATAATTATTGTATAGATCATCGCGTTTTGTCTAGAGTCAATAGAATCAAGGATCTGGGAGTGTCCTATGATCATCACATGAACTTTGCGGTTCATATTGATTCTATTGTTAACAAAGCTAATGCGACGCTTGGCTTCATCAAGAGATGGGCAAAGGAATTTCAGGATCCCTTCATAACCCGAACCCTATTGTACTTTTGTTCGTCCAATTCTGGAGTATGCCTCCTGCGTGTGGTGCCCTTATGTCTCAGTCCACATAAATCACGTTGAAATGGTTCAACGTCGGTTTGTGCGTTTTGCCCTCCGTGGGCTCCTTTGGGATAATCCTATCATTCTGCCCCCTTATCACGATAGACTTCAACTCATCAAGTTAGATTCACTTCAGCATAGACGTCATATTTCCAAGACTGATTTTGCTTTTGTATGTCTTCAGGGATTCATTGATTCCCCTGAATTGATTTCGTCGTTTGCGATATCAGTACCGGCTCGTTCACTGAGGCATGTGGACTTCCTTAGGATTGATAGACATAAGACTAATTATGGATGTCACGAACCGATCACATCAATGTCCCGCTACTTTAATGAGTTCTTTGATCATAGTGATTTTAATCTTTCGAAACAAAGTGTTAAAAGTAGACTAATTGGTAATTTTTCTTCATGATTGTATTTTCTCTGTCATTATTTAGTAGTCAGCCTTTGACGAAATGTATAATAATAAACAAATAAATAAATAAAGAGACGTTCCCTGACTACCTGAGGGTGAATTATCCTACAGAAAGTCTTTTACACACTGTGTGCAGTGCAGCTCAATTTGGTCTGAGTTATCGTAGAGTACGTACTCTGTGTGTGTGCAGTTCAAAAATAAAAAATTGTGAGTGGTGATCTAAGTACAGACTGCCTACAACTTTGCTCAAATCTTTAAACGCGTTTTTCTCGAAACTATTTTTTCCAACACGGTTGACATGATTTCTCAAGTTCTAATGAACCGATTAACTTGAAATTTGGCGTGGAACTTCTTTATATATCCCTCTATCGTTGGAAGTAGAATTACGTAAAAATTTTGTTTTTTACTATTTTAAAAAAATTCAAAACTTTGAAACAAAGGGCAAAAAATCAATTTTTTTTTTTAAACAGCCGTAATTTTGTGAATTTTTTTTTTTCATTTCCCTAGTTCAGACGATAACGACATTCTTACTGATTAAGAATCTTTTTTTCTATAAGTCTATACTGCCAGATACAATATTGTGGAAGAAAATAGCTCCAAAAACCTCCCTGCGTAGAGGGGACATGCCTGAAGTTTTAATCTATTTAAGTAAGGAGGTAAGCAAAATCTGTCCTGCCAAGGATGGTGATACGATGCAAGACGCAGGAAACGCTTCAGAACAGATTCTATTCGGGAAATATGAAAAGACCACCCGACAGACGCATACGCCAGAATTGAACAAAGAATTCAAAACATATGGATCATGAAGCTCTTTAGACCAATGTCTTATAACACCAAGAGACAAATTAGAATGGTTAATGATATAATACTCTGAAGGCAATTCTGAAAAGTCAACTTAGAATCTAAGACTCGACCAAGGTCAGTAATTGTATCGCAGTGAATTAACAGATTACCTTGATGCTCATATCGATGTGAAAAGCAGAACGATTTTTTGCTGAAAGTCATAATGAAGTACTTTTTAGGGTTCAAAGTCATGACTCTTCAGGCACCATTCTAAAAAAAATATTCAGGTCCGACTGTAGAACTAATAAATCATTACCGTCAGATATAGTTTCAAAGATCTTGACGTTATCTGCATTAGCAAGAATATTGGAACGATTGATAAGTTGAATAAGGTCATTTATGAATAAAGTGAAGAGCAGTGGACCGAGGTGAATCCCTTGAGGAACACCTAATGTGACTTCAACATGGCTAAAGAAGTGTGAGGAATATCTAATTTTATCTAAATGAGCTAAACACAATCAACCCGGTTCCCCCTCTCGAGCCTGTTTAAACAAAAACTTGCAAATTCTACCAAATTCGTTACAGTTGGTTTTCCTTTAATGAATCCATGCTGCTTGGATGGCAATATTGATCGGAAGAAAATGATAAATAATCACAGATAATAGCTTCAAACACCTTCGGAATTGTTGAAAGTTCAGCAATAGTTCTATAATTGTTAATCAAATCATTTCTACCATTTTTAGTAACAGGCACAACATTAAACTTTTTCCAAATAGTGGGGAAAACACCAGAACGCAGAGGCAAATTAAACAAAAAAGTAAGAGGCTCAACAAGAGACAATGAACTCTTACGTATGACAACATTAGGAATTTCGTCCGGAGATCCGAGTAATTTTCATCAATTTTTTTAATATAATCTAAAACAGTGTCCGCGTCAAGAATAAAAGTTGAAGAAATATTAGGAAGACAAGTTAAATGTTTAAAATATTATAAATCTATATCACAGATATCATTATCAAAGAAGACGCTGCCGAAGTAATTGAAAAAGAGAGAGAAAATACAATTCGCCACAATTTTTTATTTGGGGAAATCATAACAAAGACCTCTAAAATGATTCGAGAATATGTTTCTACGAAAAAAAGGAAGTAGCAATAAATTTATTAAACCTGAAACTGCAGATATTGTCACTGTTAACAGTAAAGAAACAGACCTTGTTTTGCCAGAGCCAATTTTTTGTGGCCATACCAGCCGTCAAATGCCTGCTTATACCTTTCCGGTAGATTTTTCTATCTATTCAACCAATTTAAAATGAGGCAGTGTCTATTCGCACCCGATTTTCCCGTGTAAATACACGGGTACACGGGTTGCTCGGCAAACTTCGGGATTGTTTGCAATTTGTGTGTAGTTTTGCTTACACGGGTACATGGGTACACGGGTTTCTCGGCAAACTTCGGGATCGCCTGTCCATGTCCGAGTTTCTCGAATAAATGAAGAAAATGTGGTCCGTTTTGGCGCAATGAAATTGCTTAAATTGTCGGTGAAATTAGGAATGATCGATGTTACGAAATGTCAGCATAAATGTTAATATCTGTAGCTAAGTATCGTTGTCCGATTACATCGTACTTTTAACATCGATGTTGGACTGCAAAAGTACTAAATACTTTATTAAATATCTCGCAAATGGGACGAGCGCGAATTTTTTCAGTAATTTTCCGTCGATGCGCTATCCAATTAAGGGGCACCGCTTATGGGTGAGTACCCGAATAAACCTGCATACAGAGATAAGTGACAGAATCGCAAAGCCAAGTTTGATGTCATAAGTCGCTTCGATTATTTGCTCGTAGCATCGAAGTCACGATGTTTGACATCGCCATCGCTCAACATGGATGTTTCGTGTCGCAATGGGTCGGCAGCGGCGCGGCGACGCGGCGGCTTAATTACCAATATATGATTGTTTTCATTAAATTCCTTGCGCTAAGGATAATATTGAGGTTTTTGTGATTTGAATCCCCTCAATACAAAGAATCTCTTTGGGATACTGGAAAAAGTCACCCATTTCGGAAAGGTGTTGCGCAATATGATTACCGTTGCGTAATGGCACGGAATACAGGCAGATATAGTGCGATTTTCTAAGAATTTTTGATGGATCGCTGCAGCAGAATTGTTGGCCGCTTCTGAGAATTTTCGATGTTGGGTTCAATGGCGTACGGTCTAGCCCGGAATGAGCGTGCACGCACCTCACAAATTCCGCCCCTGCAATTCGCTCCCAGTATATTGGGTCGTCTGTTTGGAGTCGACCTAAACCATCCCGATTTGCACACTTTCCCGTAGCCGTTATAGATTCCTAGTAAAACAACATCTTTTCTACGAATTTCGTGCGTCCTCCTTCATCTTTCAGACCACTTAACCAAAAAATAAGAGGCCAGTTCACGCGCCCGACGATATGAAACGTGTGTCAGTGACGTCATTATTTTCACACAAAACTAAGCTAATCCCGCGTACTTGCTACACACGTTGACTGGCAGGGGAGAGTGAGAAGGGTTTTGGCTAAGCATACATTTATAGAGAAAAGAAAGAAACGTCATATGAGGTGAGCCGACGTTGCGATACTTTGGTGAAAATATTCGCGAAGGAGTCCTTCAGTAAGAAAACAATTTTTCAATTTCTGCTGGGGCAGCTCGGTACTGGAGGAGCCCTATAACAAAATCGCGAAATATAAGCCAGCAGAGGCGGGTTTTTTGCGTCTGCGCACCTAGTGGTCCCACTAAGGGCCGATATCCGTGAAAATATTCGCGAAGGAGTCGTTCAGTGAGAAAAGAATTTTTCAATTTCTTCTGGGGCAACTCGGTACTGGAGGAGCCCTAAACCAAAATCTCGAAATATAAGCCAGTGGTCCCACTAAGGACCGATATCCGTGAAAATATTTGCGAAGAAGTCCTTCAGTGAGAAAATAATTTTTCAATTTCTTCTGGGGCAGCTTGGTACTGGAGGAGGCCTATAACAAAATCTCGAAATATAAGCCAGCAGAAGCGGGTTTTTTGCATCTGCGAACATAGTGGGCCCACTAAGGGCCGATATCCGTGAAAATATTCGCGAAGGAGTCCTTCTGTGAGAAAATAATTTTTCAATTTCTTCTGGGGCAACTCGGTACTGGAGGAGCCCTAAACCAAAATCTCGAAATATAAGCCAGTGGTCCCACTAAGGACCGATATCCGTGAAAATATTTGCGAAGAAGTCCTTCAGTGAGAAAATAATTTTTCAATTTCTTCTGGGGCAGCTTGGTACTGGAGGAGGCCTATAACAAAATCTCGAAATATAAGCCAGCAGAAGCGGGTTTTTTGCATCTGCGAACATAGTGGGCCCACTAAGGGCCGATATCCGTGAAAATATTCGCGGAGGAGTCCTTCAATGAGAAAATAATTTTTTAATTTCTTCTAGGGCAGCTTGGTTGGTACTGGAGGAGGCCTATAACAAAATCTCGAAATATTATATTATATATGCCAGCAGAGGCGGGTTTTTTGCGTCTGCGCACCTAGTGGTCCCACTAAGGGCCGATATCCGTGAAAATATTTGCGAAGAAGTCCTTCAGTGAGAAAATAATTTTTCAATTTCTACTGGGGCAGCTCGGTACCGGAGGAGGCCTATAACAAAATCTCGAAATACAAGCCAGCAGAGGCGGGTTTTTTACGTCTGCGCACCTAGTGGTCCCACTAAGGGCCGATATCCGTGAAAATATTCGCGAAGGAGTCCTTCTGTGAGAAAATAATTTTTCAATTTCTTCTGGAGCAGCTCGGTACTGGAGGAGGCCTATAACAAAATCTCGAAATATAAGCCAGCAGAGGCGGGTTTTTTGAGTCTGCACACCTAGTGGGCCCACTAAGGGCCGATATCCGTGAAAATATTCGCGAAGGAGTCCTTCAGTGAGAAAATAATTTTTCAATTTCTTCTGGAGCAGCTCGGTACTGGAGGAGGCCTATAACAAAATCTCGAAATATAAGCCAGCAGAGGCGGGTTTTTTGCGTCTGCGCACCTAGTGGGCCCACTAAGGGCCGATATCCGTGAAAATATTCGCGAAGGAGTCCTTCAGTGAGAAAATATTCGCGAATTTTCTGGCCAATTTTCAAACTTTGCAGGCACTTGAGTAAATCTTCAGCGAAATCAGTAATCTTTAAAAACCATTGTGACAACTTACGTTTTTCAACAACTGCACCTGATCGCCATCCTTTTTCATCAACCACCTGTTCATTTGCAAGCACTGTTTGGTCCACTGGATCCCAGTTAACCCATGACTCTTTTCGATAGGCAAGCCCATGCTTTAAAAAATCCAGGAAAAATTTTTGTTCCTGTTTGTATAATAATAATCAGGCTCATATGTGGAGAGTTCACGCTCCCAATTATAAGAAAGACCTATAGATTTCAACTGTGTACGCATATTATCTATATTCTCTTTTGTCCATGTTTCACGGCTAATATTGTTGTCCCTTGTTGCATTTTCAGCTGGTAATCCAAACGCATCCCAGCCAATTGGATGCAATACCTCAAATCCATTAGCTGTCTTGTAACGTGCTATCACATCCCCTATTGCATAGTTACGTAAGTGTCCCATATGAATTTTACCAGATGGATATGGAAACATTTCCAACACGTAACACTTTTTTTTGTTTACTATTCTTGCTTACAGAAAAAACCCATTTATCTTGATAAAATTTTTCAACACTTTTAAAATCATATTTCATATAAATCCAAATTTAATTACAGTTCATATGCATCAAAGGATCAGCCGCTTGGCCATTATGCCGTATTGTGAAACACATCTGTGGATCTTTATCTTGTGTGCTTGATTTACCTGCAGATCCAATTACTTGACCTTGCTTTACTTTATCGCCAATTTCAACATGTATGTTTTTTTAAATAGGAGTGCACAGTCATGTAATTATCTTTGTGTTCCACTATAATTAAATTCCCATACCATCTCAGCCCTTTGCCTACATATACCACTTTGCCGGGTGCAGAGGCAACTACGTTCGTTCCATTTTGAGCAGCAATTTTTATGCCATCCTTACACATTTCATCAGAAGAGGTAGCTGAAATAACTGTACCTTTAACTGGCATTACAAATTTACAATTTATCCCATTAATTTCCACGTTTTGTGCATTATTGTTATCTTTGTATATCCTGTTTATGATGGCTTTTCTACTTTCTTTTTGCACTGAAGGCTCCCTAGTTAAATGGTACTCTCTTGTATATTCCAGCTCTCTTTTTCCGTAAAATCCTTCGCCTTTAAGCAGCACAGGTGCAGGTTTTTGCAGGCCACAGTCTATTAATATTGCTAATAACATAAGAAATGAGGCTATATGCCACATTTTAGATATATCAACTCCCACAAAACTCCACAATTTTAGCGTGACGTAGTGTTTCACGCCTGTTCGTTACTTTCCTCGTTATTTATTTTACTAGTTAAATAGTCCCTCAAATCGGTAAGTTCTTGCAACAAATTCTTTGGATCACGATTGACTTTTATATCATTACCAAATTCCTTTTGCACTCCTTTTATTGTATATCCTTTATCATATAGCATGCACTTTACTTTCTTTATGGCCTCTATACACTTACGATCATATAGCCTTCTTCCTTTACGCTTTGTAGGCTTAATTTGATGAAATTGACCTTCCCAGAATCTCAAAACATGCTGTTCCAAATGTAGCTCTTCAGCTACTTCCCTAATCGTATAAAATAATTTTTCCTAATTCATTAATTATTTATTGATTTGTTTATAGTTTTTGAAGGCCTAAGAGAAACTGAGTTTCTTGCTTGAATCATCACTTTCTCTGATGTATTTGGTTTATTTCCTGGTCTTTCCTTCTTATTTTTTACCAAGAATGTTCCAAATGACGATATTTTCACTATTCCATCCTTTGCCAACCTCGTCTTCATTTCGTCCAATATATGGTCTGGTCAGGGCGACCCAACTAAATTTATTGATGAAGTAAAGCATAGGTTGCAGTTGCAAGAAGAACTAAGGGGTTATTCTCATGTGACCACTTCGAAAAATCGATTTTTATTTTGTTATATTTCGATAGTAAAACCTATTGGGAATATGCTCTGAATTCAGACCGAAATTCCTAGTATTAAAAAAGTTACAACTCATTATCGCCGCCGCGCCAGGTCTGCAGCTGCTACATTTCTATTGTTTTCACCGGTGTTTTTTAACTGCGTACGGATTTTCTGACGGTCAACTTTAGTATATTACCTACCTGTGTATATGTGGAATAGTGTATATAAAGTTGCGACGTGAATTGTGAAATTGTATAGTCCAGGCATATCAGATTAGTGTAAGTATAAATTTTCCACGAAAATTCTGCTCTTGAAACTTTAAACGCATTTTACTCGACACATCATTTTTAAAACGGTGGGGATCCTAAAAAAAAACTATTCAACCGATTGCTTTGAAATTTATATATGTTCTTCTACTCATTAATAGTTATCGTCCGAACCAGAATTACTTATTTTCGAAAATATTTTCTTATTTTTTTTTAACGATTTGTACCAAAAAAAACCAAGATTTTCGTAACTTTTTTTTCTACAGTCCGCCATTTTTTGGTTTTTCAATGAAATTGATTAATTCTGGTAGGGACGATAGCGACAGACCTACTGAACAATAATCCATTCGAGTTTTTCATTTCAGACTACATGAACAGCCGCTATCACCCCCACCAGTGACCTGCTTTTTTTTTTTTGGTGTCTATTTTAATTTAAAAAAAAAAACATGTAAACAATGTAAAATAAGCAAATTAAATAAATTCCCTAAAAAGAGGTAAAATTCATGCGTTCACATGAGAATAACCCCTTAAGGCAGTATATGAAGAATGGGAAAGAAGCGGATTTGATATAAATTTTAGGTTCAGGCTAACTGATTGTAGTCCAATTAGAGAAACAACGCTACTGCACATTGCTATTCTATGCAGAAAAAATAACGTTTGTGTACCAATAGTTCGATGCTTGTTGGATAAGTCGGCTAATCCCAATGATATTCTTGAATTTACTAGTTTTCGGACAACCTCTAAAATCATTCTAAACTGATACAGTTAAATAGCTTTATTAATAGCTTTATTAATGTTCATTTTTAGTTCCTTGCAAATTTATAAATTTGTTAAGTGGAATTTTTGCATTGAGTAATTGTATTTATAATACATTATTTTGTATAATTAATTTTTTATATTATTATATTAACTCTAATGTTTTTGTTTTAATGAAAGATAATATTATTTATCACTCTCACGTAGGCGTATATGGTTTAATTTTGAAACCTAAAAGTATAGTTTTGGTGAAAAAAAGTCGAGGTTCTTATAAAGGGTTGTTTGATTTACCAGGTAGAAATTGCTGAAACGCTTGAAGAGGCGCTTGTAAGAGAAATTAGAGAAGAAACAGGTTGTTTAGTGAAACAATACGACCAAATCCGAACAGTTACTAGCCTATATAATTATAATGAAGACAATGTAAATAAATGTCTAAAACATATAGCAGTTTTATACAAAATTGAAATCATAGGAGAAATAAAGCGAGAATCTGATGGAAAAGATTCTGATGGTTGTATATGGCAAAATATAGATACTATAAACTATAAAAAAATGTCTCCGATGGTTCATATAGCAAGTAAATTCATAAAATGAAGACTATTATTTTTATTACTGGTGTATCCACGGTTGAAAAATCAAATTTAGCTCATATATTAGGTTCAAAGCTTTTTGTGCCTAGAAACTTTGCGATTCCACTAACTGCTTGTAGAGAAAAAAGAATAGATGATGTTCCTAAATATTTAATAAATTTGACTACTGAGGAATTTCAAAAATCTTAATTTTTTATTAATTGTGAGATGTCTATCTTCATACCTCAACTAATAAAATTAGAAGCATCAACTCCCTTCTGTAAGCAAGCAGCAATGGCAGTGTTCATCATTAGAAATGCAATGGTCATTGGGCGAACGTCCCCGGGTACTGGAATAATAGCTTTAGCTTTCCCTTTTATTCTCTCAAAGTCAACATCGCTATTTATACCAACATCGATCACTATTGCATCTTTCTTTATCCAGTCTGCTTGAACAAAATTTGGCTTTCCGACTGCTGCAACTACTATATCCGCTTTAGAGCTATATTCAGCTAAATCCTTGTTGCTTTGTGAATGCAAGATGGTAACAGTGCAGTTTTCTTGGAATAGCAGGTGAAACATTGGTTTGCCCACGATATTTGACCTACCTATTACCACTACGTTTTTACCGGAAAGGTTCTCTTCAATTGATTTAATTAAATGCAAAGAACCTCTAGGAGTGCAAGGTATAAGGCAGTTTTTTCACCTTTAACTAATTTGCCAATGTTTTCATCATGGAAGCCATCTACATCTTTTTCAATACTTACTGCGTTAATTACTCTGCTTGCACTAATATGATTTGGTAAAGGCAACTGTACTAAAATGCCATGCACAGATGGATCTTCATTTAATTCATTAATTTTTCCAATTAACTCATTTTCTGATGTCTCACAAGATAAAAGAATTGTTTCAGAACTTATGCCTATTGATTCTGCTTTTTTCTGTTTGTTGCGAACATAAACCTGACTTGCTGGATTGCTACCAACGAGAATTACTTTTAGGCAAGGAAAAGTATTATGCTCCCTCTTTTGGGCATAAATCTTTTGTAATAGCCTTTCACACAGGTCGTTCGCTATTTTTTTACTATCAATAATAATTGTCACTTCCTTGCCACTCCTTAAAGTCAGGTAATTTTATATCAAATAAATCCAATACTTTGCCAACAGAATGATTAATAATATCATCCAACGATTTCGGTTATCAGCAGATTATCAGCTATTCACAAGCATCAAAAGAAACTTGATATTAAGATCAATGATTGCAGAGTTGATAAAAATAACATGGAAGATATCGAAATTGCTATAGACAGTATAGGAATTAGTATATACAACACACAGCAAAGATAGAGAGTATCGCGGCTATAAACAAGTAAGAAAATTGCACATAATGTTGAGCAAACAAGTCATAGCTACAAAATACAGTAATGGCGTTTACTCTGATCACTATGGAGCATTGCGAAAATTTGATGTTAAATATGTTATAAATGCACTATATGCAGATAGGGCATATGATAGAAAAAAGCTCGAAAATTCCTCTGAAAAACAACGCAGCAGAGCATCCAAAATTGGATTATATGCTTGATAGAAATGCCGCTATTCAGTTGATGAAATTACATGGTGAGAATGGTATAAAAAGATGGAAAGAAGAAGTAAATTACGGAAAAAGATCGTATATTCAAGAATTTTTCTCAAGGTTGAAGCGAATATTTGGGTTTAGTTTTAAGAATAAATCTTAGACAAATAGAGAGCAGGAACTACTTATTAAATGCTACTTAATGAACAAATTTACTGCAATTGGTATGCCTAAATTTGAAATAGTCACATAAAATTATTTACTCTGGAAAAAACTTACATTGCTATGCAACAAAGCCATTCCAGTCAATGATTCATCAGCTTTTGGCCAAGGTTGACCTCCTATTTCTTGCCATAGGCTTTCAGCTAGATGTGGTATGAATAGTTCGATTACTCTGATTAGTATGCATATACCTTCATCAATAAGAGATTTTCCAGCTTCTACGTCTATTTCAGCTATTAAATTCGTCATTTCGGGAAATGTTGCCACTACACAGTTTAATCTGCAGTTTTCCAAGTCATCTGTAAGTCCGTGTAAGAGTTTATGAATTTTTTTTCTGTACTCTAGAAGTCCACCCGCAACACTTTCATTATCATAGTGTATATTTACAGGTCACAGCTGCATTACCATTTATATAGCGAGAACAGCCTTCCACGCCATCATCGGAACATTCCATATCTTTTTCTGGAGGAGTGTCGGATAACACAATGAAGCGAGCAGTATCAGCACCATACTTTCCTATGATAAAGTTTGGGTCAATTGTGTTCTTTTTCGATTTGCTCATTTTCTCGACTTTTCCAACTTGAACCTTAGCTCCTTGTGCAATCAACTCTTTTGCTTCTACGGGAAACAGCCATTTGTCATTCTCGTCTTTGTAAGTTATATGGCAGACCATTCCTTGAGTGATTAAAGTAGAGAAAGGCTCTTTAATATCAAAATAGCCACATTTGGTTAAAGCACGGCAGAAAAATCTTGAATAAAGCAAATGCAAAATTGCATGTTCTATTCCACCTATATAATAATCAACAGGCATAAAACGATTACATGCATCTTTGTCTATTGATTTATCTTCACTACAGAATGCAGAAAAATACCAGTGCGAAAGCTGCTAAAGATCTATTGATAAGTTGATGTTACGGCCGCAAACAACGCGGAAAGAGTTTTGATTGAGGGATATGCTAATTGTATTTGAGGCCATGTCAGTTACGCAAAATGAAAGAAAAGACTTGTTAGCCTTTTTGGACCATGCGTCTTAAAACACAATTTCCAATTTAAGTATTGAAGCAATGATAATTGTAAAAGCCTACCTCGACGCACGAGTCTACGAACGGCAACGGACATTTTGTCATTCTGAAAAAAGCACTTGTTAGGCGTTTTAAAAAAGATCTCAGCTTGTAAATATTTGTGCCTTTCCGGGTGTTCTCTGACTTCGGAGCGAGTGTTTTCGCTGGAAATACTAAACGGACAAACGAAATTAGTTTTCTTACGAGTTGTTCTTCTCTTATAATAATTTATGAATAATATCAAATATTTATATTAAATTCAGGACACCCCGAACGGAATGCTCCCCATAATTTACTTAATTTTCAATAATTAATATATTTCAATCGAAAACTGTTGATATTACCTATATGAATTATGTTATGGAAAATTCCTATAGGAAAATGAAATTTTGCCATTTCAAGTAGTTTCGACTAAACTCGAAACAAGCATGCATAATTCCACCCCTGTTAATTTTAAACTTTTAAAAACATTTGACCAATTCAAAAATATGTGCTTTTCAAAAACTAAAAGGGAAAATCACCTAAATGTCAAGCAGTTAGAGTTATTTATCTAGGACTTACCTTACAAATCAGTAGGTGTACTCGCTCAGGAGCAATTTAAAAAGCCACAGACAATAACACAGCATAGCACGACACAACACAAGGCTGGTGGAAGCGGGGTGAGCCCCTAATTCTAAGCCATACTACGCAGCAACACAAAAAGTTCGCGTAGATAAATACCGGCCGGTTTATTGTTTACAAACTTTCGAACTATTCAAGGAAGCAAATAAACTTAAAAAGGCGTGATTCAATTGCAAGTTTACGTGACACCGAATTGCGGAGCACAAATAAACACTTTTGTAAACACTACATATTCGGCAATTGTTCAGTACGTACCGGCGTTTACGACTTAAAAATGGTAACAAGGCAAAGTGACAGCCGACAGCAATGCTTTCGTCCTTATCTGAAAGCAAACACCATAATCCCGCAACTTGATCCCCAAAGCGCCATTCTCAACTGTTTGAATTGGGGTAATCTGAAACAGGACTATTTCCTGAGAAGTTCTCCCACAAATCTATATTAATTGCCATATAACATGTTAGGCACACTAACGTTGATTTAAAGTTGCTTGGAAGATTGATACAAGAGGCCAGTGTCAATTTATTTACCCAAATACGTAATTATGCAGTGGCGCGGTTTTCGAGATATGTAACAATGTTATACGTGAAAAACGTCAAAGCAATTCTTCGCAACGAAAAAGTTAGATATTGGGGTAATGAGGTGTTAACGTTATCCAAATGTTAAAGAGAAGCAACAAATACTTGTGTTGAATTTGATAATGATGGTTGGAACTAATAGTTAGAAATATTAATAATTATAGTAAAGAGGATTGAATGGGAGTGCAAAGGCAACTCATAGTGGGGCCAAATCTCAAAAAGCTGGCCAAAACTGAAAAAAAAAAGTTTTCAGGTAGAGATTTCTCTATCTCAAATTGGCGAAAGTGATTCCTAGTGGGATAGAGTCAAACGATAATAGGAGCCCAACTGGACGCTCACTCGTAGAATGCCAGTGTGAAAGTGGCATCCAAGGGTAGCAGTGATTGTGTGTTTTGAAGAGAGAAAAGGACCCTCGTTTTAAAGAACGCACAACATTTTTAAAATTTCACAGTTTTTAATAAAACCAAATGGAATCGTCAGTTAAAGGTTAGTAGAATATTATAAAATTAATTTAGTTACTATTTTATTAAACACTCATTTTAGAGGGAGATAGAGTTTTTTAAATTTTACAACTCAGAAACTATGTAAGATTCTATGTTACAAAATAAATATCTAAAATGTTCCGCATTGTTCCACTCTGAAACGATTGGAGGTGATATATTGAAGCATAAAAAATAAAAAAAAATAAAAATCAGCGCCGAATATCACCGAATCTGGGTTTAATCATTTTTTTCGAAACAAATGTATGCATAACCTTGACGACGCACGTGCTTCACAGGTCATACTCTACACTCACAATGCAATGCCAGCGCTCTCAACGGGAACACCCTATAGCATGTCAAAGTATGTTTTTGTAACTTTGACATCGAATTCGTAATCAGCGACCCCGAAAACCTTGGAAGTGATATGTGACTTCATTGCTTTATGAAGTATGGGCTATTTCATGCAAGAGGGTGGTTGTTAGGGGGTGAAGGGGGAAAGTTTTTGTAAATTTGACATCGAATTCGTAACCAGCAACCCCAAAAACCTTCGAGTGAGAGATTTCAGATCGATAACTTGATTTTTTTAGTTTTGGCCAGCTTTTTGAGATTTGGCCCCACTGTGTGGTGGCGTGAACTATGACGAGTGCATTTGCTTAAGTAACATATATTTATATGGTTTTAGTATCGCGCCGCACTAGTTGATAAATTCATGTTTGATCCTGTGGAATTGAGGGTATCAATTCTGTGAGGAACTCAGTGTGAGAAGCCTTGGTTGAGGATGAATGCCAACAGGTTATGTTGATGAATCTCCTCAGAGTTGTCTGAAAGGTTGGTTAACCGGGCCAGATGAGGGCGTGTGGTTGGAGCTGCGCGTTTACTCTTCCTGGGAGACATCGGGTTTGAGTGAGAGAGGTAACCAATCCCCTCACGATATCCCTGCTGAGCCCTGCAGTAAATTGTTTAGGGAATGAACATTTTTGATATATTTATTTGTACCAACGACGATTGCGACGTTACGCATGTATGAGTTTGTGTGTATGGTTATATTCGTTTGCACATGGCAGAGAGCTCATTGTTGCTTTTTTTCTTTAATTACAGGCCTAATACAAAATGACCGCCTTGCCGCTAAAGAGCTCTGATAATTTTCAAGAAAAAAATAAAGTTAAATTAAATAAATTAGGTGCTGAAGTTTTATTTTTGAATGACGTAAGCATCTATTTTTCTTCCCCGTAAACCTAAATTGTAGTTTTTATTATACTTAAAAATTGGAATTACGATATCCAAAAAGCTTTATTTCATTATTTTTTTTTTCAAAACAGAGGACGAAAATTGAAATTTTGAGTAGCTGACACAGGTGACAGAAATGCCAAAGAATTTTCTTGAGGTGAAGAAGTCATTGCGGATTCCAACGATGATGAGGTCAACTGATCTACGGGTAACCTCGTTGGAGATGTCAGCACCACTCGTATCATTTAAGAAATCTAAGGAAATCGATCAAATTTTTATAATATATTCAATAAAGTACTAAAAAAATGTTTGTATTACTATACCATTGAAGAATTGATTCTTGCAACAATTCGATCACGCGGTTGCTTTTATGGTGACCTATGAACACTTTTAACGACGCATAGCGCTCCTCCGAAGGGTCCTTTCTTCAACACATCGCATCTGGAAGTTTATTAACCTTTACTTTATACTCCATTTACTCCAGCACTCACTACACATACCTCAAACTTTCTGTTAAATTTTTTACCCGAGTTTTAATTTCATCGGCAGACAGCTGGAGAGTATATTTTATTTGCAACTCCTTCCTCATTGCTTCAAAAATGTGGATGTTTCTCCTCAATGTGGTTGCTCGAGACTTCTATTAAAATGGTTGTTCGAACGACTTTAAAAATTTCCTTTTAGTTTTTTCCAGTTCAAATCAAATTCTTACGCGTTAATAACTGCACTGCTTTGACAACATTCGCGTTTGAATTGATTACCAGGTAGCGCTTTGGTAGGTTAATTGCTCTTTTAATAAGGCAGTAATTAGTAATAAGACAGTAAAATTCTGTTTGCTTGCATTGCCCAGTGTGTTCCTACTACCGATTGTAAATCTTCTTCATCCACTCCTCCATGGTTTGATAATGCCCTTAAGAGGTTGAAAAATTTAAAGGGCAAGGCCTGGAAACAGTTTTGTGCTACAGAGAGCGAGCCTGACTATCGTAGATACTCTGTTTTGCGTGAGAATTTTTTTAGCTACGCGGAAGCGTCATACCTAAATTACATTAACCAGATGAAGACTGTGTTGCGTACAGAGCCTAAACGATTTTGGAAGTTTGTAAACTCTAAACGAAAAACTGATGGTTATCCCTCATTAATGATATTTAATGGGGTAGAGAGTAGTGATCCTGAGACGGTATCCAATCTATTTGGTGATTTCTTTGCTAAGGCTTTTAGTGATCAAACCTGTGATATTAGTTCTAAGAATTTTACTTATATGACGTCATTTCCCCCGACCTCGTTAGAAATTTAAGATATTTTACTTGTTGACGAAACAATCACGACCCATATAAATAGTTTGGCGGATAGTTTTTCATGTGGTCCTTACGGTGTCCCTTTGTCACTGCTGAAAAATTGTTCTGAATCGATTGCGCCTGTCCTTTGTTACTTATTTAACTTGTCTCTGTCTTGTGGCATTTTCCTTCTTGTTGGAAGTCTTCTTTTATCATTCCTCACCAAAAAAAAGCAGATAGATGTGATATTTCTAATTACAGACCGGTTGCTAACTTATCAGTTGTTGCCAAAATTTTCGAAGCACTAATCAGTCGCGTTATGTACTTCCATTGCAAGCCATTCCTAAGCTCTTCTCAACATGGCTTCATTAAAGGCCGATCTACCACTACTAATCTCTTGGAGTTCTCCCATTTTTGCCTAACTGAAATGGAAGCTGGGAATCAAATTTATTGTATCTTTACAGATTTCAGCAAGGCTTTTGATAGAATAAGTCATACGATTATGATTCACAAGTTGATCGCCTTAGGATACCCACCCTCTTTGTTGATTGGATCCGGTCATATCTATCCACTCGCTCTCAGTGTGTCTTATTCCGTGGCCACCTATCCAAAGAGATTATAAACTCATCCGGTGTACCTCAGGGAAGTCACTTGGGACTGCTCCTCTTTAACATTTTTATTAATGACCTACCTACATTCCTACCGAATTCTAATATTTTATGTTATGCTGACGACGCCAAGATTTTTCGCATTGTGTCTTCTAATCGTGATTGTGAATTAGTGAATTCCGACTTAGACGCCTTTTTTAATTGGTATTCTATGAACTCTCTTCCACTTAATATAAATAAGTGTACTTCTATGTCTCTTTGCCGTAAAATTACTCCTATATTTTATAATTATTGTATAGATTATCGCGTTTTGTCTAGAGTCAATAGAATCAAGGATCTGGGAGTGTCCTATGATGATCACATGAACTTTACGGTTCATATAGATTCCATTGTTAACAAAGCTAATGCGACGCTTGGCTTCATCAAGAGATGGGCAAAGGAATTTCAGGATCCCTTCATAACCCGAACCCTATTGTACTTTTGTTCGTCCAATTCTGGAGTATGCCTCCTGCGTGTTGTGCCCTTATGTCTCAGTCCACATAAATCGCGTTGAAATGGTTCAGCGCCGGTTTGTGCGTTTTGCCCTCCGTGGGCTCCCTTGGGATAATCCTATCATTCTGCCCCCTTATCATGATAGACTTCAACTCATTAAGTTAGATTCACTTCAGCATAGACGTCATATTTCCATATATATATCATATTTGCTTTTGAATGTCTTCAGGGATTCATTGATTCCCCTGAATTGATTTCGTCGTTTGCGATATCAGTACCGGCTCGTTCACTGAGGCATGTGGACTTCCTTAGGGTTGATAGACACAAGACTAAGTATTGATCTCACGAACCGATCACATCAATATCCTGCTACTTTAATGAGTTTTTGATCATATTGATTTTAATCTTTCGAAACAAAATGTTAAAAGTAGACTAATTGGTAATTTTTTTTCATGATTGTACTTTCTCTGTCATTATTTAGTAGTCAGCCTTTGACGAAATGTATAATAATAAATAAATAAATAATTGAAATTACCTAGCATTTTTTGGGGTTATTCAAATACCTCGAAATTAGTCGTTTGCCTAGCTGGATATTTTCAGAATATCTGGGGAATTCTAGTAACACATATACACATCAATAAAGAGGGAGTAATTTAAATACCCGATTAAGCTTACTCTATCTGTATCAAGCCTATTACATTGCGCGTAAAGAGGGTTTACTTGAAGAAAGGGTTTGATACCGGGCAAATGAAAGACATTACTATGATTACACCAAGAAAAACTTACTTTATTGAGAACAGATTTTTACATGTGATCACCAGTAATAAGTTGTTTACGATACGTTTTTACATCAACATTTTGCTTGCCGATAGAATTTGTTTCCTACGGTTGTAGTATCTAACAGAATATCAGTTCTTTTCGCTACCTATGTACGACAGTTTGTTGCCTATGTACAAAAAAAATTGTTTTTAAAGTTTTCTGTTTCAAGATGAGAGTCAACTGAAGGTGTTTGCAGTTAACAGTTGGTCCATAAAATTTCAGCTTAAGTAGAAGCTAGTTGGTTTCATTTTCTTTATGTATAGTATAATTCATTTATTCGCTATTTATTCATATGATTGTTTTCAAGTACAAGGTAAGATTGTTATTCTTCATCTTTGATGAATCGAGGTTCCTCTTTTAAGTTACAATAAGAATTGACAGACAGTTAGAGGTTTTTACCTATTACATTGTCAGCTAGTGCTAATGGTTTATAGTTTATGGTAAATGTTCCTTTTCCTTCTCTAAATGTACATTGTGCACTCTCTCACGATACTAATAGGCATTTCTGAAAAATAATATAATAAATGCATACAGGGGGCTCCGAATGCCACCTCGTTCCTTCAGCAGCTTTAAATTTCTTAAAAGTTTGATCTAATCCTTCTTGAATCTTTTGTGAAGTCTTCACATTCATTTAGGCGTTTTGCTTTCGAAAATATGCATATATAAATTCTTAAGGGGTCATTTAACGTCCTTCTATGTATAAATAACAATATGTTTACGACTTCTACGATTTCGATATGTATGTACAGTACATGCAATCTAGGTTCAATCTAACTAATCTTCGATAATTCTCAAAATGCCGACTTCAGTCAAATCTTGCTATCGAGAGCTGTTCCAGCAGCTCCTAGTTCGAATTTTTTCTGTGGTATACTTATAAAAATTGGTATAAACTACTTAATCATAAAATACCCCACGAGTAATTGGAATCAAAATCTGTCGATCAAATTTAATAGTTGGGCTGATCCGTCCAACAGTTTTAACTTTTCTTAATGGCTTTTCTTTTATATTTTCTTTTTCTAACAAAATTTTAACAATAATTTACCAACTACAAGGAAATTGTCTTATAAATGCACACTTCTTTCCGCTTTAAATTTCGTGACTAAATACATACATATACATATAACCATGTGTCATGCCATTTGCTTCCAGCGAGTCTAGTTTTTCGTAAATGCTATTGTATCCAATGATCAAGTACGATAAAGAATTGGATGTTCACTTTTTGTCTATCAATTTTTAAAGCTTATCAATAAAACAAACAACAAACTAATTTTTTGTGAAATATTCTTTAAATGTGAAGAAAGCAAACATAAAATTATATTAATGTTATTGAATTCAGATTCTTTCGGACTCGCGCAGGCAGCTTTAAGCCAGGGATAGAGCACTTCCATCACGAAAAGCTCTCATAGTTCAGTTTATCTGGCAGACATGTGATTGCTCAGAATGTACGAAACGGATTAGTTTTTTTAAGGCTGGCCCCCAAAGGCAAACGAACCGTCGCGTCGTCGCCTTTGCCGCAGAGCTTGAGAGCTTAAAGCGTTTTGAGTCCGGCAAGAGTGACCCGAACCGAACCCATAGAATCCGTCGACGCTTCCGCTACCGCTCAGCTGTTTGTGACAATTAGAGAATTATATTTTTGGTCCGGTCAAAATTGACGAAAAAATTGAGGTGGGTTTGCAATAATTCGCATAGAGCTGAAAATTGGTACATACCTTGGGGACATTATTACAAATAAAATACTGAAGTCCCCATCGATCCAACATCTGCAAAAAAAGTTATTCAAGGTCAAAAGGTCAACGAAATGATTTTTTCAATTTTTCCGGTTACCGGTAAGTTTTATCATAAAAATAAATAAGACAAAAGTTGAAGATCATGAAATTATCTACAAAAATTTTTCTCACACTGATTTTCTAAGAATCACAATTCCTGAGAGATTGCGATTCTAAAAGTTGAAGAAGTCGTAGTTTACATAATTTGCACACATTTCCGCACCACCTCCATACTCGGCGCATTTTATTAACGTGGTGTCCCCGGTAGGCATAGTCCGCGATCTATTGTGACTAACTTTTGTTAAAAATTATTGAATTAACTGGAAAATGGGACTATTGAAAATGATTTAAATCGCACGAATTATTGTTGGTTTCGGGAAGATGTTATTCTGACTGATAATCTTCAAATGCCACTTCAATAGTTATATCTTCTTCGCTTTCTTCTTCTTCTTATTCTTCTAGCTGGATATGTGGAAAAGATACATCAGTTGTCTCCTCTTTGATATCATAAAAATCTTCATCTGTTGAAGTTGATTCAACATTGGAGCAAGACTGGCCTTGGCAAGTAGTACATACTGGTGAACTTTTTTACACCTACATTTTGCACTACAACCCTTTTTGCGATTGCAAAAGATGGTGTTGAGAAGTCTTTCCGGAGCAGGTGGGGGTAAAGTTTGAATTGGCTCCAAAGTA
Source organism: Neoitamus cyanurus (assembly GCA_947538895.1). Lineage (NCBI taxonomy): Eukaryota > Metazoa > Arthropoda > Insecta > Diptera > Asilidae > Neoitamus > Neoitamus cyanurus. Next base: position 9,918,153 of record OX384547.1, read on the forward strand.
TTATCTACTAATTTTCAACCCCAGTCTTCTGGTTCCACTTGATTGCCCAGCCATACTTGAACTTGATAGTATACTCGACATAAGTGTTGACTAGCAGAAGCAGATGTTGGAGGAAGACAAGATAATTGCACTCTTTTATTTTTTCGTGTATTTTTTACAAAACTTAAATAACTATACTTGTCTAAACAATCAATTTTTTTAGAGCTCCATAAAGAGCTAGAAGAAAGCGAATCCCGTTTGTGATGATGTCTCCACAAGAGTCGATCTTTTGAAATACTTCTGCGCAATTAATTCAATCATCTTTTTCAAATAATTTAAATACTGTTGTTTTACCCCTTCTGAAAAATTATGTTGTAGTATAGCAGCCAGTTATTGCATGTAAAAATAAGTTATGATTTTGACATTTTTGGTAAGCAGATAAACTTTTCGATGAATATATTTCTGTTTGTTGTTTAGCTCTCCCAGGTTTCAAAAAGTAAATAATCTTATCAATTGGAGTTCGTGCAGTCAGTAGTACTAATAAGTCAACATCTTCACCGACAACGATAGTTGTATTTGTTGTATTGGATTGCTCTATGGCTGTTTCAATTATGAGGACATCGGCGTCATTATCAGCTTGATTCACTAAAATATTTGCAGCTGTAAATTTTTCGCATAACATTAAAATGAAGCGAGACTTATTGTGAGTATTTGCAAGGAATTGTTGTTGGTTTGTTGGAACTGTCATGTTCGAAATTTCATTATCGATATCACATGACAATATAAATAATTGCTTCTTAGTTTATCTGACTTAGCATTTTAATATTATATAATGGTAACACTGTTTGCTTCCTTGCCTATATTTTCTAGTATTGAATTATATACTCTCCTATTGTTATAACTGCTAAATTTGCTTATGTATTCTGGCCTAACCAGTAGCTTTACCGCTTGCTTTTTGTAACCTCCTTCTGTAACTAGGTTCGTTACCCTAATCCGCTGAGTTTTCTTTACTGTGTTCTGAACATTGAAATTAATATTGCCCTGTGCGTGTTAACAGCAACTAAAGCAAATATCGTCTGTGCGATTGCCTAAACTATAATTCGTAGCCTTTTACGAACATGTCATAAATTGATCAAAAACGACATCAGAAGATGAAGATGTTTTTGTGGTTCGACGACGCTGTTCTGCAGCTATAATGTTTTTCTTATTATCAGTATAGCCATCAAATACTATAGACACTCTATGACCACAATGTCTATGTACATACTGAACGTATTTATCAAAAATAACGTTGAACGTTTCTTCTCGATCCCACACAACGCGGTGTAATAAATATCCTCCATCGATGATGTAACTAGCATTTGTGTTGTCTATTTCAATGTTCATGTTATGCGGGCCAATGAAATTAGGGACTGAGATTCTTTTATAATATGTCTATACTTTAACAATCGTATAATTTGTATGCATAAGTTACACAAACCAATATTATATCGATGGTGTGCATAGGCGGTTCAGCGTACATATTATTGTTTTCGGTGATTTAGAATCGCAATATCTCAGCAATGGTGATTCTTAGAAAAAAAAATATAAGGGCAATTTTTATAGATAATTTCATGATCTACAGCTTTTGTCTAATCTATTTTTATGATAAAACCGTTCACCGTTTATCAAAAAAATCGAAAAAATCATTTGTTTTGACCTTTTGCCCGTGAATAACTTTTTTTGCAGAATCGATGGGGACTTTTAGTATTTTATTTATAATAATGTCCCCAAGGTATGTGGCAATTTTCAGCTCTATTCGAATTATTGCAAATTGAAATGTCTAATTTGACCGGACTATTTATCTTGAAAAGGAATATGTCTTTGAAAAAACCCAACGGATATTGCATACTGTTTTGTTACACAAAAATGATTGATTCTACGGGAAAAGTTGTAGGAACCATTTTTGTGCAGGACTTCATAGGTTACAATTTTCTAATAACAAGTTTTCTCGAAAAATTAATAATTTAAAAGATATTTGCGAAAAATTATAAAAACGAAAATCCCACGATCGAAATCGATTCCCATCGCAGTAAAGATAAATCCAGCCTGTTCCGACTTTTTCCGTGACAACAACTTTTTTTTGATTAATTTTACTGGCCTAGAAGTGGAAATATAGTAATAGTTTCCAATTAATTTACTGTTGAGCAAGACGATTCGTGACGATTTTATAAGAATTCCTGTATAACAATAAGATCGATATTAGCTTAGGCTCAATAAAAGTATGCTGCACCTCATGCTTGTTTATGAAAGCATTACGTGTACCTCAAATAGCCAATTGCTGAAATTATTCCTCATAGTTCTCGTTAGTTTTGGAGTAGATAAGTTTTATAATTCTTCTAAAAAAGAAGGTGGAGAAGAGTAGATCTTTGTGTGGAGTTGACAGGAGTCTATAAAAGTCCTTTGCACAGCAGCACAACGAAGCCTACCCTATCCCACCCCGCAGCAAGCATCGCCACAGTAGTTATTTGACTGCCGCACGAACTCAATCAGCAAAATATGCAGCATCGTTTTCGCTGCAGGAGCTAGCGGTACGGCCGCCGGTACGTCGCACAGTGGTCGATTTGTCGAAAAAGCTGGCCAAAAGTCGAAAAAAAAATTGTTTCGTTCTGTTCAAGCTACCATCCTATGCCATAAAGAACCTTTTTCTACACATTTTGGCAAAATAACAGTAATGTACTGGTAAAGCATTCAGCATTAGAGCAAATCAAAGTGACTCTCTTTGACGCATCATCTGGCACGCTGCTTAAACCTGGATTTGTACTACGTCGTTTTGAAAGTGATAACAGCTTTTCTAGTGGCTGTTTTCAGATCGCGTTCAGTAACGGGTGTTTCTGCAAGTATAGAAAGTACCTACTAAAGTTTCGCTGTGTAAAAACTTTTTTTAAACACAGTCATGCACGTCAAGCTTTTTCGTGTTGACATTTTATAAAAATGAAGGAAAATAGTTCCACGCGAGTCCCGCAGAGTTCCACGATAAGATCATTTTTATTATTTAAAAGGAAGTATTTTCTTTCATTTTACGAAAAAAGCAGCTGCGATAATTTGCGATATTTTATGGCCATTTTGAATCCCACCATTTTGAATTTTGAAAAATAAATTTCATATTCGTGATCAGCGACCTCAAAAACATAAAATTGCGAAGTTTTGTGTAATTCCTATCATTTTTCGACTTTTGGCCAGCTTTTTCGGGAAATCGGCCACTGTGCGTCGTAGTGAAATTTTTCGTGGCCACGGAATTTGTTTGGAGTGCGACATCTCTATAGTTTATAAAGTCTTTGGCTCTATGTTTACAGAAATGGATAACACAATATTCTGTGCAAGCGAGTAAGCTTTGGAAAAATGCAGCTTGAATTCAGGTTCCCCTAAAAATAAAAAGCTCTGTTGAATAATTAACTAAAATTTTAATAATTTTGGGTGTTGAAAAAATTATTTCATTTCTCATTGTAAATGTCAGAGGGTTAACTACCTGTTGAAGTTAAATAAATTACTTACAAGCAAAAAAGAATAAAAAGTTGCAAGCGTAAAAAGCAAAAGTTGTGTTTATGAACTTTATTCGTCAAAAATCGGTCGTAAAATCTTTAGACCAGCGCTTTACAAAACCAAGGGTAGAATTTGCGCAACTGATTATATTATCAATATGGCATCCAAAATCGAATTTAGTATCAATAGTCAGTCCAACGTTTTCTTGCCGAGATAAAAGTGCGTCAAGGATTTTGTAGGAATACTCCAAAATAGAAGACTTTCTAGTAAATTAAATAAAGTCGCATTTACAAATATTTAGTTTCATGTGATTCTTTGAACACCACACAGTACAAATGTCAAGATCGTGTTGTAGGCAAAGCGCATCTTATAGAGACTCGGTTACTCGAAAATGTTTAAGTCATCATCGTAAAAGTCCTGGGTGGCTGTTCTGTGGCACTCTCAACAGAACCGAAACAGAGTCAGAAAAGCAAAAAGAAAACTTAACTCCAAATGAACGATTGGTAAGATATGGCTTAATCCAATGAAGAAGGTCAATGGGAAAGTCGTCGAAATTTATAAATCACCACGCTATGAGAAAGCTTGTCAAATGCTTTACTGAAATCAATGCAACAAACACAAACGATTTTCCTATGCTTTTCTAAGTTCGACACAGAATGTAAAAAACTCTTTTATAAAGCCATGTTGATTACTTGATATTATCGAGCTGCAGTAGAAGGCTAAATAGTCTTTCACAATCACCTCAAGTTTAGGGATAGATGTTCTAGTCATAGTTTTAAGCTGATTTCGTTTGTTTATTTTTAAGCCAATTTTAATTTGTCATTTGTAGCTTGGATTAAGCGAAATAAATAAATAAATTGGTTAGCGATAAGCCTATAGTTTTCCACTGAGTTCTTTTTTCCTTTCTTGAAAATGGGGATCATATAAAATAATTTCCAGATATTCGGAAAAGCAGAGGTGCGTAGGGAAATTAAATTTAAATTAACCAAACTACTTAAAACATAGCTTATTTTCCAAAAAAATTTCCTTATCAGCTACTTATATAGTATTTATAATTTTTTTCACCCTGAACGTGAATTGGTTCCCTGGTGTACGCAAACTAAATTTGTAATTTTGCCTGTACATTGGTGATTTTCGTATGAATAATTATAATAAATTGCAAAAGTTTAATCCCTTATTTTAAATAAACTCTATTCAAGAGCTTGCATGTTTTTACTATAAATCAATCATAAGCAAATAAGTAATTTATGTAAACACAATAGAAAAGAATTTAAATAAAGTGCAATCAATATGTAGACAGGAAATCAGTGGTTGTACATTTTTAATATTTCAGACATAGCCAATATTAACATAGTATTATATTAATTTTTACTGCAAACTGGCGGAGTGTCTATCGATGCAATATAAGCCTTTGTCAGATTCCATACGTCACTATCGAATACATTAATGTTTGCCAAAATCAAGGTGCTGTCCATCCAACGAGTACATTCAGCGGGTACGTAACATAAGAATGTGCAATATTTTTTAAAATTGTGCCTCAACGAGTAAAGTCGGTCCTCTTCCTTCAAATCTGCATCTACTTGGAGACGATCCACATTTTCGCACGTTGGCAGATTATCGCTTTGTTGGGCGTGCAATTTCGTAAGTTCCAACGCATCACTCGCCAATTTATCTATGTTCGCCAGGATCATATTGTTGTCCTTCCATGTGCTACATTGCACAGGTTCATAGCATAAATCTGCACAATTAATTTTAGTTGATCTTCGCAATGAGTGCAGGCGATATTCCTCCTTTAGAGGGCCTGAATCACAACTGCACATGCAAACGATGATAGCTACGATCAATAGGGTTACTTTCATGTTGAATTTTGGTGCAAAACTGGACTAATTGTTGAACGGCTCTGTTCACTTATATACTGATCGTAATCACCAAGTAGATACGACTTAATGAATCGTATTTAATTAAAGTGTTTAATATTGGTAGAGCGTGCATAGCGGTTATTGGCATAGAAAAAACGTGCTAAAATATTTTATCTGTGTCAGCACGACTGATTGTCATAATTTCCGTTTTTTCGCCGCATTTAAGATCATTGGCAGCTGTCTTCTTATGCCTAAACAGATGTACATATCTTTGCGTTTAGCAACTATAAACTTGACTATGCCCACCATACATGGTTAATGGTTTTTGTCGTACGAATTGCATAACAATTCTCGAGAGAGCTTTTTTTGTACGACATTTTATGAACACACGACTGGCGTCGCTTTTATGCATTATACCGAATTTTTAAATTTACTCAAACAATGGCAGCCACACAAAATTGGTTTTTTTTTGTTTTTTTTCAATTGACATCACTAATTGGTTGCGATATTACCTGAAGTCACGTACTCAACGGGTATTATTTGGCGGATTGTTTTCCAATGAGTTTCTTAATGCTTCTGACGTGCCCTATGGCAGCCATCATGGTCCGATTTTGTTTTTGTTTTCCATGAAATTTCAATGTTCCGAAGTAATTTAAAAAAATTATGTTATACTGACGATGCCAATATATTTCGTGTAGTTTCGACTGAATTGGGCAGTGAATACTTATAATTTTGACTTAGATGTTTTCTACAAAATGGCGCTCTATTAATCTTCTACCTCTTAACGTAAAGAAGTACTCATTTATGAATTTTTTCTCGAAAATTAATACTTTAACTTATACGTTGGATGGCTCCACCTTGACTAGAATGGATAAAATTAAGGATTTGAGTGTCTGTCTGAATAGCCGTTTTACCTTTGACGATATGGATGTGATAGTTAATAAAGTTAACTCCACGTTAGGGATTACCAAGAGATGGTCGAAAGATTTCCAGGATCCTTATATCATGTGGCTTCGTTAATTTGCCAGGCCAATTCGTGTGTCCTTCTTACAGCACACCATATCAACCGTGTCGTAGCCGCCTAAAAGACGTTTTGTTTGCTTTGCCCTTCGTGAATTCTCATGCAGCAACTCCATCATCCTGCCTTCTTATTTGGAACGACTCAAACTCATCAAACTTGAGTCCATCGAGCTCCGATATTCTTAGAAAAAGCATTTGTAACTATCCTTTATTTGGTCTAAAAAAAATTTTCTTTTACAATACCATACCGACGCGTAGGAAAAATACATTCATTGACGTAAACAGTATACGAATGATATTTATCGAATCAATCTGATATGTGTTAGCAATTTGACGTGTTTGTAACAATATAATTATTATAAAATATATTATAATATAATTATAATATATATATAATTAATATAAAAACGAACCAGCAATTTAGCGTTTTGTTCAGTTTCGTCTGAAAGAAATAAGTTAATATGCGTCAAAGTACACTAACTGCCCCAATAAAGATTTCCAAACAATATATCGCCTGAGTATTGTCAAGTTGTTTTGGATCGATGAATCCTTTTATTATAAACGTCACCGGCGGCAGGGTCCACATGTCGGTACACTGACTGTACTTTTTAAGCATACTCATAGAAAGCCAAAAGCTCTAAATTTCTGATTAAATTTGACATGAGTTTTGCATAATTAGTTTTCATTGAGCTAACAAAATCACCAAAAAATATCCTAAGGTTAAGCTATTATGTCTACCTACAAGCTTTCTTAAATACATTTAGAAAACAAGTTTGGTTGATGCAAAATGCTTGTATATTTTCTCCCAAAACATTTTTTCTAATCGGCCATATTATTTCAAGGGATAGACCTACTGGTTGTTGAGCAGAAAATATCGGTCTCTTTTCCCTGTAGCAGACTGTGTATGTTTTGAAAATGTTTGAAGTTTTTTTTGGCGTAACTTCCTTTATAAAAATGTTTATACCAAATACTGAAATATTCCAACCAATTTGAAAGTTAAAATTTTAAGCAAAGATAATTTTTTAAATATTTATTTGGGCAGCTCGGTACTGGAGTGAGCCCTATACCAAAATCTCGAAATATAAGCCAGCAAAGGCGGGTTTTTTGCGTCTGCGCACCTGGTGGGCCCACTAAAGGCCGATATACGTGAACATATTCGCGGAGGAGCCCTTAATTGAGAAGATAATTTTTTAAATATTTATTTGGGCAGCTCGGTACTGGAGTGAGCCCTATACCAAAATCTCGAAATATAAGCCAGCAGAGGCGGGTTTTATGCGTCTGCGCACCTGGTGGGCCCACTAAAGGCCGATATACGTGAACATATTCACGGAGGAGCCCTTAATTGAGAAGATAATTTTTATAATATTTATTTGGGCAGCTCGGTACTGGAGTGAGCCCTATACCAAAATCTCTAAATATAAGCCAGCAGAGGCGGGTTTTTTGCGTCTGCGCACCTGGTGGGCCCACTAAAGGCCGATATACGTGAACATATTCGCGGAGGAGCCCTTAATTGAGAAGATAATTTTTATAATATTTATTTGGGCAGCTCGGTACTGGAGTGAGCCCTATACCAAAATCTCTAAATATAAGCCAGCAGAGGCGGGTTTTTTGCGTCTGCGCACTTGGTGGGCCCACTAAAGGCCGATATACGTGAACATATTCGCGGAGGAGCCCTTAATTGAGAAGATAATTTTTTAAATATTTATTTGGGCAGCTCGGTACTGGAGTGAGCCCTATACCAAAATCTCGAAATATAAGCCAGCAGAGGCGGGTTTTTTGCATCTGCGCACCTGGTGGGCCCACTAAAGGCCGATATACGTGAACATTTTCGCGGAGGAGCCCTTAATTGAGAAGATAATTTTTTAAATATTTATTTGGGTAGCTCGGTACTGGAGTGAGCCCTATACCAAAATCTCGAAATATAAGCCAGCAGAGGCGAGTTTTTTGCGTTTATCCGTATCCGACTATCCAAATGCAGGCGGGTAGTAGAAAATGCGTAGCCGAATAGAGAAGAGCTTGAGGGTGCATATCGATAAAGCTCCTGTAATTATAAAAGTTATGCATATCATATGCAATGAGAAAAACCACACCATTAACAGGCATTGGCTATCTGACTTAGAAAACTTACATGAAGCGATAGCTTACCCAATAGAGCATTCACAGTGCACTTGCATAAATATACATATATATGGTTTTAGTATCGCGCCGCAATCGTTGCTAAATTCATTTTTGATCTTGTGGAATTGAGGGTATCAATTCTGTGAGGAACTCAGTGTGCGAAGCCTTGGTTGAGGATGAGTGCCAACAGGTTATGTTGATGAATCTCCTCAGAGTTGTCTGAAAGGTTGGTTAAACCGGGCCAGATGAGGGCGTGTGGTTGGAGTCGCGCGTTTACTCTTCCTGGGAGACATCGGGTTTGAGTGAGAGAGGTAACCAATCCCCTCACGATATCCCTGCTGAGCCCTGCAGTAAATTGTTTAGGGAATGAACATTTTTGATATATTTATTTGTACCAACGACGATTGCGACGTTACGCATGTATGAGTTTGTGTTTATGGTTATATTCGTTTTCACATGGCAGAATGCTCATTGTTGTTTTTTTTTCTTTAAGCACAGGCCTAGCACAAAAAGACCGCCTTGCCACTAAAGAGCTCTGACAATTTTCAAGAAAAAAATAAAGTTAAATTAAATGAATTAGATGCTGGAGTTTTATTTTTGAATGACGTAAGCATCTATTTTGCTTCCCCGTAAACCTAAATTGTAGTCTTTATTATACTTAAAAATAGGAATTATGATATCCAAAAAGCTTTATTTCATTATTTTTTTTCAAAACAAAGAAGGAAAATTGAAATTTTGAGTAGCTGACACAGGTGACAGCAATGCCGAAGAATTTTCTTGAGGTGAAGAAGTCATTGCGGATTCCAACGATGATGAGGTCCACTGATCTACGGGTATTAATGGCGACGAACCAACCTCTTTGGAGATGTCAGCACCACTCGTATCATTTAAGAAATCTAAGGAAATCGATCAAATTTTTATAATATATTCAATAAAGTACTAAAAAATTGTTTGTATTACTATACCATTGAAGAATTGATTCCTGCATCAATTCGATCACGCGGTTGCTTTTATGGTGACCTATGAACACTTTTAACGATGCATAGCGCTCCTCCGAAGGGTCCTTTCTTCAACACATCGCATCTGGAATATTATTAACCTTTACTTTATACTCCATTTTACTCCAGCACTCACTACACATACCTCAAACTTTCTGTTAAATTTTTTACCCGAGTTTTAATTTCATCGGCAGACAGCTGGAGAGTATAATATACTGGCAATTCCTTTCTCATTGCTTCAAAAATGTGGATGCTTCTCCTCAATGTGGTTGCTCGAGACTTCTATTAAAATTGTTGTTCGAACGACTTTAACAATTTGCTTTTAGTTTTTTCCAGTTCAAATCAAATTCTTACGCGTTAATAACTGCACTGCTTTGACAACATTCGCGTTTGAATTGATTACCAGGGAGCGCTTTGGTAGGTTAATTGCTCTTTTAATAAAGCAGTAATTGAAATTACCCAGCATTTTTTGGGGTTATTCAAATACCTCGAAATTAGTCGTGCCTAGCTGGATATTTTCAGAATATCTGGGGTATTCTAGTGACACATATACACATCAATAAAGAGGGGGTAATTTAAATACCCGATAAAGTTTACTCTATGTGTATCAAGCCTATTAAATTGCGCGTAAAGAGGGTTTACTTGAAAAAACGGTTTGATACCGGGCAAATGAAAGACATTACTATGATTACACCAAGAAAAACTTACTTTATTGAGAACAGATTTTTACATGTGATCACCAGTAATAAGTTGTTTACGATACGTTTTTACATCAACATTTTGCTTGCCGATAGAATTTGTTTTCTACGGTTGTAGTATCTAACAGAATATCAGTTCTTTTCGCTACCTATGTACGACAGTTTGTTGCCTATGTACAAAAAAAATTGTTTTTAAAGTTTTCTGTTTCAAGATGAGAGTCAACTGAAGGTGTTTGCAGTTAACAGTTGGTCCATAAAATTTCAGCTTAAGTAGAAGCTAGTTGGTTTCATTTTCTTTAGGTATAGTATAATTCATTTATTCGCTATTTATTCATATGATTGTTTTCAAGTACAAGGTAAGATTGTTATTCTTCATCTTTGATAGATCGAGGTTCCTCTTTTAAGTTACAATAAGAATTGACAGACAGTTAGAGGTTTTTACCTATTACATGATCAGCTAGTGCTAATGGTTTATAGTTTATGGTAAATGTTCCTTTTCCTTCTCTAAATGTACAATGTGCACTTTCACACGATACTAATAGGCATTTCTGAAAAATAATATAATAAATGCATACAGGGGGCTCCGAATGGCACCTCGTTCCTTCAGAAGCTTAAAATTTCTTAAAAGGTTGATCTAATCCTTCTTGAATCTTTTGTGAAGTCTTCACATTCATTTAGGCGTTTTGCTTTCGAAAATATGCATATATAAATTCTTAAGGGGTCATTTAACGTCCTTCTATGTATAAATAACAATATGTTTACGACTTCTACGATTTCGATATGTATGTACAGTACATGCAATCTAGGTTCAATCTAACTAATCTTCGATAATTCTCAAAATGCCGACTTCAGTCAAATCTTGCTATCGAGAGCTGTTCCAGCAGCTCCTAGTTCGAATTTTTTCTGTGGTATACTTATAAAAATTGGTATAAACTACTTAATCATAAAATACCCCACGAGTAATTGGAATCAAAATCTGTCGATCAAATTTAATAGTTGGGCCGATCCGTCCAACAGTTTTAACTTTTCTTAATGGCTTTTCTTTTATATTTTCTTTTTCTAACAAAATTTTAACAATAATTTACCAACTACAAGGAAATTGTCTTATAAATGCACACTTCTTTCCGCTTTAAATTTCGTGACTAAATACATACATATACATATAACCATGTGTCATGCCATTTGCTTCCAGCGAGTCTAGTTTTTCGTAAATGCTATTGTATCCAATGATCAAATACGATAAAGAATTGGATGTTCACTTTTTGTCTATCAATTTTTAAAGCTTATCAATTAAACAAACAACAAACTAAATTTTTGTAAAATATACTTCAAATGTGAAGAAAGCAAACATAAAATTATATTAATGTTATTGAATTGTGATTTCTTCGGACTCGCACAGGCAGCAGAAACGGATTAATTTTTTAGTTGATCAGCCGTCTGAACAGCTCCCGATAGAGTAAAGTCTGGCCCCCATAGAATCCGGCAACGGCAAACGAACCGTTCGTCGACCTAGCCGCAGAGCTTAAGCGCTTAAAGCTTTTTGAGTCCGGCAAGAGCGACCCGAACCCATAGAATCCGTCGACGCATCCTCTCCCGCTCAGCTGTTTTTGACAATTATATTTTATATTGGGAAGGAATATGTATTGAAAAAATAGCAACGGATATTGCAAACCGTTTTACACAAAAACGATTGATTCTACGGGAAAAGTTGTAAGAACCTTTTTTGTGCAGGAGATCATAAGTCACAATTTTCTTATAACAAGTTTTTGCGACTAATTAATAATTTAAAAGATATTTGCAAAAAACTAAAAAAACGAAAATCCCACGATTGAATTCGATTCCCATCGAAGTAAAGTTCTCTACAAGAAAATCCAGCCTGTTCCGACTTTTACCGTAATATCGACCTTTTTTTTATTAATTTTACTGGGCTAGAAGTGGAAATATGGTAATATGTAGTTTCCAATTAATTTACTGTTGAGCAAGACGATTCGTGCCGATTTTATAAGAATTCCTGTATAACAAAGATCGATATTAGCTTAGGCTCAATAAAAGTATGCTGCACCTCAAGCATGTAGGTACACAAGAAGGACGGTAAAATTCGGCGAAGGTAATGTGATGGTGTGGGAATGATTTTCTGCAGCAGGAGTTGGTCCTATCAAGAGGATCGAAGAAATTATGGATGCCCAAATGTATAAAGAAATCCTCGAAATCACTATGCTACCTTACGCTGAAGAAGAAATGCCCCTGTTATGGACGTTCCAGCATCACAAAGATCCTAAGCACACTTCATGCTTAGTGAAGAGCTGGCTATAAAGGATCAAAAGATCAATATTATGAAATGGCCGGCACAATCTCCTGATCTCAATCCTATTGAGAAATTTTGCCTGATTGTTAAGCAACAGCTTTGACCAAACATTTATCGCCAAAAAGAGGAACTCCACCGAGCCATTGAAAGCGAATGGAAAAGGATACCAACAAGGACAATAACAAACCTAATTGAGTCCATGCCGAAAAGATGTGCGTAGTTCATTAAAAATAAGGGTTACAGTACCAAATACTAACCAAAATTAAATTAAACAACCATTAAATTCAAGTCAAGTAAGTGTACCAGTTACAAATGTTTTGTTCGCAACTGTATGTACAATGGATTTATTTGCTCTTCTCCAAATTCGCAAGTCCAGAATGAAACTGGACTAAATCCTTCGTTTAAATGGTGTCAGAAGATAATAAGCACTAAGTCTAAAGTCACAAAAGCCACTTTCAAAAAAGCTTTCAGTTTACTACTGACTAAGGATTTTAACTCCTCGGTAGCATACATACAGAAGTAATTAACAACTTACAGCATAATCAATAAAAGCTTGTCTAACAGTTTCAAAGTCATCAAGAATCAAGTCACGAAAACTGTTAAATATTGACTACCTTCCTCCATAGACTTCTTTGTTTCCAACCTATACGTTCAAAAGTTCAGTTCCCCATAACCAGTACCAGTGGCAATGGTACATAGTTAATTTCTTATAATATAAGGCTTCATTACTTTTTAGATTTCAAGTGAAAAATTACATTTGCTTGAAAAATTACATGTTGGCCCCATTGCCTGAACGATATTAATGGACTAAAGTGCCTTTACGTTTGTGCAAGATTTCCATGAAAATGGTCCCAGTCCTCAATGGCAGCCATTTCGAATTATATACGGTTCAGGATTTAAGATTTGTTACGCCATGCCATAGTATTCGTAGTCGGTCAAAGTTGCCCTGCAGCTTTTCATATGGAAATAAGTTTCGTTTGCAGGAAATTTATTCATTTCCGCATGAATTCTGAAATACTTCGGAGACTTGTGACAACAACGGAATATTCAACAAAAAATTTCCGAAAGAAAAGAAGGAAGCCCAGTGTGAGTGAGCATATCCATTAAACGGAAACCTGATAGCAATGGACCGCGGTGATGAAATTTCAAGTGGATTTGGGGACACTGAAGGAATTAAATTAATTTCTGGTTGATGCCATCAATCAATATACGAATATATTTATTACACTTTCCCTAGACGTCGCAGATAATATCTTGAAGATTCTATAAAAACAGTTATATCGCGAACGTGCGCACCTACATATGGTCGTTTTCATGAATTCAAATTTGCATGCCAAAATCAATTCCAGAGTATTCGTGAATTTAAACTTGCCTTTGTAGAGTGTTCCTCATTGCAATTTTGCAAGTAGAGTAGTAGATTGTGCCCAAATTGCTTTTATCAACTTGCTGATACGTACATATATTTGTTTACTTGCATGCATGAAAGTTTGAATTCATGAAAATGCCCTTTTGTTTTTTTACGATTATTTCATTAATGCTTCAGAGCAGATACAATGAATATGAAATTCATAAGTTACTAAGTACATATCTAGATAAAAATGTTGATATGATAAAACTTTAGTGATACGAAAATGCTACATGTTTTCTGTAAATTGCGCATGCGAAATCCAAAATACTTTATATCGTTAAATTCTTAAAAAAGGAGGGTGAAAACCCTTTCTTAAATTTTTTTCACTATTTTAGAAATTATTTTAAAAATAATCTGCAGAATACACTAAGTTGAGCACAGCTATTATTCTCAGAGTCCTTTTGACGTCGGAACGGAAGTTGAAATCAGAAATTTAGGGAAAATGGAAATGGTTTCATCTGTGGAGATAAATAACTTTTAATGCTTTCCAACACTTCGCTTTTGTGATTAATTTGAAAAGCACTTTCTCATCTAGAAAGAGTTTACAACACCTAAAATGTGATAAATCTCGCGGGTTTACGGAAGCATTAATCCTCTTTCAAATTAAAGCAAGACATCTTTCTTCACTGTCGCTATTCACAAAATTTGCTGCACTAAACATTATAAAACAATTAATACCAAAATCACAATAAACTTGATGTATTTCCTGGTCGACTTCGTTAAAATGCCTTTTAGTTTGAATAAATTGACATTGCCACCTTAGTCCAGGCGGGATCTGTTATTAAGGGCGGGGTAAGGTTTTAAGGGCTAAAAAAAGGCATATCTTCATGAATTTTTTTTGAAGATGTGAATGTTGCTCATTCAATAAATTCATGTACATGTGATAGTACAACATCTTATGTATATCAGGTAAAATTTTCAATTAAAAATATTAATACTTAAGTCGGTGACAGGAAATCTTCCGAGGCACCTCGGAAAAAAGTTGCTGTGCGGTGAACAGCGTACCTCGTCACCGGATCATCCAAAACAAAAACATGGAAAGGCTTTAAAGGTTTTAAAGCCGATATGTTTCGCGAGGTAATCAGGAAGAGTTTTTTTTTTTGACAATTTTTTGATTTTTGGCAGCTTTTTTAAATTAAAAACGCGATTTTCGCTTAAAAAATGTTGGTTAATTTGTTATTAAAACATGAAAAAAAAATTAATAAAAAAAAACTCTTCCTGATTACCTGTTGATTTATGTGTAGAAATAGTGTACAAAATTTCAAGAGCATCGGTCAAGTAGATTTTGAGTTATGATGTTCACGGACTTCAAAAATGTTGTTTGTGGGAAAATCGATTTAAAGTTTTTTTATACAGCATAGAAGCATAGAAGACAGCATGAGAAACGGTCACTTGAAACGCTGTATCTTCGTAAATCGACGTCCGATTTGCTTGAAATTTTGACACGATACTTTCGACATGTTGTACATTCAGGAAAAAAATTAAATAGAAAATGCTAAAAAAATAGTTTTAAAACCTTACCCCGCCCTTAAAAGGGGTATGTTGGATGTTTCTTATAGGACCTTCAGTTTTTTTTAAAGTCTCCGGAAGGAGGAATCGTCTTTGCAAACAAACGTACACGAGACTATAAATGAAATGAGGCGAAATAGTCGGACGACACGATATCAAATGGCCTACTCTTGAAAATAGTTGCCGTAATAGTAATAGTTGAAATGCCGTAAGGATTCATAATTAATAGTTTATTCTTACATTTTGCGCATAAACTATGATTTGATATTTGTATGGACTTTCCTCATTGTTATTTTTCATTACTTTAAAACAACTTTTCCAACTGGCTTTTTCATCATTCCGTCATTCATTTCATCATAAAAAATCACGTTTCCCTAGCACTATGAAAAAAAAAGTTGGTCCACGGTCTGCATCATTTCTCCTTGAAATGTTAATGGATCTGCAAAAAGTAAAAAAATTCTTGTAAAATAAAGTTGCAGTTATAGTCTGTCGAGCTGGATTTTTAAAATTCGAAAAATTTAGCAATTTACGGCAGTTTACACAAAAGTGTGCATTTTGCGTCATAAATGTCACACTTTAATTTTGTTTATAAAATTTTTTAAACACAATATCAAAAATCCGGCTCGACAGACTATAACTACAACATTATTTCACAAGAATTTTTTTACCTTTTGCAGATCCTTCAACATTTCAAGGAGAAATGATGCAGACCGTGGAGCAATTTTTTTTTTCATAGTGCTTCGGGAAACGTGATTTTTTATATTGTTATTTTTGAAAAAAATAAATTAAATAATTTTTTTATAAAGCTTAAATACTAATAAATAATGTGTAAAAGTTATTTTCATTAATTTCTATTGCTATTCCTTCTAAAAACAGTTTTTCTGTTAGCGCGTTTTTGGCGCTGCTGGACGTATGTAACCCCTTAAGACCTTCCGGAGACTTTTAAAACAAACCTATGAAACATCCAACCCAAAACAGGTCCGGGCTGGGCCCTTGATCCCGAAAACGAAATGAATCAAAAGCGACGAAGCGCAACGCAAATGCTACTCTCCAACACGATATCATCTCATTTACTTTTGTACGTGTGTAAACTTTTGGGAGGTGAAGGAAAATTATAGTTTATGTGCAAAATGTCAGAATAAATTATTAATTATGAATCCTTATGGAAATACTATAACCATCTGACAATCGTTTTCAAGGTAAGCCATTTAATATCGTTTCGTCGTATATTTCGCCTAGTTTAGTTTATCGACTATCTGGAAATTTATTTCATTCGATTCGTACGAGTTACGAGTTACGTGGTAGCACTTTACTTTCGTGTCGAATATTCTTATTCGACTCAAGATTCGTTTGTTTCGAGATACGCGATAGGGCCCCTGTACACTACCGCATAAAACCGTGACTAATGTACAGTTTGTTTTAATATTCATGCTAATTCGGTAGATTTTATTTATTCCAAAGTCAATTTATAAATATACATATGTATGTATACATATGGGTCATTCTTTTACAAACCTCACACCATTTTAATATCGACATTTTAGAATCGTCTGAAAGTTTTTTTACAGTTTCTTAACATAAAATTAATCGACACGTATATCAGGATTTTGCTCAAAAAAATTGTTGTTTCGACAATATCTACATGTGAATTTTTCATATGTAATTTGTTTGATTTTCTCCAATCATCTCATATTCGAAATTCATTATCTCCCGTTGTGATGATCGGATTGACCTACTTTTTTTTTACGTGTTTCTACGTCAACTTTACAATGGTTTTTGAAAAAATTATTTATTGTTGACATAAAAAAGTTTGTAACAATTTAATTGTTTAAACAGTTTTTTTATGCTCTTGCCCCAGGTTTAGTTAATTTAAAAAATATGTTTTTGTTCCTTATTGTTTTACTTAAAAAAAAAACACGGAGTTATCTCTGTTAGGTCCAAAGTTATTAATTATTTTCGAGCGCTTGTCAGGCGGCCCGCCCGGAGCCGCCTTGCCGGGCGTAACGTGCGACAAGTTAAAGCATGCCTGAACGTGCAAGCAAGTCTGCTTCAGTGTTAAACATAAATGTTTGCATTCTGTTTTTCGACAGCGTCGTATAAGCATGCCATATGGTGGATTTGAGTAACTGCTGAGAAATATTTAACCTTTTAAGATTGCCCGAATCCACATTTAAAATAAAGCTATCAGATAGTGAAGTTGTCAACGGACCGCAGTTTCGAAGCAAGTGTAATATTCTCCTTTGATTCATAAAAAGTATCAAGAGTCAATTACTTCCACTAATTGCGCATATACAATTGAGTAACCAAAACGCATTCATGTTGCCATCAAAGGACATCGATCATCCAACCAAATGCACCCCCAGTGGCTGGCCGACCATTTGTATTACCCCCAATAGAATTATTAAAGCAGACCCATTGTCGGCGTCTAATGCGTCATTACAAAATTCTGTCTCGATTCGTTGAGCAATAAGCAGCCCCAAATGCTATCGAGGAACAGCACTAGGCTAGTAGGGACTTCATTTACTCCAGGAAACTGTGGCTCTGGGATGAACAGGGCCCCATGTCCAATGGCCTGTTTCATGTTCGATGCTTCACTAGGTGGAAACATACATACTCCTATTTGGTAATGTTGGCCAGGCTTCTTCCCTACTCTGCCCGATGGCATACGGACTACCAGGGGTAATGCAGTGTACTTTCAGGTATGTAATTGGCAACTGCATTTGGTCCTGCCCAGAACGAAGTGGACGAGGGGTCCGAGGCATTTAATGAATTACCTCTGAATATTGAGCTTTCATGGTAATTACTCTTTCTAATTGGAGATTCGTGTTCGATTTCGGAAGGCCATTACGTTTTAATTTAGCTGGACTTTAACTTTTACTCCAGGGCCACCCACTCCTCGAATTGCTGGAAATATTCAGTCCATTAGGTCTTTTATCAGTAATTGTCTTTGTGCTCTTTGAGGAAAACAGTAGCGGGCTGCACTTAAAATAAAATTAAATCCCGACCAATAGTTCAATCGACACCGAGTCCTGACGAAAATGAATCTGGACAAAGTATTTTTATCAATCTGTACATTAAATGGTATAATCTGAGATCCTTGATCAGTCTGATTTGATTTGCAATGGTCTTGAAAATGAATATACATAGGAGGAGGGCTTACCATATAAGGACGGTTTTCGGCCTCTTTGATTTTTAGGCAAACAATGTTGGGAAAATTTTTTTTATGGAAGTGATGGAGTTTTTTGAAAGGATATATGGGGCATTCCACGTGAAGCGGACATAAGAAAAAAAGTGACATCTTGAATTTCGCTCATATTCAGGTTAATTATAGTCCTTGAGGGCATGAATGTACACATTCATTTTTTTCTTGTATGAGACTCGGTTGTGAAGATATGGACTACGAAAGATTGCACCAACTATGAAGTACACATTTTTTGGATAGCGCTGCTGGGATTAGTAAGTAAATGAAAAAATATTTTATGTAGTGACTTATCGAGGAAAAATACGCGGTTTTTATATTATGGGATAATAACAAGAAAAAAACATTTTATTTTTAGAAAACCGCAAGTGAACTTCTTAACGCAATTTTTTTAACTTGGACCATTTTTTTTTAATTTTTATTTACTCAAAATAGAGGTAAAGCTATGCAGATGTTACACCAAAAGTTTCAAAATGGGATCTGCATTCGTTTCTGAGATAGAAAACGTTATGTGCAATAGCGCACGCTGAGCACCGTACTTAGCGCATGCGTAAGCCGGCCGGTTTGAGCCCGAACTTAAAAACCACTGGTATATTAATACTAACTCGTTTTATCTAACTGTCTTATATTAGCTATTATAATAGATGTCAAAACAGAGATAGATGTATGCCGCCAAGCCGTCCTATGATTTGAAAATTCCGTTAATATTTAGCTGCTCCTGTTTACGATACAGTGTGTTTGATAACACAGCCACACAAAAATGTTCGGGCCCGGGGATCGGACTAAGTGTTTCATATGTTTTTGGGGTCGCTGAAACTGAATCCGATGTCAGTTCAACCCCATCACGGAAGTTTTTGACATAACCTCAAAAAACCTCAGCAAAAACGAGAGAAAAATAAAAAATTTTCAATCTGGGGATCAGACCATGTCTTTTATATGTTTTCGGGGTCGATCCGATGTCGATTTAACCCCATCACGTCAGGTTACAGCGATCCTTCATTCAGCACCTAAATATTAACGGAATTTTCAAATCATGGGACGGCTTGGCGTCATACATCTATCTCTGTTTTAACATCTATTAATTGCGTAAGTAATTTTACACAGAGCTAATACAATATCAAAAGCTAATATAAGACAGTTAGATAAAACGAGTTAGTATTAATATACCAGTGGTTTTTAAGTTCGGGCTGAAACCGGCCGGCTTATTCATGCGCTAAGTACGGTGCTCAGCGTGCGCTATTGCACATAACGTTCTCTATCTCAGAAACGAATGCAGATCCCATTTTGAAACTTTTGGTGTATTTAAAAAAAATGGTCCAAGTTAAAAAAATTGCGTTAAGAATTTCACTTGCGGTTTTCTATAAAAAAAAATTTTTTTTTTCTTGTTATTGTCCCATAATATAAAAACGGCGTATATTTCCTCGATAAGTTACTACATAAAATATTTTTTCGTTTATTTAGTAATCCCAGCAGACCTATCCAAAAAATGTGTACTTCATAGTTGGTGCAATCTTTCGTAGTCCATAACGTCACAACCGAGTATCATACAAGAAAAAAAATGAATGTGTACATTCATGTTCTCAAGGACTATAATTAACCTGAATATGAGCGAAATTCAAGATGTCACTTTTTTTGTTATGTCCGCTTCACGTGGAATGCCCCATATGATTTTTAAGTTGAAAAATGCCTTAAGGCACACTGGTTAGTTTATCATTTAAGAGGGGTGGATTAGGGGAGGTTCCGTTTGTGGGTCAAATTAATTAGATATTACATAAAGGCCCTTATCGCGAGATTCGATGTCAGTAGACGCGACTAGACCTTTTGCCATTCTATCGATAGAAGTAATGGTATCACCAAAAGCGATTGACTCTTCCAATTTGAAAATAGAAACTACCAATAGAAATTTGTCAAACTGACTTTGGATTAAAATTATTTATTCAGAATACTACAATTTGAGATTAATTTTAAAAATTGGTAAAATTTTTTTTTTCGTGATCATTGATGAGAATGAGTGTATTGAGCGTGGTGTCCGTGGTGGAGGAGCAGTGAAGTTCTGGAGCAAGAGGCCCCCGGCTCTTTTTAATTTACTTCATTGAGAGCATCTTCTAAAACTAGAGTAACGCGAGAGTCATATTATCATGAAAGCAAAATTAAATTAACAACAACAACTATATTTTGTGTGGATTTTAGTATCAGTTATAGCAAATAAATAAATTAATAAGATTTTATAATAAACATGAGTTTTATTTGATTCGATGTTCTAGAAGAATTTATTTTAAACTGTGAATTTTCTATTTTAACGGCTCTAGTTTTAACAATGCAAACATTAATTCTAAATCCCACACGAAATGTCAATAGACTTGATAAATCTATGAAATAGAAAATGTCACTGGAAATCGATTCTCGCGATAGTAACTTATCGACTAAAGTCCATTCGACTTAGAGTCGATTCATAGTAGACTCTCGTGATAAGGCCGTTAGTTGATTTTCCAAATTTTTTTTTGTCAAAAAGAAAAGGGGTCGAAAACCGGCCTAATAAGCCCTCCTAATTTTATCTATAATTTAACTGTAATGTAAATCTGAAAAATACTACGTTTATTGCTAGCCTAGCAGGTTCCGTTGTCCGCGCATTCCTAAAACTTAAATCGAGAGTGTCATTTCTAATCTCAGGCACCCTGATAACTTTGGATTAGACACTAATATCGGTCGTTTTCGACTATTTCGACATGTCATTCTTCACCAACCTTTACCTACTATTACCTACCTACTCTTGAGGGGTTTTATTCCCACAGTATTTTATTTCAGATTATTGGTCGTATGTCCATCAAGTTTGGTGTAAATTACCCTAGGCATTTTAGAGTTTTGCTGGGATATAAGTACCCACATTTTGATTAATTGTATAATATGGATATAGATTAATTGTGAATATTAAATTGCTTTTAATTCAGTTTACGGTGGTTGCGTCGGCTTATTATAATATTTTTTTGTCATTCCAAGATTTTGATTTGATACGAAAGATAAAAATGGAAAATTTCCATAAAACCTCATAAATTCATTCAATTTGATAAGTAATTTTAAAACGAAAATGCTACAACATTCCCAAAGTGAAAACCATGTCTTAGAGGCGTATAGCTTGGTGGGATATCATATGATCGCGGAGGCCAATTCACATGTCTATTACGAAAAAATATACGCTCATCCAATTTTTGCCGCAATAAATTGATTGCGGCGAGCGCTATGTGGCATTTTGCGCCGTTTTGCTGAAACCAACTTCAACTAGAGAATGTAAAAGTCAGTCATCATGGATCTATAGCCATCCAGCTATCTCCATTGAGTGTACCGTCCTGGCCGACATCATCGCTGAAGAAATATGGGCCAATGATTCCACCACACAGCAGGGCTTCCACTCCCAGAGTGCGCTTTTCCTAATAAACGACAGATCGAGGCCCCATCAATTAGGATAGTTACTGCGGGTTAATTACCCTAGGGGGTTGTCATGTCAATGTATTTCGACTCATTTTTCAGTCGATCAAGTTAGTCGAACAAAATTTGAGTTGGTGTCATGTAAGTGTTTCGACCACAATCTTTTTAAATACTTCGTATATAATGTTTTAAAAATATATTTAAATACAACATAACATAATATACATATGCATATATTACTGGGATTTTCTTATTTTGCTTAATTCATTTAGCAACTAAAATAAACCAAATATAATTGCACATGATTACAAATTATTGTGTCGATTTTAATCACTCAATTTCAATTGTAATCTTACTTTCATTATAGTTCTACTTCTAATTTGGATTTCCTGAGTCGCAACTTTTCAAAATGGTCTTTTTTTTTCCACATCTCCTTTTTGAGTTTTAGCTTTTCCACTTTTAATAAAATTGGCTTCCTTTTCTCTTCTAAAATATCTTTTAAAAAATATAATTTTTTTGTGCGTCATTGACATATTCCTTTATCAGGTCTTCTATAACTCGTTTTCTTGATTTGTTCATGTCACCATTTTGAGATGTTGTTGCTTCCAAATAACTCCCAGACAGTTGATTTAGATTTTTTAGATACCTCATTTAGTTCATCCACATTTAAGTATAAATATTTTGAATATTTTGAGTGGGTTTTACTTACATGTTTGACATTTTTCCTTATAGTGATCTGTTTGCTTTGTTCGACTGAATTTTAGACCACAAAATGTTGGACTATTCGACTTACCCGAACACTTTTAGCCGCACCGAATTACATGACTACCCACCAGCATAGCGAACATAAACGATGAAAAGAAACTGAAGCAGGGCGTTGAAGTAGAGAGGCTTTGGGGAAGCCTTATGCTCTTAAATGGAGTGAAATAGGTAGGCTGACCTTCAAAACGTCAACAAAACCAGTTGTGATACAGTTTCACAGTCGTCATCATCCAAAGTTGTATTTATCACTAATGATTTGCATTTTAACATATGCATCACTCATCAGACAATTTTCTATGCCCGATTTGCCTAATTTATACGTCTCGGATACATTAAATAGACGTTTCGGAACATACTGCTTTATCAAAATTTTTAATTACGACTTTTAAGAACACGATGCTTCCTATCCAGCCGTTATTGATGCATTTTGGAAGTCAGTCGTTATATTATTATATAACACACACAACCCTTGACCTTTAGTGGACGTAATAGCGGCATTTCAAAAAATTGTGCTGATTTTTCTGCAGTGTAAATCAACCAATTCTGTTTATTGACGTAGCTATTGAACCAATAATGAGTCTCCTTGCTAATCAAAAATTTTGTGTTGAAAATAATCACGATTTTCGAAATAAAATTTGCACAATTTGCGAGGGTTATTTCGACATAAGTCTATTTATGGTAAAATAGCAAAACATACATCATCTATCACCTGTCAAATTGACAATCACCAGAAACAGTACTGCAAAAACGAAAAACAAATCACTAAAACCACTTTACATTTTCAAAGCTAACATGCGAGGCATAAAAGTGTCTTTGATTCAAACGAAGTTATAAAAGTTTTTTTCATTTGTTTGGATTTGACGATTATCTGTACGGGATAAACTCCGAAACTACTAATCAGATTTTAATGTTTCTTTTTTATTTTATACAGAATTTATTCTAGTTTTTTATACATATGGTGACTAATTAGTTCGATTATAATCGAACTATAATTGTAAATGTCTTTTTATGTATTTCAATGCTTAAGATGTTTAAGCAGGGCGAATTGAAAGTGCTTAGTCCGGCTGACTTCCAAAACAACAACGATACTGGTAGTGATGCGGTTTCACAACTGTCATCATACAAAGTTGGATTTATCACTACTGCATTGCATTTTGCGTATCAGAAAATTTTGTAATGTGCGATTTGCCTACTTGATGCGTCTCGGATTCATTAATGAGCCGCTTTGGATCATAAAAATTTTTAAATACGACATTTAGGAACAAGATGCTTTCTATCTAAACGGTACTGATGCATTTTGGAAGTCAGCCTCTCCGGAGAGAGCACCGAGTCTTTAAAAACACAAGCATTAATAGTGGGGAGGGGATTAATGCCCAGTTTGCATTATTCCAGTCCAGCGATCGAATCCAGCGCTGGATTGCTTACTAGAAAAATGTGAACCGGAACTGGAATGCACTGAATCCAGTTAGCATTCCAGTCCAGTAACTGGATTGGCAGTCTACTTTTGAATCCAGTGCGACCAATCCAGTGCAACTGGAATAATGCCCGGTTTAAATTATCCCAGTCCAGTGATCCAGCGAGAATCCAGTCCAGTGCTGGACTGGATCTGTAACGTCTACATTATTTCAGTTATTTAGAAGCCGTTGAAGTGTGAACACTACAGTGACAATGATTTCAAGAAGAGAATGGCACTGGATTGGCCATGTCGACGGCCAGTTGCACTGGATTGGTCGCACTGGATTCAAAAGTAGACCGCCAGTCCAGTTACTGGACTGGAATGCTAACTGGATTCAGTGCATTCCAGTGCCGGTTTACATTTTTCCAGTAAGCAATCCAGCGCTGGATTCGATCGTTGGACTGGAATAATGTAAATCGGGCATAATGTAGACGGCCAATCCAGTGCCATTCTTGTTGAAATCATTATCACTGTAGTGTTCACACTTCAACGGCTTCTAAATAACTGGAATAATGTAGACGTTACAGATCCAGTCCAGCACTGGACTGGATTCTCGCTGGATCACTGGACTGGAATAATGTAAACCGGGCATAATGCGGCCCGACAAGCGCTCGAAAATAATCAATAACTTTGGACCTAATAGAGATAATTCCGTTCTTATTTTTTTATTTTTTAAGTGAAACAATAAGGAACAAAAAACATATTTTTTTAATTCAACTAGACCTGGGGCAACAGCACAAAAAAACTGTTTAAGAAATTAAATTGTTATAAACTTTTTTATGTCAACAATAAAATAATTTTTTTCAAAAACCATTGTAAAGCTGACGTAGAAACACGTAAAATAAAAAAAAGTAGGTCAATCCGATCATTACAACGGGAGATAATGAATTTCGAATATGAGATGATTGGAGAAAATCTAGCAAACTATGAAAAATTCACATGTGAATATTTTCGAAACAAAATTTTTTTGAGCCAAATGCTGAAATACGTGTCGATTAATTTTATGTAAAGAAGCTGGAAAAAAAATTTCTGACGATTCTAAACTGTCGATATTAAAATGGTGTTCGGTTTGTAAAAGAATGACCCATATGTATATACATGTATATATTATACATACATATATGTATAAACATATATATATATACACACATAGATGGAGCTAAAGAAGTTTTGCTTCAGTCGTATGGTCTAAAGCACACTCGTATTTTTTTTATAAATACATAAGCTGGTGACACAACCAAATTTTGAACGCGTCGCGAGCGCTGACAGGCTTTAAAGCGCTTACGCAGTCCTGTACTTCGCGTTACAACGAATTCGCATCCGACGCGCCGCTATGCGACGCGTCGCATCCTTTAAGCAAATTTCTAAGTTTTAACGCGGCGCATTCAACTTAACCTTACTTTTAAGTGTCACTCGTGTGGCAAAATGGAATTCGATGAGCGATGACTCATAGAAGAAGTGCGCAAACGCGAGTTTATTTATAACAAACGCATGAAGTTATATAGGAATATAATTGTGAGGGACAAAGCGGCAGAAATAGCTGCAGCTCTAGGAGCCAAAGGTTTGTTTTAGTTTAGGATTACTTGTCAGTTGCCGCGTTCAATATTCTGTTGTAACTTACCTAGCGTTGTATGCGTCGCTTCATAAATGTCAACGCACGCAGTGCCGCGATGCACGCGTTGATTGTGTCACTACCTATATGTACATACATATATCTTCGCATTGGGAGAAATATCGTGATATGAAGAATGATGTCTATCTTGAAAATTATTAGGTGTGAACAAATTTACCTCATTACAATAATTGTTTGCATAGTTTAGTACCATTGAAAAAGTATCTCAGAAGTATTTGTTCTAATTTAGAATTCTTATTTTGTTATGTGTGATATGTCTTCGTCTATCCAAAGTCATTCAAAGTTCTTGGCATTTGACTATGGGCGTTTTCAAGAATTCAAACTTGCATGGATAAACAAACAAGTTTATAAAAGCAAATTGTGTACAAGTTACTATCTACTTGCAAAATTGCATTCAATTCTCAATGATAAACACTCTATAAAGGCAAGTTTAAATTCATAAATACACTGCAATTGATTTCTGCATGCAAGTTTTAATTCATGAAAACGGCCTTTTTTTTATAGTATTTTTATCCCTGCCAGTTTTCGAGATAAATCTTTCGATATACGCACATCCAAAAATGCTAAGCAACACGGGGTTTTTCCGTTGCTATTTCCAGGGACTATTACCGATCATTTTCGTTTTTCAACTGCAGGTAGGCAAAAGGTATACGCATCGTATGGTCGACCCGTTTCAGATAGATTCGCAAAAGTAGTGGGGTTAATTAAATAAATAGCAAGTTAAGTGTCTTTTTCTTTCAATCCTGTGTAAGTTGTGTACAGTGATAGTTCTTATTATTCAGTAACCAGCAGTTTTAAAGTTCTGCATTGTTCAGTAAGATATGGAACCGGGTCGTACGCGTCGCCATCGCACCTCTAGCGAAATGCATTTAGCCGTAGGAATGCTTTAAATTGGTAGAACACAAGCTGATGTAACAAGAAGCTTTAACGTCGATAGAAGTGTAATTTGCCGATTATGGCAGCGGCAATGTGCTTCATGGAGTGCACGTGCACTCATCGGTCTAGGTCAACAACTTCGGCACAAGATCGTTCTTCAAGCTCGACGGGGTCCGAAATTGTCGGCTGGTCAATTGGATGCAAGCCTCTCTGCAACATATAACGTCACGGTTAGTGACCAAACAATTAGGAATAGACTACATGAGTCTGGCCTTCACTCTCGTCGTGCCTTAAGATGTCCAGCACGTCGACGTGGGAATCGAGCCAGCCGGGTTCAGTGGTGTGAGCAACATCAAAATTGGGGTACAGAACAATGGTCTAATGTACTGTTCACTGATGAATCTCGATTTGAATTTCATCCAGATTCAAGACCTATGCGAGTTTGGAGGTGATCTGGAAATTCAGAAAGGCTCAGAGCTGTTCAGGAAGTCACCAGCTAACAAGGAAGCACCGTTATGGTATGGGCCGGATAACGATTGGCAGTCTAACATCTCTCGTTTTCCCACAAGGCAATAAAAATGCTTCACGTTATGTTAGTTAAATACTGGAGCCTGTTGTTCTTCCATTTGCACAGGAAGTTGGACCCCAATTCATCTTGATTCAAGATAATGCGAGAATACACACTGCAAGGAGCGTTAGAAGATGGTTGAGTCCAAACGAAATCAACGTTTTACCATGGGCTGCGCAATCTCCAGATTTAAATCCAATCGAACATGCATGGGATAGACTTCAAAGAAGCATTTTAAACGATTTGTCATCAGTTTCGTCCAGAAGTGAGCTATCTGATCTGCTTCAAGAGCATTGGAGCAACATACAACACGATTTCCTCGATAATTTGATTCTTTCTATGCCGAAAAGATATCGTGCTGTTTTATCCGCAAGAGGAGGCAACACCTCTTATTAGACTAAAGACGAATATTGTCATAGAAGTACACTTTCCTAGAAATTTTACAAATAAACGAAATTTAAATTTTATTACAAAAGGAAAAATCTTTTTTTCCCTCAATAACCCCCCTACTTTTGCAAATCTACCTGAAACGGGTTGACCATAAGATGCGTATACTTTTTGCCTACCTGCAGTTGAAAAATGAAAATGATCGGTAATAGTCGCCGGAAATAGCAACGGAAAAACCCCGTGTTGCTTAGCATTTTTTGATGTGTGTATTTAATTTATCTAATCGTAATTTGGTGGATACACCATTTTAGCATGAAAATTGTCGACGTTATTATGAAGCCGAATTTCAAATACAAGAGACAATTGATACCAAATTGAGATAGTCGAATATACATACATATGTAATGTATATACACACTTCAGCATCTATATGGTTTGGATGTAACAGTCTTTTCCGAAGGCATGTTTTGTACTGCTTATTCTCTTAGATCGCTTTTGACAATGTAGAAGGCGTGTAAAGGAATATTTTTCCTGTAATATAAAAGAATGTTTTTCTTGTTAAAATTCTTTACAAAGCTTTAAATGCTAATATACATATTTTATGTGTGGAAAGAAATAAAATCTTTTAAAGTCTGCTTAGTCCTTTCGTATGATCTTCTCATGTTGTATAATAACAAATCCTCATATTTATTGTCTTTGAAAACAAAAGTTCTTTAATATAAACCTAATATAAAAACCATAGTTTGTCGACTGTATACAACGCTGACATTGAGTGTAGAATTGTGCGATGCAGGCCATAAATATTGAGATTCAATAAAATGTTTTAAAGACCTTTTCTTAAATATTTAGCTTTGGTGTCCTCGATATTTCTGTGCGTCATGTCAGTGAGCATGTACCAGAATTTAACCTAATGGTAATTATACCTCATATCTCATGCAACGTGCGATAAGGGAAAAACCAAAAAAATTAAGTGAAATAAAATAAAAAACGAAACAAAAGAAAAATAATTTTTAATAATATCTCATTTGGTATTTCTTCGTCAGCGTCACTAGTTCAACAAAAAAAAACAATATTGTGCAGGAGTTGTCATCAAAAGAAATGACCAAAGAGGACCTCGCTGGGAAGCGGCTGTCGTCACATAAATTACGGCCGAAGTACAAGACACGAAGGCCCTCATCTCGCAGTCAACATGTTAAAAGAAGACTAAATTTTAATTTACGAAAGTTACTATACGTTCAGTGGGTATGTGCTAAGACCGCTGGCGACTTTTCCTAGACGATCTCCGGTTCGGGAAGTTTTTGTTCGCAGCACTTGCAGGCAAACGAGCTCAGACGTTCGCTGAGCACCGTCCAGAAGCTGATCGAGGAAGCTTGATTGGAAGATAGGAATCCATTAGAAGACATGGGATCGGAAGTTTGTTGTCATATCTTTGGCCTCCCTCCGCCTGAGCTACCCGCCAGGTCGGCACTTGGATCGCTCATTCCGACGTCAAGATGCGGCAATGGCTTGGGCAAGACAGCGGCGTCGGTAAGTTCGCCCCCTATCCTTAGGTGGGCGGAACGCACCTCCCCGCTGCTCGTGTTGTTACTATTATTGTCTTCTGTGAGGGTGTCGTGCTTGTTGCTGTTGTCCTCGTTTCGGGACGACTTGCGACTATCGCCTCCACTACTGCTGCTGTACCTGTTCCGCGCAGGCACGTCTAGGCTGTAGGCGCGGTTTCTCCCCGCATTGATCAGATCCTGCTTCTGTTTGAAATTCGGCGACAGATTGTTCGATATTGTGCAGCAAATGCCCGGCTTGGACAGCTCCGCGTTATTATTGCGAATGGAGCAGGGACTGCTCCTTGTGCTCGCGAAGCGCTTGTTCCCCTTGTCAAAGCTAAAGGAAAATATATCGGTGAGTTGCTTGAAGCGGGCCTTCCACGACTTGGCCCCATTCTGAGAGCAGTTACCGTTGCCGCCGTTCGCGTCACTTTTATTGTTACTTTGTACAAGAATAGGCTTACTTCCACTATTGTCATAAAATTGGTTTGAGGCGTTCATGTTCAGAACGTCGTCTCCCATAATGACCACGCTGGATTCTATAATTTGTGGTCTTTCCGCTATTGCCTCACCACTCTCGGCGTTCCGATTGTGGCGATTGTAGAAAACATTACTGTCCGAGATCACCTGCTGGAGACCATCGGAGAGACGGCGGTTGTTGCAACTATACTGATCCAGACTTACAGCTCTGTTTGAACCGAAATGGCAGCGATTTGTGTGATATCCGTGGATATTTCCATAAGAGTTACGCATTCGTCCTCCTGAACTGCACATCTCGCTGATCATTGAAGGACGTTTTTCACGACTGGACTTTCTTGAGGTAGAGTGTGATGATTTGGAACGATTGCTACCTTCCGTATCCACCTTAAATTTAGATGTTTTTTCAGCCACCTGAAATTAATGAAAGATTTTCAGTTAAATTTTGGAAACATTTTAGTAGAAATTTTAGTTCAAAAATTGTTTAGTTAGATGGTTCGCAATTGTTTTTACATTCACGATAAGGTGGATAAACACAATAGTAAATAATCACTTAATTGGAAACAACAGAATTCACAGAAAGTTATTTTAAGTTTTCAGTTTAATGAAATCTATTTGTTTGCAATGTATGTGAAATAGTCGGTGTTTTTGGAATGTACGTATTTAACAACCATGTAATTTTTTAGGATTAGTTTGATGTTTTCTTTGGGACAAAAAAAAAATGAAAAGCGAAAAACAAAAATGTATTTTACTAGCTGAAGACGAAAATTGAAATTGTCAGCGTGTACGCAAAATTCGTACACCAGAAAACATCAAGGTACTATTGTTAGGTTTGATGGAAATTAAATAATGTTTAACACAATTATTACAGTCTAGCAGCTTGTTTGTTATTTAATAAGAAGGTTTCACATCAAGGTTTCTACATATTATTCCAGTCAGTGGGGGTTTTTGCTTTACAAAAGGTGCGGTAGAGATGGTGTTGAAAGGGAATATTCTGTAGTGATGGCCCCGTATTGCCTCCAACTTCATGAATGATTTTCTGAGGATCGTATATTGATTCGACCTTTAAATACAAAAATACATTCAATCGTTGAAAAAAAATTGTGGGCTCGAGCGTTGAATTAGAGGCGTCCGAAACACCAAATTGACAACACATTCATATAAGCGACAACACATTCACATAAAACAACTGATATTTCTAGTTTCTTTCCCAAAACCTCAATAGTGTTCATCTACCTCTAAATTCTCCAAATTTTCTCCGAAATTCACGCAGTTGCACCTCTTTTTATTTTTATTGAATTACCCATCTTGTTGCCTTTCCATAATGATATAACATATCCAGGTAGAGGAAGAGGTAGACCTCCGTGCCCTACGCAACAAAAGGAACAAATTGTGTTATTCCTACCTCATTTCAAGGTCTCGCTCGGACTACTCTTCATACCTCGTTATCTCCTCCCATTTTTCCGAACGTTGCGAATCCCTCTACAATGCCTATCTCATTTCATTAGCATGCAGTCTAAACTAATCTCTACCCTTCGGTGACTTGTCCTCTCCTAACCCTTCTGTCATCGCTAACCTTTTTGCAGATTTCTTCAGCCAATCCTTTAATCCTTTAACGACCACGACTCCGTCCCCGATCTTACTTACTTTTCCTTTATGAGAAACTGCCCACAAACCTCCCTTGTTTCCAATGTCATTGATCCGTCTCTTGTTGCTAATAAAATCAGTACTCTCGCCGATGACTTTAATCCCGGCCATGATGGGATTCCCGCCATTATTTTGAAGGAATGTACTACCTATTTAATTTATCCACTCACCAATCTTTTCTTACTTTCCCTATCCGAGGGCACTTTTCCCAACTTTTGGAAAGACTCCTATATCACCCCAATCCATAAAAGAGGCTGCATGGGCGACCATCGTCCAATAGCTATACTATCCTGCATCCCTGAACTCTTCGAAAGCCTTATCTATGACTCCATGTCCTTCCACTGTAAGTCCATTTTGTCTTCATCTCAACATGGATTCCTCAAAGGTAGGTCCACAACTACCAACTTAGCGAGCTTTCTGTCTCGCACCTTACAAGCAATGGAAAACGGTGTGGAAGTTGATGTGGTTACCACCGATTTTAACAAAGCTTGCGACAAAATCTCCCTCAAAATCATTGTTCTCAAATTAAATTATCTTGGCTTCCCACCCCGCCTCATCTCGTGGATTAAATCATATCTTAGTAACCGCCGTTACAGGGTTCGTTTTGATTCCACGATTTAAAACCCATTCATAACCTATTCCGGCGTCCGCAATTTTAATTTATGCTGATGACATGCAAATCTTTAAACAACTCACCAACACATCTGACTCTACTCTATTTCAAAACGACCTGAACAGTTTCTCCACTTGGTGCATGAAAAACTTCCTCGATCTCAATGTATCCAAATACCAATCGATCAGTGGTCCGCCATCTTGAATTTTGAAATTTTGGTAGATTTGAAATAAGTGGCCATAAAGTTTTTATATTCATTTTCAACATTGCTTAAAGTGGTGGAGTTTCGGTCGCCATATTGGATCCGATATTTTGACTTTGGAAATTTTGATACCAGGTTCGAAATCAGCGACCTCGAAAACCCTCTAGTGCGGATTTGCAGGGCAATACCTTGAAGCTTAATTTTTTCGGAAGCCATATGGATCCGACATTTAACTTTGGAAATTTTCATGCCAGATTCGAAATCAGCGACCCTGACATCCCAATATGCGGATTTTCAGCACAGTTCCTTGCAGTTTAACTTTTTCGGTAGCTATTTTGGGTCCCCCATCTTGAATTGTGGTAGATTTGAATTCTGTACCATCAAAATTGCTTTAAATGGATCTGTCATTTTGAATGACCCCGAAAGCCTTGAAGTCTAACTAATTTAATAACATAACTAACCGGTAGCCATCTTAGAGCCACCTTTTTGAAACCTTGCACTTTATAAAAATTACAAATAACGTATATGATAAGTTGGACTACGCAATGCCTTGTGTGAACAAAGGAAGTCTATCAAAGCTACCGTTTAGGAGTGATTGAGTAAGAAAGAAACCCACAAACACACAAGCACCCTTTCATATTTATATACCATATATCATAGGTAACGACTTTTCTGGTAGCCCACCTGCTAAGAGTAGAAGGTACGTAATTATTCAGCAAACTTACAAAAAATCCCTAGTCTCAGATCTCCTTCCAGATACCAAAGCACTTTGCCAATTATTGAATTCGAACCTTTACTTTAAACAGCTATATTTTCTGTTGGCCTTTGAAGAAATTAAATTTATCCAGAAAATCATTGAACTTGACTTTCCCTGAACTTTTGTTATTTTGACCTGTTTCACCTTTCGGAAGGTGAGCTCCAGCAATAGAAATAATTTTTGCATGAAAATGTATCCCCACCTACTTTGGCCACTTTTAATCGAAAACTTTTTTTCGGGACGAAATTGGAAACTTTACGGCGAGACGAAGTTCGTTACGCATTGTAAATTTTCCAGAAATTCAAGTTGTCTGCCTCAATCCTCGGTGTATCTTCGAGTAATGATAATCTACAAAGGTGTGGTGCGGTCAGGTTTTTGTATTAGGCGCTTATTAAAAAGTTAATTTTGCTCTTACGCCTTAAAAAAATAAAGATATCTCGCTTTAGGGTAATTGCTCATTGTGCTAAAATTCCCCTAAAGTTCTTAAAGGTCTTTCTGACTTAATCGAGGAAATTTTTAGCTATTCCAAATAAACCACATACAAAAGCTGTACAAAATCGCCTTCAACAAATCGGGTATTCATGCTCCCATGCTCAGAGTCATCAATCATCTCGGGCCAATAAATTAATCCTCAGTCCGTGACTCAAGGTAACTGCTCCCTTCGCATCAATCTTATTTTAACCAAATTTGAGGAGGATTGAAGGATATCGGCAATTTTGCTAGCTACAACGCAATTCAGCTATCTGTTTGCAAGATTCACCTCCAAGGTGTTTTACTCAGAACTCTGTCCGGAGATGAATTATAAACTGCTGGTAATCTCATAAACTTTCAAACAACAACCGAACCTATGAAACTTACAAGGGAACCCCCGAGGTGTCCGTCGCCGATTTCGATGAAACTTAAATGTGTTAAACTAGACTCAAATCTAAGGTTCACGCGTTTTTTTATCTACTCACAAATGAGTCGAGGGGGATGAAAAAGCCCCCAAAAATTGGGATCTATAAGTGGGGAGATCAGTGAAATTTTATATTATTTTCGTTAAAGTGTTATTGTAATATTTTCCATCGGTATGATTGCTATGATCTGGAGTAAATGGACGCATAAATTATTCTTAGGAGCTTTTTAAAGACTAACCAATTGTTTTCTAATATTTTGTTCTACTGAGCGAAGTTTGGGGTTTTGATTTAAAAATGTTCAACTTTTATTATAAAGTTATCACACATTTCTTATACGTAAAACTAACACTTTGTGTCAAGTTGAAACTTTTGTTCAAGTGAAATGCTTCTAATTTCCCATTTAAGTACCCATAAAATAATGTCGCAATACAAAACCAGAGCTTAAACAAAAAGACACTTTTCCCAATTGAATTAAAGCAACACAAATTAACTGGACATTTGTTTCAAATAAATTAAACTGCCACACTGAATTTTTTGAAATTTTAGGCGATTCCTAAAATAAAGGTAAAAAATATGGCAAGAAATGGTCACCGCAGCTCCTTTAGCTGATCTTAGCAGATGTTTACCCGTTTGGAAGACAGGTGGATTACACTTACATATGTACATATGTGGCGCTTGATTTTTTCCTTGAGTTATGAAATCGTCTGAAGGTGGTTTACATATTTCACTATTTCACTCAAGTTAGGAGTCACAAAGCCTCTCCACTTCGAGACTCTACTTCCGCTTCTTTAATCGTTTATGTTCGCTATGCTGGGTGATTAACCCGCAGAAGCTAATTAGCTATCCTAACTAAAGGGGCTTCCATCTGTCGCTTAATAGGGAAAGCGCACTCTGGGACTGGAAGCGTGGGGTCCGAATGGGATTCGTATCTGCGACTTTTGGATAGGCAGTCTAACACGCTTTTCACTAGACTACTCGCAACTTCTCGGGCGGTCAGTTTTGATCTCCAAAACGATAAATGATACGAATTGGGAACTTGATTGGCAATAACGTCATTGTTTCACATGCGGTATGGCAGGTCGCTCCATACTGCTGAAAGAACATGTCATTTACATCCATTCCATCCAGCCACGACGGATGATTATGCAGACCAAAATGAACATGTAATGTGCGAATTGTCGCTGTAAAATTGTCTTCATTTTTGTAATGGGATTTTACAATTAATAAAGATTCTTCTGACAACGTGGCAGCGTGGAAACCGCTCGATTAAATGTTCAAATTCTTGTAATTACTTACTTTTTTTTGTTACATAGTTTCGTACAAAACTTATTTCCAATTACATTTAGTTGTCAGGTTTATCAAAATAAAAAAGAGAATGTTCGTTTGGAACAGTGGAAATAGGAATGACAACGTTGGGGAGTGAAATGCATTAGGTGGTTTAAAAATATCTACTGTCAAAATAAGGGACTCGCAAATTTAATTCGACATGCACACATTCTTGAATGCAGAATAAAGTAAGCATTTATCCAGATAAAGTCTCCTATTAACAAGAGGATGAGGATGAGGATTGAATATAGAAAGCCTATGGTGGTAAGGAACATTATGTTTTACAAATTTTCCAAATAGACTTCGAGAAATCTTTTGCTGCACACGTTCAATTCTGTCGATCTTATTTTAATGGCATTCCTAAAGTACGTACAATAGTCTGAAGTAGCCGTTTAGGCGGCGTACAGGGTGGCCCATAATGTATGACCTTATTTTCCTTGGCTATGTCTTTGGAATATAAATAAAAGAAATTAAAGCGGTTTCCTTTCGGAATGTTTATTTGAACATTTAAATAAATTAAAATAGTATTGTTTAAGTGGCCGCCGCCATCGTTAATAACCATGTTGGCCCTTTTTAAGCATTTTCCATAGTTTTCTTCAGAATTCGGAAGATAGGTTCTCCACTTCTTGACGGATATTCCCCTTGAGGGGTGGCAGATTCTGTGACTTGTTCATATAAACCCGTCGTTTAAATAATCCCATAGAAAGAAGTGTAGGGCGGTCAAATCGGGTCAACTTGCAAAGTTGGGGGGAAAGTTGGATTTCTTCTGCAGCCCTACATTCCTCGACCTATCAACGAACCCATATATTTCCGTGCTAATCGGTGCCTCAATATAGGTACCTAAGATTTGTCAACTAACCTTCTAACAGATAAGTGAGGCTTTAGTGTCACGGGGTCTTGGACTATAAGCTCATGTTTATTTACAGGACAGGATGGTAGAATATTTGATTGGACATGATTTATATCTTCGATGTAAGGACACGCACGAAAGAAAATCCCGCGACTGATAATTCACTTGGATTTTCATTAATCTCATACACATCCCATACATATGGGCATACTGTGAACATCATCCGAGTCGATGACAGAACGGAAGTAAGGCATTTTCTTATTAATTGGATATGTACTTTTACAGAATATATTGCAACGTATTTAAACGTTTAGTTAATAACAAGAAAAGCAAACATTTGTTAAGTATATATAAAAGTGTTGCAAAAATACGCAGATTGGCGTGTGACAGTTTGACACTGGAAATCCTTTCATGTTTTCAGGACTCTCATCTCATCTTCATCGGCTGAGAATTAAGTTTTCGGAACTTTATCGAGTTGCATTCCAATTTCCAATTAAGTTACGACTGAAGATTCAATCAAACATAACCGGTGATGATTTTTGATGGATCTTCGATACTTTGCCCGTGTATCGAGAGTATTATGGTATGAGGCTACTTTTTCTCCCGGGAATGTTTTGAATTCCCTCGGGATAAATGCAAAATATCTCCATGCATGAAACAGAAGCAGTTTCATTAATTCTGCAACCGTTTTAATTTACAGGGTCTTTCAATAAGGACGGTCGACTTTAAAATGTAAAGTCAAACAAGTTGTGTGTGAGATATCCACTCCTTTTTTATTTTTTTTGTAGTTTTATATATGGAATATAACGTTGTTCAAGACTTCGCGGCGGCTTTGCTTGGTGGCACGTTTTCGGAGGTCCAATATTCGCTGACTTTGTTGCTAAAATCTGGCTGAATTTATTGAATGGCGTTCGTTCTGGTATCATTTGCTTGCGTTTAATTCGCTTAGACCTGTGATTAAAGATAGATAGACTTCCCAAAGGAAGAATTTTAAAGTCGGTGGACAGTCTTAAATCGCTCGTGCAGAATGTCCATCGTGGAATGAGCTGTGTGTCATGTAGCGCTATCCTGTTGGAACCACAAATCGTCGGTATCCATATCATCCAGTTTATGCGACAAGAAATTGCTTATAATCGATCTGTTAGCGCTCGCAGTTTTTAGAGAAATGTGGGTCAACTTCCGAATACGTGTCACCAATCAAAGTCGCGGTGGACATTTGACCGACGTTATGTCGGTTATGTATATGTTTAATAAAATAAAAATGGAGTTGATATCTCAAACACACAAATTATTTTATTTACATTTAAAAGTCGAGCGTCCTTATTGAAAAACCCTGTCATATAGAAAAGCCCAGACAAGGCCGAGACAGGTCTACTAATATATAAATATAATAGTATTAAGGCCACGAAATTTTTCGAATTTATAAAGAAAGCAAGTGGTCTTTTCAATGTCTACCAGAACGTCTTTTTATACTTTACGCGTTATAAATTCAAAACTTCCTCCAGGCTTGTCTCATTAATTCAGACTGGCCTTTAATCAGCATAATCGTAGTAACCTATTTATGAAGCGCTATATGTACCGTTCCTCAGCCAGTTTTATTCAACTTGAGACACCGATCCATCACCCCCAAACTAGCCCGAGGCAGGGGGCTAATTAGCAATATTCCTATTTAGAATTTTCCACTTTGGCAAAATTTCCCTTTAATCTATCAAAGCTGAAAGAAAATGCGGCGCCATCTTCAACTCTGCAACACTCCCAAAGGGTACCCGTTGAATATTTTTGAGTCCTGAAGCCATTAACCTTTTTCCAACCTTTTTTATTCTGCACCGCCGGGAACTAGACAACACAGAAAAAGCTTCTTATGTGGACTAACTCGAAGGAGTGCTTTGAAAGCACAACGGATAAGAGGTTGCTCATGAACAATGAGAAGGCGCGGGGGCTTTTCTCCTGGTACGGGATTATGCACGGGGCACGGCACGACACATATCATATCTGAATTTACTAGCTTCTTCCCTGAAAGGATTTCCATGCATCTGCATCCTGGCGAGAGATCCCCTTCAGGTACGTAAACCTGAGACATCATTTGCATAAGAAATTCTATCTTCGGGAAAGCATATGTCACGTTCACATGGGCTCCAGAGCTTAGGGATAATTGCATGGCGAACAAGCGCGAGATCATGATATCGTGTAACGTAAGAAGTGGAGCTTAAAAGTTACCTGTGTAAGGTTATGCATCTGGAGATGCTGTCTCTGAAGGTAAATGCGTCTAATAGCTTTCGCCTGCGATGCATAACTGAATTTATTTGCGTACCTAACTTAGTTTTGCGCTAGAACAAACTTTGAACGAAGTTTAGACGATGTCAACAGGTGGACGCCTCCAGCGAACGTTCACAAATTCAGTTTCCTTGTTTAGCAAAACTAAGCACTTGTTTTGCAAAGTAGCTATCACCTGTTTGCAGATTTCAATTAATTTAAGAAAATTTATAATTTAGCAGGAAAAACTTTCATTAATTAGAGCCCTGTGGAGAAATTTCGCAACGTTCTTGGTATAATTAGAGCAGACGGCTTGTTTGATTAAGAAATAAATGATAATTATTGTATGCATCTCCTCCTTGGATGGGATATAAATAATCAACAAATGCTTGTACCGATGCAAGTCCCATTTGCGCCAAAGCGTGATCACCCTTAAAAATGTAAAAAAAAATATTTCTTATGCACTTCAAAGTAGTAAAAAATAGTGTAAAATACACGAAATTTATTCAAAAAACTGTGATTAATTCAATTTTCAACTTTTTTGGACAGAAGTTGGTATAGGGCCCCCCAAATATAATATAGTCTACACTAATATTATAAAGAGGGTAAAATTCGTTTTTTTGTTCCGGGTAATATCTGGCACTAACTACTGAACCTAAAATTCTTTCTCTATTAGAAAGCTACACTATCCCTAAATAACTAACAGAGGCAATTTTTTATTTGATTGTACGACACTTTTACTAATCCACTTTTACTAATAGGACAATTTTACTAATACTTCTTTTTACTAAAACTCACTTTTACTAACACTTCTTTTTACTAAAACTCACTTTTACTAATAAATTGTAAAAGGAAAACTAATGTTGATGTCCATTGGAAGTACATTAGTAAAATTGTCCTTTGGCAAAATCGGCTTAGTAAAAGTGGATTAGTAAAAATAGAATAGTAAAAGTGTCTCCCTACCCTTGCCTCCTTTATAGGCGTGCACTGACCAAGCCCCTAGACCGATTAACTTTATATTCACAAAATAAATTATATTTGTTAGATGGCGAGGCTGGTTTATAGTTAGGTATGGTCCTGGTAAAGTCGCCGCAATGTAACTTCTATACCAATAGGGTGATTAAGCCCACATTCACACCATAATATATAAGTTATTTTGCGGGAGAGCTTTAAATTTAAGTGCTATTCTTAAAATTCAAACCACAAGAGGGGGTATAAGTATTTGTATATTATCTTTGATTCGATTTACTTGAAACTTTGCATAATCTCTCTACATCACACTCAAGGAAAAAACTACCGCAGTGTTCTTCTCAAAAATGTCTGCAGGGTTCCGCGTGTATTTTATAAATTTAAAAAATTCAATACGCATACATACATACACCGTGTATCGCATAACGCGATACCTACCCGAACAATTCCAACCATTTTCGACTAAAAGGGCAATTCATAAATTCGGGATGCATATGATTATTTCACATTATTTTTTTCAATGACGGAACCAAGATTACTCAATGTGAAGAATTTATTATCGGCCTTTTATCGGAGTGTAAAAAATAATTTCCTTCGAAATAAATCGTACTTGGTTTTTGAACCAGTCCAATGACTAGAGAACTCCGTGTTAATTCCACCCGAGTGTCTGTGGCAGAGCTGCTGAGCTTAGATGTTATAGTCGAACCCATAATATAAAAAACGTAATTTAAAATTCCAACATTTCAGATCAAAATACAAATCTAAGCATAAGAACTTAGTTTGCCAGCAAAATTGCGAAATCTTTCCCACAGGTCGCGACGCACCGGTCAGCGAAACAGTGCACTTGCACCTTTATCACCTGAGCACGTCTCGACATTGCGTCAGCAAAAGTGTCATGTTAATTCACGTGGACTGCCCTCGACCTGTTGGAAAATTTAACTTACGACCGGGCAGTCGATCAGGAGTTTTTGACGAGAAAATTAGATAGATACTATCAGCTTCGGGTTAAATTTAATGTATAATAAAACTTTCTGCGCTTAAAATAAACCGGCGTTTTCTTTCGACAGTTATATTTTTTTGAATATTCTTCATCGGGAGAATAATACCCTTAGCCGCACTGACGAGATCGGCTTAATAACTCGATCGAAACACTCGCATTTTTCTCGGTTTATTCGGATTACCGGCGGTAAGCCAGCAAAATCCTCAAAATAAGTTTTCTAGCCAGTCATTTCGGAAGTTAACAAATGTTCTTCATATTGAATTAAGTATAATATTTTTCATCATGATTGAAGGTCATCTGTCGCTAATCGCGGGAACGCGTTTTTCTCAAATCGGTACTTTCAAAGTCGGTGATCTCGATTTCTCAGAAATGGTACAACCGATCGGCCTCAAATTTTCACACAATCTTCTTAGATATATTCCTCAGGTATTGAATGAAAGAATAAGATTTAAAAAAATTATCACTATTTCAGTAGTATTACAGCGAAAAATTCAAATTTCAAAAACGAAATTTTTTTTTCAAATAGACGCCATTTTGTTAAAAATCAAAATTTTTATTATTCAATACCTGAGGAATATATCTAAGAAGATTGTGTAAAAATTTGAGACCGATCAGTTGAGCCATTTCTGAGAAATCGAGATTACCGCCAAGCGCCTTTTTTTAGAGGATCTTCGGGACATCATCTACAGGAGCGGCGCACATTAATATTTTTACAAGATCGACGCGCCATTGTATTCTTAAAAGTAGACTCTATTTGAATTACCATCACTTGTAGTTGATAAATAAAAACAGTTTCTATAAAAATTCGTAAAAAGACGTCTTTTTTGAGCTCGCAACTGCGTATAACCCCTTAAGGGGGGGGGGGGACTTCCCATGGAGCAATTTCAAAAAATCAATTTTTTTTTTTTTGCATTTTTGTAATCTATATATAAGTACAATTTACCCTGTGAAAGGATTTTTCGGAATTCGATCTCTAACATTGCTTAAGGGCGGGGTAACGTATTAAAAATTTTTATTTTTAATTTTTTTTTTATTATTTCATATGATTGTACAACATCTTAAGATTGTTGTGTCAAAATTTCAAACAAATCGGAGTAAAACTAACAAAGATACAGAACTTTGAGCGTTTGTTGCTCCGATACGGTTATGTCTGCCCAGCAAGTGCGTGGCGCGCTGACTTTGTGCTCCCGGGATCCCTAAATTTTTTTTATTGTTTCATATGATTGCATAACATCTTAAGATTGTTGTGTCAAAATTTTAAACAAATCGGAGTAAAACTAACTAAGATACAGAACTTTGAGCGTTTGTTGCTTTCATGTATACTACTCGATTTTCAGGTATGCAAAACTTTAAAGCGATTTTCTGACGCTTGTCATTTTGAAAACCGGTGAACAGTTTACAGCAAAATCTACTCGACCGATTGTTTTGAAATTTTGTATACAGCTTCTTTACATAAATGACCAGGTAACGCTGGGAGCTTTTTTTTTTTTTTTCATAATTATAGATTTTACAATAACAAATAGGTTCATTTTTTAGACGAAAATCAGTGTTTTCACTTCTAAGTGTCAGTAAAAATTGAAAAATCGAAAAAAAAAAATTTCCTCCCAGGAATACCTTTGGAAAGCGGTTATCTAATGACACATTTTTTTTTTTTAATTCAGATGATCCACTCTTCAGTAATATTGTTCACCGACAAACAACTTTTTTTCGAGGCGCCTCCGAATATTTGCTGCCGCCGGCTTAATTATTTATATTTTGTTTTAAAATATTAAGGAAAATATTGTTCACAGGTTGTACTATAATGCTGCGATCGACTAATTAAATTTGTATTGCCTGTAGCGTCTGGAAAAATTCTTGAAAAAGGGCCTTTTTCACGCCGAATTAACGTTACCCCCCCCCTTAAATGACCTTTGAAGTCGACATGTAAAGCGCGAACCGGAACGAAATGCCGACATTGCAAAACTTTAAACGCGTTTTTCTCGAGAACACGTTTTACAAAATGGTGTGCAAACTTCTGACGACTGTAATTGACCAACCGACTTGAAATTTCCACAGAACGTTCGAAATACATTTTTGCAGGTACCCACGTACGGATTTTTCGAAATCTTAAAAATTCGATTTTTAATCCACGTTTTTATTCGAAAAAAATCGCGAAAAATGAATTTTTTTTAAAAATTTGGCGCCATTTTGTCAATTTTGAAGATATCGAAAAAATCGTACGTGGGTACCTAATCGAGAGGATGCTGATTGATAACATTTCGGTCATTTCTGTTTCTGATCACCCAGGGAGGCAGAAACTTGCACACCGTTTGCCTCTGAAAATTTTTAGACCACTTTTTGGACTACAGCCAAAGACGCCATTTTGAATTTTTATGTAATTCAATAATTTTTTTTAATGTACTAAATGGTCCTTTTCAACCTCCAAAAAACTGCAAGTGTTTACCTTTATTCGTTTTCCCATAAAAGAAATAAATGTAAAACCTTCAAAAATGGTGCTCTCCATGGGAAGTCCCCCTTAAGGTTTTTCTTTTCTTCATGTTCCATAGTTTAACTTCGATGCGAGCTTCCACATAAATAACATTTCAACAATGACCGTAACAAATAAACATTTTTTAAGACCTAAACTAAATCGTTTTCTTCTTCCGGATAATTCCAGGAAATAGGCATATTCGCGAAAATACCGTTCAGTTTTGTAGAAAAAATTGGAAATTCCAAATTATACGAAGCCTTTTGTGGAACGAAATTCGAGGATCAAATGCGCTGCCTCTGTTTTCTTTAAAAATTAAAAAAGAATATTGGTCCTTTGATAGTATATCAGAGAAAATATTGTATTAATACACCGTTAAGTTATGTATGTACCAAGATTTTTATGGGACACTGTACATATCCCAACGACAAATATTTAAGCAACGCTTATTTGAGAAATATTGCGGCACAGATTATAACAGTTTATTAATAAACTTTAATAGCTTTTTTGAGATCCTATCCACGTAAAAAACATTTCCACGTAATTTTCACTTCGCTTATACTTACAATATTCACTTCAGGCGAATGCGAGAATTGGAAACGGAACATGTCAGAATAGGAGAATAGGACATTTGAAATGTGAACCATTTTTCACGTGATCGGATTTCAGAATACATCCCCCAGAAACCATGTTTTCGAAGGATTTAGCCAAATTTAGTTATAGCTTAATAAATGAATCAAATTGGGCTACTTTGTACTTACATCGACTTCTGTTGCAGTCTCAGAATCGCCGCTCTCACTTCCCTCAGGTAAGTCATGCAGCTCGGCAGCAATACAGGTGGGTTCATCTACAGAATTACGAGAAGTTGATTTTTGCGAAGGTATACTACGTTTAGATCGCACACTAATACCCGACTGGGACCTAGGTAGCTGAGGAGACCCACCTCCATCTGAACTGTTCTCATTAGCTTCAATCAACGACCTCCGCGACTTGGTTTGAGCATCATTCAATCGTCTAAAGGAAAGATAAATCCAGTTTAATTACCAACACCGGATGTAAATGTACTCTAATTGTACTTGTAATAATCCAGGGCTACTCGTACAGGAATTATTATGAGTTCCGTTAGTTCGGGAAGCAATTCGCCAAGGGCTTCAAACAGTGGCAGTAATACTAGGCCGATAAAACGAACTTGACTTCCAGGCCTGCTGACTTTCTCAGGGTCCATGAATGGTGTAACCGGCAGACCTTCGGACTTCTCTGCAGCACTTTGAGCGAAAAATTCCTGTAATAGTCGATCCAGCCAAGGCTCTGCTACGTCCATAGGCCGGGCTTCGTTCGATATGTCAGCTACTTTTATCAGCACCATGCACAGCTGCGGGAGAAATGTTGATTTCATGAAAGAAAAATTTATAGCGAACAATATATTAGTTATTGTTTATTAAAAGTTTATTCGAAGGTACCAAGATTATGGCGCACTTCAGATGTTTCGAAAGTAAAGGGGAATATGCTTTGAATAGCTTAAAGATAAATTTAAATAAATTTATTTATTTTAGCCAATACACACACAATGTAGATACCTACTCTGTCTGTTCATTATTATAAGTAACATAGGATAATAGGATTAAGTTTATGGTTTAATATTTCTTAGTCCATATTTCATAAGTAAACGGTTTTATTAGGCTTCACCTTCCCGTATATTTGTTTGTTTCAAATCTTGCTACCAATTTTTCCACTACTTCTAGTTATTTATTTATTTATTTATGACAAATTCATCAACAATCTGATTACTATACAATGAAGCCATCAATGGAAATTTGATGATGTGTTAAGTGGAAGAAGTTGTGATTCCTCAAAGACCGCGCGGGTATGGAAATATTATTAGGTCCGCAACTAAGTTCCCGCTGTTTTTCAATAGATGGCTCCAGTAGTAAGAGTTGGTCGATTATAGCATTACTAAAACGTCATGAACCAAGCTTAGACATATGGTAAGCAAGCCGCTTTGATACATTTGTGATTTTGTTTTTGAAACATATACTTT
This sequence comes from Neoitamus cyanurus, assembly GCA_947538895.1. NCBI lineage: Eukaryota > Metazoa > Arthropoda > Insecta > Diptera > Asilidae > Neoitamus > Neoitamus cyanurus. The sequence goes on from OX384547.1 coordinate 9,962,909, forward strand.
TGGTTGTGTGAAAATGTCTGATTATGTGCCAAAAAATCGTCATTTGCGGGGAAGTGTTGCTTTTCGTTTTTCATTCGAAGAAAACGGCGGCTCAAGCGCATCGAGAACTCCAAAAAGTTTACGGAGATGCTGCTCTAAGTGAAACAACGTGCCGTGATTGGTTCCGTCGCTTCAAAGACGGTGATTTTGATGTTGACGACCGTTCGCGTGAAGGAAGGCCGAAAATCTTCGAAAACGCTGAAAAGACGTTGAAACCGAACGAAACGATCACTGGGGAACGGTATCGAACTCAATTGATGCGATTGAGCCGAGCACTGCGCGAAAAGCGGCCACAATACGATCAGGGCACGAAAAAGTGATTTTACAGCACGACAACGATCGGCCTCACGTTGCCAAACCCGTCAAAACCTACTTAGAAACACTCAAATGGGAAGTCCTACCCCACCCGCTATATTCCCCAGATATTGCGCCGTCCGATTATCACTTATTCCGTTCGATGGCACATGCTCTTCTACCGTGCCGGTATTCGAGCTCTGCCAGAAAGATGGGAAAAGGTTGTCGCTAGCGATGGGCAGTACTTTGAATAACTCATTTGTAACCATTTTTACATAATAAAGTTTTATATTCATAAAAAAAAACAGCGAGAACTTAGTTGCGGACCTAATAAGTAGAACCAAAAATAGTAGATGAGAGATATATGGATCGTCAAACTCCTTAGACCACCTTTTTACGAATCCCAAGGTTGCATTAACCGATTCTCATGAAACGTAGGATTTGTATTCAGTCTGTATGGCAATACAACATTATATTAATAAATTTTTGTGTGTTCCAAAATGGCGACTTAAAGTGTCATCTTCCACGGATTGCCATGTAATTGGGTACTTTCAGGTTTTTGGGGTTGTGGATTTCGAATTTGATCCAAAATTGGTAATCCAATATAGCGACTAAAAATCCCCAAACCAAATGAATTTTTATGAAAATGGGTTCTTACGGTGGCTGAATTCGAATCTTCTATTAAAATTTGGAAATTTATGCTACTGGGTATATGGTGACCTAAAGGATAGACATCTACATACCCTCGGAATAGTCAGTGATCCTACACGCGTGTCGTGCGAGGAGGATGTTGACAGCGCAGAACACTTTCTCTGCGATTGTCCTGCGTTCTCTCAAGCGCGGCGCAATGTATTCGGTGCTAACGTATTGACGATGGAACAGATCTCTTCTCGACCCCTATCCGAGGTTCTTCAGTTCGAATCGTCAGAATAACGAAGGAGTTCGACTAGGGTGGGGGCAGAGTACATTGGACTATTTTTCTGAGTACTCGGGGCTTCGCTCACCCCTTTCTTACAAATTACAAGGTCAAGCAAGCGCTATTAGCTTCATCTTTCATTCGTTTCTTTTATTAGTTTTAATATTATTTATCGCCGAAAATAAAGTCTCCCAGAAAAACGTAGAGGGAAAAATTGAGTGTAAAGCCATTGCTAAATTTTCAATGTAATCAGATTAAAATTTCCTATTCGTCGTGTCATTATTTTCATTCCCCAAACAAATTCTTTCCAGATTCTAAGGCCGCTTTCGAATTCAACCGTCCTAGAAATTTTCACATTTAAATCGAATTGAACTGCACTTCAATTTATTCAGAAAGATTTAGCATGGCAATATTAAAAAGTATCTCATAAACCTATGCCTCTTGTAATTTCTCACCATTAAAGCAGTTACTACTCCCTGTTCATCACTTCACAGTTTCAAATAACTTTCGGAAATAACGACCTCGCATACCAGCGCTTCATTTTTGACAGATAAGCTAGTGTAGTGTTTATTATTCGGACCATTTTAGAAATACTTTAGTGCAGAAATAAGATTTTAATGCTAGTGGGACTGAATTCGAAAGCAGCTTAAGTTTGGACTCAAGACCCCTAACTGGAAATGCCACACATTCAGTTGTGTGCCGTCAGCGGTCTGTCTGTAATACCTGTGTAATCGTTTGATTAAAACTCCAAAAATATATTATATGTATACTGATTTGAAAAGATAACCTCTAGGATACCTAAAGGCGGAGATACAATGTACGGGTTGCGATTTTGTAGCGCGTGGAATATTGTGAAATATCGCGCTGCAGGATACCACACCTCAGAATGCTTGGCTTTCCTCGCTTTATATGTGCACCCGACTTATGATAAGTTTCTTATATCATGTTTTATTCCGTTCCTAGAACCAAACTGAAAGAGAAACATGGAAACAAACCATCGCGTTGCATAACTTAAAGTTGCATCAACTTTTGTAGCGCTAAGAAGTCGAAACGTGTACATTGTATCTCCGCCTTTAATATTCAGGAGACGCTTCTTCCGACCCATACATTTATTTATGAACTAGCTTGCCCGGGCCCGGAGTTTCCTGGGATACTATTAAATTTGTATTCCTTAATTTTACAACGCCTCCCTACTGCACCACCGCCTCTTCTATGTGACCCAGCCTTTTCCTATTTGCGTTTTGCACATGTTTTAGATATTTTCCAACAGTATTATTAAATTTAGTTTTCTTCATTTTACACCACCTCCTTATTGCACCCCCTCTCCTATATCTCCCAGCAGGGTGGGGGTGGTCTCATATTTGGAAATCTGAATAGTAGATTCGAAATCAGTGATTCCGAAAATTCCCTCGTGCGGATTTTCATTGAAATCCCTTGAAGTGGAACTTTTTCGGTCGCCATATTCGATCCGACATCTTGAATTTCAAAATTTTGAATGCAAGCTCGGGATCTGCGACCCCGAAAACCTCCAATTGTCTTTTTCATAAAGATTCCTTGAAGTTCGAAAATTCGCTTCCTATACAAAACGGAAATTTCGATTTTTTCGATTTTCCGGCTTTTCCTTTGGAGTTTCCAGAATTTTCTTTTTTTTAAACCTCCCCTGTATTTAGGAAAAAAAATTATCGAAATCGGTTAAGCCGTTTTTGAGTTTTAGCGAGACTAACGCACAGCAATTCATTTATATATATATAGAATGTCAGACCATTGTTCTCTATATGGGTGTTTCTCCACTAAATGTAAAATCGCTGTCCCAAGCCAATTTCATGTAATAAATCTTAATATTTCTAGATTTTTTGTATCACTAACGACATAGCAGGCCATAGCTTTTTAGTTAATTAATAATGTAATATTTGAATAAATGAACCTCAAACATCTCAAAACACAGTCCTCTGGTGCGTCCCTTTTCCAGAATTACAAATGTTGTTACCAATATTTATTTTTTGATCGCTGATAACTGAATAAAAAATATCCAAATACATAAAATAATACTTTAAACATCTTTATTCACCAAAATTAAAATTTTACAACAAAAATTTAACCAAAATATCCATGTGCGAATTCTGTCCTCAAATTATTAAAACAGTCCCCTGTTTAAATTTCAAACCCGCGCTAAAGTCAAGTTTTGTTTTGGCGCGAATTATTATGATAGTGAAACGGAACGCAATCGGTGTGAAGTTCGTTCAGTTGTGGAGCCAAGCGAGCAGCCGCCATTTTGTTAGTGCTACGTCTGCGTTTGCTGGTCAATCACGCGTCTCGGCCGTTAGTGAAAACAGTCCCCTGGTAAGCTCTTTTTTTACTATTTTAAGAGTTTTAATTACGACGATTTGTTTAAAATAATTGATTATATAGTATGTAGCCATATCCGTTTCGTTAATCCGATATAATTTAAACGATTTTGTTTTATGAAGTATTCATGTAAGAATGACAGTCCCCTGTCATTTTATAGCACAATAAAAGTCACCATAGTAACAGCAATAATTTATTAAACTAAGAAGTTGATTTTGTTAAGTTTTTAATACAAATGTTATTATTAGCCATAAGAAGAGTCACTATAGTAAGTGTAATTTGTTGTAATTTGATTTTAATACCTAAAAAAGTTGGTTTTGTACATAAAAACATTCCCCCGGATAGTTACAACAGTCCCCTGTCACGGTTTTCTACAAAATCATCCATAACTCAAAAACCAAGAGGAAAATGTGTGGGATTTTTTAATATATATGTTTAATCAACTATTGTACTTCAGTTTATTAACAAACATTCTTAATATTTGATAAAATTTGCTTAGGACAGACTTGTAAGGACGAATTTCCAAATAGCAGAGAAATACCCATATATGTAGTAGTTCTGTCCCCTCAGCGGCTTGTAATTGTATAATATATGGGGTGGGGTGCAAGCGTATCTCGGCCGTAATGGATGCATGTCACCCAATATATATTGGTGTGTCAGCTTTGACAGGCATGGCATAGGCTCGCCATCACTGTCACTGCCCTAGGGCATAATACAGCAATTAAAAGGAGCACAAAAAATTTATAGTACCTATGCTAAAGTATGCCGGAGTTTCGTACAGACGTGCCTCAAAACTCTATCAAAAAAACAAAAAATCGTGCGCACGATAATTGCAGATAAATATCCCTCGAGGAAAATTTGATCGTAAAAGGAATGTTCACGTTTAGTTGCTTGGATACGTGAAAACATCTTAAGCAGGATTTGCTACCTTTTACTAATTTCTGCAAGTGATGAAGGGCATCGTGTCAAGCCCTTTGCATAACTCTTTTATTAAGTGCATTAATTATGTGTGTAATTGCCTAAGTCGCACAAATCTGGACATATCTCCTTCAGTTGGCCTAAGACGTAATCCCTTTTAAGCCAAACAGAGCTATTAAATATCAAATAGAATCTTATTGTTTAATCAGATTACGTTACAAAGCTGTCTCAGAAAGCCGACAGCTTTCCAGTTCATTAATTGTATAGAGAGGCCCCTTACCGCTTGATGCTCTACAAAATTCGAATTTTAAGGAGGTCGATTGCGATTTGCAAAAATTCACGGAATTCATTCTCATCGCGGGGGTAGCAGTTTTCCACTGCGGGAAGCATTTGTAGCGTTAATCATAATTTCGGCGGTACCACCCGGCCACCCGTGCAAAAACCCATTAAGCGCTAGTTAATAATAACGCGGCCAAATGAAAATTCAATAGCAATTTGTGATGGTATAAAAGTCGGAATCTTGCTCGAGTGCGCGGGTAGCGATTTTAATTTGGCGAGCTTAGTCTAGCCACTGCGGTTTGCCCCGGGCGGGCGGATTTAAATTGATCCGAGATTGCATTCACCGGACGATGGGGAGGTATTTGGTAAATCCCGCAATTGTGTAGAAAATTTGTATAATCGCGGACAGCGGTGGTAGTAAACAGTAAACGGAAAGGCTATACGCAACCATGCGGGTCTCGCGATTAATTTCAGTTTTGATGGGCAGTATGCATCGTTTGGATTACAACCGACAGTCCGCGAGGGGTATGGGTTCATTTGAATAAGCAAACTTTGGTTTTGATTTGCTCCCATCTGCTCCGCCGGTAAAATAGCTTTAATTATAGCTATGATTAGCCGATCTATACCAGCGACAGGGGCTCGTTGGGGAATTTTATTAAATGGTTGTTTGTGCTATTTCACTATTGTTCGCTTTAGAAATGCTCAATTACGCAAAGCTCATTAAATTAAACCAACAAAAATCTTCTTTTTTTTTGCATGAAGATAATCTCACTAAATTTCGTACAAACAATACCTTGTTGAAGTCTGCATAGTGGTATTGTAAGCTGAAAAGCTAGAGTCACCCTCAAACAATTGATTAAAGATGTCAAAAATTGTAGGTAACATATGCATCTCATGGCGGCTTGTTGTCAAATTCTTGGCTGAGGTGTCACAAAAAAATTTCACGTTTTGAGAGCTTATATCTCCTAAAATAATAATCGTAGAATAATGAGCAAAATGCAGATAGAAAGCCCTTTCAGTCCGATTTATTATAAAATAGGTTTCAACTCGTCGTGCCTCATTCCTTAAATACGGCAGCATAAAAATAAAAAATAGGCGAAATGTTTCTGTCTACATATATCAATCAATCACGCCTAAACGCTTGCTTCAATTCTTTTCATTTTTTGCAAGAAAATACTTTATATGAACATATATTAACTTGATATACTCGTATAGGCTACCATTCATTCTAAGGTTGCAAAACGACTGAAAACTCTCAACTTCATATGATTTCCACGAAAACAGGTCCTTTTATGTTTTCGGGGTTTGCTGATTTCATATCCGCTATTGAAATTTGGAAATTCAAAATGACGAATCGACTAAGAATTCTTAACTTCAACGGATTTCCATGTAATTAAACAAATAGGGGTTTTTTTGTGGTCCACCATTTCAAATATGCCATCGATATTTGGATATTCGAGATGGCAGGTCCAATGTGGCGGATGAACTATTTAACTTCAACGGATTTTCGTTCAAATTAAATATTGTTACATCCGAACGGTTAGTTGGCAAATCTTGAAAACGAATATAAGTTGCATCTCAAAGTTGGGTTGAGTAGGGAATTCTGCTGTCACAGAGAAGATCAGCCGAAAGTTAAAATCGCAAACTAATCTCAACCACTTTATTTTAATGTTTTACCAAAGACCTTATATTTATATTCTAAGTTCTTTGGTTTTACACTTTACGTTATAAAAATTCACTACATGAATTTAGCGACAGACCGACTTAACTTAACAAAAAAACGTGGGTACCTCCTGTTCAAATTTATACGGTGGTTTTCGCAGTAGCGCCAGTCGCGACCGACCTCTCTTTCAGTGCAACACCAACACCACAAATGTCTTAGGCCGTCTTGTAATAATACATAGGTGTTTTCGGAGTCGCTGATTTGAAATCTGTGAGTCAATTTTCGAAATTCAAGATGATGGCCAAAAATTCTGAACGTGATTGAATTTTTATGATAATGGGTTGTCTAAATTTAAATCTAAATTGTCGCGGAAAAATCTTAACCCAAAGGAAATGTTAAGTAAATTAGTATATAGTGGCTTTTAGGGACATCAAAATTAAAAGATTCGATAATATGACGTTCAAGTTTTTAAAAATGGAACACTATTGTATTATCACCAAAAAAGATATGTTGGCACTTTGTTTAAATTTTAATTTCTTAAATTATTTATATTTAAGTTTAAATTTGGAGACTTTTTTACAGTCAAACCTGTTTTTGTGGGGTCCTTGAGAAGAATAAATTTTTTAGCATTATCTACTAAATACTAAAACCAAAAAAAGGAAATCATAAAATTTATTCTACGCGTATGTTGGAAAATTTTCTCATTGATTCTTGAAAAAGACCGTATATCAGCCTAAAGAAAATTAGAACAAAAACTTCGAAATGTGAAGTGAAAATGTTATTTTATACGAATAATTTCTGAAATTTCAAGCGGGGTGCATTTTATTTCTAAATTTGTCCTTTCAAATGTAATCAAAATTAGTGCCGTAAGAATCTCCAATAAACTAATTACATCTATAAAGTTGACTGTTACAAAACTTTCACTGAAATCAGAAGAAAAAAATATAATAAGGTGCGGCCCCACTTTATTCTTAGCAGCTTGACTATCATGAGCAATCCATAGTATTTGTACGCGAGTATGATCAGTATATTGAAACTAGAAATGTTGGCTATGTATATGACAAAATCTATTCATCAATAAATGAGCCAACTGTCCACAATATCGGTCTGATTTTACTGTAATCAGCAATCTGCTGAACAAATAAAAGTGAATTTTGTTTTGTCAAAATCTAAATGCAGATTTGTCACCGGAAAATTTATGGAAAAATCTAAAAGAACCTAAATTTAAAAATATCTTTGATATTACATCTGCACAATTTAATGAGACATTCACCTCTGTGACTACTAATATACAATCAAAAGTAGGGACAAGATCAACAATTACATATGACTTACCAAGCCTGAACTCCCAAAAGAACAAATGTAACGTCCTCTTTCAGTATAAGAATCAAGGCGCCCTGTCGGGCGCCGGTGTTGATAAAAAAAGGCGCCTGACAAAGCATTATAACCCGAAGTTGAAATAATATTTTTAAGTAATTGCGATTATATGCGACGCTATTCGCATGTAAACGCATTAATAGGCCACACCTACTCTCTACTTTGCTAAAGTCTCATCTCAATTTCTGTTCTGAGCTATATGAGCTAGGGTTGCCAGCGCCCCCAGTCTCCTAGTTTGTGTAATTAATGATTGAATGCTAATATCTCGGAAACCGTTGCTCGTAGGTACCCAGCAGGAAATTGGAGATTGCGTGAAATTGTACATCGATGATTTCATGCATGACTAAGGTATGTATGCCAATTCTGAGGACATAGCCATGCTAACAGGAAGGCATAGGAGTTTGTTTGTTTCAAGTGAGCTGAAGTTTTATTGGGGTTTTGTTGTTTCATGCGCTTCTCAGTAATCCAAATCTTCTTCTTTTTGTATTTTTGTGATGACCCCATACATTCCGTGGTCATGCAGAAAGGCATGCATGACTTTCCAATGACATCGCCGTGAGAAATGTCATCGATGTTGGAATGAGTATACATGCCCTTTTATTGATGACTTCCTCGATGCCGTCATGTGTAAATTTCCTGCTGGGTAGGTATATCCGAAAATTGGTGATATTGCATATATAGGGCGCCCAAGTGGGGTATGCTGTGCGAGAATTTGTGCGATTTTCTAAGAATTTTTCACCGCTTCTGTCGGTGAAGGGTCCCGCAGGGGTGGGTGAGGAAGGTTTTGGTTAAGCATTCATTTAAGGAGAAAAGAAAGAAACGTCTTATGGAAGGGTGAGGTGAGCCGACGTTGCGATACTTTGGTGTCGTCATTACGGCACGCTTTGCATACTATATTGTTCGCATTGCTTCATTTGTATGCAACCTCTATCCGACGTATGTTCACAGATCGCATCGCGGCTATCGCAAGTAATAGGCCACGCCTACTCTCTCATTTGCTAAAGTCATCGCACCGAAGATTGAGAAGCGGATCTTCTGTATAATATCCCAGCAGGAAATTTCCACATGACGGCATCGAGGAAGTCATCAATAAAAGGGCATGTATACTCATTCCAACATCGATGACATTTCTCACGGCGATGTCATTGGAAAGTCATGCATGCCTTTCTGCATGACCACGGAATGTATGGGGTCATCACAAAAATACAAAAAGAAGAATATTTGGATTACTGAGAAGCGCATGAAACAACAAAACCCCAATAAAACTTCAGCTCACTTGAAACAAACAAACTCCTATGCCTTCCTGTTAGCATGGCTATGTCCTCAGAATTGGCATACATACCTTAGTCATGCATGAAATCATCGATGTACAATTTCACGCAATCTCCAATTTCCTGCTGGGATGAGCTAGGGTTATCATACAAATACCACCGTTTGTTTTTGTGATTCGAATTCCCTTAACCCTTTAATACAAAGAATCTCTTTGGGATATTGCAATCTCTGGAAAAAGACACCCATTTCGGCAAAGTATTGCGCAATATGGTTACCATTGCGCAATGGCACATAATTTAGGCAGATATAGTGCGATTTTCTAAGGACTTTTAATCGCTGCAGCAGAATTTTTGGCCACTTCTGAGAATTTCGATGTTAGGTTCAATTGCGTACGGTCTAGCCCAGAACACGCGTGCACGCATCTCACAAATTCCGCTCCCGCAATTCGCTCCCAGTATATTGGGTCCTCTATTTAGTTGGAGTCGTCCTAAATTATCCTGATTTGCTCACTTTCCCGTAGCCGTTATAGATTGCTAGTAAAACAACATTTTTCTACGAATTTCGTGCCTCCTCCTTCACCTTTCAGACCACTTTACCAAAAAGTAAGAGGTCAGTTCACGCGTGTGTCAGTGACGTCATTATTTTCATACAAAACGAAGCTAATTCTGCGTATACTTGCTTTACACGTGGTCTGGTTGGGTAGGGTGAGAAGGGTTTTGGCTAAGCATACATTTAAGGAGAAAAGAAAGAAACGTCTTATGGGAGGGTGAGGTGAGCCGACGTTGCGATACTTTGCTGTTGTCATTACGGCACGCTTTGCATAATGTTCTCCATCCGGCATCGCGGCTATCGCATGTAATAGGCCAACGCCTACTCTCTCATTTGCTAAAGTCATCACACCGAAGATTGAGAAGCGGATCTTCTGTATAATATGAGCTAGGGTTACCAGCGTTTGTATCAAGAACTAGCCAATTAGACAAGTTTAATGTCATAAGACGCTTCGATTATTTGCTCGTAGCATTGAAGTGACGATGTTCGACATCGCCATCTCTCAACATTGATGTTTTTTTTGTTGATTGATTGTTCGCTTTTAGCGAAACCTAAAAATTTAGATCGTACGTAGAATAAGTTCGCTCAGGAAGGAGCCCACAAAGGTATAGATTGATACCGAGATAGGCAAGCATATATTTTAAACTATTTCAAGCGTGACCATTTAACAGATAAATTGCAACAGCACTGGTAGTACTTCCAGAAAACTTTTATTTGACATAATAAAATAAAGAATTTTATTAAATTAATTGATTAAATAACAATAAAAGTTGAAAATAAGAGAACAACATTTTATTTGCTGTGGACTTTATATTTTGACGCGATAAAATGAAGAATCACATTGAAATAATTGATAAAATAATAGCAATGAAGAAGGAAAATTAGATAAATATAAACATGTGACTCCGCAGTTATGCCAGTTCTGCCAGTAGGCAAGTAGGTAGGGCTTATATGATGTCAGCATTGAAGGTGTTAGTTTTAAGGGATGTGACAAAAGTAATCAAATTAAAGATTTTTAATTTCAGAATTTATTTTGTAACAAGTATGTATGTGTACGCAAAAGCGGACTGTTGATAGTCTTGAAGAGAATCGCTGGTTTCTTTTGCTGTCTCTCTCGTGTTGACGTGTAATGCATCCTCCTCCTCCAACCCACTTATCAGAGAAAATCTTATATTCTTGTGATATTCGCACATATCAGTTCTTTTTGTTGCTGGGTTTCAAGATTATATTTAAGGTCTTTTGTACAAGAAATGTTTGCCAGAGCCGTTTTTTCCTATCAACACTTCTACTTAGAAAAATTTCAATTGTTTTTTTTTGGGATTATTCACACTGCTAATATTCTTCGCTGCCATTTACTCCATTAAATCTCAACCTACATGAACTGAAGGCAGTACGTATGGGGCCACTTGTGCCAGACTAGTCGCAGGCGCTATGGAGGGCGTGGCCAGAGCGAAGACGGGAATGGCTAGGACGTGGCATGATCAGGGCGTGACCTTGGGCATGGTCATGGCGGGACATAGGATAGAAGGGCGTGGTTATGGCGTTATCAGGCGTGGCCTTGTGCGTGACCTTCGGTGTGGCCGGGTGTGACATTGCGCATGACCAGGGCGTGGCTTTGGGCGTTGGCGCACGAAGCTTCGGGAGTGGCTGACGATTTCAAAGATTATTGTTGTGAATTGATTAACTGCTGATTGGCCTGCTTTCAGCAAGCTCCAACTTTAATAAAGTTGCATCTTAGGGATTATGAGCTTTAACCTATTGCACGAGGAAGAATTGCTCTTGATATCTTTATTTTATATATGTATTATTGAATAGCATTCCCATTCAGAAGAACTTGATTAAGAGGGGTGGTTAGAGGCGTATATTGCCGATATAATTAACGTATATGAATTTAATTGTTTGACTAGTTAAGTCTCCATTTAAAGAAAAAAATTTTATTATTACATTCATCCATAGTGTCTATCAATACATTTTGAGGCAGCGATGCTACGGCCACGCCCAGGCCCCGCCCTGTCAACGCCATGTTGGGCAGACCCTGGCTGTGCCAAAAGTCGCTTCCAAGGCTACGCCCTGACCACGCCAAAAACCACGCCCAGTCACGTCCTCCATGGCGTACATTTTAGTACATTTTCAGGTAGTATTTTTTGTAAAAGGTAAATATCATAACAGGATATATAGTATGCTAAATACATATTTTACATACATAGCCAAGCACGCATTAACAATTTATGCAGACTAAAATTTACAGCTTCGTATAGTATAATACGTGTACGGATACACAAACATATGGGCACATGAGACGTGCAAATAAGAACATCCAAAAGTCAAGAAAATAAATAACGTTTCGAATGTAACTGACGTTCTATTCGGTTCATAAGCAAAACGCCCTTGCTTTCGAAGGTTCTTGAAAGTCTGATCTGGTCTCAGCTGAAAGACGACTATCTTGACAAAAATTAGTTGCTATGTAAACGACAGTCAACCTGTTAAAAGTTACAGAGTATGTTCGGGAAGGAATTGACTCCATAGATAATGGTGTAGCAAGATTAAATGAAGACATATCAACTATATATGTATAACATAGTATTGATCAAGTGACAATTCAATATTCTTTAATGAAAGTATTTTTTTCTTTTTCTTCTAATGTTGCATGTTGTATAGTTTGTTATTTAGCTTTAATTAGGTTAGGGAGCTACATGCACTCAGGTAGAAAAAGTGAGGCAAAGTTGTGAATTTTTTTCGCAAAAGGAATTTTTAATACAAATCCAATAAAGACATCTTGAGCTTAGCTTCAAATATAAATAATTGTAATGCCTGGAGGGGATTTCCCGGGTTCATTTGGTGGTGAGGACTTCGACGGTAACCATCATAGGTCCGCCAATTTTTATCCGAAAATTAAAAAAAAAATTATTTAAAGTAGAAAATAAGTGTAACATATAATTTTTTGAAGGCAATTTTTTATTAGGTCAAATATACTACAAATTAACAAAATTAAATAAATATTAGCTATTCAATCTCTATACTTATTTATGAAATTTAACAGCTTTTGGAATTGCAGTAAGTTTAACCAATTTTATTAAAATAAATTTTTGTGTCAATTGCGCGATTACTCTAAGATATATAAGAGCTTGTTGCCATGTGGGATGAAAACTCGACATACACACATACCTACTATTATGGAAACTCAACATGTCACATCGGAAATTTTCAGAATTCACCAAATAAAGGGTTTCCCAATAGGGATGACCTGGTTTTGATAGCTCGATATTTGTTTTTGGTTTTTTGACAGGTCTATGCAGTTATGTTCAGTAAGGTCCAACGCTTGAAAATTGTCCAAAATTATTTCGCAAATTCGCGTTCTCTTTTCGGTACAGCAAGAGCGCTTCGTGCAAAAAACGGTTGTCATAATGCTCCTTCTGAGCGCGCTATAAGACGCATAATAACGAAGTTTGAATCTTCACGATACAAAGGTGCCTGTAAGACAAAGAAATGCCCGAAGTGAACCAAATATTGCCGCTGTTGAAGCCAGTGTTCGTGAAAAATCAAATGCCTCTGTTCCGCGTCATTCTCAAGAATTGGGGCTCTTAAGAATGACAACCTGGCGAATTTTGCGATTGGATTTGGGTCTACATCCTTATAAGATGGTATTGGCACAAGAACTCAAGCCAACCGACCATCACATTCGTTGTCAGTTCGCTGATTGGTCACTGGAAAGGTTGGAAGCCGACGGCGATTTTCATCGCTAAATCATCTTTTCAGATGAGGCTCATTTCTGGCTCTATAAGTTCGTCAACAAGCAAAATTGCCGCTATTGGAGTGAGTCAAATCCACGAGTGGTTCATGAATCACCATTGCATCCACAAGAATTGACCGTTTGGTGTGGATTATGGTATGGCGGAATCATCGGATTTATAATATTTACGTCCAAATTGGCAAGAATACAAGATTTCAAGAAACCTTATTGCTTCACATATATTGAGATAAAAGAAAAGTACATTCATTATGATACAAAATATAAATATTTGGCGCATGGCTTGGTAATACAGTCTTTAGTTATTGTATTTTTTTTGTGATTAGAGGTTTAATTTTAATGACGTCATTTAGCTAATCATATTCTACTGTTCGAAACCTTTCATTTGATAGCCATATCAACCCATATCAAGGGGGGTTGTCAAGAAAAAGGTGATCCGCCAACTTGGAGTGTTGTTGCCATTTTGAGTTTAGAATGACGTCACGTAGCTTATCGTATACTACTCGTCGAAAACATTTATTTGATACCCACATCAAGGAGTTGTCAAGGAAATGGTAATATGCCATCTTGAGTCGTCCGTCATATTGGAATTAGAAGGATATGGGATATACAATAGGGCCTTTCGGCAAGCACGTTCTCAGTGAGACAACTGAGATATTCTCAGTTAGCTCACTGAGACGGCGTGTTCCCGCTTATCATCTCACTTTCACATTGAGCAACGAAAATGAACGCAGCCTTTCAGCAACTGAGCCATCTAAGATGGATTTTCTATGTGTCATTTGTCTCAGTTATATGTTATGACAGCGTGGCGCAGGTATTTGCTGCCTGAACTTAATAAAATAATTGCGCGTGCTTTATCGGCATCCATTTCTCATTCTGCATCAACAAATTCAGCGATGTCAAAATCAGCTATTTAACCCAACTGAGACAGTTGCTCAATATCTTGTCTCAGTTGTCTCACTGAGAACGTGCTTGCCGAAAGGCCCTTATATTGCATTAACACCGGACCTGTGCACAATATCAATGCTCCTAGCTTAATCAGAACTAGTGGACATTTTGATTGGCAAATTTGTAGCAGACAGAATACAAAGCAAGTTTAATAAAAATTTGTAATGATGGCAGTTGTTGACGAGCCCAGATTTTGCAAATTTTAATTTGTTAAAAAATGACAGCGGCTCGTCAACGACTAGATAACCATAACATATCAGATCTGATATCTGAAGTTCTGGTGCAAATTTGAACTGAATCGAGATATCGTGGTTATCAATTTGGAAAATGTGTTTCGAGAAAAACGCATGTAAGTGATTTTGGAACAGTGATAAAACTAAACAATGTACTGCGCTTCATTACCTGAGTTTTAAATGACTGTAATGCACGTTTAACATCTAAGAACTGGTTCAACTCGCCGTGACACACTCAATTTACTTTGAACTATTTCAGTTTCTCGTTTGACACTTTGCAGGAGTTACTGTTAACATCTCCCTGACTATTGGAATAATCGAATTACGTCTTTTATTCATAACTATCTTTCAATTTCCGTGCTTCCCTTGTAAAATACCATTGGAAAATAAGTTTCATTTCAGAATTGACAAATTTGTTGTTACATATTTTTCCGCTACTGGCGATAACAGCAGCAAAAAGCAAAAGAAATCAGTTTGCACTAGATAAATTGTACGGATCTTTGAATTAGTTCAGCTGTAGGACTTTTACATGGGTTATATCATTTTGACATCAGGAACTAATTCAATAGTTTCAACTTTGATCAGACTTTCAGGATTTGTGAAAAAGCCACCAATAGCAATAGCCAATAGCTGGCAGATGAAATGGTTACGGTTTACTACTTAAATATTTGAAAAGGATGACAGCCGCAACGAAATTATGATTCACAAACACAATTGTTTTCAATTCAAGAGGAAAATGACGATAAAATTCCAAAACTTCGATGAATTCACTAGTAGAAGACACACGTCGCTGTAGTTCTCTTGATTTTGATTTGTTGAACTATCGCTGCCACAATTTAGGCAACGTCACAAATTGTCAGTAGGGATTCCCGGTCACTTTCCCTACTGAAATTTCTCGACCAACAATTTACCCGGCAACACTTTTCCCGAAAGACTAAAATATGCCTTTTACAAAATGTCTGCGGACTGAAATTTGCCTTTTACAAAATTCCTACTGACTGAATATCTTATCTTCACAAAAAGATTGTCGGGATAGGAGTTTTTCGAGAAAAGTGTTGTTGGGAAACTGCCCTGGAATTTCCAGTAGGTAGGATAGTAAAATTGTTTTAAAAGTTTACAAATCAGTGTAAATGGGTGCACCCTAACTAATTTCCACAGGTTTGCGAATAAAATTGTTTGCCGCTAACGCCGCCATCTTGCCTTTTTTGAGTTGTTTCTAAAAAATTGTCAGATTATTCGTCTGACAAAAATGTATTGCATTTTATTTTTTGAAGTAAACTAATTTTAATTTTTTAGCCACAATTTTGATTCAGACTGATTTTTTTACCTGCAATATGTAGTTAGTTAATTATGTAGGAGTTACAGCTCCTTGCTAATACTTTTCACAGCCTAATATCTCGTGAACTATTGGTGCTACGTAAATTTTGTATTAGACAATTTTTATGCAGATTTTGATGCGAAACAAATTTTATAATAACCAAAAGTCGCATATAACTAACAGTTTAGAAGATGATCGAGTAAAAAACTATTTTCGCGACCTTTGACAGGGGTCGCGCATTTGCACCGGTACGCGCTTTTCTGAATTTAATTTCGTCTAAATAAAAAGGACTCAGAACTTACCAAATTAACGTGCCCCCGATTATTATAGTCGAAGGTAGGTACAACCTCTTTGAATTGCGTGAGTATCTCATTGTGGCGTGCCATATCAGTCGCGAGTATACACCTGATAATTCCTTCGCGGATGAAGCTGAAATGAAAACAGAAAAAACTTGATTAAAACCCATTTTAAACGAGCCCCCCAGCAGAGGAATGCAAGTAAAGCCTATCTAAATCGGTTTCAACACCCTTTCCCAGTTCACAGGGCAAATGAATTTCCAGTTCTGCCCTCGTAATCATAAATAGAAATCGAGCAATTCTCATTTCAATTCTTCAATGGGTGCCGGGTGGGTTGCGTTCTCGTAGAGTGCTCTTCTACGACAAGGAGAAATTGATTCGTCGGTTGAAAGTGATTTGCAGCAACGTGAAAAATGGAACTGCATATAGTGGGCAAACATTCAGACAGTTCTGTGCAATTGCTATTGTTATCAGAATCCCCCGAACTATAAATGGCTCCCTCTGATTAGGGACTTGCATTGTGCCGGGTAATTACATTACTCATTCCGTTGCGAGCGGGGAATTGCATATGAATCCACAAGTGCCCTGTGCTATTCATACCGTGAAAAGGGTTATTTTCCTTTGTTGCACTTTTTGCACGGTTGTTCCTTTGACGTCACGGTTTTTGTTTAGATTTACGCTTATCACAGAAAAACACTGTTGCAGGCTATTAACGCCCGTGGACACGCAAATTGCAACGTAGGGAGGAAGGTAGATGAATATGGCGGATTAAATTGATTAAGCGCATGTACTCGTACATATGCTACGTGTTTGCTCAAAGCTTAGTGAATTACTTTAGGGAGTTTAGCTTCGATTTATATTTAGAAGTGCTATGACATTGTTGTATGATCTCTTAAGTCTTACGTCTTACAGCATATTTATAATCCATTTGGGCAGTCGAAAAAAAGCGAATTTTAAGAACCTGTTTGTGTTGACGTACGAAATTTGCTTGAGAGACGGTGACCGCACATTAACAAAATGAAATTTTTAAAGTTATAAATGTACCTCCCCCTCAATGGTCGTCACTTGTGACAGCTATTTTGACGTGAAATCGTCCATAAGTTTGGTTTGATAGTCAGGCCAAAAGGACCCTGCAGACAATACATGGAAACCCGGTATCCGCTAATTTTACCCATTTTTTTGTGTGTTTTTCTACTGATCCTAAAATCCACCTTTATACCATTTTTTGGGGTAAAAGGCGTTAGTTTTCACTTCTATAACAAAGATTTGTATCTTTCACCACTGTAAAACTATGTTGAAGGATCTGACACCCACCCATTTTCACCCCTTTCGAGGGTTGAAATTTTAAAATCACTGAAACGGATCCGAAGTAGTATGCTTGTTCCAAAACAAAAATTCTGGAACCACTCAGGTGAGAAATAGGTACATCATCATATTGACAGCTGATAGATGATTTGTGCTCAGTATGTTTTGCGATTTCACCGTGAATAAACTTACGCCTGAACAACGCTTGCAAATTGTACACATTTATTTCGAAAATCGTAGTGTGTTACGTACATTTTACGGCCGACATAATCGTCCATGTGAGCAACTTATTCGAAGAACCATGGATCGTTTTCGCACCACACATACTGTAATAGGTATTACGCATCCACAGATACGTCGTACATTGCGCACCGAAGAAGTTGTTACTGCTGTGGAGCGTAGTTTTGAAGAGGATACCAATGCGCCAATTCGCAATCGCTCACAGCAATTGGAGCCGTGTCCAGTTACAAGATCCAAATCATGCAAGCATTGTTCGGTGAATGGGCCGAAAACAATATTGGGACCCCAGTTGTCTAGTGGTAAGCGTGTTAGAATGCTGATCCAAAAGTCCCGGGTTCGAATCTCAGGCGGACCACACGCTTCCACTCCCAGGGTTTTCGTAATAAGCGACAGATGGCAGCCCCACCAATTAGGATAGTTACTGCGGGATAATCACCAAGCATATATCGAACATAAACGATTAAAAAATCTGAAGTAGAGCCTCGAAGTGGGGAGGCTTTGTGGAAGCCCTCTGCTCCTAACAGGAGTGAAACAAGAAATATTTTTTTAATATTGCGCCTGATCCTTATTTTAAGGAAACATTTTGTTCAGTGATGAGGCTCATTTTTGGTTGGATTGCTAAGTCAATAACCAAAATTGCCGGATTTGGAAGTGCAGAAAATCCAGAAAAATTCGGAATGCATTTTAGGTCTTTAAAAATTGTTTTGGGCATTTTTATATTGTGTTGACGCGTTGCTGTATTTGCGAACGAGACTACGATTTATTAAAATGTTTTCAATTTCTTGGCTCGCTGTACTATTAATAAGTTAGAAGTATTTGTACTATGGGTAATCTTTGCAAAAATGAAAATAAACGTACATATGTTCATACATTTCTGATCTTATGTGACCGCCATCCTCTTTCTCCCATACTGTCTTGCTATGCACACTCAGCATGTAAAACCTAACAAGGCGATTTTTGGTGTTTCAAAACCGGGTTTGAATTTGAATGAAATTAGCAGTAATCATTTCTTCACTGAGTAAAAGATTTTAGTTTATTTCACCAATGCTGCTATTTCCATCATGAGTATTATTTTAGTTCCTAACCTTACCGGCATTCCATCTTCTTCTGCTCCATCTTCCTGTTCCCAGCCCTTTTCTTACCAGGCTCGCTCTCCCTCTTATCTCTCCCTGTACTACCAAAACGTCAGAGGCCTGCGCACCAAAACTTCCTCTGTTTTCCAGAACTCCCTCGTTTTTCCTTACGACATCTTCGCTCTTACTGAAACCAACTTAATTCCCAGTGTAAACAGTAATGAGTTATTTTCCACCGACTTCTCTGTTTTCCGCGCTGACGCCTGCGATAATGACTTCATCTCCACAAACCGCGGTGTACTTCTAGCCGTGCATAATCGTTTTGGCGCTAGCCTTTTCACTTCCTCTAATTCCCCTAGCTGCAACTTCGTCTGTATCAATATTTCCCTACCTGGTAAGCTCCTGTACTTTCTCTGTGTCTATATCCGTCCCTCCCAACCACTTGAGGCCTACAAATCCGCCACTGATTTTATTGATTCCCTCTTTAACACTCTTGGGCCTAATGATGAAGTCTTCGTGCTCGGCGATTTTAATCTCCCTCGCCTCCTATGGGCTCGGTCTGATGATGAACTCCATTTTGTCACTTCTAATGCTCTCTCCGACAAAGAGACCCTACTCATCGACCGTCTCTCCGACTGTGGTCTCTGCCAAATTAGCGGCATAACCAACAACCTCGGCAGACAACTCGACTTGATCTTTTCATCCGACCCTGTTAATTCGGTTGTCACTGAGAGCACCCATCTTCTCTCCACTCTCGACCAGTATCACCCTCCTCTTTTCCTGACTTTTTGTCTCGAATCCCCCCCTCTCCTTACGAATTCAGAATCTTCTTTCTTCTTCAACTTCCGAATTGGCGACTTTGAGAAATTAAATTACCTGCTTGCTCACTCGTCTCTCTCCCCCTCAACCCACTCTCTGCCTTCCGTGGTGGAAGCCCTTGACCTTTTCTATACAGAACTTTTTGCCTGCCTGACCCAATCTATTCCCTGTCAACCTCGGAGAGACCTTACCTCATCTCCCCCATGGTATAATAAACAACTTCGGTCCCTTAGGAACAGGCGTAACAAACTGTGGCAGGCCTACCTCTTATCTCGCTCCGATTCAGACCTCTCCAACTACCTTTCTGTGGCTTCTCTGTTTTCTGATCTCAGCGAATCCTCTTACCTTGAATATCTCGAACGCATGCAATCCGTCCTCATATCCGATCCTAAACGCTTCCACCAATTCATCAACATCAAAAGAAAATCAAATGGCTACCCCTCAACACTTAAACTTGGTGACACCTCTTCCTCTGACCCTCGTGTAATAGCTAACCTCTTCGCTCAATACTTCAGTCAATCTTTCAGTGCAGCTTCCTCCGAGCTCGATGCTAGCTATTTCCATTTCATGCGCTCCTGCGCCCAGACTTCCCTTGCCTCCATCAGCATCAACCCAGCAATGGTCGCCACCGCCATCTTCGCACTTGCTGATGATTTCAGTCCAGGCCCTGACGGCATTCCCGCTATTGTCCTGAAGAAGTGCGCTCAACACTTGATCGGACCCCTTTCCTCCATTTTTCAACTTTCCATCACCCAAGGAATCTTCCCTGCTAGGTGGAAAGATTCATTCATCATCCCCATTCATAAAAAGGGCTGCAAGAGCGAAATTTCCAACTTCCGTCCTATTGCCAAACTCTCCTGTATACCCAAACTTTTCGAACGCATTGTTTATGATTGCATACTTTTCCATTGTAAATCTATTTTTTCCCCTTCCCAGCATGGTTTTCTTAAAGGTAGATCAACCACCACCAACCTAACTGACTTCGTCTCTAGAACACTATGCGCCTTAGAGAATGGCGACGAGGTCGACGTTGTTGCTACTGACTTCAGTAAAGCGTTCGATAAAATCTCACATAAATTAATTCTCTTCAAACTATGCTCCCTTGGCTTCAATCAGCTTTTCCTTTCTTGGATTAAGTCTTATCTTGATCAACGCCAGTACACGGTCCTCTTCTGCTCTGCTTCCTCCTACTCTTTCGTGGCTAATTCGGGTGTCCCTCAAGGTAGCCACTTAGGTCCGTTACTTTTCATTCTTGCAATTAATGATGTCGAACATATTATTAAACACTCTGACATCTCCATCTACGCTGATGATATGAAAATCTCCAAACTAATTTCCTCCTCCACGGATTCCCGACTGCTTCAAAACGATCTAGACAATTTTAGCTTATGGTGCCACAAAAACTCCCTCGAACTCAATGTTTCCAAATGCCAATCCATTACCTTCTCCCGCAAACGCCCTTCTTCTCCCCTTAGGGTTTACCATCTTTATGATGTACCTATCCCTACTGCGTCCTCCCTTCGCGATCTCGGTGTCATCTGTGACAGTGAACTAAACTTTCGTGATCACATCGACAGCGTGGTAGCTAGAGCCAACTCTGCGCTCGGCTTTGTGAAGCGTTGGTCTAAAGAGTTCCGTAACCCCTATGTTGCTAAATCATTATTCGTCTCGTTCGTCAGGCCTCTCCTTGAATACGCCTCCCAAGTCTGGTCTCCCTCCCAATCTTCATACATCAACAGAATTGAAGCAGTCCAGCGAAGGTTCCTTCGTTTTGCTCTACGAGAGCTTCCCTGGTCTGACCGTTTTATTCTTCCCCCTTATGAAAATCGCCTAATGCTGATTGACTTGGAGCCCTTATGGAAGCGACGCGACTCTGCAGACATTACCTTCATCCATCAGCTACTTTCTGGCGACATAGACTGCCCTTCTCTGCTTCACCGGGTTTCTCTCTATACCAATCCCCGTAGCCTTAGATCGGCCCCTCTCTTCCGCCCCGTTTACCACCGCACTAACTATGGCCTTTCTGAACCCCTCACCCGCATGCTCCGGAAAGCCAACTCCCTCCCTTCCTTTGACTTTCACCTGAGCAAATCTTCTCTTAGGAGCTCCCTGCGCCGAACATCTTAATATTGTCCCCCTCCCGTTATCCCTAATTCCAAAGCCCTTTACTTTGTCTGTCGCTTAACTTAAGTTACTTTTTGTATTTTGTTTGTTTGTTTGTAGCTTATAGTAAGCGAGGGCATTAATAAATGAATATAATTGCCCCTCCTGTCTGCTCCCCATTGACCCCATCTTTGTATTATATGCCCCTTGTCTTAGTTTT
The DNA here is from genome assembly GCA_947538895.1 of Neoitamus cyanurus. NCBI lineage: Eukaryota > Metazoa > Arthropoda > Insecta > Diptera > Asilidae > Neoitamus > Neoitamus cyanurus. The sequence goes on from OX384547.1 coordinate 9,984,865, forward strand.
AGTCATAGTTTTTAAGTTGATTTTGTTTGTTTATTTTTAAGTTGATTTTGTTTGTTTATTTTTAAGCCAATGTATTTGTCAATTGTAGCTTGAATTAAGCGAAACGAATAAATAAATAATAAATACTTGTCCATAAGTTATACCATAATTCGACTCCATTGGATAAAATGTTTAAGTTACATAAAGGAATCGGAAAAAATTTCCGATCTTTTGATACAGTCTTGTCCAGCGTAGTATAGGAGTACGGAATTAATAATATGAATATAGGTAAGGTCACAAAGGAAAATCGCTACTTTAATAGGGTTATTAAGGGGTTAGGCCACTCTAGAGGCCGAAAAAATAAGCTTTTTTAGGATTTTCTTTTTCAGAAGTACTACAAAATAAATCGAGACCTTAATAAAGAGTATTCATTATACATATCAGTGACTATACACAATAATTTCTTTGAAGCGATTAATTCCAAAATGGCTGCTGTGCAGCATTTTTTCTATGATGTCTCCGTTTTTTTCAGGTTCCACGGCCGGACAAAAAGCTCCTGTAATTTTTGAAATATAAGAAGCCAATTATTTTTTTTTATTCTATATAATAACTGCTATAGAAGTACGTAGGTTTTTTTCGATATATTAATTTTTGGCCAAATAGCGCACTTCCAAAGTGGAAAGTGAAAAATTGGCTTAAAAAATCATCAGATAATTATTAATAACAAATGAACTATGCAATGTATAAAAAAAATCCTACGTACTTCCATAGACAATGTATTTTTCAAGATATATTCAAAATTTCAAGTGAATCAGTTGAAAATCGTCAGAGTTATGTTTCCGGCCAACTTAAAAAATTTAGTTATGAGATACACGCTGCACAGCCGCCATTTTAAAATTAATCGCTTCAAAAAAATTTGTGTGTGCAGTCACTGACATGTATAATAAATACTCTTTATTGGAATCTCGATTTATTTAGTAGTACTTCTGAAAAAAAAATCCTAAAAAAGATTATTTTTTCGGCCTCTAGAGTAGCCTAAACCCTTAATGAATAGATGTTAGGTATGTACATAAATATAATCAGAGAACTTTTCCAAAATTTGTTAGGAGTTTGCGCTGAAGGATTTGAACGATTTCTTGTCGTTTTACGATTCTTTATATTATAAATATACAATTTTCTGTGTAATGCAAAAAGTTTATAACTTTATCACTTATTTTGCCTATGCCAGGGTGGATCAAAACGCCCCAATCGGCTCCATCGTCCTTACTCTCATACTATTACAGCTCAAAACTTGACACAGGTTTATCTACAAAAAATATCTGGCAAAATCTTAGGGATATTGGGTTAGGAAAGTCTGCAAATGCAATAACGGACTTAAAGAATTAAATTAAATTTTTTCTAATTGTTCTACAGGGTCTTTCAATAAGTTTTCGAAAGTAAAATCGTCCATCCCACTGCTGACTATCAGTTCTAACTGAAAGAAATTTTAAACCACTACCAAAGCCTAATAATAAGTCAGTTAATGTTGGTAAAAAAACTTCAATTAAAACAATTTTTTTTGTAATTATTCAAATTATTCTTAATTTTGTAAATTTGGAACGTATCCCCTATAATTTTAATTTACTACATATGCCGTATTCATGGTTTCTATTATTGAGGCATAATTACGGAACGTAATCCTCGCTAATAAGATTTGACTGTAATTGTATTCTGTTCAGGTACGGAGATACAGAGATGCAGGTTCTCTACGCTACTGAAGTTACGAATTATAGCTTTTGTACGTAGACTAATTTTCTTTCAAAGGCCTCAATATTTGTTTGAACAATTGACGCTGGTACGTTCTTGCAGGGCCTTAAGCCTAATAAATTTAAAATATGATCATCAGGTTACTGAAAGACAATTCGTGTTGTCAGGTTTTGGAACAGCATTCCTATACAGATTTAAAACAGGATACCAGCTGTCATCGCTTTCAAGTCAATTTGCGAAATAACGACTTATCATCATATCTCCAATCATCATTAAAATTCGTGCAGGAGTTCCTAAGAATCCTCACTGCTAATGGGTACCGTGTGCAAATAACTTATTCTTCACTGTTAGTAACTTACTAATTACAATTCTGACCTTGCTAATCTTTGAGATCTATGTAGTCGGCAATCGTTTTCCTTCAGGTAATTCGTCCATTTTCTTAACTGAAATTGTTCCAAGACCTTTGGTATCGAAATTTGAGACAGTATTTTGCAGAAATTCTAAATTTAGAAATTAGAAACTTGGTTTTCTTTAAGTGGTGTATTGAGAGGGTTTATAAAATGGTCCTACAAAGGCTCGAATTAGAAGCTACTCCACGCAAACAAATCGACATGTTTATATGACTAGAGGAGTATGCAAATATTTTATTCCTGCGAAAATTAAAATCTTAGCTAACCGACCTCATGCTCATACTAACCATGTTGCACGCTAAAGGCGCAATACCGGATGTGGCTAAGCAGAGGGCAGACCCTGAGGCGAACTGTTTTCATAAAGAGTCCACTCTTTATACTTTATAGTACCACTTGCAGAAACCAAGAGTGCCTGAATCTTTTCATCATTTACAGACACCAGCATTTTGGGGAATCCCCATGCTCCTGAGTACAGCTTCCGGTAAACATTAAAATTTCATTTGCGAATCTTTGTTATCTCGCAAATCTCCTTAAAGTCTGTAAGCGATGGAATTATCTTTTCTTCTAAATCATATTACCTCACCTGGGATTGCTCTCGGTGAATATGACGGCATTAGCCGTTTTCCCTGTCCTCAGCCACGAGAACTTTGTTGAATAATGCGCAATAAAATGGGATTTTGGCGCGGTACATGTGCCGGCACAGCCTCTTCGTCAGTCCTCAAAGTCGACTGAAATTCAAGCACAAACTTTGCATTAACAACGGGGCTGCACCTTACTAACAAACCCTAATTAAGCCTTTGTTTATCCCGAAATGATCCCCTTGAAAGGATTCCTGAAAACCCCTAAGTTTTCCATTTCCAGCACTGGTTATTAATTGAATCGCAAAAAGATACGGAGATTCGGGTAATCCCTGAATGGTAATTTGCCGTCAGATTATCGCATGAAGACAGCGCTGAACGCATGGATGTGGCAGCGGGTGTGTCTGCAGACTTGTATCCAACTACGGCCGTGGATAGGCCGGTGTTTCCCTTTCGGGCGATGTGAATTGATTAAGTGCGCTCAAGTTGAGCACCTGAATAAGACGAAAATGAAGTCATCCTCAAAAGTCGCAGAAAGTTCCTCACTCAACCTTGGGCGCCCATTAATACTTTTATCTCGATTACCGAGGAGCGAAGTGGGGCAGGTCCATGAAAGAAAACAATCTCGGGGTAAATTGAAAGCGCTCAGCAGAAGTACTCGGGGCTTGGGATTTCGATTGCTTAACTCTGTAAATATCCTCCTTAAAGCAAGGCCCAATATCCCACCTCCGTCCTCCACCCAGCATTAAATCGACCGTGAAGAAGGGCTCTTTCCTATTAAGGTTATGTTTCATCAGATACGTCGAGATATTTATGTCCTTGGGGGCAGGTACGCACACATCGGCGCGGTAGATTGATTAAGAAGTCATGGGATACGGTCTGATGAGGACTTCCATTCTTTCCCAAGAACCGTGAATTATTCCCTTCCAGTAAATTAGAGTCAAACGCCGGTTGGTCGACTATCCCATTTTCCTATTTTTTTTCTTCGTTTCCTAACTAGTGAAGGCGCTTAAGTTGGGATTATAGCCCGTAAAAAGTCTGGCTAAGTTTTAAGCAACCCAACGGAGGATTATTATAATTGCCACAAAGCAGCAAGAAACTCTCGGAGAAAGTTTTTGGACAACTCCCTTTAATTTCAGTTTTACAAGAGCCAACCATTCAATAAACTTTCTACTTTAATCCATTTACAGGCTTCAAAGAGAACTCTAGACCTCAAGACCAAGGAGATTATGTTATGTACACAATTGTAGATATTGATCTCTTTGTTAAGACTAGGCGACAACAGGGTAGGTACTTTAATTTATGGCAATTTGGTTTAAACAAAATGTGAATGTTAATAACAGCAGCTCCTACGGCTGATAAATTAGCAACAATAATAAAATACAAAAATTATCTCATCACTTTGTGTGTGTGTTTTTAAAAATATTTTTAAAAGAGGTCGAGCTAGTTTTAGAAACGAAATTTTATTTTGATTTGGTTTTTGATGTGAAAACGTCTTTAATTTCTGTACTGAGACTACTCAGAGTCTTCCCAATTATAAGCGACACCAAGTGTTGCAGTGAATTTCATAGTCCAGATGCCCGCTTTTGCTCGTATTTTTCGGAAATCATTATATGCCCCTTACATGAATTCGATACTCATATTTCTGGTAATTCACTTTTAATCCAGTCAAAATATATACAAAAAAGTCCAAAACCTAGAAACAATTCCTACAGAGCTAAAAACTTATAAATCATTACAAATGAAATTTGAAAAGTCCCCACTGATCCGACTTGCACCAAAAATGTTATTCAAGATCAAAGGTCAACAACATCGGTTTTGCGCATATTTCTTGTAAACGGTAAGTGTTATCATAAAAATAATTCATACAAAAGTTGTGGATCTTGCAATTGTCTACAAAAGTGGTTCATATTCTTTTTTTGCTACGAATCACCATTCGTTAGATATTGCGATTTCCAACATCGAAAACACTAATATGCACTCATACGTTCCTGCAGTCAACCGCGACAGTTACGACAAAAGTTGTAAGTAACTTGTAGTACTCGAATCGCACTCTAAGCTGGTATCATCACTTTCGTCGTAGCTGCAAAACCAGCCAAGAAAATAGAAAAACAATGTTTGCAACTGTTGTCACGACAAAAGTCGAATATGCAAAATTGTAGTGCTCGAACCGCCCTTTATCATGGTACCATCACTTTTGTCTTAGCTTTAATTGTCCAGTCCAATGAAACATTTTTGGTAGGCAGCGATTTTTTTCTTTTAATTTGTTGGGGGATCGATGGTGAACTGACTTTTCGAGATTCTACCCCTTCCAGTTGTCCGCCATATAGTAAATTAGGGTGCGAGTGGTTTTTAAGCAATATCTCGCTTACCGTCACCGTTACTCATACGAAAATTCTCAACAGAGATTTTTTTTACAGAGAATTAAATTCTCTATAACTCTTATTAAATAACTCTTTCACGTTAAATTAATAATAAACAAGTTAGAAAACGGAAAAGCGGAAAATATTTGATCAAATAATCTTTGACACATTATGACTTTTCAATTTTACAAAAAAAAATGCTGTAGGCCACTTCGCTAGAGCATCTTCTTACAATTCATTTAAATATCTGGTTTTTTTATTATCATTATTTTAAGGGGAAGGTGAACTGATGAATCATTGAAAATACAATACGCGTTTCATTATATGAATTGTAGATTATTTATGCAAAGTTTCAAGCAAATCAGCTAAAAAAAATTTGTTTACCCTCACAAAAATTTCATACCGCATTTTACACCACAGGGTTCGAATTTTGAGAAATACTAAACATGTGTTTTATTATTTATGTTGTAAAGTATTTATACTAAACTTCAAGTAAATCCGATAAAAAAACTTTTTATACCCCAATTCAACCCTTAAGGGTTGAAGTTTGAGAAATGCACGTGTCCCATTATTTGTGTCGTACGTAGACTTCAGTTTCAAGAAAATCTGATAAAAGAAATTTCATTTCCATGGCACTGATATGATTGTAACATGTATAAACATGACTAATGTTACATGAAAAAGTTATTTAATATACGTAAGAATAGTAGAGAACTTGATTCTCTATAAAAAAACAAATGTGACGGTAAGCGAGATATATAATCCCGAAAACTCAGTTTTTTACTCACCCTCGACCCCCCAAAAGATAAAAAGAAAAAATTGCTGCCTGTTTATACCAGTATAGAGGTTCGAGTACTATAAGTTTGCTTATGATTTATGTCGTAACAGTCCCGGTTGGCTGCGGGGGCGTATGAGTACATATTAGTATTTCCAAATCATTATTTTATTCAGACGCTTATGGAGTTCGTGGTGTTCCGCAAAAAATATTTTTTTGTTTCTTCGATCCTTCGTTTAACCAGTTTGCTACTGATAAGGTTTTTTCTCGAAGAAGAAGGCTCGATGTCGATGTGCCACACTTGATTTTGCCGCCCGGGCCATCATATATATTTGTTCATTTATTTTTTCGTTCGTTAATTTTGTTCGCCGAAGTAATTTGTCCACAGTCAATAAAAAAAAGGGTAAGACTATTGCCACTTGATGGGATTTGAACCCACGATTCCGATCGTAAGAATTCGACGCTCTACCAAATTGGCTACCAAGGTATTCTTATGGAGTTCAATTGAAAACACAATTTGTCTCTCAACCACAGAGTTCAAGTTTATTTATAATTAACAATGCCAACACTTGATTTCAATTATGATTAACGATTTCAAAAAGGAATAAACGTTAGGGAAACCTTCCATTAACGATTAGCGATTTCAACGTACGTATTTGATTCGAGTTCTACAAGCAAGTGAGTCCGTTTTTTCCTGTGATGTGAAAGGGAGTTGCAGTTCTCCCCCATCAATCACTCGAAATTCCAAAAAATGACCATATTTGGTCAGAATAATGCAACTTTGGGTACAATAGCTGATGTATTTGGCAAAACCGTTGCATAATGCCAATGTATAGCATACCCCTCATAATACTTCATGTATTGCCATCTCTTGCAGGAACTTTCTCTCTCTGGTTGGGCTGCGTCCTATTTGAGACAGAGTCCTACGATTCCCAAAACACATTTAGGTCTAATAGATCAAATTCGATTTGTCAAGAGTTGTTTTGAAAGTGAAATTTATGTGTAAATAAGTGCAAAGTGATTTATGTCTCGGTAAGTATTAATTCATATAACAAATTAATTAAATTGTTTTATTTGCCGTTGGGGTGTTATGGAAAGTTTACATGTACAATTGTTATTAATTAACACAATAATTTTCTATTTAAGTTTACAATGCAATAGACTATACAGCAGGACATCGCATTTGGCATCAGATAAGTATATTGTTTTTATAAATGATGAGTGTTGGTTCTTTGTGATTTCTTTCAGGTCCAGTTACGACTCAACAAATTTTACAATTAAATATATGCGCATATTTAATATGCATTAAAACATTTAATATGCCTATTATAATATTCAATGGAGAAGGATTAAATTTTTATTCATAATTTCAGAATTGGGAGTTCTAATTACTCATCGAAAACTAATTCTGAAATTGACGTTTGCAATTGGCAATATTTTCGATTGTAATTTTATAATTGATCAGATAATGAGTGTAATGAATAAAACAAATTTCGGTCGGCATACCGATGGTGTTTACTTAATTAGCTTTGGCGTGCTGATTATTAATTTGATAATTTTTGTATTTATGTATGCAAATCCTCGCAATTCATAATTCACTCATTAATTGACGATACCAAAATTTATAGTAAATTACTACCAAACAATTAAAACATCATTGAAAGGTTTTATGCGATTCATTAATATCCAGGGTAATCACCGTAGCGTAATTATTCGGGATAAAATCCTAATAAACGGCCATTCTCCTGATGCCGAACAATGAAAAATTCAAAAGACTGCGAAGTGTTCCAATGAACTTGCCCGCTTTGGGCGAGATTCCTAGGATTATAGAAGCGATATAATGGAATTCACAGTTCACAGCCATTGCTGCTGTAGGGAACTGTGTTGGCTGCGGCAATAAAACTTCCAGACAAATTGAATGCATTTCATTAGAGCAGAGATTTGAATAAAAGCTGGAAATTCTTCACAGCAAAGAGATGCGGATTCCGCTTGTTTATTGTTCTACAAATTTCCAGCATTTCATAGCGTCATTCTGCACCTATTTTCCTTTAGTTTTCGTTGATGGAAATGTCTCCTCGTGGAAACTATTCCTGTCTGAAATGCACCTCAGTAGGAAAGTTTCACCGTCACCATTCAGTCCAAAACTCTGCTGCGGCTCTGTAGACAAGGGGAATTAATTTCAAATTACTGAAAGTTTCCGGGCTAAAGGTTGCCACTTTTGAAATACCAACCTGCCTCTATCGCATTTGGTATTTCAAAAGAACCCTTTTTTGCCGTCATCAAGTTATGGCCGGCAGAGCAAAGTGGAAATTATTTCTTTGTCTTTACGTGTCCAATCGTCCTTGTGACAATATAAAATATTTTTGCAAACGAGAAGGCATTTTGTCCGACTCCAGCGACGAGCGGGGGCTCTTCCCTTTTTCTAGCAAGATTCATTCGCCAAATGATGCGATTTCCGCAAGTGGCTACCCTCAACTCCGAAGGTCGTTTCGAAACTTTTCTTTAGCCATCTTCAAAACTTGTGAACAATTTGAAAAAGATAAAGGGAGAATATCATCCCTAATTGCAACCACTTGCAGAAGGGGTGAAGGTTTGCATGAATTTCATTTTGAGTAGATCAGGGTTCAAGGAGTTTATAGAATGTTTTCGTTGGGAAACGTTGGATACCTACATTTGTTATATGAAAAATATATCAATTTTTGGCCCAACTTCAAGATGGATAGTTCAAATAAAACTTGAATAAAATTCATAATGATAACTTTTACAATTTGCATAAAAAGTTCAATACAGAACCACTTCACAGAAAAAGTATTTTTTACTTCCCAGTCAGCGATAGGTCCAAGCACATCTAGTCGATCGGAATTTTTTCCAGAATAAGATAGAACCAAAATGATTACATGAAAACACAGCCCCTACTTTAAAGCAGAAACTACTTGGAGAAAGGTCCAGACGAAAAGTAACAACAGCTCGTCGGCGTTTAATCGGGTGATATCGGTCACTACGTGCCATTCAAGTATTACGTAAAAACACTTTTGTTGATTTTTTACACGCCCGCTTTGTTACACTTAATACGAATTTCGTCTACCCTAACCCCCCTAAATAGTAAGATATGATTTGTTTGTTTTGCATTTTTTTTTATCGTATAGATATAATTTTCAATATTTTTTATATTTAATTGATCAATGTCTTTTCTTTTTTGAAAAATATCGAGAAATTATTTGCTTTTCCGTTTATCTATATCTGTGTAATTCTATAGGGAATTTGTTTTGACAATTATTGAACACGTCAAGTTACAATTAATAAATGATAGAAATAATATTGATCATTTCTTAAAACATCTCTAAAAATAATTAAATTAAAAATCCATAAATATGTATCACTCCTTACTGCTTTATGCTAAACGTTAGAAAAAATATCCCATAATTTTCTACAAACTTTAAGAATTCATCGCATCGAATTATCATTTCCATGTTTTTTTTTTAATGAGTTTGATTTGAGTAAAGTTTAATTTATCCATCTTTTTTAGCAATAGAAAACAACAGAAAATATTCCAAAGATCTTTTTTAAAAAAATTTTTAAACCGCCCGTTAGCAAAAATAAGAACAATCGGAACCTCCTCCTCCCTTAAATGTGCTTACGTAATATGTACTTGAATGACCCCTTATCCAATATTGATTTGGATTGCTATATCCTGATATAATTCTGCTAGGGAACAAATGGAGTATATGATCAATTCCTTCAGCTGCGCTGTGCCATGTGACATAAGCCTGCTGAAAAGGAGCAAATTACTCAAATTTCATCCACAAAAAGCTTATGTATAGTTCTGTAATCCTGGTCAGTGGTGGAATCATGTTGAGTTTGCCATTTTCGGAAAAGTACGAGCACGAGTCATAGGACCTGCTTCGCGTAAATTGTCACACCAGGCAATCACTTTTAATTTTTTTTTTATTTTAATTTTTTCTCAAAGTCATTATGTTGGAAAGTGTTAAAGCTAAAGAATATTTTCGTTTAATTTATATGTGCTTTTTCATAATTCCGAAGGCACAAATTTAGAATGTTCAGTTTTTAATACGTGAGGCTTATGACCTCTGACATGTAACAACGACTTTTTTGAATATTGGTGGTTGCGTTTTTTGCTCCGCGTAGTACGGCTCGAAAATAAAGTTTTATCAGTTCAATACAATGTCCTTAATCGAGATTTAAAAAATTAACTGCTCATACATATTAGCATGTTTTTCTTATCGCCATTTTTCTTTCTTCATTTTCAGCGCATTGAAAAATGGATGCAGTACGATTCCAGTACCTACCAATAATTTTTGTTCAAAAATTAGTCTTTGGAATTTGTTTTGCATGGAGTGATCAAATGGGTGATTGGATTAGGCACTGATAGTATTTTAAAAATTGGTTTTCATAGTGTTATGTGGTTTTGCGCATTTGTCGATTCATATTTCCAGTTTGACCAGGTTTTTGTGCGTTTCGTACCACTGTGCAACGGCCGAATAGTTTTAATAAATTTTCAAAGTTAAAATATATCGCAAGAGGCAGAAGTAATCACCTGTGTTATAATCAGTGACACTATTTTAGAAGAAAAGGAAATCAAATCGTAAATCAGATCGAACTGACGGAAATCTCACCGCCGACAACATACATACACTATCAGATTTCTCTGTCATTAAGCATGTTTAGATTTTCATCCGACAATCATCAGATCGTCGGATACATAATCCAACAACCCCATAGATTTTATCAGATTGGTCGGGCAAGCATTATCACTTTAGTCTTTTGGATCTTTGGTAATATCGTAAGTGTACAGAGTTAACTGAAATCTGTGCTAATGTCTGGTAGCTCATTAAAAAACTTCCCACCACAGATGCCAAAAAGTTGACACTATGTACATACAGCCCCTGTTCATCGAATTAGGAAGACTAACACTTTTTCGTATTTTTTGGAAATATGTATCTACTTGCAACACATTTAAATTGCGGGTTTTTCCGAGGAGAGTCATTTTTTCTTGATTTCATTTATGTTTTAAACAGAACATAAAATAATTAGTACACACCATTGTCCCTTAATCATTTTTAAGGACAATTTTTGTACCTGATTGTTCCGTAGAATCATCCAAAAGGCCTACGGAAATGGTTTTGCGTCTCTTACCACATTACACCAGGTTATACAAAGCGAAAGAATTCAAATATCAGCAATGACCTTAAGGAGAAGATTATACGAAGCGAACCTAACATCAAGACTGCCTGTAAAAAAGCCAAAACTCACGGCAAGGATGCGACGAGCGAGGCTTCAGTGGGCTAAAACATATCGTCATTATATAGTAGCAGATTTTAAGAAGATGATTAACATATTATTAATTAATCAACATATTTTTGGAACTATTTTGCACTAAGAACCCAAATATCTGATAAAACAATTACTTTTTTTTTACTTTCAGATAGTATTTAGCGACGAGTGCAGGTGCGGTACAATGAAGATTGGGTTGGAAGAACCGTGAAACACCCACTAGCCACGATGATATGGTCTTGTACCTCTGCCGATGGACCTGAACCATTTTTGTCGATGGAATTATGAACAAAAACGTGTACGAGGAAGTGCTCCAGGACATTTTTATGCCGTATTATAATTATTTAAGATCCTGCGACATGTCTTACACCTTTATGCACGATGGTGCACCCTGTCATACTGCTCGATCAATCAGAAATTTATTGAACAGCTCTGGTATCCCTATTCTTCTAATATTCGCCTGACCTTAATCCCATTGAGAACGTTTGGAGTCTCCTTGAATCTAAAGTTTATTCAGTCCTCAATCCTACTATAGCAGTCCTGACGGAAAATATAAACAATGTGTGGAAAAATTGTCTCCATATAAAAGAAATGATTGAAAGGTGCTTTGAAAGCATGCCACATAGAATTAAGGCAGTTATAGATGCGAAGGGTGGTTCTACAAAATATTATAATATTATAGTATGTTTTAAACAAATTGTACCCGTTATTTTTTAACCACTAAATATACTATGTAAAAAGTGAACCTTAATTTTTTTATTATTTTTCCTTCATGTTTTTTTGTAATCTAAAAGAGCATTTCAACAAAATTACAAGTGTTCCTAATTCGATGAACGGGCGCTGTATATGTATATCATCCCAAACTGAAAATCAGATATAGTATCGTTAAAATTTTCCTGAATTATTAAGACACCGTCGCGCCCCTTAAAGCAATTTGAAATATCAACAGGTGAGATCCCTGCAAAAAGCATATTAAAAAGAGTAAGTTGGTGGATCGCTTTTTGTAATTAAAAAACCTAAATAGGAGGTTACATAATCACAGCTGGGGTATTCTCCTTCAATTAGGGGAGAATCCCGGACTGAATCCTTTTTCACCAGTTCATTGGGTAGTTGCTTATCTTCTTATGACCTAGAGGTAAATAAAACTACGGTTAATTTCAGTTGAGCTGCTAAGCATATTACTAAGGGTTTTTGTCATGAATTTTTTATGTCATCATCTCTCCGTTTATAATGAGATCAAATTTCTTCACCTTCTGTTTAACATGAAATCCTATGGGTAGCGGTATAGCATGAAGAATTAAAACACCCTTGTCTCCTTGCTGTGAGCCCTCAATTACTTTAGTTTCCCACACTGCGAAGAAGTAGGTAAATCTTAAGTCCTTTATCTACGTCTGAACCCCTTTCAACATACTTATATAATGAGTCCTTTATCCTCACCCATTTCTTAAGGCAGAAATTGCCCCTAGGCCTTCTCTACTCAGTTCTGATGCGAGCCGTTGTGCCTCCTGTCCCGAGCTGAACTTGAAAGCATGCAAATAGCTCAATGCCCCGAGTGATTTTAATCAAAGTTCAGCATCCAAAGCAAGAAATCCGGAATTTTGTTACTTAGTGCGGTGCTGATTTATGCCAGACACGGGAAGATGTACATAATAAACGTGCCGGGACTTTGCACAACAGCCGCTGGGTTAATATTTATTTTAGACTGAGCACGATGTATACTGTGCTGTCTTGATGTATCACTCAGTGTACTCCCCGAGGTGTTTGGGATTACATTTTCCTTTATGTTTTGTCCGCCACAGAATGTATCGCAGAGATATTTTCACGTCTCCGTCAAAACGGAAAGGTCTTCGTATGCATCCGACACGGGCAGTTACCACATTCATTTCCGCCCTTGTTGTCTCCAGAGTGCAGAGTACATTTCATACATAGTTTTGGTGGTTATTTTTTACATAGTGTGACATCATTTCTACCAGGTATGGAAATAATATGTTAAAATACTGCGATGCTTGAATATTAATTGCGCAGGGCATTTGGCCGTTCCAGAAGAACAATGACGTAGCTGCCAAAATGAAAATTCTTCAGAAAACGCAAAAAACCGAAAGTTATATTTTAATAACTCCATAATTCAAAAGTTAATTAATCTATGGAGTTGAGACTTGGGCAAATGGTTACAATATGGCTCACAACAAAGTTCAAATGTTAAAATTTACGCCATACCCCCACCATCACTCACTTTAGTAAATGCGTTACTCTTATTTTGCAGTTACGTCATTGTTCTTCTGGAACGGCGATTTTATTGCCCACTCTCCAATGGGCATGCCAACGACAAACCAACTACGAACCATGCTGCTGCCTTTTCCTTCTCATTATAAAATGCGTGTCCCTTCTCGCTCGTGTTTTGGTCGACATGCTCTAACTTTTCCTTTGTGTTAGTTAAACCATTTGAGTTGCCGCATTTAATTCAGCACTTTTTAGCAGTGGTTCGGGCCCTAGATACGTATTTAGTACACGTAATTTGTCAAAGTTCAAGCAAAAGTGAGATTAAGCTCAAGTAAATATTGTGTAAAAGTGTGTAGAAACGAAGAAATGGAATTTATTAAGCAGCTAGTTCTGCTAAATTAGCTAATTCTTAAAAATAAATAAAATAAAACTTAGTTCGTTTCTTTGCATTTCACCGATCACAACAAACAGAGCTTTCTGACGGTTCACATCTACATTGATAGAATTATGTACGAACGCCTTTTTTTCAGCTATTCCGCCAACTGGTCACTCGTTAGTTAATAGTAATGGCATACCCATTGGAGAATGGGCATTAGGTTCTCACCACGCAGCTGAAGGGAAGAACTAAAAAATCGAAAAATAGATGCCATGAGGAAAATTCTCAATTTGCATCGACGCGACGGGGTGGAAGTTTAGTCTCTTTACAGACGGCGCGGCGTGCCGGCATCCCACCCAAAACAAATTGGGCGGACTACCGGCAAACCCCCCGCCCCCTCCCGAGCGCAAAGAACAGCAGCCCTGAACCGTTTTCCACACTAGTTCGGGCTGGGCCATTTTTCTTAGCCCATAGGGATCTGCGCTCGGGAGACCAAGGCCGGCTACGAAGACGAAGACTATACTACGCTGCGTGGTTCTTGGTGTGGAGCCTGTTTTCGACAAACTCTGCAACCAAGCGCCGCTGTCTTCACTCTCCAGCATGAGTGCGATCACATTCTCTGGCATACCCATCTGCCGCAATGGAAGATAGCGCATTCGACGTCATCCACCACCGCAGTACAACAGTGGCGGATCCATGGGGGGCTGAGGGAACGCCCTCAGGCTCGAGGATAATTTTTTTAGAACTTCGCGCTAAAAGAAAGAGGTTCAACATTTTGAATATTATATAGTAAACATATTGGGTTGTTATTACCCAAATAAGAGCGAAAAATTTTCAGTTGTGGTAAATACTTGGGGCGTTACCTCCGAGAAACTTTACTAACTATCCATCGCAGTGTGATTTCAAAGGTTTTACAATAATGGGCATATGATATGCATGAATCAATCAATTAAATTATAACGAAACTGAACTCGACTACAATGTGATTTATGCAAGCTTTGCCAATCAAGTTACACAGTAGATGCCGGCGCGTTCATACAAAAATATATTTAATAAATCATAATTAAAATTATTTTAGTAAATTACCAAATTTATCATCCCATAATCCCATACGTTGTGCAATGGCGATTATATAAAGAGACAAGAAACACATGAAATGAAGTCATATTTTCACAAAAACTTCAAAAAATTTCACGCTTGCTACGCACGCGCTATTGTTCCATACTATAAACTTTCAGCTAACATATTTCAAAATCGCTATTCTTGCTTTTAGACACGTTTGTTTGGATTTCGTCAGGAAATTGGTTGTTTTCTTTCTCAAATTGGATTTTTCCCTTTAAGCATCTTCGACATCACAGGGGCTCTTTCGGTCTGGGGCTTCTATATGTGCAAGTATTCAGATATACGAAATTTTGTCCTTTAAGGTTTCATAGCCAAATGGCCAAACGGAACCCTTATAATTTCGACATGTGTGTCTGTCCGTATGTCACAGTTTAATATCTCCACCATCTTTCTATCGATTCTGATGAAATTTCACAAACAGGTATCTTGTGTGAACCTCCACTTAATTATGTAATGAAATCACAAAAAGAAAATTAGGGGTATAGAACTGAAAGATGAAATTTTTTTTCACGCACCCTATGCATGGGGTCTCGTTGGATAGGTCTCTAAAAATGTAATAAACGTTCTTAAGAGACTTTTTCCCTAATATGAAAAGTGTGCGAGATATAGGCTCCTAAAGTCGTCAAAAATGTGCCCCTCTAACTTTCCAAATAGTAGCACTTCATAAATACCTTAAACGAAAAATATTTTGAACAAGATACGTTAACAATTTTTGTAAATATCCACACTTATCAGTTTTCAATGGCAGCAATCTACTAACAATAAGTAAAGGCCGCTTCACACGATGCAAGTTTCCTTGCTGGATTACTTGCTGGGACTTTTACCGGCAACTGAGCCGGCTGTGGAGACGGGAAATGACGTCATTGCGGGCTCTGTTGCTTGAAAGCATGCTGGATTCTACGGATAGAACCTGTGCTACTTTGTTTGTTTGATTCTCTGCTGGATTTGAGTCAGAACCAGGAAGTAATCCAGCAAGGAAACTTGCATCGTGTGAAGCGGCCTTAACTTATAAATTATTGTATTATTTTTAGTTTCACAATCCTGATGAAAGAACTCTTGTTAATTAATGCATACTACGGAACCCTAAGTTGATCCGTGTACGATACGCACTTGTCCGGTTTTTAATACAGATGTAGGGGTCACATTGAATTTTACCTTTGTTCTCTGTTTTGCTATTATTTATATATATAGCGTAGTGTGTGTCTTAATTATATCCCACAAAAAAAATTAATTTTTCTAAGGACAAGTGAGACCTTAAATATAACTTTGAATTACTTTAAAGTCCGGCAAGAAAAAGATATGTGCGAATCTTAAAAGTAATTAAAATTTTCTCTGATAAATGGAATGGAGAGGGAAGATGCATTACATGCCAACACGAGAGAGACAGCATAAGAAACCAGTGATTATATTCAAGACTAATAACAGCACGATTTTGCGTGCCTACACATACAAGCATACTTTTTCGGATTTACCATTTACATAAAACCACAAGGATTCATACTCGCATTAAAGTTAAATTCAAATTTAAAATACGAATAGTCCTTCTTCCTCCCGAAATATAAGTTACTTGTAGATGCTTGTGTTAGATCACCATGAAGAAACACCAGAAAGAGTGTACCGGCGAATGGAAGACTACCGTGTGTTGTATGTTCGTCAGTAAGAGAATCGCAGAATTTATTAACAAGACCATTCACGAATCCACCAATATTTCAAATCGCATTACTACTTCAGCGATCTCATTTAATTAAATAAGAGATTTTCATAATGGGATGCTTGTGGGCATGTTGTGTGTACCACTCCTTCGCTACAGCTGGCATATTTCTCTATGCCGCTGAGGAACACATGCAGTACAAAAGCCCATAATTAAAATGTTTAAATGAAACCAGTAGAAACCTTGCTGTAGAGCCTAGACACTAGTTTGAGATGGTACTTACTTGAACGTTTCTCGGTTGAAGTTCTTGAAAATGTTGCAGTCTGGATGCTCAAGTAGGCGAAAGGCTATTGAACAGTGATGATTCTCTAGGGGGGATATGTCGTTATACCTGTCAAAGGAGAGAAAATTATCCCAAGGATGAGGCTCCGGTGCTGCGGTGATGATGACGTGCATCCACAATTACCTGAGTGCTAATTCTGTACGTGCATTGATTTGGTAAATGTTGTTATAGCCAGGATGGTCGAGGTCGTGACATATGCACGAAACGAGCAGAATAAGAACCTCTAGCTCACCCAGCCTTGAGATCAAGTTTGCTTGCCGCGTTATTGCATACATCTGGAAAAAAAAGGAAAAAAATTATGAAAATTTTGTATCCAGTGAACAAAGGCAAAAATTCTGATTCAATTAAATCTGCTTAATTAAGAAACTTTTCTTTGTGCACTCCTCACTTGAGTACCGGGACACCATGGTGAATGGTTTACGGCAAAGTTTCCTGTCTTCAGTTCAAACAGTGTCTAGGCACTTTCATAATTAAAAAGGAAAATGTTCGAATTAAGCTTGCTGACAGTTTTTTAATGGTTTGCGAAAGTTTTCTCTAACTCAAGTTCAAAATAAAAGATAAATTGTGCTTATGTTGTGGAGCATCGTTCAAGT
Organism: Neoitamus cyanurus; assembly: GCA_947538895.1. Lineage (NCBI taxonomy): Eukaryota > Metazoa > Arthropoda > Insecta > Diptera > Asilidae > Neoitamus > Neoitamus cyanurus. The sequence continues at coordinate 10,002,313 of OX384547.1, forward strand.
TTTTGAAGAATTAGTGTACCTACACGATTTCTTACTTATGATACTTATATAGGATTTCCCAATATGGATGACCTTGTTTTGATAGATCGTGGCGGCCATATTTGTCTATTGTTTTTGACATGTCTGTGCAGTTGTGTTTAGTAAGTTTTGCGATTTCATCACGACACGTTTCACTTTGATCCAACGCTTGGAAATTGTTCAAAATTATTACGCAAATTCGCATTCTCTTGTCGGTACTGTAAGAGCGCTTCGTGCAAAAAACGGTCGTAACAATGCTCCTTCTGAGCGCGCTATAAGACGCATAATAAAAAAGTTTGAACGTGAATTCACTCTTCACGATACAAAGGTGCCTATAAGACAAAGAAATGCCCGAAGTAAACAAAATATTGCCGCAGTTCAAGCCAGTGTTCGTGAAAACTCAAAAGCGTCTGGTCCGCGCCCCGTTCTCAAGAGTTGGGGCCCTCCAGTGATAACCTGGCGAATTTTGCCATTGGATTTGGGTCTGCATCCATATTGACATAAGAACTCAAGCTAACCGATCATCACATTCGTCGTCAGTTCGCTGATTGGTCATTGGAAATGTTGGAAGCCGACGGCAATTTTCATCGCAAAATCATCTTCTCAGAGGAGGCTCATTTCTTGCTCAATGGATTCGTCAACAAGTAAAATTGAAATGAGTCAAATCCACGAGTGGTTCATGAAACACCAATGCATCTACAAAAATTCACCGTTTCGTGTGGATTATGGTATGGCGGTGTAGAAGTTAAGTAAAACTTCACTGATTGCTAACTAAAGAACAATGAATTTATTTTATCCAAATTACAGCTATTTATACCTAATTAACAATGCACTTACACTAATATACAATTGCATTGACATAATTTCATTCACCTCAGGCATAAGTGTCGCATCAGCAATTTGTCGCGTGAAGTCACTCACCTTAAGTAAAAATGCATTTCGGCAAATAATGCGCGTATATTGAGCAGTTATGTATAAATTGTTGATCAGCACTTTGGCAACGGGAATTTGCGGAAGTGATGCATCAGCAGTATACTTGAATGAAATTATGTCGATATATTAAAGAATTTAAATTAGCCTAATTAGAATTATATGTACTCGGTATATTCTCCCCCGTCTAGATTAAGCGATGGCAGGTCTAGGGTGGAATGTTGATCTGGCTTGCGGCATCGACTTCTAGGGGCAGGTTGTGGCTGGTTGATTTTCTTGCGTCGGGTCATCATCCTTCTTCGACATCTGTAGTATAGGCATATCAGTACTAGCACAATGAGCAGGATGTAAGTCATCGAGTAGTGATGCAGGTGATGATTCTTTAATTTGGAGATATTTTCAGCATTATGATGTAATTTTTTGATTGCCGTGTCGAGTTCGGCAAACTCGTCGCTGCTTATTTCCTTCTTCAACTGTGGCACATGTAGTAAGAAAGTAGTATTATTCGGCTTTTTATGCTGGCCTTTAGGTGATTTGACACCAATTGACCTTCTGACACAAACGAGGATCGCAACTGGTCTGTTATTTTTTGGTTCCCATAGATAGTCATTGTCGGGTGGTTGATCATGCATGATGACTGAATTTTAATCAATCCATTGCCCGTCAAAGATATTGAGTGTACAGAAGTCTCGCAGATGATATCGAATGGCGTTTCTTCCTTTAGAATGTATATCCATGAACTTGATGCATGTAGTTGTATCCAAGAATTCTAGGCACTCTCGCTCCGTAATTGGCAAAAGGGTGAGAGTGACCTTTGCTTGGTGAGGAGTTCCATCTCACATCGGCTTTGATTTGATTTTAATGTGAATAATGGCTGTTTTAGCTTGCACATTAATTCACTGTTGGACGAATGGATGCAAGCCTTCATGTTTTGCTGTGTTAGGGGGCTAAATCGATCTCTGTGTCGATTTACTGCGATATATTCGCTCGACGGCTGAATATATATGTGATCGTTCGCATGCTGTACAGGAATCGGTACCAATTGATACAATCGGTATGATTCACTCCTTAATAAGGGTATTCGAGTGTCAAATAAGACCTTCCTTTCGGTAATCCTCATCTTTATATGCATTGCAGTATATATGGATAACATTGACGATGTACTGTCGGTCCCTGGGAGCTTCAAGTTATCTGGTAGGTGCTCTCGTATCGTTCTGAGCTGTTCACTGAGTTGTGCTGGAGTTAATAATAACGTATTTATTCGGCCCTGTTTAGTATCCATTACTACTGATAGAATGCTTCGCTGTACATGTTTCATCAGATTTAATGTTATCAATATTGCTGCCGAGTTGAATGTTTGTGTTACTTTAAGTTCTTGGTTTGATTCATTGATGCTGCTTTTGACTGCTTCGATTTGAGTTTTTAGTGCACTCAGTTGATGTTGAACCGTCTGGTGGTTCTTTTTCATTACATTAACTGTGTGCTCTGCAATTGATGTCTGGTCGTCAAGAAGTTTCTGCAGCATCATTTCGTTTTTGTTGATTTGAGTAATTTGTTCCTCATATTTTTCTGCAAAATCTTGATCGAGAATACCAAATAATTTGTTAGCAGCTGTTCCAATTATCTCCAATGGTGCTCTTTTGCTGCGCGTTGAAGTTTTTTCATTTTGCTGGTTTAGGATTTATGTGTTCTGACTCGAGTACTTGATGATTTAGCTGCAATATCGTTGCATTGCATAATTCCTTTGGTAGTCCTGTTTGCTGATTCTGCTCACAAAGTTCACTGAGCCTCCGTACCGATTGCTTAATTCCGAAGAATTCTGCCCAATACGCTGACAAGTCGTAATAAATGAGTAGATTCCATTCGCTTCCGTATAGGTGTACTTCTGCAACGTCATCAAAGTATATTCCTTCCTGATTATCGAATTTTGTTAGCTGGTATGGCTGTGGTATTTCCTGGCTCATGGCAGGAAGGACAATTAATGCACCAAGTAATAAGTAGTGGACCAGGCTCATGTTGCAACTTCGGTCTTTGGTGGTCTAAGTGATCAGATGCTAAGCTCATGTGGCCAAGTTGCAAGTACTCCTTCATAAAATCCTTGTACATGATTTCCAAGGTTTTATCGCCTCTGAATTTCTTTTCCATTTGAAGCAATCTGGCCATAGCAATATCTCTCGAACCTTCTAGTTTGGCATGTGTAGGATCCTTTTTAAATGGTAATCTCACTATGTATCGTCCATCTGAATTTCTTTTGTACGTAGTTCTGTAATGATTTTCGCAAATTAAATCATCACTTGACAGTACTGAATCAGTGTGAAGTTCCTCTATTTCCCAAAATTTCCTTATTTCTTGATCTATGTTCACCTCACTTATATAACATTGAGGTGCTATAATTGACGAACTCTGTTCTACTTCACCTGATAGTACCCAACCTAGCTGTGTCTCCTGAGCTATAGGAGTTCCTGGGAATCCACGCAATACACTATTCATTAATATTTTTGCAACTACTTCTGCTCCAAGAATTACATCAATTTTTCTTGGTTCATCCAATTCTGGATCTGCCAGGATTAAGTTTTTTGTGTGTTCCCATTTCAATTTGTTTGCAATTTTGGTAGATGGCAATAGTCTTGTTAGTTTCTTTAATACTAGCGCTGTTGTCGTTGTGTTGAATCCAGATGGAAATCTTGGCTTTATGGTAAGTTCGATACACGTTTGAATGTTGTTAACTTTTGCTCCTCCTAATGCAGTGACAGTTGCGTTGATGCGTTTCCTCGGGAGTTTTAGTTTCTGTGCTGCTTCTTCGGTTATAAAACTGGCTTGGGCCCCTTGATCAATTAGTGCTCGCAACATTACCGAGTTGTAATTTTTGCCGACTGCCTGTAACACTGCAGTGGCTAGAAGTACCGTATGCTTACTTTCGTTTTCTGCTAAGTGAGTTGATAGCATTGTAGCGTTTGCCTTCTTGGGCTCCTTTTCATTGGTTTCCTGACTGGTTGCGCTTGGTACAGGCTTTTGGAACGATGAACTTACGTGTAAAAGCGTATGATGCTTTTTGTTACATATTCTGCAAGTTTTCCAGCTTTTACAGTTATAAGCTGAATGACCCTGTATGAGGCAGTTAGAACATAGCTTGTTTCTTCGAATCTCATCATTTCTTTTGTCAGTGTTCATTTTCAGAAACTTTTCACAAGCATAGATTTTGTGATTGCCTTTGCAAAGGCCGCATGACGATTTTGACCCAACTGTACCATGACATACCTTCACATCGTTCCTTTTTTCTTGTTTAGTTGTTTGATTATATTTGATTGGACCCATAGATTCTAGTGCTTGAAACCTATTCTCAAGAAACTTAAGAAACTCCTCTAGCGTTTGAATCTGTCTGGGATCGGTGAGAGATTGCTCATAACTACGTCGAGATTCTCTGTCTAGTTTTTCAATTAAGAGATGTATAATAATCGGATCCCAATTTTGAATGTCGATTTCTAAGTTCTTGATTGCTTCTAAGCATTCTAATGTTGAATCATGAAGTTTCTTTAACCCAGCCGCTGATTCCTTAATTAATTCTGGCTGGTTGCAGAGTCTTCTTAATTGTGCCGATATCAAGACTCTTTTGTTGTCGTATCTGCGATTTAAATTTTCCCAAGCAGTGTCATAGTTTTCATTAGTTATATTCAAATGTTGAATAAGTTCGCTGGGTTCTGTGTTCACGTTCGCCTTTAAATAAAATAGTTTCTCCGCTTTGGTAATTTTATTACTTTTGTGTATCAGTTCAGTAAACAAATTTTTGAAAGATGGCCATTTTAAGTAATCCCCGGAAAATGTTGGAATGTCAATTCGTGGAAGTTGTACACTTGTATTTCTATCAGCTGTAACTATAGTTGTCTGAGTTGGTGTTGGTGCAACTAGACTACTCAATTTCTCTTGCATCTTTATCAAAACGTTCTGATACAAAGTTTCAGCTGCTGCAAATACATCTTCTTCGAAATACTCTTCCTTGAATTTTCCCATACCTACAATATTGGCATGATTTTGCACGATTAGTTCCCAGTAGTCGGCTAATAGTTTAGTCTTCTGCGTGTAGTATATTGACGAGAACTCCTTGTCTTCATCTACTTTGATGCTAGCGATGTTCCTTTTCAAAGTGTCGATTATAGCTGTTTGCTTTCTTATTAGCCGTAGCTGCTCTGCAATTTCTTCAGAGCTTTTCTTCCTTTCAATTGCCTCTCGAATCAATTTCTCTAAACTCTCCCTTGTCTGATCACAAAGTGTCTCAACTTGGCCGAAGTAGTCTTCATTGAAATATTTATGATCGGCATTCTGCTCTTTTATTGCTTCGAGTTGATTATTGAAATTCTCAACTTCTTCCCAAGCATTGTTGAGTGACATCAGCCTTGTCTCACCATACTCGATTGTCTTTCTGACCGTGGGATCCTTGCTTATTTGGGTGGCGATCTTCTTTATTATTCTGACGTATTTTGCCTGATCTCTCAGTAACTGATCCATGTTGTGCTTTTTATTCCTAACTGTGGTCGAGTTGATGTGTAAATTTTTGCTGATTTAGGAATAAAAATGTTTTAGTTATTTGCTGAAGAATTTAAGCGAGACTTCTAGACCCTTGTTCTAGAAGTGGGCTGTCTTTCTCCAATTAGCAAAGCCTTTGGACCCTAGTTCCAGAGGTTGTTTTAAGATTATTTTACCTGAAGACCCTAGTTCTACAGGATAAATTCTCTTTTGTTCGAAGGACCAAATGTAGAAGTTAAGTAAAACTTCACTGATTGCTAACTAAAGAACAATGAATTTATTTTATCCAAATTACAGCTATTTATACCTAATTAACAATGCACTTACACTAATATACAATTGCATTGACATAATTTCATTCACCTCAGGCATAAGTGTCGCATCAGCAATTTGTCGCGTGAAGTCACTCACCTTAAGTAAAAATGCATTTCGGCAAATAATGCGCGTATATTGAGCAGTTATGTATAAATTGTTGATCAGCACTTTGGCAACGGGAATTTGCGGAAGTGATGCATCAGCAGTATACTTGAATGAAATTATGTCGATATATTAAAGAATTTAAATTAGCCTAATTAGAATTATATGTACTCGGTACAGGCGGAATCATCGGACCTTATTTCTTTCAAAATGAGGCAGGAGATGCCGTTACCATTAATAGCAACCGCTATAACACGACGTTGACCGATTTTATTCCCGGAATTTGATGAAATTGATACGAACGGCCTTTATTTTCAACAAGACGGTGCGCCGCCTCACATTCCCCGACTTAACATGGACTTATTGCGCGGTAAGTTCGGTGAGTCGTTAATTTCCAGAAATGGTCCCATCGCTTGGCCGCCTAGATCGTGTGGTGTAACGCCTTTGGATTATTTCCTTTGGGGCCACATTAAGTCGAAGGTTTATAGCAACCATCCTACAACTCTTGAGGCATTGGAAGCCAATATTCGTAAAGCCATAGCTGAGACACCGGCCGAAATGTTGCACAGAGTCATTAAAAATTGACGTGAGCGGATGAACGTGTGCAAGAGGAGCCACGGTGGCCATTTGGCCAATATTTTATTCAAATCATAAATCGCAATTAGAAACAGTTTTGCTCGAAAATTGTATGTTTTATTCAATTTTAAAGTTCGTGCGTTCTTATTGGGAAACCCTATACATACTTCAAAAGTAAAGGGAACACAATTATAGTTTCCTTAAGATGGGTACAGACTGAGCAACCAGACGCAAACACATATGTACGTATCTTTGGAATCAATCTTTTATAGTCTGTACGTAAAAAACAGGGCTTTGAGCACGCACAATGCGCACAAGCGAATACTTTTGAAAATGTGGACGCCTCCGCGAAGCCAATCGCACTTACCAGGGTTTCATCACAATAGCTTACCCAACGAATGTGCTTGGTATCGATTGCTTCCGGGATTCCTGCACATGCGGTCGTGGATTTACGCGAGCAAGTGTGTACGTCTCCACAAACAGATGTGCTTGCGTTTGCATGTTTTCCATTGAAGTTGGAAAAACGGACCGCATGTGCAGCGATAAAGTTAATCGATATCTTCGGATTTTCTTCAATTCGGTCGCATTTTGCAATTTATGATTGAAATGGAGTGGAACATCCAAAAAAACATTGAATTAATCGATAATTATAGAGAGAAATCTGGTTCGTGGAAAGGTCAGAATGAGTCTTATATAATATCATCTAAACAATTTGACCATTGGAATAAAATAGCGCTCGACATTTTAATTAAAGTGGCTACTAATCGTACAAACAAATACAAGATGTGAAGAGTTCCTTAATCTTTTAAAATGTCTCCATCGAACTGCAACAGCAAGCATTCCAACATAAACACATTCGTTTTTTTTAAACGAGCGTACACATTCGACAAATTTTCTTTTTTTCTGAATAATATGTGGAAAGCATTTGCTTAGCGTACACATTGCGTTAAGGGTTTTGAAAATTTTTGCGTGCAGGAACGTACACACATAACATTTGTTTGCGCCAAAATGACCAAATCGCTGCACATGTGTATTTGGTATGGAAAAGTGCACAGGCACTCATCATCATGTTCGTTTGCATTTGCAATACATACACACACATTACCGCAAATACATGAGATCAAGCACATGTGCTCGCGTGTGTTTGCTCAGTGTGTACCCACCTTTAGAAGGTGTAAATGTATACCATGAAACGCACAAAGTATTTTTTTGGATAGAATGTGAATACATTTGGAAGCAACAAAATCAGCCCACCTCACAATATTTATATATTTCGGATATAAGCACTGTCTTAATGTTTTCCAAGAATTGCTTACATGACGTCCATAACGAGCATTAAATAATAAATCATCACTATTTTAAATATATATTAACTTCGGGGCGCCCAAGCTGCTCTTCCTCAACACCGAAGCGAGCCCGAAACATCCAAGCGAACCAAAAGGAAAGCGAAACCTTGGTGGAATGACGAAATCTCCGCACTATACCGCGCCCAAAAAATAGCAATCGAACGGATTGGAGGCCAAACAGAGTTCCTTAAATACAATCGAGCTCAAGCTAAATTCAGGGTAGCAGAAAATAAGGCGAAAAAAATGCAAATGGGAAGAGTATTCCTCGTCGTTCAATAAAGATACTCCGGTCTCGACACTGCTCTCACTTGCCCGGCGGTTTAGGAACAAGCCAGCCCCCAATAGAGTACTTAGCACAGGAAATTGGATCAGTGATTTCACCAATAAATTAGCCCCACCATATGCTATTAACTGCCACAACCCCGTGGCTCTGGCAGCAGCGGACATCTTTTTCGATCAACCACTTTCGCTGGATGAACTCAACTGCGCTTTACGCTCATGCAACAACTCTTCCCCTGGCCTGGATCAAATTCCGTTCTCGCTATTGGAAAATATACCAGATGAAGCAAAGCCATTGCTGCTGAGCATCCTGAACGACATATGGCATACGCAAGCCATACTCAAAATCTTGGTTCGAGTGTAAGGTCATCGCTATCCTCAAACTGGATAAAGACGCAAACGTAACTTCCTCGTATAGACCGATATGCCTCCTTTCGTGCCTGCGCAAGCTGCTAGAAAAGATGCTTTACTCCCGCCTGGATTACTGGATGGAAACAAATAACTGCAGCTCTAAATCCCCGTTTGGTTTTAAAAAAGGATAAGGGACCCTAGACTGTATATCAGTCCTCGCAACAGATTTGGACACAGTTCTTGCCCATAAGCACTCGGGCCTTGCTGTATTTATGGACATCTCGTCAGCGTATGGCGACGTGCAGATTGACACTCTGTTTAATATGTATAATGGTAAACCTAAAGGCCCCAGCAAGAGCTATCTCCCTTGTCTATAATCTTTTCCATAAACGACATCTCCACTTCTATGTCAACAACAGGGAAGTGGACTTCCGTATCGGATAAAAAGGCTTGACACAAGGCTCAGCTCTGTCGCCACTTCTATACAATATCTACAAAACCAGCATAGAGCGACAAATACCGGCGAACATCAAGATGCTTCAGTATGCTGACGATGTCCTAATTTACACATCGGACCGAGACCCTACCATGCTAATAGACGATACCCAAAACACCCTTAACCTGCTAGACGCCGAATACAAACACCTTGGATTGGAGATTTATCACATAAAAACGGAATTCGTTGTTTTCTCACGAAAACATAATCTACCACCTATCGCTCTAAAGTTGGGTGACGAGCAACTACAATGCTCTACCAGTTTTTGTAAGGCAGAAAAGAAAAATGTACATACATAGATAGCACGCAAAATAAATCTTGAATTTCCTAGCAAAGAACGTTTTGCGTAATTAGTTTCAGGCCCCGATGATTTCATCATTTCCTTGCAATCCTTTGCGTGCCCGGGGTTTATGGCCTTTGCCCGGCTCGAGACCGTCGGTCTTATGAGGGTGCGCGCCTTGGCGCCCTTTGGTTTGGTGTTCTGAGCACACTGCGCTGGCAGGTAAATCTAAAAATAGCTCGGAACCCAAAATGCATTTGCGGACAAGGATTTAGCATGATGCGCCTCATGATGACACATTATTGAGGGGCACTGTTTTGTTTACCTGCCTATGCTCCTTTGCACGGGTACATTTGTATTGTTCGCTGGGGAAGAAGCTTTGGCCATAGTTTGCCCATACCGTCACTTTGAAAGTGTCTGTCCAAAGTGAAGGTAGTGCCTCTGTTAAATTCTGTGTTCAAAAATAAAGAAGAAATTGAGAGTGAAATTCAATTGTAGGAGGTGAGTGATCACTGAGTATTTTGGCATGTTCGTCCGTACTTTTTCGGTTTTGTTTTTAGTACATATAAGTATTCCGCGCGAGCGTTTCCCGTTAGGGGTTGAGTGTCTTAGACACTGGATGCTCCCCTAATCGGGCCGAACATTACGTGTGCCCCATAAGGGTTGAAAGTATTGGACTGGTTGCTCCCTTAGTCAAGAATGACGGTATGCCTGGCTAGGGGTTGAATGTCCTGGACTGGTTGCTCCCTTAGTCAGAGCGTCAAGAATGACGGTATGCCTGGCTAAGGGTTGAATGTCCTAAACTGGTTGCTCCCTTAGTGGTGAAGGCGCCAGTGTTCGGCAAGAGGATCGCTGGATTTGGTGTTTCTGCCAGCGATACGCTCGAGACGCGGTGGCGCCTAATTTTGTAATTTGCAAGTTTGTTTATAGTTACATCCGGAAGTAGTTTGTATGCCGAAAAGGCACGGTTAGGGCGTCATTATACTCATAAGTTGCGTTTTTTTCTATTTACAGGAGAGAAGCAACCAAAAAGGAGGTTGGTGTTTGGCATCATACGCTCGGGATCCAGAACGTCTATGTTTGTTATTTGATTTGTTTATTAATTTACACATGTATGGGTTATTGTTTGTTTTTATACCCTACATTTTAAATATCTGGGTGTGGTGTGTGATGCCAAATGCACGTGGAAACTTCATTCCGATTTGATTACTAAAAAGTGCCAAAAAAGAATCAACTTCTTGCGAACGATTTCCGGGTACTCATGGGGAGCTCATCCAAGCTCTATGCTGGTGCTGTACAAGTCCACCATCCGATCAATCATAGAATACGATTATGTGTGACACTTGCACCCGCGAGAACGCAATGTTTTGGTCGTAAAGATGCAAATTTGGAAAAATTACATTTAGCTTCTGGGTAAGTTGTTTTGAACAATTCATGATGTTCCCTCAAATTCATCAATAATAACCTTTTCTGCCTAACCTAACTAAACCTGGGGCAACAGCATAAAAAAATGTTTAAACAATTAAATTGTTATAAACTTTTTCAAATGTCAACAATAAATAATTTTTCCAAAAACCATTGTAAAGTTGACTTAGAAACACGTAAAATAAAAAAAAAAATTGGTCAATCCGATCATTACAACAGGAGATAATGAATTTCGAATATGACATGATTGGAGAAAATCTAGCAAATTATGAAAAATTCACATGTCGATATTTTCGAACCAAATTTTTTTTAGCAAAATCCTGAAATACGCGTCGATTAATTTTATGTTAAGAAGCTGTAAAAATTTTTCAGACAATTCTAAAATGTCGATATAAAAATGCAGTGCGGTTTGTAAAAGAATGACCCGTATGTACGATCAGGTTTCACCGATCAGGGTTCTTTTGAGAAGAGAAGGCCAAGAGAATGAATGTCGCTATAAAGTCGAAAACCAGTTTCAGATCTTGTATAACTCACCCGAGCAAATATCGTTGGGCACAAACTCCCGAGAAAAAATAAAACCTAAGAAATGAAATGAACTGAGTACCCAACAACAATCAGGTCAAAAACCAGCCTGGTAGCAGGCCCTGATGGCAGTCAAGAGAAATCGGGCAGGTAAAAAAGCACCGCACGGCGCACCGTCGCTACTCACTACGTTATACGTGCGTGTCGGCCGGGTCAGCCACTAAAGCTACCCCAACCGAAGGCGGCTGCGAATTGCTTAGTTTGTTTTTGTTGGCATTTTATTGCCAAGGGAGGGGAACCGCTCTGAGTATTATGATGAGATATGAACACAACATGCGATGCGATCAGGTTTACCCGTACGTGACCACCGTGCAGTCTCAGCCGAGTTTTCAGAGCGCGTGTGTGTGGCTGGCGTGTTTGTTTAATTTTGAACGAACGATAGTGCCTTGGCCGCGATTTTGTAATCATGTTTTTTGATAAGGAAAAACTTATTTTGGAAATACAACAGAGGCCAAGTATATGGCAAGTTTCTTCTAATGAATATAAAAACTCTGATGTGAAAGATGTGGCTTGGGAGGAAATAACTAGACAAATGTTCCCGGAATGCTCAAATGTAATTGACATTCAATCTCGAGGTAACAATTTTTTAACTTAATTTACTCTTTCATTTGTGCGATTTGCATTAGTCTCTTTAAATATATTTATGCATCTGTTCTGTATAAATTATTAAGAATATCTTTTTAATTTTGTGGAGAATTGTGGCCTTTGTGGCGTCAATTATATTTTCTACGGTTAATTTCAATCACTTACAGAGTACAGTATGACACGTTTGCTAGGTTTATTTATAGAATGTTACGCTTAGCAGATTGAGTTAGTCGTAAACCGCATGTTTGTTCGAAATACAGTATGTCAGCCAACAATTTTGTGCAGAACTTTATTTGACTGGAGCAACGATCTAAGCCTATTTACATATTTATGTATGTACATATATGTACCTATGTACCTATTATATGCTTAAAATAATTTGCATTACGTCCATTTGATTCTGCTTTGCATTTGATTTGGAGCGGACGACAAAATTACTTACTTCCGGTAAGGCGCGGATCTAGAATTTTTTTCCGGGGGGGTCACAGGATAGAAAGATTTTTTTTGGGGGGGGGGGTGTCACAGGATAGAAAAAATCAAAAATAACGAAAAATAACAAGAATAACCAAATAATCAAAGCAAACCGATATTTCTTTAATGGTTACAAAACAAAGTCAGAATAACCTTATATGCAAAAACTCATCCAATTTGTTTTTACTTGAAAATTCAGATCTATTTTGTGAAATGCGGGCTGTTTTGGGGGGGTCATGACCAATAACTATTGTAAAAATGTATTTGAAAACTATAACTATAAATAGGTAGCTCTTGTGGTACCGAATAAGTGTTAAAAATTTGAAACCGATTCTTTGGATATTTTTGCAAAATTCAATTTGTTTATCCGGAAGGCTGTTTTTTTGCAACTGCACTCTACGCACATTTCAAAACAAATTTCGGTTTTGTCAGTGTGACATTAAAGGGAAAGAGTTATATTTTCAAAATATTTCATTAGATGTACAAAAAAATAATTTTTTTTGTTGCAAATTGATTTTACAAAAATGCAGTCATTTTTACCATATAAACAAATAGAATAACTTTTTCCTTGAACATTTTGCAAAAAACCATGTTTTTACTAGAAGTACATGTTTTTTTTATTAGAAAGGGGACTTTAAGAGTTACCATTAAGGACTTTCTTAAGGGAGGACTTGGTTAGGTGAAAGTCGAACGAAGGTGTGGAATTGGCTTTACGGATCATCCTTGAAATTGGTTCGGAAAAGCCATAATTGGTGTGATGAGAGGAAGGGCGGAAGAGAGGTACTGATCTCAGGTGACGGGGATTGGTGTGGAGGGATATCAGCTGCAACAAAGAGGGGCAGTCAATAACAGCGGTGAGGAGCTGGTGAATAAAGGTGATGTCGGTAGAGTCCTGCCGCTTACTTAGCGGGTCTAAGTCGATCAATTTCAGTAGATCCTCATAAGGAGGCAAGTTTTGGTGGTCGGACCAAAGTAAATCACGTAGAACAAAACGAGGGAACCTACCCTGGACAGATTCGATTGTATTAATGTACGTTGTCTGAGTAGGAGACCATACCTGACCGGCATATTCAAGGATGGATCGGACAAAAGAGACATAAAGAGATTTGGCAACGTATGGGTTTTTGAATTCGGTGGACCAGCGTTTCACAAACCCGAGGGCGGAGTTAGCTTTAGCTAATGTACTGTCGATGTGAGAGCGAAAGTTAAGCCCGCCATCGCAAATGATGCCGAGATCACGAAGAGAGACAACTGTAGGGATGTGCTCAGCAGACAAAAGATAGACTCTAGGGTGGAAGGGAAGGCGTTTACGGGAGTATGTGATAGATTGGCATTTAGAGACGTTCAATTCCAAAAAGTTTTTACTACACCAAATGCAGAAAGAATCTAGGTCAGCTTGTAGAAGGGGGGGTCTAGCGCGGAGGAAATTTTGTTGGAGATTTTCATATCATTGGCTTAAATTGAAAGGTCTGAGTGTTTGATGATGCATTCATCATCGTTTACGGACAGAATGAAAATCAAAGGACCCAGATGGCTGCCTTGAGGGACCCCTGACCGGGCTACAAAAGGGTTAGAGGTCACCGAGTCAAAAATAACACTGTATTGACGTAGGCTTAGGTAGGACTCCATCCAAGAAAGGAAACACGGCTGGAAACCAAGGGAACGTAGTTTAAAAAGGATAATTTTGTGTGAGATTTTGTCAAAGGCTTTACTGAAATCAGTGGCAACAACATCGACTTCGTCACCATTTTCCAGTACACATAATGTTCTGGAGACGAAGTCAGTGAGGTTAGTCGTAGTCGACCTGCCTTTAAGAAAGCCATGTTGAGATTGGGAGAAAATGACTTGGAATGAAAGAACATGGAGTCGTAAACAATTTTTTCAAAGAGTTTAAATAGGTATGCAAGATAATTTCGCTATGGGACGGTAGTTGGACACATCACTTTTGAAGCCCTTTTTGTGAATAGGTATAATAAATGAATCTTTCCACCGAGAAGGAAAAACGCCTTGAGAGATTGACTGGAAAAGAATGGTTAGAGCTCACTTAAGCAAATATTTTCCTTTTACAAAATATGTATGGACAGAAATTTGCCTGTTTGTACCATGTATTTAGCATGTACATGGACATGGATTCCGTGTAATCATACTTCCATGAACACGGATATTACACAGAATCCGTGTCCGTGTATATGCTAAATACATGGTGCAAATAGGAAAATTTCAGTCCATAGATATTTTGTAAAAGGAAAATATTCACTCAGTATTCCAAATTGGCGGAGCTTATGGATGTCGGATGCATAGAATGCGAAATATTAACAAAAAACTTTGACCTTCGATATCTTTGGTAGCCAAATAGTGAATATTGTTATTTTATGCGGATTTAGGTTTGGGAGAACGTCTGTGCAAAAATTCAGCTTGGAGGGAATTTTGTTCAGGTCATAGTCAATTTTCCTGGGCTATATACATAACAAATTTCTGTTTTGTTTGTTGATTAAATTGAAAATCATTTTGGATCTCGCACTCCATTTTCTCCCCTCTTAATAACTTGACGTTTGAAATAAAACAGCAGTGTCCCTGGAGGTGCCGAAATTGAGATTGAAATTCGGAATTCCAGTGATAGCGTTTCAAGGGTAAAGATATATGTAAACTAACAAGATATGCAAAATTATCAATTATATTTGACAAATAAATTCCCCTTAACTCGTATTATATTTTTTTAAATTGAATCGGTGTTGTTATTAACTACAATAAAATTTTTTCTCTAATATTCTGTACATATAATAAAGAATAAAAAAATCAGATGCAATCGGTTAATACTTGGAAATATATATAATTTGTATTGCAGTTCCACATCTCAAGAAGAAATGGAACAATATCAGGGACTGCTATCGAAAGTATCTTAAAGAGCTAAAAGATACCAAAAGTAGCGAGCTATCCAGGAAGAAAAGGAAATACATATTTGCAGACATATTGGAATTCCTTAGGCCCGTGTTGGAGTCGAGAAAGTAATTCAAAATTCAAAAAAATAAAGATGGGAACTTTACCTTTTTTTCATTTTTATTCATTTTTAGTTTTGAAAGTCACTCCGACGAAGTAAACGAAAACGATGAATCGTCACTATTTTCTGCAGGCGAAGAACTTTTAACAATTACATCTTATCCTGTTAGTTCGCCCGTTGTGCAAAGCATAAAACGAGAAAAAAACAATGCTTCATCGCTAACCTCTACACAAGAAGAGCAGCATAGATTTTTATCACCTCTTCCTGAATCGACCAGATTGAGAAGGAAGAGACGATATGTAGGCTGTGAATCATTAGAAGGAGAAATTTTGGAAATACTCAAATCAAAACGAACTGCCCGAAACTTGGAAGAGGATGGTGACAAATGGTTTTTGTTAAGCTTTCTTCCGGATATGAGAAGTCTCAATGAAATTCAGAAATTACAATTTAAAAAAGCAATGCTAGACCTTATGGTAAATATAAAATTTCAGACAAATGTTGAGGCATTTCCGAAAAATGAGGTTTTTAGAGATTAATAACTGCAGACAATGTACCTGCTTAACATATGTTTATAATCGTTGGCAATCATTAACCGATCAAATAGTATAGATCGGAGAGAAGCGTTTCAAGTTGTCAATATGATAATGCTTTACTAGTACAAAAAACACCAAATATTAGTAACGATTTAATGTGAATCAATTAATGTAAGTTTATGTGTGTAAAGTGATATCAAGAAGTTTAATAGTATGAAGTCAAGAAATTCAGTACACTAATGACTCATTGAAGCCTTCTTATACTTTTAGATCTTTCTATAAAGAAAAAAATTAAGTGATTCTTCAATAAATTATTTAATAATGTGTTGTTCATCTTTAGATAAAATCAAACAGAAAAAATGACAGCAAATAATAAGATAGAAATGTATCTATCGGAGATCTGGTTGGCAGCCACGTGCGAGATACAAGGCTACAATTTTGTGTATAAATGATTCAATACTAGTGAAATAGGAATCAACATCTCATCTTCTAGACATGCCCGAGGAGTAGCATTCTGGGGGGTAGTCATATAACTTGAAACGACCAACAATTTTCGACCATTCGCGAAAACGGTGTCATGTAAGTCGAATCGACCAAACTTTGACAGACGTTGCGACTGAATTTAAGCCGAAAGGTGCAAGTTGATCGCGCTTAGAAAAATCTTCAGAACTACTATAGGGCTACAAGGGAACAATGAAAAACGGAAAGCTACTGAAAGCATTAACTCCGAACAAAAAAAGCACCTAACTGAATATTTGGAGAAGCACAAAGGTTTAGCAAAAGGCGTGCTAAAATGTCCAAATGCAAGAGACGAGTCTTTAAAATTGTGGGAAAATATAAGTGCAGGGCTAAACTCGAGAGGTCCGCCAATTAAACAAATGCACGAGTGGAAAAAGGTATATAATAAAATAATAATAAATTCAACGTAACGTAAACGCAACTGATAAATTTGTATACATAATAATAATAATGCAACCTATGACATGGAAAATCCTATTTCCGACAATTTTTTAAGAGGAGAAGGATCTAATAGTGACCAAAAAAAAGAAATCAAAACAACGTGGAAAAGAGGACCTCATGAAAGAATACCTTAATGAAACAAAAAAAATTAATGTTGTTTTAAACGAACTTTTAGAAGAAAAAAGGAAGCAAACCCTGTTAAAAGAAGAATAGTTAAAACACAAAACGGAGATGTGGTTAAAAAAGGAAAAGTGCCAAATTGAAAAGCTGCGACTCAGAAAATCAGCATTGGAAATAGAATTAAAGAAAGTACGATTACAACTAGAAGTGAATGATACTGACAGTGATTAGATTTCTGCATTATTTTGTAAGCAAGTGCAAGTTAACTTGAATCATGTGCATTATATTAGCTTTTAAGTTCCATGAAGGTCTACAGGTGGCTTTAACATGCCAATTTGTATTCGAAGCAATATTCCTTCGTTCCATTGAATTTGCTTTCGTCTATTTGAATCCATAAGGGACACAAATCCTCCAAATGACCTAATATTTCCGAAAATACTACACTAACAGTGTTGCGTGCTAGCGCAGTCATATAGCCTGCGCCAACTGACCACTGATAACTTCCACTGGCCATAAGCTTTAAGGCTGTGGCCAATTTAATTACTGCAGGCATAGAGGTGCTACGACTTCCACTTGAAATTTTTAAATTATTTAAAAGATATTAAAACACATCTTATGAAACTCAAAAATTGTTCCTGAAACTAGAGACACTAAATTTATTGATATAACGTAAAATAATTTATCTTGCTCTGCCTCCCTTAATTCAAACGGGTTACGTTTATCACGCAAACACCTCCTTTGTATCCGTAATAAAGCTTTTTGCTCTTCATCCTCATCGCTGTTGCTATTTAAAAATATCATTTCCCTTGTTTTGCGACAAAACCAGCAATTCAAATTAATTCCTTACCTTTAAGGACACAATACCTTTTGACAAGTCTTAGCTGGTTCAGTAATCGGATTTTTGTATATTGAAATTATGGCAGTACCCTTTTTACGGTCGAAAGAATTACACGACGCCGAAATGAATTTTATTCGACCTAAGTCATCGACTGAAAAATTGGTCGAAACACAGTTACGTGACTACCACCCTGTAGTCACTTTTTCGTCTATTATGGGCTTAAATCGGAAGTATTTATGACCACTATTTCTGCCAATTTTGCAAGTTTGCGCCTCTTTAGAGGCTTAACATTTTATTGTCGCGAAAAAATTCTGTGTTTGAAAGCAATGGCAAATTTTGTGCTCCACAGCAGTTGTATGGATATATTTTTTATTACGAGTTACCTAAAACGAGATAAATGGGAAAAACCAATTGTGGTGTTAATTTGTTAACCTTGTTGGAGCTATAACTTATGTTAACAGTACAAATGCCAGCTAATAAGTCTGACCACGTCATAGGGCCAGCACACACGGTGCTTTTCTAGAGGTATCACGACACTTCCCACCTGTTAGTTTCGAATTATTTTGTTAGAATTTAGTTCGGATTAGAACAAAACTCTTCATTTGCTTGACAGCCAGCAAATCCGAGGCAAATTCACTCCGGCGTATGCACATGAAAGAGCAAGATATCTTCATACTCCCTTACTGCTTTTTAGAGCTGAATATATCTTCTCCGTTCTTGCCTAGGCGAAATCCCAAGAGCAGGCAGTGCAGAATAACGAACCCCCAGCATACGTTTATGAAAAAGATTCTCATATTTCCTTCACAGCTGAGTGTATCTTCTTCCGCGTTCTTGCCAAAGCGAAACCCAAGTAGGTATCAGGCAGCGCAGGATATATTTATGAATGAAGATAATGAATGAAAGGACTATGCATCCTATCCTATTATTTTAAACCAACTTTATAAAATTATCCACAACAAATTAATAAAATAATTAAAACAAAATCGACAAATGAGGTAAAGGAAATATATGAAGCCCCAAAACCCTAGTGTTGTTTCCCTTTTCAGCATAGCCTTACCTGGAATTCAAATATGCCACGATAGCTAAGGTAGAAGTGAACGACGCGCATGTAGTGGGTTACATTGCCGTGATTTTGGTAATACCCGGTCTGGATCGGTTCGACGAGAAGCGGTCGTTCTTCTTCTTCCTTGCGCTCTTTTTCCCAAAATTCAGGTTGTTTTGTTTGTTTTTGGCAGGCACAGATAGTTTCGTTATTTTCGAATGCAACACATCCACAAAAATTCAGGAAATACAATGCCAGAATTTGTGTTTGCGCACACATTTTTGTTCGAAATTCTTTTCTCGTGTACGGTATCGTGACACCTCTAATTGTAAGAATTTGTATTGTGTAAAAGCACCTTAGTAGTTCTCGCGAAATTCCGAAATGTTAGCTTTATATATCGATAAAAACAAATAATTAAAATAATTAATAATTCTTCCTGTGAATTTGATAGTAAATAATCTGTGATAATATATTGGTCCCCAGAATAAATTAGTTTTAAGAAAAGATAGAGGGTAGTTTAAAAACCTAAGAGCCTCACTCATTAGTCTTTATAAGTCATGCATGAACATTAAAAAAAGTGTATTTTCAAAGAAAATGTAATTCTAAATCCTTTAAAAATTGTCCATCATATGACTTGGAGATAGCGTTGGCACGTTAGTGCGACTTGTTATAACAGAAAAATTTCTTAGAGTTAAGTAATATCGAACAATATACACAAACGGCGAATATTTTGAGTTCCACGGAATGCAGCGATGCTTCCTGACTGGCTGACTTAATCATCTACTTCTGCGATATCAGAAATGGTTACTTCAAATAGCTATATCAAAAGACATCTTGCCACCCATAGTAGATTGTACATTGAGTGGGACACACGCGAGATTCCTAATGAGCATGAAGGCAATAATGCGAATTGGGAGTCTCGGTCTCGCACGAAGCACACATACTATTTTATTGGAATACCGCAGGTTGAAGAGCACTTTTTGGGGCCTGTCGCAAGGGCGCCGAAAACATCGATGGAATATTATTCCCACACCGACTTCGTGATCAATCGTGGAATTGATGGTTTCAACCCTCTACTGACAGGCCCCAAAAGAGTGCTTTTCAGCGTAGGTGTGCAATAATAGTATATTGTGCAACAAGGGCAATCGGCTACGCACCGCCCGAGTTGCACATTCTATTTTTCCGCACTAGTGAGGCATGCGATCGTCGGAAGAGGGTGGTTGAGGAAGGGGCGTTGAGGGGGGGTGTGGGGGGCAGAGCCCCCCACAATAGAAAAAATTATTATTTAAGCAATAATACAACTATTTTAACATTTAAAAAAATTGAAAATTAATTAATTTTTTTCGTATTCAAATATATAGAAAAATTAGAACAATTCTGTCATAGAACGTGGTTAAATAATACATTTTTAAGATATGTATTATTTACGAACTGCATTTCCTTTCAAAATTGCGTAATTTATTTTGAATCTCCGGGTTTTATTTTAAAGCGGAGCCGGCCAAATTTCAAGTCATACAGAACAGCTACATAAACTTGTGTCATAAAGGATCCTTTTTTCAGTATCTCTCGGGTACCGAGGGAAAAGGAAAAAAAAAGTACCCTTACATATCTTCTCATTGCGTTAATGAAGCGACCCAAAATGCACTCAGGTATACGGCTCCCATGAAGGTAAAGTTTGCCTGCTCCGAGGGAAAAGGAAAAAAAAGTACCCTTACGCTTACATACGCCACGGAGCCGAGTCTGACCGGCTCTGTTATAAAGATGCGTGTTTTATTTTCTGCAGCGTGTTTTGTTGACCGTCGAAAGCACGCAGTGGGAAATAAGCAACTTACCGCACGCAAAGGCGTGCGTTTTAGTGGTACTTATCCCTCATGCGTGCGGAAATAGTATATTACGATACAAGGGCGGTAAGTAGCCGATTGCCCACGATGGCGGTGTTGACGCACGAGCGAAGCGAGTGCGTTAACAGCCATCATGGGCACTCGGCTACTTACCGCCCGAGTTACGTATGCTATTTTTCAGCACGAGTGCGGGGTAAGCAGTAGGTACGTTACCGCACATGTTTCCATTCGGTGACTCATAAATTAACCACGGTGCGCTAAGGAGCCGATTGCCCACGATGGCGGTGTTAGACGCATGAGCGAAGCGAGTTCGTTTATAGCCATCGTGGGCAATCGGCTCCTTAGCGCACCGTGGTTAATTGATGATTTACCGCATGGAAACCCGTGCGGTAAGGTACCACTTACCCCGCACGTGTGCTGAAAAATATTTTGTGGTGCACTTAAATTCACGAAATCTTAGCCTTCATCAGTAACAGCTTTATCGACAGTCATCAGGCGCTTTTTTCCCATGGCCTAGTTCTGAATAGTGCAATGAAAATAATGTCGTTCCCGGACAGAAATCATTAATGTTGCGAGACACAATATGGAATATGAACTTGTTCTTGCACTGGTTGACAGGACTATCACTCAGTATGTGAATATTGTGAATGTTTAAATCCTCGTTGTTATATGGGAAAAGAGTAAAAAGCTTGGGCACTAACATTATCCTTGCGATATAAATATAAGACACGTGTGTGAACGTGAAGTGTGAATAGTTGGCTTGCACCACAAAAATGGACTGTCTGTATCTCTTCGTTATATTTGCAGGAATAATTTTCACTAAACTTGCTGTGAATAAGGACTTAATTATCAATAAAATGATGAAAATGTTTTGAAAATGCTTGAAATCGTCTGATAGTGGTTAGCTGTCGTGGCAACATACTCAAAGAATGAAAGCAGTGTCTCTTCTAACTGTTGCATAAGTTTTTTAATTGAAAATTTAATCTATTTTTTACGAGCTTGCGCACTTCTTCGCATTTTCATCCTTTTCATATATAGGGTTTCCCAATAAGAACGTCCGAACTTTAAATTTGAATAAAACACGCAATTTTGAAGCAACAATGGTTCTGATTGCTTTATTTGAAAGATAATTTTATGCGATTTGTGATTTGCAAAAAATATCGGCCAAGTGGCCACCGCGGCTCCTCTTGCACACGTTCATCCGCTTACGTCAATTTTCGATGACTCTGTGCAACATTTCGGCCGGTATCTCAGCTATGGCTTGACGAATATTGGCTTCCAATGCCTCAAGAGTTGTAGGATGGTTGCTGTAAACCTTCGAATTAATGTAGCCCCAAGGGAAATAATCTAAAGGCGTTAGATCACACGATCTAGGCGACCAAGCGATGGGACCATTTCTGGAAATTAACGACTCACCAAACTTACCAAGCAATAAGTCCATGTTAAGTCGGGAAGTGTGTGGTGGTTCACCGTCTTGTTAGAAATAAAGGTCGTCCGCATCAATTTAATCAAATTCCGGAAAAAAAATCGGTCAACATCGTGTTATAGCGGTTGCTATTAATGGTAACGGCATCTCCTGCCTCATTTCGAAAGAAATAAGGTCCGATGATTCCGCCATACCATAATCCACACCAAACGGTCAATTTTTGTGGATGCAATGGTTATTCATGAACCACTCGTGGATTTGAGTCACTCCAATAGCGGCAATTTTGCTTGTTCACGGATCCATAGTGCCAGAAATGAGCCTCATCTGAGAAGATGATTTTGCGATGCAAATCGGCATCGGCTTCCAACATTTCCAGTGACCAACATTTCCGAACTGACGACGAATGTGATGGTCGGTTGGCTTGAGCTCTTGTGCCAGTACCATCTTATAAGGACGCACACCCAAATCCAATCGCAAAATTCGCCAGGTTGTCATCCTGGAGGGCGCCAACTCTTGAGAACGGCGCGGAACGGACGCATTTGAGTTTTCACGAACACTGGCTTGAACTGCGGCAATATTTTGTTTACTTCGGGCATTTCTTTGTCTTCTAGACACCTTTGTATCGTGAAGAGTGAATTCACTTTCAAACTTTGTTATTATGCGTCTTATAGCGCGCTCAGAAGGAGCATTATGACGACCGATTTTTGCACGAAGCGCTCTTACAGTACCAACAAGAGAATGCGAATTTGCCTAATAATGTTGGGCAATTTCCAAGCGTTGAATCAAAGTGAAACGTGTCATGATGAAATCGCATACCTTACTGAACATAACTGCATGGACCTGTCGAAAAATCATAACAAATATGGCCACCACGAGCTATCAAAACCAGGTCATCCCTATTGGACAACCCTTTACAAGGAAACTTTCAAAAATCCCGAAAAAAAACAACGAGAAAAATGTCCATAATCAAAAGTTACTCATTCCGCGGGGGAAGCACATTATTGCTAAAGCTTGATTCTATTAATGATAGATGACGCTGTAATTGTAATGTTACTTTAACCTGAAAATTTCAAATACCTCGTAAAATAAGCACTTCACGAAAAAAAATGTCCATAATTAAAAGTCAATCATTCCGCAAGGGAAGTACACTAGTACTAAAATCAGCCCCCCTTCTTGTAAGTAAGCGGGGTTACTTTGTAATTTTAAATAGAACCCGTATTTTTTAGTGCATATTCGGGTTCTAAGGCTAAAACTACATAGGATTTGTTAGAAATAAATTTTTCGGTTCATGATTGATCGCGTTTACCGGACCAAGCCTAAAAATAAAACAAAATTGAAAGAAACTATAACATTCTTAAAAACTATGATTCTTAAATCAAGTAAAACACAATAATCTTCAAGTCTGCTCTAACGTTGCAAAATGTTAGCCCTGTTGGTCATTGGAAAGTTAATGAAAATTCGATTGTAATCTTTTTCGCACACCAACGTTCTAGCAAGTTAAACAAGAATAATTTTTGCGAATAATGTGTAAACCCCTGGACTTGTGGATCGGTATTTTTTTCTTGGTCATAAATCATCGCATTTGGTTTGGACTCAAAACATTTTTTTCCACTTGAAATAAATTTCAGACCGGTCATATCAGTGACAATTTGTACCCTCTTAAGGCAACATCCCGCCCATTTAAAAATCTTATCAGAAGAGCTCCACGGCAAGGAATGGCGAAAAAACGCGCCTGGCTTCATTTATGCGGAGGCTGCAAAAGTTTCAGGCCCAACAAGTTGTTAAAACGA
The DNA here is from genome assembly GCA_947538895.1 of Neoitamus cyanurus. NCBI lineage: Eukaryota > Metazoa > Arthropoda > Insecta > Diptera > Asilidae > Neoitamus > Neoitamus cyanurus. The sequence goes on from OX384547.1 coordinate 10,026,138, forward strand.
TATCTTCGCCGTCCAAACGCGTGTCACGGTGCTGGCAATTTACAGAAATTCTTGAAATGCCGCTGTAAATCTCCCTCCCCCCACCATAAATCTGTGTTGGGAAATTTCTAAAGTAAAAGCGGCTGGCAATAAAGCGTGCAGATTAAGTCGACAGTGAGCCGTGCAGACGTCATTTTGCGGAGTAATTAAGACTAAAGCCCTTCTACTTCCTCCTGTCAAGGACTTTTTCATTCTATAAATCCCTATCGACAATCCTCGACAATGAAAATTAATTTGCATCTTTCTACTCTTAAGGCGGAATTCCGCTTTCACCTGCTCTTTACTGTCGACATCCCATGTTGGTGGAAGGGAGAGAAAAATTGTCCCGTCTGGAAAGCTTCCGTGCTATCAAGAATTCCACCAATGCTCGTCCAATGAATTTTCCAGTGCGGTGCTAATTGAGATGAGTTCTCTTGAGGGTAGGACAATTAACTTCTAAAAATAGCGCGGAAAAGTCAAGCGGAGCCCCATGACTTCTATGCAAAGTATTTGGGGAAGAACCAATTGTTCTGCCATTGGGCTCTAGCCCATCATATTGACGCCTAGCCTAGCAGCGCGACGGAGCGGAGGTTCAAATCGCTGCTGTGGGAATATAAGCCGAAGGCAGGATTTAGTCTTCTGTCCCAATGTCGTCTTCGGCACCACTAGAAAGCTGGGATTTGGATTTTTCCTGCCCTCGTGCTCCATTTTTACCTTCTGACAATAGCAGCACCACATCCTATTGTGCTGCTCGGCAGAATCCCCGGGGAGAGAAAACTACTTGCTTCCAAAGCCATTTGTTATGTTTGCTGCTCTTCTTTAGAAATTCTATGGAGCATTCCTGAGTGGAGCCGGCAAGACATCAGTGGGGTTCCAAAGCACATCTGCTAAGAACTTCACCAGTATCTGGTTGTGCCTCGTCTTTTATCTGATCGGGAAACAAGGAGCAGGAGAATTCCGGTGTGAAATCAACGGCAGGATTCACACAACTTTCGCCAGGACAGCAAAAGTGCTATTCGGACACGGTGTGGGCTTATGGGGGGATTCTCCTCACATTGTGGGGATAGGCACCCCGACAGCATCGAACGAAGAATACTGCCATCTTCTCCTTTTGTCGGGAGTATGTCGATGCAACAATGTTGAAACAAGTTGATACAGCAAAACATTTTATGGGACGTTTTCAGCAGATTCGTAATTATCTCTAATGGCAGTCGGCGCCAAAGAGGCTCCCGTTGCCAAGGGTTCTTTCGAGTTAATTTTAATCAGCAGTTCCTTCGGAAGAAGAGAGAACTCTTACGTTCGGGCAATTCACTGTGAGCTATTGGATAATAATGTACCAGGGAGTGAGGTGCCTTAATTTTACTCTTCGCATAAAAGCCGTCGCCGTCCAAAAATGTCTCACTCGATTCTTAGGGATCCTACATAGAGGCTCTTTAGCAATTATGTTGTCGCCGCAAAGTGCCAGGGGAGGGCTGTAAATCGCTTATAACGTATATAAGGCAACATATTAAAGAAATGTCGCTTTTCTTCAATTTATAACTAGTCGTGGGATGAGCCTTCATACGCGTAACGCGAAAATTGAAATTTTTAAATTCTTACAATTAACATTATTAAATAAAACAATACCTAACAGTTAAGCTGCACACATAATCTGTTTTACCCCACGTTATTTCTGAGTTTAATAGCACTACATTGTATTGGGCTTCAGACTTTGAGACAGTTCAAGGTCCACAAAATGTTGAAAAATCATGGGGGTCTATGCCTGAAACTCAAATAGTCCAAACAAATTTGTGGTTTTGAGCAGATGTATTCCGAGAATACTGGATTTTTCATATTTGCAATATAGGCCACTACCGGAACCGGAACCGCATAATAGACATCTTGCAGAAACATGAAAGTAGATTACTGACGGAGTTTAAAAAAACTTTCAACGACAACTCGCCGATAGACATAATCCTTGTTATGTATCTGTTTAAAATTCACAACTTGCACCACTGCTGGTCCTCGCTCAGCCCGCCTATTGGGTACTTATGTCCCTAAAAAAAGTAAAATAAAACTCTAAAATTTGTTCAGGAGGAAAAGCCCGCGGCACAAAAACCTCCTCGTTTATTCAATCACTAACTCCACAATTTTTCTCTGAATACTTGGAAGATCACAAGCGAAGTGAAGTACATCAATTTCTTAAACTAAGAAGTGGCCAGCTCCTTTTACATAAATGCTTAAGACTACGCCTACTTTTACACAAAGACAAATCAGAGCATTCTTAGCTTATTGTCGTTCGCTACCTCTGGGTCATGAAGGATATTATTACTTAGTGGCGACAGCCGGACTGCAGCACAGATGGTGTGCAGAACAATTAGGAAAAACCCTGCATTTAATTTAAAGAAACAAAATGCAAATGAAGACGCAAAATTCCTTGAAGGATACGGTCTGAAACAGTATCTCTTAAGTCCCAAATAAAAGTCCTCCAACAGTTAATTAAAATGAATTACTCAAAATCAATTAACAAGTATTGGAATAATAGAATTCGAGCTATAAACACCAGTAGCTCGAATATATTTCCAAACATAAATCAAATATTCAGGAGGAGAGACAGCAACAAAATTGAGAGTTTATGCATCCCGAGGTCGCGACAAAGTGACCAATATTTAATAGAGCGAGATGACTCTCGATGAGAGTACGTTCCTGGTGGAAGCAAAGCAGGCAAGGTTAGACGTGAAGGACGCGTTATACCAAAGCGTCCATTCTGAGAACACAGATGGGTAGCAAAGTTGCGATCTGGAGGATCGTGTCCATAATAGTAACCTACAAGTCACTAACGAAATAAGAATACGGAATTCCGAGAAACGGTTGATCACCGTTCATCATAACCCGGCAGACAATATCACAGATGATCCAACGAGATCATATTATGTTGGGAAGGAGGAACTTGCTTTTTATTATTATTATTATTTATTAACATAATCTACAATGAGTAACGAGAATTCATATGAATTTACAGCGATTAGAATCTTTGTTCTTTACAATCTGAGATCTAATCACTTGACTAATAAAGAGCTAACTTATAGAATACTATAATAATAAGTGAAGGGAAAATTTAATGATTGTAAAAACCCTTACCAAAGCTTATAACTATTTTAACTAAACCTAATTATTGCACTAAATTAACGCTATATACCTACTGTAACATGAAAACAATTTTGAGATGTATTGATTTTTATGATACGTGGTGCTTCGTACAAATTGTTTTAGCAAGTTAGAAACTTCGTTTGAAACAAGATCGATGTTAGCTTTACCATGTAACTTACGTGTAGAGAAAAACCATGGCAGATTAAATATCATCTTTAATATTTTATTTGGCATCCTTTGAAGCTTATTAGTATGGGTTTTAGCGCAGTCAGCCCAAACAGTGGCGCCATAAAGTAAAACGGCTCTAAAAATAACTTTATATATAATTAATTTATTTTCCACACATTGGTCCGAATTCCGATTAATAAAAGGATACAGAGATTTAATCAAATTTGTAACTTTGTGAAGTGTAGCTTGAATGTGCTTATCGAATAATAGTTTTTTATCGAAAGTAATTCCGTGGTATTTTAGTTCATTGCACCATTCAATGCGCGAGGAGTTAATTATAAGGCTTTGCTGAGGGAAAAATATCTGTTTTCTTCTGCGGGTAAAGAAAATGGCTTGTTTTACTGGAATTTATTTTCATTTTTCACCTCTCAAAGTATTTAGACGCTATATTAGATGCATTTTGGAGATCGGTAACAATTTTTGATGCATATTGGTCAGAGGACAAAATTCCTGTGTCGTCGTCCGCATACATAGAAAGGTGGCAATTTGGGAGATGTGGAAAATCCAATGTGTAAATATTATACAGTAGAGGACCCAAAACAGATCCTTGCGGAACTCCAGCCGGAATGTTACGGAGGGAAGACATTTCACTACCCACGGATACTCTAAAACATCTGTCGGTTAAGAAACTTTTCACAATTTTAATAAGGTAAATTGGGAAATTGAATTTACGGAGTTTATAAATTATATATATTATATAAACAATACTAATTTTTAGGATTGCTATTCACTTTAAGTAATCAAATCCACATTCTGAGAAATTGCATTTCAAATCATCCTTGCATTAAAATGACTAAATCATGAATTGAGCAAATTGTTTTCAGATTTCGAGCACTAGTAGCACAGTAGAAAATCTACATACAGTTTCATTCATTGTGCAACAATTTTAAGCCGCATGAATTCAGATAAAAATTTAAACATTTGAATGCAAATTCTGCGGGTCTGCTAGTTAAATATAAATAAAACCAATTTTACCTTAACCCTGATTTCTGTGTGCGGTATATTATTATATTTAGCATATAATATTTTCTTTAATAGTTGTTTTGTTATAAATAATTAGTTTTCGAATCAAGTGATGTTTTCTTGGCTTCGGTATAAAATTTTGTTTATAGGTATTAGCCGATTTGCATGAATAATTCAGTTTTTATAGAATGGTAAAAGCTATTCTGAAAGATAAAAATTTTTCCGTTATTGACTTGAATAGATGGTTATGCGAGGTAGCAGTTAACATGGCTAACGACCGCACTATGTAAATTTTCATTGCATTTCAGAAACTTGGAATTCGAGCCAAAATTTTGTTAAGGCTTCCAATCTTCTCAATTAGTCTCAACCAGAACTTAAATTTTAAATAAATGTTTTTAAGTTTAATTTTATTAATTCTTTGATTGGTAAAGTATAATATTTGACATTAAACATGAAATCAAATGCGAAATGGCAGTCGCGGCTCCGTTGGTATGTAAGCATTTAACGAAATATTGGAAGACATTGTGGAGTAAAGACGGCTGGATTGGTTGTAGAATCTTCTCAAGCTGGTTCACATAAACCTTTTTTTCAAAAAATCAAAGCTTCTTGGCGCCAGTTTTGGCATACAAAACGAGAAATGATATTGTTTTGCATGCGGTGTAGCAGGTCGCTTCATCCTGTCGAAACAACATGTTATTTATGTCCATGCGATCCAATTCCAGCCGTAAAAAGTTTGTTATCATGCCACGGCAGCGATCAGAATTGACAATCATGAGGCACCTCCATTAGTTTAAAAAAAATTCGGTTCGGTAATCCCTTCTGCCCAAATGACACATCTAACTGTCACTTTTAAGGATGCGTCAGATGTTCTTGCGTGGGATGTGAATTTTTAATTCCCAGATTCAATAACTCTGCTTGTTGAGGTTGAAGTGAGCTCCATAACATGGAATGCATCGTCAACTTCCAACATCCAGTCGGTGAAGTTTATGCGCTGTCTATGGTCGGTCGTCTTCATTTCATGAGTTAGCTGGAATTTTGCACACATTAAAGTTTAAATCCTTCGTCAAAATTCCTTTGAGAGTGTTACGGTGGATAGTTAATTTCATGGTGCGATGCCGAATGGAGGTGTTTGTTGAGTAAGCGATTCAAATTCAAAATACTGTTAATATAGCAGAAAACATAAACGGTAATCTGAGAGCTTTTCACTAAAATCCTTATATGTATGGCTTGAAGTTCTGACAAAATAATCAATTCATATTGCAAATGTTATTTAATTATGTACAGAATTTTACTATGCACAACTATACGATACCAAGATTTCCATAACCGAGGTATATTAATAATTTCCGTACAAGTTCTCAAAAGAAATATTTCAATCAAAAACATTATACCAAATACCAAAGGAACCACGGCCTTAATTATATGAAGTGAAAATGTTTATAAGAAAAATTAAAATAGAAATGTTCGCCACCGCGATCTTCATGCACTAATTATTGTGCTTGGCCAGAAGGGCATTACCTACAGGGGGCTTTTAACGGGCTTCGACTGAAACGAAGGGGAATCCGAAAAACCTCGAAAATACTGTCTGGAACCTCAAAATTTTGCGCCTAATTTGGGGAACCATTAGTCGCTAATGAACGAGGAGTGACTGCCGCCACACACCTGGAAGCTAGCTCCCCTCATAGTGATGGGTGCCAGTGCCAACCTGTCAATCCACCCACGTCAACCTGAGTAATTGAATGAATGCTAAAGGTGCTGTCAATGAGGTTAAAGGCAAATAGTGCAGGAAAATGAATACTTAAGCAGCAGGTAGTTGGGAAACTGACTGTTAGAAGACCGCCATCATTACAAGGGCTCCCATTAATCTGGGCCTCGAATTAATGTCCCCCGCCAGACGCTGATTTATTCAGCACGCGTGCCTGTGACACTTTTAAATGTATTATGCAAAGTTCTAGGAGCCAAGTCGGCTATGAAATTCATAGGTCGGCTCAGCTGTGATTTACATAAATTATTGATTGCCACACTTCGCTGTTTATGTACTGCTGCGGGCCGTTCCTTGTTTTGCGAAGATACATGGCCATCCCACGAATAGTTCGTGGCAATGGGAGCTGGTGGCTAACCCGGCTGAATATTTTATGGTTATACTCGATAATTCTAATGAGCCACAAACATGTTTGTGCAGGCACGATATAAATGCTTTATTTGGCACACCACTCGCTCTGCACAAAGGAAGCTGCCCAAATTACTATTTCATACCCACGATCCAGTTTTGTTCATATTTGAAGACCATGGACCCAGCAATTTCGTTAATTCTTTGCTGGTTTGCCTTTTTCAATTATACCTTTGACACTAACTCCAATGAATAATATAAAGAGATCTCCGGGGAAACATAACTTCCGAAAATTCTTCTCTATGTTCAGAAAATACGAAATTTATCTGTCTACGGAGAACATCACTGCAAAGCCATGACTTTTTTTTTAATAAGTGACCCACCAACCAGCACAAATTAGGAGCACTTCAAAAGAATCTCTTAAGTACTTTCGCAACAAGCATTATAGGAGTTTGTTTACAAAATGAAAAGGAAAATGGTCAAGGGCTCCAAAATTACTCCAAGAAGAGCATTCAAGGCGTTTTCAGTATGATTAGCCATTCATTTTGAAATAAAAGTAAAATCGTACAAAACTTTGACGTAAAAAACATTTTCAGTCATAAATAAATTAATACCGAATTGTCCAAAGGGGCAGAAAAACCTTAGTTGCAATACATTTGAAATATATGATTTTCCTTATAATTCTGTTATTTATAATACTAAACATATATTTTTATAATGAATATTAATAATTGGAGAGCAACCTTGTCATGTTTCAACGTCATTCGATGCAAGGCTAGTTTTCGCTTAATTACAATTTCCATTCACAAAAATTCACTTAGGAACACGTTCGTAGTGCTGGACAGTCAAAGAGGAATATTTCTATATTAAATTTCGTTAGATCTTCATAAAAGTTGACACAGGGGGCCGGGGGGTTTGAGGTCGCTGATTACAAATACGGCACCCAATTCTGAAATTTCAAAAGACGGCACACGAATGTGGCCAAAACAAAATATTATTTTTTATAGTTTCTAATAAATGTTGGCATAGGGATATTTGCGTGGTGGCTGATTTCAAATATGGTGTCTCGGCAATGATAAAAACGGGGGTATACCTATTACAGGGGTCGATATTGGGACCTACACATGCATAATATCCACGAAGAAAAATAACAGCGAGCTACTATAATATATGTATGTGGGATCTATTTATCGGGTCTCAAACACTGAACTAGCCCCAAAACACCCATCCGCAAAGGCTGGTAGAACTGCAGCACGAGAGCCGGCAAAGAACGCGCTAACGAGCCTCCTTGTTCCTTCTTCTGTAGCGAGATATCAGCGAGGACGAGTGTCATCCAACCAACTCTACCACTAAAATTAAAAAAACCTGATTATAATTATTCTGAAATACATAGATTGCGCGCGTTTTATTGAACGGAGGCTGTGAATCATACATGTATGTATGCGGATGATACATTACTACTATATTCGGAAAATAATGTGACAGATAAGACATGATAAATAAAGATACAAAACGCTACTTGGATTGGTTATACGGCAGCAAACTGACAATATACACAAACAAAACAAACTAAATGATATTCCAAGAGGAAAATAAAGAACATTTGGAAATGGATTAACTCTAGAAGACTGCACTTCAGAAGATTGGATCAAAAACAGGCATGGAACGAATGCATTAGTCATATAAGGAGGATAATTCCACTTATCGGAATAACGAGGAGGCGACGCTACTTTAGCTCACACATGGGAATGATGATGTTGATGACTTTAAATTAAAATTAGGGCGATAAGTGACGTGGGAGAATATGTCGTAAGATATGCGTACGGAATATGCAGATCGCTTTTAAGATGGTTTGAGTCTTAAAAATAATTAAAATAAGTTTCCTTTGGATAATTAAAATAAGTTTTTAGGGGACGGTAATTGCGGAAGGCCATCTTTATTGCTCTTCGACGTACTCAACACGTACTTGTGTAACATTAGATAGCTGTTTGCAAAGCTTTAAATCATTGGTGTGAAACCTTTGATTTGTAAATTTCGACTCCTAAACCTTTTTGAAAAGGTCGAAAAAATTGTTTCCTTTTCCTCCTATGCTAGTATATGTTAACATTATTCTTCAACAAATGTTTTCAAGTTGCTTTTGGGGGGATGAGTTTTGCAAATATTCGTTCGACCATTCTTTTAAATAACAAGTCGCTAATCGAAGGTTATCCATTTCGACCATATTCCTACATTTTTAGCTCAAATAGAGGTGAAAAAGTTTCAATTGACACATACCGAATCTTCAGCTTGTTAACGACAGTTGGGAAAAGAAAACATACCTGTAAGAAGTTTTCATTTCACATTTTAGTGGAGCGCCGTAAGAATCATATCTCGGAATCCAGGGCCAGTCAATGAATCTTTATATAAACTTTTGAAATGCGTTTTCAACAATATATAAAAAAATGTTAAAAAAAATGTTGTATGCGACCTTAATTTTTTAATTATTTAAATAAATAATTATTAATTTTTCAGAGTTTTCTTTTATTTTTATTAGTTTAAAGTTATATTTTGAAAAGGAGAACTATTACAAACTTGTCCTTGGGCCTTCAGCGATATGTTTATCAGATGAAATGTTAATTGTTGTCCGATTGGGTTCTTTCCATACGCTAATGTCATATATGGGGTCTATTGGTTATATAATGGCCGGAAGTGGAATTAAAGAAGCCCTCTCAACGGTTTATGTTGAAAATACAATTGATCATATCATGTCTGGACGTGCATGTGCTAGAGCGGTACGTGCACATATACTTCTGCAGCTAGCTTTATCAAGGTTAATTTTCGACGATCTATTGCAAAATAATTCAGAATTTCAAATTTTAATTAGTGAGGAAACGAATGCTAATATTTTTTAAATGTTTAATTACACTGAAATAACGGAAAATATTGGATTTAGAAAGTAAAAATGAAACGTCTAGATTATGGATCAGCTATTTTGGAATGGTATCAGAGCTGAAAGATTTTATTGCAGCTGAGCGTATGAGTGATTGGAATCTGCATTTACAAACCATTGAAAGGATGATTCCATACTTTAATGCATTAGGACACTTTCCGCATGCAAAGTCAGCGCAACTGTACTTGCAACACATGCAGGAATTATCTACCCAAATAGAACCTACAGAGTTTCAAAAATTCACAGAAGGATATTCCACTGCGAGACGTTCCAATGTTTTTTTTTTCTGGGATTTCCACGGATCTAACCATTGAACAAACTCCAATGAAATCAATGAGTGTTGAAGGAAGACCTTCTAAACGTGGTGTAACGGAAAGTATTGTTTATAAATGGATAAAAGGTGTTATTTTTCCCAAAGATATAATAGAAGGTGTAGAAGAATTTTGTAATATATATTTTTAAAAACATCATCATCAACATGATGATTCAACCGATGCACGAATCAAAAGGGGCGACAGTGACGTGAAAATTTGGAAGAATATTTTATCCAACATTCTCCATTCCCTGATGTCGCTGTCATTATGCCTATCGAACTGAAATAACTGGACAAGAAAACGTGAATTGCTACGCTGCTTTTGAGGAAGGGTTAAAAATAATGATGAAAATAAACGTCAATTTTTTTTAAAGAAGTCAAGTTATCAAGAAAAGACAAAATCATTCCTTTATTGGTTTCCACTAGCAAAATCAAAGTGGATGATAATATTATTACAATTGATCCACTAATGTTATTTCAGCGTATTTGCGTGATTAAAACATGAGATGAGAAACTTAAAAACTACATGGCTTATGAGTTAGCTCCTTATCCTCTTGCGCTTTTTGAAGATGGTGAAATACGAAAAACAATAACATTTTACATTTTATGACCTATTCCCAAATTTAAACATGGCTCGGAAGAGAAATATCACCAGAAGAATATGGTTGGAAATATGAAGGCGGAATATTGATACCGCAAACAATGACGCAGTGACCAGCTTCAGAATCTTTATTAAAATAATTTTTTGCACATGCAAAACAGAATGCGGAGCATCTTGTGGGTGCAGGAAAAGTGGATTGAATTGCACTGTAGCTTGCTTGGAATGCAATGGTGACTAATGCTGTACTAATCCTTCACCTACAATCCGCATCAATGAAATCGATGACGACGACAGTAATGAACAATAATGTTATAATATATATGTAGTTTATAATAATTTTGTTGTTGTAAGTAACGAGTTAAATTAACATTAAATTTACTATGCAAATATTATTTATTAAGCATAAAATTGAAATCTTTGCTCTAAACATTTTTTTTGTCCCTCTCATTTTTTAGTAAGTTGTTGTTATAAATTGTTGTAATCGAGATCAACAATTTTTTTTCTTTTTAACTTTTTTATTTGAGCTTTTAACAATGCAGTCCAACAGTTTTATGAAGATTTATTGACTGGCCCTGGATTCCGTTATTTTACAATATTTACGCCTTACGGCGCTCCACTATAACACGCGAACAACTCGTAAGAAATTATTTTTAAAAATGTTATTTTCTCTTTTCGGAGCGAATCATCGTTGAAAATATGAATCCTGCGACACAAATTAAGACAACGAAAAGTAAATAGGACCACAATAGCATTTCAAACATTTCTTGGCACAAAGTTTAAAACCATTGTTGTTTGAAATAACATTTATTTTTCTTTCAAAGTTGTAGTTAAGTTGATCCAAACACAATGTGCTGTATTTAAAATTTAGGGCATATTTAAAGTTAATCAAAAATACATTTAAACCTGTTAATTGAGATTGTTAATTTAAATTTAAGTAAGTATGTAGTTTGTACCGATTTCATTATACATAATGTTTTTTTAAGTTACGACTTTGATTTAAAGAGTTGCCAAACCATTTCGAGAAACTTTGGAGTTACCTTTGTTTTCTTCGATTTGATGTTATTTTTTCTCTGAGTGAATTACCTTAAGGGTGTAGTCTCATGTTCGATCTTCAAAAAATCGATTTTTTGCATATTTTCAAAGTTTAATAAGTTGGGAATATACTGTGAAAGTTTTATCCCGATATACTAAGTCATATTAAAGTCACAGCAAATAATAGGGGAGAGGGTACCCTGCAGCTGCGGCGCTCATACGTCAATGAAAATTTTCTTCTCCAAACTTTAAATGCGTTTTTCTCGAAACTACTTTTTTTCGGTCGGCCCGGATGATTAAAAAAAACTATTGGACCGATTTGGCCGAAATTTTAACACAATATTCTACACATGAATGGTTATCCATTTTTTTTTTAATCTCGATTTTAAACCGAAAAAAACAGTCGGTTTTTGACATTTTTTTTTACAAGGCCGCGATTTTGTTATTTTTCACTCAAATCTTTTAAATCTGCTACAGGACAGAATGACAACCCTATTGAATAATAATCTTTTTGGAATTTTGTTTTCAGTTTTTGTAATCATAAAGAGCAAATATGGGGGCCAGCCACCTACTTTTTTTTAAGAGACCTACTTTACCTCACCAAAATGAATGACCTTGAAATAAATTTTTTTTTGTTCAACAAAAATTTTTTTGTATTATATTATTCAATAGCTAAATAATATCATATAATTATCATAAGAATATTGTATTTCATTTTCCGCAAAAAAAAATTCCTTGAAAACCTTCAAAATATAACCTCGGACATGACACTACCCCCTTAATTGGTCGGCTAGAAACTATGCGTAGTCACTGGTAATTAAATCTGTTAATATATAGCTTTGCTTAGTTGTAGTTATTTAAAGCGAACAAAATCGCGTTTTCTTTTAAGAAATCAACATACAGATAAAGTGTCAATCAATACGTTCTTGTATAAATCCTTTAAAGGAAAAATCTTTACTGAATCCCAGGTAGAGTAGTATCTGGAGTGCACAAAGTCGACTCCATCGAGGAAGCAGAGTCTAGCAAAAATCAATTTCCCTTTACCTACTTACCATTTGAGCCACACAGAAGCAGTGTCGAAAGTTGTGAAAGGGAACCGTATTGTAGTGCTTGTAGACCTCGTACAGCCATTCCCTTAAAGTCACTATGGGGATGTTGAATTTCTGGATAAAACCCAATTCCACGAACATTGTCTGCATAAGGTGGATAACGTCAGCATCTTCCCAGTCGTAGGAGTCGAAAGACGGCAACCGGAGCGCCGCTTTCACCTCGTCCGATAGGGTGGTATCACAAATATCTAAAAACCTCTTCTTAACCTCACTATGCTTCGGTAAACTACATTTTCGATGTGGTGGTCCCATGGGTCGCCTCGAGAGATCTGCAAGTAGAAAAATAAGAAATATCAGTTAATTGTCTTCTGCTAAACTTGTGTTAAAACTTATAAATATAAAAGACATACGCAACGACAGCCGCGCTTCTATATATACAGTGCTCCAGGAGATTTGCATAAAGGCATGCTGTGCGGGGCTTTCCTCAATTTCTTTTGACGCATCAGCCCACAGCCGTTTACTGCGGGATGTATGGAACGTGCCAAGGATGCGGGAGTGTGTAAATTGGCCACATTCATAAAATAAACGCAAATTCTCTCATAAGGGCATTTTCACGGTGCGCGAACCGTCAGGCCATATTTTCACTTAATATTAACTTCGTGTTTTATGCCTCCAGCGGTGGGTGGGCTCCAGATAAACGTGATAAAACAGAAAGCCGCCCCCGGGATTTGCTGGAACAGAAGCGACAGGAAGTGCGGACTTACAGATTAAAGATTATTGTTGTCGCGGATGTGAAGTTGAAACGGGAGATGTAACATTGGTCTCTGACTGCAAAATTCGTGTAATTTAAATAAAGTGGAAAAGCTGTTTCCATGGGGATTCACCAACATCGGAAAAATTGGCTTAAAGCTTGTTTTTCCCGCAAATAAAAAAGAATGAACTTACCGTTTTTCGGGAGGGTGCGGTAATAAATAGTAATTTGCTCACAGTTAGCCGCCCACAAAAAATATGTAATTTTTGAATGAAAGAGGTTTCACCACAAATAAATTAGGTGTTTTTGGTAGAACAACGGCAAAACAACATTTTCCTTATTTCCTTCATTCTGAAGTACATTCATATTTTCTTTTCGAATTATTGCTTTGAAAACATTCTTTTGATGATGATGGGCGACCCAGCAGGGGCAGCAGATTGTGAAAAGTAAAATGAAATGAAAATACCAAGGGGAATTTCAATACAAGGAATGAATGTACTTTAAAACTAAAGTAAATATTATCCCAATTAAAAAGGCCTCTAACATTAAAGTTGTAAAATTTTACCAGTGGGGAAATATAGGGTGGTTTTGTTAAAACGAATAATCCTTTTCTCTGGAAAAATATAGTAAATAAGAAAAATAAATATATCTCTAATAAAAATTGTACGAATATTTTGCTAACTTGGGGTGACCTTCAACATTGATCTTTGAGTGATTTATATTGATTTACTTATTTACATTTGTGTATCTAGTTTCGCACAGAAAATATTTCCAATTACATTTAGTTGTAAGATTTATTAAAAAAGCAGAAGGTGAGAAAGGAAAAAGCCTATCATTTGAGCCATATTTCAAATTTGTAGAACATTCTTAAGAAATCTTATGCATTTAAGAAAATCACTCAAAATCAAATTTTTATACTTTTTGACCCCATGATTTTTTTTCAACAACTTTAGCTAATGCGATGTTTTCGTTGCAACATTCATAACTTGTAGAAAAAAAATTATATCAATATCAGGAGAAAAATTATACAAGTACCCGTCAAATAAAAGTATCTTAAAGAGCTACATAACTTCATCTGGTGTCGGTCCATTTGGATTTATTTGGATTCGGAAGAGAGAAGTAATTATTAAAGTTGTAAAAACAACTTCCCTTCGTTTTCGACGGTGCTGAACCCGAGTATGCATGCGAGTAAGAAAATTTGTGCTTTTGCACAACGCTTATAACTATTATAAAACCTCACACCATTTTGATCACGACTTCTTGAAAAGGTGCCTAACTAGCTTATAAGACAAACACGTTCCTCTTCGCGAAAAGGTGGTTAGATCTATCCATGAGGGAGTCTCTATGGACTACAACCGAGATAAGATCACTGATGGCCGAGCGCGAGTATTTTTACCAGCAAAACTGCCGCACCAAAACACCTGGGACCAGTTCGCGCATTCCGAAACTCAAAGCGTCGATGAACGACGTTAGGAAAAGGACATTTCAACACAACGATTACCGTTTTCAGATAATACCTCCGTACTTGTATCTACGCTGTATATTGTCATCTAAGTTTAAAAACAAGTTAACAAGTTTTAACGTGCATTTGTCTAATAATAATTATAAGTTAGTGATAGTCACTTCCTTGTCATTTGTCTTCTGTGAAGATGCCTTTTTCGACATCCACTGAAACACATCACAATGATTCCTAGTTTGGCTTTCGATGTGTGGAGAGAGATTATAGTTGTAAAGGCTGTCTATTTCCTATTAACTCGATGCCGTCGGTGATTACAATACCTCACCAAAATTTATAAGGCTTGTATTGCCATGCATAAAGACACCACTTAAATTCATTTTTAACACATGGTTAATTGCATTAATAGAAACTCGGACACATGCCCACTATTAACCGTCGTAAAGATACTAAAGGAATTTAGGAATATGCTTGAAAGGTTAAAAGTCTCACAATGTTACTTTTCCGGGTTTTAACCACATTTTCGAGTTGCTAGACCACTGTGCGGCACATTTCCGAGGAGATAACTTTAAGCAGCTACTATCGTAGGTACTAATATTTTCTTATATGTATTACTAATAGTAATATGCATTATAAATGTGAGGAAGTTTGGATTTTTGTTACTCAATCACATCTTAACGGTTTGATTAAAGTTGGTGGATAGATAACTTATGTCCTAGACTAAAACATAAGTTACTTTGTAGTAAAGTGCAAGGTTTCAAAATGGCTGTTTCAAGATGGCTTCCGAAAAAGTTAAACTTTAAAGGTTTGTCATGAAAATTAATATGAAGACGTCTTTTGGGTAACATAAATCAAATCTACAAAAAATCCAAGCCAAATTTAAAAGGATTGTCATGAAAACCAACACTAACGCGTTATCGGGGGCGATGAACTATAATCTACTATATAAATTGTGAAATTTAAGAGGATGGATCCCATATGACAACCAAATGAGTTCAGTTTCAATGCATTACTATGAAAACGGGTCCTTTTATGTTTTCGGGGTAGCTGATCTCGAAGATCTCTCGGAGCAAATATGAAGATTTAAAATTCTCGACGGTTTTCCGTTTAAATGAAGATATACGAGTTTTAGGGGTCGCTGAGTTTAAACTTACTTTTGAATTTTCGAACTTCGAAATGACGGCCAAAAGCTACCAGTATAATTAAATTTCCATAAAATTGGGTACTTAGGGTCTGGAAGAAATAAAAAATCGTCTCCGTACATAAAACAAATTCATTCATTATGCAAATTCAACATTGTGCAAAACCGGGTAACTATGTAATTTCAGATAGTTTAAAACCTATGGTCACCTTTTATGAAAATTTAAGTTAATTTAGTATTTGGGTTCAAACATACAAATATACTTTGCTTTATATAGATGTTGGCATGTGTAAATTATTATCATTATCTAAAACAAATCTCGATTATATGCAAATACATTCACATAACAGCGGAGTAATTTTGATGGACTAGGTCAGAAAACGCATGCCTCTCTATTTGTTGGACCCTACAGATAACATACGGCAGATGTTTATGCAAAGAAAACTCAAAAAGTACTTATGTATTTAGCGATATTATCCTTGTGTTCAGTGAACTAAATCAGAATAAAATTCCGCACACTTGAATTCCCAGACAAAATTCCCAAAGTTTGCAAATATTTTTCTACATCATTTACTCTATTTTTACCAGGTAATTTTCTACCTCATTGTTGGGTAGAATTAGGGTTACAAATGGAGCGTAATATAGACTTAATCGTAGGCAACCTTTTCGAAAGGCAAAGCTCTTCTGAGCCCAACAATTGAAGACTTAATTTTATAAGTGCATACAAATACGGATAGGTTTTGCGGTGAAAGCAAGAAGAGGGATCAAGCACGATATAAGAATAGCTGACCTTTTCCTTTTTTGTGGGTTTTATTGAAAAATAATTTAAAAGGTAAGAGTTATTGCAGCTTTTTTTAGAACCCTTTAATTAACCGGAGGGTATTCATTTCTGTGAAGGAATGCAAGTATATATACATACATAAAAACAATTTTAATACATGTAAAATTTCAGCTTCAAGTAATAGGGCGATTTTACTCACCCGTGCCTATGTATCTATCGATTCTGTCTTGAAATGCTTGCACACATTTTACAGTATGTTCTTTTAATAATTATCTGAGCTAAATATTTCCTTTACATTTTAGCAAACAAATGTTGTTGTTTCGAAATCGATAGTTGTCAGCAAGTTAAATTTGGGTGATTGTCTCCCTTCTTCACTTATGCATAAATAGCACAACTAATGTTATCCTATATTAACAATCTGTATTTTTTCGCAAAGGTCAGTACGTAATATCTCGCTTAAGGGGGGAGATACTTTTAGAATTTTCAAGAAATCGAATTTTTTTTTTTTTACATAATTCGAATATATCATATGTTAAAAATTTACTGTCAAAAGGACAATCGAAATATTGAATATTACTGGAGTTATTGGGAAAAACGTCAGAGCCCGCATACCGTCATTAACCAGGTAGTCGGAGAGCTTGCGTCGGATGCCTTTTCACAGTACGTTTGTGCATTCTTTTGTCTCATAACTTACTCTCTTACTTGGCGACGATATAAAACAACATCTTCTACCAATTTACGAAGATTTGTCCAGAAAATATTTACTGGAAAGATGCTTGGGTGGCCATACCCAGAATGCCAACGAAAGTTTCAATGCAAAGTTTGAACGCGATTATCTCGAAACTGTGTTTTCAAAAACTGCTCGTTCTGTAACTCAAAAAGTTATTGACCGATTAGGCTGAAATATTCAGAGGTTTCTCTTTATAGTGCTATCGGAAGGATGTACCTAAATTTTTTTGGGGTCAAAACTCTTGAAAAATAACCAAAAATCTGGACCTTTGATTAAACAGCCGATATAAATTTTAATTTTTTACTTTTTTATTATTTTATAGTTTTATCCTTCCCTTTAATATGTTAGTAATCGACAAAAAAAAATTTTTATTTCCGATAAATAGAAAAATTTTGAAAGCTGCAGCAGTTTTCGATGACTCGCGGGAGACGCTTGAGGAAATGTTCTGCAGAGCCACCATTTTGTAAATGTATTAACAAGATGTCAAAAGTAATAAATGATCACCTTGAAAAAAATTCATTAAAATTGACTGATTTCACCCGTTCTAAAGGTATCTTTATAATACTTCATCAAAATTAATGATTGTAATGTCAATTTGAATATTACGTTCCCCGCTAATGAACAAAAATAAACAAATTGCTTAAAATTAATGTTTTCGTTAAAAAACTTTATTTTAAAAACTTTTTATAAAAACCGTATTTACATAGAAAATGTGTAACACTTCCGGTTTGCCTTAACCTCTGGAAAATACGTGAAAATACCCCTCTTTCGGCTTCACGTCGATTGGAAAATCTCGTATTGTATTCCCATACAGCCACTCTAACTTATTCGTCTACTAGAACATAAGTATAATTTACTATATTCGCGTAGCCCTTAAAAGTAAATTCGACCATATTTTCATAATTTTGTAACACAAGTAGTTATCGATTTGGTAATCAACTTTGATCGATATTTTTTCTGACTGACCCTTTTTTATAGAAAATTTCCATCAGGCATTAGTAATGCGCCAGAATACTTAAGTGTGGATAAAAACTAACAAGCTAATAATAGTCGGGGAAGTAAACGACAAAAAATTGTGACTATTTTCGAAAGGCTGAATTTTTTGTATTATGTTACATTTGTGGTGTACAGAAATAGCCTGCTGTCAGTTTCATCAGAGTTAGCGTGGGGATGGCTTTGACTTTGTGAAAAAACTATATACGTCACAACTACTTTCTAATATCTGAAAATTTATTTGCGAACAGTATACTAATTAAAAAATGTTTTGCTATGGTCAATCTTAAAAATCTTGCAACCGGTCGCGTCAGCAGCGCGTTTCTAATAAAATTCTATGCGAAAAAGTACTTTCTAAAATATGAAGTGCGGTATCCAAGTGGGGAATATTATTATTATTCAGAAAAACAATCAGTCGAAATTTTATTGCAACAAATGCCGTCAGCAGTCGCCAGAATAGCCGTTACCGTAACATTTGGCGAAAATTAGTGCTTGTTGGGAAATTGTATTCGGGAAAGTGACCGGGAACGGTCGCATACAGATCACAGTGGGGTGCATGATGTCACTCTGTAATAAAAGAGTTTCAAATAAGCGCTTTTTCCATAGTTTTCTAAGCTATGATTCACACTTAGAATTCTAGTACAAGGTATAGGAATAACCTTACTGATTATATATTTTTTTCTTTTAGCCTAACAAGGGTTTTGTAGTCACGGTAACTCCCTCTAAGAAACTGTTTCAATCTAAAAAATGTGATTATGAATTTTTCACGTTTTTAGCTCAAAATGAAGTGCTTTGATTAAAAAAGGAAAATATACAAACATAAAATTTAATTTTAGGACTTACAAATGAGAGTAGGTACGCGTTTAAATTTGAACTTATTGAGTAAAATTCTGTTTATGTAGCAAGAAAATTTATTTGCTCATCAACAGGTACAAACCATTTGACGTTACAAAGATAGATACATAGATTAAATAGATAGAAATTATGCTAAGCAGTATAAAATGAATTATAATAATAAGAAAAGTTGTATAGTCGTTTTTTCAGTTCAATTTTATCACAATGAAGATCGATGATTGAGAAACAGGCATTATTTTCTCTAGACATAGCCCACAAAGGTTCAAAATAACCGTAATTGGTTCTGTGATTATCTGCATAAAGAAAATTTTGTCCTCTAGTCACTCGGGGCGTGAATTAACATTTAAAAGTTTTACAATATTAGGACAGTCTACGGCGCCAGTTACGATATCTTGCATGAACATAACACCAGCAACATCTCTACGTTTTAAAAGAGACAACAAACTCAGCAGTTTTAATCTGTCCTTATATGGAGGAAGATTGGAGGGGTCATTCCTCGGTAATTGACGAAGAGCGTAAGAAACATTTTTGCACTGCCTCGATTCGATTTATGTTCATATTATAATGAGGCCTCCACACTATGGAATCATATTCAAAAATTGGGCAAACAAAAGCACAAAATAAAACTTTTAAACTGTGGGGGTCAGTGAAGTCAAGAGACCAACGTTTAACGAACCCCAACGTTGAGTTGGCTCGAATAATTATTTAAATTTACGATCGATCAACAGCACTTTCAATTCGAGACAAGGGCCTGTCAAATATTTTGTAGGAGAACTCCACAATGGAGGATTTCCTGCAAAAGAAATAAAATTACATTTACTAATATTTAGTTTCAAATGATTTTTGGAGCACCACTCAGCGAATATTAGAAGATCGTCCTGTAGGTATTGAGCATCATGAAGAGATTCAATAGTTTTAAAGATCTTCAAATCATCTGCATATACCAAAACGTGAGTATTACGAAGTAAGGGAAACAAATCATTAATAAATATGACAAACAGTAATGGTCCAAGGTGACTACCGTGTGGAACTCCGGACAAAACAGAAATAGGAGCAGAATAGGCAGACGAAAATTTAACCTTGAATGATCGGTTATTAAGACAGGAACCCAAAGAACAAAATCCTT
The DNA here is from genome assembly GCA_947538895.1 of Neoitamus cyanurus. Classification (NCBI taxonomy): domain Eukaryota; kingdom Metazoa; phylum Arthropoda; class Insecta; order Diptera; family Asilidae; genus Neoitamus; species Neoitamus cyanurus. The sequence goes on from OX384547.1 coordinate 10,046,343, forward strand.
TGGAAAGCCAAGTCGAAGCAGTTTAAATATAAGCACTTTTTGGGAAGCTTGTCAAATGCTTTACTAAAATCAGTGTAAACACAGTCGACCTGTTTAAGCTTTTCAATATTTGTTAGGCAGAAATTCGAAAATTCCACAAGGTTAGTCACAGTTGATCTATATTTCACAAAGCCATGTTGGTGCACCGACAAAAGAGAACTGCAGTAAAACATCAGATAATCTTTCACAATAGCCTCAAACAGTTTTGGAATCGGTGACAGTATAGCAATAGGTCTGAAATTTTCGATTTGGTTCTTTTTTGGTGGTGTCACGTAAAATAATTTCCAATGGCGAGGAAAAACACTAGAATGCAAACAAACAAAAATTGTAAAATAACAATACTAATTAATAAGAGCTTAATTGGAAAAAAACAAGTCGTTTGATGCGAATGTTATCTTGGAATTCATCACGATCGTGAACGATCAACTGAACTAACAAGTCGACATCTAGATCTGGTTTGTCCGTTCACGAAAATTGTTGTGAATTAATAATTTATTAATTAACTAAAGTATTAGGATTACCTTGTCCGGCTTAAATAGTTAGGAGTATGGGGAGATTCAAGTGGAGCTGCTTAGCAACTCACTTAACAAAGCTGTGCAAGCAAAGCGGTCAATGAAGACAATATTTTAAGGGATAAAGGTCGCTGCACACTTACCGGCACGGCATGGAACGGCACCGACCGGCAACGGCAGGCACCAGCAAATATCATGCACACTAGAACGGCACATTTTAGCGCCGCGCGAGCCGATGGAACCTCAGTTCAGTCGGAAATTATGAAAATTATGTAAAATATGGCAAAATTTAATAAAAAACAATTAATTTTAATTGCAATTCTGTTAGACGAGGAAGACAAGAATCGAGAGCGAGAATACTGGGTTCACCCTTTATTCTTGGTGAGGGGACATAAGGGAGACTTCGCGACGCTTTATAAGAAACTTACGGACAACGAGTCAAAGTTTTATATGTACTTTCGCATGAGTATCTCGCAGTTTAATTGGTAGCATGAAAAAATTATATTTAAAATAGAAAAGAAAAACACCAGATTGAGAGCAGCTATTTCATCCAAAGAAAACCTTGCGGTTGTTTGTTGTTGATCCCCAATAACAATCCATACTCTCTCCTTGTAATTGTGGTCACTATATTTTTTATGTGCCATATTATATAGCACCACATTCTCTCTAACAAGTTGAAGTAATTTTTCGTGCATCATTTTCGGTACCTTCAGCTTCCACCGGCAAACTGCAAATGCCGGTCAATATTCTCCTCGATGATATCCACCGGCAAACGCCGGTGCTGGTTCGTGTAGTTGCCTGCCGGTGCCGGTGTATGTGAATGAACACATTTGTTTTCAGGGTAGAATAATTTGCCGTGTCGTGTCGTTCCGTTCCGTGCCGGTAAGTGTGCAGCGACCTTAACAGTGACCGGAAAGTATTTTCATGTAATCTGTAAATGTTTTCGATTAAATAAGCATACTCTATTGAGCGCGCCGGATTGGCGCTGCTGACAGCATTTGTTGCTGTAAAATTCGGACTGATTATATTTTTCTGAATAATAATTTCCCACTTAAATACCGAATGTCATATTTTAGAAAGTACTTTCACGATGCATAGATTTTTTACGAGCAAGGCAACCTTAACCATGGGGAAGTTATACAGGGTGATTTATAAATCCGATATGCACATTATTTTTTATTTTTATCTTTTAACCCAGCGGTCAAACTCACGCCAAACAACTACTACCTTAATATCCTTTCCAATAATGCTACAAATGTTAATGTACTTCCACCATTGCAATTACATTCCATTTTCCTGTCTACTCGTCATATATGTTAGAGTTTTGCACGCAAAACAAGATTTTTTTAAATTTCCAAACAAAAATAAACTTAGTTCTTGGTAATAATTTGTTTGTTGTACATTATAACTAGTCCTCTTAATGGTACGTAGGTAAATAGTCCATTCAAATAAAATTGTAACAGAATTACTAATAAATCTCAGTTGAAATACCATATATAATAATATATATGTATGTTATATATATAAAAGGTGGGCCATTTAAAAATTGGAATTTCTTTTTGTTAAAAAAAGGCTCAATATTTTTTCAATGGGTGAACATTTATTTGAAAGGTTGTTTTATGTCATATATTTATGAAAAAAAATTTCGGTTGACTGACTAGGCAGTAGCCCGTTCCGTCCATCCAATTTTTGAGTACATTGTCGATTGTTTCGGGCTATATGTCAGCAATAGCAGCTTGAATCTCGTACTTGAGGTCTTGAATTGTTTCTGGTTTGTTGGCGTAACATTTATCTTTCACCGCTCCCCAAAGATAATAGTAAATAAAATGCGATTTCTGAAAATAGGGCTCAAAAGATCGATTGTGGCGTTCGCTGTATGGCACGTAGCGCCGTCCTGTTGAAACCAAATGTCGTCCAAGTCTTCGGCTTCAATTTCCCCGAAAAACCAATCGGACAACATTTCGCGGTAGCGTTCTCCATAGACGGTTACAGCGGCTCCGTCTTCATTTCAAACAGTCACTCGTTGTGGGTGCATTGGCTTTTCCACAATGCCGTGCAGATTTTCTATGCCCCAGATGCGACAGTTTTGCTTATTAACATAACTACCGAGGTGGAAATGAGCCTCGTCCGAAAAGATGATTTTTCGGTAAAACTTTTTTTTCAAATTTCTCACACAATACTCACCACTTTGCTAATAAGTTTTTAATATTTCCCAACTTTCTTCAAGCGAATACCGTCCCATTTCGTAAATGTCAACTCAAACTAAATTTCTGTCAAGTCGAGAATGACATATAATCAACTAAATTTAAAATTACCGGTAGTTCAAATTCTAAACACTAGATGGACCACCCTTTATAATACATATATAAATAACTAATAAAAGAAAAATCCAAACACAATCGTGAGATATTATATATTTGCTGCAGTACAGACATTTTCAATTCTCCAATAAACTATGCCAACAGCAAGTCTCGCCACGTGAATAAACACACGTACTCCTACCGAAACACAGGGAAGCGCATAATTGAATGAAATATAATATTTACTTTCGGATAGCCCATCTCCCCTATAATCAACCAAACTCGGCCAAGTTTAGCAATCTTTGTGTGTTAGTTCTAACAAAATGAAATTGTATTTAAATTGGTGTGGAGTAAAATTTGCTTAATTTACAAAAGGGTGGCACAAAAGTAGTATATACACTATCCCATGAATCTCAATTTTCACGGCAACAAGCACACAAAAGTTATGAAAGGATGCTCGTTAAAATTTTACAATGAAAGGTAGAAGAGCTTTTGTATGGCAGTCAGTAGAAAAATGTTCTCAAGGCACAGTTAAGATAGCATACCTTACAAGAAATTTACTAACATTCCGTCGGATTAAAAAAAGTGTGTAAGTTGCCAAAGTAACCCCACCACTCAAAGGTTAAATACGATTTTCTTTGTGCGCAAACATATTTAAAAGGAACAAATACTTAAACGAACTTCTATGCACTTGTGAACAATTTATGGACACAACACTTATGCGCGGAATTGCCTTTCTGAGAGCTTACTGTTAAATTTATGCAATACTTAATAACCAGTAAAATTGTCTCCAAAGCCAGAAGGGCTAGGTTATTTGACTTCATTGCACTCCAGCGTCGTTTAACGACTTTTTTCTGATTAACTCTGTGTTAGATGCACTGTCAACACGATTGCTACGATTTTAGGGTTCCTGGGTTACCCTTATAGTGACGTCAATTCTGTCCGTTTGTCCGCGTATCACATCCTTAAAATTTCTACATTTTACTACCGTTTGTGATGAAATTTCACAAAAATAAATATGTTTCAGTACAGAGAAATTGTAAAACGAATTTAATAGAGTATTTGGGCATAAACGGATAGTGGGAATTTAGTATTTTGTTCCATGTTTACCTACCTCATCGCGTCGGACGTCGTTGAATAAGTCGTTTAAAATCCGATGAAATAATATGACATTCTTTTATTTTGGCGCTTCGAATTTTTATTCGACTTTAAAAAATTCAAAATAGTCATTTTATCATTTATACATACTACTTAAGTATACGGCTGACAATTGATATTCGGGGGTTTTCGTGGTGGAGGTATGTATTTTTTATGGATATTTAGAAATTAAAAGTGACGACTTTAATATGGCAGACAACATTTCATATTATACCATTAGTACCTGGAAGACCAAGCTTCCCTCTGCCGACTAAGTACACTACCGGAGAGCCCCCATATTAATTGGATGCCGTATTTAACATCAACGACCCCCCAAACCCCCAATGATCCAATGCAGAAAGATATTGATTCCGCCATCATTCTAAATTTACCCAGAAATGAAATCTACCTAGATCGATTTCTTGCCTCCGAAAAGTCTATAATTTTCATTTCATGATTTCTTCAACAGTAACATAACCTTACATAAAACATGAAGCCACTCGTGGCTACTCGTATAGTACTCCTACACAGCACGCTTATTGTTACCAACAGATGCTTGCTTGTTTTTTAAAAAGAAAGTCTTTTTTATAGTTATATTATTATTCACTTTTAAGTTTTAATCAGCAAATTTTTTAGTGTGTAGGCCACCCTTGGCATTTTCAGGCCAAGGCCATCCTATTATTGCATTTTCATGGGGTTTATAAACATACATATATATGTGTACCTAGTTTCAGCCTATTCCAATAAGTGGAACTGGTTAAAATTTGACTTGCAATAAAGTCACATATTAACTCGTCAAACTCATTCATTTGATACAGAATGAGGTTGTGAAGAAAAATGTAATTCGCCATTTTGGGGCACATGAAAACGAACTTTCCTCGAAATAAATCTATAATATGTAGATCGATTTAACATGTCAAAAAATTGCCGTAATCTAAATTTCATCGAAATTGTTAGTGCCGTTTTTGAGATATATAACAGGACACAGTGGCAGTATTTCTTTATGTTGTTATTGTTATATTTTGTTGTTATAATTTTGTCATGTCCGTCTGTCTCTCTGTATGCCACAACTCCATAAAGGCAGGACCTCATAGAATACGGCAACGTCAAACGCCGCCTTCACCGTCGCCGCACAACTATTGAATACATGCATTCATATGGGAGCTAACCCATAGCCGACGGAACGGCAGCGCGTTGCCGGAGAGAAATGTAGAGGAACCTTCTATATTTCGTTGCGGCAATCCGGCGTGAGAGAGCTTTTGCTGAGAGACCTTTCACAACTGCCATTTGGGATTCGTTGAATCAGCTGTTTATTTGACAAGTAAAGGTTTGAATTTCATATCTGTGAATTGTTTGGTGATTTTGTAATTATTCGGTTTGCTGTTTCTTCGTTTGGATTTCCTGGAGGGTATCGAGTTTTTCCCGAATTCATTAGTCTAGTTTCTTGACGAATTGGTACTAGATTTACCTGGTTAATTCACCTGCGGAGTATACTGCGCCAGTTGACGGTTGGTCTCGAATTGTCATAAACAGCTGAGCTTGTCATAAACAGCTGAGCGGATGCGTCGACGGATTCTATGGGTTCGGGTCGCTCTTGCCGGACTCAAAATGCTTTAAGCTCTCAAGCTCTGCGGCAAAGGCGACGCTTCGTTTGCCGTTGCCGGATTCTCTGGGGGCCAGCCTTAACTCCGCAATCTTTCCATAGACACTAATGACATTTTACATACAGATGTCTTGTGTGAACCTCTACTTATTAATGCAATGAAATTACAAGGAAAAACTAAATTGGGATACCGCTCGATGCATAGAACTGAGAGATGACGCACCTCATTGTGTGGGATAGCATTGGACAGGTCTCTAAAAGTGCAATAAATACTTTACCTGAAAAGTATTTTCAAAAAGATACGTTAATACGTCTTTTAGATATCCACAACTATCAGTTTTCAATAACAGCAGTCTACTAACAACGGAGATTCGCACCCCATTGTGCAGGGTATCGTTTGAAAGGTCTCTAAAAATGCAATAAAAAGGTTCTTAACAGACTTCTTCCCTTAGGTGAATAATTCGAGAGATATTGGCTCCTAAAGTCATTAATATTGTATGGCCCCCACCCTTCTAACTTTCAAACCATGTGATTAAAAAATTAAGAAAGTAGCACTTATAGTACAGTACATATAAATTTGAAAGCTGATTTGACAAAGAGAATTAAGGATAATATATTATAATTATTTGAGTTTCTGTAATGATCATCATTAATCGCAAGAGCTCTCTACATACATATGCAGAAAACTGCTTAAGAAACACCCCACCGGCAATGCACCTCAATTGAGGGAGCCGAATGAAAGCTCCCGCAATAAGTCGAAGTCGACTGAATGGGAGGCTTCCAAGAGCGAAAGCCTCTTTTGCCTATGCAGGGTTTAACGAAGCCAATCCAGCGGCAATGATTCACTTCATCAGTTGTCCCTGAAACATTCGAATGGGATCAGTCAGGAGCCCTTTGGCATCCTTTTCATATCATCTTCTAATGACATTTTGCTCTCGGAAGCTTCTCCTGATTCCAATTTAATTTGCCACATCATCTTCCAGAATCAGTCACCACGACAGATTTCAATGGTGGAGTGATTTCGGTCGCGTTGGAGGGGGGCCTCGGATGCTGAGGAAAAACAACATTTTTCCTCGTAGGGAAAATAAAATCGCAAGTCATGCTGGCGGGAGCAGGTGGGTGAGTGAGCCAAGCCGGGATTCCCTGCGTATCATGGTAGAGTGCTTCCCGGCCTCTTCTTACAACGCTCGACTCAGTTTCACCCGATAATAAAAATTTCATTCAATTTTCCATTCTGGTAGCTGCTCAATTTCCGTCACGATTATCAAAATTACTTTACGGCAGCCGTTCGCTTTGCGGGAAATTTTAATAGGGACGATACCTGTTTCCCTGTAGCGTAGGTGAAAGCTGGGATTCAACAGGATCGGCTCGACCGACTCGGGAATTCTTCGGGTAATTGAAAACTAAGCTCGATAAAAATTATTGTTGTGCCCGAATGGCAAAAAATTTGTTTCGTGCCATTTCATCCAAATTGGAGGATTTCACCTCTAACCACTCGAGCTATTTGTGAACCGATTTGACCACACTGTCTTCGAGGAGCTTTTCAGGGGTTTTCCGACCCCCTCAGAAGGAAATGACAAACGAAAATTGGATGAACCAATATTTGCTCAGCTGTCTTTTCTTGTGGTTATCCCACCATCCACGCGGGTCGGGCGGCCCGCCGGGCTTTAAAATACCGTAAACACCCTATCACTACTGAGCAACATCACTACCGCCAACAATTTTCCCCCCAACCTGGCCCTAGCTTCGCTTTTGTTGTATCTGAATAATTGGAATTTGTCTAGGCTTACATTAATTGGTTCTGGTGATTGATGGTAACGCAAACGATCCTAAATTATTTCCGCTCCTTTTATGACCTGAATTTACTCCTTAAAGGGTTTTGCCAGGCCCTGAGGCGTAGCAGTAAACGCTTTGCTTAGACACCGTACTTTTTTTAGGTTTCATACACTTCCAAAGAAATGTTTTCCACTTGCCTGTAAGGAATATTTATTGATTTTCTAATTTGTTCCGAAAATAATTTCTTCTTTGGAAGGCACAGGGACAATGAGTTCTCTGTTGAGATTGGGCTGCGAAGTATTTTAGAAGTCTTATTTTAGAAAACGTGAGCTGTTTATACGAAGGTAACCTACATTACATATTAAGCAACGAATTATGGGTTTAACAAAAATACGAAATTCACTTTTAGGAAATTATATTGGTTAACGTTTTTGTTTTGTTGTTTGTCAAAAAATAGATTAGGTATATTTCAGTATGACAGGTTTTTTTTTAGTACATTATTGATTTGCATTTAGCAATCTGTTAAAGAACAACAACCGAGAAAATTAAACAAGGTAAAGGTAATCATATTCTGATACATATTGATAAAATGTTATAAGAGAGGACAGTCAAATATCTTAAGTCCGAAAATCGAACTAGAATTCTTACATTAATTTGAAACCCTATAAATTTACTTATCAAATATTGTGGTAAAGTTGAATATATAATTAAAATAAAAATATAGCCAATTGCGTTTAGAGTCCTAAACCAAATAATTCTGTAATTATTTCCTTGAACAAATAATCGATTTCGAATTACGACTACAGATGATAGCGACGTGAAACCTGTTATCGTCAGGGACGTTCCGCATCACAAAGGCATAATACCTTAACTGTGCGTTATGTCCATGATCTAGTTGAGCAATATTTGTAAACGATTCCGTAAAAGAACCTTAATGATGTAATGTCTTTCAAATATATTCCCACCACCACTCAGTCGCATTCGCAAATTATCAACAGAAAAAATCAATATACATAGGAGATTCATAATGGAGCAGAATATGATCCAACAACTGCCGAACAACAGCGGGCAGATCAGTGAATTTGCTGAATACCATGCATGGCAGATTAATCTCAAAATATGGTAATATCGATAGACCGATAGACAATTTAAAGGGCCAATTGACTTATATTTAAGGAGTAATGTGTAAACAGTAAAGTGTAGGTACTCTAGCTAGCCCACCACATTGTACCAAATTCAAAAACAAAATTCAGGCAATTACGAGCATCATTCTGAAAAATGTGATGAAAAACTCGCGACCAGAGACGGTTATTTGGCCGATGTAATTTTTCACACTTATAACAACTTGCGGGTAGCCTTGTGGTAATAGGCCGTGAGCACGCGACCGATTTTGAGAAAGATCTCATACCAAGCTGCCTTTCGAACTATGTATTCATTGTTTGCGTTATTTAGGTGCAATAACATGAATAAAGCACCTAGAAATTGTAATAAAAATTGGTTAAAAACAATATTCATTCCAGGATGGCATTGCAGCAGAAAATTTATCGATCGACAGCCGATTTCAATTTGTTGATCGTCTTCTGACGGTCACCTCAAAGTGGAAAAAAACTCAAACAAATATTCATACCAGGCTGCCAAACATAGGCTATATTTTGCTAGCCAAAATAGGTATATAAAATAACAGGCAGCTGGATTGCACTTGTTCATCACAATTAGTTGTTCTTAGAAAGTGTGAAATTTTATTCGAAAAAAAGAAACATTCATGCTAGCACCAAAATTTTTTCCCAAATATGCATTTATCCAGTGACAGCCGATTGCATCATGTAGAACAGTCGATAAGACACTAATGAAAGTGTACAATTATATAATGGAAAAAAATTATACATACCAGGCTGCCTTTTCTTCACAACAATTTTCATATCTTTTATGACGGTTTTCAAAATATCAGCCGGTTACAACTTGTACATAAATTTTTACAACAATTATTGTAACTCGATAAATGATGTGTTCCGAAACCAATTATATCAGGCTGCGATTTTTTCTATACGAAGTATGGAATATCTTATGAGCAGCAGCCGGTTATAGCATGTACAACAATTGTTATTTATCACTCACAACGTTTCCACTCTTTGAATTTGTGATAACGACTATAAATGCCTGTTTTTCACAAAATTGGCGTAACGACCTCTAATAAACATTACATCGGTCTCCTACAATATACTATTGGTTGGCAATATTTGTTTTCATAATAATAAAAGACACATCTATTTTGGCTTTCTCACCTGTTTCTTTCCTTCCAGGGAACCATACGATCAGTTGCTTTTGGGCCGCCTTTTCGTACTTACGAAAAAGCAACAGCAAGAAAAATCATTAGCTACACGGTGTTTTATATGTGGCAATTCAAACGGGGAAGAAAAAATTAAACACAACCACACTGAAGAAATGCAGAGATTAGTTAAATATAAAAGTGCAAAATAGTTTGCAGTATAACAAGGTCATTCTTCCAGAACACGATTCCTCCAGAACTATTGGATATCATCAATACCAGGCCTTGAATTTTTCAAAAAAATTTAAACTTTCATTATCTTACAATTCACAACGTTTCCCGAATTATTATTGAAATGGTTAATTATTGATTTAAGGATTATTATCTACAGCATAATTTTTTTTAAGGAATGGTGCATAATTTTTGTATAGAGCTCTTGATTTTTTGTCTAATAAAAAAAAGTTTAAGTACTGATTTGCTAGCCTTTGTCTCACGTGCCACCTGTAACTTCACTTTATTCTTTAATTCTACATGCTGGAAACGACTGACAGCAAAGGTAAGGGCGATCAACAAGCACAATCATTATAACAACTACATGGCACCCTGGTATGAATAATTTTTTGGATATCCACTTTTTTACGATTACAAAAATTACTATAGAGTCATGTGGGGCAAGTGTGCGCAGCGTCTAAGTGTGCGCACTCAAATTATCTCGAAAACTATATAAAGCTAAGGAACGGCAACCACCCTCTCCAGTCCCCCCGGGGGGTGTAGCAAATCACTCGAATTACAGCGGTTGCTCGCGCGTCATTTGGATCTGACAGGTAAAAAAAGATTTTTGCTAAAATATTTACGATATTTTCTCAAATTTGACGCGTAATCTTTTGTAGTTATGTAAACTTTTTGAAAATATGGTATTTGCTATCGAGTGCAACATAATATCTAGTTTGTTATTTGCCAGTGTTTAAGTTGTTATGATGACGCAATAATCAACGACATTCATACAATTCTATTTCGTTGGTTTGGGTTAAGTGTGCGCAGAAGCCTGTCGTGTAAGTGTGCGCATACTACAAACATACTACAAAACACTACAAAATCATCTGAGACTGCCAAAAAAAAGAATGTTAAAAATAAGACTCTTACGAAACGAAAAAATTACAAAAAAGAGTATTACTGCCCCTTATGTAGCGAAAAGTATTCTGATCCACCGACTGAAGACTGGATTGAATATAGCCTTTGTGGAGCCTGGTGGCACGAACAGTAACTAAGGATTTCTAAGTTCAAGTTGATCTCATATTTTGATTTAAGATGATTATTATGTTGATTACTTTAAGTACCTATGATGAACATTTTAATAATTATATAATATTGTTTATGTTCTAAAAATATATAGCTGAATATTTCTATTTTTGTTGTTGCGTACACTTACCCCTATACTGGGGTAAGTGTGCGCGTATGGAACGGTCTTTGTTTTTTATAGTTTCTTAAAATATAAGCTACTGACAATACTATTATTGTGTCTAAGTTTATTACAAATAAACAGCCTTACTATTATAATTACCACAGTTTTGTTTCATTCTACAAATAATTTTCGAGTATTTAAAGCGTCAAAGATTAAGTGCGCACACTTGACCCACATGACTATAAAAATATTTAATAACCGGCTACCAATCGGCAAAATATAATAAAATGGTACAAACATTGTTGTAAAAAAATTGTAGCCTAATATGAATAAAAAACGCAATTTTTCCGATAACTTCTTGGCGGCTGTCTGCAGCTGCTACAAGTTGTACCCGGCTGTAAAATTGCTTTTACAGTATGGTCAATTTTTATCACTTTCTAGGTGCTGGCTGCCACGTTCGTCGTACAAGGTTGGGCTTTTTATTCATGTTATTGTGCTTAAATAACGAGTGCGACGCGTGCTCCCGATCTATAAGCGTTTCAGACTGCTGATCAAGAAATTCCAGGTTCGAATTTCGCTCAGACCCCACTTTTTTAATAAGCGACAGATGGAAGCACCATCAATTAGGATAGCTACTGCGGGTTAATCACCCAGCATAGAGAACATACGAGGGCGGTTTGATAAGTCAGTGACTTTTTGAATAAAATATATTCTTTTCGGCAGAAAAGCGTTTTATTTCTAAACATAATCTCCTTTTAACTCTACACACTTAGTCCAGCGTTTTTCCAATTTTTATATTCCTTCCAAATAATAGCTTTTCTCAAGACTCTCAAAATAGGCGTTTGTTTTTGTGATGATCTCTTAATTTGACCCAAACTTTTTACCACCCAGTCATTTCTTCAGGTTTGGAAATAGGAAATAGTCACAAGGGGCTAAATCTGGAGAATATGCTGGATGGGGCAGCTGTTCGTAGCCCAATTCATGGATTTTTTCCATTGTGACAACACACGTGTGCACCCGTGCATTGTCTTGATGGAACAACACTTTTTTCTTCGCCAAATGCGGTAGTTTTTCCTTTAAATCAATATCAAATCTGTCCAAAAGCTCTGCATAATATACACCGGTGATCGTTTTGCTCTTTTCGAGGTAATTGATATGAATGATACCGCGTGCATTCCATAAAACTGTAGCCATGACTTTCTTGGCTGACAAACACAATTTCGCCTTCTTTGGTGCACGTTCACTTAAAGAAACCCACTGTTTTGATTGTTCCTTGGTATGCGGTGCATTGTGATGTATCCATGTTTCGTCAACGGTTATGAAAAGGCGCAAAAACTTGTTCGGATTGTAGCTGAACATCGCCAAACAATTTTGGACGATAGGGACATCAATTTTGTATAAGTGCTCAAAAATGGACCTTTTCTTTCAAAATGAAGTGAAGATACAATTGTCAATATTTAAAATCAAAACATTTTTTGAGCACCATACCCGCAAACGTATTAATGTCATTTTGCAAACAAAGTGCACCATTTACGGATTCGATAATTTTAAACAGTTTTAAATCATCCGCATTGGCTAAAACACTTGATTTAAGAATTAGGGGAAACAAATCATCAAAAGAAATAGTGAACAACAGTGGTCCCAGGAGACTACCCTGCGGAACGCCAAATAGAACGACACCGCTGCTAAAAAGCGCTGATGAGAAATTAACTTTGGAGGAATGGTTAGTAATCCATTGAATAATGTCAGTAGCAAAACCAAGATGATGAAGCTTAAGAATATTAATTTATGTGAAAGCTTGTCCAAAGTCTTGCTAAAATCGGTGTATATATAACCGACTTGTTTGCCCTTCTCCAAATTCGCAAGACAGCAACTAGAAAACTCGACTAGGCTTCCTGGAGCTCTGTGCACCCCTCCGGGGTTTCTAAGGTCGAACATGATACAATAAAAAAATGATGGCACGTCCCACGTCACATGTCATATTACATATCGCATAACATGTGACGTGGCCACATGTTGTGGATTATTCCCGAAAATCGGAACATGCATCCTAAAATTTATTTTTCGGTTTTCTAGAGCTCTTTTTACACCTGCGGGATTTTTAAAGGGTGTCTCGCACCTGTTCTACAACATGGCGCAATATAAAAATTTTTGTCACGCGTCAGAAAATCATTTTCTGATTTTTTTTTCCAAAGACATTATTTTGTGTTTTCTAAAATAAAAAACAAGAAATAATATTTTGCATCTGATTTTTACGGGAAAATTTATGTAATTTATACTTTCCGAAAATGAAATAAAAAAATATTGGTTTTTTCAACATCAAAAATAAGAAAAATACTAAAGTTACACCTTATGAAAACTATAACTGCAACTTACATTAAGTAACTACTTCTGAAATTTTTATTTTATGACCATAAAAGAATATTGATCGAGAATGGTTAACCAATAAAATAAATAAACCAAAGTTGTGAAATAATGGTTAAACTATAACTAATAAAAAATTAATCGGAAAGAACCATTGATGTGTAAGTTTTCTGATAAAACTTATAACTATTTCGTACCAAGTTCTTTTATCTGAGTAAGCAAACGACACAGGTATTGTAAACTTTAAGAGCACTCCTTTAATGTCCACTCGACAAAACTAATGAGAAATTATACCTTGTGCAAAATCAAATTAAGTTCTGATGTTGTTTGAATGGGTGCTAAAAATCATATATTATACATATTTCAAACGACAAAATTCGGTTGCCGAGCAATATCCCTTCTGATTTTAGTCTGGATTAACTCCTTCGCCATCAAAATAACATCCGCAATACCAGGCCCAAGTTTCTAATTTAGCTAGCCCAAAATGTGTAGCGCTCTAATTATTTTCCGACAGAAGTCGAATATATTCAGTCGACAGTCAACATAAAGGGAAACGAGAACATTACCCATGTAATAACCCCAACAAAATGTTGAATAGCCCACAATAGTTCGGTGTATCAGAGAAACCCTTACAAGCAGTTGTGAACCATCTTGATATCAACGACCGTGTTGCTGTAATGGGGCTCCGCACGAGCAACTCATTTGCACCGATTGAAATTCTAGTTAAACCCTTACCCTGTCAGAAGGAACACCTCTGTGACCTATCTAAGCCGCCACAGTACGTGATCTGACAGGACCGGACGACAAAGTAATTTTCCATTCCATTTAACAAATGAATAAACTTTGGACATAAAATGCGGTTCAACATATTTCTCCTGACCTGTCCTGATGGAATACAAAAATATCCTGACGACGGGATACGGTGTACGGTGTATGTGTACAAACTTCCGAAGTAGCCGCAGTATCGTACCGCTGAGGAAACTTCTTCGGGTGCCTGTGGAGGGCGGAGGCCCCGTGAGTGCATTTGCCTTCCAAATTACTTCACAGAATTGTCATAATTAGTGTGAAGTTACCTTGGAGCAGGGTATCAGTTCCGCCCAACTCCCGGATGAAGCGTGGAAGCAGCGGAAAATTATACGTTTATTATACATAGGAGCGTGAAATGGAAAAGTTTAGAGAGGGATGAGTTGATGCGGCACTCCTTCTAACAGCCGGAAAACGTTGGGGGTTCAGTCTGACGGCAAATGAAATACACCTCACTCCGCCATAAATCAAATATCAGAAGGGATCAGATTTTCTCACCGTGGTGGGTAGGATGAACCTTTATCCGAAAATCATCATGAAAAGATTCCCCGGTCCCAGCAGGAGTATCTCTCTCCAAAAACAAAGCTAAGCTCGCGTATAAAAGAAGGCTTCTGTAATTCGATTTCGATTTTTTCCATATTTTTTACACCCTTCTCCGATCGGTGTTCGGTCTCCAGGAGCCCGACATTACCTCAGCTGTAATTGAGTTTTGCGCCAATGGAAGGAAGGAATCTTCCGTCACACACTCAAAGCGCTTTGCTGCTTTTTGTATAATTTATACCTTCGGCGGAGGTTCCCGGGTCCTAGAGGTAAGGCTGTTTGGGGCGGGATTTAATTTTCCCTTATTATAAGGAATCAGTCTATGATGAAAAACACTTTTGAATTTGATAAATTTCACCCCGGGCGGCGGGTTTTATTTTAAAAAGATCTCGAGAGCTTTTGAGACTTTAATTGAATTCCTGCAGCATTAATGAGCTGCGGGAATGGCATTTCTCAAAAATTTCAAAAGCAATTTTTAGTGTGGTGTGATATTGCGGAACCCTTTTATTTATTTATTTATTTTGCCCACATCTACCATATGTCCATAAATATAATCTGACTTAAGAAAGAAGAGCATGTTTTATTTGATTTAAAGCAATATTGAAGTCGATAAAATGGCAGAATCTATTGTAACATCTACACATATTTCTAAATGGCTCAAACACTCCGTAATTAGTTCTGTGAAATTTTATGTGGAGGAAAACACGTGAGCGTACATATTTGTTAAAGATATTGATACCAATATGTTAGCTGCTAAAATTTCTGGAGAAACTACTGATTCAATTTAAACTTTATGCATGAAAATACACAAATGATAACAGCGCCTTTTGTAAAGTGGAGTCATATTTAGTAACAACAATCGGTTTTCGTACGGTGGAAGCTCAAATCGATTATTCCAAGGGAGAAAACACTAAGCGAAACGTAAATATTTTTTTTTGTACAGATTCAAGTCTATTTATATGAATTTCATAGAAGGGATGCCTAACTTGACAAAAATATTCCAAAATCGATTGTACCAGGGTTTCGTGCTAGAATTTCGTAAAAAGTTTTAAAGGCATAAGGATCACGGAAGTCCTTGGTCCAACGTCTAACGAATCCAAGCATCGATAAGGCCCTGTTTGTAATGTAGGTAACCATAATGTTTCGAAAATGTTACAGTGGAGCGCCGTAAGCCGTAAAAATTGTAAAATCTCGGCATCCAGGGCCAGTCAATGAGTCTTCATAAAAACTGTTGGACTGCATTGTTAAAAGCTCAAATAAAAAAGTTAAAAAAAAATGTGCGATCTTGATTACAACAATTTATAACAACAATTTACTGAAAAATTAGAGGGATAAGGGAAAAAAAATGTTTAGTGCAAGGATTTCAATTTTATGCCTAACAAATAATATTTGCATAGTAAATTTAATGTTAATTTATTAATATTTCGCAAAAAATAACGAGTTACAACAAAAAAATAATTATAAACTACATATATATACATTATAACATTATTGTTCATTACTGTCGTCGTCATCGATTTCATTGATGTGGATTGTAGGTGAAGGATTAGAACAGCTGTCACCATTGCATTCCAAGCAAGCTACAGTGCAATTTAATCCACTTTTCCTGCACCCACAAGATGCTCCGCATGCTGTTTTGCATGTGCAAAAAATCATTTTTAATAAGGATTCTGGAGTTGGTCTCTGCGTCATTTTTTGCGGTATCAGTATTCCGCATTCATATTTCCAACCCTATTCTTCTGGTGATATTTCTCTTCCGAGCCATGTTTGAATTTGCAGATATACTCTTTTGAAGTGTCCAAAAGCGGCATCTGCATTAGGTGGCAAACATCTGGTGTACCTCAGGGAAGTCATTTGAGACCGCTCCTCTTTAACATTTTTATTAATGACCTACCTACATTCCTACCTAATTCCAATGTTTTATGTTATGCTGACGACGCCAAGATTTTCCGCATTGTATCTTCCAATCGTGATTGTGAATTATTGAGTACCGACTCGACTCATCAAATTAGATTCACTTCAGCATAGACGTCATATTTCCAAGACTGTTTTTGCTTTTGAATGTCTTCAGGGATTCATTGCTTCCCCTAAATTGATTTCGTCGTTTGCGATTTTAGTACCGGCTCGTTCACTGAGGCATGTGGACTTCCTAAGGATTGATAGACATAAAACTAATTATGGATCTCACGAACCGATCACATCAATGTCCCGCTACTTTAATGAGTTCTTTTAACTCTTTTATTTTAATCTTTCGAAACAAAGTGTTAAAAGTAGACTAATTGGTAATTTTTCTTCATGATTGTATTTTCTCTGTCATTATTTAGTAGTCAGCCTTTGACGGAATGTATAATAATAAACTTGAATAAACTTGAATTCAATACAAGTTAATAAATATGAAAAAAATCAGAAAAATAATTGGCAAAATAGTTTGCTATCACATATGGATTATGACTAGAATTGCCTAAATAAGATATACAGATAGAAAAGCTGTCACTCTTTCGCTTAGAGTTTAAAATTCCAAAACTGTTTGGTATCCCTTCTTATATTAGCCTGTATTCATATTATTTAAATGGCTAGAGTAAGCGACCTGAGTTTGTACTTCGGCATCTACTAATGTACATAATCTGCTTCTGTCGCAAGATGTGAAAAAAAAAACACAAGATGTGCACGTGTTAAAATGTTTGTATTCTTACACTCTTTCAAGAAACATTTGTTTCTGCTCGTGCCTGGGAAAGCTTACTGTATATCATCGTCGTCGTCTTGACAAAGTTTCGTGATTTTCTGGAATAAAACATTCTCCTGTCTGGTTGGGATAAAATTTATGGCATGGGTACAGGCACGAAGTTTTCTCCGTCAACGTTGAATGCACTTTACAACATGCAAGGTTAGGCGCTCTGCTTCTCACTTGATATTGACTAAATAAAGTGCTCCGAGGGAAAAATGACGTAGTGCAACAAAACTTCTTGGGTGCAGGGCAGCGTTAAAAGAACACACAGGTAGCAAGTGATTGTTTTTAATATATCAAATAATAAATGCCAGCTGCTTTCACATATTTGTCTAATGGTAAGATCTGGAGAATGTCTTATAAGAAGTTTTTTTATACCGGTTGTAATTATTTCATAGCTAGAAATTGTATCTACTATATGGCTGGGTTGGACAAACCTGGGACTGACCAACCCTTAAATTTTTTGGGAGGTGCGTATAAGGGCCATTCTCAAAAACGGACTTAAAATTTAAACAAAAGAAAATGTTTTTTTATTTGATCCAAAGTAGTCTCAAATGAAAGATATTTTATCTTAAATTATGTAGCACTTATGTGCTAAGCTATTTTCACTGTAGTTTTTCATACATATATATGGACATTTAAGTCCCCTCCGTTGATAATAATAATATAATATTAATTTAATAATAATACGTAATCCACGGAAGTGACCACAACAGCATGCTAATTCTTAAAAAAACTTGCCGTACGGGTCTTAGCTCCAAAATAATTATCCCAGGAATGACAAACTGTCAAATACTTTTAAGATGGCGTTGTGTTTGTTGTCTGTATTCGTTCAGAAACTGTGTCTACTAATTTAATGAATTATGGCTGCGTTCAATAAGTTGATCCATGGAGGTGACAATTTTTCCATGCACAAAACAACTAAATCTTTAGAATACATCATTCTGTTGAAGTTTTAAATATTTGGTGTTGTTTAGACAGTTTATTCTATGTTTTATGGTAAAATAATATAAATTTATTCGCCGTTGATAAAGTTATTTTATTTTAGTCTAATCATCGTAAATTGATTTTGCACACTACATGGAGGTGACATTTTCGTCACTTTCTTAACGATAATTCAAAATAATATTTATATTGTGTAAGTTTTAATAAAGATCCTATTAATATAAACTACTTCAATGAATTGTAGATAGGAATTCCAGAAATAATAAAAGTATTTCATTTTTTAATACAAATGCACAAAAAAATACGCCAAAATGAGAATGGCCCATAAATGTAATGTAAAAAATTGAAGCATCTCGCTTGAAAGTTTAGTGTCATCTATTATTTATTTATTTATTTAAGTGGTAATACCACTTTGTATATTTTTTCCAATGCTTTTTCATTGGCCTAAAAGGCTATAATGATATCCTAACGGTTATTTGTACAAGAAAAAAATTTGAATTAAACCAAAAAGTTGAACATGTGACTATAGTCAAAGCGTTGTTTTGTACCTCATTTAGACTCGGTGGTGGGATGCGGTGTTGAAAATGTTCATTTTTAAGTTTAAACACATATTATCGACTGTCGGTACTTATTAATTTTCTAACTTAGGCCAGTAGATTTCCCAAATACTCGAAAATCCCGGGTATTTTTTGATTGTTTAAAATTCAATTCCCACGTTGTTCACTAGTTTTTTTCATATAACTTCAGAATCTTCTTCGTGTTTTGTTCAAATAGCTTTGAATAGCTGACTGGTAGGGGTAACCAAGGAAGACCACGAAAAAAAAAAAGATTCAACTGCGATACCTACCGCTCTCTAGATTCACATTTAAAAAATTGTTAAAAATGTTTTTTAAGTATTTTAAGACTTATATTAACATGTACAAAAATCAAAATACATTACATTATTCATTTTGTCATAAAAACAAAATCCAAGAATTAACCTTAATTCCGTGCACAAAAGGGAGTATTATCCCTTAAGTGAAAACAGGTATAAACTATCTAAAATTACAAATATTAATATTAATTACAATGGGAATTTGGTGAGCACCCTAAAAGAACAGGAAACCTTTAATACGTCGGAGGCGAATTGCCTAAATCGTAAATTATATTAATCCTAGTTTTTTTTTAACACATAGATTTGTAAAATGAAAATCTTCAGTGACTTATGCGACAGTAAATCGAGTACAAAGAATTTCACTTCAACTTTAAAACTGTAACCCTAAGTTCACATTTCGACGTATCGTTCAGAGTTCTCTTTGTTCTCATCTCACGCTGGCTAAGAGTGAAAGATACTCATTTCGGAGTGAGCGGGGAAGTTGAAACGAAGGTGTATTCTGCACACTACGTCCACTCCACGTCGAATTGTGAATTTAAGGTAAACGTTCTAGTTCCAGTTCTGAAAACGAGGTGAAACCGAAAACACCATGTAAACAAATTAGAACGAATTTCAGTATTTCACAATTTAACGGGAAAGTTCCCATGTAAACGACAGGAAGATGACTCTCCCTCTCAATAATCTATCGACCCAGTAGAAAACAGACAAGGGATCTCGAGGGGAGTAATAAGGAAGTTTTAGAAATTTTGAGAAGACATTCTCAGCGCAGAAAAATCATTCTACCTTACTGCTCCCTTATGCCTCTGAAAGGGAGCACTTCCACGATTTCCCTGGGATACACAATCATGGTTTTTGCCGTCGAACCAACGGTGTCGGTCGGTCGGCCTTCGCCGCGTATTTCGGTTTCTGATAGAGAGATCATTATCTACATACAGAGTGGTCGGAGAAGTGACGTCCAAAGGTAAAATGTAGGTGCCTCATAATGAGGGGTGTCCGAATCACCCCCATTTATAATATGTTCCACGGTTTTCAGTAGTTTTCGAGTAACAGGGTGATTCATAAATTCGAAATGCACATTATTATTTTATTTTTATATTTTGACCTAATCAAGCCAACGTCATCAAACAACTACTATCTTAATGTGCTTTCCAAAAATGCCACCTATCTTGATCTACCTCTACCACTGCAGGTACAGTCACTTGCGAA
Organism: Neoitamus cyanurus; assembly: GCA_947538895.1. Classification (NCBI taxonomy): domain Eukaryota; kingdom Metazoa; phylum Arthropoda; class Insecta; order Diptera; family Asilidae; genus Neoitamus; species Neoitamus cyanurus. Next base: position 10,066,836 of record OX384547.1, read on the forward strand.
ATTGAAAATAAGGTCTAAAATTTCCTAAATTTCACGTTTTCCCCGATTTGTCTCTGAAATTCATTAATACACCTCTTTCTTATTTTTATTGAATCACCTAAACTTTTGCATTCCCATAGAGGTACAACACGCCCAGGTAGAGAAAGGATATATGAATTTATACGTAGAAAAGCTTTTAATATTCCGTAAACGGTTTTCTACGTATAAGTTCGTATATCCTTTCTCTACCTAGATGTGTTGTATCTCAATAAAAAAAAAAATATGTGCATTAATTACATGAATTTCGGAGAAAAAATTAGGAAAACGGGAAATTTAGGAAATTTTATAGCTTTGTTTCACTTTCGGAAGTGACTGTACCTGTAGTGGTAGAGGTAGATAAACATTGGTGGCATTGTTGGAAAACACATTAAGATAGTAGTCTTTTGGCGTGAGCATGATGTCGCGGCGTTGATCAAATGATAAAAAGAAAATAATAACAAGTCACCCTGTAATTCGAAAACTACGTAAAATCGCGGAACATACGTGGGGGTGATTCGAATACAATAAGAGGCACCTAAATTTTACCTTTGGCATCACTTCTCCGGCCACCCTGTATATTACCAGTCAACTAGTTAAGCTCGTAAAGATAATAGTAATCTTAGACTTAGGTAAACGGAGTTATATTCAATTATTAGTAGGAAATATTACTCCCACATTCGATGCAGTACGAAGATAAATTTAATCATCAAACCCAGTTTCAACGCACATTCTTGCTACATTGCTGCATTATTTGCTAACATAACAGAAGCAGAAATCCACTTCAGAAAGTGAAAGTGATCACACAAATTGAATGAGAGCGGAGAATGTTTCCTTAACTAATTGACCAAAAATTATCAAGTCTGCAAAGATCAAGAGTGGCACTGCTCTTAATATACGAACATTGGGTATAATCAAACTTTGCCGGTGCCTAGTGGGTTTGCTATGATGAAAGCGGGGGAACTGATGATGATGGCTTACTGTAAGTACGCAATTCCTCTCTCAGCACCCGTCACATTCTCGATGGAATTACTTATATGAGGCGATAAAACAGAAGAGCATCAGCAGGCTCCTTAAAACAAAATATGTAGGATGCTGCTGAGCGGTTTGAGGGGACTAGAAGAAAATGAATAGTGTATATCTGAGGGCGTTATGGCAGACAATAAATAATTTCATAGCACAGATATGAAGGCATCCCGGGGTATTTCTGAAATGTTCCTGAAAAATGAAGGAAATTCCAGCCCTTACGATTTCTAATAATTCTCGCTGTGTCGCTGTTTGCTTATCCCCGCTGTATCCTTTTCCGGTGAAAAGGATATAACTATTGTTGTCCTCACCAGGGATTTATATTGGATTTGGCGTCGTTGTCCTGCCAACCACAGAGTGGTAATTAAATTCCATACGAGCGCACCATCACGTGAGACATTGAATACGTGGCACTGAAAAGGGCCATAGCTTGATTGCTGATGACATCGCATAAGATAGACCTCCTACGGGAATTAATAAAAACCCACGTTGCCGTCATAGTGGTACACCGATATAAAAGGTTTACATATGCAGGTGCCCTGACGCCTGCAGCAACTTCGTGACCATAAAAGCGGATGCATTCCTGTCCCAGTACTTGGAATGCTTACCTTTCAATTAAGGGCTGCATCATCCTGCGTTGGTTTGAAACTTTTCTACTTTCATATGTTCATATGTATGTGTGTTGTAAATACCAATATCCACGTGAATAAAACTTTTATTATCATGCCGTAAAAGAGCTTGTTAGCCTTTCTGGGTATGGTCGATCGAGAATTCCATTACCGGCCTTTCGTACTCTATTTTCGCAAAGTAGATTTTCCAACAATTTCGGAAAATATATACACTACATATATATTGATCCGCAACCTTTGTTGTCTGAACAACATACCTGTCGAGTTCAAAAGCACTTAAAAGGTTTTCCTTTTACAGCTGAATTTCTGTACCAATTCGATGTAGCAATTTTACGATTAAATTTTTGGAGCAGGATGTCTGGTACATGACCGTTTTTGCTCTTTTTAAAATTGGTCATCGTCCTGACGAAATCATACACCTGGTTTTTACTAAATTCGCGTTCAATTTTTTGTGGATCACTGACGTAGACTTTTATCTTCACGTGGCCTCAAAGGACAAATTCAAGAGATTTTAATCGAATGATTTAGCCCCTAGTTTCTCATAATTAAATCGAAATGCATTTTAGGTTTATTTTCATTAGAATTAACTGAAACTAGATTGTGGCGGTCCAGCTTTGACTAGCAAGTCGGGAAGGAAAATCACCGATCTTAACTTCGGACGAACTCTGTTGGCTCCTCGATCGCGTTGTGTTTTTAGGTGGCCGATGAAATAAATGTCCTTCCTGCGGGCCGAGGCCGGAATGTCGCCAAAATGGCTTAGCTTTATTATGTTCATATATATTCACAGAAGTGTAGATTATGATATAAATAAAAATATCAACCGATTTTTTCATTCATTATAATATTTAAAAATAAATACAATTTTTTTTTTTAAAACCCTACTGCACTAAATATATTTGTTCAGTGCTTCTGAGCTGATCAAAAAAATTGTCACCATTTGTAAAAAAGCCATTGAGCGTTAATATTATTACTACATATTCATAATGCAATATATAAATAGTAATATTTTATTAGCGCTCAGTGGTTTTCTTTTTATAAAGCTCGATTGGAAAACGGGAAGAGGGTCAAAAGTCAATCACTAAATTTTACCCATACAGGATTTCGAACATTATTAAATCATTAGTGGTGCGCCGTAAGATTTATACCTCGGAATCCAGGGCCAGTCAATGAATCTTTATACAAACTTTTGAAATGTTTTTTTAACAATATATAAAAAAATGTTTAAACAAATTTTTTATGCGATCTTAATTTTTTAATTATTTAAATAAATAATTATTAATTTTTCAGAGTTTTCTTTTATTTTTATTAGTTTAAAGTTATATTTTGAAAAGGAGAACTATTACAAACTTGTCCTTGGGCCACAAGGGTCTGCAGGTATAAAGGTTAGGGGTGGGGGGAATTATAGAAGGGACAACAGCAGCTGTTGACGCAGTCCCTAACACGTGGCATCTAGCTAGCTATTTTTGTGCGTTTTATATTATTATAGTAAAATTAAATAATATTAATTATTAATCATGATATAAACGTTAGTTATTAATATTACTAATACTTGTTGTTACAGCCTCGTATCAAAATGAGTGAACCATCAAATAGTGATGAAAATAAAAGTAATGATTGCCTCATTTGTGACAAAATCGGATCTAGTTCTCAATTAAGCTCCGGACTAGGAGAAATTGTAAAAGTAACAAGCGGTATATCAACGCTGAAATCTGCTTCTACAGAAAGAGCGGATGGACTGTCTCAGTATTTAAATGCTCACGAATTTGTCTACGTGCATTCAGTATGCAGACAAAAATATATCAAAAAAGGTTATATTAATGCTTATTTAAAAAAAGAACAAACCACATCAGCATGATCTCCACCAAAGAAAAAACTTCGAACGGCTGATTCAACTGACTTTGATTGGAAAAGTAGGTGTTTTTTATGTGAAAAAGAAGCAGATGAAATGTAGGAAAGAAGAGAGTCCAAATCGTCAAGTCAACAAACCAGCTATGTAACTACCTTTGATTACAAGAAAACAATTTTAAATTTAATAAGTCGAGAAAAAAGTGAATATTGTCGCAAGATTCATAAAAGAATTGTAGGCGTGTTAGATTTAGTGGCTCAAGGAGCTAAATATCACGCGGATTGATACGTACATTTAAGAACTACCATAAAACAGACCCAGAGGGAGAAAAAAATTCATTCACTAACAATCCAAGTAGACGCAGCAATGGAGCAGATTTTTAAATACATTGTAGAAAACGATGACTGCCTGTTTTCACTGACAGAATTAAAAAGTATTTTAACAACTGATCATATCCCTGATGATAAATCAATAAAAATGAGACTAATAAACCATTATGAGGATAATATTGTATTTTCCAGCAAATTTGGATCTAATACAATAATATGCTTTAAAAAAAGGAATACGAAATATTGTCTATAACTGGTACAATCAGAGGTCGAAAGATAGTGAAGAAGAAGAATATCGCATTGAAAAGGCTGCTGGTGAAATTTTACGACGACATATCCGGACACAGGTTTATGATAATAAAATTTATCCGGCTAGTGATAAAATGTTTGACAACGTTCATGACACAATACCTCAGAAGAGAAATATCACCAGAAGAATGGGGTTGGAAATATGAATGCGGAATACTGATACCGCAAACAATGACGCAGCGATCAGCTCCAGAATCCTTATTAAAAATGATTTTTTGGTCATGCAAAACAGGATGCGGAGTATCTTGTGGGTGCAGGAAAAGTGGATTAAATTGCACTGTGGCTTGCTTGGAATGCAATGGTGACAGCTGTACTAATCCTTCACCTACAATCCACATCAATGAAATCGATGACGACGACAGTAATGAACAATAAAGTTATAATGTATATGTAGTTTATAATAATTTTTTTGTTGTAACTCGTTATTTTTTGCGAAATATTAATAAATTAACATTAAAGTTACTATGCAAATATTATTTATTAGGTACAAAATTGAAATCTTTGCTCAAAACATTTTTTTTTACCCTTTTTCAGTAAATTGTTGCTATAAGTTGTTGTAATCAAGACAGCAAAATATTTTTTTTAACTTTTTTATTTGAGCTTTTAACAATGCAGTCCAACAGTTTTTATGAAGATTCATTGACTGGCCCTGGATTCCGAGATTTTACAATTTTTACGCCTTACGGCGCACAGTGGGCCAAAACGACTTGGTCGCTATCAAAAATCTGTAACTTTTGTTGTGTTAAAGATATCATAATGAAATTTAGGCTAATTAATTTTGACATTATTACCCCTTAACTGCCAACAAAAAAAATTTAATTGGTTTACAGGGTGCCGCTAACTAAATCAAAGAAATTTGAAGTACTCCATAAATGAATTATTAATGTTATTTAAAAAGTTTTCACAACATTTTTGATTTATTCTTTAATTATTTTGTCATCTCCATGATCAATATTTAATACAAAAAAAAAGAAATTACAAATTTATGCAAAACAATAAAAATTTTATATTGGTATTTTCGACGAAAAATTTTTTTTTCAATTTTCGCAAATTTTTCGCATTTTCGTTTTCATTATTTTTAACAATATTTTTCTGTGTATTTAAAAAAAAAATAAAATTATTTCACACCCCCTCTCCTGCAAATCCCCTCCCCCATATTCCCCACCGGGGTGCGGGTAGTCTCATATAATCAGGCATCAATTTACAAACCCAACCCCAAAATATCTTTCACCAATTCCCAACACTTTTCCCACAGTAAATAAATTATTTCTTCATTTTCCGTGTCATGGAGCAACATGTCAGCTTTATTCACTTTTTTCTTCGAATTTCTTTTCCCACATTCGTTTTTCTAATTTCAATGGCTTTTTGTTTATGCTATTGTACGTATCATTTTATAATCTCTCCCCACTGCACCATACATATGTATATCTTACAAAAATTCGAATAGTCTCACACAACTTTCTAATGCATCATTCTTTCATTTATTCCTAATATCCTTTTTTATAATGGCTTATAACTTTTTTTCTGATATACAATCGTGTGTACTTCTATAGATAATTTAATAATAAAGGTCCAGTTAAAATTTGAAGTCAATCGGATGAAAACTGTTCGAGTTCTACTGCTGGCAGATTTTTAAAAGTGGTTCCGAGAAAAACGCGTTAAAAAAAAATATTGAAAGAGTAGCTTCGGACAAATTGATTTAGAGACATTAATACATTTAAGTACACCTTTCTACAAAGTTTCTTTTGATTCGAGGGATGTTTAGGCATTATTTAAGCCAATAGCAAAAAAACATTGAAAACACAAAATTAAGCTGGTAATAACCTCTTAAGTAGCTAAGATTTCCGTTACTTTCACCTACCTGCAACTGATGTTTTTAAACACACACACAATTACAATTCTCCCGTATGTCAGGCAATTATAATAAAACAAATTAGGTGTCATAAAAATCAAAGTCAATAATCATCGTACGTATTTACCTGGATGTTATAAAGAACTAAGCACATACTGAATAGGGCGCATATGCAGAGTAAGTCAAAGTCAGTTAAAAATGTCATAAAACGTAATAATATAACTTCTTTAAATACAAATGATGTCGTTAATCCTAAACGTGCATTAGGAAAACTGTAATTTATTTCCCAAACAAACATTATGCAGCCTTAAAAGTCATAAAATGCCTGCATAAATGGGAACATTGTGTGGAAATATGCACGTGAAAGCAAGGTAGACTTTACTTCAAATGCAATTTTCTCCCAAGTTCGCAGGTAGACGCAGCCAATTTTTGTTTTAAATGATAAAGGAGGGTTTATAGTTTCGTCGGTATTAAGGAGAGCGTGGCCATCTGTGGCCATTTTTTTTAAAGTCAAAAAGAAATAAAAATTTCAACGAAAAATCGCCCTTTTCAACTAAAAAGCTATTGTTAAAAAAACTGTTTGACTTTTATCATAAGTTATAAGCCTAATAAGACCTCCTCCTATGTAGTAAGTGATTTCATTAACAACAATTCAACCTCCCCATACAAACATTTTCACAATATAACTTTGAAATCATAGAAAACTCGAACATTTTATAAGGAAAATGAGCTGTTCAGATTTTTCTCTGACTTTAGCCATTCCAAACACATAGAGGGGGGGTGAATCATGAAAAAAAATTTTGCCATAAGGTGATACATTTAGTTTGCTATCGAATGGCATTAAAATTTTTAAAATCTATGACATGACGAAAATCGATTTTAGGTCACCTAAAATTCGTTTTGGCCCACTGTGCGGCGCTCCACTACTTTGTAAAATAATAAAGTACACCACTTGTACTTAGTTCGACTATTGGTCATGCGTAAAATTGCATACATTATTTTGTAGATAATTTTCTGATAAACAATTTTTCTGATAATTACTGAAATGAAATTAGCTGGTCCGAACTTACCCATTACCTAGGGGTGAAACTGGTGAAAGTTGGCAATTTTAATAAGATGCGATCGTGTCGTCACTACATCACTGAGGCCATTTATTACTTATTAAATAGTTTTATTTAACATCACGTTCCGTATATTTCTTTGATTTGTTTCAAATCTTGCGACCGATTTTTCAACTACTTCTACTTAATCGATTGTCATAAAACTTTGCACACGTTTTCAGTCTGCATGACAATATGATAATAATTATTTTTGTGTTCGAAAATGGCCGCCGAAAGTTTAAACTTCCACGGATTGCCATGAAATTGGGTGCCTTCAAGTTTTCAGGGTCGCTAATTTCGAATCTGCTATCCAAATTTGAAAAAAACTATATGGCGACTAGAGATTCCCAATGTAAAGGAATTTTCATGAAAATGCGTTCTTACGGTAGCCGTAGCTGAATTCGAATCTGCTATTGAAATTTCGAAATATATTATGGCCAGATCCTATATGGTGATTTAAAGGAATATATACAGTTCGAAAATAAGAATAAAACCGTGGGACGTATTTAGTAGAAAATACATTACACATAGTAGTATAACATATGGTATACCTAACAGTGGCCCTTATTCTGGTTCTCACGTCACATGCCATGTGAGGGGGGGTCTACAGATTCGGTATTCTCGTTGTCACTTTGGGGGACTTCTGTCGGTCACCGAAAATTTGATAGCGACTAAAATGGTCACTTGGATCGGTTATCACTTGGCTTCAATTGACAACGAGAATACCGTGACTCTCGATATTTTTCGTTCCGACACTAACAAAACTTTTCAACATTATTTGGCGATTCCTTTCCTGTTCGTCTTCATCATCAGTATCGCTGAACCACAGTTCATTTGAACTCATCTTTCAGTCCAATTTTGCAATAATAACTTATTTTGCCACAAACAACTAAACTTTACATGTCAAAACAATCGATACTCGAATTAGCACTCACTGCATAAATTGTCACGTCACGCGACAATGGGAATATCACATGTGACGTGAGGTGACACCGACAGTGAGGTTTGTCACGGGAGTGAGGTGACAACCGGAATAAGCCCCAGTATGATTTCCAATCTCCAACAAAGCAAAATTTTTTATTAAATGCGCCCCATGATTGTTTTCTAGCATTTAGTATCTACATCATCGATTGTAGAATAAAACCATTTAACTCAAGAAGTTTTTTTACACATTTTTGACGCTCTTTATGCTGGTCTTATTATGCAAAGACCTACATAAGCTTTCTTTTGATGGTTGTTCCAATATTCTAATGTTATTATTTTCGGACATATAAGCTCTAAAAATATGATCAATGTTCGTTATATTCCTGTTCTCGACATTACTCCCTACTACCTACTACCGAGAAAGACGTAATTTTATGTATCAGAATTATACGCAGTATATGTGAGTCTAAAAATGTCTCTCATTTCTCCTCTCAAACTTGGACGTCATAAAGTTTATCACGTTTTCCATTTTTGCTAATAACTTGATTCCAAAAAGTAATTTGAATATGAACTTTACAACCAATATGCTAAATAATACAAATTGGCAAAAAAATTAGTTCTAAGTAAAAATAATAATTTGTCCAACGTACCACTATTCCGATGAAGATAGACTTTTGGATCGAAATAATTAATTTCTTAAATCTGAAGGTTGGAGTTGACACAGAATGGCACAATTTAACCGTACTTATATTTTTTTCCTGAAGGTTTTTTTATGTCAAAGCAAAGATTCTCAGAATAATCTCCTTTATGACATATTCCAATTTCATCAAAATTAGACCGGGGAAGCCCCTTTCCGAATTACCTCCGCGGTATGTATAAAAATACAAAATCTAAATCTGAGAAATCAACTAAAACCGAGCAGGAGCAAAACCAAACACGCCACACAAATTCAACAAATTACGAATGTGTAAAGCCGATATGAAAACAATATTTGAAATTACAAAATCTACTAGATAATCTACTACTAAGCTCATGCTTTTGTATTATAATTGTAGCCAAATAATTAAAAGAAATATTTGGGAATAACCAGCCCTTATTCCTAATTTAACAAAATTAAATGGATTACAAAACAAATCATCCTCAGAGCTAACTAGTGATTGGGGGATTCCTTTTTCCATTCAAAATTGTCTACTAGTACATTCTTTTCATCAATTATATTTTCCATCAACTCTTTTTTATTTTTATTTTTGAATATTTGCCTTTTACAAAATGTTTACTGACTGAATACATACATAGCTGCTTTGTACGAAATGTCAAGAAAACATTGAAAAATTCCCAAAATGGAAATTTCCTAGCAAAAACTAGAATGGAAAACACGTCCAATGGTAAAAATGGAATGGAAATTACAGAATGGAAAAAATAGAATAACAAAAACGTCCTACAATCCCAACTAGTATACATATAAATCTCATACTCTGCTGGAAGTTTGACTTTGTGCGCTTTAAAGTAATTTAACTTAAGTCAGTTTAACTTAAAGCCAACAGTACCTACTTCGTTGCAAATTAATTCCTAATGACTGCAATCTTGAGCACTTCGCAATTGTTTCTGTGCAAGGGTTTTATTTTTATGTTTTTATCAAATGAATTCCATGGAGCGCGTAATAGCTCGGGACGAGATTCAATAACCTTAACGGCCGTAATTGTTGATGTCGTTTCGAAGCCATAAACTTTATGGTTGTTCTAAATGAGGGACAACGTTGTAGCTTTCGACGTAGTTTAGCTAAAGCGAAAAAATTAAAAATTTACGGGCTTGCTCGTCTGCCATCGCAAGAACTATAGTGCAAAATTGTATTACTAGAATGCAGTTTTATCGATTTCTGCTTTTAAGCGCAGACTGTAAAGTTGGAAGTGTTTTATTAATGAAACCTACAACCGTTAAAGAAGAGCGGCACTTGGTATTGTGCACCACCATAATACATAATACAACCACACATAAAAGCGAAATAAAGCTGATCTCTTAATATTACAGCATAGGATATGAGGTTGGGAGATAGCGATGTTGCTTGTGCTGGCAAATAAAACGATAAGAGATTTAACGTAACACGCAGTGAAATTCAATCAAGTTAAAACGTTATCTAAGATACAAATTCACCGCAAATCAAAACTATCTCAGTGCTCCAAATGACGGTCAACTCTAAGCTATGAGGACATTATGTACATGCATACATGCATGCACGAAGTTCAACAAAATTACTCACGCACCGAAATGGAATTACACAAACTCAGTTAAAACTAAGTTTACGCCAACAGTCAAAGTCGGCTGGCATAAATAATGCCGAGGAGACATAAAGCCCCCAAATCCAATTTGCTCCACCCTTTGAGTAAACAGCCGCCCGCCGTTCATCTGCGTGCGGGGCGTTGTACCCACCGTTCACGTTTCACGTTACCATTATGCCACCAACAATGCTGAAATTGGCAATTTGAAAAGAGGGAAACACCCTGTACACATCCATTTGACTAATCGAAAGAGAAGGTCCTGAAACTCCTTGAGGACTCCTTTACCACTCGAATCCCACGTAAACTGGAATTCCGAACCTTTTCAATTTCGGCCCCGAACGCTCAAAAATTCCACCTCCAATTTGCCAGGCATAATAAAGCACGTGAGCAGGTGGATAAAGGCCCGAGAAATCCTCCACAATATGTTTTCTACGTCTCTCCTAAATTTTTTTCGTTTCCCTGTCCCGGCCCTAATAAATTTAGGATTTGCTTGGAAGGCTTCTGCCATTGTCAGAGAAAAATGAACTGCCTGCCGCCGAGCGGCGGCGAATCCACTCAATTTGGAAGATCGTTTTTCCCGCCAGAGACCATGGAGCCAATTCGAACGCTTCGCTCATTACCACGAGCGCAGCATTATTAATAATATTTTACGAGGTAATAAATTGCCTGCATTAACCTAGTCCATGCGTCCTCTATGATATTTGCCTCCGACATCGACTTGCGACGACTTCTCTCAAATCCTTGGGGGAGAAACCTCTCCAAGGGCTTCAAGCGAGGAGCAGTGAATGATCATTTTGAGGAAAATAATTAAATTTATTCTTGTGCGCTGTTTGCACCACAATCCCGGAGCACACCAGGTAATTTCTTCTTCCTCTGCGCACTGCCGGCACTTGAGGGAAGCATAAAATTTAAAAGAAGATTATGGGCGTTTAGGGGATTAAAAGGAATTAAAAATCACTTCCACCGGGTAGAGTGCACTAACTAGTTCTGAATGAAAATTCCCGTCTTCCTTCTTTGAAGAAAAATCGATTTAAGCACGCACCGAGCAGAACTCAATTTTACGAGCTGTTCAAACGACGACTCACAAATTTTAATTCCTTTCCCAAAGGATTTTGTGGAAAGTTTCATGGAATTTGTCTAGGGAAAATACATAACAAATTATCATCTTCTGCGCAGAAATACGTCAAATTTACTTTTTACTCTCTTGTTGCGTTTAACTGGCCGGGCTGACATTTCTGTTATTTAAATATTGAAGACACATTCAATATTTCACAAGCACTCAGCTAAAGGTTGTCAGTCTTGCAGTGTGCTCAGATAACATGGCAAACATTGACGAATAAACTTCTAATCCATTTAAATATGCAGAGAAGAGAGTAGACAAAGGATAAAAATGCAAAAATTGTTTTATAGTCTTCGATTACTTATCCACTGCCAATTTTTTTGGTGACTTTCTTGCAACTGCTACAATAGCATCTTTGATATTAATTTTAAGGATTTTACTTTCTTGACGTCATTTCATCATTGGAAATGAAACACCTCCTACTTGACGAATACACCATTATCTCTATACAGGGTGGCCGGAAGATTGACGTCAAAAAGAAAAAAACAGGTCCCATGTGTCATGGGGTATTCGAATTACCCACATGTATGTATGTTCCGCGATTTTGCACGGTTTTCAGGTTATGAATTTTTTTATGAAGTTTTTAGAATTTTCGACTTGACCATCTTAAAAAAAATCTAAAAAAAAAGTACCTACTAGACTTTGCTTATATTTTTTTTTGTAACTAAATCATCATGAATGGTACTTTTATACGTAAAATAACCAGCTTCGTAACTTTGATAAAAATTATGGAAATGTTGGTCTCAAGAGAAAAAGTTACGTATTTAGAATTATGATCTAAATTTTCAAATTTAAATTAAAAATCTAAACAGGCTACTTCATGGTTTCTTAGTAGGCTTTAAAGTGCCCTCAACTCTCAGCTTTTAGAATAATTAATAAAAAATGGTACTTAACAGTCTACTTTTGCTAGAATTAGCCTTCAAAGAGAGCTAGGTGGAAAAAATCAAAGAATTGGTTAAAAATAAATTCTTGCCATTTTATGATTTTTCTGATCAAGTTATGATAGAAAATGCTGAAAATTAAATATAACATCTCTATATATTAGTTCCCTTACTGAATGCCTGACTGACAGATAACTACCGAAACCACTGAAGACAGAAACATGAAATGCACTAAGAAAGGATCAAAATACCTCGCATCCATATGTCACCAGCGGAATAATAAGCGATTTAACAAGCATAATTTTGGTATTCTGAAAGGTGAAAGCAGCTGAGACGTGCAGTAGACGAAGTTTTCCATTGACTCTACCGATGACACTATTGATATGATCGCCCCAGCTGAGTGTGGAGTTGAAAATAATGCCTAAGTTTCTAACAGACGTGCTATAGGGTATAACGGGATTATTTAGGAAAATTGGTGGAAGACTAGACGTATCAATCTCTGCTGCGTTCAGAACTAGTAGGGTACCTGTGGCCCATTGGAAAATTCGTTCCAGGTTTTCATTAATTCGTACTGCAGCATCTTCGATTAAACCAATTTGAGAAGATAAGTAAAGCTGGACATCATCGGCGTAAAGGTGAAAGGAACAATCACGAATTACTGATGGAAGGTCGTTAATAAAAATGGTGAATAGAAGGGGACCTAAAATAGAACCCTGCGGCACACCGCTGGGAACTGGGAGGAAGTCTGAAGACTTGTTGCCCAAAGAGACCTTTTGCTGTCGCTGATGAAGGTATGACCAAAGAAGTCTACAAGCTGGAACAGAAAGATTATACTGATAGAACAGTTTATTTAGAAAAATAATGTGATTAACCTTATCGAAGGTCTGGGAGAAGTCCAGTAAAACAAGTATAGTGGCGTTATCATTGTCCATAGCATTGCGAAAATCATCCGAAATATTAAGCAGAGCGGTGGTACAGCTATGTTTAGGGCGAAATCCCGATTGACAAGTCGATAAGAAGTTATGGACATTAAAAAAACTGAACAACTGCTTGTGCAGAATTTTTTCAAACGCCTTAGAGAGAAAAGGAAGAATAGAGATGGGGCGGAAATCAGTGGGGTTAGATGACTTTTTAGGGATAGGTATAACTTTCGTCAGCCTCCAAGATGACGGAAAATTGGATGTTAGCAATTAGGTATTAAAAAAGTGGATAAGAGAAGGTAGAATTACTGGCAGGATGATTTTAATGAATCTTGGATGCAAGTCATCAAGGCCACATGCACTCGATTTAACACCTATTATATCAGTGTATACATCCAGATCATTTATAACAGAAAATGAAAACCCGTTATAAGGATTCTGTGATTGGAGAAATGCTGGAAGGTCGTCATTATTGTCAGGCGCGGAAATATTTGATGACGTGAAAGTATGACTCAACATGTTTAGGTCTATGTCAGACGATTCAACACCTTTTTTTCTTTCCTGGGCAATCTTCCCTGGAATAACCCCTTACTCTTGCCTCCTTACGAGCCCAGGCTCAAATTGATTTGAATACAATCACTTGAAGAACGTCGCAATGACGCTAAAACAATTTTTGCATTAGGCTGCATGTTAGGAATGATCAATTCCACGGAGACACGTAACAATTGCATTAATGTCGCGTTCCATTTATAGAGAGTAATAATAAAAACTTAGCTGCGTTGTAATTAATTTTTACCCCTTTTTTTACATTAGTTTCTGTTGAATGTTTGATAAATATATAAATAAATATCCGAGTGAAGAAATTGCACCTCATTTATATGAAAACGTGATGAAAATCAAAATCAAATGTATTGGTACCGTCACGCAGAAAATTAGAAGCAAAATGTGAAGATTTCCACACCTGCCTAACTACGTCCAATTTACCTAAGGAGTGCCAACACTCACAATCCGCCATAACATCACATTATTTGGAGGCTAATTTTGTTTGGTGTTGGAACAATACACATGAAAATGCACATAGTTTCCTAATTTTAAAATGTAAAAACATTTAATTTTGAATCAAAGTTTTGAAACAAATAAAGCCAATAGAGTAAATATTATTGCTGCAGGGACCTTGCTGTTAGTTTTATACAGTTTGACTAGAACTGGTTGTCACCCTAAATAAACAAAACCCGGTCCCACATTAGCCAACTTTAGCCATTTTTACTCCAAATGGTTTCTGGCCACTCAATAGTTTGCGTGAAGTCGTCAAAAGCTTCCACCTAACTCCCAACATTGCCTAACCTCGTTTGAAGGCCCATTTGAAAATTGCGTCAAAAATCTCACGTTCATCGCTGACATTATTTCGAGTTGCCTTCCGTGAAGGCCTACAACAGCCTGAGGGTAATAAATGTGATCAGCTCAGCATCCCGCCCATCCGCACGCCGGCACTTGGGATATCGCACACCATAGCCCGAAATTCGCACAAGTGCAAATAATTGCCGTCCAACTCGGTTGCGAGCGGCTTTTACGAGGGTCGGGTAATTGCTTAATTGTTTTATTTACCTCCTTGTTTGCTTGCCTCCCGTTTAGTTGGGCCGGAGCTCAGGGAAAGCTTAAAGCTAAATATTTTTGCTGATTATTCACGTGTGTACGTCAGCACTGGATGTCGTCGGGGTGCAACGGGAAGAATGTTTTTCACCTTTAAGATTTTTACCCAAGGGGCGCCCACGTTGTAGCGGAAAAAGGAAGAGTGTGGTCATGTGGCGGAAACACATAAATGCCTCAGTCAATAGTCGGGAAGTAGGCAGTTGTGCCGCAAAGACGTCTTGTAGCCAAATGGGGCATTCATCCCTCAGGCAATGGTACCTGCGACCCACACCCTCGCATCGCAGATTCACTTCATTGCTACATTGCGCATATCTATGGTCGCTATACTTTCTGCCAGCTCAAGTCATTCGTCTTGATGGGGCATTATATGTCGCCATTCGGAGTTTATCAGAGCATTCCTCTTTGTAGGGCAGAGCAGCTCCTTTGGGCTTTTACCTTGTAATTATTAAAGGGTGACTGTGTCATTTCCTTTCGTCGTCTTTATCAAATTCAATGCTCTGTTGATCTAATGTGGTGAACCATTAATAAAATTGCCCTGCCTTTGCCTTTTTGTAAGTATCGCACAGTGGTGTTAATTACTTAGCCTTGAGCATCAATCAATTAATTCTTTAATTAATTAATTGATTGAATTCTCAGTTGCAATAAAATTTAATCACAGTCGAGCATTTAGTTGAAAGCAACAACAATGCATTTTTGGTTGAATGTTCGAAATACATTTAATCACAATAAATAATTTATTTATTTGCAATTTAAAAACATAATTTATACCGATTTTAAATAATTTCTCATTGTAATATATTGTAGAGCGGGTCTGTACAACTCCCCTAAATCGTAACTCTGGAAAATAAGGAATAGGTGATACCATTTTATATGTTTTGAATCGCCAGACCAAATTGACGAGTCCACAAACAACTTCCTGCTGCCGGCACACACCAATAACATTGGACAACAAAATTGATTTTTTTTATTCCACGAAACTGTGTAGTATTGTGTGCTAATTTGACACTGCTGATTCAGAATCTACCCTCAGATTATATCCAATAGCTCAAATATTTGAGATACAGGTAACGTCCTACAATGTACTAAGCAGGCGACAATTGTCGTCAATAGCGCATTGTTTCTGTATGTCTACAGTGATGTCTTGTATAATCTGTCAATAATGATCTGCGTAGACAGTCAAAAATGTTTTTGCGTTATTTGTGGTGGATATACATATCAATATATATTTAAATCAAACAGTTTCAATTATATATTAGTAAGCTAAGTTTGAAAAAAGTTAATTTAAAAGCGTAAATTTTTAATAAAGTTAATAAAGCGTACATTCCTAAATCCTGAATTTGAGGAACAGTTGCAAGGGAACTGAATCTCAAGGGGTATTCACGCTTGGGTGCAAATAGGCCTTGTGATCTTGCATAGAGTGTAAAATATCATATTTTCATAGCTGTTTCTATGGCGATTGTTTTATGCACTTTTGCACCGTTTGCAACGACGCAAGACCTATTTGTACCAAAGCGTGATTAGTCCTTCAGTAGATTTTGCTTAAATTGCCTTCTTATGTATAGTCTTTGCGTGGTTTCCGATGAGATTCGAACTTGGGACGACTGGCTTCTACTGTGGACACGTTGGAATTACTCCATTAGACACTTCTTATTTAGAACACTTATAACCTGACTCTTTAGAAAGGAAAATAATTTAAATCATATGGGATTCGAACCCGGGACCTCTAGAACAGTAGTATAAAGCCCTCACCATTGATCTACAGATAGCCTCGTGGCTATTAGAATTATTTGAAATCAAAAATGAGACTTTTAAAACATTACAAAATTTTTTAAAATGAAAGTGTTTACTTTTAAATAAAACACAGCACTTTAATTTCAAAACGACACTTTGAAAAGCAAAGTATTTATTTTGGGATCAAATATGTTAAGAAGTTATTTTCAATTAAACGCATTGACTTTTATTTTTAAAGCTGGTTTTTCTTTCAGCCCTGGATTCCTAGTTTGGTGGGTAAAAGTTGTGTTGAAGCTTTGAATGGGCAAACGAGAAAATAAAAAAGTGCAAAACTCCAATGATCTGAACCATCAAACCAACACGATGATTATTATTTTTGAGTTGTGAAAATTATAGAAATAAACCGCAAATATCCGTATAAGTGGATTTATCCTCACTAACAATTTGCTACTAGACCTGTTTTAATTCCAGTGATACCTAAATACCACACCCATATATCTACATCCCGGGAACATACAGACAAGGCCATCTAATAAATTAATGTTAGTGACAATAGCAAGGACAGTGATTTTGATGGCCCCCGAAAGCCTTGACCAGTCAATAAAAATTAACTAAAAGTTCTTTCAATATATGGACGCTCGAAATATTTTAGGTTATAGCGGCCATGTTGTTAGAGTAACATCTGTCAAATTTATTGTAAATTGTTCAGTAGTATGTGGCAAATTACCATGGAAGGTTATTATATATAGGCGTTGAAGAACGTATGCAAATCATTTAATTTAATTATCAAAATCAGTGCTCCGTTCGAGAAACCTTCCGCGCATTACGTGATTTTTACTCTCGCCACAACCGTCCTGCCAAGTCGACTATTTATATTGAATTTTGTATCATCAAGACAATGCACCTGCTCATAAAGATGTACAAAATATGAGGCATTTGAATTATGAAATAGTCGAACTCTATTTAGCCGAAACTACTCCCTTCGATTTATCAAAGCATGAACAAACACATCTAGTATTTCATTAAATGAAATGGAAATTGTAGCTGCGTACCCTCAGACTCAGACTGTGTATTTGTCAGACCTTCGAGAATCTCAGTACGGGGATGAAATAAGTAAGTGTTTTGAAAAGGCATTTGAGCTTTATTGAAGTTAAGGGGGTTTAAGTTGAGAGAGTTGAGTACTTTAGTTGAGTTATTTCTGCTTTTCAAAAATATTTAAATGACATTTCCTTCCGCTCTCAAAAATCGTTAAGGTTAGGTTTGTTTAAAAGTCATCTTTAAGGTAAAAATCTCCCAGTAATATAAATTGTAACAAAATTTTTCTTCAAAAGACTGTTTTAACTCTGAGCAGTGAATTTTGTGTAAGTTAAAATTAAATATGTGCGACTTGTCAAAAGGAAATACACTTTTCAATATTTATGAACGCAAAACCTTTGGAAGGTAAAAACTTACCTGATTAGGAATATCATAAAAAGCCCCTCACACTTCCGTTAATTAAAGCAATATCCAAAATGAAAAACTGTGACGAACCTTTAAAAATGAAATGCTTTTGATGATAACCACTTCATGGTCACCGAAATGGCCGCAACAAAATTCAAATTGAAGAGGTTTCGGTTTTTCACGTGAGCCATTAGAGCAACTGGAAGGACCCCAATTTCATTGAAAATTCAAAGAAAAAGTACATAAAATGAGCCGGGAAAGGAGCACGACAACTGAATAAATAAAAATATTTCTGCTTACCTGGTCACTGGTCAGCGTAAAGAGCTTTGCCAGGATTTCGTGATTTACTTCGTCTTCCCAAAATATTTTCATACTTCTCCGGTTTACCGTTGGGAGAAAGTTATTTTAGCCAGAAGGGACCTATTATGTCGCAAGAACGGTCAAACCAAGTAGAAAAGTTGGTGGAGTCATGGGGGCAGGTACAATATACATACATTCATATGTTTGCTTCTGTATATGGCTACCTTGTAGCGAGAGTTATTCATTTGAGTACCTATTTATTTATTTAGAACGAATGGATGTATGTATGTTTTATTTTCATATACATAAGTCATCATGCTCGGAGGCATTCGTAACGACTAATTGTGTAGATACCCAACCCACCGGAAACGCAGCCTACCTTCCTAGAATTTGTTGGAAAGAATGCACACTTCACCTGCTCTCAGTAAATACGGTATCATATACATATGTCGTATGTATATACTTCTTCTGGGAATAAAACACTCTAAACAGCAGCATGAGTTAGTTTGGGGTACGACGTAAGCTCCCAAGCATAAAGAGCGAATTGTCTGCATCCTGCGACCCGCAAATGTTAGTCTATTACGAGAATTTCTTTGGTTTTGCGTATCAGTGCTCCATTTGGTATGGTAACAACGGCGCATCGTAATATCCCAGGGATTTTAAGATAAATTAAATCCTTAGAGCTGGCTGTCGCTAATTAAGCTAGACTCTAATCTAAGGCAACTGCAATCAGGCTCAGTTCAGTGACTTCTATCCGCCACAAAGTTTTGCAGCATATGAAGCTTCGGGGAGGGTGTTTACATAATTAATTTCTCAAGTGATTTTCAGTGGCTTTACTTATACGCATTAGCTAGTCACTCAGCAAAATTAAATTTCTCTACCGAGCTACAATCACGCTAGTTTCAACCGAGTGGGAATTGTGATAATTTTAATGAATTGTCGGACAGTTTTTGGAAAATTTAGCTTAGGAAGAAGTACTTGGAGCAAAAGGCATATCTATGCCTTCCATACATTTCCAACATATTGCTCCATAGGGAAATTTGTCATAAATAAAGGTTCCCTAGTTCTAAGAACATTTTGCCCCTATACTATCCCTTAGAGATTTCTTAACGACGACGTCATACGTGCATGTTTTTTGAGAATGAAAATAAATTAACCAGTAGATCCATCTAACAAAAAGGGTGCCTTATACCTCTCCTATTAGGGACCGAATACATTTTCCCGAAAATTTTCTTTAGCAAGCAAAGTAATCGATTGATTAACCTCCTTTTGATAGAATGAAAATGAAAGCCGGGTAAATCAATCTCTACACATTTTCCCTGGGGGTTATTCTTAATATTGCCTGACCCTAATGAACATTTTTATTACACAACAAAAAAAACCTCCCTTTTAACTTTAACTGACTGCGAAAAAGAAAGAGGGGTTTTTTAAATCGACCCGTATATTTTTTTATGTACGCTTACGCATAAGCTTTTATGAAGCTCACCCATTTTAATGATTTATAAAATGAATTGCTTGAAAGATGATGCTCTCTATCCAAACCATGCAAACTTTAACAGAAATTCTCAAGATGGTGGACTCCTAATAATAAATTTCATTAGATTTTCATAAAATCTCACAAACGAGGGTTTTTGAGGACGCCGATTTAAAATATGGTCGACTATGTTGGAAACTCAAAATAGCAAATGCAATGTGGCGGAGGTTAATGATATATATAATGGTGTAAATGCCTCAAAAATGAAATTGATATTATTTAATAAACAAACTCTGATCAATGTGATTCTTTTGAACCATTGCATGAACTTGCTTTTTGATGTGAAACATCTATAGCCGGGGGTGAAACTGATTGTTGGCGTGGCGACGCATCGCCACGCTATGCAATGGTATATACATATATATATATACAGTCTATGCGTAGTAGTGTGTACGGTGTGGCGACGCATGCAGTGTTGACGTGTCGCCACGCTATACGATGGTATATACATATATGTATACAGTCTAGTATACAGTGTGTGTGTCCATATACAGTGTGTACGGTGTGGCGACGCGTCGCCATTCACAAGCGACTGTGCGATTCTCTTCCCACTCGGTTCGGCGGTGTTGTTTATTATAGTACACACAACCTGTGTTTTACTTAAAGAGTTAATTTTCAACAATGAAATATGTCTGACAGTGATAATTTAGAAAGTGAAAGTGAACAGCCTCCTGCAAAGAGAGCAACATTACCCTATGACACACTATCAAGTCATCAGTAAGTTGATTATATTTATATGTTGTATTGTTTATATTTTTCAAGCATCAGTAAATGTAAAATCTACTCTCTTGGTAGATTAAAATTTACAGAATTTTTATTGCATATATTAATTTTAAATTAATTATTAATTAATTTCAATTTCATTGTCATTATTCTTTTCTTATTAAAAATAATGCACTAAAACAATTGCTTGGAGAATATATTGAAAATTTAATAATGACTGACAAAATTGTATTTCAAAATTAGCTGGTAGCAAGTAGGGCACGAATGTTTTTCTTTTGTAACATACTTCAGTTATCATCGACCAATTGTCACAGTAATACCGTCAGAGGCAACATCGAGTGTAACGATTACTGAAGTCACTGAGTAAAAGATATAAGTTGTCGCAACTTGAAATACATTTTTGAATTTTTGTATTTAATGAAAATAAACGTTAAATAAATATTCAAATTTAAATTTTATTTCACTCGATGTTTCACATCTGCCAGGCGCCCCTTAACAGCTCACATTGACTTTTTTATAAGGGACTGGAGCAATGGTTGATGAAATAGAATAAAAGATATACTAAAATTGTTTGTTTTTAAAATGAAAAAAATAAATTAAATTGCACTCTTTGCATATAAGGTACCTGCAGCAAATAATAAATAAGTTATAACAGAAAGGTATTGCTGATATTAAACTTTGCTTCTATTGTAATGTTAAAAGTACAAAAATGAATGAAGTTCATCTTCATAAACGTTTCTAAATTAGTTCTAAAACCACAGTCCAATGGGCCTTGCTACAATAGCGGAGTTTAATAAACCCCTCAAAAGCGAAATAAATAATTTCACAAAACCAACAAGTTTTTTTTTGTGGCATAAGTACGTGGTTTATTTGCATTCAGGGTAAAGCATATATCAGGATCTGCTTCAGTCAAACGAGGTGTTGTACCTCTTTGGATAGGCAACAAGAGGAGAACTTCAATAAAAATAAAAAAAAGGGGCGTGTTATTTACATGAATTTTGGAAAAAATGTGGGAGAAACGTGAATTTTACGACAGTTTAGAGTATTTTTATGCTTTTCCCAAGTGACTGTACCTGCCGTAGTAGAGGTAGACAAATATTGGTGGCATTTTTAGATAGCACTCCTAAATAGTAGTTGCTTGGCGTGATTTTGATGCCGCTGCGTGGAGTAAATCAGAGGATAAGAAAAAATGATAATGTGCACCCCGAATTAATTAATCATCCTGTAGAGCCGAAACTAGCCATAGAATCACTTCGTGTTCATGAGAACAGAGATCAGGGTAACGAGAGCTACAACATATCAAAATTTCAGCGTGATCGACTTAGAGCCAATTCCCAACAAAACATGGGGAGTCTTTTCGACTCAACTCATCGATCAACTCAAGCAGTGAGGCTGCTTTGTTTAATTCACTGCTTGCCCGGACCTACTGTTTTAGTAGAGGAGCCCAACAGGGGATTTGGGATTTACTCAAGCGCGGCAGATTAATATATGGGGGGATATCTACCATATATAAGTCCTCTATGCATATAGGGCCGCGCGTGTAGGGCAGCCGATCAGAATAGTAAAATAAAAATCGATAGCTGGAAATACTCGAGCGCATCAGATTAAGGTATGGTGGGTTAATTACATACTGAATAGTGTGCATTTCAATAATTTGATGATTTCAACGTGACGTAAGGGAGAGGAAGGGTGACAAACTGGCAAAAAAAAACGTTGCCTCGACATTCTCGAGCGCGGTCGAATTTTTTTTTATCTGGAAGAAAATAATTCAAGGATAACGAAAAAAATATAATCTGCCGATTTCCACAAGCCGAAGTAACAAAAATCGTCAATAAAGTTTAGCGCGTGTAGCTGCAGTGTAGCATGTATTCCCAACTCCGCGCCTCTCTCTCTCTCTGTAACTCTATCTCTCTCTCTCGCACCGTCCTAACCCACGCTACTTTCCGTCAGCCATCACGCCATCACAGCTGATCAGAGCACTCGTTTCATTATATGTACATACATCGCTTCGGCTTGTTTGTTTGTGTTTTAAGTTTTGTGAGTTTAATATCTGCTACGACGATGAGTGACAATATCTTTTGTGATTTTATCAGAGAAACAGAATACCTGAAGTATATATATAATATAAGTGTTTGCATATATTATAATTAAAAGAAATAGATTTATGTGTGTAGAAAAGGAAATAAAAAACTTTCTTACAAATTTTAACAAAATTTGTTTTTTTATGTGCATGTTATTTTCCGTGCATTTGATTTGTCACTTTCAATGATTTAAGAAAAAAAAATTTTCAAACGGTCAGAATAAGAAAATTTCTCCAAATAATCGTCAGATTATGGATCAACACGACCAGGTAATCAAGTTGAACCGTCTGTATGAAAATCTGCCGCGCTCTAGTATTTCCATGTGACTGTTTTTTTACATTTTTGAAAGCCTGTAGTCGTTACCCCCACCGGTGAAAGGGTACACATCATATAACCTTTTTTCCTAAAGGCAATATTTAGTTTGTTTTTTATTTTTAGTATATTTGACTTATATAAAAGTTTGTTTTAAAAAAAAAATGTATAGTTATTTTATTGTACATTCTCTTCAAGATAACTCAAGAACTATTAATGTTAGATAAAAATTTAAGTGAGAAAAAAGTTGTGTAAGGAAATTTCACATTCAAAACAAGAATGTTCTATTCATTGCTGCGAGCCCAATATTTATCGTAAGCGGCGTGGAAAGGTCGTTGCTATAAATATTCTTTTCAAATTTGATATCGTTTACGATACAGACACAAAATTTATATATGTATGTATGCATACAAAACTTGCGATGAAATTCCCCTAGTTCTAATATTATTTAACGGTACATATCAGTGTTATAAAAATTTTGGAAATTGTATGTAGGTACCAGGTGCGGCATAATGTTGATTGCGACAAAAAACCGAATTTCGCAAAATTGACAATATATGTTATCTGCCAGTTTAAATACAT
The DNA here is from genome assembly GCA_947538895.1 of Neoitamus cyanurus. Taxonomy (NCBI): domain Eukaryota; kingdom Metazoa; phylum Arthropoda; class Insecta; order Diptera; family Asilidae; genus Neoitamus; species Neoitamus cyanurus. The sequence continues at coordinate 10,090,416 of OX384547.1, forward strand.
ACAAACGTCTGATGAGTGGGCAAAGTTTAATACCAAAGCAATACCCCATTTGGCTTTGGTTTCGGGTTAGTTACATTAACCTCAGCAATTCTTTGCGAATATCGGCAACAAATTCAGTTAATTGCTATAAATATTTAATTAAAAATGTAATGTCACCTTAGGGCAATTACGTGCGTAGGTAGTAGGTACATATCTCGACGACACCTGTTTGTTTAGTTTTGTTGGCAGTATCAAATTTATACATTCCGTCTCAGAATAGCACTTGATAGAAGCGGTGTGCACAGCACACACATGCCAGAGCTTACGGTGATTAAGTGGTTACTTGAACGTCTTAAATGAAATGCTTGGAAGTCACGGAACGTCACTACAGTATCCACACGAGTACTCCCCCTCACGGAATGGAGCATGAATGCCATTAAGAATTTGCTAAGATAGGTCCCTACCCATTAAGCAATTTACCCCTGGTGGAACATCTCACATTCAGGGACTACTTATTCCAGAAGAGTGTCTTGGATGGATAGGTAATGGAGTTATAATCATAAGAGAACAAATATTTACCGAGTTCTGCGAAGGACCTATAATAAATCGAGTTGGGAGTGTGGACGTGAGCATAGCATGGGGCAGACGCTCTTAATAACTTAAATCAAGGACAAACGCATGCTTTCTAGATTTTTATAAACGGTAGGTACGTGTTTCTTTGCGTAAATTGTATGGAGTTAAATACAAGCGTGTCCTCCTAATCGTGTCACGCGTTTCAGCGCTTTTAATGGAGTTTCTCTGGGAACGGAATTGAAAATCTCACAGACTAGTGAAACAAGGCTTAGGAACAAATCCCTTATATGCATCAATGGTATTATATTTTTTTATTTAAACCGTGCAAAGCCTGAAATTTTACGTAATGTATATGTATATATTTTTTTCACCAGAATTCATAAAATACTTTTAGTAATAATTTTGAGTATTTAAACGTTTTTTCTCCTAGTTTTGTGACAATTTTCACAATTATTTCCTTGAACATGTCAAAATCATCTGAATGTGCCGTTTTTCGCACTTGGTATTATTAATCCAAGTAAATAGAAAAATCTTTTCAAGACATTTGTCCTGGATTTACGAAATTCATCACTCAAGAATTGGCATTTCAACGAAGCGTTTGAAGAAAACACACCTGAAATTTTCCGGAATGAAAGCGTCATGGAAGCAACCATTGCTTTTAGAGCGGACAAAGGATAGTACCCAGAACTGGGTCAATCCTCTGAAGTTTATAATATTACATACTTCAGATCAATGTTCACGCTTCCCCCATGTGTTCAAAAGAAAGTATTTACAATTCTTTAGTAAAACCTTCTCGTAAAGACCTTTAAGGGTATTTTCGTTATTTATACTCTGTTCCAATTTGTGGCAGTTAGGGAGAAATACAATGAGAAAATAAGCTCAAACGACAAAGTTAGGTCTTTTCTTTTACGAAGGAAATGCAATGAAGAGTGAATTGCGATATTTACAAATAAATATCTACTATATTTTAAAATTCACCTTGCCTGCAAACCAAAACTACTGAAACTAAAAAAATAAATATTCTTTTCCTGAAAATGAGATGGGTTAAGTAATTACCACCCCATAGACATCATAATCTCAGCAGTTCCTTAGGAGTTTTCCGTTGAAAGTACCGAATATCGATTCCTTAAATATACAGGGTGTTTCATTGAATATAGAACAAAATGAGGGACATAATAGATCTCATCTAGTAAAGGGAGAGGTGGTGTAATCTCAATCATTTTCGAGTTACAGGGTGATCCATAAATCCGGGATGCACATTATTAATTTATTTTTATCTTTTGATGTACTCCATGCAGCGACATAAATCTTATGCCGAACAACAGCTATCTTAATTTGATTTGCAAAACTGCCACCATCTGCATCTGTAGGTACAGTCACTTGCGAAAGTGAGAAAAGCTCTAAAATATCGTAAAATTCAGGTTTCACCTCTTTTTTTCTTTTTAATGAATTAGTCATCCTATTGCCTTTCCCAATGGGCACAACACGTTTAGGTAGAGAAAGGATATACAAAATTACATGTATAAAACCGTTTGCGGAATATCAAAAAATCTGAATATTGAATTTTTTTTCAAATTGAAGTTTATGACCTACTAACATTACCTGTAATAAGTTTTAAAATAGAGAAAACGCATTCTTGGGTTCATTTAAGTTGAATGTTTTGAAAAATGCAAATTGTTTTAAAATTTAAATTTATAATTTCGGAAAAAAATTGGGAGAAACATGAATTTTACGAAATTTTAGAGCTTTTCTAAATTTCGCAAGTGACTGTCCCTGCAGTGGTAGAGGCAGGCATTGCACATTGGTGGCATTTTTGAAAAACACATTAAGATAGTAGTTGTTTATCGTGAGCTTGATGTCGCTGCGTTGTGTAGATAAAAAGATAAAATTAAAATAATATTGTGCATATTGGAGGTTTTTTGATTGACTAGGTTTTCCCGGTAGAATTCCTTCAAAATTACTTGGACGTATATATGGTTCCTCATAAGTAGTCTGGAAAAAACTTGTTTTGCAAAGTGCATATGGCAGGCCTCACATGTCGTCGCATTGAGAAAAAGTGAGTGCGCTGTGGTTAAAGTACTCGTAAGACTGGTGCAAAAAAGGTAACTGATTAATTTTATTTGTAAATAATAAAAAATAGTATAACATGCAAGAAATTTGTGGATTTATGACCTCAACGCCTATTAAAAGAGTAGCTTCAAAATTTTAAATAATCAATTGAATTTTTAAAAAGTTTGAACAATTAAAGTTTCGGACTAAATGTACGTCAGCCATCACCGTCAGTTGTTAGTAGAAAAACGTTCACAACATTCAAAACTTATAATGAGCAATACTGCAATTGGTTATTTCATTAATTTTTGTTTTTCAATTATTTCACGTTATAACATATAAAGCAAACTAATGGCCAAAAAAATACGACTGGAATAAATAGCATAAGAGTTGATAACTCTAATAAATAGTTAGTAAATCAATGTGTATATCCAGATATTGTTGACCTTTTACAACAGATTCTGGAAAAAACAGAAAAATTTGGCGCAAAGAATCATTGGCATTGAAAATGTAAGTTGCCGTTTGGTCAGTTCAATTTCTTTTTTAAATTACACTATAATATAAATCTCCTTTTTTAATTTTTACTGTTAGCTGTTGAGTGATGAATTGTTGGTTCAAATTAAAATATAAGAAAACATGTTGTATTAACAAATCAAGTTTTGAAGGTTACGAAACGAATGATGGGGATGTCGTGGATATTGAAATTTCCACCAAAATTTCCACTTTGCTCAGTGGCAGATCTATGCGGCTTGGAAGAAAAATTACAAGACCGCAAATATTTGGAATCAGCTGCGGTGAGAACATGTTGTTTTGAATTTGTTCAGATTCAGCTAAAATAAATTTATTTATTATATATATTATAATATAAAACACACACTTTAAGAATACAAGGAACTTCAAGCTTGCAAGAATTCTTTAAGCACATTTTTGGAGATCAATGTTTGCTATCGTTTCTCCAATTCATCCGTCGATATGCGATGTAGAAAGTTTTTCCAACGTTCAACTCTCAGCAACATTTTATTTGTCACGATGCTATCAATTTTTAATATTACACCACCTTTTCGATCAGTTATCGTCGGTTTGAATCGTTGTCGACATATGTACCTACATGAACGTCGCTTTCCAAGTTTTCCCTCCCCTCCTTAAATTACTTGCTACACTCAAACAAACCTGCGCAGAACAGAGTATCGCCTTCAAAAATACTCTGTAGTATTGAAGCGATTCTGATGGAGTTGTACTACTTTTGTAAGAACAATTTATTTACGACAACTTCATCAACAATCTGATTGCTATACAATAAAGCCATTTTGCATCGAAAAACATAAACTTTAACGAAGCAGATTCTTTATCTGGCCTCTCGAAAGATGAAAATCAATATTAGGGAAACGTAAATTAAAGGAACGTGACATCGAAGCTATAGGCTCATTGTAGCCATAATTGCTGCGGTGATGTGTTAACTGGAAGAAGTCCTGATTCCTCAAAGACCGCGTGGGGATGGAAATATTAAGTAGAGCCAAAAGTTCGGCCGAATTAATAACACCGTTCAGACAGTCGAAAACCAAAACAGTTCTGGAATTATTTCGTTTTCTTATTATATTGAGTGTAATCCCTAAGTCACGTACTTTGTCAAGTCGTCTGAGTGGATGCCCATCAATCTTAAAATTAAAAAGGACATACAAGTGCACTTATTGATGTTAAGAGGAAGAAGGAAAGGAAAGGAAGAACACCATTTATGAAAGGAATCAAGATCCGAGTTCAAAGTATCGCAGTCATGATCATTAGATATTAAGCGAAAAATTTTATGCGTCGTCAGCATAGCAGAGAATTCTCGAGTGGGTTGGGATGAAGGATAAATCATTGATGAAGGATACATCGTTGTATATTGTGAACAACAGTTGACCAAGATGGCTACGTTGGGGTACACCTGATGTATTCTAAATATAATCGGAAAGGAATCCACGGAAATGGACACATTGAGTACGCTCAGACAAATACGAGAAAATCCAATCAACAAAACGATTTGGGAAGCCGACAACAGACAATTTATGAATAAGAATATTGTGATAAATCCTGCCGAAAGCCTTGCTGAAGTCGTTGAAATTAAAATCCACTTGCTTGCCCGATTCAATGGCAGAAATGCAATAATTTGAGAACTCCAAAAGGTTAGTAGTGGTTGACTTTCCCTTGATGAACCCATGTTGAAGAGGCATTAGAAAAGGCTTGCAGTGGAAATAAAGTACATCACAGACGAGGGCTTCGAAGAGTTTGGCTATACAACTCAAATTGGCAACAGGACGATAATTTGAGATGTCGCTCTTATTACCTTTCTTGTGCAAGTGATCATCGAACGCTTCCAAGACATAGGAAAAACACCAGTACGAAGAGATAAATTAAATAAATAACAAAGAATAGGGACAATAGTAGAATCACATCTTTTCAAAACACAAGATGGGATTCCATCAGGGCCACTCGAGAAATTGTCAATTAATCTAGAGATATGATTGTTAATGGTGATCTCGTCAAATATAAGGTCCTTAAGTACGAGAGATGTCGGCGGAAGCTTCGTCAGATGCGAGAAATAGTTGGAATTAATATCACAGTTGGTATCACAGAATGCAGTCTTAAAAAAGTCTGCAAAAAGATTAGAAACTACTTTAGCGTCATTACTACTAGTAGATCCATAGAAGAGAGAAGATGGATAACCGTCAGATTTACGCTTAGATTTGACGAACTTCCAGAACCGTTTCGGAAAATCACGAAGGGAAGATTTTAAATTCTCACTATAAGCGCAGTAAGACTCGTTGGCAGCATTTACGAACTGATTTCGCATTTCAGAATAAGCGAGAAAATAAGAATCACTCCAATTTAATCACTCCTCGCTGTTCCATAGTTACTTTTAGTAACAACGTCGACATTCATATCAAAAACATATTTAAGTCAAAACGTGTCACTTTTGACAGGCTTTTCTGATTATCATAAAACTTAAACGGATAATAAATAAGTACCTAGAAGACCGAGTTTACCTCGGACAAGTAGACAACACCGGAGAGCGCTTTGCTTATTTTGATTCCTCCGTATTTAGTTGAACCACACGAATATTTAAAATTAGATACCGTATTTCAAATCAACGTCTCCAAAAAGTCCGTCCCACGTTTTAACTTGAATTAAAGTGTAAAAATATTTTGATTCCACCATAGTGGAAATGCCTCCTTAAAAATAAATTTTCCTCAAGGTGACACCTATCTACATACTCGTATTAGAGCCATTTTGGAGAACGCAGTATACAAACACTTCCCGTTAATAGTAATTAATTTATAACGTCATCTTAATCCTAAAGATGGAAGTGATATTCGCTGAGAAACAATCAGTCTCGTTGTCACTGCGACAGACTTTGTATGCTCATTTTAATTAACATTTCATAGATTGTTCACTTTGTAGATTCGCAATTCTTTGATCAATATAAGGTGGTAAATACTTGTGGAGAATTATGCATAAGCAAAACATGTTTTTTGCTACACAGTAAATACGGTTAGCAATTTCATCAAAAACCATCGCGAAATTATTAAAAGCATCCAATAGAGTACCTACATAATTGATAAATGCTTCCACCACATCATTACCTTGCTCCGTGGTTGTCAACTACACCATTGTCGTCCATATCAATTTGAGTTAAACACGCCTGATTAATTTTGCTCAGCTCAACGGCATCGAATACACCGCAATTAATCAAGTTAATTCTGAGCTTGAAGAGATTGTCAGGATTTCAGTTCGGCTCCGATCGGCTGCCTTAGTTATTGGGTTTCATTGACATACATTACCTAGCCAAACAGATTATTCCACTCTAAAAATTACAGCTCTCGCTCTCGGTGCCAACGAGTGCCACAAAATTTGCTGCAAAGGTAACAAAAATTCATTCGCCCATCATCGGTAGGAAATTTCACAGAAATTTTCTTAATTTTATTAAAATTCAATTTCACCGTGCAAATTGATATGAACCGCTATGAAAGTGTCGCACGATATGAGATTTGCATAATTTGTTCTTCGGGACGGCAGAGCAATTTCCTCCTCCGTCCCACCTCCCGCCCAATTCCTGGGCACTGGTGTAGGTACACCAGATAAAATTATACCCAGCAAGATTAACGCCCAGAAATAATACCGAATATGGAGGAAAATTGCTACGAAATTTGAATTTGAAATTTTTGAGAAAAAGCTTGACTGCACGGGAAAATTGTCCCGGCTAAGCTGAAGTAGTAGGACTCTGTCTCCAAATTCAAATTCTGACTTAGTCCGGGGATTAGAGCAAATATGAATAAATTGTCGCTATTTATTCAGAGTGCAATCGCAAATTAAAACTTCTGGTATTCTTCTTCTGTAAGAGGAACAATTTATGTGTTATACATACCTACATATACTTCTACATAATGGATAAATATCAGAGCTCTTTCCATGAGGGTAGGACGGTTTGAAAAATAATTTATAATTCTTTTTCATCAGTACCTGCATTGCATATGCAGACTGCTTCACAAGAAGTGGGGAAAACATAGATTCAGATGTATAGCAAGGAGCAGCCGTTGCGCTAAAATTCTAATCATATAAATACCTTATTTCATGTGTCTTATTCTGTGGCCCGAAAAATGAAAAATAAGAATACCTAATTGAAGATGAGAAAACTGTTGGCATGATGGGTGCCGCAGATGCTAACAAGCAACCAAAACTTCGACGAGTGATGACGGCAATATTTTAAGAATAACGACACAGAATTATTTTCTTCCCTCCTTATTTTTCTGGCTTGGACAACTTGGACGAAAATATGAACATTTTACATTAACGTAGGTACAGAAATGTGAATTAAATTTAAAATTATTTTCTGAGACGAACGCTTATTTTGCACTTAGACAAATTATGTTTAGGCAGAAGAGGGATGCCAAAAGCATTAACTTTTTGTATTTTAAACACATGTACTAACTTAATTTTTAATTTTTTTTTGCAAAATATTCCGAATCAGATTTTTAAATCTACGAGGGCGGTTTGATAAGTCAGTGACTTTTTGAATAAAATATATTGTTTTCGGCAAAAAAGCGTTTTATTTCTCAACATAACCTCCTTTTAACTCTACACACAGAGTCCAGCGTTTTTCCAATTTTTTTATTCCTTCCAAATAATAGCTTTTCTCAAGACGTTCAAAATAAGCGTTTGTTTCAGTGATGACCTCTTCAATTGACCCAAACCTCTTACCACCCAGTTATTTCTTCAGGTTTGGAAATATTATAGGAAATAGTCACATGGGGCTAAATCTGGAGAATATGTTGGATGGGGTAGCAGTTCGTAGCCCAATTCATGGATTTTTACCATGGTGACAACACACGTGTGCACCCGTGCATTGTCTTGATGGAACAACACTTTTTCTTCGCCAAATGCGGTCGTTTTTGCTTCAAATCTATATAAAATCTGTCCAAAAGCTCTGCATAATATACACCGGTGATCGTTTTGCCCTTTTCGAGGTAATCGAAATGAATGATACCGCGTGCATCCCAAAAAACTGTACCCATGACTTTGTTGGCTGATAAACACAATTTCGCCTTCTTTAGTGCACGTTCGCTTCGAGAAACCCACTGTTTTAATTGTTCCTTGGTCTCTGGTGTATTGTGATGTATCCATGTTTCGTCAACGGTTATGAAGCGGCGCAAAAACTCGTTCGGATTGCATCTGAACATCGCCAAACATACATATCTTATAGACTGGAATGTGCCTTTTAAAAAATATTTTATAGACTGAAATACAACGGGGCAAAAATGACCGGGCGAAATTTAATAGCCGGGGGAAAAACGACCGGGAAATATCGCCAGGCTAAATTTGACTCCTAAGGAAGTGCTTATTCGCTAGGCCCATGCGTTCGTGTGGGGTTCATGTGCGTCCGCGCCACACGGTACAGGGTCTTCAGGCTGTTCGTTCGCCAATGTGAACACGGAATGGACACTTAACATATTGCACACGGACACAAGGAACGCCTCGGAATGACACAGAGCACGGAACAATTATTATTAATTTAACGGAGAAACCTTTAAATATTGGTTTCACACGCGTGCAATTTTTTATGGGTGTATATGTGTATGCACGTGTGTGTTTGTGTATGAAGTTTAACTTACTATAATTAAAAACCAAAATTTAAGGGTTTATCCGTTAAATGAATAACAATTCTTTATTGACAGGTGCTCCGTGTCATTCCGTGTGTCCGTGTGCAATTCGTGGCGCTTCCCTGTTAACGGAGGCGCACAAACCCCGCACGAATAGTGATATGCATATGTATGAGGATGTATATTTTACGGCTAATGTATTATCTTTCGAGGGTGGTTGAAGTTCTCCTATTTATCATTTGATAATTTCCGCAATATCACGCACAACAAATTATGCGCAAGATTTCGCACCAAAAGTTAAGAGTGCGCAAGGTGTTACGTAATTTGAATTCCGTCGTTCCTTCTAGACATTTTGGCACTCCCTCCCCTATAGAACGAAACATGAGGTTTTCTCCTGTGAGTAATAATTCAAAAACGTTAATTCACGAAATTTGTCAAATTCGAGGTAAAAGCCAAAGTATCTTGCTCGTTTCCCTCGCGCAATTGTTCAGGGTAAGTACGGTATGTGAGGGAACTTCCTTAGATGGAGTCACAAGGCCCTGAGCCTGAATGGGGTAAGAAAACCATGCATCATTCGGAAATATCAAAGACGTCATTTCACATTGAGATAACCCTGCCCCACGTGAGCTGTAAAGCGATTATGAGGTTTTGTCAATTTGTCAAAAATTTGACAAATTGAGATAAGGCACTTTGTCTTGCCCCGCAAAGTGTGGCCCACAATACCTGAAGGTCATATGTGGGTGCCGGGGGGCTTGTTTACCCTAACCCTATGAATTGCCCGAGCGCGAACTTACACCCCATGGTGAGTTTGTTAATGTTGGTATGAATAACAGTAGGGCAGGCAGAACACTCATTTCGAGGGCTCCACTGGATCGATTTTGTTCCAGTTCACCCCTACTATGTATAACGGAGTAACGAACAGCGAAGCACCTACGAGTGCCCAGGCCCTTTTACGTGGTTGTGCCCTACATCCTCTTCGGCTCTTCTGACGTGTACATTGCCTTCATTATGTCAACTTCTATTCTAGAGCAGCTCTTCAAAATAATTTCCATGATAGCAGCAAAAGCTGCGGTTCTCACACGTATTCCTGCCTTTTGGCGTTCGACTTAAATTTCAGCCCATTAAGGGCGGGGATACATATTTACGGTCTTGCAACTTCGGTCAGGGCACACCGGCACAAACGTGTGAGCAGGTGGGCCACATAATACGGAGCGCTTCCCAGGGATTTATTGAATGAGAAAGATATGAGGAAAGCGAACAAAAATATCAGGAGCCGGGAGTCAGGAGCAGTGAGAGCGGATCTGTCGATATTCCTTCTTGACGGAGGCCATTGTACAGGCCGAACATAGGTAGATTCTTTTTTTTGTCGAACTCGAAGGATTGCCGTAAATTCTGACGAAATGAGCTCAGTGCGGAATGGTGAAGTTTTTGTGCCTGGGAATTGTTACACGCGGGCTACCACAACTGATGGGTGTTCTGCGCAGCACGTCACTGCACTGTAATTGGCATGTCATAAAGGGGGACATATGGGATAAACTTGTTTCCGTGATGCCCACCGGGTGTCCAAGTATTTCCTAGAACATATCACATGCCATGCTGACTTAATACACATGGCTTTGCGTCAAAGCTGAGCCTGGCGGTGTAATGAATTGTGATTCCCCCAAGGGGACTCAACTGCTTCGTTTTTGTACACAATGAAATATTTCGCCCCTAAGTCCTTTATTTATTATTTGTAAGATTTTTTTATGAATTTCTGTTGTGACCAAAGATTTTGGTGAACGAATTTCTGAAATATCTTATTAGGCTATTTTGTCCTTGATTCTTCTAACTCAATCTCAAACAGTTTATAGGGCAAATAAATAAGAAAAACTTTTCTACAAACGATAGTAGAGCTGAGCTCTGTTCAAACTTTTCGGATATACATACATACTTAACAGGCGGGCTGAAAAGTTCGTAGGCTGACACATAGATGGCTCTACTAGTATCAAATCCATATGATTTTTAGTTAGCCCTAACCTTTAAAAGACGTGTGTATAAATTTGACAGCTGTTGTATTATTAGTATCTGAGTTATAGCATTTTGAGTGAAAGAACTTTTGTTACTTTGCAAAAAATGGACAAAAAAGAATTTCGTGTGTTAATAAAGCATTGCTTTTTGGCGAAAAAAAATACTGTTGACACCAAAGTTTGGCTTGATAAACATTATTCGGACTGTGCACCAGGAAAATCAACCGTAGAAAAGTGGTTTGCTAAATTTAAACGAGGCGAAATGAGCACCGAGGACGATGCACGCAGTGGACGCCCCAAAGAGGCTATTACCGACGAAAACATCAAAAAAGTCCACAAAATAATTTTTGATAACGGTAAAGTAAAGTGAAGTTGATTGAGATAGCTGAGACCCTAAAGATATCAAAGGAACGTGTTGGTCATATCGTAAATGAATATTTGGATATGCGAAAGCTCTGTACAAAGTGGGTGCCGCGATGGAGCTCAAAAACGACCAAAAACAACAACGCATCGATGATTCTAAGCAGTGTTTGGAGCTGTTCAATCGTAATAAATCCAAATTTTTGCGTCGATATGTGACGATGGATGAAACATGGCTCCATTATTTCACACCGGATCCAATTCCACAGAAATTTCGCGCCGATGAAGATGTAATCGCCGAAACTGAAGCCTATTTTGAGGCTAAAGACAAATCGTATTATAAAAATAGTATCGAAAAATTGTATGACCGCTATAATCGTTGTATCGCCCTCGAAGGGGACTATATTGAATAATAAAATCAAATTCTATCAAAAAAATAATTTTTTCTATGCTAGCCTACGAACTTTTCAGTCCGCCTTTTATGTATACATATTTATATACGAATTTACGCATTTGAAGATGGATGGCTTTAGTGAGGGACGTTGGCGTCACTATTTTTCAAAACGACATCATACAAAATTTCAAACTAATGCATAGTAGTTGGATGCTGTTTAAGAAATTCAAAAAGTGAACGACATGCTTCCCGCTTATTGCCGAATAAAGTGCGCGAAATAAAGGGTCTTTCAACAAGGACGCTCGAAATTTTTTAGGTTATAGCGGCCATGTTGTAAACACCATTTATCAATTTTGTTGTAAATTGTCCAGTAGTGTATGGAAATCAGCATGGAAGGTTATAGCGTTGAAGAACGAGTGCAAATCATCAAATTTTATTATTAATTATTTTATTAACAGAATCAGTACTCCGTTCGAAAAACTTCCGCGCATCAAGTAATTTTTATCCTCGCCACAACCGTCCTACCAAGTCGACTATTCGACGTTTGGTGACCAAATTCGAGTCAACCGGTTCGGTAAGTACAAAAAGCCAATCGGGACTTGGGTTTACGCCCGTATAAAATCCAACTGACCCAGGCACTCAAGGTAATTGACCCTGGAAAATGCCGCGTGTTCGCTGATTGGGCTCTGGAGTAGTTGGAAGTTGACTCAAATTTCGCAAAAAAAAACATCATCTTTAGCCACGAAGCCCATTTTTGGATGATTGGATATGTGAACAAGCAAAATTGTCGGATTTGGGGTGATATCAATCCACGCGAGATGCACCAGCACCAAATGCATCCTGAGAAAGTCCGATGGTGCGGATTTTGGGCTGGTTGAATCATTGGACCGCACTTCTTTAAAAACAATTCTGATTCCCATTCGAAAATTCCTTCATTATTCAGCTATAAGTTGCCACCTTACGAAAAGTGAGGAGGTGACCAGAATCAGGCCCATCACCGCAACCATTAACGGCGAGCACTACAGATCGATCATAACCAACTTATTGTGGCCTAAACGGGATGATATGGATACCGATGACGTGTGGTTCCAACAGGACGGCACTACGTGCCACACAGCGCATGCCACGGCGGACATTCTGCACGAGCGATTTGAGGGCATGGTAATCTCGCGCGGCAGCGACGTGAACTGGCCACCGAGATCGTGTGATTTAACGCGTTTAGACTTCTTTCTTTGATCCTATCTTAAATCACAGGTCTATGCGAATAAACCGCAAACAATGAATGCCCTCATAGTCAACATAACGAACGCCATTCAGCAAATTCAGAATATTGCTGCAAAGGCAATCAAGAAAGGGTTTTTACTCGGGATTGATTGTAGGGATGTAATCCGCCAGCTGCCAGAAAGATTGGCAAACGCCGTAGCTTCCGATGGACCATACTTCCAATGATCATATCAAAACAGTTATATTTTATAAATGAAGATTTGTTTTTACCAAAAATGCGGAACTTACTTTTCTTATACCTAATAGTTTTGTAGTAAAATGGAACCAAGTGTAAAAGAGGTAGAAGTTCACTGTGCAATTTTTTTTTAAATTAAGGGTGGGGAAAAAGTACGAAAATAGTTTAGAAAAATAGAAAATATATTTGGAAGTGCGTGTGTAAGCCAGCCCAGCCCTTTTCTTACCAGGCTCGCTCTCCCTCGTATCTCTCCCTGTACTACCAAAACGTCAGAGGCCTGCGTACCAAAACTTCCTCTGTTTTCCAGAACTCCCTCGTTTTTCCTTACGACATCTTCGCTCTTACTGAAAACAACTTAATTCCCAGTGTAATCAGCAATGAGTTATTTTCCTCCGACTTCTCTGTTTTTCGCGCTGACGCCTGCGATAATGACTTCATCTCCACAAACCGCGGTGTTCTTCTAGCCGTGCATAATCGTTTTGGCGCTAGCCTTTTCACTTCCTCTAATTCCCCTAGCTGCAACTTCGTCTGTATCAATATTTCCCTACCTGGTAAACCCCTTCTCTGTGTCTATATCCGTCCCTTCCAACCACTTGAGGCCTACAAATCCGCCACTGATTTTATTGATTTCCTCTTTAACACTCTTGGGCCTAATGATGAAGTCTTCCTGCTCGGCGATTCTAATATCCCTCGCCTCCAATGGGCTCGGTCTGATGATGAACTCCATTTTGTCCCTTATAATGCTCTCTCCGATAAAGAGACCCTACTTATCGACCGTCTCTCCGACTGTGGTGTCTGCCAAATTAGCGGCATAACCAACAACCTCGGCAGACAACTCGACTTGATCTTTTCATCCGACCCTGTTAATTCGGTTGTCACTGAGAGCGCCCATCTTCTCTCCACTCTCGACCAGTATCACCCTCCTCTTTTCCTGACTTTTTGTCTCGAATCCCACCCTCTCCTTACGAATTCAGAATCTTCTTACTTCTTCAACTTCCGAATTGGCGACTTTGAGAAATTAAATTACCTGCTTGCTCAATCGTCTTTCTCCCCCACAACCGACTCTCTGCCTTCCGTGGTGGAAGCCCTTGACCTTTTCTATACAGAACTTTTTGCCTGCCTGACCCAATCTATTCCCTGTCAACCTCGGAGAACCCTTACCTCATCTCCCCCATGGTATAATAAACAACTTCGGTCGCTTAGGAACAGGCGTAACAAACTGTGGCAGGCCTACCTCTTATCTCGCTCCGATTCAGACCTCTCCAACTACCTTTCTGTGGCTTCTCTGTTTTATGATCTCAGCGAATCCTCTTACCTTGAATATCTCGAACGCATGCAATCCGTCCTCATATCTGATCCTAAACGCTTCCACCAATTCATCAACATCAAAAGAAAATCAAATGGCTACCCCTCAACACTTAAACTTGGTGACACCTCTTCCTCTGACCCTCGTGTAATAGCTAACCTCTTCGCTCAATACTTCAGTCAATCTTTCAGTGCGGCTTCCTCCGAGCACGATGCTAGCTATTTCCATTTCATGCGTTCCTGCGCCCAGACTTCCCTTGCCTACATCAGCATCAACCCAGCAATGGTCGCCACCGCCATCTTCGCACTTGCTGATGATTTCAGTCCAGGCCCTGACGGCATTCCCGCTATTGTCCTGAAGAAGTGCGCTCAACACTTGATCGGACCCTTTTCCTCCATTTTTCAACTTTCAATCACCCAAGGAATCTTCCCTGCTAGGTGGAAAGATTCATTCATCATCCCCATTCATAAAAAGGGCTGCAAGAGCGAAATTTCCAACTTCCGTCCTATTGCCAAACTCTCTTGTATACCCAAACTTTTCGAACGCATTGTTTATGATTGCATACTTTTCAATTGTAAATCTATTTTTTCCCCTTCCCAGCATGGTTTTCTTAAAGGTAGATCAACCACCACCAACCTAACTGACTTCGTCTCTAGAACACTATGCGCCTTAGAGAATGGCGACGAGGTCGACGTTGTTGCTACTGACTTCAGTAAAGCGTTCGATAAAATCTCACATAAATTAATTCTCTTCAAACAATGCTCCCTTGGCTTCAATCAGCTTTTCCTTTCTTGGATTAAGTCTTATCTCGATCAACGCCAGTACACGGTCCTCTTCTGCTCTGCTTCCTCCTACTCTTTCGTGGCTAATTCGGGTGTCCTTCAAGGTAGCCACTTAGGTCCGTTACTTTTCATTCTTGCAATTAATGATGTCGCTGATGATATGAAAATCTCCAAACTAATTTCCTCCTCCACGGACTCCCGACTGCTCCAAAACGATCTAGACAATTTTAGCTTATGGTGCGACAAAAACTGCCTCGAACTCAATGTCTCCAAATGCCAATCCATTACCTTCTCCCGCAAACGCCCTTCTCCCCTTAGGGTTTACCATCTTTATGATGTACCTATTCGTACTGCGTCCTCCCTTCGCGATCTCGGTGTCATCTGTGACAGTGAACTAAACTTTCGTGATCACATCGACAGCGTGGTAGCTAGAGTCAACTCTGCGCTCGGCTTTGTGAAGCGTTGGTCTAAAGAGTTCCGTAACCCCTATGTTGCTAAATCATTATACGTCTCGTTCGTCAGGCCTCTCCTTGAATACGCTTCCCAAGTCTGGTCTCCCTCCCAATCTTCATACAGCAACAGAATTGAAGCAGTCCAGCGAAGGTTCCTTCGTTTTGCTTTACGAGAGCTTCCCTGGTCTGACCGTTTTATTCTTCCCCCTATGAAAATCGCCTAATGCTGATTGACTTGGAGCCCTTATGGAAGCGACGCGACTCTGCAGACATTACCTTCATCCATCAGCTACTTTCTGGCGACATAGACTGCCCTTCTCTGCTTCACCGGGTTTCTCTCTATACCAATCCCCGTAGCCTTAGATCGGCCCCTCTCTTCGCCCCGTTTACCACCGCACTAACTATGACTTTTCTGAACCCCTCACCCTCAACTCCCTCCCTTCCTTTGACTTTCATCTGAGCAAATCTTCTCTTAGGAGCTCCCTGCGCCGAACATCTTAATATTGTCTCCCTCCCGTTATCCCTAATTCCAAAGCCCTTTACTTTGTCTGTCGCTTAACTTAAGTTACTTTTTGTATTTTGTTTGTTTGTTTGTAGCTTATAGTAAGCGAGGGAATTAATAAATAAATATCATTGCCCCTCCTGTCTGCTCCCCATTGACCCCATCTTTGTTTTATCTGCCCCTTGTCTTAGTTTTAGTCATAGTTTTTAAGTTGATTTTGTTTGTTTATTTTTAAGCCAATGTATTTGTCAATTGTAGCTTGAATTAAGCGAAACAAATAAATAAATAAATAAAATGTTGAATGAAAATATGGGTGATGATATTGAGAACTTTTTGAGAGTGACGGAAACGTTTGCCCTGGGGATTGACAATTAATAAAAAAATTTATTTGCTAAAAGTAAAAGAAGTATTAAGAATATGTATGTATGGGGGAATTGTATATGAATTTTCGCTTTATTTAATGAGACGACCCCCACATCGCTGGGACATATAAGAGATAAGAGATAGGCACGGGGTGTGAAATTAAGGAAAATGAAGGAAATTTAATAATAGTGTAGAAAAATAGCCGGAAATATGAGAAAAACGAATGTGGAAAAAAATTGGTTTTGAAGCGCGGACCTACGCACCCCGTACTATCCCATTATTGCATAAATATTGTGGCTCATAAAAAGATAGTAAAAGTGGTTTATCCAGATATTTAAGTGAATTGGTTAAATATTCTTTTCCATTTACTTATACCCCTGAGTTGAATTTTGAGAAATCTGAAATACGTGTTACATTACATGTGTTGTAGAGTATTTATGCAAAGTTTCAAGTAAATCGGATCAAACAAAATATTTTTCAATATTAACGTGTCCACTCTAGAAGCCAGGCGTCCCGATTTCGAATATTAATACATAAAAACACGAGTTTTTGAAACCCTCACTACAGCACACCCTCTTAAAAAATTAATAATGCGTTTTCCAAAAACGCAATTTTTCGTATGGTGCGACAGGACTTGCCTATAATAATATCCAAACTTATAAATATATACTTGGTTCGGCGTTCGCTAAGACGAACCGTAATATGCATGCCAACTAATTAAGTTGGTGATTTTCCCATGTCTCAAACTTTAAAAAGTTTATCTCTCAAAAGTATGATTTTGTAGATTTACTGCTTTGGCGTGGTGGCCGGCGGAATGTATGCATGTATAAAATTTAGACTGGACTAGATATATTAATGCTGTCACTCTTACGACATCAGTATGAATTTATTCCTCCCAGAAAGCACCATGAAATTCGATTGTCAAAGTCAAATCGAACGCACCATTTCATTTGGAAATTTAATTTGATCCCCTACCGGATGCCGATACACAACAAGGTAAAGCATCAAGAATTTTTCTATCATCCCCTGCTGTCAATATCACGGACATTTTCCTTGTATTTCTAGACAAATTCAGTTTCTGAATTTCAGCACTGAAAACCGCCTGCAGGAAAAATACCTGTCAGAAGTCGTTACATCAATAAAAATATTATGCTTTTCAATATTTTTGTAGGCAGCTATTAAAATGTATCTTTATAATTTTTAAAGGTTACTTGGAAATTTCTTAACTGCGTACCTACTTTAAAATAATCGCATACAAGATGCTTAGACATTTGAAAACTTAAAGCTTTACGTATTTCATATTATATAGATATTAGATACTATGAAAATTAGAGAGGCCTCTTGACAAGATATTGGGCTGCATAGGGTGGATATCTTACTTGCCAGCGAGAAATTTGTTTCAACGGAATTGTTTCCTGAAGTCAAGTTCCCATTAAAAACTCGGCATACGGATAACTAGTATTGGGTAAATTGCAATTGAAACTTTAGACATGTTGTTAAGAGATTTTAGAAGTGGGTGGCCTAATACATTCACATATATATGTACTTACACTAGCGGCTGAAAACACGTATAACAGTATAAGTGAACTGAATGAAAAGAACATGAATAATTAAGCTCAGGGCATTTTGATAATTACGGTAGGTAGAATACCTGCTTGGGGTGCTTTAAATATTTGGCTCAGTATTAACGAGCCACCAGTGAGTAAAAGACAGTTTAGCGTAAAAAATTCGACAATTTTGAATAAAAATGTCGCAGTTATCCTCGGAACAAAAAGCTGTTGTGAAGGATGTAAGCTCTGAGGATTTTAGTTTTTTTGAAATACATAACTCGTAGGAAAGGGTGTTCCCATTCTACAATTTAGCATCACAAAAACACAAACCTAATGGAAATACCGTCAAACGAGTGTAGTGACGGCCAAGACTGACATTGATGTCCTTTTGTTAACAAATTAGTTTTGACCACTATTTAATGTTTGATGGCCAATCTGCGCAATGGCGTTTGTTTTGAATCGCTGTTATCGAAAGGTGTCACCAGGTAGGGACAGGTCAGGGGGGGTCAGCCCTCCAGGCTGAAGCCAAACGGAAATCATTAGGAAAAAACTAGAAAACAACTTTTGTTTAACACAAAGAATTTTACAATTTATTTCAATAAACTAAAGTTATATTCGACATTTTCAGATTAGTGCTTACTTGAAAACGAACTGGCTTTCAGGTTGCGCAAACAAAAACAAATTATTTTGTTGGCCTTGTCTACTATTCTTGAAACCCAAAGACATAGGCGTTTGGATAACTGGGTTAAATGATTTGAATCATTTAAGTGCTGCACTTTCACGTCATGAAAAATCAGCATCACATCTTAACTCGATACTTGATTATAAAATTTTTGGTAAGACTCAAATTGACTTGGAATTGAATGGATAATCAAAGAGTTAGTGAGAATAGGGAAATTATGAAATGGTTAATTGATGCATGCTGTTTTCTAGCTACACAAAATACAATACAAAATGATTTGATTGCATAAATATGACAGAATTTAACTTCGGAAATTCAAAATGAAATTACAAATTATATTTTTGTGTCCCTTTTGCTTCACGAAGCTAGCAATATATCGCACAAATCACAATTATCTGTAATATTTCGCTATTTAGGAAGGGATGGAAAATATTGGAACGCTCTTATTGCTTTTTCAATATAAGTCAAGATTGAACTGCTGCTGATATATCAAATAAGATAATAAGCTTAATAAATAATTTGAATAGGAGAAGGATACCGAGAACTTCTGCCTGGAAAACAGAGACAAACTTGCTTAGAGAGGTGGAGATGTGCAGATCTTCAGTGAGGCAGTAGACTCCAACTCTGGCTAAACCGCCTGCAAGAGATCCATCCATAAACCACACAGAGCTGACGTTCGATTCCATGCCCTCGAGATAGTTTCCATCCCATCCCATTCTGTTCTGGAAGGGATGATCACGGTATACCTTTCGCGTTGACATAAGCGAAGCGTTTCGTACTCCGAGATCATCTGAATGGTATCAGTCTGTCCCAGATCTTAGAGTGCCCCACAAGCTGATTTTTAGTACGACAAAGATAATTATAACCGAGGCGCAGGGCAGATATCATCACATCTTTTTCCACGATGATGTCGAGCGGAGCAAGGAAAGATCTCATTGCACCTGTAATAGCTAAGCAGGCGCTCTTACCTTGTACCTTAGAAAATGTGCATTTGATGGAGCTTAGGTTAGTTTTATGCCACCAGACTAGTGCACCATATCAGAGATTGGGTCTGATAACAGCGGTATAGATCCAGTGAATTATTTTGGGACTGATGCCACAAGTACGACCGAATGCTCTTCTGCACTGCCAAAAGGTTGAGATGACCCTTTGTATCTTACAATCCAGATGGAGTTTCCAGTTAAGTTTATTGTCTAGAATCACACCTAGATATTTTACGATTTGCGCGTATTTCATCTCTCTGTCGAACATTCTCAGAGGTCTGAGACCCTCAAACTTTCTCCTAATTATGAAAAGTAGAGCAGAGGTCTTGTCAGCATTAACTGACAGGTCTCTATCCCTGCAACCACCTTTCCACAACAAGCATTGCATTGTAGATCGCAGAGAGTGCTGAGGAATTTGCCTCTACATAGAATCACTATGTCATCCGCGAAGGCTACTGTAAAGTGACCCTTGCGGTCCAGTGACTTGATGAGGCCGTACAAAACCATGCTTCACAGGAGTGGAGATAGAATGCCACCCTCCAGACAGCCTCTACCTGCCCTCCGGTTAACTGTATGGGAACTTATTTCGGTCGACATAATAAAGTCCCATCATTTTTATATCAAAAGAAAAGTTATTTACATAATTGTAATTTAAAATAAAGTATTCAAGAAATATTCAAGTCTTTTAAATTTTCTCGATAAAACAAAACCACCCTGTACGGCGCGCGAGCGCCGCACATAATCTTTAATAATAGCCTTCAAAATCCACAGTGAAAAAATGTGAACAACCGCATACGTATTTATAAACTGTGTGTGCGCTACCAGCGTTCCCCCTATTTCGCATTCGCATTGTCCCAAACGTTATCATTAACAGGGGAGGTAGAATTGAGAAGCATAATAATCGCGTTTAAACATCCATTGTACAAAAATGCTGCATTTTATATCTCACACTCTATATGCTGTACTCGTAAGTGAGAAATTTTTTTCGACTATGCCTCTCTATCTCTTATTATAATTTCTGACTATGTTGTACTTTTTAAGTTCAGGTGAAGGGCACGCAATGAGGCATTTCGTCAATCCCGTCGAACGCTGACGCCGGACTCGACGCTTCAGTCTGGTTCCAGATTTATATTGCATTCGAAAAATACAGGTTTCAGACTATGTTTTTTTTTCCTACTTTTACTGTTGTAAAAATTTGTTGCCGTGCAATATTTATGTTAATTTAAGATGCTCCAGTCTACTTCCAGCACGGTGAAATTAATGATCCATTTTACAAAGCGAAAACGCATTCTTAAATCACGTAACCATAATTCTTTAAAGTTGACAACCGCTCAATGTTGTGAATTAATTTTCCAGTTTTCTCCTACATATGTACGTACATATATAATCCGTTGAGTTTAAGGAGCTTCCCGAGTAATTGTAGCATATAAGTCTTTAAGAATAAACAAACAAAAACAAAATGTTCAGTTTATGTTTCAATTTTCTTGCGTCTCTGGGGAAAAAATAATGTTTGGATTAACGGTTTAAGACCGCATGAGTGCGGAATATAAATGATCCACAATGAGGATATTACCCGTGATGCCCTTTCCGGAAGCCCTCTATTTCATTCGGTGGAAAGAAATTTTAAAATTTATGTGCTGTACCAGATCGTCCATCATTCAAGTCCAGCCCAGCTTCACAGTCAGGCAATAAAGCGATTTGAGGATGATTTTACATTATGAACTGGAAAATTGTGCGATGCCGCAGAGCAGCTAAAATGACAAGTTAGGGTCTGCTCTTCCATTTTCCTCCCCCAAGCACGAGGCAGCACTCCATTTGACGCTTTCTGTCACAATTTTCTGCCGCAACCCATTCATAAAGAGCTCGTCAACCGGAAAAGGAACACCATTGAGGGAAGATTGCCTTTAATTGTAGCTGCCATTATACCGCTCCTTAAAGCCACTTTCTGTCCTCCTTAAGGGCTGCAATTTTTTCCACACATCACTCATCCAATTATCTGAGTTTCCTCGCTGATTGCGTGGAAATTCCCCTCATTACTCAAATGGGGTATGTGTGCCTAATTTGATCATTCCGAGTGGGTTTCCGTGGAGCCAGACGTCACGCCCAAGACGTTCCGCAGGAGCATTCCTTTGAAGTTACTGATAATAAATAAGCTCCGTAACACGTGCGCAGCATTAGAAATTAATCTGGCATCGCAAGTTACTGGTAGTTAGCGCCAGTTCAAGCAGCATCTGACCTCCGCTGAAGTTGCCATCTCGTCGTGCCTTCGGGGGCAATCTCAGCAGATGTGGCAGAAGAACGTAATTTGCAAATTCCTCTAGTGTAATTAGACTAATTAACCTGGAAGTGGTGTTTTGTTCTTCTGCCTGCCTTCATAGTTAACAAAAATGTAAAGAACTTTGGTAATGGTGTGAACTTTTTGACCAAAAACATTTGCAGTTTGCTCATGAATGAACAGAGTTCAGTTTTACTATTAAAAACAGTTTGAACTTTTCAACGTTTTTTTTTGTACACAACTTTTTGCTTCCTTTTCAATTTTGTTTTTCAAAATTAGTAATGACTGCTGGAGTATATTTGTTTAGAATGTTAAAACATGGATTAGGTAGTGTTGGAGTCATTAATCGCTGAGATTTTTAGTGGAAAACGCCTTACCTTGTGAAATTGCGTCAGGCTCTACTGCGTCCGCGCGGCACTTGTTCGCTTCGTCTCATAGGTGGAAGGCGAACCAAAAAAGAGGAATCTATTCAGTATGGCGACCAAATTTTCAATAAAGGTTCCTTGTGCTCGAATTAGCCAAGCTAGTATGGGTTGCCTCTATCCACCCTCTTACCCCCCCTACCCCAATTTCTGCCCTTAAGGCTCAACTTGTCGTCGCTGCCTCATCGTTCGTATTCCCGTATTCGTTCTGCTGCTGTCATAGAGACCTTTTTGGATTCCTCATTGATTCCTTTTATACGGCTTTATTTAGCTTCATTCCGTATATTTGTTTGTTTGTTTGTCTTACAATCGATTTTTCGACAACATCTACTCAACCAATTCCGATGAAGCTTTGCATACGTATTCAGTCTGCATGACAATACAAATAGTGTATTCAATTTTATGGTACATCTAATATGGCGACCACCGCAAAATGGTGACTTACCTTTTCTTTTGTAACCCCCCGCCATGGGTATCAGATGAAAGGGTGTGACGAGAAGAATATAATAAGATGTGTACCGCCATTTTAAGTCCAATATGGCGGCCAATACAAAGTGGTGGATAACCTATTTCTTTATCACCCCCTCGATGTGGGTATTAAATTAAAGAGTATGAAAAGTAGAATTAAATAAGCTGTGTGACGTCATTTTAAATCCAATAGATCGTGGATTAACAAAATCTTTACATCCCCCTAGATGTGGGTATCAAAAGAAAGGGTTTGATGAGTATAATACGACGGGCTACCTGACGTCATTCTTAGTGATAATAGATTGCTTACACATTACTTTATTTTAATAAAATAAAAATGAATTCACTTATCAGCAATTACTGTAAAATTTTGGGTTTTTTCGCGAAAAACTATAAAAATTAGGTAAAAAAAAATAGTCAGACCTCGTCTGAGACAACCATGGCTCAAATGGTTCTAAAATAGCTATGCTAGCTTCACCTTAAAGCTTTGCACCCATCTCCATAAGGGGACGTTCATAAAATACGTCACGCTAAAATTAGCTTTTTTTGATCCCCTCCCCCTGATGTCACGCAGTGTCACACTTGCTGTAACCCCCCTATAAATATTTCGTCACAAAAACTAAGAACCCCCCGAACATGATAAATTTCGGTTGATAGTACACAAATTTCGATACTACAAAATATTCACTTTATTTTTATAATAAAATTCAAATAAATTAATAAATACCTTTTATAACAAATAAATAATATTTCTATTTATCAGAAGTCCAAGGATTCTGTAAATGCTCCGAAATATCTATAATCGGTATTGCAGCATCTTTTTCTACATCTTCAAAACTGCTATCCACTTCATCGTCATCTATCCATTCTGCATTTTCCGTACCGCGTTTTCATCTCCTAATATGCATAACAGCTCTCGAGCTCGCCGAGCTGCGATGCGAGTTGGTTGTCGTGGGTTGCTTGCCGAACTACTTCATCTATTCTTTTCCGTTTTGGATGTAAATTTATCAAATGTTGCTGTAAGGTTTTATTAGACGTGTGATATAGGCCACATTCTTTACATGTTCTATTTGCCAATTTATCATGGACCGACGGACAAAAACAATCGTAAGGAATTTGCTGAAAATCTGTAGCTTCAGACTGAAGTTTCACTGTAAGGCGAGCAAATAGGTTAATATATGTACCATCATCAGAATTCACTTGCGATACTATTAATCCGTTTTGAGTTTGTTGTAATTTAATCTGTGGAGGCAAAAATCCGTCAGTAACTACTCCTAGTTTGGCTACAGCAGTTTTCGTTTGAGCATTTTAAAATTTGCAATAAGTATTGTGATTTACGAATATGTTTACAGTACCAATCATCAATTAATATTTGTACATTGTCACTATCATCTTCTTTTGGTGCTATATACTCTGCGTCTACATCATAACCATCGACTTTTAACGACTTCCAAACATCAGCAAAAGTTGTCCCCGCATATTCAAAGTTCTTTTCTTCCAAAACTTTATCTACAGTTTTACCGTAAGAATCTAAATGCGATCCATAATGCTCAAGACGCAAAATCAATCAACAATTCATTGTAATAAAAATATATACGTTTAAATATCTGTATATTTACTAATACGAAAAGAATGACTTCTATCATGACATAAATAAATAAAAAATAGTCGAGAGAAATACTCCAGTAAAGTTTTTTGATGAACGGCGAACGACACGTTGCCGTAGACCCCCGTCCCCCCTTGTCACATCTTGTCACACTCAGCAAGACACACCCCCCTTGTGTGCGAACGCGTTTTATGAGCGGCCCCTAAACACCCTGTATATACACTCTTGAAAATGCCAACTTACGATCCCCATTGAAAAAATATCGGAATGTCGGAGGCATTACAAAAAAAATTGTGGGTCCTGTAAGTTTGAACATCGATTTAGAAAAATTGTATGTTATCCCAATGTTTATGCCAAGTATCTTGATGCTAAACAAGTTTTTGTGTGACGTAAATTTGGTATTTAAATACGAGCTAATATATAACATATGTATGTTATATGCGTTTGACGCGGTAACCAATATTCGTCAAAAACCACTGAACCGATTTTGCTGAAATTCTAACTACATATACTAACAGAGACAAAGATTGAAGATTCGTTTTTTTTCCACATTTAAGCATATATAAAAATGAATTGCTGTGCGTTAATCTCGCTATAACTCAAAAACGGCTTGACCGATTTCGATAATTTTTTTTTGTTTTGTTCGCTATAATACAGGGGAGGTTAAAAAAAACGAAAATTCGGGAAACCCAAAAGGAAAAGCCGGAAAATCGAAAAAATCGAAATTTACGTTTTGTACAGGAAGCGAGTTTTCCAAACTTCAAGGAATATTTATGAAAAAGGCAATTGGTGGTTTACGGGGTCGCAGATCTCGAGCTTGCATTCAAAATTTTGCAATTCAAGATGTCGGATCCAATATGGCAACCGAAAAAGTTCAACTTCAAGGGATTTCACTGAAAATCCGAACTTTTGTTTTTGGGTTGGGTTTTTGGGGTCACTGATTTTGAATCTGCCATCAAAATTTTGGAAATCAAGATGATGGATCAATATGGCGACCGAAAAGTTAAACTTTAAGGGATTTTCCCCAAAATCCGCACTAGGGTATTTTCGGGATCACTGATTTCGAATCTGCTATTCAAATTTCCTAATATGAAACCAACCCCACCCCGCTGGGAGATATAGGAAAGGGAATACAATAAGGAGGTGGTGCAAAATGAAGAAAACTAAATTTAATAAGACTGTTGGAAAATATCTAAAACATGTGCAAAACACAAATAGGAAAACGCTGGGTCACATAGGAGAGGCGATGGTGCAGTAGGGAGGCGCTGTAAAATTAAGGAATACAAATTTAATAGTATCCCGGGAAACGCCGGGCAAGCTAGTGTATTATAAAATTAAGAATTTTTGTCCAACTGAAAGTTATAACCGCTATGCACACAAATGCATCATACCGGGCGCTTCCAACATATTGCTATATTTTTTAAGTTATAGGCATGCAAGTAAAATCTTCAATTCCCTACATTTTACTGAAAAAAGGTGAAATTTTCGGCCTACATACCCAAGTTCCCCATTGAAAAAAAAAATAGTTGTGGGTTAAATGCCCTTCTTTATGTGGCAATGCAAAAGCAAGGGTGAGGATTTTACATTTTGACACAGGACGGTTAAACACGTTAAAAATCGTATGATGTAATGATTTATGAATATAACTCTGTGATCCCTTAGAGGTACGTTGCTTTTCCATGCATATGAATTTTCCTCACCCAAGAGTTCATTAAAAAAAAATCGATAATAATAAATGATCCAATTATGGCAACGTGAATCGCCCGGCACATTTCTCCTTCCACCGCAACTGTTTGCAATCTACAAGCTCGGCATCCTTTGTGGTGAGGCTTTTAATGAAGGCAGGAACAGCTTTGCCTCCATCTGCTTATGTCCCCCTACACAAACATTCACCGGGCACCCTCTGAGGCGCAAAACATACAAAAAATGTAAAAAATGCAAAAATGACAGGGTGATGGTTCTCCACTGGTCAAATTAATTTTCTTGTCATAAAACCACTTCCACTTTCAGGGCATTAACTGGCGCGGAGATGGGGCATCTGACAATCTCGGCCAAAATTAACAATTACTCCCCCGCTCTGCACTGGTGAATATTTGGTCAACCTCCTGGCCACCGATGAGGCGCCATCTTTTTAGTGGCACTAGGCTTCCGGTGATTTCAGTGAAAATTATGAGCGCATTTACGGTAATCACGGGAATTTTGCAGGTGTGGGTAGAAATCCGTCCACGTTCAAAAAACGTTGTAAATTTCAGTGGAGTTAAAATCCAGCTACAGTGTACAACTTTTAATGTTTAAGAGGTGCTTAAGGCTTTAACTCTGCTTTACCATGCCAACGTATTTGCTTGCTTGCTTATACTTTTGTGTAAACAACAACAAGCTCTGTTGGCGTTATCATTTTGCAATACGAGATTAGGGCGCGTTGGAAGGCATGTGATTGCCATACGTGGTTGGTTGGGTCGTAGGAGGGCTGTGTCAGGGACGTGACTACACGTTTTTCCATTCACGGTTTCAACTTCTGAGATGATGCCGGCACCCGTTTATAATCTGGATATAATAAGCAGATGTAGCTTCTGCGCATTTTCCAAATAATATGGCAACGAATGTTAGGAAATTTTCATCATAAGGTGCAAAGGGGATGTGAAGGTGAATTCCACCTCCGTTCCGCAGTAGGAATTGTATTAAAACCGCAGGGGTGATTTTATGTTTGTCGGAAATTCTATATAAACTCCTTTGCAGCAAAGGAGCGTCTCAGCCCAATAGAAAATTTGACGAGGTCTATACGGTAAGAAAGCAAAGAACTTCCGATTTGACTTGCAATATTGTAGAGGTACATACCTCAGATCAGATTGTAAGTTGTTCAAATTTAAACTCAATTCATTACTCAGCTTGATAGTTGAGTTAGGTTGAATAGTGATAAAGCACATACAGTGACTCCAAAAAGTATTCGCTCACCACACTATCCAGGCAACTTTTATTAATAACTTTTAAGGCTCGAATGATAACACAACCAAATGTTAAGTAGATTTGTTTATTCATATGTTAACTTCAAAAGTAAAAAGTTTCAAGTTCATCGATTTCGAATTACGCTTTGTATTAATGGAAATGCCGGCAGGCTCCTCAATTCAACGCACAAAAAGTATTCGCTCACTTCCAATATATAAAAAAAAACGCCATTTTTTGGCACTTTCGTTACCAATACTAATAATAAGTGTCTTACTTAATATTTGGTAGGTCCTCCTTTCTGCTTAATTACGCTTTCCAATCTATGTGACATGAATTTTATCAGATTTTCCGTTATTTGTGCAGATATAGTATTCGATTCTTTTAAAAGAGCAGTTTTCAACTGTATTTTATTAGAAATGTGACAAGTTTTTACTTTTTCTCCTGGAACATCCCATCGATGTTCTATGGGAGTTTTATGTTGCGATTTTGGAGCAGTTTGAAGGTATTGTGGAACATTATAGAGCAACTAGAGCTTGGTATTCACAGCTGTGTGCTAGGGATCATTATCTTGGGTGAATATAAAGTTATCTTTTATACTCATTTTTTCGGCACTTTTGTGTAAATGATCCTTTAAAATGTTTACATACATTTTGTGGTCCATAATAACATTAATTATATCCAGGTCATCCACCCCACTTGTACTCATACAACCACATACACAAATAGAACCTCATCCATGCTTTACCGATGGAACTAAATTTTCATTATCCAGCTCTGTATTGACCTTTCTCCATATGTTGCATTTACCATCTAAACAGAAAATATTGAATTTACTTTCGTCGGTAAATATGACTCTTCCCCAGAACTTCTCATCTTTATTTCTGTGCTTTTATGCAAAGCGTAACCCTTTTTTACGGTTTATTTCGGTCATGAAAAATTTTCTACGTGCTGTTCGCCATTGTATCCTGCTCGGTAAAGCACATTCCGAACAATCCCATGTGAAACGGACTTTTCAATTTCAACGAGAACTTAACCTGCTATTTTTGGCGTACTCAATTTCGGATTTTGTGCAATTTTTCTAACTGTTACGCGTTCTTCAGCTTCATTCAAAATTTTCGGGCGACCACTTTTAATGCTATTATTTACAGTATTACGATTTGAAAAGCTATTAACTATTCCTTTAACAGTAGAATATGGTCTGTTGATGTTTTTAGAAATTTCCCTCAATGATTGTCCTTGATTTCCTGAGTTTATCACAATTTTTCTTTCTTCCTCAGTTGTTTCTTTTTGCTTTCTACCCATTTTATAAAAAACATTAAAAATTTTTCGAAATGCACTATGAATCATCGTGATACACGTTCAGAACAGCATTGCTTAGCTGCAGACTACGTCTGGATATTAGTTTGTGAAATTAGCGGTACTTTTAATCCGGGAGTGTGTGAGTGTGAAAGTGGTGAGCGAATACTTTTTGTGCGTTGAATTGAGGAGCCTGCCGGCATTTCCATTAATACAAAGCGTAATTCGAAATCGATGAACTTGAAACTTTTTACTTTTGAAGTTAACATATGAATAAACAAATCTACTTAACATTTGGTTGTGTTATCATTCGAGCCTTAAAAGTTATTAATAAAAGTTGCCTGGATAGTGTGGTGAGCGAATACTTTTTGGAGTCACTGTATGTGTCTATAGGAATTTGATGTCTTCTGGTTTATATCCTTAAAAGGAGTGGGAATGACCTAAAGAGGTAAGGTACATAGAGTGCTGGTTAAAAGGGATGATTTTTCTAACGAGAAAAGCAGACTACCGTCGAGAATGCTATCGAGTTGACGAAAATCAAGCCAGATTCCAATAAGTATGATTATACATAACATAACTTATAACCAAAATCTCGAGTCACTAAGCAGTATCAAATCGGCGATATGGATCAAAGAAGTCACTTTTTGGACCGTGTGTTGTGTATTTTAAAAGTAGGTGTTTGTCAAATATGATGCACTACGTTTTTATATAATATTCTTTTAAAGAGTTCATTCTGAACACGTGCAATTTTTTATACTATTGTAATATTTATAAACCAAAAATAGATTTTCTTTAATTAAATTTTTTATGACAAGCTTGACGGTTGTGCTTTTCTGGTGTTTTAAAGTGAAAAGAAAATCAAATTAATTGCAAGATATACTTACAAATTAGCGTTCCGTTCAGCAGTTATAATAGGCAGAGTAATATTAGCCAAAGATGCGACCGCAAAAAGTGGAGTCCATCGAAAGAAGTGAAAATTTTTTTAATATAAAAAAAAATCCATTAAATATTTTATATTAAAGAGAAAACAAATGACTACCTCTATAGGGTTTCCCAATAAGAACGTCCGAACTTCAAATTTGAATAAAACACATAATTTACGAGCAAAAATGGTTCTGATTGTTTATTTGAAAGATAATTTTATGCGATTTATAATTTGAATAAAATATCGGCCAAATTGCCACCGAGTATCCTCTTGCACACGTTCATCCGCTCACGTCAATTTTCGATGACTCTGTGCATCATTTCGGCCGGGATCTCAGATGTGGCTCGACAAATATTGGCTTCCAATGCCTCAAGAGTTGTAGAATGGTTGCTCTAAACTTTCGACTTAATGTGTTCCCATAGCAAATAATCCAAAGGCGTTAGATCACACGATCTAGGCGGCCAAGCGATGGGACCTTTTCTGGAAATTAGGGACTCACCGAACTTATCGCGCAATAAGTCCATGTTAAGTCGGGAAGTGTGAGGCGGTGCACCGTCTTGTTGGAAATAAAGGTCGTCCGCATCAATTTCATCATATTCCGGGAACAAAAAAATCGCTCAACATCGTGTTATAGCGGTTGGTATTCATGGTGACGGCATCTCTTGCCTCATTTCGAAAGAAATAAGGTCCGATGATTCCGCTATACCATAATCCACACCAAACGGTTAAAATAATAAATTCCAAAATTAATTTAAAATTTATGAATATTTTAATTTACTTTACAAACGGTCAAATGCGTGCAATGATATTAAATATTTATATTTTTAGGGTTCCGCACCTCAAAAGGAAAAAGGAAGCCTTATAGGATCACTTCTTTGTCCGTCTGTCTGTCGGTCAAGAAAATTTTTCTCTGGAACGCGTGAAGGTATCAACTTGAAATTAATATCAAATACTTAGGTCTACAGTCCCTTAGAGCTTTAAAAAATCAATCAATCAATTCTAAGTCAACGCAATCCAAAAATACGGCCATTTATGCCCCATTTATGCCGAATATTTTGACACTCGCAAATAAATCAAAACCTATACCATTGACCTAGAAATATGATCTGGGCAAGACGCAAGGTCTTACAAAAGAAGTAAAGCAAAAGGTCTGAAAATCGTTAATTTATAGTTATATCACAACAACAACAAAATTTTTTTCATTTCAGTCATTTAATTTGCGGAAAATATTCGCGCAAGTCTGACTCGCACTTGCATGACTTTTTCCCTATTTCAATTAATTGTTTGTGTTTTGTGATTTAACTGCGACTTTTGCATAGCAGCCATTACACCTTATTAGACAGTACACCATTACGCACTTTTGGATAATTTTTCTTTCTTTTCGTTGCCGAAGCTGCATTCAATATATTACAGACGTGGGCATTGTTAGGGTAACAGAATAAATAACTAGCCTCACGAATGACAAAATATGGATGTATAAATCATCCGATTAATCCCATTATTCACCTTACAAATCATCCGGAAATTAATTAATGCGAATAATTAATAACTCCAATAAAGTCTAATTATTGGAGTTATTAGTTATTCGCATTATTTGTTATACATTTATGCGTCATTCGTAATATTCATCACTCGTTTATTCGTCACTTATTCATTACTTGGTCGACAGCAGTCTGTGAAGATCATACTTTGCTGGGTTCTACTGCATCTGTTCATATTAAAACAACGTTGAAATCAGTGAACATACACTTGTAAATTCCACAAGTAGTCCATGCGGGATCTAAGGTATGTTGGATAATTTTAATATGTGCCATTTGAAAAAGTTGTGGAAAAATTATGAAAAATTAAAATGTTAAAAAATCCAAAAAAAAGGCTTTTTGTTGTACTTTATCTTGAAGATAACTCAAAAACTATTGATTTTAGAGAAAAGTTTTTAAAAAAAAATGTCGTGAGGAAACATTTGGCATCTATGTAAGGGGATTGTGAACAAAAATGTGATCCGCCATTTTGGGGCGTACGACGCATGGACATCACACGTCTTATTGTATTATGCTAGTCAAACCCAACCAAACAAAACCAAAAAGGAAGTTGTGAAGAAGGAGCTCATTTGTCATCTTGGGACATGCACTATATTGAATTTAGAATAACGTCACATAGTTTATCGTATTTTACTCATCTAGCGCTTTCATTTGATATCCATATTAATAATATTTGCAGAAATTTTTTTGTTATTGGCTTATGGTAGCCGCCATTTTACTTTGGTGGTGCTACATAGCCTATGACACTCGGGGGATTAATATGTTTCAAACGACCCCACATTTATCTAATTCCGTAAATCAAGTCAGGTTCTAGGCCGTAACATCCGCACAAACATACATACAAACATAGACTGATAAACAACAAAGACTGATAAATACAAAAGTACGTCAATGAAATAACCCATTTTTATGCACTACGTCCTGCCCTTATATTTCATGTTTACTTCCACGCCAGGTGAAGTTAAAACTCTGAACAAACCGATTCTAGTGTATGAAAGTGAACCATGAACACAAGAGCAGGACACACTTTAAAATTCTTTAAACGCAGAGTTATAAGATCTAGGAGTATGAAATCGAAAATATGTTTATTTGTTTGTATTTCAATCAGCCTGAATGACAGCTTCGTTTTATTTGACTTTTTTGCAGAAAATTACAGATCCAATATACCGACTGAAAGGAGGATTCAGCTTTAAACATCCCAGGAACAAGTATGTTTAGTTTTTTGGGGTCGATGATTTTGACTATGCCATCGATATTTGGAAATGCAAGACGGTGGATCCAATATAGCGACTGAGATATTCGACTTGAACTATTTCCGTGAAAATTAATACAAAGGGATTTCGGAGTCGTCCATCGAAATTTCGAAATTCAATGTAACTAAATGAATTTTCATGAAAGTGGGTTCTTAAGGTAGTTGATTTTGAATCTGCCATTAAAATTAAGATATTCGATATGGCGAACTTAAAATACTAAATGAAGTTCAACTTTCTAATTTTTCCAAAAACTTTTTTTCAAATATTCGCTTTTCGCAGATTTACATAGACTGGACATTTTTTCAAAGAAGATCCAAGCAAGCTAGGTATATGTGTATTTTTGACTTAAATTACATATCATTAAAATTTCATTAAATACAGATCTAATATGATTCCATAAACAATAACATTCCTCGAACTTCAAGAATTAAACGGATATCGTACGATACAAGCTTTTTACTTGTTTTTCAATCATTTTCTACTTTAAGTACACATACCAATGCTTGTCAAGTGTTTTTAGTTTTCAATCATGTGTTCTGTGTTCCATGAAAAACCCGCACAAACTGCTCTTCATATGAATGAGCAATTTTATTAGAATAAAGTCAAGATATGAAAATAAAACGAGTACATGAATTCCAATAAATCAATTTTTCATAAATTGGGGCAATCTATCCATCAAATAAAAGCTTGCATTATCTGGTAGACAAATTGCATGATATTGGAATATATTTGGCTTTGGGTTTTCATGGTTGAGCAAATCTGAATGAAAGATACATAGAACACGCAAACTTTGATCCTTAAGAACAAAAACATTTTGCACTAAATATGAAAAACTTTATTGCAAAATTTAAATATTTGGTCAATCGACCGTTGCCTCAATTATTAACGTCCGATTATCCATTTTAAGTATCTCCTGGTTTTTTTTGTTCACGTGCAAACATTTTCTGAATGTCATTTAGCCTCTTTAGAAATATTTAAAAAAGTAAACTAAATAAATAGGGAAGCAAACGCATAAAAATATGCCTCTCAGGTATTGAAATTTGTTTAACCTTTTACTCTTTCGTCATTGATTTAACTATATTTTTAATTAGAGAATTGTACCTTACTGAGTGACGTAGACTTAGAATTTTTCTAGAAGCAAGGAAAGTCGTTTCGGGCATTTCCTCAAGCGGAGTCTAATCCCTATTAAGAATTAAAAATGAACAACAAAACCTTAATCAACTGACCGAACATTATCATAACAAAAAGTTGGAATAATAAATGAAAAAAATAAAACATTATTCGATTCATTGTAAAATGTAATGCTGAATAAACCATCGTTCCAGAAATATGAAAGCTCTATGCAAAATGGAATAATTGAAGCTTTGCGGTTTCAAAGGGTATACTTTTTAGCTAAACAACCCCACTGCTGTCAGGGTATAATATCCTATGGTAAACGGTGTATTTTGTGGATGTCAACCCTTTTCCCTTGTTCAATACCGCTTGCTATGAATAATAAATGTTGGATAAAAACATTAAAACGTCTCTTTCTCAAATTGCTTCTGGGGGGAGTTTGCCCATCGTAATCCCCACGATTCAATTACGAGCTTTACATACATATTTACTTCAACAGAAATTGCGCAGTACAATAAATATTAGGGTTATGTTTCTTATTAATCTTCCTGTTAATTACAGTAGACCAGTTTCACAATTTGTTTTAGTTTATTTTTAAATTGTTATCATTGCCATTTCTTATGCGCAAAATATGCCTTGCATTTTTTGTCTATTCTACAGCCCTTCAAATATAAAATAAATTGATTAAAATATTTTCCAAAATGACTAATTTGTTAATCTGCAGTTTTTGTCTCCCATTCATAACCAAACTAATACTTTTTAAAAAATAATTTGGAATTGAATGTTTCAAATGAGCGGTTCATGGGTCGAATGTGTGAATTTTTTTTAAATGAACGCGACATGATTTTGTAGCGCTATATTTTAATTTTGTTAGTCCACTTAATGTGTGGAAAGCATGTTCGGTGAAGTTTTGTTTTTGGTGACCGTGTTGCACTTCTTGTAGAGCATATTTGTACAGACATTTAGTTCGGAAAAATAAATTTACTTTTTTTCCAGCCTTTTAAGCTAGAAGGTCTAGCTAGGAATCACAATAAAATGCGAAAAAACAAAAACAAAAACAATTCAGCTTGAAAAACTCGACTGATTCCTTAATTTAGAATTTAAATTTAGCGCACTTACAAATTTTTAATATTTTCCAAAATGGTACTCACCTGAAAAGAAAAGAAAAACAAATTTTTATTAGAATTTTTAGAAAATTGTATGCGCGTATAGCTTCAAAGTCACCAGATAAGGAAAACATGAGTTAGATGCAAATTTAAGTAGAACCCTGCAAATATGAAACGAACAAAGACTCACTCCTACTTCTAGTCCATTTCCTTTAGTGAACGTTATGCCATTTAATTCTGACCGAGGATATTATGATTAGAAAAAAAACATTGTTATTATTATTAAATAAAATAACAGTAGTTGGCTTTAATACAATACGTTGTATGTTGAGTCCGAAACATAATGACTTATGTTTTTATCTATCTAGTCCTTGAATCATGACTCTCTCAGGTCCTGAGATACAATCTGGCTGCCTCGAATGAAATATTGTTAGTAGGACTACGATCTCTTTTCAGCAAACAACATATTTCACCAGCTCTATTTGGGTTGCTGAGCCACTTCACGTCCATTAGTGCAAAATTAATTTTACCTGTCAGCTTTATAATGAACTGCAGACCGCTGGCAAGCAGCTTACATCGTGAATATCCCCAGCCTTATTTAAATATTTTTTTTTTCTTGTAAGGATTTCCAGCGAACTTCCAGGACTGGGTGAACGTGACAAAATTTCAAATTCAAGTGAAATTGTTCATTACTCTTATCCTGCGCGGATAATCTCCAAGCCTTCGTCTCCTTCCTTTCGTTATAAGCACATTGTGCTAAAAATGAATTGCGAGCAAACCATTCGCCGGTGAAAAATGTTGTCGCTCTGGCACAATTTCCTCGCGAGAAAGGAGTGCTTTAAAAAAAAGCAAAAAAAGGTTTTCCGGGCTACATTGTACGCAGATAATTTGCATTTTCGGCATTTTTGTGCCAAGGGAAAAATTTGATCCCTTTCTTCAGACGAATACCGTTCATTCCCCTAAAACTCCCCAAAATAAAATATCACTGCAGGAAATTAAAAAGTTCCCTTGGGAATAACTATCAGAATTCAGGTAGGCGAGCTGGTGGGCCCGGTGCGCTGATTAGGCTCATAATTAGCAGTAACTCAGGTGCTCCCTAATGCCGAACTAATATCCTTCGAGCCTAAAGTAAGATTTCCCTGGAAAGTTGACCTACTTTCTTGCTTCTTTCTTTTATCCAAAGCATTTTTTAGCTACTTTTCTGCGGTCAATTAGGAAGCGGCAATTCGCGATCTCAGCACTTCGCGGAAATATTGCGCCTGCCCTTGAAGTAGCTATTTTTGTAAGGGAAGATAAATGAGACCGCCGTCCGCCGGTATTCCCACCTTGATTTACCTACGCTACAAAAAGGTAATTTGAGTTTATTCTAATTAGCTCCACGCAATTTTCCGGTCCGGTAGGTCTTCTTTGACGGAAGTTGTAAAGCAAAGTCTTTATGATCTAAAATCGCACCAGTGCTTGTCGCTACTGGAGAAAGGAAATCAACCCTTTGTGTACGACGGAGTTTTAAATTTTCCGCTTCTCGTCTTACGCTTAATGAACATGATAAACAACTTGGACGCTCCCGCCGGAGACCATTTGATGCGCCGCGTCGTCGGCAAAGAATCCGCCTGTTGCTGTAAATAAACTTTTTATAACAGGATAGCTACGAAGCCTTCGCGGAGAACTACGTACCGGCAGACAAGGTGAATTGTACCCACACCTGCCAAACTCCCTTTTGCCAGGAAGGCAATTCCAGGCGAAAGGATAATTTAGAGCGCCACCAGACCTGTAATTTGCGTTTGCAATAGCCCCGTTTGCCCGGGCACCTCAGTTGCAGATGCAAGCCAACCCTCCGCAGATAGCAGGGAATTATGGATAATTTTGCCTGAGCCCTACGTTCTGCTAGCTGGAGGCATGAATGAATGCAATACGAACCGCATTTGCTAATTGAAAGCGATAAACTCACCAAATTAACGCCTCCGCAGCACGCGATTCGTCAAGCCCAGCGGTAGCTCCAGTTCAACGGGAATCTCTTTTATTGATTCAGCCGCAGGGTTGGCTTTGTGTAATTTTCATGTTTTCCTGCCAATTTATTTTTTATTTTGCACTCTGACCTCGCCCTGCCAACATCCTTTGATGCAGGGTGGGGGATCAGCATGATCAGATACCCTCCTGGAAGACGACAGAACACAATCCAGCCAGAGGCACTCAAACGCACTGGCCTTGTCGTTAAGGTTACTTATCTTCCCTGGTGGCAACAATAATATCACTTCAGAGTTTCGCCAGATTTACCCCCAAATTTATTGTAGCTCTTCACGACGAAATCTTATTAATTAGTTCAAAAACAAATTTTGCGAAATTTCTGTGTTGTAGATGATGTTGTAAAATTTACTTTGGAGCTTTTACTCCCACATAGGCTATCTGTCTAATACACCGTAATCGAGCAATCCTATTAAAGGTCTACACCATAAAATAATAGGTGGGGTGGATTGACTGAAAAATTCTAGACGAATTTTCTTCATTTTGTAGGTACTCTCGAAGACTTGGTGAAGGAGTGCGAAGACACTGTAGCAAGTGGCACAAACTTGTGAGGATGGGTTCGGAGAAACGATTCATAGGGCCGGAGCTTTGACCTGATGTAACAAACTCATTCTTCATCAACCTAATTAATGATTGAATTGGGCACAACGAAAGGTGGAGAAGATCTGAAGACTGCAGGCAGTCAAAAATTCTTTTGAAGCAAACAGGACATAACATCACAAGCTGGCTCTTTAAATGCCTTAAAAGGAAGCTTAACCTTAATATAGGTTTTATTGCAGGGCACTGCAGACCCAACAGACATCTGCATATCATCCACTAAGTGGAGCCGAACAGGACGAAGAGACAGCTATGCATTTCCTGTGCAATTGTCCTCGCTACCTCACCATAAGAATTAGCATCTTTGGTGTCCCCCTCTTTACAACAGAAAATGTATGATCTGTACTAATCTTTATATTTATACATATATAATTCTACTGTACGTGTGTATGTCACTGAACTCCTCCTAAAGGCTGGATCGATTTGAATGAATTTTTTTGTATGCGTTTGGGTGGTGCCCTGGATGGTTTAAATTCAGAAATCAAACCGACAGATGGCGCTGCAGTCGGTATCTAGGTTATTTATCTATACTGCAACTAAACGGCTGGATCGACTTGCAAGAACGGCTGAACCGATTGGCTGAAAATTGGTGGGGAGGTAGCTTAGAACGAGGAGACAGACATAGGACTTTTTATCCCGTTCGACCGCGTTCCCGTCGCGTCCAGGAAGAAAAAGAGGACATTTGTTGTAAAAATTCATAATCATACTATTAGCAATGCGTGTGCCATGTAATGGGTATCGTTGGAAAGGGGAGGTAGTGTAGAATGTGCTGGTGAAAGAAAGTTTGGTGAAAAGTGTTAAATGTGGTAATTATTGGTGAAAACGTGTTTTTGTTGTGTGTAGGGGTGGGGTGTGGGTGACACCCCCCAGAAGAGTATCTCAGGGGTAGGAAGAAGAGGCACTACAGGTAATTGGGTCGGGTTGGTGAAAGTTGGTGAAAATAGTGAAAACTTGGTTTTTTCGGTGGGTGCCGACAAAATTGAAACGGCTGTGGATGAAAAGTGTATGCATGAATTGGAATAATGTTTTCACCAATCGAAAGCTAAGGAAGCAGAGTAATCTATATATGTATATAGTATATATAATGAATCACTATTTCCCTTGGTCACGCCATCACGCCTGAACGGCTGGACCGATTTCGCTAATTCTTTTTTTGTTGTGTTTGTTATTGTCAGGAGAAGGTTCTTGTGAAAGAAAAAATTAAGAATATTGCGCGGAAAATTAGAAAATTATGTTTTTGGTTTGGGTTTTGGGGTCACTGATTTTGAATCTGCCATCAAAATTTTAGAAATCAAGATGCTGGATCAATATGGCGACCGAAAAGTTACTCTTCATGGGATTTCCCTGAAAATCCGCGCTTGGGGATTTTCGGGATCACTGATTTCGAATCTGTTATTCAAATTTCCAAATGTGAGACCACCCCCCACCCCGTTTGGAGATATAGGAGAGGGGGTGCAATATGGAGGTGGTGTAAAATGAGGAGAACTAAATTTAAAAATACTTTACAGTTTACAGTTAAAAAAGTATTATGTATAGGTGAAAGTGATGTATGAGGTGTATTGTGTACGAATTTATGGTTGATTTAATGATACCACCCCCACCCCGCTGGGTTACATAGGAGAGGGGGTTTTGCAGTAGGGAGGCGTTGTAAAATTAAGGAATACAAATTTAATAGTATCCCGGGAAACGCCGGGTCCGGGCAAGCTAGTATGTATTATAAAGAGACAAACTTTATTTTTTTGTGGCTTTGTTCAGGGTAGTAGCACGCTATTTGGCTGCGATTTGCTTAGCAACATACTTGGTTATGCGTCTAGTTACAAACTTGGCTGTGATGATGATTTACTTGGCTATTGGAAATGTTGCTGCGGTGGCTCTAACATGGCATCCGACATCTGAATAGTTACTTATCTGTGGTATAAGTTAATGCAATTTAATGTTCTTTTATCAGAATTTAAAAGTTTTGTTATATGTAACTATTCAAATATTTCAATTCAATTTAAAATTTACTGTGAAATCTGATCCAGTGCAGGATATGAAAAGCATAGGATATTTAAAAGCAGGCTGGAACTAGCAGAGAGCTAGCTCCGAACCGATTTGAATTACGTCGGATTCAAGAATAGGCTCGAAGATCAAATTTTGTTTAGGCTCAATAAAAGTATCCTGCACTCCACGCTTGTTTATAAAATTATTACTTGTACCTCAACTTATCACTTGCTGAAGAAATTATTTCTCAATATCGATATTAATAAAATTACTAGTTTTGGAATAGACAAAGTTGACAATTCTTCAAAAAAAAAAAGAGAAGATGAGAATAATAGTAAGAGAGCTTTGTCTCTTATCACTGAAACAGCAAATGTTCGGAAAAAAATCGGATATTTTCTATATAATTTAAGGACATTAACAAAACAAAATTTTTTTCACAATAAAGCGGGAGATCAAAACCTCAGTGATACCGTAGTACTGCACAATTTAGCGTAGTAGTCTTTGAAGCTGAATTGTGCAAATTTTTGGGTTTTTTCAAAAGACATTACCTTAATTAAAGGCAATTTAAAGACAGTTTTAAGTTTTGTTTCTTTAAATGGCACAATCGCCATTTAAACCGCCGCAAATTGGCGTACAACGACTTTGTAGACATTTAGGAGGAAGGGGGGGAGGGGGAAGTTCAAACCTCAAAACCACTCCTGTGTACGCGCCCGCCATATACGTTTATAAGAAAAAAGTGACTCCTGGTAAAAAACGTCCTGAACTAATAAGTTCAAGTTATACGCTATAAATCGACAAAAAAAAAAAATTGAAATATTTCTAAGAACAAGTGTTGATAGGAAAAAACGGCTCTGGCAAACAGTTCTTGTAAAAAAGACCTCAAATATAATCTATACTTTTGTGGACTCTTTCCTGAGCGAACTTATTCTACGTACGATCTTAATTTTTAAGTTTCGCTAAAAGCGGGCTGGTGATAGTCTTGAAGAGAATCGTAGGTTTCTTTTGCTGTCTCTCTCGTGTTGACGTGTAATGCATCCTCCTCCTCCAGCCAACTTATCAGGGAAAATCTTATTTTTTTTGTAATTTTCGCATATATCAGTTCTTTTTGTTGGTGAGTTTCAAGATTATATTTAAGGTCTGTTTTACAAGAAATGTTTCCCAGAGCCGTTTTTTCCTATTAACATTTCTTCTTAGAAACATTTAATTTTTTTTTGGGATATTCATTTACATGAAAATTCGTTCAAGCTGAGAATTTGCGATCGCCATATTGGATCCGCCATTTGGAAACCCTACAATTACATATAGCATTGATGAAGAACAAAGGAAAGCATTTTGATATATGTACGTTCATGGCTCTGATTCCCTTGCTTACCCTGCACGGGATAATATTATAAAAAAAAGGTCATGCTAACAAATTCATAGCATTGTTTCTCTGGTTATTTGTTTATTTCCCCACGCATCGTTCAACAGAAATTAAAATCATACTATTACTAACCAAAAATGATTTCCAGGTACTGTAAAAAATCATGAAAATTTCAGTGATTGCAAAAAAGCAAAATATTTTAAAACAGTGAAAAAAAATTCTTACAAGAAAAAATCAAAGAATAATGGATTTTGATGAGATTGGGGAGAAAATTTAAATGTCTCGGTAATCATTTGTCGTGGCGTATTGTGGGTGAGCTGAATGGAATCACATTTAATATTGGTTCAATTGAGTTAATATATGAAAATTTAATTAATAATAGTTGTTTTATGAAAATGGAACTACTTCTAAAAGAGGTAGGACTTCACTGTACAATTTCAATTTTTTGTGAAAAGAGAGGTAGAGGGAAAAATATGCAATCATTTTTAAAATGGCAGTGCTCTTTGCCGCCTTCGTAAGTCCGTTTAAACCTCCATACGGGCTCCGTATATACGGAATTCGGAAGAAAAAATTTAATACTGGTGTAGAAAAAGAGCCCAACATATGAGAACAACGAAAATGGAACAATTGGGAAAGTGAATATTAAATGGTGAAAAACATTTAAAAAACCTGTGCATTTTTGCCATTAAGAGGTTTCGAACCCCGGACCAACTGGTCCCCATACTTTTCCATTATTACATATGCTAACCACTGAACCATCGCACAGTGGCCGATTTGTCGAAAAAGCTGGCCAAAAGTCGAAAAAAAAATTATTTCTTTCTGTTCAAGCTATCATCCTATGTCATAAAGAACCTTTTTCTACACATTTTGGCAAAATAACAGTAATGTACTGGTAAGGCATTCAGCATTAGAGCAAGTTAAAGTGACTCTTTTCGACGCATCATCTGGCACGCTACTTAAACCTGGATTTGTACAACGTCGTTTTAAAAGTGATAACAGCTTTTCTAGTGGCTGTTTTCAGATCGCCTTCAGTAACGGGTGTTTCTGAAAGTATAGAAAGTACCTACTAAAGTTTCGCTGTGTAAAAACTTTTTTTTAACACAGTCATGCACGTCAAACTTTTTCGTGTTGACATTTTATAAAAATGAAGAAAAATAGTTAGAAGTTCCGCAGAGTTCCACGCTAAGATCATTTCTATTATGTAAAAGAAAGTATTTTCTTTCATTTTACGAAAAAAACAGCTGCGTTAATTTGCGTTATTTCATGAAATATAATTTTAAATCATGCGGACTGAAGCTGGCCGGTTCCCGAAAAAGCTGGCCAAAAGTCGAAAAATGATAGGAATTACACAAAACTTCGCAATTTTATGTTTTTGAGGTCGCTGATCACGAATATGAAATTTATTTTTCAAAATTCAAAATGGCGGATTCAAAATGGCCATACGAAATTTTGTTGAAAAAAAAATGTTTTAAATAGTACACGTCTGCCATTTTGAATCCGCCATTTTCAATTTTGGAAAAAATGTCATATTCGTAATCAGCGACCTCAAAAACTAAAGCATACAAAATTTTGTTGAAATGGAGTTGTTTTGAGTAGTAGACGTCCGCCATTTAGAATCCGCCATTTTGAATTTTGAAAAATAAATTTCATATTCGTGATCAGCGACCTCAAAAACATAAAATTGCGAAGTTTTGTGAAATTCCTATCATTTTTCGACTTTTGGCCAGCTTTTTCGGGAAATCGGCCACTGTGCATCGGTGTTGTTGGAATTCGTTCAAAGTAAGTTGCTCATAAATGGCATGGAAAAAGTGGTTTTTGATTTATTATCACTACTATTAGCAACAAATATAATTTGTTATGGGTATCTGCGAAAAGGTGTACTATTTTATGGAAAAAAGTGATTATTGTAAGAGTTATTAAAGAAAATGTCGTTTTCATTCGAACGGACGGTAGAAAAATGCCAACCTAATGGATTGTACCTACATATAAGCCAGAGAAGGAGAAGCACCACTCAAAATTCGATCAGGTGAATGAACGAGGATATTTGTATGAATTTTTGATTGAAAATAGGTGATATTCAAACAATTTTATAACAAAAGTATGTTGGTGAATTCTATTATTATTTTTGCCAACGTCAAGTTGAGAATTAAGAATTTGCATACAAATAAATTCGAATTAATTATTTTAAAAAAAAGTTGCATTTCGTTACTTTACAGACAGGATATCCTTAAATCACATTTCACCATATGCTGTAAATTTACATAAACCCTAAAAATTGTTTCGCCAATTTTCTAATTTTTAATTTTACTTCCCCTATACTTCATTTTTATTATACTAGCCAAAACTCAGAACGATTTAGTTGCTAATTCTCACACAACCATAAATTTATAAGGTCGCGAATTGCTTACGTACAAGTTTGTTGCCACGTACGAAGCTACCATTATTTCAGGAGAACATGTTAGGAATTCGTTTTATTGTGAAAGTTATCTGCATTTGAGCTTCAAAGAAAACATAAATTAATTTTTGCAGTTCACGTAATTTTTGCCTTCCGAATGCAAGCATCCGGCGGAAATCGAGGATCAGTCGTTTTCCCTCTGAAATTATCTTCGCCTTCTTGAACTTTTCAAATTAGGGAAACAATTCGCGCATAGACTTCCAAAGAGAATCCATCATCTCCTTGTAACTTTGACCACTTGGTTGTGCCGCGGGCGGAGAAGCTCCCATATAGTCTAACTTTAAATTCTCTTTTAACAGGGCCAAGTACTTAGAATATGAATTTGCTAGGAATCAAATTGCCATTGTTGTCCGATCCCCTGGATACGCGACGGGACCTTGTAATAAAGAGAAGAGGGGCGAAGTTCAGAAGTGAAACAAAAAACAAAAATTAAGTTGAAAAAGTTTCAAACGCGGAGATCAAGGGAAGACGAAGGTTTCTGTATCAGTTCGCCACTTGACATAGTAACGTCAGGTGAATTCCAGCGTTCGCGAAAGGGCAAAGTGAGGAAAAGTTTCGCGGGATAAAAAGCCGTTCTCCTTCCGAAAACTGCCTCGTTGAGGGCCCTTGGATGGCACTTGTAATGCGCGGGTCTCTCTACGAGTCCTTGCTCCTCCTTTTCGCTCTGCAGATATCGCAACTAATTTAAAAGTTTCATCTAAAAATTCTGTTCCTTAAAACATCATTTTGCAGCGCTCTCGTCCTTGCGCTTAGATTACCTTTCCGGTTGGCGGCAATATGCTTGAGAGCAGCCAAGGACTCGCGGAAGTGATGACTCCGGCGATTGATGTTAAGTTGCCGTTGCCGTGCGATATGCCATACCCTACTTCGATGTGGGGGAGTGCATCTGCACCTTGTTTACAGCAGCATGGGCGCTTCATGTGTTATCCTCGCTTGGAAGGACTCAAAGCATCCCTCCGTCTGCTTACGTCATTAGCGTTTCGAGAATATGCAAAAAGTTTAAAGAGTTCGCCTCCTCGAGGACTTGAGTGGGACGACTCTTTACGATTTGGTAGGTGTGCTGCAATGTCCTTAAAGGAGGCGTTATGGGCCTCTAGTTGTGTCCTACTTTATGCATTTTCTGGGTAGTGGTTCTGTTTTATGCGACTTTTAACTGGGTTTCCTATGCTTTCAGGTTGCCTTAATAGCTGGCACAATTTGTTGTTCTTCGCCGTGTAGTTCTTTCGCAAATTGCTGCTAAAAATATTTCAATTAATTTTTGACGAGATACCTGGGTGGGTACTCGGGAATAATCGATAGTGCACTCACGTATTTACGATTATTCTTTCTGTATATACATAGTTAGTCATAACAGGAAGATATAGCTCATTGAGAGTTTTCAAGTTTTCAGTGGAGAGCAAGCGAAAAGTTTTACTTGATGCACAAGAACCCAAAAACATAATTCTGATAAATATGTACTTAAGCTAAAAACTATTGAAGCGGATGGAAAATAAGAACAAGATGTCTTTTAAGACATAGATAACGTTCGGCACTTTTATGATCTGTAGTTTTTTTTTTCACTTTTATGAAAAATGTTTACAAGTTTTCAGACAAGTTTAGGTATTTGTTCTCCATCACCTGATAGACTTTACAATCGATTTAGGATTGTTAGTAAATATTAGTCTTACGAATTTTATCTACATGGCTTTTAAAAACATTGATTATGAAAACTTGGAATTTTTTTTTTGTGCTGATAAATTTTCATTGAACTCCGATTTGACGCAAACCTCAATGTACCTACTATTTGACTGGACTGACTCTATTAATTTCATTATAATTTTGTTGCTGGTAATTTTTTTCTATAAAAATTTAGATAAAACTTCTTCAAAGTATCTATATATATAAAAATGAATTGCTGTGCTAAAACTCAAAAACAAGACCGATTTCGATAGTTTTTTTTTGTTTTGTTCGCCATAATACAGGGGAGGTTTAAAAAAA
Source organism: Neoitamus cyanurus (assembly GCA_947538895.1). NCBI lineage: Eukaryota > Metazoa > Arthropoda > Insecta > Diptera > Asilidae > Neoitamus > Neoitamus cyanurus. Next base: position 10,135,332 of record OX384547.1, read on the forward strand.
AAATGAAAGTTCGGGAAACCCCAAAGGAAATGCCGGAAAATCGAAAAAGTCCAAAAATCGAATTTGCCGTTTTGTATAGGAAGCGAATTTTTCAACTTCAAGGAATCTTTATGAAAAAGACAATTGGAGGTTTTCGGGGTCGCAGATCTCGAGCTTGCATTCAACATTTTGGAATTCAAGATGTCGGATCCAATATGGCGACCGAAAAAGTTAAACTTCAAGGGATTCACTGAAAATCCGAACTTTTGTTTTTGTTTTGGGTTTTTGGGGTCACTGATTTTAATTCTGCCATCAAAATTTTGGAAATCAAAATGGTGGATCAATATGGCGACCGAAAAGTTAAACTTCAAGGAATTTCCCTGAAAATCCGCACTAGGGAATTTTCGGGATCACTGATTTCGAATTTGCTATTCAAATTTCCAAATATGAGACCCCCACCCCGCTGTGAGATATAGGAGAGGGGGTGTAATAAGGAGGTGGTGTAAAATGAAGAAAACTATTATAAATTTAATAATACTGTTGGAAAATATCTAAAACATGTGCAAAACGCAAATAGGAAAACGCTGGGTCACATAGGAGAGGCGGTGGTGCAGTAGGGAGGCGTTGTAAAATTAAGGAATACAATTTTAATAGTATCCCGGGAAACGCCGGGTCCGGGCAAGCTAGTCCTCAATAAAAACTCCACCTCCTAAACCTTGAATAATAAAAAGAATAATAAAATTCAATAAATATTTTTTCAACTCTTCACTGTGATGTGATGTTCTTCCTTAATTTGTTCTTCTAAAAAGTTCTGTGATTCTTTGCCATCAAATAAAAATAAAATTTGATATTAGCTTTCATTTCAAAAAAACCCGAAACAGATCTTTACCCACATTAAATATTAAGTTTTTCATTTCAGTTTTTCGATTCAATAAACCTTGGGAAAGTTATGTTCCTATATGGTTTTAAATTAATTCTGTTACAACCCTCAACAAACGAAACTTTTGGTTATTCAAAATATTATCTACAAATTATCAACATAACCGTTTTTTCTAAATGACCAATCTACGATGCTCCCATACCGAATGAATTTTTTAATATATTTGTTATACTATTATAAATTTTACAACTCGAAAGGGAGGCATCGCACCTATATAAAATCAAATAAATAAAAATATCCATAATCCTTTGCAACCAGAAAAATTGTTGTAAATATTATTGGGTATGCACGTCGTATTTTATTTAAAACAGTAATAATATGGAAGCGAATACGCTAACGTTACCTACCAAGAAGTTTCCCTAAATAAACGCTTGATTAATTAAGTTCTTTAATTGATCTAGGACTATTGCGGTGTTGGTTTAATTTAGATATTTAATGGCTCATCCTAATAACGTGAATATACTTTCCGCAAATTAAAGCCATATTTCTCGATTATGGGTTGGCTACGTAAATAAGACCGTCCTTTACATACACCATCCCATTCACAACATATAGCAAAATCGCTATTATTTTTCTTCCTTGTGAAAACCAGAATGATCAACAGACAGTCGTTACTCAATTCTGATTGTAATTAAGCGGGACAACCGAAGCCCCTACATTTTGCTTACCAATTCAGTAAGTCATCGATCAATGAAGAGGTGATAGTAATTAAGCCAAAAGCAATTAGTACCACCTTCGCCTGTGGCCCACCTAGCACTCCGTTTCGACATATCAGGTCGAAGCGAAGCAATTTGTTGGAAAACCGAGTTTTTGCGCAAGCCATATCCAATTCAACTCAAACAAACAACAAGAAACCCCTGACGAAATTTAAGTATCTCACTCAAGCTTTCGGGGTGGGCCGCATACCTGCACGTGAAGGAGGCTTATAAGCTTTTTTTAGGCGGAGGAAGTATCAGACCTGGGCAAATAAGAGTTTCACAGAAAAACGCTCACGTAGTAGACCTGTGACCTAACAATTGGATAGAATGAAAGATATACGTCAGAGAGGAATGGCTTCTCCTGGTTTTTATTGTTTTTTCCCTTTTCTGCCAAGTCGGAAAGAAGCACTTCTCAGGGATCACTCCAATACTGAAGGGGACTTTTAAATAGAAAATCCAGGAATTCACCTGGGCGACAAAATCTTAGTATTGAAGTGAGTGGCAAATTGAATGAAAGCACTAAAGCACACGTTTTTGGGCAGATTTTCGAAGTAACAAGAGAAGTGAATTTAAAGCAATCACAATCTTTGAATTGAACTCTCTCTCTTTGTTTTTTTCTCGAAAATTTGGAATTGATTTCAGAATCTCCTTTACAAGAAAATGTATGTGCTATGTGTGAAATAAAAATAAGAATGTGTTGAGATCCCAGTAGGTAAGTGCAGTCACAAAAAATACTGTTCCAGTTAATATAACATTTTCTTTTTTTTTATTCATATTTAAAAGTTTAAGAATTTATGTTATAATACATACGGACAAATGAAATTGTGTTTTCTTGTTTATTTTTTCTTACTCAATCACGCCTCGTTAGACTTCATTTTGTCATACAAGATAACATAGGCTATTTGTTATTTTGATAAAGTGCAAAGTTTTAAAAATGGCGGCTCGAGAACGGCTACCGGTTAATTAAATTATTAAATTAGTTAAACTTGAAGGCTTTCGGGGTCGCTGATTTCGAATCTGTCATCAAAATTTACAAATTCAAAATGGCGCATCCCTTATGGCGATCGAAATTCCTCAATTTTAAGCAATTGTTATGAAATTTAATATGAATACGTGTTTACGGTTAGAGAATTCAAATCTACCAAAATTCAAGATGGCGTACTCAAAATGGCCACCAAAAAAGTTAAACTTCAACGGATTGCCATAAAATTAACACTAGGGTCTTTTTAGGGATGAATATAAAGAAAACTAAGCTAATATGGATTTCAAACTTGCCAAAATTCAAGATGGCGGATGGCTACCAAAATTCTTAAACTTTGATTGGTTGCAATGAGATTCAAAGTTTAGTAGTAGGGGAGCCCTCGACCAGGTAATTCGACCTCATCGCATGAAGATTTATATTACGTTCCAAAAGTTTATATCTCCCTGAAGAAAAAGTTCCATTGCCACAGATATTCCTAACGTTGTAAAAGGGGTAAATTCATTTATGGGAGATGAAATATAAATGATCCACATATACATATATATCATGGCACTCCATTTTCTCATGGCTTTACATGTTTTTGATGACGGAGAACCGACGAAATATATATAAACTGACAATTTGGGCACAGTCAGCGAAATTGTAAATTTTTTAAGCACTCTCGAGTTATAGCGGCACGTCTGTTTTCTTCTTCAGAATATTGATAATACGCGGAAAGAGGTGCATGTGGCTTAAATATTTTGTTTCTTGCGTTATAAACAAAAAATTCGGAAATTTATAATATAAGTAAGGCTCTGCTTCTATACAAGGAATATAAATATTGTGCTCATTGTTGACAGTCATTGGATAAAGATAATAAAATATGAAGTAGACGATTTTTAATGATTAGTTATCCTCTATTATATAAAATTCTTGGTGCTTATGTCTGAAGTCGCATAACGGCCAAACTACTTGACCGGTTGATTTCATATTCCCAACATAATAGTTAGATTGCAGGAATGGTTCATAGTGCGGTTTTTCCGACAGGTGCCGCCACAATCTAAATTCTATACCAATGAGCCCATATTCTCACCATATATTATAATTTATATTGGGGGAAAGATTTATAGTTATAAACTGTTCTCCAAATTCAACCACCAAGGAGATAAAAGGGAGTATATGTATATCTTTGTATGGAGAAATATATTTTTCAAATACAACCTAGGGGTATATAAGTCTTTGAATAGGAAAGAATATATTTTTCAACCAATTTACTTGTAACGTTGGATAAACTACTTTTCCTATGCCATTTACGAGAACGAATTCCAACAGCAGCGGTGGCTTAGTGGTAATCATATGCAACAATCTGATAATAACGAAACCGTGGGTCCGCGGTGCAAAATCAGGTCATGCCGAAAATTAACTTTTTAACTTTTTTTTTACGCACTAAATATTCAATTTTCTCCAATATTTTCCACTTTTGTGTTTTCATCTGTCATTACATACACAATTATCATTTCACATCATCACCTCTACTGCGCCCCTTTCCCCCTTTAAGCAAATCAATTTTTTATAACTTTCCAGTCCCCAGGGGCAAACATTTTCGTCGCTCTCGGAAAATTTCCACTTTCATCACCAATCACCATCACACTTCCTATATTTGTTAATATTTTCATCCACAATTTTGCACAGGCACTTCCAAACTTGTTTTCTATTTTCTGAAATAATTTTCATTCCTTTCTTCAGCCTCTTTTCGAAGAAAAATTAAGGGGTCATGTGTAGTCAACGGCGTGTATAAATGAGTTTTTAAAATTTTTTTTTTTAAAGTAGTTTGGTTAATTTTATAAACCAAATATTAGAAGGTTATTATAATATATTTTCACTTTATTTGACAAAATATTTAAAATAAAAAAATTATTTGTAGACCAAGTTATTGCCATATATGTTGGACCCCGTCCCACAGGTCATTGTGGTGACCATAATAACATTTTACTGGTTCATCTAAAATAATGAAAACAAAAAAATCATTCGTTTAATAGCTAATCTAGTGCCTAATCGGAGCTTTTCTTTTTAAATAAACAAAATGGCGGCCTCTGATAATTTACTTTCGGATTTTCACGGAAAAACGGGCTCGTTTATAAAAAATAAATATATGTTGAAGTTTTAATAAAAAAACGAATCCTTCGATCAGGCACTATTTTTATATTCTTTAAATAAACTGTATAAATTTCTTTCAAATCCGTCGAGTGGCTTTTGAATTACAGTGGTCACCGACTTGTGGAACGGGGTCCAACAAATATAGCTATGAATTATTCTACGAAAAGAAATTTTTGATTTAAATTTTTTTGAAATAAAGTTTAAACATAATACAATAACCTTGTATTATTTGATTTATAAAATAGATGAAACTACTTTCGAAAACAATTATTTTAAATATTAGTTTTTTTCAAGCTGCTGCTTCTACCCCTAACCCCTTAAACAATGAACTCCTGCCTCTTTTACACTTTATTACATTTTACTTAAAAGCTATTATTCATCACATTTTCATATATTTACTCAATCACACTACACTCCAAGGTGCTTATGCAATATGATTTTAAAATAAAATCGTGGAGCGTTTAATTACATACATGCACCTCTTGTTTAGCTCTTATATTTCAGGTTACTTGTCAATCAATTCATATTTAAATGATAGAATTTGTCTCAGGAAATTCATTTATGAAGTACATTTATTGCTTTCTCAAAGTCATTTAAAAAAATTGTCATCTGACCCGTGTGCCTGTTATTTCAAATGAGGAATTAGGAAGAGGACAATTCTCATAAGCCTACCGGGATTTCTGAGGAAACAGGAAAATATTCCGAAATGCTATTTCATCAAAATTAAAAGTCATTTTTCCGGGAAATGTAAAAACTCCTCTATTTGAGCAATAAGGGGACGAAAGAAAATGTCAATTTTTCGGGACACAAGATCGTTGAATACCAGAAGTTTCCATTTTCATCACGGACTTTTTTAATAAAAAAGAGGAAGAGACCTTTCAGAAGGAGTAGCCCGGGAGAGTGCTCTGCCGAACGTCTTCGATACGAAATGAAGAACGAACGTTATTACGCCCCTGGGGTAAATTAAGAGGCTCTGAAATATTCAGATTGTGTTTTAGCCATGATTTGTATACGCAAGTAAACAAAAGTTCATAGCGCCGCACTCATTAATTTATTTTTGCCCGCAGCGGCAGTGACATCGCGGGCATCTTTTAATTCAGGAAATATATACATCATATATGTACGAGTATATCACCCCAAAGCCGTCTCATGGACTTTTCATTTTCAGGGCAGACCACTTCCTGAAGACGTGCCGGGGAACCCGACCCACAAAACTTTTTTAATGCTTTTAAGCGCATCAATTTAGCTAAGTGTATGCGGTTTTTCGGTTAACAGGACGTCCTCCATAAACATTTCTATTTACCTAATGGCAGCTAAACGAGCACTGAGGAGGAATAGAAGCGAATTTTTAGTTTAATCGACATTGTTGCAAATCGAGCGGTGATGATGACGCCGCCGCCGCATAGGGAACAGTCCTTACTGTGCAACGTGCGGTTCAAGTGCTGTCCTGAGGGATAATTAATCACTTCAGGCACTCCGGTCGCAGTCTTTTAATTACAATCGATTGTCAAAGTTAGAATGGATTCTTTGTTTCGTAAAAATTACCGCTCTTCTTTAAATATACTTTAATTAAATTCGACTTTGACTGATGACCTGAATGCACTCTTCTATTGGTGGTAAAATTGTTGGTCCGGGATAGGAGGAGAGATTTAATTTTTAGAACACTTAATTTCATCTACGGAATGATTGCTACAAAAATAAAACCTTTCAAAAGCTCCAAAGATGTTTTCTTTCGCAGTAGTGAACGAGGAACCAATTTTTGCAGTTTTTCACACTTTAACTGCGATTTCCTGAAGCTACAGATGTTTCCGCGCGGAATTTATAGCGTTCGTAACAAAATGGGCTTTCAGTTTCTTACCTCTAAAACTGGCAGTTTAGGCCGGTTTTGGCTGCATTATTTTGTGTTTTGGGCTAGTTGGAGCAGTCCCTTTCGTTTGACACCACAATCGTTAGAATCCGAGAAAAAAAAATGTTTTGTCCAAAAAAATGCAGAGTGGCATTTTTTCGAAAAATCGACCAAATGTAACGTGCCGATTTTTTGGTATCAAATGAAAGCTGGTATCAAGGGCTTTTCGGGAAGGTGGCCTTTTCTCCGCGGAAACATTTGTAGCGCCATGAAATCGCATTTAAAACCATAAACGCACCAAAATCAGAGAGAACAGAAGCTCTCAGACAGATAGTAGGGATTTTCGACCTCATCGCGGCTTGAAGAAAAAGTTCCATTACCACTGACATTTCTGGCGTTGTTAAAGGGGTAAATTCAGTTATCGGATATGTGAAAATAAATGATCCATGTTTTCTATCGCGACACGTCAGTTTCCTTATTTTTCCGTTCAAGGCAATTCTAGCCACTGTAGGAAAAATACTAACTAACGTTTTCCGCCTCGCCCGCGGTTCTGGTGGAGGGAAACTTAAAATTTTATCGGAGAGAGCACACCGAATGCATAGGAACTGTTTGAAATAACCCAAAAGCGGTTTTTTTCACTTTTTGAAGCCCGATTTTCTGAAAATCCTTACGTGATTTAACGTTTATTGGTATCACCTATTTCAAGGACAAAATCAATGTTGCCCATTATAAATCGGTGGTAAACGACAAACTTTCTAAAGTTCATAAAATCTGAAACGCTGCAAAGAGCTAAAATAATACAGAAATTTATGACGAATGAAAGTTCCTGTCTTTAAAATGCTTCTTTGTTTGCAGCCACTACATTGCAACGGACAATGAATTTTTAAAGGTGTTATACCTTCTACAGGTAACTCAGTCAGTACAGTTGGCATAGCTAGGCAAGCAGGCAGCAGCAATCATTAATGTTATACAGCACTCAAAAAAGCAATTCAACTGACGTGAAAAGCGTCCCAGGCAATTTTCCTAATAGACGGCCAAATGGGGTAATTACTGTTCAGCTCCCATAATTATGACGTATGCTCAACAAAGTTGAAGTGTTCGCCCGTTCTGCTAGGCTTTTTAATAATTTACGACAATGTTCTATCATGGGGAATTATGCTTCCTTTTCCTTGTAACTATGTATGGTATGTAAGCTCCTAGACGGAATCAGCACCGACACGCGAATACCCGCTCAATTCTACCGTATGTTAAAGTGCTTTAGTAGCTCAGCCCGACCCTGCTTTTATGGCCGAAACCCTACTACCTAGGAAACGTAAAAGCGGAAAACAAATTTATCCCGATGACAGGTGCAACAGGACGATATTGTGCTAATATATGAGGGACTACTTCGCAGTATCAGGCTTTGGAAGCAAATGCTAGTCCTGGGACGAACCGCAGGAAACACGGCGAATTTTAACCAAAAAAAGGGCCGGCTGGCTGCGCAAAATAAGATACTAACACGCTGCCCCTGCTGGCCTTAAGCACTTACGGATTAGACATAATAGCGAAGGACTTTTGACAAATGAGCAAGGCTCCAGGTATGTCAAGATTAAGAGAAAATCAATAGGAACTGGGGCACGATGGTCTACAGCCCGACCTGTAAGGTAGAGTGATGATATATTGCCCCAGTCAGGCCGCTTTATCTCTATCTATAAAATTGCTCGAATGCCTATTTGGAGATGGTTTTTGTAAAGGGGGGGGGGATTCTTTATCTCAAACTCCTTTTACGCGGGTGGATAAAGGATGTCCTTTTAAAGGTGCAATGGAAAGAAAAGCTATAAAAAGGTTCAGTGAGAGTCTTGATGGATTTCATTGTTCTACAAGAATAGACTGCCATGAACCAGGGAGTTGCTGAAGGCACAAAACACAAACTTTTTAGGGTGAACGTAGGTATAGAAAGGGAAACGACGAATTGCTAACCCATGTAATTCACCTCTCTCTATTTGATTGGTTCTACAGTATTAAGGGATATTACATGTGCCCAGCAGCAGATGAAAACTTGTTAGCAATTGAATTTTGCAAAAATGGGTGAAATTGATAAAAGGAAATAACAAAAAAAAATACAATTATTTATAATTTGTTGTTCTGGTCGCAATTTACGAACCATCATGTAGTTAGTAGAATATATAAAATTCTTTTGTTACTCATTTAACGCAACATTAACTATTACAAAATTAGAGATATCGATTTTGACCAATTTAATATTTGTAATCTCAAGAACACAAGCCAATCCATCTTCTATGAAAACAAGTTTATCGTTTTAATCAATATTAATAACAATAAAAATTTATTTATATGAAAGTATGTGCAACATGATACAGCCGATCTTTTAAGAATTCACTTAAATAAGGTGGAAAAGGTGGATAGTTAACAAAACTAAGAATAAACTAAACTAACGCTGACTCAACAAGCTATGGTAAAATTGAAAACATAGATATCGAAATATTAACAATGGAGATAACAAAAAAAAATATCCAAACATGAATAGATTGATATAAAGATTTGAATTATGGAAAAAATAATCGTCTCCTAAATGCGCCAGTCAAAGCGATAGTCCGGATGGCATAGCGAAGGGTGTTCCATAAGTCTAAAGCTTTAAAACGTGAAATGCGTTGAATAGGACGTCTTGTTCAGCGAAGGAAAGAAAATTTACTACATTTCAATTAATAATTACGTAATCAAGAAGTTTATCTGAATTGAGATATAACGTGTGACTACGGTGTTCACATATAGCCGAAAATTTTATCACAATGCTGAATGTAGTAACTGCAGATTGTGTATTTATCATAAGAATTTATTAACTTGGGTAGTTGATTTTCTTCTGTATTATTATTATACATAATAGAGGTCTAGCTACGTCTTGTTTACAACTTTTTAAAGAGCAGGTGAATACGTGGTAGAGTTTTAGTTTTCATAATCTATATCTATATACATACATATATAAAAGAAAGTCGTGTTAGTTACACTACTTATAACTCAAGAACGGCTGAACCGATTTAGCTGAAAATTGGTGGGGAAACGGACATAGGACTTTTTATCCCGTTCGACCGCGTTCCCGTCGCGTCCAGGAAGAAGAAGAGGAAATTTGTTGTAAAAATTCATAATTATACTATTAAGTAATGCGTGTGCCATGTTATGGGTATCGTTGGAAAGGGGAGGTAGTGTAGAATGTAGTTGGTGAAAGAAAGGTTGGTGAAAAGTGTGTAATGTGGGAATTAATGGCGAAAACGTGTTTTTGTTATGGGGGAGGGGTGGGGGAGTGACACCCCCCCCAGAAGTGTATCTCAAGGGTAGGAAGAAGGGGCACTATAGGAAATTGGGCCGGGTTGGTGAAAGTTGGTGAAAATAGTGAAAACTTGGCTTTTTCGGTGGGTGCCGACAAAATTGAAACGACTGTGGAAGAAAAGTGTATGCATGAATTGGAATAATTTTTTTACCAATTGATAGCTAAGGAAGCAGAGTAATATATATACATATGTATATAGAAATGAATCCCTATTTCCCTTGGTCACGCCATCACGCGTGAACGGCTGGACCGATTTCGCCAATTCTTTTTTTGTTGTGTTTGTTATTGTCAGGAGAAGGTTCTTATGAAAGAAAAAAAATAAGAATATTGCGCGGAAAATTAGAAAATTATGTTTTTGGTTTGGGTTTTGGGGTCACTGATTTTGAATCTGCCATCGAAATTTTGGAAATCAAGATGCTGTATCAATATGGCGACCGAAAAGTTAAACTTCAAGGGATTTCCCTGAAAATCCGCGCTTGGGGATTTTCGGGATCACTAATTTCGAATCTGATATTCAACCACCCCTCACCCCGCTGGGAGATATAGGAGAGGGGCTGCAATAAGGAGGTGGTGTAAAATGAGGAAAACTAAATTTAATAATACTGTTGGAAAATATCTAAAACATGTGAAAAACGCAAATAGGAAAACGCTGGGTCACATAGGAGAGGCGGTGGTGCAGTAGGGAGGCGTTGTAAAATTAAGGAATACAAATTTAATAGTATCCCGGGAAACGCTGGGTCCGGGCAAGCTAGTTTATTTTATTTAAAACATTTTGCGGTTTACTCAATTAAGGTAAATTGGGCTTAGAATGACGTCACATATCTTGTATTGCTTTTTATTTTCAGACATTTTGACTTATGAGAATAGCGCTCATTTTTGTAGTAATACACAAGATATCTTGTGCCTGCTTTCACTGAGATTTCTTCGTATTGTGAAGAATTTTCCAGTTCATAAATGAGTTCCCATCGAAAAATAAAACAAAAGAGAAAACACGCAATGATAAGCCATGTGGTCCATGATTGCAATAGGAATCATAAACACTACACTGTTAAAACTTTATAATTTGCTAATATAATAAATATAATTTATTTTGGGTACTCCAAGGGGTAGACCACTCTAGACTGCCTATGTTTAGTGGTTTTGTACGCAAAAAAATGCGAATGAAGTATCTATTATTATTTAAATATTAATTATAAAATTCCGGACTTATTCCCGAATAACTTTTACTCACAACAAATTACTGAAATGGAACGAAATTTGTCTTATAACAATTGAGTCACACATTTAAAGTGTATCCGTTCATTTCTCTCATTTGACTCAACGCGAAGGTTTTATGTGAAAGACAGCAGGTACCTATCTGCTGTGCATTGGGGGGAATTATCAACTGTAGAGAAATTAATCCTTTTATGTTTCCGAGATCCTGGATCTCGAATCTATTATCGAAATGGAAATTCAAAATGGATCAAATATGATGCCCGAAAATTTTCTAATTACGGGGATTGCTATGAAATCGGGTCCTATGTTTTCGGGGTTGCTGATTTCAAATCTACTATCGAAATTTGGAAATTAAAGATGGCGGATCTAATATGGCAACTGAAAATTTGAAACTTATGATGAATGCTATAAAATCGTGGCTATATACATACATTTTCGAGGTTGCTGATTTCGAATCTAGTATAGAAATTTAAAAATTTAAAATACCGGAGCTAATATGGCAACTGAAAAGTTTCACTTTAAGAGAACTGCTATGAGATCGGGCTGTCTTTATTTTTTTGTGGTTGTTGATTTAGAATCTACTATCGAATTGAAAATAAAAGATGACGAATACAATATGGCAACCGTTAATTGTCAATTGAATGGGATTGCTATGAAAAAGGGTCATATTATATTTTCAGGGTTGCTGATTTGGAATCTATTATACTATCGAAATTGGGAAATTAGGTATGGTGGATCCGATATGGCGACTCAAAATTCTCAATTGAAAGGATTGCTATGCAAACGGGTCCATTTATGTTAAGGGGTTATTCTCATGTGACCACTTCGAAAAATCGATTTTTTTTTTTTGTTTTCATATTTCGATAGTAAAACCTATTGGGAATATGCTGTGAAAAATTCAGACCGAAATTCCTAGTATTAAATAAGTTAAAACTCATTATCGCCGCCGCGCCAGGTCTGCTGCTGCTACATTTTTATTGTTTTCACCGGTCTTTTTTACCTGCGTACGGAGTTTCTAACGGTCAACTTTAGTATATTACCTACCTGTGTATATGTGGAATAGTGTATATAAAGTTTTGTCGTGAATTGTGAAATTGTATGGTCCAGGCTTAGCAGATTTGATTAAGTATAAATTTTCCACGAGAATTCTGCTCTTGAAACTTTAAACGCGTTTTACTCGAAACGTCATTTTCTAGAACGGCCATGGTCCTAACAAAAAAACTAATCGACCGATTGCTTTGAAATTTATATATGTTCTTCTACCCATTAATGGTTATCGCAGGTACCAGAATTGTTTATTTTAGAAAATATGTTCTTACTTTTTTTACATAATTTTTACCAAAAAAAACCAAGATTTTCGTAACTTTCTTTTCTACCGTCCGCCATTTTTGTGTTTTTCAATGAAATTGATTAATTCTGGTACCTGCGATAGCGACAGATGTACTGAACAATAATCCATTCGATTTTTTCATTTCAGATAACACGACCAGCCGCTTTTACCATGGCCAGTGACCTGCTTTTTTTTTTGGTGTCTAGTTTAATTAAAAAATAAAAATATAAACAATGTAAAATTAGCAAAAATAACAATTTATTTATATAGTTTAAGATACAAATAAAAACATATAAAAAATTAAAATGATTGAATGTTATTGTCTTATAAAAAAAAAATCCCAAAAAAGAGGTAAAATTCATGCGTTCACATGAGAATAACCCCTTAAGGGGAGGGTAACGTTTAATTCGGCGTAAAAAAGGCCCATTTTCAAGAATTTTTCCAGACGCTACAGGCAATACAAATTTAATTAGTCGATTGCAGCATTATAGTACAAACTGGGAACAATATTTCCTTAATTTTTTAAAACAAAATATAAATAATTAAGCCGACGGCAGCAAATGTTCGGAGGCGCCTCGAAAAAAAGTTGTCTGTCGGTGAACAAAGGTATTCCTGGGAGGACATTTTTTTTTTCGATTTTTCAATTTTTGCTGACACTTAGAAGTGAAAACACCGACTTTCGTCTAAAAAATGAACCTATTTGTTATTGTAAAATCTATAATTATGAAAAAAAAAAGCTCCCAGCGTTACCTGGTCATTTATGTAAAGAAGCTGTATACAAAATTTCAAAACAATCGGTCGAGTAGATTTTGATTTAAACTGTTCACCGGTTTCAAAAATGACAAGTGTCAGAAAATCGCTTTAAAGTTTTGTATACCTGAAAATCGAGTATTATACATGAAAGCAACAAACGCTCAAAGTTCTATATCTTAGTTACTTTTACTCCGATTTGTTTGAAATTTTGACACAACAATCTTAAGATGTTGTGAAATCATATGAAACAATAAAAAAAATGAAGAAAAAAACATTTTAATACGTTACCCTGCCCTTAAGCTACTTCGCTGTCGTATGAAAACATCACTTCAAAAATCTTAAAGTTTTCTAAGAAAATCACTTTCTGTTTCATTTCTAAATTTTCAATACATATTCTTATTACATTAATAGACGAACGCTGGTGTTTACACATCTTGGCAGTGAGTCCCAGTACTCACACTTTTTTTTTGTAACGCAATATAGCCTATGTTACCCAGAGGATTAGGGCAATTTTAACGACCCTTCATGTGTCCAAATCTGATGAGTGGTTTAGGAGATACGAAGGAACAGATGAACATCCATACTCAAATATGTACATAGACTGTCAAACTCATAATCCCCATTTCTTTTGTACCGTGGTCGGGTAAAAAGTGGTCAACTGAGGTCTTCAGTAATTTTAACTGTATTAATCGCTTCGGAGTTGGAAGTAGAGAATCGAACAGCCAGAGTTGCCGAAAAACGCCATAAATTTTCTTTAATAATGTTGTGGAATGATCACAACACGTTAAGTTTATATTACCCTATTTTTGGCTTTAGTGACTATAGAAGCTCTTTCTTGTCTCTAAAAATTGTGAAAAAGTTTGATTTAAGTATCGCAAATAGCACGAGAGATAATCATAGATATGCATTTTGAAACATATAAACGAAGCTCGTGATTTTTAAACGTTAATACGTTCAAGGTCGTGTTATTTCGCCCGACACAACTACCAACAGCTTCAATGTCTTCAGAAATATGCATATAGGGTTTACCAATAATAACGTCCGAACTTTAAATTTGAATAAAATACAAAATTTTCGAGCAAAAATGGTTCTGATTGCTTTATTTGAAAAATAATTTTATGCGATTTATGATTTGAATAAAATATTGGCCAAATGGCCACCGCGGCTCCTCTTGCACAAGTTCTTCCGCTCACGCCAATTTTCGATTACTTGCGATAGGCAGTGGATAGTATCTTCACTCTCATCAGTCATCAAGCCCGGCAAATTATGTTCAGCCCGAGTGCCTAGCTGATCTAGGGGTGTATATGAAGGGAAATCACAAATAAGGGATTTGATAGTCAAAAATTTATAAAATAAACAAATATATACGTTTTCACTCGACGGAGAGAAGAAAAACTTTAGCAGAAAGACAGTATTGTCCTTCACCAGATTACCGACTTTCATCCATAGATATGCACTTTTTTTTACAGAAAACTTGGTCAATCTCAGAACTAGAATTTTAGTTAAAAATTTTTCACCAGATTTTTAAAATTTCATTGGCTCCGATTTCGTTGGTTTTTACTGGATTTTGGTTGAATAAAATAAGTGTGTAGTAAAGACATAATAATATTACTTCAAGAAAACCGGTGAATTCTTTCTTTAAAAAAAAACGAAAACGGTCGAAATAGTCCAGGCATATTAGCATTCAAGTTCCCAATAATTAGAAATAGCGATTTTATGGAAATTTCGACAACTCGAAAAAATCGGAAGTGGCCCTGACAGTCATTTTCAAGGTTAAAGGATAAAATTTTCAAAAGTAGTGAATGTAGGTACTCCAATTTCCACGAAACGTGGCATCTGGTGGTTTTTCAGGTTGCTAATTACGAACTAGAGGTTCCTTTTTTCATAAACAAAATGGCGGTTTCAAATGGCCACCAGTAACTGTGCAAAGTGCTCCAATAATTGTCACGAAACCTATCCGAAGAAAAACCTGCACCGACTGGAGACCCTTTAGCCTTGAAAATTACCCTAAAGGCCACTTCAGGTTTTTCCAATTTTGCGAAATTCGTGGTCTCCCACCCCAAAACCCCGGAATCAACCATAAAATTTCTGTGTCTAATTTATTGGGAAATGACCCCTTTTTTCAACTAATTTGCTTGGACTATAAACTGTAATCTGTTTGCTCTATATAATTCAAATTAATTTTGATGATGGTCAAGGCTATTAGAATTTATATATAAAAATTAATAAATATATATTTCTTCTCGGCGACAATTTCTCGTATGAATCCTCTACTCGTTTAATAATATCGGGTGTCACATCATTCTATTATTTTTAATGTTCCAAGCACAACGCCAATTGTTTACGTAGAACAGACGGAAGTTGAGATGATTTAGGGAAAATTTTCTATAAAATTATTTTATTAATCCCATTAGGTAACACAAAAGATGCCACAACACATTTGGGGATCTGAAATTAATGAGTTCCTGCCAAGAATAATGGCCGACTTGGTCCCATTCGCCATTTCGTAGTCAAATGTAGGGTGTGAAAATGACATTTACATGACAAGATAATTCCATCGCTTTATTCGCGGATTTTATGATTTTTCGCATTTGCCGCATTTTGGGGACATAAATAATTGTCAGTGGAAAGCACATTAAAAACTTTTTAAATGGAATATCTCTCAAATTAGGAGAATGCGTGAACATTTCAAATTCTCTACAAGAAAGTTTAAAGAGCTTTGTTTGTTATAGCACATCCTAAATAAATACACTTAAGCCGAAATCCTTGGAGTATACAAATACCATAATATGAAACCAGTCAAGCGCTACGGTTAGTAAATCCAAGTTCTCCAACTTCATGCGAAAAACTTGCTAACTTTTTTAACCTTATTAAAATATATAACATGTTTACGTAACTTACTAACTTATAGAAAATAAGTTCAGAACATGCGGAATGCTACCGATTTGAAATAAAAAACAACTGAAAGTTCGCAACCGAATTGAATTAAGGCACACTCCACTGGCAGTGGCGCCATAAAAACAAAAACACAAAAGCTTCGATAAAATTGTTTTCTATTCGCATTATTGTTATCGCGCTCCATTGCAGTCAAGTGTGCTTTCGAGATAATTGAGCTCTGTCTGAACATCTTTCTACTTAATCTCTGGCAAAGTTGCTCAAGTCAGGTGGTAGCAAGGGCATTATCTCCCGCCTCTTATTGAGTTATCGGGTACTTCACGGTGGATAAATGTTCTGATTGCGTAGACGTGAATCAATCATCGTTTGCTGAAAGCTCGGGTGATCGATTAACAGATGTTTCCTGAAATTGTCACCCATCAGCAGACATAAAATATAGGGAAGCATTCTTTCCCGAGGTTAAACAACCTTGGAGAGCTACTTTGGATCGTTATAAATTCACAAAATCTAAAAGTGACTGATTAGAGTGGTTTAACATTTATAATGGCTACAAATTGACATCGATAAAAATTCGGTCTGTCTGGGGATGAAAAATTAAGTGTTGGTTATCTTGCGAAGTGGCGTGATTTGCTATTCCTCTGCTATGTCTAGCGTAAAGGTCCAAAACATTTTGGGTGATATGGGATTAATGTAATCAGTCGTATTCACTGCATGCGATAGATATATAGGTAGATTGCAACATTCCTATCATATGAGTCATTTACACTTTTAGGCCGACATACTCGTATAAGAAAACTTACATAGTGTGCAGACATAGATACTTACTGAGGAATACCATACACGTAACTCGAAACTATGTTTATTATATTTTGCTGAAATTATTTACAGCATGATTCCAGCAATGAAATGGCAAAGAATATATATGACACAATCACACATCTACTACTTTCAGGCAGCCAAATACGTATATTAATTTGAGCTAGCACAAAGATATGCATGTATAATGTGTTTTGAAATAGAATTCAAATAAATATAAAACAGAAGTTTTATTGAATGAAGAAAGCTACAAAACTTATAAAGATCCAGATGATAAAAATAAATCTTTGATTTAAGTAAATTTAAATAAAATAACTTTAAAAAATAATTTTTTTAAAAACAAGCTTTTATTTAAGGGGGTATTCTCATGTAACCACTTCGAAAAATCGATTTTTTTTACATATTTCGATAGTAAAACCTATCGCAAATATGCTGTGAAAAATTCAGACCGAAATTCCTAGTATTAAATAAGTTACAACTCATAGTCGCCGCCGCGCCAGGTCTGCAGCTGCTACATTTCTATTGTTTTCACCGGTCTTTTATATCTGCGTACGGAGTTTCTGACGGTCAACTTTAGTATATTACCTACCTGTGTATATGTGGAATAGTGTATATAAATTTTTGTCGTGAATTGTGAAATTGTATGGTCCAGGCATAGCAGATTAGTGTAAGTATAAATATTCCACGAAAATTCTGCTCTTGAAACTTTAAACGCATTTTTCTCGAAACATAGTTTTCTAAAGCGGCGGGGGTCCTAACAAAAAACCTATTCAACCAATTGTTTTGAAATTTATATATGTTCTTCCACTCATTAATAGTTATCGTCCGTACAAGAATTGCTTATTTTCGAAAATATTTACTTATTTTTTTTAAACGATTTTTAAGAACTAAAGCAAGATTTACAACGTTTTTTTTTACAGTCCGCCATTTTTTTTCTCAATGAAATTGATTAATTCTGGTAGGGACGATAGCGACAGACCTACTGAACAATAATCTATTCGATCTTTTCATTTCGGACAACATGAACAACCGCTATTACCCCCACCAGTGACCTGCTTTTTTTTTTGGTGTTTACTTTAATTTAAAAAAAAATATATAAAAAATGTAAAATAAGCAAAAAAAAAACAATATCTTTATACAGTATAAGATAAAACATATATATATATATAGTGTTATTTATAAAACATAACAAAATAAATTAATATTACCTACATTCTCAAGAAATTTTAAGAGCTTTTGGAATTTCACAAACTGTATTCAAGTAATTTATAAATTAAATGTTTGTATCCTTTGCGACTAAGTGATGTGAAAGCTTATTGCGAACTAGTGTGAAAACTCAACCTACTACATTGCAACAACCACAAATATTTTATATGATTGCTAGATAATTTGACCATTTATAAAATATTTTAATTAAGTACTTGTGAATAATTTAAATTAAGAAAGCCGAGGCGTCATCATCGCAAAGTGGTTGTGAACTGTGACGTACAAAAATCAATTTTCACTTAAGCGCTATGGATATAAAAATTTAATTCAGTCAAATTATGGATGTATAGAGATAAAAATTCGTGCTTCGATGGACGAGATCTGAGGTAGCGAACTTAACCTAAAAAATGTGCAAAATTGAAAAAAACAGTTATTCGTAGATAAAAAAAAAATACTCTAATCGAAAGTTATAGGCGTTAAAAATATCATTCGATTACTATTTTGTGTTTAATTAAAAAACAAAAATTAATTAAGTATATTGTTCCAGCTTATTGGACCAATTCATACCTGAAATATGGATTGGATCGCTAATTCAAAGATGCCATTCAATTTCACTGCTTTATTCGAGCAAACTCAACCCTACAAATTTACAATATAAAAGAAAAACGCTTTAGCTACAACCTTCCTAAATTTCACAATTCTACACTATTTTAATTCTTAATATTTAAATATTCATTCACAATTCTCTACTTTAAATTCTTATAGAAATAAAAACAATCAAACAATTCAAAATTTCAATATTCCAAATTTTTCACAAGTCGCGACCATTCTCCAACCCGTCACCATACAGCAAAGTAAGTATTTCAGTCAAAGACCATGTACCTTACTTTTTCGCTTTTGGTGTTTCCTTTGAGCGCGTTATTCCTATTTCTCCTATTTCCTTGTTTACCTTTACCTTTAGTTCCTTGCTTACCACAACTCCTTTTCATCCTAAGATCAAGAGTGATTTAATGTCGCTTCTGCACGCTCTTTTATGAATGATAATGAATATGACAATGATATGAATCAATTCGAAATTTATTTTCTTTACTATTGCCAAAAAACCTCATATTTTAACCTTCCTCTGCGTCAAATTTGCGTATATTGGGTTTTTTGATGCGGCAACTCTGTATTGTGGATAGTGGAAATTTCCAGCGTATATCCATCTCTTTAATACTTAATATGTGGGGTTATGTTAATTAAAATTATTAACTATAATATTTTATGATTTTATTTTAATTCCATGAAATTCCCCATATAAAATTTTCCTTGGTGAAAAAGCCGCTGTAATGTGATCTATAAAGTTCGCTGAGATATGCCGATGTCAAGTTTGGCACAAGTGACAGTTGTCAGTGTTATTGTTTTGAGTTCTTCGTGGGATAATTTGTTATATTAATGGTAAGTTCAAGGTTTATTTTACTTAGTAATAGTAGCTAGGAGTCAATCAATGCAAATACAATGCATTCAGATCGTATTTGGTTGACTCCAGCTCGAATGCCAATGTTCCAGGAACCCTCCAAAAGATCCGCTTGGCTAACTTAGGGGCTTCCTTGGAACCATGATAAATACGTTATTATGTTCTTATATGTGTTTTATTCACTTCATATTACTTATCCATGTTTTCTTTGTCATTTCAGCATTTCATAGTACTTCAAGGTGTTCTCCAGGACCTAATTATCAAGGTAATTCATTTTAAATTTCAGCAGTATTAATTATTTTATTTTTAGGGTTTGCCTGAACAATTTTGTGAATATCGATTGCGATAACAGTTTTCGAGGTACATATATCGAAAAAAATTTCAAAAATTGCCTTTTTTTGTTTTCGTTGTGCCGATCTTTTTGCAATTTACGTTTAAATACTTACTATCAACCGTAAGTCCATAAGTATAGCTCACGGCAAGCCAAAAAAGTACGTTTTATGAAAACTTTAAAACCATTCTTTCTTTTTCGAGATATATCGATTTTTCGAAAAAAAGACATTTTCGAAAATCGGCTAGATTATCTCAATGGAAGGTTCTACCGTAACGATCCTGTACTCATTTTCTTTATAAGGAGTTTTACTATCCTGCTGTAAAAAATTGCAACGGTTTTATCATTTTAAGGATAAATAAGTGGCTTTAAAATTATTGCATTTTTTCACGAATTCACAAAAAAACTTATTAGTCGTTTCCATAAGTCATTTCTGGGAACTTGAAAATGGCAAAATTATTTAAAAAATGTAACCTAAAAAACGTAATTATTTTAAAGCCATCTATTTACCCTTAAAATTGATACACTCATTGCAAATTTTTTTACAGCATGATAAGGTAATAAATTTATCAAAGGCAGACGTCCATATCGTTTAATTTTATATGATAAGTATTACAAATATGCACCCAAAAAAAATGATTCATAATGCTCGAAATCCTGTAACGAACACATTTAGTGCTTGAAATATGACCGCAGCTTTGGTTCGGAAAAAATACAATATCAGCATCAAATAATTAACTAATTAACTGCAATTAATTAAATATAATTAAAAGGTATTGTATGGAAATTGAAATGCGCGATTTCTTTTTTTTTAATTAAGACATTTTTGTGTTTTGCATATTGCATGACATGAAAATTTAGTTAGAAAAATAGAAAAAAGATAAATTTAAAAAAAAGCATTTTAAAAGCAACGGCACCTTTTAAAACCAAAATGCACCAAAATATAAAAACTTATTTGCTTTCAGTGAGTTCAGAATAATTTTTAATATTTGTTAACAGAAAACCGTTTGACACTCATAAAATATTATTGATTTTATGTGACAACAACATACTGGGGACAATTGCCGGATTTCAAATCTCTCGTATCATATAAAATTCACAAGCAGACTGGAAATGCCAGAGTGCTCAACGTTGTGGAATTTTCTAAAACGTTCCAGCCTGTTTGCGATTTTCTTCTATCCGACGGAATTGAAATCCAGCGGATTCAGCAATCACTCCATCCAACTATTCATAATATGAGAGCCAATGGTTTTCTTTTTAGGAATATTGAAAATTTCTCTGATCATCTTTTAATCATTGGTAAAAAGTATTATATTTTCTACTTTTTAGTGCAATTTGGTTCTAAAAAGTTGTTTCCTCAATATTTATATGCATACATATATATATATTTATAAGCGACATTTTTGGTTTCAATATAGTTTCTACAACAGTATAAAAAAAGGAGACAGACATTAATTAAAGGTAAATTTCTATATAGAAACAAATATTTACGTTTTCTTTTTTTTATGCCAGTAATATTATTCACAAAAGGGTCAATATTTGGAAAAAACGTTTAACAAGGAAACAAGCAAAAAGAATATCCTATTGGGAACTGTGAATCATCCAGGTATCTGAAAAGTTTTTCAAGTAATATTAACCTATATATATATATAATAGCAATTAATCCTATGCTTTTTCTTCAGAGGATTTGGTGTGGTTTCTTAGTTCTTAACATTTAAAGGCCAAAAAATGTTGTTGTTGTTGTTGTTTTTGTAAATTCTTGCCTGCTAGTAAAAAATAAAGTATTTGATCAACAATTCGGAATAACCATCTTCTGTAGGGAATTGAAAAACATTTCAAAGCATAATAATGAAAATACAATGATATGATTTTACGGTATTCCCATAAACAAATAGAATAACTTTGTTGATATTCCTTGTAATAAAATTTTTTTTTCATAATTGAAAAGCTGAAATTTTTACACAAATTTAAACAAAAAAAATGTCCTATATCTATATGGGATAAATTTAGTAAATTGTTTTAAATTCACAGCTACTTTGTTTATAATAATTCAGAACACTAACTAGCGCCATTTTAAATATAAAAACCCATATTTTTTGTGTAAAGAAAAAACGATTGCACTTCAGAAGAGTCATTGGCGAAGCTTCCAACTTGTAGCTCGAATGAAGATGGCTCGGAGTGAGTGGAGGCAAACCTTCAAATCCGACATCATAAACTATATCTCTGGAAATTGTTAACGGATTGTGATCTTTCTCTCTTTATTTTCGCGTGCATTACGAAAATTCATTTCAACTAGTTTTCCAAAAAGTAAATATGTCTTGTTTAATTGTTATCGGCAACTATAGGAGTAGCTTATACACACTTTAATAAACACAATATTGTTATAAAAAATTAATTTTTTTCAATTTTATATAAAAAAAACACGTCGGTATTGATGATTTCGAATCTGCCACCGATATTTGGAAATTCAAGATGGCGGATTGAAATCCTCAACTTGAAAGGATTCCGTGCAATTAAATATACAGGGGTGTGCCAGGTGATTTGAATTTCACTATAGTATTCACTTCAGCCGTGAGTAACGACACATACACAATTTTTTTATCCCTACTCTTGGAACTAGCTAGCGAGTGCATAAGTTAAAAAGTATAGAAATTTATAAATTTTTGGTGTGTGCACTGAAAGAAATAATTGTGTACGTAAAAAATGCTAAAAGTTCTGATAGTATTGTAGTTCATTATTCATGGACCATATGGTAAACAGTGTCAAAGAAAATTATTAAAAGTAATCTACTGAAATTGTTTTCGTTTTCCACCATACTTCCTATAGATAAAAAAAACGATGGCCATGATATTCTTTCGGTTGGTGGTATTGCAATGCGGAGCAAAATAGAAGTAAAAATGTCACAGATCAAAAGATGTCGTCACTCTGACAACGACGACACTTCTACCCTAATTTATTTTGCCATATCTTGTCGTAGGTAGGCTGTATAAAATATCCTAATGATAAATACCAAGATTTGTTTTCTTCGAACGCCTTTGATGCTCAAAACGTTGTTAATAAGAATCGATCAGTACTTCCCTCACCAATGGAGGTACAGAAATCAAGTTCCTAAGCTAATACAAGTTCAAGAAAAGTCGACGTATCCCCTCACAAGCCCAGTTTTAAATGTAATAAAAAAGAAAAAAACCAGCGTATGGCTTACTTTTCACAAAGCGTCCCACGAATCACCAAATACAAAAGTCCTGACAGCCAATAAATGTTCGATTTATGTTTTTCTCTCGGAGTTGCAAAAGAAAAATATTTTTAGACCACTCAAGTAATAATAATGTCAAAGACCTCGTCAAGGAATTTGAAATATTAAACAAGTGGGAGAGTGTGTATTAAAAAAATTGTTTGCCTCCATATCACGTTTAGCGTATTCCCCAGAGGCAAATATAATACTGAAATGTAGATGTGGCTCATTTTTCCTGAAATAGAATCTACTAACTTTTCGCCAAGTTGTTTTGAAACTTTATCGCCAGGGCGCTGTCCCACCAAAGGTTAGGGATCGCCCAACAGCCGCCACGAGCTGTTCATTTTCCGACCAGGCATCCGCAGTAAATCAAAACCTCTGAATTTAATATGAAAATATCGATATTATCTAGGGTTCGCCGCTGAAATTTGCTCAAAGCATATCGCACCGCAAGCCTCATGCAAGCTGCCCTCTTCTGTGCCCGCAAAAGCTTCTCAGAAGTTCTCGATTGTTGGGGTGCGGGGGTGTATGTAATTAGGAAAAAAGTTCTGAAGAAAAGGAACTAAAAACAAAGCTTGGAGTCGAGGGTTTAGTCATTCGACAGAAAGGAAGGGGCCTTTGAAGTGGCTGCAAAATTGGTAGGTACCGGGGAAACTGCTCGCCACAGAACACTTTTCGGTGATTAATCCAACTCCAGCCAGCGGAGATAAGCTAATTTAATGAGTCTCCTGCCCCATTTCATTGACAACAGTAATCCTTTTTCTCTCGTCAAATAAGACAACTCAGCTGGAAACTGGGACAAGGCAGGACGTCAGGGCCCTGCGATGTGCGAGGGAACGACGACGACGTAGACCGCAGTTCCATAAAGGACTGCCCAATGAAGCCTCCGCGAGCACATTGCAAATCCCTCACTTCCCATCATTCATTACTTTTGTTGTTTCAGCGCTTATTGGACCACAACGGATCCTAAATGAAATATTTACCCCCAACTTTGTCGTTTCATCCAAAAGCAAACACCTAAAAACGTGCCAAGCCATCCCACCGTGCTATGTTGGGCTGGGCGTTTAATTCCGTCAAAATCTTTCTTCCCGGTAATTTCAATTAGCGCTCTGCTTTCAGGTGTATCTTATTAGCGGTACACGCCTACAATATTTTGCAAGCTCAGCAACCGGCAAACCTTAGTAGCTCCTTATGTCGTTCCACTTTCTCCGTTTCACGTTTAAATCTAATTTTTCTCGAAATTTATTCATAACCGTGTGGGAATGTCACTCCCGTAGGATTAACATGTTTTATTAAGGAGACACAGCTCCGGGTCGGAATCAGACGGTGGAGTGTAAATTGCTGCTATTCTTAGTTTCTGTCGCTAATAGCAGCGAAAATCCCCGCAGGTGTACACATTTGTACATATTACCTGTCACATGGTGTCACGGTTGAGACGTGAAAAGGAACTTACTGCTTGAGGTCTATACATGCCTCCATCAATCTTACTTCTAGGAAGGCAAATGATGCAAATTCAATTTTTTACTTTCCCAAATTGGAACTTTTTAAAGTCACATCCTCCGTACAGTGATTGAAATGGTAATTCTGTCTGCTTATTAGGTACTCCTTTAATAGAATTTCTTGGAGTGATGTAGAGTTGACACGATTCAATAACTGCCTCAAGCTATGAACACCATGCATGTGGCCTTGATGACTTGCATCCAAGATTCATTAAAATCATCCTGCCAAAAATTATATCTTCTACATCCAATTTTCCGTCATCTTGGAGGCTGACGAAAGTTATACCTATCCCTAAAAAGTCATCTAACCACACTGATTTCCGCCCCAACTCTATTCTTCCTTTTTTCTCTAAGGCGTTTGAAAAAATTCTACACAAGCACAAGCAGTTGTTCAGTTTTTTAATGTCCATAACTTCTTATCGACTTCTCAATCGGGATTTCGCCCTAAACATAGCTGTACCACCGCTCTGCTTAAAATTTCGTATGATTTTCGCAATGCTATGGACAATGATAACGCCACTATACTTGTTTTACTGGACTTCTCCCAGACCTTCGATAAGGTTAATCACATTATTTTTCTAAATAAACTGTTCTATCAGTATAATCTTTCAGTTCCAGCTTGTAGACTTCTTTGGTCATACCTTCGTCAGCGACAGCAATAGGTCTCTTTGGGCAACAAGTCTTCAGACTTCCTCCCAGTTCCTAGCGGTGTGCCGCAGGGATCTATTTAAGGTCCCCTTCTATTTGCCATTTTTATTAACGACCTTCCATCAGTAATTCGTGATTGATCGTTTCACCTTTACGCCGATGATGTCCAGCTGTACTTATCTTCTCAAATTGGTTTAATCGAAGATGCTGCAGTACGTATTAATGAAGACCTGAAACGAATTTTCCAATGGGCCACAGATAACCCACTAGTTTTGAACGCAACCAAATATAATGCAATTTGTGTTTACAGAACAGAGCCACCAATTTTCCTAAATAATGTCGTTATACCCTATAGCATGTCTGTTAGAAACTTAGGCATTATTTTCAACTGCACACTCAGCTGGAGCGCTCATACCAATAGTGTCATCGGTAGAGTCTATGGAAAACTTCGTCTACTGCACGCTTCAGCTGCTTTCACCCCTCAGAATACCAAAATTATGCTTGTTAAATCGCTTATTATTCCGCTGGTGACATAACATATGGATGCGAGGTTTTTTGTAAGCCTGACTCAGCCTCTTTACACAGGCTTAAAGTTGCTGTCAACTCTGCTGCACGGTGTGCTTTCAGCTTAAGGGGTCTACCCTCTTTATAAATCAATTTTTTTTTTATTGCATTTTCGTAAAGTATATATATACAGAAATATCATATTAAAATTTTATGAAGATCGGAGCAGTGTAACTGTATTTTTGTCTCAAAATTAGTCGAGTTTAAAATTTTGATATAACATCATCTCTGCGCGTTTGTTTATAATCAAGAAGTGCGGCGTGCAGCCGACGCAGCACTTATACCTCCAAGAAAGCCAGAACATATCGCAGGAACGCTACTTTGGATGAATATGTACATTTTGAGGAAGAAAAAGGCATAGTGTATGGTCCAGGCATCGCTGATTAGGCTTAGGTGAAATTTTTTACGATGTCATTAACAAAACTATAATCGCGTTTTTCACAAAATAACTTTTTCGACACCGCGTTGATGAAATCTCGGAAACTACCGAACCGATTCCCACCAAATTTTTACCAAACATTCTTTATGACTGCAGCTATAGCGCATCGAGGGGGTTTTTCAAAA
Organism: Neoitamus cyanurus; assembly: GCA_947538895.1. Taxonomy (NCBI): domain Eukaryota; kingdom Metazoa; phylum Arthropoda; class Insecta; order Diptera; family Asilidae; genus Neoitamus; species Neoitamus cyanurus. The sequence continues at coordinate 10,161,747 of OX384547.1, forward strand.
TTTTGATTTTAAAATTTTTTTTGGCCAAAAACGTTGAAAAAAAACATGTTTTTTTCGTAATTTTTCAAAAAATGTCCGCCATTTTCTCAATTTTGCAAAAATCAAAAATCGCCCCCGATGCGCTATAGCTATTAATATATTGAACCTACAACTCTTTGTTTTTTTTTCCCCCGACCATGCATCTCGGAGATTTCATCAACGCCGCACACCCCTCTCGTTTTTTGGATCATTTTTCGACCAACAGTTCCATGCTTAAAATTTCACAAAAATGAACAAATAAAAATTTTGTGATATAGTTCCAGAGTGTATTTATTGAGTGTAACAATTTTTTTTTCCATTTTCATAATTTAAACCTATCGAAAACTTTATTGAAATTAACCTTTTTTTTCCCTCCGAAAAGAGGGTAGACCCCTTAACACGTTTCAGCCATATTTCTGGTTACGTTAAGTCTATCTCGGGGTGTAGCTTTGAATCTTATATCAAGTTTCGGACGATTTTTTTTCTCCGAAATCTTCTTTTATTTAAGCAATTTAACTATCTATATGACAAACTTAGTTTCTCTCGATCCAATCGAACACTTTCCCTGGGTATTCCTTTCTTCCGATATCGAACTGCGGAAGAACAGTTCTTTGTACAATCCATCAGGCTTTGGAACAGCCTCCCAATCAGCTTGAGAACGAGCAGCAGTAACCGTGACTTCCCCTCAAAGCTATTCGATTACATAAAGTGAAACTAATTTTATCCTATAAATTAACGCGTCTCCACATACTATATTATTATTTTCTCTATTTAGAATTGTTAATTAATTATACTCTATTATTGTTATGTTATATTAAATACTTTATAGTAGTTTACCTGCACAAACTCACAAGAGTTGTACTTCTTAATTTTGTAGAGGTCTTTGATTTATTGAAATAAATAAATAAAATAAAAACACCACACCTTCTACTATACCTACTAAAGGCATTCGGAATTTAATTAATTCTACAGGAAATTGGCTGAGACCCAGTACAGATTAATGGCCTACCAATAAAAAATCAGGCAAGCACGAGGCGGACAAAACATCAAATATTAACATTATTAAATCGTAACATTATAATTTAAATATAAGTGCCGGAGTAGCCATATATTTATGTATAGTAGGCACCAATAGTATCAAATGCAACGGGCCCCGCGTTAATGGAGGTCCCGCCCGGGCAAAATAAAAATGAGAACTGGAATATTCCCCACACTCGTGCTGACATTCTTTATTATGTCTTTATTCTTTATTCATTCATTAATACAAACAGCAAACGGCATATAACTTATTACATGATATCGAAATTATTTTAATAAAAGATAATTATTAATTCAAAAACAGTAGTGCTGAAGTAATAGAAAATCATAAGTTCCCTATTATACATATATGTCTTTAAAATTGTCAAACAAAATTGAAATACGTAGTACGTATCTAAATCAAAATTCAACAAAAAGAAATCAAAAGTTTTAATATTTAATTCCAGTAATCGCTCGGCGAGTCGCTGATAAAGCGCACCTTATTCCTACACGTATAAAAACATTGAGACAATTTAAATGTTTGTATTGATTTTATTTATGGCACGGTAGTGCAAGTCGGCAGAATCCAGAATCCCTTTATAATGACTTTCCTGGCCGACAGAGCCCGAACAATAATAGCGCAGTCACTTAAGCAAATAAATAGGGTCAACCTCGGAATGAAAAATAATAATATACTACAAATTATTTATTGTTAATGATATTTCAATGATTGAATAACTTTATACAAGCTATTATTCACTGAGATTCACGGTTGACCTTGCATTACAGCGAGTATGGCTGAGCGCTGCGGGCTCTCTGCCCTCTTCTATCTAAAAACGGATGGGCGTATGAAAAATTTTGTGAAACGAAATTTGTCGCAAATTTTATGCTGTACACTTTTTATAATAAATGTTAACATCATTGGAACTAAAGAAACCGAGATAATCGCGGAAAACTAATGTTTGTGGCCTTTGACCTTGAATAACTTATGACGCAGACACGAGATTTTATGCGACTTTTGAGACAACTTTTAGAACACCAAAATGAAGGTGTGTACGAGTTTACATCTCATTATCTCTGATTCCGAGGTGAAACTCCTAATATGACTGGTCTATAACGTAGGTACGGTCCCTAAGCTAACGCAACTTTAGTAACCTGTCTTTACTAAATAGAAATTTCTCAAAACAACAATGGGCTCGAACGCTCGCCAAGAGAATAAACTGTATACATGCTCACCAGCTGAGCGCTGCCTTTCTGACAGCCCGCAGGTGTCGGAGCTACAGTTTTAAAGGAGAGGAGACTAACTAGTAAATAACTTCGAGAGTTTTGCTCTCATCGACTTCAAATTTTGGGAAAATATTCCTCCCCCCCCAATTTTTCGGCATTAGAGCATAGCTGGGCAGAGTTTGACTTCAAGGGAGCAGTATACCTCCATAAACACCTCCATAAACCTTTCGCATTTCGGGTCCTTTCGGGTCGCCCCATTAACGCAATGAGGAGTGAGTACATGTCCACAATCACTGATTCAGGACAGGAGTATGCATTTCTCGCTTGCACTTGCAGGAGGCACCAAAAAAATATTTCTCGCCACCAAAAAAATATTTCTCGCTTGCACTCGGAGCATCGTCTATGTCCTGTGTGCCACACAAGTAATTTTTCACGACAGGAGTATGCATTTCTCGCTTACACTTGCAGCAGCTCAAAACAGCTACCTGAGGAGCACTCGGGAGTCACAGGAGCAGGGTTTGCCCGTGTGTGCATTAGAGACAGAGAGTTAGGGACCAACAGAGATGGAGTCAAGAGACGGATTGCCGAACAGTTGAAACAGTATTGTGGCACTAAGTCGGTAGAGGGAAGGGAGACTTCAGAAAAAAACGGCAGAAAAAGAGGAAGGTGGAACTGGTCACGAGGGGAGAGAAGATGATTGCTCTTAGTGACAGTCGAGTTGCCAGGATGGGTTGAAAAGTGAGATCGAGTTGTCTGTCAAGATTGTTGGTTATGCCGCTGATCTGGCAGAAGCCGAAATAGTGCTTCCTCACCAGGTTGAAGGTTGCATTTGAAGCGATAGAGGTAAAATCATCAAACTAAGTTCACTATAGGCGAGGGAGGTTAAAATCCCCGAAAACAATGACTCCATCATTGGGTGCTAGGATATTAAATATGGAGTCGACTCCGATAGCAAGGTCATAGACTTCAAGCGGTTGGGAGAGATGAATGTAGAAGCCGAAGATGTACAGGGAGAGCCAGTTTAAAATTGTTTTAACGCAAACATGTTTACAAACTGGGTATTTAGATGTTTTGAGAAGCGCTGAAACAATTATGAAAAGCTATAAGGACACCACGACCGGATGGGAGTGTATCGTCCGCGCAAATTGCATATTGCGCAAATTCAGAATGGCGGTTTTAATATAGCGGACAAACATCGTCCGTGGCGACCAAGAATCCTCTTTTTCAACATAACTTATGATAACATAATATAATGAATGATGTTATTGTGGTAGCACATGTAAGTACATGTCAGACTGATGCAAAGTTAGATAATTTTTCTGAAATATACGTTCATTTCAAGAAAAGCACAAAAACGCATTTTATGCCTCAGGTGAAAGTCGCAAGTTATTCTGAACTAGTTCATTTTCTCGTTTGAAACAAACTTTGCTGGCGGTTTATAAAAATCCTTGAAAGTGTCGTTAACTTGTCCCTGACTAATGGAAAAATCAAATTGCTTCTTCCTTTCCTTTCATTTTCCATGCCTTCCTTTGTAAAATACCATCGGACAAAAATGTTCAATTTTAATTGAAAAATTTTTGATATCATATTTTTTCGCTACTGGGCGCTAACAGCAGCAAAAGTTGTATAGCAAACTCAGTTTGAACTAGTTAAATTGTGCGGATCTTTGAACTAGTTCAGGAATGGAAATTGTTCATGGGTTACGTCATGCCGACGTCATGAACTGAAAAGCTTTAGTCTGTCTGGGGTATGAGTATATAAGGTAAGGCAAGCCATTGAATCCTCCTTGTGTTCTAAAAAAATGTACATGAAAATTATGTCGATAATAACACATTTTTTATGTCAATGTAACATGTTCCGTTGAAAGGGTACAAAAGCCAGATTATCTCTTGGCACCACAGCATTATGTGAAAAAGCTTTTAAAGGACATATGAAAATCGCGCTGGTAATACACGACTGAGAACCCATCTACCCCAGTTCCACTGACAATAAGAGCTGCTTTGATGTAAATAATTTTAAAGTTGAATTTACTTTCAATTTGCCATCAGAGGTTCGCAGTAATAAAAATAAATAAATTTCATTTGAGACACGGTTGCTCACATTTCAGAGGACAGGGTAATGCTTTTAGACGAAATTAGTAATTATGTAAATTAAACAGAAAAATCCATTCGCGGTATGCTTTGGTGTAATTCCGTTCGTTGCAAGGCCCCTAATTTTTATGTCAGATTTATATAAAAAAAAGTTTTATAATTCGTCAAAAAAAAAAATTTGTGAACTTTGAAAGCGTATATAGTTGGGAATTCCAAAAACGCGCACGCAGCAGGAAATCAACAATATAATTGCTAAATTGCTACCTATTTTCATGAGTATGGGTATGCACAAACCCACATTTTGATTGCAATTTTTGAATTTAGACTGTGTGCGAAATGAGACTAAAGTCAGTTAAATGGCTAACTTAAACAGGAAGCTTCAAGCACTGCAATAGAAAATTAAACAGACAAATTAGGTTATACATACACCCCATCAAACCTATTGGGTTGTACTCTTTAACTGTGTGAGAACTTAAATTTAAATATCAACCTTTTTTTAAATTCCATTTACTCAAGTAGAAACATCTTTTCCATAAAGAGCCGGTTTATTCCCTCCAGCCCCATTTATGGACAACTCAGGAAAACCTGTGTAAATTTTAACCATCTAGCTCGGAGATTTCCTAAAACTGTATTATCGAGACTTTAATGGATATTTAACCTGATATCTGGCTTTAGTTGCATTTTGTTGAAAATACGTAAATAGGTATATCTATTGATATTTTGGATTGGCAACACTCAATATCTTCATGTCTCCCAGGAGTTGACATTAGAACTAATTTAATAGAGATTACTTGTAATGGGTAAAAGTGTTTTATATATCACAAGAAACAAAATCAAATATTTCCTTTCGTCTTTTACACGCGCAAAGTGCAGAACTCCCTAAAAACGCTTATTCTGCACTTCTTACCTTTTCCCAAACACCCAGAATTCCCAGAAGCCAAACCATGTTGAATTTCCACAATCCCACAAATTCATATACGAAATGCCTCTCTGAAGTCGCTTTTCTTAGAATTACCATGCTATCGCTTTTCAAAAGGCACCCACGAACGATCACAAGTAGCAGTTGGTTAGAGTTCTCAATTCTAAGGGTTAAGTCATGTTTCTGTAGCTGGTCATTGTCTCGAATAAATTGGTTTAATATTAATAAGAGTTCAGTTTATGTTTTAATATATATAAAGCTAAACAGCCTTTTCACTTCCCGAGGCCGCCCTGCCTAAACTACTAATCCCACAAACTCCACAAATAGCTCTAAAATCGTGAAAAAAATCAAGCTTTCATTTAAAACTATCCCCATATTTTTACTACTAATACTACAATTTTTTTTTTTCCCCATACAAACTTTGTTCACCCTCTTTTTCCCAAGTAAACTTATTCTTTTCAACTACTTCCCTTTCTCCTATTCCCTCCTCTCTACAACCATTCGACGCGCTAAACCCTTCTCCAACTTTTCTTCACTCACTCTATATACTTTTTGTTAATAATACTACATCTATTCAACTTTATGTGCGCCCCCGATTTCACTTTTTTCACCCCTTTTTCAACTCTATAATTATTTGCGCTTCTTATAACCTAGCTTTCCGTAGACTCACTATTTTTCTGCAAATCTACACATTTTTCCCAATCTATTAGTCCACATTCGAAGAAAATTGAGCATATTTTGATTTTTCCACCACCTCTCAAACTTTCACCTTTTTTCACTCAAAAACCAATTTTCTCCCAATTCCCATCGTTCGACGGCAAACCACCACAAGATGCGGTGCTTTGCTTTCTTTTTGTAAACAAAAGCCATACAGAAGCCAATTAACAAAAACTTTCCGATCGCTTTCCCATACAAATACTTTCTTTTTCCCCATTTTTTTTTCATAGTCGCAATCTGTCACCCTTTCCCAATCTTTCTATGCTAATTTAAACTCATTTTTGTTACTAATACTATCAATTTTTGCAACTTTAAAATATCTTGCCTACACATCTCTTTAACCAAAACTTTCCTTCCTCTTTTCCCATACAAATACTTTCTTTTTGCACATTTTTTTTTCATATTCGTAATCTGTGATCCTTTCCCAATCTTTTAATTCTAATCTCAACTCATTTTTGTTACTAATACTATGATGTATTGTACTAACTTCTAAACTATCAACCCTACACACCTCGCTATGGTCTTCAAAATTCACATCAGTTCTTAGAAATCCATTTATATAATTTTTTTTTTGTTACTTATAGTACTTTTCTAAAAAAAAATCAAAAACCCACTTTTCACCATCTGCCGTGATTTTCGGAACCGAAAAAACTTTTTTCAATTTGCACAGCCACAGTTTCTGCGTTTATCAATATTTTCATTCCAAATTTCCCACAAACTAGGCCCCACATGTGTTCTATTTGCTAACACTCTTTCTTTTATTCTACCCCTATCCGTTTTTTTGCAAAACAATTATTACTAAAACTCTAACTTTTTTAACAATTTTCCATTTTACTCAAAAACTATTATTCACTAAATTTTTATTTTAAAACCTCATTTAAGTACTCTCCAAGGCGCTTCTTCTGAGTCCACCCACATTACGCTACGTTCAGCAATTACCGAGATATTTCACTTTTTCTCCATAATCACGGCGATATCAAGGCTATCTATCGGCTATGAATTCGGATGAAAAAATTTTTTTTCGATTTTTTCATTTTTTTTTGCATATTCGCAATCTGTGACCCTTTCCCAATCTTTCTATGCTAATCTGAACTCATTATTTTCACTAATACTATATATTGTACTAACTTCAAAACTATCAACCCTACACACCTCACTAAGGTCTTCAAAATTCACATCAGTTCTTAGAAATCCATTTATCTAATTTTTATTTTTTTACTAATGGTACTTTTCTAAAAAAAAATCAAAACACCACTTTTTACCATCTTTTCTCAATAATTAGTGACTTTTATCCAAATATATACAAATATTATTTTATTTCAACATCCTAACTTACTTCCCCCGTCTTTTACATACCCATATCATATCACTTTTCTTACTAATAGTATGATATTTTCATTAAAAACCACCTTCCCACTGTCATTATACCATTCGTTCGTACATTCCACATTTCTCTTAATAACTTCTGTAATTAGTAAGTTTTCTCAATTATCACTCTTTTATTAAATACTACCCTCCCCATGTGTAACGAAATACCAATAAAATATCATATTTCTTACTAATAGTACTTCAAATTAATCAAAAACCACTTTCCTATCAGATTCATATCGATTTAAAGCAACCAAATCCAACAGCCTGGGTAGTCCATTATTATTAGGCAGTGTCTATTCGCACCCGATTTTCCCGTGTAAATACACGGGTACATGGTTATACGGGTTTCTCGCCTGTCCATGGCCGAGTTTCTCGAATAAATAAAGAAAATGTGGTCCGTTTTGGCGCAATGAAATTGGTTAAATTTTCGCTGAAATTAGGAATGATCGATGTTACGAAATGTCAGCATAATGTTAACATCTGTAGCTAAGTATCGATGTCCGATCATCGTACTTTTAACATCGATGTTGTACTGCAAAAGTACTAAATACTTTATTAAATATCTCGCAAATGGGATGAGCGCGAATTTTTTGAGTAATTTTCTGCGATTCAATTAAGGCCACCGCTTATGGGTGAGTACCCGAATAAACCTGCATACAGAGATAATTAAAAGAATCGCAAAGCCAAGTTTAATGTCATAAGATGGCCGGCAGCTTAATTACCAACATTATTTTCTTTAAATTCTTTGCGCTAAGAATAATATTGAGGTATTTTTGATTTGAATCCCTTAATACAAAGAATCTCTTTGGGATATTGCAATCTCTAGAAAAGGTCACCCATTTCGGTAGTGTTTTGCGCAATATGTTTACCGTTACGCAATGGCACAGAATACAGGCAAATATAGTGCGATTTTCTACGAATTTTTGATGGATCGCCGCAGCACAAATTTTGGCCGCTTCTGAGAATTTTCGATGTTGGGTTCAATTTCGTAAGGTCTAGCCCGGAATTAGCGGAATTAGCGTCGTTTTGTATGAAAATAAAGACGTCACTGACACACGTTTCATATCGCCGGGCGCGTGAACTGTCCTCTTATTTTTTGGTTAAGTGTTCGGAAAGATGAAGGAGGAGGCACGAAATTCATAGAAAAAATGTTGTTTTACTAGGAATCTATAACGGCTACGGGAAAGTGTGCAAATGGTTTAGGACGACTCCAAACAGACGACCCAATATACTGTTAGCGAATTGCAGGGGCGGAATTTGTGAGGTGCGTGCACGTGCATTCTGGGCTAGCGCGTAAGCAATTAAACCCAACATCGAAAATTCTCAGAAGCGGGCAAATATTCAGCTGCAGCGATCCATCAAAAATTCGTAGAAAATCGCACTATATCTGCCTGTATTCTGTGCCATTGCGTAACGGTAAACATATTGCGCAAAACACTACCGAAATGGGTGACCTTTTCTAGAGATTGCAATATCCCAAAGAGATTCTTTGTATTAAGGGATTCAAATCAAAAATACCTCAATATTATTCTTAGCGCAAGGAATTTAAAGAAAACAATATTGGTAATTTAGCTGCCGGTCATCGAAACATCAATGTTGAGCGATGGCGATGTCAAACATCGCGACTTCGATGCTACGAGCAAATAATCGAAGGTACTTATGAGATTAAACTTGGCTTTGCGATTCTTTTACTTATCTCTGTATGTAGGTTTATTCGGGTACTTACATTTCGCATTTATTTTATTTTGCAGAATGTATAATGTACCTAAACTGAATAAGTAGTGAATTTTTCCACCTGCCGTATTTTAGAGATTCGGTATTCTGTTTGTGCTGTTCATATTCTTGGAATGATAGAATATTGCAGATTTTACGTTTTTATTAATTTAGCGTAGATGGTGTTGGTGAGAATGTAACAATCCTTATTTGAAAGATTAGCTCAATTGGAAAATTGTTTTAATGGAATAGGCTCCGCCTACTCTCTCATTTGTTTAAATCATCACGTTAAAATTTAGAACAAAAAAAACTAACCCATGCTATGACAGGTTAGCGGGCAAGTTCAATTAATTGTACAATCGCATTTATTTTATTTTGCAGAATGTACAATGTACCTAAACTGTATAGGTAGTGCATTTTTCCACCTGCCGTATTTTAGATATTCGGTAATCTGTTTGTGTTGTTCATATTCTTGGAATGATAGAATATTGCAGATTTTACGTTTTTATTAATTTAGCGCAGATGGTGTTGGTGAGAATGTAACAATCCTTATTTGAAAGATTAGCTCAATTGGAAATTTGTTTGAATGGAATAGGCTCCGCCTACTCTCTCATTTGTTTAAATCATCACGTTAAAATTTAGAACAAAAGAAACTAACCCATGCTTTGACAGGTTAGCGGGCAAGTTCAATTAAGTGTAACCACTTTTATATGAGATTCATATCCAAATTTAAGCCTATTAATATATACAAATCGAAATTTTTCAGCCTTTGCGAAATAATACCTTTCCTGTTAATTGCGCAAAATAGCTATTCTTCCTTGCCTCTTCAGTGGTTACCACCCACTCGCCGCATGCGTGAAAAAGTAATCAAATCACATTTTCGTTTTCTTCTTATCACTATACGGACCTCACTCCGCCATTTTTTTTGTGGTCATATTATTCCAACGACAGAATATTGAAGATTTTAAGTTTTTATAAATTTAGTATAGACGGCGCTGGCGAGATTGTAATTAGATTCATATACAAAAACTATTCTTCAAGTGGCGGATCTTTTTCTAATTGGTCTTTTTAGTACTTTGGAAGCTTGAGAAAATTTTCTCCACTACATAAATTTAGTGTAGATGGCGTTGGTGAGAATGTAATTAGATTCATATCCAAAAAACCACCTTCCTATAAGATTCATATACAAAAGTAATTCTCCCTTGCCTGTTCAGTGGTTGGTAAATTCGCCGCATGCGTGATAAACTAATCAAATTAAATTACATTGTATTTTTATTCAATCAATTATTCATTCAATCATAATTCATTCAATTATAATGGTCGTGTTTTCAACTGGCGGACCTTTTTGTACTTGGTCTTTTTAGTACTTTGGAAACTAGAGAATTTTTGCCCCACTACAGTATCCCCAGTCCGGCTTTAGCCGGACAGACAATGGACTACTAGTTTTTTATAACACTTAATATTGGAAAGTGTGAATATTACATACTCTCATCTTCTTCCTGTACTCACTCCTGTATCCTGAATAAGTTGAGGTATAAAAAAGCACACCTAACGCAGCGGTAAGGGGATTGTAATTGGAACAATAGTTTTTATAAAGGCAATGTCCTACACTCTAAGAAATATTCGTGTAATTTTACCCTTATTATATGAGGCACTCGATAGCCTAGTATATTAAGGGTAAAATTACAGTATGGAGTATTCTTAAAATTGCACGTCACAAAAAGTGTGATAAAATAACACTTTAATTATTGTAAATATGTATGTATTCACAAAATCACAACACGACTAAGTTATTTTTCTCTCAAAAATGGTTTAATACCATATACATTCTAAATGTTTATACACAGGAAAATGTGGAAAATGGAGCTAATTATTATGTAATTTTGCAACACGTGATTACTAAAATTCTTTTGAAAATAGATTACCGTGGCGTAAAATTACATGAAATAGTAATTCACAGTAGATAAAATGCTCCCAGTTATACACTATATTTAAACTGCCATTTATAACAGCTGAGAAAACATAAATACAATTTATCATACCTACCAAAATTAAAATCATGCTATTATATAATTTTGTTATGATAATTATATATATTTATGTATTCTTAGCTATTATGAGTTGCAATATCATGTAGTTTCAAACAAAGGAGATGGATTTCCGCGAAAGTATCGGAGTGTTATTTATAATTTTTTATATTAAAAAAGTACAATACGTTTTCAGTCAAAACAATCATACCTACTTAGAAATTTAAGAAAGTTAACTAAAATAACAATGTGTCATAACTATACTTTCAAAATATTCACATTTAAAGTACCTATGCATTCATTTTATGTTTTTGAGTAATACTATAGGATAATTCTGGTGTAATTATTATTAGGCATATGTATAAAAACTGAACACTTCCTTTATAATTACTAACTATAGACTGAGCCAAAGCGGCAAACGCACTTACCGTAAAACAGCATGATTGCATAGAATTTGGTGTAATTGTACACAAAAAATATGTAAAATGCAAAATATATGCAAAATTACAATTACTTTTTACAGTGCAGAAAGGAAAAACTAGCTAGACGCAGCCCCCTCCTGTGAAATTACTGGCTACTCTATTCTACTATCCCATGGAGGGAGGCTATCCAATCCTTAAAACTAAATACGTTATATTAATTTCGGCTAATTCAGTTTTTGAAAATTCATTTTAGCATGTAAATATTTAGAGAAATAACAAAACAAAGATAGTGGTTGTAAATGATGCAAATGATTAATAAAAGTGTTTTTTCAGAAAGATTAGATTTTGTTATTAAAAGTAATATCTAGAAATTATTGAACCTACATTCTGAATTTATCTCGCTGCCTACTTGGTGGGGGATAGTTGTACTCCTGAGCTATTCTAGGTTTATCTAAACTAATAATGTTTCTGAGCTAAGTTACAATTTATGTAGGAGGTTAATGCGGCTCAGGGTTTCTAGGTTAGCCGGGTTGAGAAGGGTAGCGAGGGGAGGTGGCGACTCTCCGAGAATCCTTCGTGAGATTGAACAATCCTGATGCAAGTGCTTTATGCTCAGGAGAACCTGGCAGTAGAGTCATCCGCTGCGTGGGCTTCTGGTGTAAAAATGTAAAATTAAATGTCAATGGTTTTATTTGAAAAGGCTATATTTTTATCCTTTAACATATTTGATCTGAAAGTAAATACTTTGATTTTCAAAGCGTCGCTTTGAAATTGAAGTGTTATTTTTAATTTAAAAGCAAACACTTCAATTATAAAGTTACGTTTTTAAAATGCAGCAACAGTTGGAATATTGCACAACAAATTTTTTTTTTTAAATATTGGGTAGTTTTGTTAGTCGAGCAAAATGCAATGTATACCAGCATCACTTTATTTGCTCACCAGGCATCTTTACTGCATGTTTTTACTTTTACTTCTCCTATAAATTTGTAATATGAAATGCATAGATATTAAAATACTCAGTAATTATCTTTTCAGCTATGAATATATAATGTAAAATATGCCAGATCACCGAATAAACCTTTACGGTAGATACTTGGGGTGGGGTTTTATAAATAATTGTCGTATGCTTTAAATTTTGTCGTATGTAACATATTTGAACTAAAACAAGCTTTGTACGTAAATTCTACATACGACAAATAGTCTCAAACTTTAAAGTCATTTTCCGAAAACTAGCTTCTCGCGACATACATATGTACATACAACAAACAATTATTCAGGGGACGATATATTCATGAAAAAATCAGGTTTTAGATTAAAATGTTTTAATGCTTTTATACCGAAAAGCTCCAAAATCATCAACTACTAGTTAGGTTTTTTTCCCTCATTCCGACAATCAAATATGTGCAGGTATATTATATGTGTGTTTTTGGGAAACCAAAAAAATGTTTACCGCATCTTTGTTTTTATAAGTAATATAAAAATTTGAAGACAATCTTAAAATAATTTTTTTCTTGTTTTTTGCTACTTCATTAGTATAATATAATTTTATCAATCGATAAGAGCATGATTCCATTATACGCAGAATCATTTAAGCTGTAACATTAGGCATTATAAAGATCTCTAAGAGCTAAAATATGAACAAGAAAGAGCAACCGGGTGAGAGTTTTAAAGAATACCAAAGTTATGTACATATTTATGTATGTGATTAGAAAATCATGGTACCTATCCTAATGAAAAACCAATGAGTGAAAATATGGAAATCCACCATCGCATTGAGAAAATTCCAACAATACGACACCCTATCTCAGATCGATTGATTACAAAAATAATATTCCAAAAACTCTATCCCGTATAGTTTCACCAAAAAACAGCAATTTATGTATACCGAGATTTTCCAGGACTTTGGGGTTTTTTCGGCTCTTCTCCTGAAACATTCCTACGTGTTAGATAAATATGGAGTTTAAATCTGAAATCACCACCCCAAAAACTCGTTAAATCAGTTTTTAAAACCTCAACAGGGCTTTCGGAATCACGCGTTTGAGTTTCATCTACGTGATGAGTATGCCGTACCGCGTGCGTACGTACATACGTACGGAGGTGAAAGTGATGTATAGGTGTATGCTAGATTTAATGAGACTACCCGAATCCCGCGGGTACAGATATAGAGATAATGGCGAGAGGGTGTACCGTACGCCATTTATTAATATTTTCATACACGTACCGCGGTATGCACGCCTTACCTACATATGCTCACACGTTGTTTTATACAACTTTATCGATAATCCAAAACTGGAACGCGCTCCAGGAAGTCGATCGACAAATCATAGGTCTGCGAATTTTGGTTTCAGATTTATTAGGAAATATTACATTGTTCTTAAATACCTACAAGGAGAATATCATTGAAAAAAAACCTAAACCCGCGGAAGGACCAAGTGTATAATTTTTGTACGCCTCCCTCTCATGAGATGGTAGATTACCCCGCAGTTACTAAACTAAAATTTCAAAGAATCATACATATTTGAACTTTCATGAAATCATACAATTGAACAAATGAAACCTCTTAGACAAGCCTAAAATAGCGCGTTCAGCATAATAATATTTGGCATACCTTTTCACGGTAAAATGTGAAATATTTCACTATTACTTTCAATGCTTTAGCTTTAGGGTCTAATGGTTATTCAACTGCCCAAGAATTCATCTCTGGAAATGACGGTTTGACAGAATTCACATTTCAATCGTCCAAAACGAGTAATGCCAGTTACCTGGTCTGACATTACTTGCGCTGCCTCCCTCTCGATGAGTGACGTTAATGCTTTCCTGATTTATTTGCCCTAGAAGGAAAAAACTAATTTCTGAGTCTCGACGCTGTTATTTAGACACTAATAAGTCCGTGTGTCAATCTAAATAAATTGCTATTAATTTAATAACATTATGTTTACTTGAGTAAGCGTATTGTACGTATTGTAAAAATATGTATCAACATTTTTGTAGGGTGCACATACGTAGTTTATAATTTGATATTTCACTAATGCTTGGGAGAATACGTCTGAAAATGTATGAGATTTTCCATTAGGTGTTTATGAAAACTGGAGTGTGAAAGTTTAATTTCGTTTCTAGGAAGTCCTGATCCTCCAGATTGTGCTGATGTGCATATATAGTATATACATATAAAAATGAAAAGCGCGACGGTGGTTCCAATGGTGGTTGATTCCAACAATACAAGAATGCCTATACCTATATGTATATTGCACCGAGAATAAAATTAAATAGATTCATGTTTAATTAAAATAAATAAACATATAATTTGGCACCAAAATTATTTCTATTTGTTTTAAACATAATTCTGTTTGATATTTTCCTGTCATTAAAAATCTTAAATTGAAAAATAAACATTGATTAACTAGTCATTCATATTTGGTTCCTATCAGTACACGAACGAAATTACCTTCTTTTCTTATGTAAAGTATATTTATGGTTTTCTATGGGTTCCGAACTCGGGTCGCCTGGACACTCTGCCGCTATTCCATTAGCCGCTTCATATCTGCTTCACTTATAATCTGACTCTTTAGAAAGGAAAACAATCTAAATCATGTGAGATTCGAACTAGGGTCCTCTGGAACATAAGGATGGCGGGGCACTACTCAACCGCGCTCGATTGCATCTGATAAGATGTACCCTGTGGAGAGCACATTAATCGTTCGATTTAAACCCTCTCCAGAACTTTTGAAAGTTCAAAACAATGTCTGATTTCGTGCCAAATCAAACTTGTCCTGTTAGAAATAGGGAGAGGGATTCTCCAATCAAAACCGGACAAAATTGTAAGGAAATTTATCGTTAATATTAAATATCAAACAAAATCGAATATGTTCCTAAAAAAATCTTCCCTTTTTTGCTATGGTAAAACATTTTGAGCAACGGTCTCAGTTTTCTCAATTGGGTTGGGTAATTGGGTTAATCAGCTGATTTGGACATCACAGAGAAAATGACTGTGATACAATCTTGTTTTTCATAACTAGATATGTCCATGACTCATAACTGGAGTCGTCCAAAATAACTAGACTTGTCCATTTAAAACAGAAATTTGTTTTTTTTTTTAGAAAAAAGCAGGCTGTAGGTTATGTTATGTTATAGACTGTATTATATTAAAACGAACAAGTTTCAGCTAATCTGTAACTATCAAATTCAGTTTTTGTGGTCTAGTGTAAAAAAAAATTAAAGGGACAAGTCCGCTTTTGTTCTCCAGCTCCTTTAATATTCTTTCAAATAAAATAAAAAAGCAGTGGATATCTCACACACAACTTGTATAGTTTACTTTTGAAAATCGAGCGTCCTTATTGAAAGATCCTTTCAAATATCGTGACTGACTTCTATGAGTAAGAAAAGGTAGAAGATGTCAACCTTGAGTTTAAGACGTACAAAAGATGTTTATTGTTTTCCGCAATACATTTTTGTATTTCTTCCTTATTATTTATCGAGGCCCATTCTGCTAATCTTAACCTCTGGCTATGGAGTCGCTATTTTCGTTTAACCACTGGGATTGCCACTTTTGTCCAATTTCGTAATCCACAAATGAAAATAGTTATCAAAAATGGCTATCATAACCATTTTCGTAGTCATTATGTAGCAACTGGTAAATTTGTTGCTCTGAATTAACCATTAGTACTAAAAGTAATGCTAAAGTGCGTAGACGTGATAATGTGCGGGAAATTAATGTAAATACGAGTACGTTAAATTTATTAGAAGAGGTAGACGGAATGTTGTTGGAGGTTTAGTGAAATTTATATCTTATACGTTCTTAAGGAGTGAAATTTTTCTTACATAGGGGAGACCGGGGCAGAATGGGATACTTAAGAAGAAAATATCATATAAAGAAAATTAAACTATTTACTACCTCGAGCTGACTGACGTGAGGCGACTGAAGTTCGTTCGAATGGCGCGTTTGCCGGCACTGTTGCGTGTACGAGTCACATTAGTGCATTTCCCGTCCTGCCCCGAACCTCGTTTTGCCAAAGTCTCCCCTAATTTTTTTTTTATTCTGCTGATCCCGCCATACCCAATTTTTAAGACTTCGACCGAATTTAAAATCAGAGACACCAAAAATCCCTATTTGTAAACTTTTATAAAAATCTGAAGAAGTTTTGTATTTTGAGTGCGCCATATTTCACCACCAAATAAATGGTTTCATTCTTTTACAAACCGCACACCATTTTAATATCGACATTTTAGAATCGTCTGAAATTTTTTTTAAAGCTTCTTAACATAAAATTAATCGCCACGTATTTCAGGATTTTGCTCAAAAAAATTTTGTGTCACAAATATCCACATGTGAATTTTTCATGACTTGTTAGATTTTCTCCAATCATCTCATATTCGAAATTCATTATCTGCCGTTGTAATGATCGGATTGCCATACTTTTATTTTTATTTTTCGTGTTTCTACGTCAGCTTTACAATCGTTTATAAAAAAATTATTTATTGTTGACATTTAAAAAAGTTTATAACAATTTAATTGTTTTCAGACGATTCTAAAATGTCAATTTTTTTTCCATGAAATTTGTGCGATTTGTAAAAGAATGGCCCAAATATGTTATATAACCACAGTAGCCTGATCAAAGTCGATTCCATAGTTTCTGAGGTTGGAAAAAATTTTGTTTTTCCTATTCCATACATAATTCATATTGCTTCACATTTTTGCATATTTCTCCATTTGCTTAATAATCACTTCTTCTTTTATGCCTTAAGTTCTCTAGCTAGCTCCCTCATTAGTAATTGCTGCCATGATTTAAAAACACTTGAAACTTACACTTTATGTGTAATGAAATAAAGATATCAATTTTGGCGGTAAACAGGAAAAATACGTGAAATTTGAGACATGTCTCATTTTTCATATCGTATCGATTGATCTCTCCCGTAAACTCATATCTAGACGGGAAATACGTATCACCTTTTGTAAGAAATATTTCGACAAGTAAACAATTGCCAAGAATTTTATTTCTTGGATTTTTCCATGGAAAATCATTTCAAATTTTTTTCCGGATATGAAAGTGAAGACTTTAAAATAGTACTATAGGTATTGGATATTGGTATTTGCCAGTTATTGTAGTCCCAAATATGAAAGTTTTAGCTGCATAGTTGGGCATAAATATTTTAAAGCATTAAATTACAAAATACAATACACGGAACCTGATGGAAACTATATGTGTACATATGAACAACAATTCTTAATGTTACACATAGTACGTCTCCTCTTATAGAATGATTTTCACTAAGTTTAACATATGTATTATATATATTTGCGCATTTACCTTGAACCGAGTTATTAGGTTGTCTTCAGTTGTAATTCCTATTTACTTAGTAGATTGAAAATATGTTTAGCTAGAAGCTACTTTATCTGTCTTATTATTATTAATATTTTGGTGGTGGGATGTGAAAGCAGTAAATTCTGTGTAAATATTCATCAATAATAAATTTGTCAAAATTTATAATAATAACATTGACAAACATACCTAGTACATACTTACTGAAACGACATCAAATTATCAGAATTGGACAATAAAGATAATTGATTGTCGATAAATAAGTCTTGACCGCATTTTCGTGGTCGAGAGCAAATGTAGAGCGTATTTTCACCCCGTTGATTTTGAGAAGACATGACACAGTCAGACAGACATGAAATGGACGTAGGTAGGTACATACGTCGAAAGAAACGGGCACTCTATAATTAAATCGTATTATTATATCAGTTCGTATAGTTACAAAATCGCTCATTAAGTTAAATAAGTTTTAATGGAATTAAATCTCCTTGGAAATATATTTGTGTTCCGAAAAATGTGTAAGCATTAAGCAGAATCGCTTTTACGACTGAACGTATGCTGCTCTTCCGTAGCGGGCATTTACTACTTTTGCCATAGTTTAACCAAAGTTAAAACAACAATAAAGTTCAGAAACCCTAATGCTAATTTTTGTGTTTTGTTCGAGGGAAAATCATAGCTAGAGTATTCTACCATTTGCGTATTAGACAAGTTTCAGGTTCATCAGTAAAAAGCAGAATGAGTAAAAAAGGCAAAAACTTTTGCATAATTTAAGACAAATTAGAGTTACCGGAGAAATTCTTCGCTTGTTGGCTTGTTGCACAAACTTTTATATTAGGACTACATATGCAGCAGACCCGTTCCGGCTTTGCCTGGGTTTTTCGTAATTGTAATTAAAATTGTTTCACGAATAAAATTGTTTTTAAAAGTGGTTTTCATTTTTCCCACGGGAGCCCAAAATAATCCCGGGATAAAAAGTAGTCTAAATTATGCCCAACAAAATGATCTACCTTACAATGAAAGAGTCATCGAAATCGGTTCAGTCGGTCCCGATATTAGCCCCGAAAAACAAACAAGCATTTGTGACACGTTTTGTGTAGATTTTGGTATAGTGTAAATGAACATATGTGCTTAGAAAAAGGCAGTTATTTTGAAACCATAGCCCTAACAGCCCAATTTCATGAAAATTCATTTACATTAAGAACTTTCGGCCACCATATTGAAGTTCGAAGTTACGATAGCAGATTTCAAATCAGCGTTTCCAAAAACCCGTATTCTATTCAATTACACGGAAATCCGTTGAAGTTGAGAATTTTCGGTCACCATATTGGATACCCCATTTCTAACTTCAAAATTTCGATAGTAGATCCGAGATCAGTTACGCCGAAAACACCAAAAGGTCCGTTTTTATGGCAATCCATTGAAGTTGATAATTTTTGGTCACCATATGGCCATTTTGAAGTTTCAGCTATCGGTGACATATTTCAGATCAGCGACCCCGAAAGCCCCTCTATGTATATTCATTAACATGGAAATCCATTCAGTACCCATGAGTTATTGCGCCACTTCGCATACACAAAGCCTGCCCGTCCCGCAGGCAGGGGCTATGACACTCCGTGAAAAGAATACGGGGGGCATTCAGCTAAGGTTTTAAGCACCATAACAGTATATCGATATTGCATATGTATCACTTATAGTTTGCCAGAAATAGCCGATGATAGGTAATTTTCGTCACGCGAACCTTCTGAACATGTAGGCTTGACGAGCGAGAGATTGTCACAACAAAAAAAACAATATTTCCCAATACAAAGATTGACACCTCCTTTTCCTGCCTTGGGGATTGAGTTTTGAGAAATGCGGAGCTACGCGTCCATTATTTGTGTTCTAGAGTGTTTATTCAAAATGCTAAGTAAATCGGGACAAAACAATATTTTTCCCTAAACAAAGAATTATATACCCCCTTTCACCCCCTTAGGGGTTGATTATCTAAAAATCCTTCCTTAGTGCGCCTTTAGATCCTCTAAGGAATATTGTTTCTAAATTTCATGTTTCTATCTGCGGTGATAAGGGGGCCGATACATTGAAAGTGTTTATTTAAAGAATTTTTTTGATAGGGAAGGAATAAGCGGATCGAGTTAATTTTTTTATTAGTTTCCCACAAGAGCTTCTACATTGGAAAACATTTTTTTTCGTGTGCCGGCGTTTCAAAATGGCGGCGAAGCCCGTGACTGAAAAGCCCCCTCTTATTTCAGTCGCTGCGTTCTCCCGGCGGTAGTATTGGTCTGAAACGAAGCAGGAAGAAACAATTGTTAAAAAACAGTTGTGACTTCAATGTGAACCTAACTTTGAGACAAAACATTTTTTTGTCCCCAAATGCGACTTGAATGAAAATTTTGCTTGTTTTTTTGGCTGAATTCGGAACCTCTACGGTCGGGGATTCGCTAAATCGGCTATGGATTTAGGTTCATCCAGTAGACAAGGGTCTTTTGAAACCACAGTAAAATTTTCAGCGTGATTGAAGCTTTTTTAATAAAGTTATCGTGCAGCGAGGAGTCGAATATGTCGTTTCGAGGAATTTGAACTCAAAGTTTGGGAAAGTGAAAAGACGAGTTCTCTACTTACATATTAGTCGGCTATGCCTGCGCCATAGAGTTGTCCTTCCTCTTGTTCAAGCAGCTGATTTTCGGCAAACGTTTTTGTTTCCGAGCCGTTCTTGCTGCTTTGAATCGAGAAATGCGTTCCGGTCTGCGTTGAGCGGGGCGGTCCGGAGACGGAGCGATGGACAGCTTCTAAGCCGCGATACCTGACATCGCCGCTTCTATGTGAGATTCCATGAGACCGGATTGAGATATCGAGAAACGCTCTTAGACACGCGTTCTCAACACCTTATAGAATATATTCCCGACGAAAAAAAAAAATAAAAATTTTTTTGATTTTACATATATCGGCCCCCTTAAGCTTTAAACTGTACGGTGTCTGTTAGTCAGTCACGGCACAGTTTTATAAACAGGGTGTTTCATATAACGCATGCGGAAATGATCGGGATGATAGATCTTCACCTAAGTAAACGAATAAATAAATTGCAGGAGGGGAGTTACAGTGTCAGTATTTTATTTTTACCTTTTGATCTAATTAACGAAATATCAAACTCCAACAACTATTCTTAACTACCTTAATGTGCTTTCCAAAAATGGCACCAATCAACTTGCGAAAGTAAAAAATGCTCTAAAATTTCACGTTTATCCCACATTTCCTCTGAAATTCATACGGCTCTTGCTTCTTTGTTTTGATTAAATTACCCATCTTATTGGTTTCCAAGAAGGTACAACATGCCATGAAAGGATATAAAATTTATACGTAGGAAAACTAATGCGATAAAAATAAATGTAAAGCTGTCGGGAATTAAGAAGCTATGTAAATTTTTTAGTAATAAGTACAGACAAAGTGGTTTCTAATGTATAGAAAAAATGAAATTGTGTTCTGCAAATTATGGAAAAATACCGAGTTTTGTAATAGAGTTCCAATTAATATCGGTAATATATTGTACCCCCTATATAAATAAACACAAAACCAAAATTATTAAATTGAAGCGCAGTTCTATGAATTGTTTTCCTTCGATTTAATTCATTCTTGTAATTTACATAATTGTATAGCATAGTCATAGTGATTGGCTTGGAAAGTGGCTTGGGAAGGTGGCGTTTTTATGCTCTTTTGGGGGTTTGTGATGAGGATGAGTCTAAAACTCAGGGGGATGCCCCCTTCCCGGCCCCCAATATTTCACTTACATCTTATTTACTATAACGAACGATTTTTATGAAATATTTCCCAAAGCTTATTGAAAACCCGATCATTGGGTAATATCATCATTTAAAAATACTTTTAAACGACTTACTTCAATTAGTACAGTCAATCTGTCGAAAAATGAATAGTTTCAGTGAAAAAATTACAATAGTCGGAAATGTTGTTTTATTCGTTGAAGAATAATGTACTTAAGCTACCTTCGCGATGGGCACGTGCTACTTTGGTGCGTTTTTTTGAAAACTCAAAAAAACTTCCAAAAAAATTTTGGAATGCATTTTTCTCGGAACGTGTGCATTTTACGGGAAAAATTTTCAAACAAAAAAAGTAGAGAACGTTGCGATCTACAATTAATGTCATTGAAGCAATGCTGTACAGCAAGAAATGCGCACGGTAGGTGGCGCTGAAGTTTCCAAAAAAATTTAGTAAATTTAGTAGTAATAGTTTTATACAAACAAGATACCAACTTTTAATTGTTATTGTTTAATTGACACTTTGAAAATTTGGAAAAAATGGACGCCGGAGAAAGTCACACTAGGACCGACGAAATTACCGTTAACAGCACGGTGCTGTATACGCAACGCTATATTGCACTGTAACTTGAAAACGGTAAGTTGTATGAAAAAAATATTGAAATAAAAGTTGTTGATAATAATGTAGGGAACAAGTTTTGCATTCACATTTTTGCGATAAAATAATATTTTCATGGCGAAAAAGTGTAAAAACCCTTTTTTGGAAACTTCAGCGCCACCTACCGTGCGCATTTCTTGCTGTACAGCATTGCTTCAATGACATAAATTGTGGATCGCAACGTCCTCTACTTTTTTTGTTTGAAAAATTTTCCAGTAAAATGCACACGTTCCGAGCAAAATGCATTCCAAAATTTTTGTGGAAGTTTTTTTGAGTTTTCAAAAAAACGCACCAAAGTAGCACGTGCCCATCGCGAAGGTAGTTTAAGTACATTATTCTTCAACGAATAAAACAACATTTCCGACTATTGGTATTTTTCATCACTCCATTGAAAGATTGACTGTACTAAATGGGAAAAATTTTTGTCCAAAATTGTGTAATTTCATATTACTTAAACTTAGGTCAAAAAAGTAACTATAAATAGGTGCACAAATTATTTCCACCAAATTCAAGTAAAAATTGTTTACCATGTATACGTATAAGCAAAGCCTAATATTTCAATTAAAAATGAGAATTATTGCAAGCGAGCACGTGCAGCTCAAATAGCATGGGATTATAATAATAACATAAAAAACATTACAAAAACAACTTGAATAACATCAATAACGGGAATATGAAATTATTGTACGTTTTATTTCTGGGTATTTTTGGCGTTTTCATCACATTACGTCTGTCCGGCTATTATTACTAAACGTTATTTTTCTGCAGTCATAATGAAATGTCAATCCGACTCTCGTATGGATTACCTAAACAATTTCAGATCTAAGAGAATACATAACATTATCCTTAGCTTCCAGACCACATAATAAAAGGTTATTTCTTTGCTAAAATTCCACGTGCTTGGAATCTTTTCACTTCGCAAATCCGAAGAGCGGATAATATCGCACGTTTCAGGGGGATGATATATTTGGATTTGATTTTCTGTTCTCTAGTTCATATTTTTGATTTTTGCTATTTTCCCTTTTCGCTATTTACCTTTACGGTTTCCGGTAGTAAGAGTTCTTTCGCTATTTGTGAGTATATTTTATTGCTATAATTTTTCTTTCGTATATGGTACATACTAGTTTTTTATGTACTTTATAAGATTACACCTTTTATACTTAGGATTGACTGACCTTTTACTATATACTTAGGAGTGACTGTTGGTGGAAGTGCACGCCAAAAACATATGTAAATTTTTTTACATTACGTTACGGTCAGCAAATTAAGTTCATCTCTCAATGTATCTATTAAATTCTCATGCTATGGAGCATTGTACATTAACAAAAGCACTCAAACTTTATTATTAAAAAATAATTATTCTTAGAATAATAGTTACAAATGTTTATTGCGCCTAATTTCACCTTGGAAATTACTGAAAACAATAGAAATTAAGGAGCATGCTGAGGCTTATTAAAACGGATTACTTTCCAATTATTCGCCTGTTGTATTCATCATATGATATGCTTAAGAGGCATATCTATACATACAATTGCACAGGCCTACAAAAAAATTCAATTACCAGAAAAATGACTATCGTTTCCGAATACTATGGTGGACCCTAAAACCGAATTTCATAATTTTTCGGAAATCACTATATAAACTTTACATGAACTCTTGAGGCATATGCGTGAAGGGTTTATATAGTGATTTCCGAAAAACTAGAGCGACATTGAACA
The DNA here is from genome assembly GCA_947538895.1 of Neoitamus cyanurus. NCBI lineage: Eukaryota > Metazoa > Arthropoda > Insecta > Diptera > Asilidae > Neoitamus > Neoitamus cyanurus. The sequence continues at coordinate 10,185,725 of OX384547.1, forward strand.
TCTTGGAATATGAAATTCGCTTTTAGGTGCCGCCATATTATCCGGAAACTATAGTTCACATTTCTTGTAATTCAACTTTTTTTTGTGGCCCTGTATTATTATTGCAAAATCACATGATGATATCTCCAAAACGATCACCCCCTATTAAAAACGTTGGAACTTTTTATGATCTATATTTTGTAAACTACAAATTTTATAATATTTACTGTTATTATGTATTTTCAAAATCTAAATTCAACTGGGTGAAAAGTTTTATTCAGATTCGTTATTATTTCATTTAATTTGGCACCACTATGTACTGTAATATCACATCCAGAAATTATTATAATATAAGTATATTAGGGCGATAGTGATTGGTGGGGTGTATACTTAATTCAAAAAATCATATTATACAAATAAATTTATTTCGTTGAAAAATTCGTTCTTTCCTACAATGTTACAATATAATAAAAACTGCTACTTATGAATCCTAGGTTTTAAGCAAATTAATAAATTAGAACAATATTGCAAAAATGATTTTGATGAACCGAGGTCTTCTTTGGATAATAATTTCCTGGGAGGTGCACGCTTGCGTGTAAAGTTACCGGAAACAGCTTCTGGAATTCCAATGATGCGCCGAAAGTCAGCCGGATCTATTCCTTCCTCAAATTCGAGTTTCCATAGTGCATATCCCAAAGCATCCTGTACAGAGTCCTCAATATACTGGCAGCATGAAAACACATGATGATGGTCGCAATGGAAACAGATGTCGTAAAAGTGTGAAGAATACCGTGGCAAGCAATTCCGTAGTTCGTCTTCTAACAACCAGTCGATTCGAAAATTCTTCACATTTCGGCGATACTTTCCCAAATAGCATTCTTTATGAAAACGCTGGCTCCTTTCAAAGAATGTTTCACAAGATCTCGAACAGCGGTTTCTTCTGGACTGAGACAACACTTTCACAGATTGTCTGACTAGATTATACTCGTAGCACTCATCTTTTGACGTATTGAAATTCCCGCCAAAGCAGTCACTCCACGAACACCCCATGATCCTTCTTTTACGGAATATGCTGCGCGACTAACAATATTTCTGAGTTCACATGATTTTTATGTTTATAAAGGAACAACTAGGCTACAGATTCTACCAAATGCTGAATTTTCGTAGAACACTAAAATATAACGACATTGTAAGTAACCAGCAGTTTACACGGACTGATGTACCTGCCACCAAAATATAATAATTAAGGAAAATGTGTTCCAAGAAACATAGCCAATTTCCATTATGTAGCTGCGATGTAAATTGCTCGTCCATGGTGTTTAGCTGTTTAGCAGGTAAGAGTAGTTAAACTCTAATGATTCAGAACGGTATCATTTATGATGCCTTTATTCTGCAATTTTTGAAATGAAATATACCTCCTTAGTTTAGGTATCCAGACTTGTTTATTTTAAACTATGCAGTTGAAGGATCTGGCTTCATATGGTGAGTTTTTCCGAATGCTCTCCCTTCTGATTTTACTCCTAGCACATAAATGCATAAGAAAGCAGATTCAGTGTTTATCCATGTATGTATGAACAAATATACAATAGGGTGGGGCCATAGAAAGAAGAGAGAGATAAAGAAATTACCTAACGTATAAATATAAGATCGCTGGTTATTCTAACTTAAATATTCCGCAAGCAAAATATCTCCTGCCAATATTATCCACTACCTACATGTTCTGTATGAAAAATACGTTTTGAACTTATTGAAAATTTTTTAGTTACCTACCTATTTATTAGTCCAAGAACATTAAACATAAATATCTTCAAAGTTGGCAAAAATTAGGTACAGGCTGAAAATTGAGAAGCAGCTCGGATATTAGTGGTATACATAAATCTTTTGTGAAAGTTCCCCATCGACATGGACGTCATGGAGCTCGTCGTATTATACTCATCAAACCCTTTCATTTGAAACCAACATCAAGATAATGTTAATCTACAATCTTGTGGTGTCTGCCAAATTGGATTTAAAATAACGTCACACAGCTTATTGAATTCTATTTTTTATACCCTTGCATTTGACACCCATGTAGAGTGGATTGTAAAGATAAAGATAACCCACCATTTTATGTCGGCTGCCATATTGGATTTAGAATGGCGTCACTCAGCTTATTGCATTTTAATCGTCATACCCTTCTATTCGATACCCTTATCGGGGGGTAGTAGAGATACAGGTAATCCACCATTTTGTATTGGACGCCATATTGGATTGAAAATGGCGACACACATCTTATTGCATTGTATTCTACTCCTCATAACCTTTCATTTGATATCCACGTCGGAGAGTTGTAAAGGAAAAGGTAGTCCACCACTTTGCGGTGGCCGCTATATTGGTTGTACCATAAATTTGAATATATGTACTGTATTGTATTGTCATGCAGACTGAATACTTATGCTGGTATGCAAAGTTTCATCGGAATTGGTTGGAGAAGTTGTCGAAAAATCGATTGCAACATTTGAAAGAAAGAAACAAACAAACAAATATACGGAGTGAAGCCAAATAAAACCGTTTAAAAATGGGTTGCGTACTATCCTATTTTGAATCTGTTAATATTAATTGAATAGCTTCTATTTAACAGATTTATAGCTTTGCATTCTTTTGTTGGTTTTTTTATTTTTTTTTAATTTGTTAGTTATGGGTACTTGGTTCCATTCTTCTTCCCATTTCTTTTCTATATTGTTTTCAACAAGTTTTTTAAGGTCCAAAGGGGAATTTAGGAATATAAGGTAGTGCGATAATTTGTCATATATTTTTACATTTTTGTGTCCTTTGTTAGAGAATCTGTACGGATTAAGTATTGTTTTAAATTACTCAAATTGGAGGCATGCTCTATGGCCTTTTGAATGCCATATAGCTCTGCGCCATTGACTACATATACAATTTAGTGACACCCTCATATGGCCGATATATGTCAGTCTTTTGACATTTTTTGATAAAAAGAATGGAGATGAAGGTTATGATCGCTATTACGAAATACCTGGGAATTTGTTTAATACAGCAAGAACTTTTTACCTGTGCGCGTCTTTTTAACGTTGTGAAAGCATTCACAGAACAAAAGAAAGACTACGAAGAAGACTTTTATGCTTCAATTCGCTTATAGAATCATCGACCAAATTGATTATTCCGCTGAGGTCAAATTGTACAGTGTACATTGGGAGAAAAACTACATTCGAATATCAAGAAGATAATTGATTATTTAAAGAATATAACTCAGACCCTACGCATCCACTCCCTCCCAGAGTGTGCTTTTCCTAATAAGCGACAGATGGAAGCCCCATCAATTAGTAGAGTTATTGCGGACATACCAAACATAAACTATTAAAGAAACTGAAGCAAAGCCTCGAGGCAGAGATGCTCTGTGGAAGCCTTATGCTCCTAACTGGAGTGAAATAGGAAATATAATATTGATTTTTATAGGTTTGTTCATATGCTTCGGCCATAAAAGTAGTTTCTTAGTAGAAAAGTTGCTGATGAGGAAAATGAGAATTTCTGTAGTATTATCGTTAGGAGCATTACGTGGGCAGTGCAGTGTAAAGCTTTATTGAAGTCGTATAGAGTTAGAGTTGTCAGGTATGAATTGTTGTAATCTGCAAAATGCTTCGAATATTGCTTTAAATTACTTCAACAAGTGGAAAATCCAAATAAATTACAGCAATACACCAGCAATTTTCTTTACCTGCAGAAAGAAAGAGATTTTTCTACCTCAACTCTAACTGAAAATCAATTTCTCTGATCTTGAATGGAGCAAATTTATTAATCGGAACTCGAAATGAAATGTGGAAAATAAACTAATTATTTATAAAGTTATTTCTAGAGTTGTTTTACTATGTGGTGCTCCTGTTTGGGCTGATTGTGGTAAACCGCTTTTAATAAACTTCAAAGAATGCAAATGAAAACCTTGATGATGAAAACTATACTACCATTGTTCTTCTCTCCACGTGAATTACATTATAACGTCAATAATGTACTATAGGACTGCATATACAAATAATCTTACAGACTAGAATATAATCTAAGAATTCATAAAATAGAGCATACAATTCAATTGGTAAACTACGACGGAGAGAATACCACCTATATGTATTACAAAATGAACAATTCAACATTACAGTAATTATATCCAACCTAATCAGCTAAATGTAACATTCTCCAGGTATATGATTTTAGATTTGAAATCTGACCTAGATAAAGTGAAATCAACAACATCATTGAAGTAGTTAAATTTAATTGTGCAATTAGTAATAACTTCTTGAGATCCATATTTGGTTCTGTGTGCAGGAGCAAGCAGCAGCCCTCTGGAACGAAGGTGTCTTTCTGGAGCATAAATCATGATTAAGGAAAGCAACTCAGGGCATTTAATATAATTGCACAATATATCCTTGATAAATATAGCACAACTACAATTGCGTCTAAATTCAAGTGTTGATAGACCAAATAACAGACGCCGTGATTTATACGATGGTGAAAAGTTGTTAAAGAGATTACATTTAAAACACAAGAATCTAGTAATTGCGTTGCTAAAATAATTTTTTAAAAGACTTTGTTTTGATTTTTTGCAAATTTATCAGAGGCAAGGCATGTTTTAATTGCAGCACCAACCGTTAGACTCTCATTTTCTCGAATGTATTCGGTTGTATATGCTTGTTGCTAATTTTGGGGCACATTCTAAAACTGTTGGTGAGTTTAATTTTTGAAATTCCACTACTAAAAATTTCTTCGTAATCGTTATTATCCAACAATATTTTCCTGAATACCTATTTACACATTTCTTTTTGGTTTTTTTGTAAATCATTATTTATATGTATGTACCTATATGCAATTATAAAATGGATTAATACAAATCGCGACTTTCTACTTATTAGGAATAATTATTCACGATTTTGGATAACTTCTTATGCGAAACAAAAATGAAGCAAGGCAATCAACAATTTCTATTTTCCAATGTCTGTTTGAGAACTTCATTCGTATGTAGCCCTCAACTGGGAAGAATTCCCGGTTTTCAGGGAATCCCGCAAACAAGCCAAAAACAGAATTCAATGGGCCTTTCCCCACGTATATTCAGTATGCAGCCCGGCTTTAAGGTGACCTTCTCCTAACTGGGGTACAAAAAAATCGAATTTTTTTTTTCACGGAAAAATATACCTTAATATGTCTATAATCATGTCCCAAAATTTCACGGAAAAAAAAAATATGGTTTTCGAGTTAAAGTGCTATTAATGAATACTGTAAGTCTGCTCATTTCCTCGGTATTGTGCGAAAAATTCCACTCAAAAACTCTTTTTATCTTTAAACGCATTTTTCTCGACTTCATTTTGTCAATCGTAGTTCCACGATATCTCTTGAACCGCTCCACCGATTTCCATAAACCTTGGTTCATTTAGTTCAGAATTCAAATGTTCACAAATCTAACTAGGATATAAGACAAAACCCAAGTAGTTTTTTTTTACAGCACTTTTTGTAAAAAATTAGTCGAAAAATTCTCGATTTTTGACTTCAAAAGGCTGCTATTTTTTTTTTAGTCGAGCGATTCGTTAGATCCTAGTCAGATTTATACATTCTAATGTCTAATTTAAGTGGCTTTTAGATTTTTCTGTTTCAGATGATTTGGCGAGCCGCAATCACGGAATTACGGAAAAAGGCCGATTTTTTTTGGCGCCCTCTGGCGGCGACGGGTGAGCGAGGAATTAAAAAATCAAAAAACAATTTCTAGTGTTTGTTAAAGACTTCCAAATAAAAAAAGATTCAAGGTCATATGTTGTTTTGTTTTCTTGTATAAAAATCCCAAACTTTTGCTTTTTTTTTAATTCAGTTAGGAGAAGGTCACCTTAAGGGAAAAAGTTAACATGCAAGGGGAAATCTCTACAAGGGCTGCACTTTTGGAGAGAAAATTTGCAGCACAAACCGAACCTATTTATCTGGTTGTCACGAACTCACACAGCTAAACAAGAAGGATATCTTCTTCTCTCTTCGTCAGAAATTTGTCTTAGCTCGAGCATTTCGAGCACGCACACATTGTTAGCCCTTATGAGTACAACGATGTGCATCAAGCAGAGAGAATGCTCGTGTGGTGTGGAAACGCTGCCTGTCAACAAACCGGTCTGTATACTGTATACACAATGATAGCTCTTCTCCGCGCAACACCCCACGGCTAACGTCGAACCATCAAATGTTATCTTCTCTCCCCTGCGCTTTTGCCTTTTTCCGACAATCAGCCAAATCAGCGGCAAACCAGGGCTCTAAGAATGACTCGGATAATTGAGTATTTGAGTACTCGTAGTGGCTTGGACCGAGTTTGAGTAAAGGAGTTTTGAGTACCTGAGTTCTCGAGTACTTGAGAGCAAAAAGATCAGAGAACTCAAGTGAGGAAGTATTTGAGTACTCATTTAAGGAGTATTCGAGTATTAGAGTTTGGGAGTATTCAATTACATGAGTATTTGAGTCCTATACATTAAGAAGTAAGAAATACAAGTTAATAAATTGTGGCCTTTATAATTCATTATAATTTACAGTTAGTTACAGAAAACCAAATCTTTGTTTTGGAAAAAAAATACAAGTATATTAACATTATCGGATTATAAGCAACTTCTGCTGGAGCTTACTATATTACCTGCTATGGAAAATAATAGTTCAGATGTAGCAGAGGTTGTTGATATATTAAGGAATTTTCTTGCATGTATTTGTTTTCCAAAATAAAGATTTAGTTTTCTGTAACTAACTGTAAGTCATAATGAATTATAAAGTGCACAATTTATTAACTGGCATTTCTTATTTCTTAATGTACAGGACTCAAATACTCAAGTACTGGAATACTCCCAAACTCGAATATTCGAATACTCCTTAAATGAGTACTCAAATACTTCCTCACTCGAGTTCTCTGATCTTTTTGCTCTCAAGTACTCGAGAACTCAGGTACTCAAAACTCCTTTACTCAAACTCGGATCTATGAACTCGAGTACTTAAATACTCAAGTAATTGAGTTCAGAAGTACTCGAGTAGTAACAGCCCTACGGCAAACGGTAGCGACAGCAGCAACCAGAGAGGCCAAATAGCAGCAAAACCAGGAAAAGCAGCAAAATGCTTCCCATCTCGATCTACCGAAATCAGCGATTTTTTGCAGGAGCTTTTGGCTGTGAGACGTCTTTGACAGAAGTTACTTGGCTGAGTAGGACTTTTTTTTGGAATGCGGATAAGAAAATACTATTGTGAAGGATGTCTTGTTATTCTTCCAACGTTGTAGTATATAAATTTTGTATTATTCACAAAGCTCTTTTTAATGAAAGTCTTTTATTTGAAAATAGAAGTTTCTTTGTTATATTGTCGGATAAAACACCAAATTACAGGTTGCTCGTTAAATACGTTTTCTCCTGAAAAGTTGAATAAAATCTCGTTGCTAAAATAATACGCCTGAAGTACCAATACCAATATTAAATACCAAAATAAAATTATGATTTTGCCGACTACATTTACAAAAAACTTTTACTTAATGACAGGCTATTATATAGTAAACCTGCATACATTTAAGGGTACCGCCACACCGTTATGTTGGTACGCGTGGAAATTTTCAGGAAAAAGTTATAGATGCTATATGTTAAAACCTGTATGATTTTCTTGTAGGGCTGGATGTTACAGGGGTAAAAAGTTACAATGTAATTTGCGGATCAAAAAACATAGTTACAGTAATGTTCGAGTAACATTGTTAACAGAGGAGCTGCACGTGTAGGTAGATAAATGTGCTGATTTGTAACATTTATTTTTTTTAGTGATTTTGGTCTATGCCTGTTATATTTAGAATAATAGTGATATATTTATGTGATATTGGTGCGTTGACGTTTTCTTTTAATACTCTACTTAAACTTGTTTAGCAAAGGTAATATAAAAATTTGTTGTTGAATCTCCAATGTTTAACTTTGGTGTTGGGGCTTAAAGTTACATATTTCCGAAGCATATTGTGACATGTCACATGTATGAAAGTTATTATATTTTTTTCCCTCAAACTTGACTTATTTAATATATCAGCAAACACTCCCTTCGTCTGCAACAATTTAATTATTATTCGTAATAAAAAGTTGATATATAAATATCCAGATTACATTTATGTCTTGTCACATTTTACCCCTAGTAGTGCAACAACTAACCCCAAAAGGAGGGGTAAAAACTTACACTGTCATTGTTTTATTAATATTTAATTTTTGATAGTTGTATTGGCCTGTAATCAAATCGCATTTACTAATTCGAAGCTGAAAAGTTACTTGATATGGAAAAAATTACAAAACCGCAAAATTATTCGATAGATGAAATGTAGTACGACATTTTGTTAAATGTGCCACAACCAGCCCCAGTCTCTTCTACTGAGGGAGCAACCATACCTTGATTCCACCAACATTACGAAAACCCAAATCGATTACTCGATTTTATTTATTTAAATACATTCATCAAGGATCTGATTACTACAATTCAAAAGAAAATTAAGAAAAATTAATCAAGAATCAACCACAACGAAGCCGATTTTTCAATTTGCTCTTAGTGAGATTAAAGTCTAAAACGTGGAAGACGTGGTTAGAAGCACATCATTGACGTGATGGGTTCTGACTTACCGTAGTTCGTGCGATGAAATGGAACATGGAAGAAAGAATGTTCCCTCAGTGAACGAGCGGAGACAGTAACAGAGAAGAAAGAGACAATCTCAGGCGAATTTATTCGACCCAACATACAGTCCATGGCGAAAATCACTTGAGCATTAACGCGACGCTTCTCGAGAGTCTGCAAGGAGAGCAGTTTGAGCCTGTCCTCATAAGGGGGTAGAACAAACGGATTGGTCCAAGGAAGATCCCTGAGAGCGAACCTGAGGAATCTTTTCTGGACCGCCTCAAGACGGCGAACCTGAGTTCTACACGACGGAGACCAAACTAGGCAAGCGTATTCCAGAATAGGTCTGACGAAGGTACAATAAAGAATTCTTGTGACGTATGGGTCATTGAATTCTTTCGACCAACGCTTGACAAAACCGAGGGGGGAGTTAGCTTTGCTGATGATGGTATCAATGTGGTTATTAAAAAAAAACTGGCTATTAAACCGGACACCCAGATCCGCCACTGTGTCGAGTTTCTGTAGCGAGCATCCGTCAATAGTATAATTAAAAGGGATTAAAGTATTCGAGCGCGTAAAGTGCATGTAAGTACATTTGTCAATATTTAATGGATGCTGGTTCAGCTTGCACCAACAGGAGAAAGCAGAGAGGTTAGAATTTAGAAGAGAACAGTCATACTCGCTAGAAACAACACGAAAGATCTTGGCGTCGTCCGCATAGCAAAGAATTTGAGAGAACGAGAGAGACGTCATTGATAAAAATGATAAAAAGGAGAGGACCCAGGTGACTGCCCTGAGGCACTCCCAATAAATTAAATATTTCCTTGGACAAGGCGCCACTGAAAGAAACCCTTTGAGAGCGACCAGATAAGTAAGAGTGGAGCCATTTCACAAAAAGAGAAGGAAAACCGAGCATGGACAATTTGAGGAGTAGGATGCGGTGGTTGATCCTGTCAAAGGCCTTGCTGAAGTCAGTAAATATACAGTCGATCTGTTTGCCGTATTCAATGTTACTTAGGCAAAAGTTTGAAAAATCCAGTAAATTAGTGCTAGTAGACTTTCCTCTAAGGAAGCCATGCTGGAAAGACTGTAGAAAAGGTTTACAGTGGAAGCTCAGTGTATCCAAAATCTTAGCCAAACAGCAGAGATTCGCAATAGGACGGTAATTAGATATATCGAAGATAGGACCTTTCTTATGTAGTGGGACAATATGTGATAGCTTCCAAGTCTTCGGAAAAGTTCCGGACGCGAGAGACAAGTTAAACAAATAACAAATAATAGGGGCAAGAGAAACACCACAAAGTTTAACGAAGGCGGCGGGGACGCCATCAGGCCCGGGAGAAAAACTATCCGCTATGCTTGAAATACGTTTCAAAAGCAAAGCTTCGTCAATAAATAAATCATTAAAAGAGAGAGAAGTCGGCGAAAGCTTCGTCAAATGAGAAAAACTAGAATTAAGATCACAGTTAGAAGTATCACAGTCATCAGCCAAGAAAGCTGTTGCAAAGAAATCACCAAAGAGATCAGATATCAAATGAGGATCGTCACTAACAGTATCCCCGAAACTAAAAGAAGAAGGATAACCATTCGAAACCATTCCAAAAACGTTTAGGGTCGTCGCGCAGAGAGAGTCTTATATTTTCGAGATAAAGACTATACAAGGATTCAAGGTGGCTAACGAATTCGGAGCGCAAAGAGGAGTAGGATTCATAATCCACGTCAGTTCGAGAGTCAAAATTTCTTCCATGCTTTGCTTTTTCTATTTTTTAAATTACGTAATTCGTCATTGAACCAAGGTGGATAGGAACGTGTTCCACCGGCCTTACTGATTTTATTAAGTTAAAGCATGATGTTGAGGAAGATATCATTGAGCCTGCAGTAAGATAATAATTATTGAGTACGTCAGCTTCTTGGGAATCGAATTTTCCACTGATAGATTACGGCGTGAAAGTATATGTAAACATACATACACATCCATTGAAAAATCGTGCATCGTATTCATTCTTGCAAACGCGCCTTAAGGCCGCTTCACACGATGCAAGTTTCCTTGCTGGATTACTTGCTGGTTCTGACTCAAATCCAGCAGAGAATCAAACAAACAAAGTAGCACAGGTTCTATCCGTAGAATCCAGCATGCTTTCAAGCAACAGAGCCCGCAGTGATGAGTTGCCGGTAAAAGTCCCAGCAAGTAATCCAGCAAGGAAACTTGCATCGTGTGAAGCGGCCTTTATTTCCGAAGTAGTCGAGCTGGAAATAATGCAATGAGTAACTTAAGCACAATTTCAGTTTTTAAATGGGGCTGGGTGACTAAATATTTGTTGACATGCAACCAGGTAAAAAGCGGTGTGGCGTGGCAGTCTGAATTTACGATTGGCCGTCACCCGGTGAAAACGCCGTTTTGGCTGTAGATTTTATAGACCAACAAAAGTAAAACCCATTCGACATGCATGCTCGTCGCCCATTTTTGGTTTTTGAGTCAGTGGTAGTGTTACGAATTGCGACTAATTTTACCCGACGGACGCCTCGGATTCATGCTTGAATTGTGTTATCGACTAATTGGGAGTTTTTTGGAAAAGTCGTTTTGCATACACCTACGTCAGCTCGTTAAAGGTAAAACGCAGATCAGAGACAGACCACCAGAGGAAACTTGCTCGTATTATCGTAGCGTTAAAACCGATGACTCTTGGCAAATGGCGGGGTATCATAATCCTTAACGCAATAAACAAAGTTCGAACTCTCATAATACTCACCGGAATAGAAAAAAGAATTGAAAAGGACATGTGGAAAGAACAAGCTGGATTTAAGAAAGGACGCGGATGTGAAAATCAATCGAATACCCTGAGGCTGATTGAAAAACAATCACTGGAATGAAATTCGCCCCTATACATCATATTCACTGCCTTTAAAAGAGCAACCGATGAAATAAATCGTGATGCAATACGGAGGACACTAGCAGAGCGAAAAAAAAACGAGCTAGAGCAAGAACTCTATGATGGCGCGGAACAAAGGACACTCCACGATGGCAATTTGAGCAACCCAATAAGACAGGATCTTGGGGTTAAACAAGGATGTCCCCTATTCCCCCTGCTGATCAACATAGTACTAGTGAACTATTGAACACAAGCGAGAGTGGCCTTCGGAAGACTCAAGGCGGTCTGAAAATCTTCTCACCTCGCCGGAGGGACAAAACTTAGAATAGGTATTCAATTCCTGCAAAATATTCTGGCCAGATCACAAAAACAAAACTTTGGTCAATGACAGACCAAAACCCAATAGGAACACAGATCGTGAGAAGAAAATGAAAATGGATTGGTCACACGCTCCGAAGACCAGCAAATGCAATCGCGCGTCAGGCCCAGGAAGGGAACCAGCAGGGGAAGAAAAAATTTGTAAGACCACAAACTACGAAAGTACGTTCGTATGCTGTTCGTGCGCGTCCATGCCACATGGCACACGGACCTCGGGTTAATGTGTATGGACGAAGATATCCGGAATTCTATGCAGAATGGAAGTAAAAATGACTAATTTTTTATGTTTATGTTTCAACACCCACAATCTACAATCAGAAGAAGCAGATTCAACATCTGCATATGTTAGCAATCACTTTTGCGGAACCACTTCTATAGAATATGAATCTTTTATGAAACATTAAGTTACAGTTTCTATAGAAGAAATAGAAGCAGGAACAACAAAGGCACGAAAGGCTTCTCATTCAAGTCTTCTTACACCCTGCGTAGATATGAAATGTTTTTTATTACTCATCTTTTTGTCTACTTCTTTTATGTTGTTTCATAGAGCACTTGATTTTAAGACAGCGAGTGAAAACTGAAATAGATGCAAAGTAGTTCCAGAAAGATGGCAAAAATATTGCCTAAAACTGAAATTAATTAATTCCTAAAATCTGAAGTTTGATATCGACTCAGAATGTCATCTTTTAAGCCATATCCAAAGTCCCCCGAAATCCCCTCATTGGCCTTTAGTACATCCTCTTTCAAAGTATAGTGAATTCACTGTAACGATGGGTTAATTAACTGCGTTACTTCCGATTTCGATGAAATTGAAATATGTCATAAAGTAGACCATTCTGAAAAACTCTGTCTTTGGACATATGCCGCGGAAACCTACAAAAAAAAAATACACGGTTTCCGAAGGAAAAATGTCAATACTGACTGCAATTTACCTGCATGAGTAGGTGCGTTCGACTTGCCACTGCCTCAGTGAGCCGGCTCAGTTTGCTCAGTTGCTCACTGAGCCGCAGCGTTTTTCTCACTCCTAATGTCCCTTTTTTCCGGATGGTGTCGCTAGTGTTTTCTGAGCCAGAAGTGAGTCATCTGAGCCAGCTAATTCTGTTCTCAGTTGGCTCAGCTCAGTTCCTCTGACATTTATACATGATGGATTGATAGATTTTGACATGACATGAAATGAGTGCAGTAATTCTAATCTGAAGGATCTGTATCAGATTCGCTGTTCAGAATCAACCCCTCTAACCATTTTGAGAAGACAATTGAAATATCAAATCACTTCAAAGCGTTTTTCTTGCACAGCCATGTTCACTGAGCCGAAACTGAGTAAGTCAATTTGACAGCTGATTTCAAAGTGAGCCGGCTCACTGAGGCAGTGGCAAGTCGAACGCACCTAGTGTATTTTTTTCCTGTAGGTTTCCGCGACTTATGTCCAAAGGCAAAAATTCACAGAATGTGTGTAGGTATTCCGAATAGCATGCATTACTTGAGTAAGACCTCAACTTATCTCAATACTATTTGTAATCTGTTCGCCATTTGTTTTTCGATCTGTATACATTCCACCAGTCTACTCGGATCCTATTAAAGTTACTTCCGGTGTTCCTCAAGGAAGCTACTTAGAACCGCTTCTATTTTTGTTATTTATAAATGACATTCTGTCTGTTCTGAATCATTCCCTCTAACTTATGTACGCAGAAGATCTAAAAATCTACTTGTGTAATCTCCTTTGGATTGTGATAATTTTCAGGGAGACTTATGCGATTTGTCTGCTTGGTGTATTCAAAATAACTTACATCTTAATGTTGCCAAGTGCCAATGTCTATCCTTCCATTGTCTTGCCTCACCCATTACTTTTCATTATGCTTTAGGGACAAATCAGCTCTATAGTGTAACTAAGAAGAAGGACCTTGGTATCATATTTGATTCCAAACTTAATTTTCCTGGGCACATTGACTATATTGTCGCTAAGTCGTGCTTTACGTTAGCGTTTATATGTAGGAACGCAAAGGGCTTCTCAGATCCTTTCACTCTTAGATCTTTAGGTATACTTCTCCTTTGTAGGATCAATCCTGTAATATCGTTGCATTATATAGGATCCTTATTATATGTTACACTCGTCCAGAATAGAAAGGATGCTTGCTACTTGGTATGTATTCTTTAGATGTGCGACGATACCTTGCTATAACGTTTGTAAGGGATATTATCAATTATCATATCGACTGTTTTTGCATATTTTCCCAAATGGGACTATATGTACCTTCTCGTGACCTTAGGTCTCGTGAGCTTGTCATGCTCCTCGTACTCCGTGTCATTCCGTGTCATTCCGTGGTGTTCCGTGTGTCCGTGTGCGATTCGTGTCCATTCCGTCTTCATTGAGGTGCACGGACAATCGGAGGTCCGTGTACCGTGTGGCATAGACCCGCACGGTCCGCACACGAACGCACGGACCTGGTGAATAAGCACTTCCTACGAACTACTTGGAGACGAACGGTAACAAAATAAATAAAAGACAGCGGTAAAGATTGGACGCAAATCCAACAAACAGCACGGAACAGAATTCGTTGGAGAGGCTATGTGGAAGCTCCCAAAAGGGGATGAAGAAGGAAGGAGAAAGAATATCGATTATTAAATTGAACCGCCCCTAATTGTTGTTCTGACAACAGTTATGAACTCCACTACCTTTGTAACTGAATTAATTAAAAGTTACATGGAATGCGCTTTCAGTAAAAGTATTTCTATTGCATTTTACTCCTGACAAGTGCCGTAAATAGTCCTAGAATGGTCATTCTCCCCGATGCAGATAGGTATGGACAATATTTTACAAAACTAATTGCTGAGTTTACTTTTTTACCTGAACCACTTCGTACAGGTTTAGCCTTTAATCGTTCCACCTCCAGTAATCCTGCACTTTTTATTGATAGAATTTATTTGTGCGAAGTTCACTTAGCTGGAGCAGAGTTCGCGTGGTTCATAAAACACGCGAGGTACAGGGGTGCACATACAGGCGCCGTAAATTAACGATGAGCCATTAAAATTTTTATTAAGCAAAACTGGGAAATATGGCCCCATAAATATGGGCTGAAACTTCCCAAAGCGAGGCAGTGTGTGCTGCACCTCGGGCGAAATTAGCGCCGCGCGTTAGGGTGAATAACGTAACCGCGAAGCATAATAAATTCGGCTGTGTTAATGCTAGAAGTCCTTTCGACGAGCATCACGGGCTCTGATCTCTTCGCTTTTAATGCCCCCATGGACGGATATCAAATGCCACGAGGAATTTAATGTGCCACACAGCCAGAGCACTCCCGCTTTAAATTTACGAGTTCACCTGTTTATTTTCACTATTCTTCAGGGCATCTCGCGGGGATGGAGAACACCGAAAAACACCCAGATTTATTGAACGGATGGTTAAAGGGGGATAAAGGAGAAAGAGGATTTCTGCAGATTTACAGGCTCTTCCGTATTGTAGCTAATGCCAAAACATAAATTTTCAGTGCGTTCACAAATTGATAAGAGTGCTTATAAATTTTCTTATCTCCAACAAATCACAAAGTCATGTTTGCAGAGATTAACTTTCTTCAGGGAATTTTTGATTGGGTTTCACAGCGGTGCACTAAGCCCGATTGCGATTGAGTGGTGGTTATGATTGAAATGATTGCTGAATTTTTTGGAATTGCATAAATTGCAATCACTTAGCACTCACCACCTTGACGTTTTTTTCTTCACATCAAAATATTGTCTTCACTTATCGATTGCTCAAGGTGCACTTGTGCAGAAATTCTCGGTTTAGATTAATTTATTAAAAAATGTCAATTTCATTCTTCCGGAAATACTTCGGTGACATATGTATATGTATTATATCTCACCTATTCGCAGTTCTTATAGCTTTTTTCAATTTCTCAAGTGACTGTACCTGCAGTGGTAGAGGTAGATCAACATTGGTGGCATTTTTGGAAAAAACATTAAGATAGAAGTTGTTTGGCGGGAGTTTGATGACACTGCGTTGAGTAGATAAAAAGATAAAAATAAAATAACAAGGTGCATCCGGAATTTATGAATCACCCTGTAACTCGAAAACTACACAAAATCGCGGAACATACATGGGGGTGATTCGGATACCTCTCAATATGAGGCACCTAAATTTTGCCTTTGGGCGTCACTTCGGCGGCCACCCTGTATAATTAACTTTACTATCGTGTTTTCACTTATTAATAAATTAGCTTTCGATTAAATATTTTCGAAAAAAAGTTGAAATTGTTTTGTTTTTATTGTTTATATGAAATAAATAAAAATAAATTGTCCAACAGCTGAATGCTTCTGATTTCAAATAATATGATAACACCAACATTTAAAAACAACATATCTCCAAAATCGGAACAAGTTTTTGAGGGTTAGAAAATAAAAATCATCATTAACTCGACTATCAACTAACTCGATTACTAAACATAAACTTAATAAATAAAGAACAGCACAAAAATGGGTAGACACATTCGTCCATCCGATTGTTGATTTCGTGGAGCGTGATGATTATTACATTATTATAATAGTGACCATGTAGATGATTATAATAGCGATTTCTGTCTTTTTGACGCATAATATGAATAATTATAATTTCTTGAATTTAGAATTTATCTCTTGCGTTTTCTTAAAAAGTCAAAAACAACGTTTCCCAACCATTTTGCCATCTTTAAATCTTTCAAAAATAAGTATAATAGTATCGTAAAAAGTCGAGACACACCTTAAAAGAAAGCTTAAAAAAATTGTACACATGTATTATTGAATAATCTTGCTCCATAAGTGTTTTCGCATTAAAATATAATTTAAATGCAGTATGGAGTATTAAAATGTAAATGGACAGCTGATGTTGGCTGATCTAGAGCTAGGATTGACTAATTTGGCTGAAAGCACTGGTCGACAAGGATTTTGCCACTGAAATACAAATAGGTGACATCGGTGTATTATTTCCTGTAGATTATGAATCTGAAAACGAATACGTTTCATTAGCTAACATTTTTGAGTGAAAAAACTCGCGTTTGGGTTATTTTCGTTAATTCATTAAACAATTTGCAGTTGTACAATAGGTTTAACGTACAGTTCAAATAACAGAACCCTAAATTATGACTGTAAAATATAGTAAACCTAAAATCTCTACACATTTCTGTAATTGAACATGTTTTCATATATATGCGCCAAATGAAGCGTAATCCTGCAAGGGTAGAGCATATGTTGAGGAAAATTCAAGATTTAGAAACATTTCTTCAAGGTTTGGGGTATATATCATTTTTATGCAATAGTTGATGCTTAAAGCTTTCATTTAATCTATGTGTAGACTTTGTACGATACTTGATTAATTTTTGTTTAATATGGAAAAATGGTTTCTTTTCACTTTCTAACTCTAATTTTCTTGAAAATCTTACGTGATGGAAAATATTTTCATTTAGGGTTTAAATCTATGGATATAATTCCATTCAAATCATCTATCAATTCTTTTGTGGCAAGTAAAACATGAAAAATGTACACCAGTGAAATCGGTTTATCATCTTGGGACTCCACAAGGACAGTGACACCATTTTCAGCCAATAACGCCATCAATTTAAAAGAAAGAAAACATCCCAATGACTGCTTTTAGAGACCAGAGATTATTGTTCAATCAATCTTAAATATGTTAAGTTTAACATCCTACCAAGTTTAGTGGTAAAATTCGAATATTTATTTTCCTTTTTTTAAAATGCTGCTAAACCCACTAGGATTGGCTGGAATTTTAATTGGATTTATTTTCGGTAGCCCAAATGCAGATTTACATTTACAGCCATGGATATCACTAGTTTTGTACTTATGTAACGTTACAATTCGAACGCGCTTTCCTGGCCACCAGGATTGATATGGACTCAGCATTTATAATAATAATTTGTAGAAAGGGAATAATCTACAAAAAAACAACCAACATATATCTCTCTAGCTATTAAAAATTTGAACATTGTACGGGGGCCAATTTTTCTGCTCATAAGTGTATTATTTCGTTGTGAAAGTACAAAGTTCATAGAGTTTTACGGTTAGAATGACCTCTAAGCCTCTACAGTAGAATCGAAAAATCTGCTGATTTAATGATTTCCAAGGTAAGTAAGACAAATAAACTTCGTTTCAAATAAAATACCAATTCTGATAATTTTTCTTAAGGGGTAACACCACTCTAGAATTTTGAAAGGCCCGATTGTGCTTAACATCATCCAGGAAAGAAGAAGATGTGGCGAGCATCAACGCGGATGGCCTAATGTATGGTGCAGGCATCGCAGATTAGAGGTTAAAAAAATTTCAAGTATTTAAGTGCTCGTAAAACTTTAATCGCGTTTTTCTCGAAACCACATTTTCTAAATTGGGAAGACAGATTATTTGAACACCGTTGCATGGATCGATTTAAAATTTTGACAGCAGCCTCACAATTATATTCTCTATGGAAGTACGTAGCCGTTTTTCTATTTAACGTAAACTTTTTTTTTTATAAACAATTTGTTGCTCATTTTTTGGCCAAAAATAAATTAATTTTTCAAAAGTGCACCATTTCTTCAAAAATTAATTTAAAAAAAATCCTACGTACTTCCATAAGCAATAGTATATAGATAATAAAATATTTTTGTTTTTTTCCAAGTCTTTTACTTTACGAGAAATCCGTCCTCCCGAGAAGGAGTTTTAAAAAAAAGTGATTTCAAAGATTATAATAAAAAATTTTCTTTTATACTCCCTTTTTTCATACTTCCAAAATAAATTGTCAAAATTAGGCGTTTTTTTCGGTCGCTAGATTGGTATTACCCCTTAAATGAGAATTATCAGGTTAGTAGCTGATGTACTCTAATATAAATTAGATAAGGACCTGCCAAATTTCATATGTAGAACAAAATAAACTACTAATAATATGTACATATGTATGGTATAATAAAAAGCCGAAGTATAGGCGCTGCTAGGCTTACCTTATCAATCCTCTGGATTGGCAAGACGTCCTAGTAAAAGTCGAAAACTATTTTGCGGCTTGACCTTTGACTGACGGATGTGTTTGCAGTCAAAGGCCGTGATTTAGGTGTGCATGTGTGTTTGTTTCGGCTTTTAACGAAGCAATGACTTTGGGACATTTAATGTTTATTATATTGTCATTATATAAGCCATTGAAACCTACTAGGAAAGGACTACAACGAATTATTATGTTTATGACAGATAACATAGTAATGAAAACTCATATATAAACAGACATGCATATATATAATATGTAGATTTCTACTTAAGTTTAGATATATGGCAACACTAGCGTGAATATGTCAAATCTTACATTGCCATCGTAAAGTTCGCCATTTTTAATGGTAAACGTACTCAGAACGTTTTGTCATACGAGTTATAGTTGTGTTGGTTACAGATACTTGAAAAATTACTTTTGTTAAAAAATATGGGACTAAATCGTCAACATTTTCGTGCGATGATTTTCTATGACTTTCGACGTGGATTAAACCAACAACAGTGTTCCGATCAACTCGCTGCGATTTTTGGTGATAAAGCACCATCTCGACCCACCATTAAATCGTGGTGGCACTTCGTTACAGAACGAATTTTGTGAAGGTCGTCCAAAATCGGCTGTTGTGCCAGAAATATTCGATGCTTTGCGTGAACTGATATTGGAAGGTCGTCAAGCGATATATCGTGAGATTGAGGCATGTTTGGGCATTAGTTCCACTTGTATACATTAAATATAGCATGAACATTTGGTCGTCAAAATGATTTGTTCGCGTTGGATACCGCATAATTTGACAATCGCTCAAAAAAAGGATCGTATCGATTGGTGCAAACAAATGTTAAAAAAATTCAATCGCGGTGCTTCAAAAGACGTCTATAAGATCGTGATAGGCGACGAATCATGGATCTATGCATATGAACCCGAAACTAGACAACTATCGACTGTATGGGTCGTTCAAGACGGGCCAAATCCAACAAAAGTTGTTCGCGCACGAAGCACTTCGAAGCAAATGGTCGCCTGTTTTTTCGGAATAACTGGACATGTCGCCACCGTTCCATTAGAGCAACGTAGAACGGTCAATTCTGAAAGGTACACCACCATTTGTTTGCCAGAAGTGTTCGGAAAAATAAGGGAAACCAATTGCAGAAGACGAATCATTCTCCACCACGACAATGCACACATCAGCTCAAACAAGTGAATTGTTGAGCATTCAAAACATCGAATTGATGGGTCATCCGCCGTACAGTCCTGATTTGGTACCCAATGATTTCTTCCTTATTCCCGCACATCAAAAATAAATTGCGAGGTCAACGTTTTTCGGCGCCTGAAGAAGCGGTTGATGCGTTCAAGTCACATTTTTTGGTGGTGTCTCAATCGGACTGGAAAAAGTGCTTCGAAAATTGGTTCGAACGCATGCAAAAGTGTATTGATTTTCAAGGAGAATATTTCGAAAAACAATAAAGCCATTTTCGATTATATATATTTGTTTTTACTTGTCTATCTCAAAACTTAAGTAGCAACCCGCGTATATACACATAACCTAAAGTAACTGGCGATGTTGACACGATAAATATAGGGACCGTCCTACAAAAAAAATTAAATTTTATTAGCTGCACAGATCGGACCAAATAATAAATAAATGATACAATTTACATGTTACAAGGTTTAGTTGGACCGTATAATCAGCAGGTGTACTCTAACTCACTGTTGCCGCGAGAATTTGGGTCATACACTGCCTATGTTCACACATTCTTTGTTGTAATACAGAGTCAATTAAAATCAACCCTAGGATTCAGATGTGGCAGTCGAGAAATATATTAGCAAAATCTATTTGCAAAATCGATTTCGCAAACTGGGGGCCACTCCTTGAAGTTTTCTTAACCTTCTATTGACGTGTGGAATCTAGTACCAATACGGTAATATACTCCTTTTACCAACTTTGCATCTCAACGAAAATTAATTTATTTTAAGTGAAGTTCTACCCAACAATTTTTGCATGTACATATACTTATAAGAGTAAATATTCCTGCATATGGTTGCAAAGAAGCAAAATAGAAAATATCTCTAAAGAGACGTTCAAAGAGTGGATATTGACTGTAAGTGGATTTCCAAGGTTATGCTGTCAACGTATATGCGCCACAATTTTTAATTAAAATTTGCATATCGCGTGGGACGACGTCAGTTTGGTTGCCAGTCTGAAACTACACTACAACTTTCAGCTTTGCCCAGTCCCAGCGACCACGAAAGTACACGCTGCAATCCATTGGCCATTGGTTTATAAATTTGCTCTCCCTGGAATAACTTTAGCATATTTCGCAAAAGCACTTGTTGCCTTCTGCAAAGCACTCCGCCCTCCACGAAAAGAAAGGCTAGGGGCACATGTAACTTTGACGATAGAGCTACTTCCGGAGTCTCCACTACCAGGGTACACTTAGATCTGAACATAATGGAAGTTTCGCAATGTCCTTGATACCAACTCAGCCACTGTTTCTGCATTTTGTCTGCCATAATATTTAAATTTACGGAAACTGAGGACAATGATGTATTGCATTTTCTCTTGGCAAAAGATTATGGAAGTCAGAGTACCTACACAGAAACAATGGGATATTATTTTCGTTAGAATGGACTTATCCTGTGTTACATGCTCCAGTTATTTTATTTTTAGCTTTGACCAACTCAGCCTTGTTGAACATCGTTTTGTTCATGCTTTTGGATATCTATGTTTTCATGTAGGCAAGAAATATGTCGAGAAAACTAGATTTCAAGTCTTCTGCAGTTGTTGGTATTGGTGTGAATGAACAGAAAATGCATTAACGTTAGATATCTCAAAATAAAAAACATCACATCTATATAATAACAAAGTAGAATCCACTTTTGCAACAAAAAAAAACTAAAAACAGGCCTAACTTCAGACTTTTTACTTTCTAAAGATCTAAAGTGCCCTAAAATTGCACTGCACTCAGTATAGGACCAATATAAAACGTTTAACGTTTTAGGTGGTGGCACGCACCCCCGTGGGTGAAAGCTCCTATTTTACAGCCCCAATAAAATAACTTCGGAAATTTTTTAACGAAATTGAAAAAAATTCACATTATAACAGTATTTACAGTATTGTACCCTTGTTTCGATGACCTTGGCCCATCGTCCTGGCAGGTTAAAAATCCCTTCCGGGTAGAATTGGGCTGGTTTGGAGACGAAAAATTCATCGAAGTGCTGTTTGACAGTGTCGACATTTTAGAATGATTTCCCGTTTAAACAGGGGAGTAGTCATGTAACTTGAAACGACCAACAATTTTAAACCATTCGCGAAAACGGTGTCATGTAAGTCGAATCGACCAAACTTTGACAGATGTTGCGACTGAATTTAAGTCGAAAGGTGCAAGTTCATCGCGCTTAGAAAAATTGTTGGAAATGTAAGTTAAAAATCACCAAAAATCTTCAGAACTTAAGTTCTTTTAAATATATTTTAAAATAGGGCTACAATAAGTAAGGAGAACAATAAAAAACGGAAAGCTACTGAAAGCATTGTAAATTTGTATACATGGACGTGGGTAGATATTAAATACAAGCTAAGGAACAAATTAAGGAAAAATAAAATTAATATAACAAAAACTGGAGGAGGACCATATTCTGACAAAAAATTAACAGCCGTTGAAAATTCCCTCATAGCATCTGCTGGCTTGGAAGTAAGCGTAAGGGGATTAAAAGGAACATCATATGGGGCAAATCTAAACCCAAAATCATCGAGCTAAAAGCAATCCGCAAATGACGAAGAAGTAGTAGAGATCTAATAATGACCAAAGAAAGAAATCAAAACAACAGGTATAAGAGGACCTCTGCTGCTATTTAAAAATATCATTTCCCTTGTTTTGTGACCAAACCAGCAATTCAAATAAATTCCTTAATACCTTTAAGGACACAAAACCTTTTGAGAAGTCTTAGCTGGTTCAGTAGTCGGATTTTTGTGTATTGAAATTATGGCAGTACCCTTTTTACGGTCGAAAGAATTACATGACGCCGAAATGAATTTTGTTCGACCTAAGTTATCGACTGAAAAATTGGTCGAAACACAGTTACATGACTACCCCCCCAGAGTATACCAGAACAAGTGAACGTCAGATGGCGCAATATCCGGGGAATAGAGTGGGTGAGGTAAGACGTCCCAGCCTTATTCATATAGCGTGGGTGAGCAAAGATACATGAGGCCGCTGATTATCCTGATGAAATTTTTTACTAGTTCTAGCTTTTCTGCTGCAAATTTCAGTGAATTTCTTCAACTGGATGCAGTATATGTCTGGATTGATCGTAAGATTTTGCAGGAGCAATTCATAGTAAATCCAACCCCACCAGATGGAAAGCATGACCTTTCTTGAATGAATATTCCAGTTCGGTGTTTGTTTTACTGGTTCGCCGGCCTCACCCCACGATCGTTTTAGCACAACATTAAAGTACTGGATCCGCTTCTCATCTCCAGTAACCATTCCATTTAATAAAAAAGGATCACTTTCGTTTTGTTTTAGAACCACACCACATCACATATAAAATCTATTTATTATTCGCTTAATACAAGCTACAGATTTCTACATTAAACTATAAATTAAACTAAGAACTAAAACAAATGACCCGAATGAAAGCTTATTATAGGGGTGGGTTGGGGGCGTAAAGAGAATGCCAAAGGGAGGTTTTGTCAACATGGAAGTCGAAGGCTGCTGTGTTGTTGCCTTTCGTAGTATTCTGGCGAAGGGCTCGAAGTGGCCGTAATTAGTGCGATGACTATCGAGGCGAAAGGTGGGAAATGATCTAACGTTTCGGGGGTTGGTGTTAAGGGAGATACTGTGTAGGAAGTCGGGACAGTCAATGGAGCCGGTTAGGACTTGGTGGATAAAGATAACATCAGCGACATCACGACGCAAGGCAAGCGGCTGGAGGTTAATCAGCTTGAGTCGGCTTTCAAACGGAGGAAGGTTGAAGTTATCAGTCCAAGGAAGGTCACGCAGCGCAAAGCAGAAAACCTACGCTGAAATGCTTCGATCCTGTTAATGGGTGTGGATTGGGAGGGGCACCAGACCTGGCAGGCATACTCTAGGAGTGGCCTAACGAAGAAGATGTAGAGTGATTTGATGACATAAGGGTCAGAGAATTCTTTAGATCAACGTTTTACAAAGAAAGGGTTGAGTTGGCTCTATTTACAATGTGATCAATGTGGAAACGAAAATTGAGCTCACTCGTCGCGAAGGGAATTAATAGATGGAATTGGTTGACCTGAGAGAACGTAGGATCTAGGAGAGGTGGAGGCACGTTTACGGGAGAAAGTGATCGATTGGCATTTGGATACATTGAGATCGAGGAAGCCTTTTATGCACCAGGTGGAAAAACTGTTCAGGTCGTTTTGAAGTAGGGTAGAGTCAGATGTATCGGTGAGTTGTTTAAAGATTTTCATGTCATCAGCATGGATTTGAATGGGTTTGAAATCGTGGAATCATAACGAACCCTGTAACGGTGGTTACTAAGATATGATTTACTCTACGAGATGAGGCGGGGTGGGAAGCCAAGATAATTTAATTTGAGAACAATGATTTGGTGGGAGATTTTGTCGAAAGTTTTGCTAAAATCTGTAGCAACAACATCAACTTCTACACCGTTTATCGAACGAAATAATGATCCAAGCAAATTTTCGTCGACAATTGGTGAGGGATCCAAATATCGCACCGAGAAGTGTATTCCAGCTTCACCAAATGATCATAAACACAACTTTTGGGAATATTAACTGTCTCTTCTATTACCTTGGTAATAGATTTTGGGTTAGACGCAATTTTCACCTTGATTAGATCGTCATCTATTGTACCTAGATGGTCTCCCGGCACGATCGTCCTCTTCAATGTCAAATTTCCCAGTTTTGAATTTAGCAAACCACCTTCGGACTGTTGATTCGCCTACAGTGTCGCCTCCATAAACTTCGCAAATCTGTGCAACGTTTTCAATCATTTTGTAGAGAAAAAGCATAATGCGTCACAGTTTCAACTTAGAGCAATTGAACTTTACTGACAGGTGCAGTGAAATGTCCTCCTTACAATGACCCCAACATGTATATTTTCCAACCGTAAGGTTTCATAGGCGCCGCTTCGACATACGCATGCCGAAAACGCTCAGAACTTTTCGACCAATCTAATACTTATGTCAACAAACGAAGCCGTGGAGTCCATTTGGTTGGTATCATGTTCCATCAATGCCATCAACTATTCCTATGACACTTACATGACCGAGATCAATTGTCGTTTGTATTGTAAAGCTTCACAAAAAAACCTAAATGTTATTTGTTATAACCACTGCTAACTGTTAAGTTCTAGCGCGTTCCATTGAATAATTTGTGACGTAAACTTTAATTTCAAACTGTACCAAATTTCATCAAAAATTTGCAGAGGCCGAATAGGAATGCCTCTTTGAATTAGAGTATACAGCAATAATGGTTTAAAGTGGTTGCACCTGTGGTACTAAGCTTGCTTTAGAAATTGAAAATTTTATTTTTTAACTTTGAAGTTAGTGTCTTCTTATAACTGAAGGTAAATAGACGAAAATCAAATTTTGGCTTTCAACCAGAGTAGATGCCTATTATGCATTGGTACTAATGCATGCACGGCAAGCACAATTCTCAGAATGCAATTGTGGAGTGAAAATGTCATTATCTCTCAAATATTCTCGTTTCGTCACCTCTTAAATATTCTAGTTGCTTTGGTTGATGGTAAACATGCAATCAAAATAGGTTTCAGATTATTGTGTGTAATCTGCCTCCTCTAGCTCACTGCGAACAGGAAACTCCAGTGATGAGTTGTGGGTATGTTGGTTTTTGTATATCGTACTGCAGAGAATTTTTCGCTAATGAATATTCATTAATGAATATAAGCTGTTACGAGCAGTATGTTGCCGTGGGCACTGATTAACGTAGGGCGTTGAAGCACTTCAATAAACTAACATTTTCGTTGAAATAAGTGAAATATTTCTCAGTTGTCGTTACGGTGATTTTAAAAAAAGCAAGCAGCCAGATACCAAAAGGAAAATTATTATAATTATGATAGTGATAAATGTACACAGTTCCTACATTATACTTAATTACTAACTAAAAATTCCGCTAACCATTACTTGAAATTCTAATTAAGGAATTATTTAATGTAATTTGAATGAAATTGCACAATGCTCCAATGATTAGTACCTACTTGTTTTACACAATGGAAATAAAAGAAGACTTAATTTGATCAGACATTGTAAGAATTGAAAGGTAAAAGCTTTTCCAATTATAATTATTTCATTAATTAATTATGATGTCTGTATTTCAGCATTGGAGGCTGCGAAACGGTCGATTGCATTTTTACTGACTTCAGTAAAGTATTCTTTATAATAAACGATAAGATTTTGATTTATAAGTTGATTGCCCTTGAATTTCCACCTTTGTTTGTTGATTCGGTTCGTTCTTATGTATCCGGTCGTACTCAGCGGGTATCGTTTCGTGGATCACTATTCAAAGATAAACGCAATACCTCTGGCGCACCCCAGGGAAGTCATTTAGGACCGCTTTTATTTATTATTTATATAAATAAACAATTATTTGACGCAATCCAAAATTTTGTGTAACGCTAACGATTCAATAAGGTTTGCGATTTCATCATGCACGTTTCATTTTGAACAAACGTTTGGAAATTGTCCAAAATTATTACGGAAATTCGCATTCTCTTGTCGATACGGTAAGAGCACTTCGTGCAAAAAACGGTCGTCATAAAGCGCCTTCTGAGCGCGCTATAAGACGCATAATAACAAAGTTTGAAAGTGAATTCACTCTTCACGATACAAAAGTGCCTGTAAGACAAAGAAATGTCCGAAGTGAACAAAATATTGCCGCCGTTCAAGCCAGTGTTCGTGAAAACTCAAATTCATCTGTTCCGCGCCGTTCTCAAGAGTTGGGGCTCTCCAGGATGACAACCTGGGAATTTTGCGATTGGATTTGGGTCTGCATCCTTATAAGATAGTATTGGCACAATAACTCAAGCTAACCGACCATCACATTCGTCGTCAGTTCGCTGATTGGTCACTGGAAATGTTGGAAGCCGACGGCGATTTTCATCGCAAAATCATCTTCTCAGATGAGGCTCATTTCTGGATCAATGGATTCGTCAACAAACAAAATTGGCACAATTGGAGTGAGTCAAATCCACTAGTGGTTCATGGATCACCATTGCGTCCACAAAAATTGACCGTTTGGTGTGGATTATGGTATGGCGGAATCATCGGAACTTATTTCTTTCGAAATGAGGCAGGAGATACCGTTACCATTCATAGCAACCGCTATAACACGATGTTGACCTTTTTTTTCCCGGATGATTGATGAAATTGATGCGGACGACCTTTATTTCCAACAAGATGGTGCACCTCACACTTCCAGACTTGACATGGACTTATTGCGCGGTAAGTTCGGTGATTCGTTAATTTCCAGAAATAGTCCCATCGCTTGGCCGCCTTTGGGGGCACATTAAGTCGAAGGTTTACAGTGTAGGCGTTCGATATATCTAAATGAAAGAAAATATCATTCTGTCATGTAATTTAAGTACAATAACATTTCTGTTAAAGTTCTCGTTAGCCAAATTGTATATATGTAATTGTTATCAGTGTGAGAGTCTAAACCGTTCGATTTCTATCAGCCGATGCGCCTATAACAAAACGCTTATCGAGAAGAGAGACTGATGCATTTCGGGAGGTTTGGTACTCATTACCGTTTTTGTTAAGATTCACTTCGAATAAAGCGCTGCAACTGAACGGATCGCTGTGTTATTGTTCAACCAAGTTCTGAAAGCCTACAAAATTCTCAGAAGTGGGATATTATAAAAAGTGGTTTAATTCGTTTCACTTGCGTTGTTAAGTTTTTATTTGCTGTGTGGTTCATTATTTTCACGCGAATTGAGCATACATTGCATTTCACGTGTTGAACTTAGATATTATGATTATGTACGGTACTGAACGGCACGTGGTGCGATAAGTGATTTTTGTAATCCGTGATAATCTGGACCAATCCTTATGAAAGCAGATAAAGATCAGGTGAAAGCGAAAAGAAAGCAGTTTAATTTAATTCGCCAAAACCATATTTCCCTCATCCTGAAATTTTTGCAAATTTTTTATGTAATTGATTATCATGGCTAAAGCACGAGTTGAGAGATTTATGCAGAATGCAACAGTGCAAATTTTGAAGGAAAAGCTCGAAACTTTCGGATTAAATACAGTGGGTGTAAAAGCAGTCCTCAAATTACGACTCGAGGAATATGTTAACGGGCTTTCAGATGCAGAACTTGAGCAACATTTCCCAGTGAACGTTCTGGAATCTCTGAGTGGTCAGGGCGAAGGTGGTGGCGACGAGAGTGATCAACATGATCTTAGTACAGAAACGGTTTCCTATAATTTACAAAGAGAAATTAATCTACTAAATGATACCATAAAGAAACAGGAGGAAATCTTAAGTTTGAAAAAAAAACTCGCATCTTTGCGCAGCGCTAAAGTTGACATGTGCGGCACGCAAGCCTTTAGCTTTAGAGACGTCGAAGAAGCTTTGCCTACTTTCTCCGGAGATGACCACTATTCGATTAGGCAATGGATAAGATCCTTCGAGGAAGCTAGAGAAATTCACAGATGGAACGATTCTCAATGTTTTATTTACGCAAGACGACTGCTGACGGGAACAGCGAAATTATTCCTACGGTCATCTACCTGCAGAACGTGGAACGACCTAAGATCAGTCCTACAAAGTGAATTTCACCATGGCACAACACCAGCCGATGTTCATGACATGCTGAGGAGCAGGAAAAAGCGTAAGGATGAAAGTATTCACCAATTTGTCCTATCTATGCAGGAGATTTCCTCACTAGCCAACATCGATGATGAGGATCTGATTAATTATATTATAAAAGGCATTCCCGATCCAACAGTCAACAAGCACATACTATTCACGGCGAAAAACATACCTGAGCTGAAACAAATTTTGAAAAAATATGAGAAAATTAAGACGCGCAACACCGATATTCCATATTCAACCAGTTCAACGACATCAGCGGGACCTGGAAAACAACATATAAGACCTCAACGTCATGTTCCATCAAAAATCAGATGTTATAATTGCAACGAGTCTGGCCACGTGGCAACAAGCTGCCCCAAACCTAGAAGAGACCGTGGAACATGTTTCAAGTGCGGGAAACATGGTCACTACATAAGGAATTGTGATCAAGCTGCAACAACATCGTCAGCAACTTCTGCAGCCCCAGTTTTGCTTGTACAGGACTCGCTGGTACAGCACGATAAAGCTCCTCATAACGACGGACCATCAGGAAGTCATAAATTAAAACATTTGCAAATATCTAACGACTTCTTTCACAAATTTAGGTATTCTTTTACTGATGAGTCATCAGGAGAAGTTGTGACTGAGCTCTGGGCAAACACCATGCTCGACAGCGGAAGTCCTATTAGTTTCATACAGGAGTATTATGTGCCTCCTTATGTAATATCGCCAATCGAGTCAGGATGTCATGGATACACTGGAATCAACAACAGTAGGCTTGCTATCGTAGGCAAGGTACAATGTGTTGTAAATGTCGATTGTAATAGTGCAGATTTAATTTTATATGTTGTTGAAAATGGCACAATGAGTTGCCCTGTAGTGCTAGGAAGAAATTTCTTAAATAAGTGTAATGCAAAGTTTGTTTTCGATTCCAAATTAAATAATGACGATGATAATAATTTTTATAAGGCAAATAATGACGTTAATTTTCTAAAAGAAATTTTGAATATTGATATGCATTGCAATGATAATAATCCTAACTTAAATATAAACGAGAAACTACACTATAATGAGAAAGAGAAAGTACGCGAAATTATGGAAATGGCATTTAAGAGAGGCGACAACGTAAATGAAGAATATCCATACGAAATGAATATTTCTTTGTCTGACACGAATAGTATTTTCAATTGCACTCCGAGAAGGTTGCCTTACGCACATAAGCTAGAGCTACAAACAATTTTGGACGATTTACTTAACCGTAAAGTTATTCGCGAAAACAACTCCCCCTACGCTTCGCCAATAGTCTTAACTAAAAAGAAAAATGGCGAATTGAGATTATGTGTCGATTTTCGACAATTAAATAAAATCACCTTGAAGGACAATTACCCTCTCCCGCTTATAGAAGATCATATAGATAGCTTACGAGGGAAAAGATACTTTTCTTTATTAGATTTAAAAAATGGGTTTCACCATGTGAAAGTGGCTGATGAGTCAGTTAAATATACTTCCTTCGTAACCCCTTTGGGGCAGTTTGAGTATCTCCGCATGCCCTTCGGTCTGAAAAACGCACCTTCTGTTTTTCAGCGGTTTATTAACTCCATTTTTAAAGATCTTATCGATGCTGGCAAACTCTTAATTTATATTGACGACCTACTCATTGCCACTGAGTCTAAGGAGGAACATTTTGAGATTCTGGAGATGGTTGTAAAAATTTCATGTAAAAATAATCTTCAACTTAGATTTGACAAATGCCTGTTTATGCAGGAAAAAATCACTTATTTGGGATATGAAATCAGTGCACAAGGTATAGGACCAACTTTAGAAGGATTACGTGCAGTTAAGGAATTTCCTATGCCCAGAAACGCGAAAGAAGTGCAATCATTTCTTGGCTTATGTTCCTACTTTAGGAAATTTATCAAAGATTTTTCAATTATATCAAAACCTTTATATGACCTACTGAAGCAACGCGTTGATTTCAAATTTGAGGCAACTGAGTTGAGAACCTTTGAGGAGTTGAAAAGCAAGTTGCTGGAAGCACCAGTACTAAGCATTTATTCTCCGAGTGCGGAGACTGAACTTCACTGTGATGCCAGTAGTTTAGGCTTTGGCGCAGTTTTACTGCAAAGACAGAGTGACCGGCGTTTGCATCCAGTTTTCTTTTTTTCCAAAAGGGCTACATCTGCGGAATCAAAATATCATTCGTATGAGCTCGAAACGCTGGCGATAATTTATGCTCTAAGACGGTTCCGTATTTATCTGCTTGGTATTAAATTTAAAATTGTTACTGATTGTAAGTCGTTGACACTTACCCTAAATAAAAAATTGCTGAATCCCAGAATATCGAGGTGGGCTTTAGAATTACAAGACTTTGATTATTTCGTAGAACATAGAGATTCGAACAGAATGCATCATGTAGATGCACTGAGTAGGTGCCATAATATTTTAATTGTAGAACCGGAGTCGCTTGAATACGCTCTAGCAGCTGCTCAGCATAAAGATCCCGAAGTCAAGAAAATTGCACACACATTGGAAAAACAGCAACACCCTTTATATGAAATAATCAATGGTCTTGTCTATCCTAAGGTAAACGATAACGTCCTGTTCTATGTGCCCACCAAAATGGAAACTAACATCATGCAAACACATCATGAGGGTTTATGTCATGTCGGTACAGACAAGCTTTACGAGCATTTAAAGAAAACTTACTGGTTCCCGTCGATGAAAGCTAAAATAAAGAACTACATAAGCAACTGTCTGAAATGCATCCACTTTTCGGTACCATCAGGCAAAAAAGAAGGTACGCTGCATAATATTCCAAAAGCTGACAAACCTTTTGAAACTGTCCATGTCGACCACTACGGTGCCTTACCATCTGGTCTTAGAAATTCCAAAAAATATATCTTTCTAGTGGTCGATGGTTTCACCAAATTTACAAAATTATATGCAGTCAAAAGTACCAGTGCAAAAGAGGTTATTCAATGCCTACAATCTTATTTTCTTAACTACAGCAAGCCTCATAAAATAATCTCAGACAGAGGAAGCTGTTTCACCTCTGAAGAGTTTGCATCTTTTTGCTCCGATAATGATTTAGTACATATAAAGGTAGCAACGAGCACCCCCCAAGCAAATGGTCAGGTTGAGAGGGTGAATAGAGTAATAACCCCCATGTTGTCAAAGGAAAGCGAAATCGAACCCGGGGAATGGACAAAACATTTGTGTAAGGTTGAATTCGCCATAAATAATACCATTAATAAAGGTACAGGATCAACACCTAGTGCATTGTTATTTGGCGTTGAGCAGAGGGGGATGATTAGCGATGAAGTCCGGGATTATTTAGAAAATAATGTAATGCGTGACGATTTAAGAAATTTAGATAAAATTAGGGAGAAAGCAAGTGAAAGTATTATTCGTAAGCAGGCTGTAAATAAAGCTTATTTCGATAAAAGGCATAAGAAGCCACACATATATAAAGTAGGCGATCACATAATGGTGAAAAATATCGTAACTACCGTAGGGGTAAACAAAAAACTTCTGCAAAAATATAGAGGTCCGTATCAAGTCGTGAAAGTCTTGCCGAATGATAGGTACTTTATAAAAGATTTGGAAAATCTTCAAATTAGTAGGATTCCTTACGAAGGGGTCGCATCCCCCGAAAATATGAAGCCATATGTGCAGTTCGATTAAAGCGTATCAATATTCTTATTTCTATGCTAAATATGTAGAACTACAAAGTAATATCTGTGTTACTATATATGTAAGCACTTTCGATATTGTTAAAAAAATTCTATGTTTTTATATGTTTATAAATGATCTTTTAGGAATTTTAATTATTCTGAAAATTAAGATTAGGAAATCGAGACGATTTATTGTCAGGATAGCCGAGTTGTAGGCGTTCGATATATCTAAATGAAAGAAAATATCATTCTGTCATGTAATTTAAGTACAATAACATTTCTGTTAAAGTTCTCGTTAGCCAAATTGTATATATGTAATTGTTATCAGTGTGAGAGTCTAAACCGTTCGATTTCTATCAGCCGATGCGCCTATAACAAAACGCTTATCGAGAAGAGAGACTGATGCATTTCGGGAGGTTTGGTACTCATTACCGTTTTTGTTAAGATTCACTTCGAATAAAGCGCTGCAACTGAACGGATCGCTGTGTTATTGTTCAATCAAGTTCTGAAAGCCTACAACAGCAACCATCCTACAATTCTTGAAGCATTGGAATTCAATATTCGTCAAGGCATAGCTGAGATACCGGCCGAAATGTTGAACAGAGTCATCGAAAATTGGCATGAGCGGATGAACGTGTGCAAGAGGAGCCGCGGTGACGTTCGGACGTTCTTATTGGGAAACCCTATATATATATGTATATAATATATAAGCAGGTAAACTGTTTAATATGAATGAAGTGGTTTTAGAAGAGTTTAGTGGTTTTCAATTATTGCATAGTTGCATTCTCTACTTTTTCTTATATATGTCTCTAATAGACGGCCTATACTTTATAGAATCTTGTAACGATCTGTCGCTGTTTTTCTAGTTACTCCAATGTCTTTAAGTTTAAAAACATTTTCCTTAAAAAATCATCTACTTGACGATACTCCTTATAAAGTGTTGCCCCATGCTACTTAACATTATCGCATTACAGTGCAATTCACAAATCGATAACTCTTCCCCCACCGACAAATGCCAATCGCTGCAGTCGTATTCAAATTAAAGTAACAGCACTACGCAAAACCCTTCCTTCCTTTTACTTCGAAAACACTATAAAAAATGTCGTCTAATAAAAATTCCCATCTCAAGTGCCCGGTATAAAGAACCCCTGCAGCATGACATGCCGCTGCGATAGATATTACCTAAAGACGGAGAGTTCGAGATAAGCAAATCAACCCCATCTGGTCCAGGACATCCTTAAGCTACTCTATCGTAGAGAAAAATGTTGACTTAACTTCATAACTGATAGCATTGTGGTGATTGTCCTCCTCTCCTTGTTCTCAAGCTTCTTACAACCAGGCCATTGCATTGGTGTGAGAAAAGAAATCCAGCGAAATCCATCCGAAGGAAGGTACATTAAATAAATCTTTCCCAAAGCACCGAGCATTTCGTTGCGATGCATGACAACGCGTCGTCTTTAAGACTTCGTCTATAGTAAAGATGCGCTGATGCCGCCAGCCCTAGTCCACAGTTTCATAGAAAGAAAGGTCAACAGTGCAACAATGGTCGGTAGTGTTTGTCTGTTTGCATGATTTACCTCCATACACTCCTCGCCGGGCTTTTGCATAATGCAAAAAAGCACCACGGCCTGTGCCACATAACTCAAAGTAGAATGCAATTAACAAGTAACCGTCTGGCAACGAGGAGGCTTGGGATGGAAGGCAGGATCGCACGGACAATATGAAAAATTTCACGAGAGATAGCGTGAATATACTGCGCGGGGGTGGGATGATAAAAAGAGACATTTCACAAAATAATGAAAGAAAAAAAAACGAAGTGTTTTTATCCCACCCCACTGGGCCCGTCAACGTCCTGGAATTTTTCGATCTTGCTCTCCCTGAACAGATGTTCGCTGCCATTAAGGGAAGCTTTTAATTAATGCAGTTTGCCGTAAACAGGACTTTAACGGGAAGGGACTGGAACCGGGAGATGGAATTAAATCCAAGCGCTGGTTATGAATGGTATAGTTGCGTCCATCTGTCAGGGGGATATTTCTCGGCTCTTTTGTTTCCCCTTAATTAATTTTCACTGTTGCAAATCATTTAGATAACAAGAACGCTTTATCACTCGAGCTTTGCAATTTTGCTTGCTCTGAGCGAGAACTCGCCAAACGAAGGGGAGAACCTTTTAATTTTTGCTTCCCTGAGTGGCAGTTATAATTGCTTGTGAAATAGGATAAAATATTGCGTCTGGACTAAAGGGTCGTTCACCGAAAATAATAGAAACAAAGACAAAACAAAAGACATCTAGGTTCCGTTAAATTCTTGCCAGGCGACACTGGTAATTACCTGCAACATTGCAATAATTGTTTTTGTTTGTTAATTCTCATTTTCAATAATCGGCAGCGAAGGGGAATAATGAACCAACTTTCCCAATTTAAATTTACATAATTGCTTTTGTTCTTCGACGATAATTGCTTAAGGTAGAAAGACTCCCTTAAGGAGAAAATCTGGTTTCATGGAATATGTATACACGTAAAATGCCTATATAGCGAAGGTCGGCGTGCTTTAGTAGTCACAACTTTTGGCGAATTAACACATTGCACTTCGAATATGCATCCCGTGTTATCCACACTGAACGTAATGCTAAATTCACAATTCAGAGTCAGTGTCTGGCTCACAGTATGATTCGTCCAAATTACAGCGTTAAGTAAAGTAAAGTTATGTAAGTGTTTCACGTTTTGCTAATCAGTCGATTGAGAAACGGTCTTTTTAAAATGAATCAACGCCAAGTTGGAATAGCTGATGTAGTTGCTTAGGTATTTTAATATGATGTCGAATGCTTTGCTAGATGCATCACCTGTGAAAATGGCAATTTAAGGCTATGCACAGTGGCCGATTTCCCGAAAAAGCTGCCCAAAAGTCGAAAAATGATAGGAATTACACAAAACTTCGCAATTTTATGTTTTTGAGGTCACTTTCGCTGATCACGAATATGAAATTTATTTTTCAAAATTCATAATGGTGGTTTCAAAATGGCGGACGTCTACTACTTAAAACAACTCCGTTTCAACAAACTTTTGTATGCTTTAGTTTTTGAGGTCGCTGATTACGAATATGACATTTTCATCCAAAATTAAAAATGGCAGATTCAAAATGGCGGACGTGTACTACTTAAAACATTTTGATTTCAACAAAATTTCGTATGATTCAGACTTTTGCTATATCAAAAAATTACAAAAAACTTTCCAAAACCGTTTCATACGAAATTCAATACATGATATCGAGTATATTGCATATATTTTATTTTAAAAAAAACAAAGTAACTTATGAAATTGTGAAAGAAAATTTCAATATCACGGAACGTTATATGAAATGTTTTTATCTATGAAGTTAAGTGTGAATTTCATAATTTTTGTTAAAATATTTCAACCCTGCATTCAAAATAAGAGAAGTTACTACCACTTATGACTTTTACATGAATTGGAAAAAGGTACAGTTTTTGAACGTACAAGTTTGGCTACACATACCTTCTTCCGGAGACTCCATTTCTGGGTTAGAACACTTATTCGAGAAGTGAAGTCACAAATTTTGTGGGAGTTTATTCGCCAGTAAAGTGACGTGCTGAGAGTTTTAATGATTAACAATCACTAAGTCTTAGATATTAAACCGTTTATCACAATTACGTCGGTATAAATTGACTATGGTGTTTCGCATTGAACCAGTTTACTGATTTTTTTCATGCCCGGCTGTTTTGAGTTGTACACTTCCGCCATTTCGTATGTGCTATTTCAATTTTTAAATGAACAGTATCAATTCGAAATCAGCAATTTCCAAAACAAATGTGTACAGGTTTGTTTACTCTAATCATATACCGAAAGTTGTCCAGATTTCCCGGGAAATCGCACTCGTTGCAGTGTGTGCGGCTTGCTAGCGCACCATCGGCCAGCTTCAATCCGCAAGATTTAAAATTATGTTTCATGAAATATCGCAAATTATCGCTTACTTTCTTTTACATAATAAAAATGATCTTATCGTGGAACTCTGCGCAACTTCTAACTATTTTTATTCATTTTTGTAAAATGTAAACACGAAAAAGCTTGACGTGCATGACTGTGATTAAAAACCACATATAATATACTTTCTAAACTTTCAGAAACACCCGTTACTGAACGCGATCTGAAAACAGTCACTAGAAAAGCTGTTAACACTTTCAAAACGACGTAGTACAAATACAGGTTTAAGTAGCGTGACAGATGATGCGTCGAAGAGAGTCACTTTGACTTGCTCTAATGGTGAATGCCTTACCAGTACATTACTGTTATTTTGCCAAAATGTGTAGAAAATGCTTCTTTATGACATAGGATGGTAACTTGAACAGAACGAAAAAATTGTTTTTTCGACTTTTGGCCAGCTTTTTCAAAAAATTGGCCACTGTGCTATGGTGGAATTGTCCAATTTTTCAGGAACACAAAAATCAGGGCGATTCATATAGCCCATTTAGCGAAATGCTCATCTCATATGAGAAAACTTTTTTTTCACTACACTCGGAATCTCGGATGAGTTATGAGCAATTCGAACTATTTCTTGGGCTTGTCTTTATAAGAAGCAGGTGCAGCATTCTATAACAACTCTGGGCCATTTCAATAAAACTAAATAATTCGTCCGGATTCATTTTTGTTAGCGCTAACAATCTGACAAAAAATTCAAGTGCGGTGTCGAAAATTCCAATTAAAACCTACCAGTGACATCTATTCTGCCAATAAAGCATTTTGTTTTAATGCTTACTAATTATTCTAGCATTTACTGTGTGATTTCCTACATTATTTAAGAAATTTAATCAAACATCACAAATGTAGATGTAGATATTTCGACATGAGCAGAGATATCCGACACCTAGACCAAAAGTCCATTGTGCATGCCTCAGAAGAATATTAACCATCTGAATTAATCTCGCCGCGCCGCGCCGCCGCCGCCGCCGCCTTGAATCAGCTGTGAGCGAGACCTACTGTGGATGAAATATTACAGTAGTTTGCCAGTTCGAACAAGGACTCTCCTGGAAATCAAGAAAAGTTGACAAAGCTTTCCTAGATGAACAAAAATATAAAATTATAAGTGACTCGCAAATTTTCAACATGTTTCGCAATTTTAGAAAATTAGTTCGGCACAGCATTATAAATTAAAGTAAATCTAAAAACAAAAGTCTACTCCGAAATTCACATCGAATTCTTAACTTAGGGTAAAGAATGTATTTGCACCAATCGATATGTAGTTCAGTTCATTTCGATATTTATCGAAATATCGACAACTTATGAAATAGTGTGCGTAAGGATTGAATTAATAAGTTTAGCCCTAACGGAAAAATATCTATATATACGAGGGACGTTCACAAAGTAAGTTTAGGTATGTAGAACTGCCATATAGAGGAAACTTCCATAGGGTTGCGTTAGTAACGCTGCCTGACTCTCCATGCCTACGTCCCACCCCACTTCGGTCGGTATCATATTACCATGACGCCACCACTTAAAATTCCATCCAGTTGTGAACTTCGTGGCATCACCCGATTCTTAACAGGAAAATCTTTCTGGGAGAAACAGATTTATTAAATTGATATTGGCTATAATATTTTGCCTCTTTTGACATAAGTAAGTACTTCATATTTGCTCAATCACATTATGACCACATCTAGTTATCCTGTTACCTAGAAAACGGTTAAGAGGGAACGCCACTGTGAAGGTTAAACAAATTTTTTTTAAATTTTTGGTAGTAAGTATACATATTCAGCTCTATTCTGGAATCAGATGGAATTCAAACTCGTTCGGAACGTAGGAAATTAATAAGCACGCTGGAACTTTTTGAAAGTTCAGTAAGCGTAAAGCTCTCTGACAATTCCAGCATGCTATTAAGTTTCCTATATTCCGAACGGATTTGAATTCCGTCGGATATCAGAATAGCGCTGACTCCCAAATTTAAAAAAAAAATTAAGGAAAGTTCCAAAAATTTAACTGAATTTTGACAATAGTTTTTGTAGAGACTTACCACGCCTAATTCCCATAATATGTTTCTAGATTTTCCAATAAACTAACAAATATTCGATTATTTAAAGCATTGTAGCCACCTTTAGTTTTATTAATAATTTTAACGGTGATTTTCATTGCTCGTGATATATATATTAATCATATTTCATAAAAGAGCTTGTGATATATCTACACATATGTATATATACACAATGATACAAAGGAATTTTTATACTAGTTTTTCTTAAGTTCCCAACCAATGCCCCTTTTCTGCCAACCATAATAAATTGCAGATAATTTATTTTTATGGGTAAGCGTAGTATGTTGTTCATTAACAATTGAAAAATCAGCCATTTGAGCATATTTTTTGCAATATTTCATAAACAAGTTCGCCGATTTTGATGAAGCAAGTCTCGTTTTGTAGGTTTTTTTAAGAAACACTCTTTTTCTCAAATCATTAGACTTTTCTAAAACTCGAAAAAACCATTTTTCCCACGCAAAAAATTGAAACCTAAGAAACCCTACATTCCCACCATCATTCTGAACAACCTGGATGCGGCTTATACTCGTATCTAAAATCATTGTAAAAATGCTGGCTCTTATTCTGGTTCTCATGTCACATGCCATGTGAGGTGAGTCTACAGATTCGGTATTCTGGTTGTCACTTTGGCTGACTTCTGTCGGTCACCTAAAATTTGATAGTGACTAAAATGGTCACTTGGATCGGTTATCACTTGGCTTCAAGTGACAACGAGAATACCGTGACTCTCGATATTTTTCGTTCCGAGACAATATTAAAACTTTTCAACATTATTTGGCGATTCCTTTCCTGTTCGTCTTCATCATCAGTATCGCTGAACCACAGTTCATTTGAACTCATCTTTTAGTTCAATTTTGCAAGTAATATGTTATTTTGCCACAAACAACTATACTTTAAAGGTCAAAACAATCGATACTCGAATTAGATCTCACGGCATAAATTCTCACGTCACGCGACAATGGGAATACCACATGTGACGTGAGGTGACAACGACAGTGAGGTTTGTCACGGGAGTGAGGTGACAACCGGAATAAGGCCCGCTAATTCGACTGCACTATTAGGCCGCTTTTTTTTGTCTGTCTGTTTGTCAAGACTAATCTCGGGAACGGCTCAATCTAAGCATTTTAATGGGGCCTGTACAGAAATGTACATGGCTTCATGACTTAGGTTACCATTTATCCTGAAAATATTTGGCGAAAATTTAGGATCTGCGTCCTGCAAAGATAGCTACAGTTCATAAGATTTGCTGACTAAATATTTGCTTTTAAAAAAATGTCTGCTGACTGAATATTTTCCTGTAGCTAAGAATTGCAAGAATTACTATATTTGGCACTCTAAATTACATTTGCCATTTTCTATAAGATAGAAAAAATACAAAAGACATTACGTTCGCATTTACTGCAATTACTGCAAATACATATTTTAATAAATACATAGTGGAACATATGCGAGAGGTTGTTATTAAATTGGAATGTTGAATGTTGTTATTGTTTTGGTCTACGCTTGATCTATCTAGGTATCTATATTCTTATTTAGATTACGAACTATACGGTTGTTTTTCAAATTTAAATAGTAGTTAATGTTTATATGGTTGAATTAGAATTTGAAAAACTTCTTAGTTATTTTAGAAAGTTCCTCTTGTCCTCAAGCCCTTTTGGAATGTTATTAAAATAAAAAAAATTGAAATATTTCGACTCTAAAAATTGGGAAATGAACTATTTAATACCAGGGACGATAAAGCCGAACTGTTAGATGATATTTTTGATGAAAACCATAGCGCTACGATAAACAACTTAAGGTGACCTTCTCCTAACTGGGGTACAAAAAAATCGATTTTTTTTTTTCACGGAAAAACATACCTTAATATGTCTATAATCGTG
Organism: Neoitamus cyanurus; assembly: GCA_947538895.1. Taxonomy (NCBI): domain Eukaryota; kingdom Metazoa; phylum Arthropoda; class Insecta; order Diptera; family Asilidae; genus Neoitamus; species Neoitamus cyanurus. The sequence goes on from OX384547.1 coordinate 10,225,966, forward strand.
TCCCAAAATTTCACGGAAAAAAAAAATATGGTTTTCGAGTTATAGTGCTATATATTTGGTGACCTCCTAACTGGGGCAAAAAAAAACGACTTTTTTTTTTTACGGAAAAATATACCTTAATATGTCTAGAATCATGTCCCAAAATTTCACGAAAAAAAAATATATGGTTTTCGAGTTATAGTGATATATATTTGTAGGAATATTGATAAGGGGTTACGCCACTGTAACCGCTGAAAAAAAATGGTTTTTTTGCGATTTTTTTTCTCGCAAACGTAAAGGTTTTTTAAAATAACTTTTAAAGGGTGTTATAAGGCATAACTTGAACTTTATTCTATAATTTTTTCACACGAAAATTAAACAAAATGGCGGCTCCAAGGCATTGCTCCCGCGACGTGTTTTGCCTGTAGGGGTCTGGGGCACGCAGCACTACAGGTGCAAATTTGAACCTGGAACCAAACAAAAAATTTACATCATTCTAGAGGGTAATATCTTGAGAATGTCGGGCGGTTTTTTAAAAATATCGATTTTTAAAAATTTGGCACGGGTTTAAAAAAAAAAGTTGATTTTTGACCTAAAAATCGCATGTTTTTTGTTAATTAAAAATAAACAAATTAAGTTATCCAAAAATGGCCCGACATGCTCTAGATAATATTAATGACAAGATCTGGTAAAAATTTCAAAGCAAAATATTGAAAATTGTAGGAGCTATGCTGCGTGCCATTTTGAAAAACCTTGTTTTGAGAAAAACGCGTTTGAAGTTTTGGGAACAGTTTTCTATGAGAAAAATGGGAAAACTCGCATTGAAAAAAATCTTTACCGTTAGTCAGCTATACCAGCACCATATAGCTGCCCTTCAAGTTGCAGAAATTCGTCATCTGCCTCTTTTCTGATAGATCTATTGAGCGCGCGCGCTTCTTTCGCTGCATTGCTCAAAGAGGCCTCGGAGCGCTGGACCCGTTTGGCGTCGGCTTCCAAGCAAAAGTTGTAAGATTGGGAGCCTATTTTCATCTCCAGGACCTTGAATATTTCCGGGACACTTGTGAGGCCACCATTAAAATTGCAAACAGCAATATCCGTTGCGATATTCAGTACTGCTTTTCCGCTTGAATGTGATTTTGGGGCCAAACTCCAAACAGTAGCGTTGAAGCTCTCGTTATTATTTTGCGTGTAACCCCCCAAGCAACGCTGCAGTAACTCGTCTCGGCTTAAGTCCGTATAGATAGGTTTTATTGCTTCATAAACTTCAGTACTCATCGGCGGCTTATGATATATGATAAAATAGCGGCACAATAGAGAGCGCGCAAGCAAGGACGCAGCCGGCAGCCGCCTCGGAACCGGTTTGACGCGCGAGACGACACCCCGATTTTCCAAGAAAGGAAAATGATTTTGGCTACGGGACCTTTTTTTCCTTATTCTAAATGGTTTAAACTATTTTTTAAGCCAATAAAAAAAAAATCGATTTTTTAAAAATTTTACAGTGGCGTAATAACGCGCAGTTAAATTAATTCGTTTTATTACGGTTTAGTTCACTGTTTTATATTTTACAGGTAAGATTCTTATGAATTAATTAAGGTAAGTAAATGCATCACTTTATTATTTCACAATATTAGCGACTAGCAGCATTAAGTTTTATAATTCTTTTAATTGTTTCAGCACAAATGCAACACAATGGGATAAAATCAGGTAAACGATTTCTCACACTTTACTTAACCGGCTTAACTAAATATAATATACTTCACAGGGACAGCTTCACTGCGATCTAACAGCGTGCGGCGATCGACTTAACAACTTGGCGACTTAACAACTTGGCGACAGCGTAGCTACTGGTCAGCAAAGGGCATCAGGCTTCTCGTTGCGCTCGGTACCTTGCGGTACTTTATTATCAGAGAACAAATGTGCATGGGATTGTTTTATTTGAAATTTTGGTAGATCAAATTTTTAGGAGATCCTACATATATTTGATGACTTTCTCCTAACTGGGGTCAAAAAGAATCGATTTTTTTTTAATTTTTTTTTTCGGAAAAATGTTCCTTAATATGACTAGAATCATGTCCTAAAATTTCACGAAAAAAAAAAATATGGTTTTCGAGTTAAAGTGCTATTAATTAATACTGTAAGTCTGCTCATTTCCTCGGTATTGTGCGAAATATTCCACTCAAAAACTCTTTTTTTCTTTAAACGCATTTTTCTCGACTTAATTTTTTCAATCGTAGTTCCACGATATCTCTTGAACCGCTCAACCGATTTCCATAAACCTGGGTTCAATTTGTTCTGAATTCAATTGTTCACAAATCTAACTAGGATATAAGACAAAACCCAAGTAGTTTTTTTTTTACAGCACTTCTTGTAAAAAATTTGTCGAAAAATTCTCGATTTTTGACTTCAAAAGGCTGCAATTTTTTTTTAGTCGAGCGATTCCTTAGATCCTAGTTAGATTTATACATTCTAATGTCTAATTTAAGTGGTTTTTTGATTTTTCTGTGTCAGATGATTTGGCGAGCCGCAATCACGGAATTACGGAAAAAGGCCGATTTTTTTTGGCGCCCTCTGTCGGCGGGTGAGCGAGAAATGAAAAAATAAAAAAACAATTTCTAGTTTTTGTTAAGGACTTCCAAATAAAAAAAGATTCAAGGTCATATGTTGTTTGGTTTTCTTGTAAAAAAATCCCAAACTTTTGCTTTTTTTTTAATTCAGTTAGGAGAAGGTCACCTTAAATGATAATGTCACTGAAAATCTAGTATCTGAAGCAATCTCATGTCTCACAGTTCTCCTCTCCTTCTCGACTCAACATTTTAAAACAAAGCCGAGGAACATCACAAAATAAATCAAGCACTTGAATAACAATAAAGCATTTGGTAATGATGCTATATCAAATATTGTACTAAAAACACTACCGCGGAAAAGTTTATAATAGTTTTCTTGATATTCATAATAAATTCATGTTCAAACCTGCACGTCTCTCTCTCCGCCTGGAAAACTGCGAAAGATATTACTATACTTAAATACGGGTAGGTAACCATCTAACTCCCCCACAATTTATAAGAAGTCTGTTAAATTCAATTAGCAAAATTTATGAAAAACTTTTAAAACTTAGGCTTATGAAGCATATATATGAAAACAGAATCTTTCCCAATTAAAAGTTCGGTTTTCGACCAGGCCATTGCACTCTTCATCAGGCGTACAGAAATAAGAAGCACGCCAGGGAAAATGTAGAAATACAAAATTTTACTGGTTTCATCACTCTAAACATAGAAAAAGCATTTGTTTCAGTGTGGCATAATGGTCTAATCTATAACCTTCATAAATACAACGTTCCAATTTGTCTCACTAAAATTGTCATAAGCTTTTTAACTGAGAGATCCTTTCGGGTACGGATCGGGACTGAAATGTCCTCCTTGCATAAAATTTCGGCTGGAGTTCCGCAAGGCTCTGTTCTTGACCTTACGCTGATTTTCCAAATCTTCCGAATTGTCACTTTTCTACGTATGACGAGCGACGTCATAGGGTTTTTTCTTCTGACCCGGACACACCAAAAATTATAGCTAATCTGCAACGTGCTTTGAATATAGCTTTAAATTATTTCAACAAGAGGAAATTCAAAATAAATTCCAGCAAAGCACAAGAAATTTTCTTTACCCGCAGAAGGAAAGATATTTTTCTACCTCAACAACAACTGAAAATCAATTTAAAAAAATTATTTAATAAGGGGAATCATGTCATCGGATATCGATTGATCAGTAGAATTTAAAACCGTACCTGTGCCTCCTCCTATCCCCACCCAAATCCTCGGCAATGCGATTTACTTTCAATTTACACACGAATTGAAACAAATTGCAATGGAAAGGGCATAATGTCCTCTTCGTGAATATCCAAACATTCCGTGATTTAAACTTACCCAATTTGGTGGCACAGCGCGATTTCTAATAGACGAAGACGCAACCGCTGCATCGTAAAACATTTTCTCTAAGAATGCCGTCAAATTCCGAGTGGCTATTTTACCCATACGCAATTTCTCAAGTTTATAGAATAGAGCTACACACATTATATCCCGGGCCTGTTAATTAAGGTATCTCCGGGGATATGAACCTTAACTGACTATTTGCTCGCTTCCAATGAGTCAAATATTTTGAAATATTCTGACAATGTCCAGCTTTGAAAAGCTTACTAATTATAAGAGTTTAACCTTCAAAGTAAAGTGAGTTTGGCCATCACTGAATTCTAGTACAACACCAAAAATTAAAACAATTTTATGTAAGAATGACTTTAAACGTTGCACGGCACTAAACGATTTCGCATCAATGCAGCCGTTTTGAGGGAACTACTTTTCCATACAAAAATTACAGCACTTACCAGGTACTAGTTATTAGCACGGTTAAAAGCAATTTTTGTAGTTTTTAATGTTTAGTTGGAAAAATTTATCTAAATTACTTACATTGCCAATTCATTCTTTCTGCGTACTCAACCTTTCGGCTCAAATCTCTAACGAGCGCCCGCAGATCTTCGCCATTAAACTGATGCTGGACAATAGTATTTTTCAGCTGAACTAGGCTGTACTCAGCTCTTCGATTATCACTATCACCCTCGGAAACAGAGCAATCAGCGTTACCACTGGAACACAAGATCGTAGCTGACTTCTTGGTTATGGAACTCGGGCTGACACTTTCATTCTCCCTGCCACTATCACTCGTCGAAGGAACACCGAACACACTGCTGAACACACAACTCACCTCACCACAACTGTTAGCACTTTCACGTTTCGCGCCTTCACCAATATCGTCACTTTGGTTAATCGGAGCACCGACCTTGCTACCTGAGCTAGAATTAATATCTACGTTGGCACTAGCACTGGAGACCGCTAGTTGACTAGTTGAGACGTCATCGCCGCTAGGAACCGAGTCAGCATTGAAGGAAACAATATTTTTGTCAAGGGACTTATCTGCATCACTATTCATTATTTCACTCTTCGCCCGATTTTGTTTCGCCTTCTCGTAGTCCTCATAAAACGATATAAGAAGATCCTCGAGAAGACGCCTCCTTGCTCTTGGATTCGATACGTTCTCAAAGTTACAAGTTGGGCTAGGCTGAATGAAAACTCCTCCCTCTCCGCTAGTACCGAGGCCTTCACCGTAGCTTGTACCAAATTGTAGGCCGACTCCTCCGTCCAAGTCCAAGCCACTGTCGAAGACACCCAAGACCGCTTCCTCCAAGAAACGCACTCGTGCAGCTATGTAGCCAACGTCAGCTATTAGCTCAACGTCTTCGTCTGTCTCCTCTACCGAGCTTCTATCTCTGAACATATGTGAGATTATAAGTGTGGTATCGAATCGAATTGCGGATATTTTTTGGAGAGGGTTCGCAATCGTTTTTAAGCATTAACGCCAAGTTCCCAGATCGTTTCGCCTTAAATACGGTCTTCTTCTGCCTGTGGATTCCCAGGACAGGTACTTTATACCTCTGCAACTATAACTGGTTCACAAAGTGCACCGAATCAAAACAACAATTTATGCGGCAGCTTGCCCCTCTGTCTCTATAAATCCCTGCAATTCGTTCTAATCCAACCCAGGCACACACGGGCTTTCGAATGATATCAAATACTTGCTACTCGAGCTCATAAATATAGCTGACCTCTTTGCCCCTCAACCACCCAGGATTGCCCTGAGATATTTGTCTTTGCAACTTCACAAAATTCTCAAGCGGAACACTTCCCGAACCATTCAGCCAAGTGTCCAGGACGATTTTACCAACAGTAAATGTCCTCCCTCCGGTACACTCCGGCAGCTGATGTTTACCTTACGAGTCCTTTATTGTTCTGTTACTGCTCCTGCAAAGAAAAAAGGAAAATTTTTGAAACTTTTACCAATTTTAAGTTTGAATGGAAGAGAAACCAGCGAACGGCTGAACAACGGCACATTAAGCTCGGCCGGGCGGATAAATTTTTAAGCAAAATGCAAATTCCAATCCGGAGCACTCTTCCGCTCCAGCCAACGAAATTCAAAAGTTTTCCCGAGGAAAAACTTGTTCTTAAACTTAAACGCTGAGTGAGAATATTTTCCGAACGTGAAAACGACAATGACCCACGAAGGGATGCCTGGGATTAGTGAAAAATATATAAGGAGATCCCCCTTGGTTAATTCATTAGCGAATATTGGCGTACAGTGCCAATGAAAAATGCACGCACTTCGATCGGTCCTCATTAATTAAAATTAAGAGACCCAAAAAAACGATTACTGCCTTTTAATTAAGTTGGAAACTTCAATATTTCGATCATTCACAGTAAATATTTATTACTTGATTATCGGGTCAGCCGGAACTTTTATGACAATTCCGTACGAATGGGTTGCTGAAATTTTGGATGTACATAAAATGGATGAAATTTTCCAAACTAATAAACTATCCAAAATACTCTGATGTGAGTACGGGAGCTTTATGTATTTGGGGTCGGTGATCTCGAATGTACAACCGAAATCAAAATTAAAGATGGCGAAAACAACATGGCGACCGAAAATCTTCAGCAACAAAAGTTTGCTATGATACTTATACCAGTCCTTGTACATTTTGTGATAAAATGTGAATTTTTTGTAGAAGTTTTACTTCTCTAGAGCGCAGTACAATAAAATATTATAATACAAGGACATATTTTTAATACTCGTAAGTACCTATAGTCACTATGCATAATTTTCTTATGCTAGAAAATAAAGTTATTCGACGTTGGCGATTGGGATTGGAATTGTGGAAGGGAAGTTTCTAGTTGCAAAGGTGAGTTTCGGAAAGATCGAGTCGTGGGGTTCGCCGCTATTTTAAAAAATATGACACCAGCGGCTTTTTTTCAAATAGCTCAGCAACCGTTAGAGCTTGAATGCTATTTAGAAAAAGGTTTTTCAAAGTACTACAACTTTCTTATTACTTATTTCTTTCGTATTTATATATCTTCTTTATATATATAATTCTACTGTACGTGTGTTGTCACTGAACTCCTCCTAAACGGCTGAACCGATTTGAATGAATTTGTTTGTATGCGTTTGGGTGGCGCCCCGGATGGTTTAGATTCACAAATCAGCTCGGCAGATGGCGCTGCAGTCGGTATGAATGTAATGAATTTCATATATTGCCGTGGCCTGTGCCATTTTATGGGTATCGTTGGAAAGGGGAGGTAGTGTAGAATGTGTTGGTGAAATAAAGGTTGGTGAAAAGTGTGAAATGTGGGAATTATTGATGAAAACGTGTTTTTGTTGTGGGGGTGGGGTGGGGGGTGACACCCCCCAGAAGTGTATCTCAGGGGTAGGAAGAAGAGGCACTATAGAAAATTGGGCCGGGTTGGTGAAAGTTGGTGAAAATAGTGAAAACTTGGGTTTTTCGGTGGGTGCCGACAAAATTGTAACGGCTGTGGAAGAAAAGCGTATATGCATGAATTGGAATAATTTTTTCACCAATCGATAGCTAAGGAAGCAGAGTAATCTTTTATATATATAAAGATGAATCCCTGTTTCCCTTGGTCACTCCATCACGCGTGAACGGCTGGACCGATTTCGCTAACTCTTTTTTTGTTGTGTTTGTTATTGTCAGGAGAGAGGAGGGTTCTTATGAAAGAAAAAATTAAGAATATTGCGCGGAAAATTACAAAATTATGTTTTTGGTTTGGGTTTTTGGGAGATATAGGAGAGGTGGTGCAGGACAACGTCTGTCGGGTCCGCTAGTATATTATATATATTATTCAATGTTTATTTACAATCGGAATTTGTTTTTGTTTTTGTTTTTTTTTTGATTTTTTTCTCATAAACGGTTATATTTACGAGCAAAATTTGTAATTTTTATATGTATTGACTTTCTCTTCTTTTTATCTTTATATTTATTTTAGTATGTATTAGGTTAAGGTTTTAATTTACTAAATTTTAATTTTTTTCTTTTTGTGATCATAAATTCATATTAACTTAATTTGTTTTTTTATTAATAAATTTTAACACATAATAAGTTACAATCAGATAATTTTAAATACAGTGTACATCAAAAGGCCAGTCCTTTGTACAGATTTTTCAAATAAATTATTATTATTATTATTATTATTAATATATAAAACATCGATATTTTACTCCCCAAGGCGTTTCCATTAAGGGGTTATACGCAGTTAGAATTTGCAAAATTTTTTGCATTTTCGGAATGTACATATATTTAAGTATATTCTCTGAAAATTTGAAACCAATCCAATAAATATTTACGGAGATAGAGCTGAATTTGTTAGGCCACTATGGCTAATTTTAAATGTGTAAACTACTTCTGAAACTTTCAACGCGTTTTTCTCAAATCGGTATTTTCAAAGTCGGTGATCTCGATTCCTTAGAAATGGCTCAACCGATCGGTCTCAAATTTTTACATTGAGATCATTGAAGCTATAGAAACCGAGATAATCGCGAAAAACTGATTTTTGTGAGCTTTGACCTTGAATAACTTACGACGCAGATACGAGATTTTATGAGACTTTTGAGACAACTTTTAGAACACCAAAATGAAGGTGTGTACGAGTTTACAGCTTATTATCTCTCATTCCGAGGTTGACCCCTTTATTTTGCTTAAGTGACTGGGCTGTAAGGGCAAGACACCCCTAAAATTTCTAGATCGGAGAGATTGAGCTGACCAGTTTTTTGACTATCGCGCGGGAACATTTCCGGAGAAAAAATATCCCATAACCTGATCAAGGAAGGACATAATCCACCAACATTCCTTATAGTGAAAAAATTTCTCTGCGGAATTTAGGGAAGTAGTACCTACGCTGTTCATTCGCTGAATGGCCTGTTTCGCGGATAGACCACTAGGAGCACTCAAAACTCTTTACCAGAATTTGGCTGGCTTTTGAATGTGCACTGGATTTAATCTCGGTGGAATTTTGACATTATATCGTAATATACTTTGAATGACATGTACAGCTGTAGCAAATCGACCTTTGGTTTTCCGTTACTATAGAGATAAGGATTCAAAATTTTAGTGTTTATTTACAGTTTTCACGAGTTTTTTTGGAGACTTGAGGAAACTTTAGTTTAGCCCGAACAGCATACTACGCTTGATGCGCGAACAGACAGACAGATACACAAAAATTATAAAAATTGTTATTTTGGTCTCAATATCGATAATATCCACCGCGACTATCAATTTCAAAAAATATGTATTTCATGTAACATAAGTGCAGATTCGGCCCCGTTAAAGTTTTATTGTTTGTATAGATGTATAGATAGTAAATATATTTCATTATATAACTTCCAAATGAACCACCCTATCTACTAATTCATTTTGTGGAAGTTTTTGCAGAATCTGATCATAGCGCTGTTGTGGGTCGCTGGCGTGCGGTCTCGAACGTTTTAGAGGTGCTGGCACGATCTTTGGAGGGAAGTGCAAATAAGACCTGAGGTACTCGATTTCTTCATGGGCTAAGTGCCTCCATGCAATCTCTCCAATTCGGGGTGGTTCTGTTCATTGAAATCCTTTTTGACAACAATGACACCTTCCTTGAATAAATTGTCGTAGATTGCAATTCGGTGCTGTTTTGGCATAAACATTTTGAAGCATATTCTCTAACAACTACGTACAGAAAACGATTTAATTGCACCTGAAATGTCCTTGAGCCCCTCTGGAACATTTCATATGCAAATTACATACATATTCATATATGTCATCTATCTATCTATTTAGAAGAAAATTTTAATTTCTGCACCAATTTCGTATTTACCTTTCACCATGACAAACTTCACTGACCTCTCTATCGATTGGTAAAATAAGAATAAAATTAATGCTACACGTCCGAGCCATAATCATTTGAATATCACCTGTTTTGCAGCGAAAGGCACCTATCTGAATAAATTTGTTATTGTTTCGACCTGGTCGTGGTGCCATGCCCAGCTTCAGCGGTGGCTCCCGTATGCAGGTAATGATTTTATTCCGTGAGCGTGACGTCACACACTTTTAATTCATTCCTTGATCGATTTTGGGTGCTGTTTTTGTCGCCCTACTAAAGCCATTAAATTTAGTACTTACTCGTACAGAGATATTTTTAAAAATAGGTTTTTGTTTGCCATTTTGCCTGACTGTTTTCAAGTAAATTTTTTCATGTTTCCTGATATTATCCAATTTATATAGATTCACGGTTGACCTTGCATTACAGTGAGTATGGCTGAGCGCTGCGGGCTCTCTGCCCTCTATCTCAAAAACGGTTGGGCGTATGAAAAATTTTTTACATCGATATTTGTCGCGAATTTTATGCTCTACAATTTTTGTAATAAATATTAACATCATTGGAGCTATAGAAACCGAGATAATCGCAAAAAACTGACTTTTGTGACCTTTGGCCTTGAATAACTTACGACACAGACACGAGATTTTATGAGACTTTTGAGACAACTTTTTGAACACCAAAATGAAGGTGTGTACGAGTTTACAGCTTGTTACCTCTCATACCAAAGATGACCCCTTTTTTTTGCTTTTTGTGACTGGGCTAAACTCTACGGAACAGAATAACGAGAAAAAAAAGAAAGAGAGAAAGATAATTACGTAAAGAAAAAGAGAGAAGAAAAGTGAAGTCAAAAAAAAATCATTACCTATGTAAATAATAATAGTATACGTTTTGAGTGTAAGGCGGATTCGAATAAAATGGTATCTACGTGTATCTTGAAGGCTGCGAGGGAGGTGGCCAATTGTGCATTAGCTTGTAAAGAATTCCACATGCCTGGGATCTGGACAAAGAAGGAGCTCTCAGACACCGTACGGGAGAAACGGGGTATCAATATTTTAGAATATCTAGTAGAAAGCAAAAATTTAACCATGTCAAAGAGATAAGATGGAACCCGTGATTGCAGAAGCTTAAGGGGTTATACGCAGTTAGAATTTGCAAAAAATCGATTTTTTTTTGCATTTTCGGAATGTACATATATTGAAGTACATACACAGAAAATTTGTAAAGACGTGTCAGAGCGTTTGAAAATATGAGGGAGCGGCAGCGCTTACCTAGAACGCTGTCCCTTTTATTCACCTGCCTATTGTAAATTTTCCCTTCTATTGTATTCAGATGTGTGAAGTGACAGTGCATTAGTAAGTGACTTATATTTTAATTAAGTGTATTATATGGCCCTGGAATAGACGACTTAATGTATGTTGAAAAAAACATTTTTTCTCTATGCAAAGTGCTTTTGAAACTACGCGTTTTTCTCAAGTCGGTATTTTCAAAGCCCGGTGATCTCGATTTCTCAGAAATGGCTCAACCGATCGGTCTCAAATTTTTACACAATCTTCTTAGCAATCTACCCTCAGGTATTGAACGAAGGAATAAAATTTAAAAAAATATTACTATTTTTTTTTAACAATTTGGAGCGAAAATTTCAGTCAAAAACGAAAAATATTTTTCAAATAGACGCCATTTTGTCAAAAATCAAAATTCCTTTGTTCAATACCTGCATTAATCTAACCTTTAAAAGAATCCACCATATTTTTTGATTTCAGATAATCCAAACCGCCGAAATGGAGATCACCGCCAAGCGCCTTTTCTTAGAGGTCGTTCGGGACATCATCTACAGGAGCGGTGCACATTAATATTTTTACATGATCGACGCGCTATTGTATTCTTAAAAGCAGGCTCTATTTGAATTACCATCACTTGTAATTGACAAACAAAATTGTTTCTATAAAAAATTCATGAAAGTACGTCTTTTTCGAGCCTCGCGACTGCGTATAACCCCTTAAAGGCCCTTCGCTTCAAATAGGAGTCCAACGAACGCCCCAGCAATGACTCCCTTAAAGCACGTGGTCAAAACGGCGTAGTCCAAATATAAAGCCAATGCAATCGTTAAATGCTACCTCTATTTTTCCGTTACATTTGCTGTCCAGCTTCGGGAAAGTTAAACTAAAAAAAGTAAACAATGGTAGCAGTAAGCTCCTCACAAATTTAGGTCGTATACGTGATGGCAGAATTGATGCCGAAAGCCATAACCGACGAAGACCAGAGTCCATATTTTAAAGGGCTTCCGGAACGTGGTAATTTATATACATATATCCCAAGGCTTTTCGTGCTACCTATGTAGGATATTGTAATATTATTAAGCTTCACTGGCGGTAGATTTAATTTCGTGTAGTCATAGATATGAAAAGCGACACAGTGTGATTTATTTGGGTTTAGCATAAGTTCGTTGCGCGATGCCCATTGGGATACCCATATATGTATATATTTAGACCAATGCACAAAAACTGGTTCTTTGAAAGAATAATTTTCATCGCGGCATTCGCTGATATCGAAAAATATAAGTAAATAGAAATATTCTCAAAGCCGAGCCAGTTCTCCTTTATTGCTTTCATTATTTTATTACGGCACTCCCCTCAGGATTTAAGTGGTTCGTGGAAGAATATTTTTTTCCTAAAAGTTCCTAGGGTGAAAGACAACACAAGTATGTTCGGAGACATATTGAATCAATATTTTCTTACATAATCAGGGAAAGAAAACAATCTTTGAAATTTTACGCTCACTTTAGCTAAAAAGGAATTGGTATCCTGGATGTTAAGCCCAGAGCAGCGATTTCGTTGGAGTTTCTGTTATCAACGTTGCAAAAGGACAAAACGAAAAGAATCTGGTGCGGCAGAAAAACAATTTCCTTTATTTTGTGGCAGCCTAGAAAATACAACCACTTTGAGAAGTGAGCGCTAATGGCAAGCTGATTACAAAAATCCTACGCGACAGAGAAATTTTGTGATCGTTACCTCCGAACAGGTCCTTTATATTTAATCATTTCTAATTAAAACGAGCTTCGGGCCGAATGCCGAACCCCATTTTCTGCCCCAGTGCTTTCCTACATAAACAATGGGGAACCGAAGGTAAATAGGCCCGCCGTAGGGTTCGAGGGCCGAAGGAGCAGCTCATATTAATAAAAATTCGTATATACCTAATGCCCTTCGCTCAGGCCAGCACTGGAGCGAATTCTTCGGAATGTCCAGTCAATCACCTTCGCGTAGGTACTTTGTGTATTTACGCGCACAAAAGAAAAAAAAAACTTGGCAGGAGCTGGGGGACACGACAGTGGAAGGAGCTAAAAGCACAGCTGGTCTATTAAAAGTTTGATGCATGGCAACCGGGCAGGCGGGTGGACCAGGTACAGCTGTGTAGCGCCCGAAGAGATATATACGCATTTACGGGGCCATTTCCAATTCCAGATACACAGTCCCACGTGAATATTTTATTCCGATCGATTTTCATTCGATACACACAAAAAAGTTTCGAGGGAGGAGCGCAAACCTAAGGAGCTTTCGTCTGTTTACCGAGCGGCGAGCTCGCAGAACTCAAGAACACTTGTGCAAATCTGTAAAGTAAATGTTTCTCATCTGTCCGAGCCTGGCTAGAACTGTAAAAAGATGAAATTCCTTTCTGGGCTCCAAGGAGCTTATGTTTGCGTGAATTACATTTTCAAAGCGCCTCCCCCCAGATTATCCCAGAATTCAATTTACATAAAAATTTTCATGGCACTGTCTTGACAATTTCAGTCAACACTGTCCGAGGTACTCTGGTTGGTGCTCTACATTTCAAGTGTTTCTTTAATCCGACCTGTTCGGAAGAAGTGACATATTGTACGGGCATAGGATATGTGTCCCTGGAAAATATTATTTAAAAAAGGTCTTATTGCCGGGACAACTATATGCAAGGTATGGGTATGTGTATAATGTAGCAATACTCTGGGCCCCCTTAAAGTTCAGCAGTCCTTCAAACTTGAAATTAGTTTTCGCAAGTGACGTTTTGTTTATTTCAATATCTCTGATAGTTTGTACAGTCAGTCTTTGACACATTACCAAATTTAAAAGAATCGTTTCGAGCACAAAACTTTTGGGAAGTTTCCAAATTGCTCCAAAAAGCATTCGACATTTCACCTGAATTTTTCACCTTTTATTCCTAAACAATATAATTATTTTTAATTCTTATTGTTATTTCTAGTTGACCCGTGCGAAATTTCGCAGCAACAAAAGAGGTCGGAGGTGCGGTGGGCGAATATAAAATAGTTGATCGAAATGAAAGGAACAATTAAGAAATTTTAAAATATTCTTTACAAAGTCTTTAAAATGCAAAGTCATGAAGTTTAGCTTTTTCGGTCGCTATGTTGAATTTGGAAATTTTGATGGCAGATTCGAAATCAATGGCCCTGGAAACCCCTATGCGCGGATTTTCAGGGCAATCTTTTGAAGTTTAACTTTATCGGCCGCCATATTGGATCCGCCATCTTGAACTAGGACACTTTGATGACAGATGTGAAATCAGCGTCCCCGGAAACCGCCCTGTGCGGATTTCAGGGCAATCCTTTGATGTTTGACATTTTCGGTCACCATATTGGATCCGCCGTTTTGAATATGAAAATGTTGATAGCAGATTTGAAATCAGCGACCCCGAAAACTCCCAAACGCCTCTTTTCCATTTTTCACTACCAATCCTTGCGAGACCCCATCCATTTACCTGACCCCCAGAAATTATCCCTCACACGAACGTAAATAATTAACTTGGCTTTATTTAATTCTGGAGCCATATAATGTGAATTTTATACGTTTCGGTGAAGAACGGTAATCTGAGGATTAAAAAAAAACAAGTGAAAAAAAACTTTTAAGTTAAACGGTTTTATTGAAAATGTGTAGATATGTTGTAAATGTAATGAATGAATGTATGAAAATGATGTAGACAATGTACTAAAAAGTAAAAAATAATTCAGTAGGTCCTAGCTACCAGTCATCACACCACTCCACTCATCAATCTAGGGTATTATTCAGACAAAAAAATAAAATCGTGGGGCGCGTGAAATTTATATGAACAGTCAACCGCTCATATCATTATAAATGCTATTAACATATTTATTCAAGTTACGCCACGCCCCACGATTTCATTTTTTTGTCTGATTCCGTCACAAAAATAATTACTTTAATTATAATATGAACAAACAAAAAATAATCTAATCGTAGTTCTGGGTAAATTCTCAAGAGTTCTAAAGGGTTATGCAATCAGAACTCAGATAAAACCACAATTACATTTGTTATTAATAAAGCTATTAGGTGTACAAATAAGTTTCCGCGGTTTTTTATAAAAAATTAGGAATTTATTGTGAAGGAACAGTACATTACGTTTTATTCAAAGTATTTTCCATCATTTGCCACTACTTTTCCCCATCTTTCTGGCAACATTCGGATACCCCGTCGAAAAAACTCTTCATCTTTTGACGCTATCCACAAATCTACCCAATTTTTGGTGTCTTCATATGATGTGAAGCGCTGCTCAGACAGACCATGTGCCATCGACCGGAACAGGTGATAATCGGAAGGGGCTAAGTCTGGTGAATACGGCGGGTGGGGTAAAACTTCCCAGTTGAGTGTTTCCAAGTATGTTTTTACCGGCGCCGCAACATGTGGACGAGCATTATCGTGTAAAAGAATAATTTTGTCGTGTCTGGAGTAGTAATGGGCGCGTTTTTCCTTAAGTGCCCGACTCAATCTCATCAATTGTGTTCGGTAGAGAGCTCCAGTAATGGTTTCGCTTGGTTTTAGCAATTCATAATACACGACACCAAGCTGATCCCACCAAATACACAGCATGAGTTTTTTTCCATGAATATTCGGCTTAGCTGTCGATGTTGATGGTTCGCCGGGCTTAACCCATGACTTTCTCTTCTTTGGATTATCGTAGTGAATTCATTTTTCGTCACCAGTGACTATACGATGCAAAAAACTCTTTTTTTTAATCCTGGCAAGCAGCATTTCACTCATGCATAATCGGCGTTCAACGTCTCTCGGCTTTAGTTCATATGGAACCCAATTTCCTTGTTTTTGAATCATTCCTAACGATTTTAAACGATGTGAAATTGCTTGTTGAGACACTTGTAATGTAAGTGCAAGTTCTTTTTGCGTTTGGGACGAATCTTCCTCCAATAGTACTTCTAATTCCATGTCTTCGTACACTTTCGGCCTTCCACTGCGTTCTTTGTCCTTCACGTCAAACTCACCGTTCTTAAACTTTTGAAACCATTCCTGACAACTTCTCTCACTTAAAGCAGCTTCACCATATGCTTCTAGAAGCAATCGATGCGCCTCAGCTGCAGATTTTTTCAAATTAAAAAAGTAAATCAAAAGTTCCCGCAAATGATGCTTATTCGGCACAAAACTTGACATTTTTGCACGAAAAAAATTACGTGATGCTGATACGGAATCACTAGTACTTTAAGGTTATGGTGTTGCCGGATGACGAAACTTGGGATATTACGTTTTACATCTGACAATTTCTCCATAACCTTCTGGTGGGGCCATCTTTTGACAAACCGCGGAAACTTATTTGTACACCTAATATGATTTATTCAGACGGCACTGACGATTTACCGTGACTACAGCGTGAATGAATGAATGAAGAAAAACAAATCTATTCCATTATGTATTCTCGTGAAAAATAATTTGAAAAATGAAAAAGTTTTTAGGCAAAATATTTTTCATTAACGAGAATATCAAATTTGAAAAAAATAGTAGATTTCTTTTAATATCCACACTGTAGTCACGTTAAATGTCCGAGAAAGATAGCAAAAACGTTGCCTAAAACTCAAATTAATTAATTCCTAAGATCTGAAGGTTCGTATCGACGCAGAATGTCAAAAAATTTCGCCGTTTCCGAAAGAAACATGTGTACTGACTGAAATTTACCTTTATGATTGTATTTTATTACTTGTAGGTTTAAGCAGCATATGTCCAAAGGCAAAGTTTCTCAGAATAACCTCCTTTATGAGATAATTTAATTTCATCGAAATTTGACGTGGCTCCAAAATTGAGTGTATATTTTTTCCTGTGGGTTTCTGTGGCATGGGTGTAAAGCCAAAGTTTCTCAATATGATATCCTTTCATTTATACGTAAATTAAAAATTACACAGCCCGACAAAAAAAATGTCTTGTCTGTTGAGTGAAACATTATTATTCCCGACAAAAAAAAATACTTTTTTACCTGTGTAATAGACGGAGTGACGACCGCAAGAACTGGAGCGCAGCAAAAAGGGCCACACAATATTTGATCGGTATCGCCACCTACCCCGCTTCCGCTGGTCTGATGAGGGTGATAAAAGTCAGCATACCTTTTTATGAAAGTAGAGCATTTGAGCTTTCATTTGAGCCCATTTTCTTATATTTTTTTATTACGAAATACTACACAAATAAAATCTATCTGTTTATCTATCCAGGAAACTTGGACAAATTTTGCTGTTGAGAGGTTACAATAAGTGTGTTAAGAAAGTGAACTAAAAGAAATTAAGGGGGTAGTACCGGTTATAATACTAAAAAATAGCCTAATTTTCAATCTTTTTTTCTCAGTTCGTTTATTATACAATTAATTTGAAAATTCGTACAAGTAAAATATATAGTTAGTGAGTAATAAATATACTTAATATTGAATAAAAAAAATAGCACAAAAACTTTACGCGTTTTTCTCGAAATGACGTTTTTTCAAACGGCGGGTACTTATTCTCCGAATTGGCCCGACCGATTTAAGTCAAATTTGGTATGCTTCTTTATTTAAGTAACCTGTGTGGTAATTCACCACAATATAGGCAAAAAGTCAACCAAATTGACAAGCGAAAAAATGTGAAAAAACGCGACTTTTGAAAACAATTTTCAAACAACCGCCATTTTTTTTGCTGATTTTTTTAAATATTGCGGTAGATTACCACGTAAGAAACTTTCCTTTATAAAATGCCGTTTGGTTTTTTGTTTCAGATTCTTCGTTCCCGAGATTATCTGTCCGCAGTGAGACGATGCATTTTTCATCATATTAACTTCGGCGCCCTCTATAAATTAGAAAACAAAATGAAAAAAAAATAAAAACAATTTTTTGTAATCATTAAACTATATATTTTACTTGTACGAATTTTCAAATTAATATATAATAAATGAACTGAGAAAAAAAAGATTGAAAATAAGGCTATTCTTTTATTATTATAACCGATACTACCCCCTTAAGTAAAAAAATAAAAAAATTTGAAAAAGAAGAAACTCACGCTAGTTGGATATTTCCGAGCATAAGGAACCTCTTCTGAAAATTATCTTCTTGTTCTTTTATCCTCTTTTATCTTCCAGTTCTTGCGATCGCCTCTCCGCCTATTATGCAGATGATTTCAGAGAATCAAATTACATGGGAATAATAATATCTCACTCAAAAGACAAGACCTGGGTTATCTAGTTCAATGGTCCATATTCCGCCTATTTTAGTGTCAGTACAATAGCTATTATGAATTGTAAATTTAAAAAACTCTTACAAAATTTCGTCATAAATTATTGTAGATGCAAAATAGAACCGCTGTCATGGCAACAACACGTCTAAGGTGTGGATTTATTAACCCTTACAACTTAATCCATCACTTCCATTTTTCGTGTTATACCCAGTACCACCTTTTCCGAAAAAAATCCAATTCCGGTGGCTGTCTGAGTAAATAAAATTACAGTTAATCGATTATTTCCACTCTACGAGTCAACCAATTCCGATAAAAAACAGTGAACTCTTCCTATTTCTTAATCAACAGGATCCTCCAATCGCCGGAGGCTTAAAAGACAATAAAAGTTTTGAAAGGGTTCATTGAATGTAAACATTAAGAAAAATCCAAGGCCCAAGGAGTAGTCAATATTTACTTGGCAAAAGGATGCCGCCCTGTGTGAAGCCGATAAACTCGGTTTTGTGTATGTGTGTGTGTCTCGACTAGCCAGCCGGTCGGAGTACGAGCGTGCAGACCCCGACTGAAATTGAATTGGGCTCGAGGGAAATACACTCCATATCTGGATATAAGAATCTTTCTCGAGGACATCCTCAAGTGTCGATGGGACATCGAAAGTTCTGCCCACGTGAAAACTTTATGAAGTAGAGGCATTTTCCTCCTATTGGAAACACTGACGGGGCAAAAAACTTGGAATAAGTTAGGTGAGAATAATATCATAAAGAAGGACAGAAATTCTCGGCCGGGACCGACTGCACTTGGAACTTGTAACTTTATTAATCCTGACTTGATACGAAGTTGGTGTGGAACTTCAACAATCAGATAAATGCCAACAAAAAGTTTTGAGGACCAAATTGGAATTTAACAAAAATATTTTCGCCTCTAATGCAGTGTTTACTGGCCTAGACCTTTTCCCGTTTCCACAGTGCCCAACATCAGTTCGCAATGCCTTTGTGATCCATCCTATTACTGGAATTGAATTGGAGCACATTGGGAGCAGGGACGCTTCTAGTTTTTTTCTGCTTATACAATAGGATGGATCTCTTAAAAATAATGTATTTTCCTAACATGAAGGACCTGCGTCAGGTGGAAAGGACGAAATTGGAAATTTTATTAACGTTTTTATTTGGTTTCATATCTTACAAGAGCAAATAAAATTTTAAATGTTGACAGTGCAATCTTGTGGTCATCGAAACGCATAATAGACTCGAATTAGTAAAAACTGTCTAGATACGAATGTCGAGTGCAGAGATCCTTCATTAAGATTTTAGTAACTTCTGAGGACGGTAACTGAATTTGAAGGTTCCGGGAAGATCACACCAGGATGCAAAATAAAAACTTTTCGGAGAAACAAAAAATAAGAGACTTAATGTACATTTACACATACATATATGAAACTAGTTAATTTATTTAATTTTATCTTATGTTATTATTGTTATCATTTTGTAAGTCGACCAATATATCACATCAGAATATATCACATACAATCGCTCGTGTGTGAGCATCTGTGTTGAATGTGTGTGCCTGTATATGTATGTGTTTGGCTGTGTATCTATTACTATATGATTTGTTAGAAAGGCTGAGGAAAAAGGGGGGAAAATCGGCAGGGCAAAGGACCCCGCAGGTTTTGTTAGGAAAATGGCTTTCGGTCGATTGCTCTGAAACTTTAGGAAAATGTCAAATGTCAAAAGTCTCAATGCATTTTCGAGTTATAGATAAGATTTATCTGTTCGATCGCAATAATTAGATTTCATATCCCATATTTAGTTTGAACCAAACAAATCTTCGGAGATGCAAATTAAAGCTGAAGGTCTCTACTTTCGATTAACGAGTAGTACTTTCTAAAATTCGTAGTAACGGACCCAAAATGGTGATTTAAACTGACAAAGTGTCAAGGAAATTGTTGTTCTAGAGAGGTTTTTCCTCTCCAAGTCACTGACAATCCCTTATAATATTTGTTTACGAGGTTCAGTTTTTCGCCCAGAAATCTCAGAACTTCTACAGTGACGGAATTATGGTTTTACCAGAAAAGTGGCAAAAGGTCATCGATCAAACGGCACATATATTATTGATTAGTGTTTGAAATTTATATTAATAAATTCGTTTTGAAAAACATGAAAGAACAGATATTACTTTTTCCCCAACCCAATATTTTCAGAGTATGCCACATATGGTACTTTTAAAATCAATAAAGGTTTCATTGACTACAATGCAAATTCTATAAGTTTTAATTAATTACTTTAGAAAAATAAAATTGAAAGACTTATTCATTCGGTCTATCCATTCGTCTGTCTGTATTTAATAGATAGCACTCCCATTTTCTCATTTAAATTAAGTATATAAAATCACATATTTTAATTAGCTGACTCAAACTCACCTAAAATAGTAGTAATCTTTTCTGTCAGTGTATATTACAATTTTCTAATCTCATTTTGATTTGATTCTTTTTCGATACAATTTTTATTTACTATGATATATACGACATCCTAATAATATTGATAAATATAATTATTTTTAGTATTACATATATTACACAAAATATTTGATTCAATTATAAGTATACAAAATTTGTGTCAGAACTTATGATGTGGCTAGGTATACACAGGGTGTATCATTTAGCGCATGGCAAAATGATAGGGGGAAAAAAATAGTTGGCAGGTGGGGCAAATTTGAACCGCTTTCGAGTTACAGGGTATTTCATGAATTCGGGATGCACTTTACTATTTCGTTTTATCTTATGATTTAATTAATATAGCGACATCGAAACCACGCCCAAACAACTTAAAATGTGCTTTACAAAAATTCCATCATTATTGTTCTTTCTCTACCACAGCTAGTACAGTCACTTGAGAAAGTGAAAACATGTTCTTCAGAGAAAATATGAATTTCGTCCACCCCCCAAACATTTGTTTTTGCATTTATTAAACACGTGAACTATCAATTCGTAAATGATAGAAATAAAATGGATTTTTTTGGGTCATTACTTCAAATATCAATAAAATAGGGAATTACGTTAACAACTAAAAATTTGTATCATCCCTTACTGCTTTGTGCTAAATGCTAAAAAAATTACCCCATAATTTTCTAGAAACTTTGAGAGCCTCTATAGGCTGCACAAAATGTCAACGATAAATTCCATAGGAACATTTGAAATCTTGTTTTTTCCACCTTTTTCTCATTTCAGCGTTTTTTTTTTTACTAATTTATCAGCTCTCAAATGTTTGAATTGATTAATAGTTAATTATTCCATCTTTTTTAGAAATAAAACACAATAGAAAAGATTCAGATTATCTTTTGTAAGAATTCTTGAAATCCCCCCACCCGTCCTGTTAGTAAAAATATGAAAAGCGATACCCCCTCGCCACTAAATGTGCTAACGTAATACTTTAATGGACCCGAAAAGCTTTTACGGAATTAAAAAAAAATACTTTTTACAAAATATTTACTTTAAATGAACCCCAAAATAATTTCACTATCAACGGAAAGGGAACCGAAAATAAAAAAAGGGTACATTAATTACGTGAATTTTGCAAACAGATTTGGGATAAATGTATAATTTAGGAAATTTTAGAGCATTTTTCACTTTTGCAAGTGACTGTAGCAGGTACTGAGATTGATGAACAGTTTAGATTTATGGAAAGGAAATTGTGATAGTAGTTGTTTGGCGTGAGTTTGATGCCACTGAATTAATTAAATCAAAGAAAAAAAATAAAATATTAACGTGTATTCCAAATTTATGAATCACCCTGTGACTCGAAAATGGTTGGCATCCGCCCCCTTCCATTCGATTTTTTGTTTGTTTAGGTGATATCTATCACTCCTATCATTTTGGCATGCATTAACTGATGCACCCAGTATATAAAGATGTAAAATTTCGTCCTTTACAACTTTGTCTGCCTAATTTTTCTCATGTAACATACCGTTCGTTGCCGAGTAATTTTGTGAAAACGTGCTTTTTGTACTTTTCATTCAACAAGATGGCGGTTCGTGTATATGTACATATATGTATATGCAGTTATTAGTCTGAATACTAATTAATATGGTGCACAATCTCAACAATCGCAAAGTTAACCATTGAAGTTTTAAATACACGCTCCCTTTTCCATCCGAATTTCGAAGGTTGTGTAACAAGCTAATTTTGTTCAGATCCTTTCCACTTTCGCCGTTCAACTCCAAATAATTAATTTTGCAAAACGAGGTTTCATATGTATTTACATACGTACCATACATAGTCCCATAATGGCTTAAGCCTTACGACAAAACTTTAAGCTATCGATTTTCTGAATATTTTAGGTTTCCGCAGAAATTGTGTAATACTTTTGTGTGCTGTGCCAGTGCTATTTATTAATGAGGTGCTCTATTAACTAAAGGCGAAGTCTACACTTTTCCTTCACATACCGCTCTAAGGACCTATAAATATTTCGGAGATGAAACATTCCGCACCCCTCGGATCCTAAATACCATTAGGGCAATCACGTAACCATCCAAAGAAACTACCAAGGTAATAATTCAAATTTAGGTAGGTACAATATAATAGGTACAACTGCCTATATATAGCTGTGTGGAGTTGCGAACCTGCAAGGGAGACTGAACAGTCATGTACTTGGTACACAGAACTCGAAATTCTGTCGGTTGTTCAATGGAAATTATATTTCTCTAATTGAATATCATGAACTCTGTGCCAAACAGAAATAGCTTAAAATTTTTTCAGTTATAATTTCGGAATTAGAGGGAAATGCGTATGGTTTCGTTTACGAGTCTCTTTATAGGCTAACGAACTGTTTACGATGACGCAGAAAATTAAATTTTGGTAAATGCTTATGACGCACGCCTCATGCTTGTTAAATAGCGAACATAAAATGTCTCTTTGCATTTAAAGAGCGGATATTTTACGACTTGTTTACCGAATATAGCAATATGGGAACATTTTGCAAAAATTTATTTTTGAAGTGTTCTTTGATATTTTGCATGGAGGACAAGATAGAATTCGTTAGATTATCGTTTTTTAGGATCTCTATGAATTTATGGAATGATCAGATATAGTGTACAACACATATACAATATATGTACATACATAATTAACAATGCACTAATTGTCTAGTCAAAATAGGTATTCAAGCTATTCACAGAGATGAAAATTTGTACAGACCTTAAATACGACATTACAAATGAAATGTCAAAAGTCCCCACCGATCCAACTTGTGCTAAACATTGTTTTTCAAGATAAAATGGCAACGATATAGGTTTTTCCAAATTTCTCGTATCTATACAGTAAGGGCTACCGTAAAAATAGTTTATGCAAAATTTGTACACCTTGCAATTGTCTACAAAATTGGTACATATATATATATACTCTCATACGCCCCCGCGGTCAACCGTGACAAT
Source organism: Neoitamus cyanurus (assembly GCA_947538895.1). Classification (NCBI taxonomy): domain Eukaryota; kingdom Metazoa; phylum Arthropoda; class Insecta; order Diptera; family Asilidae; genus Neoitamus; species Neoitamus cyanurus. The sequence goes on from OX384547.1 coordinate 10,249,578, forward strand.
TACGACAAAAGTCATAAGCAAACTTATAGTACTTGAAGCGTCCTCTGCGCTTGTACTATCATCACTTTCGTCGCAGCTGAAAAAAACAGCGGAGAAAATGGAAAACAATATTTGCACCTGTTGCTCCTCCCCCTGGCCACACAAGTTGCTGTGCTCGAAGCGCCCACTACGCCAGTTCTACCACTTTTGTCGTAGCATTAATAATATAATGATGTATTAAAGGTCCATAGAAATTGTCAGGTCTGTGGGAATTTTGACTAGGTTTAAACATTTTTCTATCCATTTTGATAGGACTATAGTGAACCGAGGTGGACAATATTTTTCTGAAAACGATTTTGAATTATAGCTTTTGAAACATTAAAAAATTTCTCTTCACACGTTTATATCCACACTCAAACGCATATGAATACACACTTATACACAGTTTCAAATTTTCGCAAACGTCCTCACGTAAGTGGACATATACTCATCTATATGTATATATAAAAATGCATTGCTGTGCGTTAGTCTTGCTAAACCTCAAAAACGGCTTGACCGATTTCGATAATATTTTTTGGTTTGTTCGCTATAATACAGGGGAGGTTTAAAAAAAAGAAAATTCGGGAAACCCCAAAGGAAAAACCGGAAAATCGAAAAAATCGAAATTTCCGTTTTGTATAGGAAGCGAATTTTCTAACTTCAAGGAATCTTATGAAAAAGCAATTGGAGGTTTTCGGGGTCGCAGATCTCGAGCTTGCATTCAAAATTTTGAAATTCAAGATGTCGGATCCAATATGGCGACCGAAAAAGTTCAACTTCAAGGGATTTCATTGAAAATCCGCACTAGGGAATTTTCGGGATCACTGATTTCGAATCTGCTATTCAAATTTCCAAATATGAGACCACCCCCGACCCGCTGGGAGATATAGGAGAAGGGGTGCAGTAAGGAGGTGGTGTAAAATGAAGAAAACTAAATTTAATAATACTGTTGGAAAATATCTAAAACATGTGCAAAACGCAAATAGGAAAACGCTGGGTCACATAGGAGAGGCGGTGGTGCAGTAGGGAGGCGTTGTAAAATTAAGAACTACAAATTTAATAGTATCCCAGGAAACGCCGGGTCGGGCAAGCTAGTATATGTATATACATGCCATCGAAGACAGTAATTAATAATATAAACCATTAAACGTAATGGGGAAGAAACCAGCATTAACCCGTGGGAACCGCCTACAGATTCGTAATGTCGGCCCATATCGAGAGAGATTATAGCAACACTCTTCCCACAACACCCTATGATCGAACCCGTTGGCGTAGAAGACATGAATATAGAAGAAACTCCGGCAGTTACAGGAAAAAAACAATTTACAGTGCTAAAAAAGAATCGGAGAAAAAGGCACCGGGGCCGAACGGTTTTCGAACAAAGCCCTGAAAATAGCGATCGTAAGAAAAACGGAAGTAATCAAAAATTTAAAATTGTTTTCTCATTCACCGAAAATAATACAGGGTGACAAATTTTACACCCAAAGACCAGACTTTACTTTTCCGAATGTTCTAGGTGCGCTCAAACCGAATCAAAACCAAAATCCGACCTCAAAATTGCTCCATCACGTCATTTCATCATTTTTTGGTCACATGGCAGGCTTAATAAATTCAGTCAAGAAGTCTTTTACTGGCAAAACTTGGAACGTCATCAAATAGCAGAGTACTAAAGCTCCAAATGTAGTTTAGTTTATCTCGATACGATTTTTTCCATCTGAGATACAGCAATTTGAAATTACCAGAACACGAAACCTCAGAGTTAACGCTTTTACGTGCTGAAGAGTTACAGCAATGGTGTCAAAAAGTCATATTTCCAAAATTCAAGATGGCGGACGATGTAAAAAAATACTTAATATTTCCGAAAACAAAAGGTCTCACCGTGTTTTACGTGTACTTACAAATATAAATTATTCCCCATTAAAAAGCTGACGTAATGGAATAATTCTGAGGTCGGATTTGGATTAAGCGCACCAAAAACCTTTGGGGAAGTATAGTCTGAATTTTGGGAGTAGACTTACGTCAAATTTTGTCCGTCTATGTAATTTGGACCGTTGGAGGAAAGTAGCTGAAAATTTTACAAAGTAAGAATTAATATATTTCCCGCATCAAATATTTATCATTGTCCTTGCGTCAGCCATCGCTAGGTGAGGGTAGAACACTTTACACTGGTACCAAAGTAAAATAGACTTGTTAACATTACACGAGGAACATAGCGATCGATCGCCTACCACTGATATTACTGCTTCGGAATGTGTATGGGGCTGCTATAGGCAGGTACAAAAGGAAAACAAAAGTCCTTGCCTTATAACCCTTGTTCGTCTCCTGTGATGTATGTAGAACTACCGCCCTAACCGCTTTGAGACCCGTTCCTAGAAAAGAAACACGGAATACACACCACCCCAGTTCTCCCATAATTTCATCAGTACCTACTTAATTCCAACTACATGTATGTAATATGAATGACTAGGAGTGGAATCAGGGGCAAATTGAGGGTGAGACGCACTCAAAATGTGCAATAAAACAACCTAGAGGAAATGTCAGAAAAACACCAATTTTGAAAAAATTGGCTCAATCTCAAAATTTTGATACTTTTTGAACTTTCCAATTCAATCTCTAGAATTTTAAGGGAGGAAGTGGGGGTGGTATCGATCGTAGTATTTGTTTTAGAGGTAGGTACGACAGTTTGAAAAGAAGTGTATTCTCACTTTTGTGAGGGACACGGATGTTTTTGGATCGTCCGTAAAAATTTGACTATTGGACCAATTTCAGATTTGTGTTCTTAATCGACGCAGAAAACCAAGCTCTTCAATTTGTCTCTCGGTAAGACTTTTACTACGATGCACCCTTTAGGAGTTATAGGCGAAAAACTGAACCAACTCACCTTTAAAGGCCCCTCGCTTACTTTCGGAACCCCTACTCCCAAGGACCTTTTATCCTATAATCATGACGTATCAAGGTACAACTGTACAAATTTTGAAAACTCCGCGATTTATTTCTTTTATTTTGTCTAATTTGACTGGACTATACATACATGTGATAATTATAACGAACCAGGAAAACTCCAGAAAATTGAAGATCAAAAAGGCAGAGAGGCATATCATATTTCTATTATCATGTTACAAAACCGATGGGACAACACCAGCCCAGGGATGGAATCAATTGATTCCTTACATCGAAACCTGGATGAACCGGAAGCTATTGACGCAATTTTGACTGGTCATGGTGGATACTTACTTAACAGATTCGGATACGGCAGTTCTCCACTGTGTATGAACTGCGTCAATTAAGAAGAAGATACCGAACACGCGATATTTTACTGCCCTTATTATTATATTTTATCAGACTCTTTATCTTAATTTGTTTATTTTGTTAGTATAATTATCTAGTTAGCATTATTTGTTAGTACATTAAAGAAATCCTCATAAGAAAAATAATTATGATTGTAACCATTCAATGCGGCTTCTAAATTAGAATGAAAACAAATTTAGGGATCTTAATGATTGTTTTTGGGTAGAAATAATGGGCCAATCTTTATGCAAATTTAGGAGATATTTATTGACAGTCTTTACTTTCACAAAAAAAAATATTTAATTTAAAAATATCAAAATTGGCGTCAGTAAGCGTCGATTGCGGTACCGTCAAAATCTCACAATTGTAGCCACTTCCACTGGTCAGAAATGAAAAAATCTCATAATTAGTTGATATTGTCGCCTTCTATTTATATTCACTTTGTTTAAAAAAAAGTCTATATTGCAAGAACATAATACAAAAAGAAAACAAATTTGTTATTGGATAATAATCATGTTAATTCAAATACAGCGGAAAAGTGAATCCGTTCATTAATTTTCAAGACATATTTCTCAAGAAGTCGAAAAACGTAGTATCGAAAGAAGTACGATCAAAGTTTTAGTAACAGCAGCTGTGTATAGGGATTTCAAGCACATGAAAACAACATAGTAACGGTTTATTCTATTCATCATCCCCCGAAATATTCTCTAATGTTACAAACGAAGCGAAAAGAAATTTGAGGTACAAGAGAGCGAGAAAAATGCCGGATTACATGATACGCCGGAATTTACACCTGACCTCGAGCGTGCTCACCAGACAGTGCAAGACAAGATACAGAAATGGATTTTTAGAAGGGAAAGGCTTTAATTTTTATGGAAAAAATTTAGGAACCTATGTATTCTTAACACCTAAGCGAACTCATTTCTGTACAACAAAATTGATTTTTCATTATTCTAATAGAGCATGCCTCCTTAAAGCAGTCTTCTTTTGAGAATAAGAATATTTATTATGATACTTCCAAGCGCGGTTAATTTTGAGTGGTAGTGTACTGTATTTTGTTGCTATTAAAAATCATATTTTTTTTAACTAACGATGATTCTACGGTAAAATATCTTCTTAGCTGAAAAAAAACGCTTATAACACAAATGCAAAGACAACCTTAGTTTGCGCGATATAGCAGATTAAGAATGATCTGATGTCAGCTTAGCTTCGTGTGCGCTCCCAATTTCTGTATGGAGGTGTGTACTCCCAGCCTGGTAGTCCCAGGGTTAACATATATGGCTTGCCGTTTTGTACGAACTCGGGTTTAGACATCGCAAGATGTGTTTTTCTTTTACCTACATATCTTGCAAATGCGTTGGTGAAAAACAATGAAAAATTGTGACTAATTGGGCAGAAAGTTTTCAAAAGGAATAATAATAACAACAACTTTTCTAATTACATGCACAATTTGCCATATAAATAAATACAAACTTAGCTTACTACTTGGAAGAAAACTGCTATTTTTCAGAATGCAGCTGACAATTTTAAGGATATGATACAGAAGTACCCTTTTAGTTAAAATTCTTGTAGCTAAATGACAGAGAGTAATATTGTAAAATGTCAGGCAAGAAAGTATTTGCAGTCAAAGCGTTTCTAACTATAGTCACAGCATAGCATAAAGAGCATTTTGCATACCAGGACCACGGCCATGAATTTTATCATTGTTGACATCCATTAAAAAATTTAAAATTTATCAAATAGCTTTATTGCATCAAGTCTAACGCCTACACAGAGGGAGAAGATATATGGCTAAAAAACTACGAACACTAAATTGTCAACCTTTATCGCAACCCATCCGATTTTATTGGATTTACGAACCTATCTATGAGCAGAACTTTGTAAAACTAATATTTGCACTATGAATTATTGTTTCCATTATAACTTGTTAGGAGGAAAAAGTTTCATGTAGCGATTGTTTTATTTTCATTTAAACTCCATTTTTTTTTCGTGGACAACTGCATTTGTTCGTGAATAAATTTTATGTGATTCGAAAAATGATGGAGACAAATTTTTAATACATATTTTATTATGCTTGCAAATTGCATAAACATTTGCATGAAAATAAACGAAACAGCTGAATAACTCTTTCCCGTGGGCGGAATAAATTGCCCACCAAAAGCTAAATATTTAGTTAGTGCACCTATCTTCCAGCAATGAGTGGGTTAAGGGATGTGAGCGGTATGCAGGCATAAACAGCAATTTGTTCTTCAGATTTATCGGCTGTAAGATGGAGTCTATTGATCCAAAGATGTTTAAGAACTAACTGAAAGTAAACTGGAACAACACTGAAGGATTTATACTTTTCTTAAAACGCTCTATATAGGGCACAGAATTTTTATGTTGTATACGCAGCGAACATACAGCCTTGGCCAAAAGTATTAGGCACCCTATTTTTTTGCAGGTATCGTACAAAATAATTCCTAGAAAGATTTATCTTCTTTGTCAATATGTTCCCAACAATCATAAATGGTAATTAATGTAATGAACCCTTTCCTAGAAGGACCATAAAACGTCTGGTTGGGAAAATCTATAATTTTCAGGATTTTGTATAATAAAAAAAATTCAGTTTGCAATTACTGCTCGCAGTGCAAGCAAGTGCCTAACTATTGTTGGTTATTAATAGTGAGAAAATGCATAAAATAAGGGAACTTAATGAGCAAGAACGGATGCGAATTCAGTTTTTGTATGAACAAGGCAAATCTCAAGTTGAAACTGCAAAAACTGTGAAATGTTCTCGTTGTGCGGTGCAAAGTGCTATTAAACGTTTGCTGGACACTGGATCACACAGTAATAGACAAAAAACAGGTAGAAAAAGAGTCAGTTTGAAACGTGATGGCCGAAATTTGATTCGAGAGTCCCTCAAAAATTTAGAAAACACGTCTTCTGAGCTCGCTGCTGATCTATTTGATCAGATTGGCAGAACGATTAGTGCTCGAACCACAAGAAGAAGACTTGAAGAGGCAGGGCTGAAAGGTTGCAAGACTAGGAAGAAGCCATTGCTCTCAGTAAAAAATAAAAAAAATCGTCTTGAATGGGCCTTAAAACATCCATTTTTGACGGAGGCTGATTGGGATAACGTGATATGGTCCGACGAATCAAACTTTGAGGTAAGCTTTATTTTGTATAATTTCAATTATTTATAATGGTGGAATCGTAATCAGTCCGTTTGTGAAAACATTTCATGAATATTGAAAATAATGTTAATTTTTTTTAATTTTTCAGGTTTTCGGCACCCCTGGTTCCACGTTTGTGAGGTGGAGGGTAGGAGAAGTTTACCTTCCCGAATGCGTCGTCTCCACTGTTAAGCACGGAGGGGGCAGCGTGATGATTTGGGGTTGTATGGCGTCCTTTGGAGTGGGTGAAATGTTTATTTGTGAAGGACGCATGAATAGCGAAAAATATATTGCCATGTTGGTTCTACACCCATCTATCACGAAGATTTACGGTGACACTAATGCGGACAATATAAAATTCCAACTAGACAACGCGCCATGCCACACATCTGTAACCAGCAGGCGATGTTTGAAACAAAACAATGTTGACCTTTTAGAGTGCACAGTCGCCAGATCTCAATCCAATTGAGCATCTTTGGTGCATACTGAAGCGGTAGATACCGGAGCACAACATCACATCCAAAGCAGGACTAAAAAAAGTCATCCAACAAGAGTGGAACGAAATTTCTCCTGAAGAGTGCCTAAAGCTTGTACGCACAATTCCCCAAAGAATAGCTGCGGTAATAAGAGCTAAGGGCGGACCGACAAAATATTAATATAATAGTAAGAATAAAGGTCAATAAGATAAACCTAACTATAATTTTATTTCCCGCTAATTTACGCAAATAAACTGTAGTATAGTACGATTTTCAGGGGGTGCCTAATACATTTGGCCAAGGGTGTATGTATTTAAGAATAAAAAGGAGAATAATTCACAATCAGTGTTCCAACATTATTGCGTTCATGTCGGTGTATAACGAAACATCACTTTTTTAATTTCATTCAATTTTTAACAGACGAAAAAAGGAGGAGGTTCTTAAGTCGACGGGTATGTTCTTCTACTTATGTATGATCACGCATAACTTTTTACAGAGTAATCCGATTTGAATTATATTCTTTTAACAAAAAATTCAGGCAAAACGGTTTGCACGCGTGTTTACTCTCAACCCTCCGCTCTACCCGCTTCACCGGATTAATTTAATACCTCCTCTTCCTTCTCCGAAGTTACAGCTCTCAAGAAATATTTTTTTTTCATTTCAATTTCCACGAGCCTTATTCCGGACCATTCAGATTTATGTATGGGTCCCATTCATTATACAGGATTTGCACTGGAGCGGCTAATCCATAGGGTCTTAAATGTGAATCCCCGAGCTGTGTCTATATCTACGCTATTTTTACATTTTCAAAATTAACTGCGCGAGGCCGCACGACAGTGTCTTAGAGAAAGAGGCAAATTGCTGATATTTTGAAAGGTGATAAGATAACATAAAGTTGTTTTTGATATAATATAGACACGTATGTATGATTTTTTCATGAGGGTCCTTTTTTACCGAGTTCAGTAAATAAACGTTGGTATTTTGCTTTTGTGCGTTACAGGATATTGAAACATGCAAATATTGGTTTTGTTTTATAATTAAAACCCAAAAAGCGACACGTTTCCGCCCCCTTCTGTTTGATTTAATTAAATTGCAGAAACGTTAATTGTTACCAACCACGTGTTGGGAAAAACAAATCCACAAATAACATGGTAGAGGTAGAAATCAATTTCATTTTGTGAACTCACAAACTTAATTAAGTGCAAATGAGGCGTGCTCTAATTTCTGCAAAAGCAGATGGACAATTGAGTTTCCTGCTCCACTGATTTTTGGTTGAAGTGTGATTTACAAGCAATCCATCAATATGTCAACGGAAGTCCTAGAAAGAGTTCACTTCCCTCCAACAAGTGTTTCCCTTGGATAAATATAATTTCTGAGTGTGTGGGCAGAAAGATGTAAAAGTTTTATTGCATCATCCTCCGCTAAGCTCTTGATCTTCCGTAAGACCTGAAAATCGCTCAACTTTACAAAGTTTAAGTGGCTCAAGTTGTCTTTTTGTGTCGCCCATATATCGAATCAGCACAGCCGTTTTCATTAGTAGCCTCGGCAAATACCTACAGGCACCTGAATGTCTGACAAGTTGAAGGATTTCTGATAAATGCGAACGAAACAGAATATTAATTACACTGCTGAGGGTGACCTGGGGGTTGGGTTATCTTAGCTCATGCGGTTAGGTGCTGGGAGCACAGCATGGAAGTGGCATAACCATTTCTTCGCTTGGCACTTATCCTTTGATTTGCTCCCATCAGGTCAGAGACCTGATTTCACCTTAAAGGATTCGCTAAGACCAAACGGTTCGGAAAGGTCGATAGCACAGTATTATTTGACTAAGGCTTGTATCCAAGCTGGCAACATCAATCGCAGGGGATATCGAAATGAATGTGACAACAGAAGTTATGTATGAGGGCTGGGATGGCTTTGTATATTCCTTAGCAGGCACTACTCGGCAAGGTTATTTCTTTGGGAACTGTTACTTCTGGGCTTTCAATGCGAAACATGTTATACACAATAATGCTACTACACACGCACTTAATGACATAATAGGGTTGAAAGCATCAAGCAAATAATGTATTTATTTTTACTGGGGGCAAGATCCTTACAAAACCAAATTCCCTACATGGATTTGATTTAATTGCCTTTCTATGGGTTTGTCTGTGGGGCATGCTTACCCTGGATGGGGTACCCTTTCTATTACCGCCTGTGGCCCCCAACAGCAGATGCTCCTTATTGTAAATCATAAACGGAATTTGGTTTACGTTATGACTTTTAAGCTAATTGAAATTTATTTGACTATGGCCGTTGCTCTGTGTAAATGATGCAATATTGCAGTTATTTGCCTTAATATAAACCTTTTGGGGAACATTTCTGATAAAGTTAGTGTGGGGACTGGTCGAGTTTTAATTAAATATGCTTGTTCTGCATGGCTGGACTGGAAGGTTAAATTGATGGCTTAATGAGTATAATTAGTGTTTATGTGCATCCGATTTGCTTGCTTGTTTATTCAAAATTCATTTTATATGAATTTATAGAAATATTGCATGTAACTAAGGGTCGCATTATTTATTGTTTTGAAGCAAATAGAATTTAATTGATGTTGAAACAATTTAATTTTGGCGATATTTTGATATTTTAGTGCAAACAAATAGTTCGCTACAGTTTTAACAGTACATTAAAATTTCAAAATAAGGACACAACATGTTATGAGCATTTTAAAGTATAATTATAAAATTCATTTCCATTTTAAAAATTTACACAAAGAGTTAAGTTTTTGCTAAAAATCTTATTTTATTCTAAAGACCAATTCATGGCATAAATACACACATCAACAAATGCTGAGCAACACGGGGTTTTTCCGTTGCCATTTCCAGGAACAATAACCGATCATTTTCATTTTTCAACTGCAGGTAGGCAAAAGGTATACGCATCATATGGTCAACCCGTTTCAAGTAGATTCGCAAAAGTTGTGGGGTTAATTAAATAAATAGCAATTTATGTGTCTTTCTTTCAATCCTGTATAAGTTGTGTACAGTGATAGTTCTTATTATTCAGTAACCAGCAGTTTTAAAGTTCTGAATTATTCAGTAAGATATGGAATCGGGACGTACGCATCGCCATCTCACCTCTAGCGAAATGCAATTAGCCGTAGGATTGCTTCAAAGTGGTGGAACACAAGCTGATGTAGCAAGAAGTTTTAACGTCGATAGTAGTGTAATTTGCCGATTGTGGCAGCAACAATGTGCTTCATGGAGTGCACGTGAACAACTTACTCATCGGTCTAGGTCAACAACTTCGGCACAAGATCGGTACATCGTCCTTCAAGCTCGACGGTATCCGACATTGACCACTCGTCAATTGGTTGCAAGCCTCTCTGCAACATACCACATCACTTAGTGACCAAACAATTAGGAACAGACTATATGAGTCTGGCCTTCACTCTCGTCGTGCCTTAAGATATCCAGCACTTCGACGTGGGAATCGAGCCAGGCGGGTTCAGTGGTGTGTGCAACATCAAAATTGGAGTACAGAACATTGGTCCAATGTACTGTTCACTGATGAATCTCGATTTGGATTTCACCCAGATTCAAAACGTATGCGAGTTTGGAGGCGATCTGGAAATTCAGAAAGGCTCAGAGCTGTTCAGGACGTCACCAGCTAACAAGGAGGCTCCGTTATGGTATGGGCCGGATAACGATTGGCGGTCGAACATCTCTCGTTTTCCCACAAGGCAATCTAAATGCTTCACGTTATGTTAGTTAAATACTGGAACCTGTTGTTCTTCCATTTGCACAGGAATGACCCCACACAGGACCCCAATTCATCTTGATGCTAGATAATGCGAGAATACACACTGCAAGGAGCGTTAGAGAATGGTTGAGTTCAAACGAAATCAACGTTTTACCATGGCCTGCGCAATCTCCACTGACCGATGTCAGGGGCAACAAGTACAACAAAATTGCTTTTCTATTTTCTCAGCTGTTTTTGCAGCCGCAAGTGGTGATACCAGCACAGAAGGCGCTTCGAGCACTACTTCAATTTTGCTTATCATTACTTTTGCCGTAACTGTAATGGTTGATATTTCATTTGTAATAGTGTATTTAAGACCTGTACCAATTTTCAGCTCTTTAATAATTTATCAACAGTCACATCCTTTTTTGTCTATTTCGACCGGGTTAACTGGACTATAATGTCAGTAGAGTCATTCTTTGCTACTGAGACAATTATCTAAAGCTTTTTGTGGATGATGTCGGCATGTGTAACATGTAGCATTTCCCGTTTGATTATTCTCTTTCTATAAGCTTTAAGGAAAATGTTGTAAGCAATTGTACACTTTGCTACATATTATCATTATAGGTACATACATGTATGTACTCGTACGTGCTGCATGCGGACAAATTAATTTCAAATTATTCTTATATGTAGTCTGTCACCGCTAGAGTCAGGTGTAAGCCGGTGAAAAAGTGTGAAAGTTTATCAGGAATTCACGGCTACTGGCTAATTACCATATAATGGGGTTGCGTAAGGCTCCTCCGAAAGTGGAGCAGGCCAGACAGCAATTGATAAGCCATCTATTTTTGCGTCACGACACGCACTTTAACGTGACACAAATCAACACGCAGCAAATCCAAAGCCCGGGGCGTATTATATTGAATTTTCCAGAAAATTCTATGACTTTTTTCTATCTCTCCGACATGCAGAGACTGGTAATGAGATACACATGCGGGCGGGTTGGGTACGAATCTCCTTCGCGGATTTCTAGCTGGAAGAAAATCCGAATCAGTATTTTCTCTTATCACAAAGATTGTCGTGATATCGTACGCCGCAAGTAGCTGCCGCCAATGTGTGTCACGGCTGAGTCCGCCTCTAGTCCCAATTTGCAAATTTCAAGTTTGTGCAAATTTAAAGCCACTTGCGCTCTTTAAGGTAGATACAAACCCTTGGGCGACCAGTAGTGCCTTATCGCATTTTTATGCTTTTCGTCTATTTCACCAAATGAACTCTCTGCACGATATTCGGCTGTAATTCCCCGCGTGCATGTGAGATTAAATCGCTTCGGTTCTGATTCCCTTAGTGCTTTATGGGGCTTTACTGCAGCTAGACACTTTCGTGTCGTGATATGAAGAGAAATTTCATTTTGCAAAATTCATATCTTCATTCGGTGGAACACAATCCCAGACCAGCAGATGGACGCTGTCAGGTCGACAGGCGGCGGCACGTAATCACCTCACGGGAATATCATGCGAGTTCACCTGAAAACTAATTTGTCAGCTGGCCTTTATAAAATTAACTCATTGCGACCGTTCGATATTTTCCCATCACCACTAATTGCCGGGAGAATACATATTTCAAAGTTTTAAAGTAGTTTTTTGATTTATTGCATTGTGATGATAATTGAATTTGTATGCCCGAAGGTATATTCTCAATTTGATATTTTAATTAACGCAGCTGGAACAAACAGTCGGAACAAATATTAAAATTGTTCTTTATTTATGCATTTCATATATTCCAATTAAGGCTAATTCTAATCTGGGAGCACCGCAGTGCCCCCGCCAAGTCGAGCAAGCACGGACGTACTATATATTTTCCGGGAGCAACTTAGGGCACTTTGAATAGCTCTGTATCTTTGTTACGGATCAGAGCAAAAGCTGGAAATTTCTGTCATCAAGAGTACAATTTTCTAACTATTATAGTTTACAAAATATCGACCAACAAAATTTCGCTATTCCGTCACTGACACACTGACCGGTCATCAAAAAGATAAGATACTTCAAGCAGACCTAAAAACATGATATATTTACTTCAGCGTACCACGAAAAAATTAAGAAATCTGATATTCTTCCACGAATCCCTCACAGTGGGGGGAGTGGGGGTTATTACATCCTACAATCTTCAGATAGTGAAACCTATCGAAAATATGCTGTGAAAACTGAAATCAGACCGAAATTCCTAGTATTAAATAAGTTACAACTCATAGTCGAGTCACCGCCGCGCCAGGTCTGCAGCTGCTACATTTTTATTGTTTTCACCGGTCTTTTTTACCTGCGTACGGAGTTTCTAACGATCAACTTTAGTATATTACCTACCTGTGTATATGTGGAATAGTGTATATAAAGTTTTGTCGTGAATTGTGAAATTGTATGGTCCGGGCATAGCAGATTAGTGTAAGTATAAATTGTCCACGAAAATTCTGCTCTTGAAACTTTAAACGCATTTTTCTCGAAACAGCATTTTCTAGAACGGTCCGGGTCCTAACAAAAAAATTAATCAACCGATTGCTTTGAAATTTATACATGTTGTTCTACTCATTAATAGTTATCGTCCGTAGTAAAATTGCTTATTTTCGAAAATATTTACTTATTTTTTTTAAACGATTTTTAACAAAAAACAACAAGATTCTACAACAACTATTCTAAAAATCCTTAAGGGGTCACATCTACTTGAACGTAAAACAATGAAGAGGTTTATAGGCTACAAAAAGGTAACAATTTAAAAAAATAAAAATGGCAACTTATTTCTTTATCATTGATTTAAAATTTCTTTCTTAATTGTTTATGACAATTTGAATTTAAGTTACTCTTTTTCATGCAAAATTTTGGCCTTTAATTGTTTATAAAACATGTTTGAAGGAAGCTAAGTTTTATAAAAATGAGTCCGTAGGTACCTACGCGAAACATTTCTTTTATCCGATTTACTTGAAATTTTGCACAAACACAAATAATGGAACATATATTTCAGCATTTCACTAAATTCAACCCCCAGGCGGGTAAAAAGGCTTATAAGTCTTTGTATGAGGAAAAATGATGTTTTTAAAGGATTTACTTTAAACTCTGCATAAACCTTCGACATCACACTAATGCCAAACAACTACATTAACTACATATATACAATGTTCAAATACCTCTACAACTGCAAGTATATTTTTTTGCGGAATGGAAAAAAAATAAAAAAATTAGATTATTTATACTATCTATACTATCCGATACTAATATCGCTAGTACCGTTATAAGTTTGATGTAAAAGTAAAGCTAGTCCTGCAGTGAATCATTCTTTGCAGCGCATTTATTAAGAAGTGTTATGGGTTAGCAGAAAATTTTTAAGAACGGTTTTGGAAGTGCTCAAAAGCCGTTGTTAAAAATAGAATAAACACATATTAAGGAATTACCATTTCACTTTCTTTGTTATATTTTACTAGTACGTTTTACGTCTGTGTTCGGATGGGTATCATCACAAATTTAAAAAGAGACATTGCGAATGTCAACAAAAGCGACCGTCTGAAAAAACTCACTCCGGAGACTCAAAGTAAGGCGGTTAATAATATTTGAGGCAGCCGACAATGCAGCGGAAGTCAATAAAATAATTGTAGTAACCCTACAAATCAATGGCTTTAAAGATGCCGTCAAAAGATGGCTAACGCAATGTGGTGTAATTGCCAAGACTAAAATAAAAACCTTCTGTTGTCAGATAGGCATAAGACTTTGCGGTTACAGTTTGCAAAGAACCACCATTATTGATCTACAGGGCAATGGAAATAAGTTTCATGGTTAGATATTATACTTATATCGTATAGGCTCTGATGGTAGGACTTGGTCGTGGTATGATCCATAGGGAGACTTCACTTTAAAGAATATTCAGGAAACCATAAAATATGGCGGAGAATCACTAATGATGCGAGGCTGTTTTCATGGAAATAAATTAGGAGTCCTTCACAGGATAGTAGATGGAATTAAATTACTGCAATAGAGGTACTGCAAAACCTTCCTAGTTTAAGTTAATTTGGTTGCGAACCAGAAGACACAATATTCGTGCAGGACAATGACCTCAAATACAAATCCAGATTCACTACAAATTGGCTCGCAGAAAAAGGAATTCATATCATATAGTTGTTATCACAACCTCCTGACCTGAATCCATCCAAGAAACCGGGCTGCATTTGAAAAACAAATTCTTACCAACAAACAACATCCCAATATTGCAAATGTATTGTGCGATCTGGTTACCAAGGAATGGAACAGTATTAAATAAACAAACACTAAATAATTTAGTTGAAAGTATGCTGAAAAAAATGAAGGAGTATACGTAAAAGAATCAAGAAAGCTACATAAAATAATTAAAAATAATTTAAAACACAGATTCTTCGACGTTTTCCACATTTTTCTTCGTTCCGAAATTTCCAACCCATTTTTTCCATGGAACATTTTGGGTGTCTTTGACTGTGCGGAGCTGTCAAACTGTAGTCTATATAAGTTTGCCTCAAAACTGATAAATGTATGTTAAGTATGTATTTAGCTTGCTATAATTGCTATTATAACTGTTATCACTTTTTATAAAATATCTAATGGCTGAAAATTTGCCAATTACAAAATATTCGAGGTTCAAAACAAGGTCATAGCAAAATTACGGTTTTTTTGTTTTCTCCAAATTTTTTCACATTTTCATTTTTCTCAGTTCTGGGGCTATTTTTTCATAATACTCGTATTATAAAAACAATGTTTTACTTCATTTTACACCCCCTCCCTTCTGCACCCCCTCTCCTATATCAACCAACGGCGTTCTTGTGGTCGCATTAAATCAAGAATACATTGGTACACATCACTTTCATACTATTATACACTTATACTCTAACACACTTATACTATTATACTTTTTTGTTTTACTTTACGGGGGACGTCCGCCGTAATACTTTATAAAGAGCATCGCATGTTTCAAGTATAATATAGCTGGGAACCAGGGAGGCGATGTTATAAAATACCTATAAAAAATATTTTTTTACTAACAATCTTTTAAGCCAAATGCACTAAAGATATAACATAGCTTATCGAATCTCGTCAAGTCATTTCATTTGAAAGAAAAAGGTAATACGCCAAATTGGATGCTATTAAAATTTTTATTTATATTGATTTTAATCAAATTCCCTTCTGCTCCCTCTTCCTGGCGCGAGAATTCATACATAATACTTTCTACATCATTTTCACCTATTCTTAATACTTTTTTTACTATAAATAATACAAATTACTTATTTCCAATCAGCAGGGGTAATCTTTTTGCCGCTCTCAAAAGGTTTCGACTTTCTACACCCAGAGTTTCTCTTTCTACATTTATTAATATTTTCATGCCAAATTTCGGACATGCTTTTCCCCGCATGTTTTCTATTTTTCAAAACTATTTTTACATCCCTACCCCACCGCTAAAACTCCTACCTCCATTAAATTTTAATCCATTTTACTTACTTACTTAATCATTATATCTTCATATATATACGTAATTGTACTACTCTCGAAGGAGCTTGTATTGAGCCCACCCACACTTCGCTACCGAGGTATTTAGTTTTTATCCTCAATCTTCAAAAAATCACTGCTCTTACTTCATTTTCACGGATAAAAATTAGTTTAGTGTTTCAAAATGCTTTTCTAATTTGTTTTTCACATATTTTTCAACAGTATGAGTTAATTTATTTTCTTAATTTTACACTCCTCCCAAATGCATCCCCTCTCCTATATGATCCAGCGGGGTTGGGGGTGGTCTCAAATTTGATGATGGAATATTCGAAATCAGCGACCTCGAAAACCGCCAATGCGTTGAATTTCTTGAAACTGGAAAATTCGTCGCCATATTGGATCCGCCACCTTGAATTCTCGAAAATGGGATAAAAACAACAATCTTATATATATGCAACGTTGTGTAAAAATTTCAAGTCAACTACTTTTCGAGTTCGCTGAAATATTTCAGCACAACCGCACGGAAATATGTGATGTATGGCGCTTGATTAATGGAGAAACTAAAGAAAGGAGTTGTATGTAGGTTTCTTCATCCATCCGTATAATATAATTATGCCAATCGTTAGGCACAAGTCGAAATTCTTTTAACAAATTTATATGTGAATTATTTCTCCTTTTCTTCAACCATTCTTTACACCAGATGAAACGTTTATTTTACGATTACAACACTAGTTTGTAGCAAATAATAAACCAAGAATCGCGAAAACTTCACCTGTTGATGCCGCGTTCAAACGTTAAACTAAAACATTTAACGGATCGTGTGAATTCACTATGGGCAGCCGCTAGACCTGTTCAGACATACCTGCAAAAGCAGACCTGACAGGTTTACCGGAACGTATGTGGCCAGCTTAACGTTTTGGCAGCCAGTGCTCAGTAGTACGAGTATTTGCGTATACCTGACAAATGTTTATTTACCAGCGGCAAATCTCGTCACAATATGTACTATATGAGCAAATTCGCAAATGTGTTAGAGAGCAATAGGAGGGTTTTTCCAAAATAATTTTTATTGTTTCTTTTGTGTGCCCCACCCTCAAAACCGGGAGGACTAGGTTTCGTAGCTGTCAGACTCCCACACTCCACTACTTGGGGAGGCTTCTTAAATCACTAAAAACAAGATACAAGTTTTGCGGGCTCGACCCAGTTTCAGGAACATGTCAAACCGACTGGAACGCTAATTTTGAAATATAACTAACTAATTAAAATGTATAAAATATTTTATATATAAATATAATTTGGGTAAACAGAAACATTTTTGGGCAGCTCATCTACGTAGATATAATTTGCCATGGGCTTCGTTTATTATTAAGACAGCAAAACTTTAGGGAATTGTAGACAGTATTTAACTTTAATCCCGAAAATACCAACTTTCATTGCTTGTAAAATACCCCACTTTGTACTTTATGGCCCGAATCGGGCCATTAAATAAATCCTTGCCCATTAGACCACCTCCTGTCTGACCCAATAACCATAAAGAGCATTCGAGAACTATTTAAAATTCCGCTCAGCTCCCAGCCAACTGCTCACTTTTACTTACGGGGTCCGTGCAGTAAGCAGGAAAATAAAATTTTCCACATGGAATAAATCTTTCCTGGGCACTCCTGAAATTTTTTGATTGAGTAAAATTGATCCGACCGAGATCAGCTATCGGAAACGTCATTTACGTCCAGAATTTTTCCTCTAGGGCAAAAGCAAACAGCATTCCTTATTCCTGGTCGTCCTGGTCCTAGCTGCGACATATAGAAAAGTTACACATTACTCCACACCAACGTCCCTCCGGCCAGTGCAGGGATTGATTGTGCCCATCCACAGTTGGTCTTTTTGCCAGCCGGACGACCACTCTTAATCTTTTCATCTATTCATATCCATTCGGTGGTTTTGTGTCTGTCTGGGAAAAGGCTCATTCAGAAATTTATTTTTGGGTTTTCTACTCTTTAAATTGGATATAACACGATTACATGGTTTTCGTGTGCGCAGGAAGGCTTCCGGTGAGCCCTGAAACCATCACTCAATATGAATAGGAAGGAACCGGGAGCATTCCCGTGCTGAGGTGTTACAGTTGGGGCTTACGAGCCGTGATGACTGACCCTTTGGTTGGCGAGTCGCACGGGGGTATGGGCGCAAAATAAAGGTATCCCAAAAAGGATTTTATAGTTTAAGGTAACACCTACTCTGACGGGTGATGACCGAAATCTAAAGACCAAAATATCGGCAAAAAATTCATCACTTTGAGAGGGATTATCCTGGCTGAGGTGGGCAAGGCAGCTTTGCATAATCAAACTGCTTGAGAGGCTGTCAACAAAAGGGTATAAGCGTGGTATGTGGAAGTTTAGTATTTTGAAGGGGTTCCTCAAATATTTCCTTAAAATAAAGGTAAAAATGTTGATGAGAAATTGGAAAAAGGTGCCCCATACTATGGAAAAAATTCTGAAAACCCAAAGGAAGTCTTGACTTGTATATTAAAAGAGGCGCTAAATTATTATTCGTAATCGCTTCAGTTCGTAATTTTGCAAATTTTGTATTTTGGTCTATTTATAAAATGTACTGAAGTGAGCTCTTCGTGCTTCGAAGGACTGGGGACAGATTACAAATTGAAAATGAAGGTGCTAATATGCAGGTAAACTCACAATCAGAGAAATAAATGGGTGAAATTAATAAAAACGCGAGTCAAATCAAGCATATTTTGTTCATATTTGATTTTGTGCCTACAACAAAAATACTTTTTTTGAAAATGCTGCAGTATTTGAATCAAAAACGACGAGACCGAATATGTAAAATGTAAAAACAAACAAAAATGTTGTCAAATCGACTACATATTTGCTTACGCCCAACTATCAAATATGTATATATCAACAAAAATAACTGCTAATTCTTGACCATGTAAAAATATATACATACATATGTAATGAAAAGAATTTTTACAATCTTTTTCAAGGGGAATTTTCAAATCTGCAAATTCCCAAAAAGTTATTGAGGAGGACGACTAGTTTGTTTTTAGAAAATATATCAGAGTACTAATGGTGTACAGTCAAATCTGTTTTTGTGCGGCAGATAGGGACCGCACAAAAAAAATATTCAGAAACTTCATAAATAATCTATAAGAAATAATTTTTCACAACATTATTACAGAAGTTTGGTTTTATGCGGTAGAAGGTACCGCATAAAAAAAGTCTCACTTAGAAAATATCTCAAAACTTCACGAAATAGCAAGAAAGTGCTTTCCAAACAAAATAAATAATAAAATTACACATTGAAACATTTAAAGAAAAATTTAATTTTTAAGTTTATACATGGAGAAATTTTCAAAATGCACATAATTCAATACTACACGACGTAGTTCAAAACGCGCATATTTTTGCGATGGACTGGTTCGTAATCGCTTCGTCACTTGAAGATACTACAGTTGATTTATTTTGTGGTACCATGTAGTCGGTGATAAGTTTTTGCGACGACGGTCGTTTGGTCAGCTGTTTGTAAACGTCGCGATAGCCAGATATACTCTTTTTGGAATTTCAAACATTTTTGAGAATTGTTATCTATTTTAAAAAAATGCTTTTCCAATTTGCTGCAAAGCTGGATCACTACATATATTTTATCCGCTGTCATAGATTCCGGTTCTTCTTGTCCGTCTTCATGATCTGTTAAGTTATTGATAATGTCACTATCATTTACGGTTTCGCCCTCAATAATTTCAATAAGATCATTTTCGCTGAAGGAGTCAAAACCTTCTCCGATTTATGATAATAACGTGGACGTGTTTTCGGTTACATTTCTATTAATGACACATTCATGTCAGACCGCTTTCTAGCATGAATTTAAAGTGTGTTGTTTTATTTGAGCAATTGCTGCAGTGGCGTGGTTTATGCAGTCTAAAATCGAAAACTTTTTCCAAACTTCAGTCAGGCTTATTCCATCGCTTTCTAGTTTACCAAAATGTATCTGAAAGTTGATTTCACATAGTGTTTCTTAAAAGTTGCGATTATGCCCTGGTCCAATGGTTGTATAAGGCTAGTCGTATTGGGTGGTAAAAACACTATTTGTGCATTAGGATGGCCGGGTGCATTTTTCAACTTCTGGTACGAAGCAATAGTTGAACCATGTTGTAAAAACAGCTGATGGATCCATGCTTTTTTATTGGCCATGAAATCCACCGGAAGTTCAGCTAAATTGATGTCTTTTAGCGCACAGTGGGTGCAAAGTTTTATTTATAAGAAGTGGTTTTAACATTTAACACGAGTTAAAATGAAAAATATTTTCTTTTTACACGAATTGTTTTGTTTTAACACGATTTTCAATAGTATTCTATGAATTTTTTTATGAACTTTTCCGAGAATTTTTCTGATGAATTTGTTTCATTCTCACTCACAAAAATGCATTGTAACTTCACATCAAATTTTTCACAAGTTAGATTATGTCGATTATATGCCTATGTATGTACATGAGTGGGATTCCCCGAATTATGCGTAGGGTAAAGACGTAATGTATTTTTTACGTAATTTAGTTTGGTTTGGAAGCAATCTACTATTCTTCCAATATCTTTTTTTACACGAATTAGGTGTACCGCACAAAAAGAGAATCGCAGAAAAAAAAAGAATCACAGAATAAAAACCACACAAAAAAAAACGCTTAAAAAAAGACCGCACAAAAACAAGTTTGACTGCACAGTTCAAAATTCAAGTGTGAATTATATGGAAGGAAAATAATTCAGTGAAGTTACATTCAATGATGACCGGATTATTAAGAATTTCAACAAAATGTTCAGTAATGCTCTTGTTCGCGTAACTTTAAAAATCATGTTTAATCCAAACATTGTTTTGTTCTATTTAAGCAAAAAATATTTCAAATGGATATTTTATATTTAAATTTGGTAAATTTCATATAAACAATGCATACTGTTAGATTATATAATGCTTATTTCTCTCAGTGTAGATGTGAAGTAAGAAGACTACATTTAATGAACTAAAATTGGACGTTGTGTATTTTGCACGAAAATCAGTTGATGAAAGAACTTAGAAAGAAGTACAAGATCTAGGAGAAAACGGTCCGATTGATTATACTGAATACCACTGTTATGGCTCTGATTCCGAAAATAGGATTAGTTTTGTGCAATTATAGGTCTGTTCGCGTATACAAATGCATACGAAAACTTTCAAAAGTTTTTACTAGAAAGTTCTCACGAACTCACGAATTGAGAGAGAATTTGCTTACGTCACGTTCCCCCTCCGAAGCAGTTTTCGTAAATATGTATAAAGCCCTATTCCAATGTAACCACACCGATTCGACCCTATCAAAGTTAAAAATCTATAGTTACTGAAAAACTTTTATGACAGTACGGAACGGTGGTTCCAATTGTACTTACGGATCGGATCGGATCGGAAAAGTTGACTATATTTCAACTTTTTCGGAATACTACGGAGAACATAACCTCCCGTGCCATTCATAATCCACTAGCGCCTATTGCCTCTTTGGCTCTTTTTTATACTTATAAATTCCTATAAAGTTCACAAAATAATTCAAATGGTCTTAATAGTTAATTTCTATCTATGTATTTTAAACGTCACTTACTCACATAGGGAATAGTAAAATATGGGATGCATTCGGATCAGTCTCCCAAATGGAACGGTGCGGAAAGAACCGGAAAGGAAGGGCGCGCGCATTATTAAAAAGGTAAAGGTTGTTTTCTCTTATAATAATAGTATATTATTATCAAGGATATTAATATGCTTATGATTAATATGTCAGTACTACAACTGATAATGTTGCTATTTCCTGTTCTGAATAAGATTTTCCTAATGTTTTCTTCACTTTCTAATTGTTTTAAATATAGTTCTTCTAATTCCGGGTATGTCCTGTACATGTTCCTTGATTTTTGTTATAAAATTAGGTGATACTACATTATCATAAACCTTAAAATCGGTGTTTACAAAGCTGTCATTATCTATTTCTATTTCACAAGTTTCGAATTTTATCAAGAAACTTCCTCTAACAATGATGTTTGCCTTATTACAATTTTGCATGATATTCAAGTCGTTCACATTTTTTAATATGTTTAGTTTACTCCTGGTGTAATTTCTTTTATTTCCAGGCTTTTGGTTTTACAATATGCTTCTTATTTCAACTTTAAATCCAAAATACAATTGGGTCGGTCAATTGAAAAATATGTTATGTATGATTGATTATTCTTGGATTGTAAAAGAGACAGACCCAAAGGTATGGGTTTCAAATGAAACTAAAGCTTTAAATTTGTATGCTAACCATCTACGAGCTCTGGATTATGAGGAGGCAATAAATTGTAATGCCTTGCAATTGCGTGTCGATTATTTACATATGACACCTTTTTCAAATTTTCGCTGTCCTCCTAACTTTTGTAAGCTTTTGGAACAATTGAGAATGTCTTCAAAATACATTTGTAAAATAACTTTTTCAACTGACACTTTTATAATCAATCCTAAAGAAAAATGCACAATTTGTAATTTAAATGAAATGGAAACTCTGGAATATATCATACTGAATTGTCCTCAATATGCGCCTTTCCGAACTCACTTTGTAAAACCTCTGTTGAGTGCTCATAAAATCGCAGATGTTGATATAAATGTAAATATAAACGAATAATCATTACATATATTTATTTTGTTTATTTATTCTACTTTGAGAGACACTGTATGAATTTATAAGCATTTATATGTAAAGATCACTATGTGGGAACCTTGCTATGGGGACATGTTGTAACCCCCGATTATTTTAGCAATAAACGAACTGAACTGAACAATGGGCTTCTTAGAATATTATTACATAAGGATCCGGCCTTACATTTTGCCGTGTGAAAAATTGAGAACTGTCAAAGTGTAACAACTGATATTTTGGTTGGTTCACTTATGGGAAGTGCTTTGCAAGAAGAATGTCAATCAGCTCTTGTTTGGAATATTCACCAAACACCTTTGAACACATAAAAAAGGTGAATTTAACGCTGGTCCGTTTTTCCTATGCACTTCAAGAACCCTTTTACGTTAATTGATCAATTGACAGATATTTGACAATCAAAAACATTTGAATTTACTTGATGCTGTTCGCGTACTTTGGTACTTGCTGAAAGGAGTTTCGTTCTCATTTTTGCTCTTTTCTCAATTGAAAGTTTTTAGTAGGAAAATACGCGAACAGACCATATATAAATACACGTGCGGAGAAACCACTACTATTCCGCACGGGTTTACGAGTGGAAACTTCCCGATTGCCCACTGTGAAGCCTGTTGGGAATAACCCACTGGTAATTTTAAAGAACGCTCGTGAGACTTAGAATAACGCACGGGTACCTGAAATGGAAATGCACTCAGAATATTTCTTCAAGAAATCCCTTTTTTTTTTTATATACTCGCACGTGTTAAACATCCTTTTAATGCTTTTCAGGTACCTGAATAAATTATTTAAGCCGGGCATGAATAAATATCACATGGTCACCAGAGTAGTTAAGACCAGAGCCGGGCAAATCTTCACTTCTTGGAAGCCGTATACCTGAGTGCATTTTGGGTCGCCCCATTAACGCAATGAGAAGGACTGAGTACATGTCCCATCACTGATGTATGGAGTATGCATTTCTCGCTTGCACTTGCAGGAGCAATGAGGAACTCCAGAAATATTTCTCGCTTGCACTTGCAATAGCAATGAGGAGCTCTAGAAATCTACCTGAGGAGCACATAAATTATTTAAGCCGGGAATGAGTAAATATCACATGGTCACCAGAGTAGTTAAGACTATGTAATGTATTGTATATTGCTTTGAACATCTGTACCTAAGATATCATAAAAACCTTTCCTTACTTCTTTTCTTTAAGATACGTATATCTTTTTGAGAAATAATTACAGCAGAACGACAGTCTTTTGACAGATTTTGACGAGCTCAGTGTAGTCGAATTTTCTTGCGTTTCTGATTTGAAATTGTAATCGTGATTTTGTGCATTGTTTTGTGAAATAATAATCATACAATGAGTGCGAACATTATACCGGTCAGCGATCCGAGTAGTGCAGAAGATAATTGGGTGCCTCCCGAAATTTTAGATAAAGCGAATAAAGTAAAAAGTAATTTATTGCAAGACAAATCTCGAGTAAAATATGAAAGAGTATATAATAGTTTTATGGCTTGGAGATCAACAACAAATATCAAATCATTATCCGAAGCGAATAAAGTAAAAAGTAATTTATTGCCAGACAAATCTAGAGCAAAATATGAAAGAGTGTATAATAGTTTTATGGCTTGGAGATCATCAAAAAAAATCAAATCATTATCCGAAGCGAATAAAGTAAAAAGTAATTTATTGCCAGACAAATCTAAAGCAAAATATGAAAGAGTGTATAATAGTTTTATGGCTTGGAGATCAACAAAAAAAATCCAATCATTATCCGAACCGGTTTTTCTGGCATACTTCGAAGAATTATCGCAAAGTAATGCACCATCAACATTATGGGTAACATTCTCAATGCTGAGAAGTGTAATTCATAATCGGCATCAAATAAATATTTTTGATTACTCAAATTTGATGGCATTTCTGAAAAAAATTAAAAGGGGATATGCACCAAAAAAGTCGAAGGTTTTGACCCAAGAAGAAATTGCAAAATTTATAAATGAAGCTCCAGATAATCAATATTTAGCAATAAAAGTAAGTAGAATTAAAAGGAAAAAAAATCAAATAAAGAATATTTATCTATAAATATGATTAAAATTCTAATGAACTTGTTTATATTAATTTGTTAACAGGTAGCTCTAATATTTGGATTGACAGGAGCCTGTAGACGTCAGGAACTTTGCAATATAACTACAAATGATATCATTGATAAAGGTGATCTGGCCGTGGTGAATCTTCGGAATACTAAAAATTATAAACCACGAACATTCGTAGTTGCAGATGAATTCTATGAAATTTATAAAAAGTACGCCAACTTGCGGCCGGAAAATGTTGGGACCCAAAGATTTTTTTTGGGTTATAGAGAAAGCAAATGTAGTACACAAGTAATCGGTATTAATACGTTCGGAGGAATGCCGAAGGTTGTGGCTAAATATTTAAATTTGCCAAATGCAGAAGATTACACCGGTCACACTTTTCGTAGAACATCGGCTACGGTTCTCGCTGATGCCGTGGCAGACACGCGGGAATTAAGAAACCTCGGAGGATGGATGTCAAACACCATAGCTGAAGGATACGAAGAGGATTCTCTACAGAATGAAGCTAAAACTTCCCGTAAAATAATTGGAAGAATCTTGAATTCAACGCAACCAACAGCAAGTACATCAACAGAACATGGGTCACAAAAATTCATCATTGAAAATTCAGAAGATGGTAATGAAGAAGATAATGATTCAGAAGGCAGTTATTCAAACGACAACAATTTAAGAAATA
The DNA here is from genome assembly GCA_947538895.1 of Neoitamus cyanurus. NCBI lineage: Eukaryota > Metazoa > Arthropoda > Insecta > Diptera > Asilidae > Neoitamus > Neoitamus cyanurus. The sequence goes on from OX384547.1 coordinate 10,275,172, forward strand.
ATAATTCGAAACGAATAATTAATGTAGAAGAAGATCAGAAAGTAAATAAAGTAACAAAAAAAATTAAATTAGACGATGGTAAAATAATTCATTTATATTTGTCTAATTGTTCAAATGTTAATATTTATTTTGATAATAGCAAGGAAAATTAATATTGTAATAAAAAATAGTAAATTATTAATAAAATTGTTTTTCCGTAGTATTAAACCAAAGAGTTTTTTATTTGAGCTTAAATACTAACTAACTAAAACTAATTTGTAAAAAATTTGTTTTTTTTCTGGTGCGATCCCATACGCGGCCATGTGCCGTGGTTGCCCTAGGGCACACTTAAGCCATACTTGACCCATTTGTGATATCACACAGGAGTGTTTCCTTATAACCCGACCTGAATCATTCAGTGTCCCTGTCTGGTAAACCGAGTGAGATTTTTTATGTCTACGAACCCGTTTGGTTAAGATGTTAAAATAGGAGCGGATAGGAAACAATGTAAACAACCCTTAAGTGTTCCAGTAAGTTTCAGCGAGATACATACATATACAAACTTGTTTAATTTTTTTTTCGGTAGGTTTTCGCAGCATTCATCCAAGGGAACAGTTTCTTAGAATGACCTCCTTTATGCCATATTTCAATTTTATTAAAATCGGACGGGGGAGAGTTCCTTATTTCAAATTATCTCCGCGGTTCACAAACATAATACAAAATTGGTTATAACTTTTTTCCTATAAAACTCCACAAAATATTCCTAGAATTATCTTCTTTAACATCATGTTATATGTTATTTCAATTTCATCGAATTTGGGCAGGGGGATGCTCCTTTTCCGAAGTACCTACCTGAGCGGCTTACACACACATGAAAAAATTGTTGTATCTATTTTTACCTGTAGGTATCCGCAAAATACCTCCAAAACAAAAGTTTCTCAGAATGACCTCTTTTATGGCATATTTTAATTTCCGGCGCGGGAAGACCGTTTTCCGAATAACTTAACCTGTAAATAATTATTGGACAATTCAATTTTCCGGCAACATTGCAAAAATTTACAGTGTAGAACCTCCAAAACTCATATCAATGAGCAGAATCCGTCGCTCATATTTTGCATACTCGAATAACTCTACCGCTTGCACTGTGAAACAAATAATTTCTTAAACAGCTATAATGAGTTTCAATTATGAAAGCTCCGATATAAATACGTAAATATATTACGGAACAGAATAACCATTTCTTGCTTTCCACAATTCCACAAGAAGTTCACATTTCTAATTTTCATTTTAATGTTATGTATTATACATTTCTTAATCTGGTATAATAAACAACTTTGACCAAATGTAGCACTAAATGTTGACAATATTTTGTTTTTTACATATGTGAAATTAAAATCGAAGCTCCAAAGCTTAAATTTCCAAATCAGAAATATTTTTGAGTGATATGAGCGATTAAGAAATCAGTAGGCAAGTTAGTATTACGAGTATTACGATATCTTGTATTTCTGTTAACAAAGTTGAGGTGGTTTTGTGCTTATATTCAAGTTGTGGCGAACAGAACAAAAAAGAATATAACAACGCCAAATTCCACACATAAAAGTTTAAAACATCAGTTTAAGTAGTTGTAATAATGACCAATAATAACAACAATAACAATTAATAATAATAAATTCATACCTCAAAAAGATGGTATATTTTAAGAAATAAATTAGCAATAATTTTAACTCCTTTGAATATATATCATATAACTAAAGAGCTTTTGAATGAGTTATAATCAGGGTACGGAGAGTGAAAAAATTTCCACTCGTTCACGAGTGAATCAAATTCGTGTGAATTGAATTTTCAAATCACTCATGATCTTTATTTTTCAGTTCATGAACTTATCAAGTTGAACTCAGAAGCGATTCAAAAAATTCGAGAGTGGAAAATTTAATTCACTCGCGAGCCGAGTCGAAAAGAACAGTTCGTGAAGCAAATAAAAAATAAAACGAGATTTGGATGGTAGAAAAATTTAAATTGAATTAATTTATTTTTAGCATCTAAATCTAATACGAGTATAACGTTCTTGTTCTTAGCTTATTCTAAACATATTTGGTTTAATAAATTTGAATTTAACTTAACTAACAAAATATTATTTATAGTTTCTTATGATAATTTTGTTCTTTGTTTGGTGATTATAGTTGATAACGCACTGAATGCACGCTCAACCGACACTTGAGTAGAGGGTACTGCTAATGCAGTTTGAACCAATTTCCCAACTTCTTGATTTTTGTGATGAAAATTCCTCCAAAATTCTTGTATATTTGTATCAAAAGTAACCCTTTCATTATAGCATAAATTTTCCAGTTTTTGTTTTAAGCTCCTCTCTGTGGAAATATTGGCCGTTGAACAATTAGCTCCCAATAATGTATGAAATTTGTCTTCTAGTCTGAAAAATGGACCGTCTAATGTGGTGACCGAAGTGGAATTAGTGGACTCTTGGCCACTCAAATTCTCCTCAAGCAGTGTTCCGGTTAATCTGTTTATTACAGCATTTGTGTTTAGTAAATTAAAAAAACCGGTTCACTTCACAAACGCTGAACGCAACACACAAGAAACAATTAAGAACAGATATTTTACCCGTACAGCACAAAGAGCCGAAAACGAATGATTCTTTTCGGCTCTTATTCACTCTGAGAGTCGTAACTAGAGAGAGTCATAAATTCCGCTCGCTCCCGAGTGATTTAAATTGAAAAGGAGAATTTAGCTCTCGCTCTGAACTGAATCAAACAGTTGAAAACTCGGAACTGAATTTTTGGCTCTGAAGTTGAAGGTGATTTTGTTCACTCGGGAACCGAAAAATGTGAGCGAGCTAAATATTTTTCGTTCGCGAGTGAAAAAATTCTGTACCTTGGTTATAATTATTGCTTACTAGCTTGCCCGGACCCGGCGTTTCCCGGGATACTATTAAATTTGTATTCTTTAATTTTACAACGCCTCCCTACTGCACCACCGCCTCTCCTATGTGACCAGGCGTTTTCCTATTTGCGTTTTGCACATGTTTTAGTTATTTTCCAACAGTATTATTAAATTTAGTTTTCGTCATTTTACACCACCTCCTTATTGCACCCCCTCTCCTATATCGCCCAGCGGGGTGGGGGTGGTCTCATATTTGGAAATTTGAATAGCAGATTCGAAATTAGTGATCCCGAAAATTCCCTAGTGCGGATTTTCAGGGAAATCCCTTGAAGTTTCACTCTTCGGTCGGCATATTGATCCACCATCTTTGATGGCAGATTCAAAATCAGTGACCCCAAAACCCAAACAAAAACAAAAGTTCGGATTTTCAGTGAAATCCCTTGAAGTTTAACTTTTTCGGTCGCCATATTGGATCCGACATCTTGAATTCCAAAATTTTGAATTCAAGCTAGAGATCTGCGACCCCGAAAACCTCCAATTGCCTTTTTCATAAAGATTCCTTTAAGTTGGAAAATTCACTTCCTATACAAAAAGGAAATTTCGATTTTTTCGTTTTTCCGGCTTTTCCTTTGGGGTTTCCCGAATTTTCTATTTTTTCAATCCTCCCCTGTATTATAGCGAACAAAACAAACAAAAAATTATCGAAATCGGCCAACCCGTTTTTGAGTTTTAGCGAGACATACAGACAAACATTCATTTTTATATATATAGAAGATGTATTACTTATACCGTATATTAAATCCAAAAATATGTCAACATGTGCTTCAGCCATAAGTTTGATATTTATTTTTGCTGTGAATTATATCCAAAATAGTTATCCTCGTATTTTTCTCTGAAAATGTAATACGTAAACCGTAAGACTATGCTACACATTTTACGAGTATTGCAACATTTTATATACTATAAAGCAAGCGTAAAACCTTATATTTTATTACTCCCCCACGCATATGTACATATATTTATCCCAGTGAAAAATAATCTCTTCGATATTAACTTTCTTTTAGTTCATAATTGCCATTCAATTTTACCATGGACATTTTTCCCTTCCATTCTTTCCATGGAAATTTTAGCTATCAAATTAGCACAATATAGCCTCATGAAAAGTCTAATGGTTTTCGAGTTATTTAAGTTTATGGTTTTTTAAAGTCCTACCATTTGTATAAAAGATAACATTTTTGCGTTCGATCTTCTACTGATAGGGGCAATAGTAGACCAGTCACTTAAACAAAAAAAAAGGGGTCAACCTCGGAATGAGCGATAATAAGCTGTAAACTCGTATACACCTTCATTTTAATGTTTTTAAAGTTGTCTCAAAAGTCTCATAAAATCTCGTGTTTGCGCCGTAAGTTATTCAAGGTCAAAGGTTGTATTATTAAATTAGTTAATACATTATATTTAATAACATTTTGCATGTGTCTAATATATTCATTTATTATACTTACCTACTTTGTGTAATTAAAAACTCATTTGATGAAATACTTATTATATATCTTAATTTATGTAAAGTAGATTTTAAGTAGAAAAATAATTAAGTATTTTGTCTTTAATATGTGTAATCTTCAACACTTTTTTTTCTATTATGAAAATAACTGGACAGACGGACCCCTATAATACGACCTTTTTCTCTGAAGTCTATACCTGAAAATGTGGACCCCTACATAATATGACCTTTATATCATTTATAGTTAGTTCATGAGACAGATGTTCCGTCTATTTTTATTTTTTTATTATTATTTGGGTATTCGGGGGACCATTTTCTATTAACTGAATTTCTTGTTGTTTCAGATCTCGGCAACGACGGACGTACAATTTTAAAAATTATGACTGATTTATGTTTTATTTGTGAGAAGTCACCATCAGAAGGTGATTCTGTTAATGTAGTGCGTGGCTTAAAAACTTTTAAAACTGCAAGTATCGAAAGAAATGATGGTCACATAGACTTCTTAAATACTTTAACTTCTGTGAATGTGCATGTTAAGTGTCGAAAAGTGCACATCAGTAAAAACTCCATAGCAGCATCGAAACGACGTCCAGAAGAAGGTGAACCTTTACCATCACCCAGTGTACCTCGTAAAAAAAGAATTGAAGTGTTTGATTTAAAAAAAAACTGTGTTTATTTTGTGGCCAAACAGCTGATGGAGCAGCGGAGTCAAAAACAAAGAAGAGTATCGACGCACGATCAGTGACGTAAGTACTCTGGAATTTAAAGACAATGTCATCAAAAGAGCAGAAGAACGAAATGATTCCTTAGGAGAATTAGTCAAAGATCGTGTACTTTATGAGTATGACTTGATCGCGGCAGAAGCAAAGTACCATAGCGTTTGCTGTACTAATTTTTTGAATCGAGAATAAACCTCGCGAAGATATTAAAGTTACTCGAGCAATGAAAGAGATTTTATGTTATTTAGAAAATCATGAAAATTCGCAATTTACAATAAAAGAACTTAAAAATGCTCTTACGGAGTATGTACCAGATGATAAGACTATTATAGCAAGACTTCAACAAAAATATTTAACTGATATAGTAATTACGAGAAAAGTAGGATCATTCACTATCATATCTTTTCGTAACACATACACTAATTTATTATCACAAAGTTGACACGAAAATAAAAAAAGTTCTCCGGAAGAAGAACGATTAAGGACTGTCGAAGATGCTGCAGCTATTGTTAGAGAAGATATTTGAGCATACATATTTAAATAAATTAATATGAAATTAATATATACAATAAGTATTTCATCTAATGAGTTTTTAATTACACAAAGTAGGTGAGTATTATTAAATGAATATATTAGATAAATGCAAAATGTTATTACATATAATGTATTACAGGGTGATTAATAAATTCGATTCATATTATTATTTTATTTTTATCTTTTGATCTTTTTAACGCATTGACCTTTCATTCAATTTTGTGTTTGGCTAGGTGCAAACTATCACAGAAACTATCATCTCTGCATGTGTTATATGAAACACCTTGTAGATTTGTTTATTAATTTACGTAGATAATACTTTAAAAACTTTCGCAATAAATTATGAAAATTAATTGAGAATTGAAAAATGCCCGCCATAACATCATTTTCCGTGGCACGAAACTTAAGCAAAAATCGCAAGGAATACAAAGCAGGAAAAGTGACATTACTTGAAAATCAGTTGTGCAACCAAGGTGAGCTTTGTAAATATCTGTTATCTCTGGAGAGTGTCATTAATCGAACGATTCGATCAAATGTCGAAACCCTTGTGAAGCATCTGTAAATTGTGTTCGTTCGAGGTTCTTACATCATAAAACATTAATTAAACCGTATCGCCGAGGTGCTTCCTCGTCAAGGCGAACGACAGATAACATAGCAGTGCTGGCGGGCGCGGCGGAGCTGTTCAGATATTCCGCAAAATTCATCCACTTGAAATTGAGTAACCCCGCAGTGCACATAATGCACTTGTGGAAACGTTAAAGCCCTCACCTCCTCGAAAATGCATGAACTTAAAAAGTATCATGGCGAGTGCCGCGCTTTCATTTAACAGCGTTCTCATGGCCGTGCCGTGCCAGTGAGATGGGGCTCTTTTTTCCGGGTGCACTCCCGGGATAAAACCCAGTGGAGCACATTTAAATTGCTTGGGGGATTCTGGACGACGACGCACAAGCTTTTTTTTCTATGTTTAATAACAAGCAATGGAGTGTACCGATGTCGTACTAACATGAAAAATGGCGGAACAGATTTTTTCGAAATACCTCTGAACATTATATCCCGTCGAATTTCCTAGAATTTGGTTCCCTATCCTTTGATCTGTTTTCCCTTCCGAATGGTTTCGCTTCTTCTTAGCATTCTTGGGAGAAATTTTCTATGATTGAAAGACCCGGAGGTTCGGTTTACATCTGATAAATCTCAATTGCAAGAGGTTTCGTTTTTAATGTTCACTTTTGAAGTTGAGCTGAATGGACACGATACTCCAATATTTTTAGAATTTATTACTTTTCCGTAAAGTTTTCCCTTTTACGAGGGTGTGACAGCAGTGCCAAAAGAAACAACTTTAAGAACAAAATCAATAAAACGCCTTCTGTAATAAACTTTCTCAAAGTGAGTATTAATCAGTCACTTTTGGTTCACCTTCTGAGAGGGGATGGATTTTTATTTCTAGAAAGAAAGTTCGAAAAAGTCTTAAGGCATGAAGACACAAAGGGGCGTAAATTGAACAAAGCAAATCACTGTCACAATTGATGATGACTTGAAGTACAATCGAATTTATTAATACTTTTAAGCTGTAAAGTTAAATGAAATATCGTTGTAATCCTTTTAGTTCTATAACCAGTTTAAAAACGTTGCAACGATAAAGAATGATTAGTAGCCCTTAGGTATATGAAAGCTGTTAATGGAATAAAACATATAATTGATTTCACCTGCCAGATTAGCATGCTTTACAGAAAAGTAATATAACCTTGCGTTTTCCCCGAAGTCGAGTAAAACTATATAATGATAAAAATCGGAAAATTTGCATCGAATCATAAGTTAATCGAATACTGTTGAGTTTTTCACAAAATTTTTTAGTACGAATTTTTCGCTTTTTGCAAATGAATCCAACAATACCTTCTTCCCTTGTTTACATGTAAGAAGTGGTATCTTAACAAATATAAAGAACCAAAAACAACTGTTATCCGTGGAATTTTTTTATAAAATTCTTTGCCTAACTTGTCCAGTCTTTCTACACTTAAAAAGAAAGAAAAATATAGCAAGGCTGATTGTTGATATGTTGTTCGGTATGTGATTACACCAGTCAACAAAAAAAAATATTTTTGCACATGGGTTTTAGTTAATATATTCTGATTATATAAGCACACACTGAAAGAAATATTTGACCATATTTTGGGAGAACCATACATATAGTCCAATTGACTATATACCAAAACTTGACGAAGCTTCGTTAAATATGGAAAAAGTGTTTATTAGAATGGTTTTCTGGACCATTTATATTGATGAACATATTTAATCCATGACCAAGTAAAAGGACGCAAGCGTCTATTTCATAGTTACCCGGACTGTAAATTCTAGACGCTCGCAATCATATTATGCTCACAGTGACTCAATACCTATGTTACTGCGATCATATGATGGTCACTGGGACTATAAACTCTAGTTGCTTTGACTACATTTATATAGGTTTTTAACTACTATATAGTAGCTTCGATTAAAATATACAGACGTTTGGGCCATAAGATATATACCATTGCAACTATATTATGCTTACTGCAGCTAAAAAATAAAGTTGCTGTGGCTAGAATTATGATCACAATATCCTTAAAATTTAGTCCCATTGACTATAATTTTAAGCATTTATGTTCACTTCAAAGTCGATACAACTAAAATAAATAGAAGCTAAGACCATAATATGTAGACCCTTGCAACTATAATCATGCTTACTGTTACTACACAACATAGTTGATCCGACCAGAATTACGAACTCTTTATCCTTAAAATTTAGTCCCTTTGACTAAATTTATAAGGATACCGAGACCACTTTATAGTTGCACCAACTAAATTATGTTGAAGCTTGCTTATTTTCACTGCGGTGCTCCCTGAAATTTAAATAAATGAAATTTTTTTAAAAATTTCGATACATATATTTATTTTACTTATACATACAAACTGACTTCTAAACACTTTACTTGGCTGGAATAAATATTTTAATCGAAAAAGGCCGACACCGAAAAACACGTCCGCCTTTTAACAGATCACCTAATGAAATGACTCATCTCTGGCGTTCATGCAGTTTACCAATTTACAACCATTTTGCTAGCAAGCTTTCAGCAGTTCAAATCTATATTATAGTTGCGATATCTTTCGTTAGTTCCGTGTGGTCATGAGATCCTTATATATAGTCCATCGTAATTTTTTTTATAGTCAGGGGATTCCTAAATATAGATGCACATGCGTTTAACGAAATAATATATTTAGTTAGTACGCGCACCGCAGCAACTTTTTAGAGATTGGTTTGCGTCCAAGGTTCTCTCGCCTATCTTATGGATGCCAGAACTATATCTATAGATTCTCGTACTATATTGTAAAAATTATAGATTTCAAGACTATTTTATTGCCCAGCGGACCATGCAAATCCATGCAAATTTTTCTCAGTGCATATATAAAAAAAAATTGATTACAAATCGAAAATATTTGCTTTTTGAGAACTTAGAGCGTTTGACCATGATTTTCGCGCCCAATGAATGTCGGTCTTTGCGCGCTATCGGTGTATAAAGAGAGGTAAGAGGGCGTGTAGTAGTGTTTCCTGCGTCGCTCGTTGTATACGACAGTATGTGTTTGAATATTCCAGAGAAATAACGCATTTCATATCTTTTTTCACTGTATCGACCTGCACAAAATGGCTACGAGAAGTTGTAAACGAGACGCTGACTCGTTTAGCTATATTTGCTGAAAATTTATTAAAATGAGAGAGAAAAAGTATGATTTAAGTACAAATTTAAAGATTTGCGAGGCATATAAAGCTTACTTCAATCTATCTGTTAAAAATCAAGGCAAAAAATGGGCTCCACATGTGTCATGTAACTCTTGCAGACACAATCTGGACGGTGAGTTTATTTTCTCTTTTTTTTTATTTTAATAACTATTTTATAATAACTATTATATTATATTATATAATAATAACATAATCGGAAGAACAAGGGGAATGCTTAAATCGAGATATAATGGAATTTGAGAGGCGTTACCAAGGCCAGTATACTGAAAGCATGATGGGAGACTATATTTGGGGGTTAATAAGAGAAACTTCTACTGAACATGACAGGAAAAGTAAAGAAAATCATAAATGGATGTTGGGTATCTTTTAATAAATCATCTCTATGTCAATTTTTTATGAATTTTCATTGATTTTAATTTTCCAATTTTTTTCTCTTAAAAGCAAATTAAGAACTATTTTTTGTTCTTATTCTTATTTCTAGATATAAAAGCAATAAAAATAAATTATGTATAACCCATGCGCAAAAATGCTGTAGACCGGTGTTATGAAAGCGGGGAGAACGTACAAATTGGAGGGTGGGAAAATCGCTTTAGGGGGTGAAATGGGTGAACGTAAATTGCGCCTAAGGGGTTGGTCGTATAAAAGAACTACCAAGTAGTAAATTAGTAAATTGTGTAGAAAAATGCGCTCTACAATTTTGTTCATAGGGGCGAGTTTCCAAAGTCAATGGTTTTGAGGAAACCAATCTCTAAATTTTGAAAAATAGGTTTTTTCGTAATAACTTGTTTAGTGGTGGTTGTATAAATTCCGAATAAATGAGAAAGCTGTAGAGCGTAAAACTTCCTGAAGATATTTGGGGTGAGAAAAAACAAGTTCTGTTTTCTAATAGATGGCGGTAACTCTTATTGTATGTATCTGAACCGGTTCGACATGTATTTGACAGGTCTAATGTCAGTGTCAGAATCCATTGTATCTCGATAACTTAAAGTGTTTACACCAGAGTTTGTTTTGCGATTGAACATGGAGAGTTTTGTACCAAATAATCGACATTTGCACTCCACCATCATGCGGTATTTTCATGGAATAGAACACGTGAACATTTTCAGGATAGATGATTTGTAAAATATTCCAAAAATTTATGAATTCATCCTAAAAATAACGATTTCTAGATGGCGGACTGTCAAATGTAAAGTTCATGTGATGTTCACAAAAAGTCGTGGATGTAGTTTTTCGGGGTCATCGAATTAAAATCTATCATTAAAAACCAATGAATTTTTATTGCCGGAATGTGAAGACTGAAACTATCTTAGATTTGTGTAAGAAACAAAGAATTTGAAACTGCCACGTTTCATTGTGCTCAATACCAACTTTTGAAATCAAATTTCCGAATTCAATACTGCACTTCCGCCAATGAGTTTATTCTCAAATTTCCTATTTAATAAATGTTGACAATGTTATAACATAGTTAAAGTGGGTCGTCGTTTACTTTTAGAACACAGAGAAAGATGCCCGGGCAACGCATTAGCTACATAGTATTTAATAATTATTTTTTCAGATAATTAAAATATAATAAGCAGACATTTTGGAATAGTAAATTCTTTTGTTCTCAGCCGTAGAAGCCCAACAAAAAAACATTGTCACGAAATTTCATTCAGCGTGCATTTCACGTTCCACGGTAAAAACTTCATAGTACTGCACTATTTTCGGAAAAGTTTTAACAGTAACATATATAATAATGTAAACTCTAGCGATCTTAGGAATTGTTTCCAGATTACGTTTCACTTCGAACGTATTCAGTCCAATCCCTTTTCTAAGTTTGAAAAAGGAACAAATACACAATTTATCTGACATCCATATTCATTAATGTACATACATAACATACGTATGTAAAGGGGAAACTCATCAGCAAGTTCAGAACAAATATTAAACTCCTCGCATTGTAGTTCAATCCGCAGAGATTTAAGCCCTGTCTGGACTGATGGATTAGACGGAAAGTACATGTACATCGTATTTCCGGCAGTCTCAATTCTCAGCCGAAATCCGCAAACGAAGCACAAAATCGGTTTTGCTGCCCCAACAGAATTCATTAGGTTCAAAATTAATCGATTATCAAGCAGCTCGGAGTGATATTCGCGCGACGGGGTCCCGGTTGCGCGGGCCAGCACATCCACAGAAAAGTGAAATCCGCATAACGTCATTAATCTCAGGAATTTTCATCAGCGTCGTGAAAATTTATTTGGTTTTCCGCCGCAAGCAGGAGAGCTGTTTTCAGAATACATAATATTTGCTTTGGCCGCCAGCCGGCCGTTCGTCCATCCGTCCAAGTTCCTGTGGTCCGGGCAATAAATCGAAATGAAGTCGGTTTGGTGGTCGCTTTTTACGAGCCTCATCGAAATCCATAAAGGAGGAATATCGCCCGAAGATAGATTGTTTATTTTGCTGCAGCTCGTTATAATTATTTGTTACAGAAGGCCGTTTACGTCATCAGCAGTGATGACTAAATGATGCTGTGCATCTTGTAAGATGTAACAAGTGTCGGCTGGTGTTCGCGTTCGGGAGGCCCAATATAAGCGGCTGTATGGCTAGATTGTCCGATATTTACAATATTCGCAATCGTGACCAGATCATTTCCCGCAGGTTTGTATTTTTTATCCCGCTGTTTACCTCTCACTTAGCTGCTTAGATAGGTGTCAATAGCATTAAGCCACATCTTAATTTAGCCTGGACGAATTTATCTTCAAAGGGAGGAGACATTATTTCCATACCCCGGCTACCGGAATAGGTGAGATTTATATCGATTGAATGAAGCGAGTGTGAATAACGCAAATTTATTGCCGCGATTATTTGCCACATTTGAGCGGCACGGCGGCTAAATCTGCGGAAGGCAATTCCCGCAATTTGTCGGGTCGTTTTATCCCCTTCTCCCCGCTATATTACATTCGCGTAAGCTGTGATTGATGCCAATCGGTTATTGATGGCATTTATGTATAAATTCCACGTCAATTTCACTTGGCATAGCAGAAGGAATCAGTCACAAGCCACTACTTGAAATTTTTCTTATGCAAACTAGGCTACAAACATCAACTTAAGGCTTTCATAGGGTTAAAATTCTTTTATTGCTCGCTGAAAGAGGAAAATCTAAAGTTATTGGGAAATATTTTCGAATTTCTCTCTTTTCTTAGAATAGAACAAATTTGATTTAGAATTCTAAGAATCGAAATAACACCACGATTGTTTGGAATAAGTCAGACGGGAAAATGGGCGATTACAAAGTCTGTCACGGTAAATATACCAAAGAATATATTCAATTATTTTTATTTAAACCGGTACTTCATTTTAGCATTCTGTACCGATAGCGCCGCAAAATATGGAACGCTATTTGGGACCAGTACAGTGTCCGTCCCACCGTCTATCAATCTCTCAGTGGTCACAGCCTTCTAAAAGTTTAAATACGGTCATGCTCAGTCAAGAGGCAAATATTATTTCGGGAGACGTACATGTTTTTAGTATCCCGATTGAGTTATATAAGAGTAGAGAAAATTTATCGAATTTATCGACCATGGAACGGCAACCCTGCCTGAGGAAATCCGGAAATGTCATTTAACGAATTATTAACAACTTGATAAATTAGTGACAGTACCCCCATGTCTATACTTATAACGAAAAATTCATAAACTGGTAGAGAGCAATGAAGGGCATCAGAGTACCTCACCATCATCAGACCCTGCCTCGGCCATCCCTATCGCACAACCTTGGGAGGCGCGCGCGAAGGAAATGATTATTTCGACGAGCTATGCCCATCGAGTGGTGCGCTAAAGAAAACATTAAATCTAGTTTTCGCGTATTCTATTCGAAAAAAAAGTTAGTTCAAATTTTGACGCATTCGTATAAGTTCCAGCAAAACATTGAAATAAAAGTTTTTGGATAGGTGATTATTTAACAAAATGGCGAGAGATATTTCTTTAAGGCTGGCCCCCATAGAATCCGGCAAACGAAGCGTCGCATTTGCCCCGGAGCTTGAGAGCTTATAGCATTTTGAGTCTGGCAAGAGCGACCCGAACCCATAGAATCCGTCGACGCATCCGCTCGCGCTCAGCTGTTTATGACAATTCGAGACCAACCGTCAACTGGCGCAGTATACCCCGCAGGTGAATTAAGGCAGGCCCCCATAGAATCCGGCAACAACAAACGAAGCGTCGCGAGCTTGAGAGCTTAAAGCATTTTGAGTCCGGCTCTCTCTCTCACGCCGGATTACCGCAACGAAATAAATCTCTCTCTCTAAAATTTTGAGGAACCTTCTATATTTCGTTGTGGCAATCTGGCGTGAGAGAGAGTTTAAGCTCTCAAGCTCGCGACGCTTCGTTTGTCGCTGCCGGATTCTATGGGGGCCTGCCTTTAACCAGGTAAATCTACTACCAATGCGTCAAGCATCTAGATGAATTCTGGAAAAACTCGGCACCCTCCAGGAAATCCAAACGAAGAAACAGCAAACCGAATAATTACAAAATCACCAAAACAACTCACAGATATCAAATTCAAACCTTTACTTGTCAAATAAACAACTGATTCAACGAATGCCAACTGGCAGTTGTCAAAGGTCTCTCAGCAAAAACTCTCTCACGCCGGATTGCCGCAACAAAATATAGAAGGTTCCTCAAAATTTATCTCCGGCAACGCGCTGCCGTTGCGTCGGCTATGGGTTAGCTCCCATGTGAATGCATGTATTCAATAGTTGTGCGGCGACGGTGAAGGCGAAGTTTGCCGTTGCCGGATTCTATGGGGGCCTGCCTTTACGGCCTTTACGCTAACTTTGGAGGTCCGTCAACACGTCAATCAGCTTTGTAGATTGTATCCCAGTTAAAAAGACGAATCTTTCGAGTCATTGTCAGTCTTGGCTGAATAGCCAGGTGAAATATTTGAAAAATGAAAACACTAAAGCCTGGAAGAGGTTCTGTTCCTCTAGGAGTGATTCTGATTTTCTCGCTTATTCTGAAATGCGAAATCAGTTGGTAAATGCTGCCAACGAGTCTTACTGCGCTTATATTGACAATTTAAAATCTTCGCTTCGTGATTGTCCGAAACGGTTCTGGAAGTTCGTCAACTCTAAGCGTAAATCTGACGTTTATCCATCTTCTCTCTCCTATGGATCTACTAGTAGAAGTGACCCTAAAGTAGTTACTAATATCTTTGCAGACTTCTTCAAGACTGCATTCTGTGATACCAACTGTGATATTAATTCTAAGGATTTCTCCCATCTGACGAAGCTTCCGCCGACATCTCTCGTGCTTAAGGACCTTATATTTGAAGAGATCACCATACACAATCATATCTCTAGATTAATTGACAATTTCTCTAGTGGCCCTGATGGAATCCCATCTTGTGTTTTGAAAAGATGTGATTCTACTATTGTCCCCATTCTTTGTTATTTATTTAAGTTATCTCTTCGTAGTGGTGTTTTTCCTATTGTTTGGAAGCGTTCGATGATCACTTGCACAAGAAAGGTAATAAGAGCGACACCTCTAATTATCGTCCTGTTGCCAATTTGAGTTGTATAGCTAAACTCTTCAAAGCCCTCGCCTGTGATGTACTTTATTTCCACTGCAAGCCTTTTCTAATGCCTTTTCAACATGGGTTCATCAAGAGAAAGTCAACCACTACTAACCTTTTGGAGTTCTCGAATTATTGCATTTCTGCCATTGAATCGGGCAAGCAAGTGGATTATATTTTCACCGACTTCAGCAAGGCTTTCGACAGGATTAATCACAATATTCTTATTCATAAATTGTCTGTTCTTGGCTTCCCAAATCGTTTTGTTGATTGGATTTTCTCGTATTTGTCTGAGCGTACTCAATGTGTCAATTTCCATGGATTCCTTTCCGATAATATTGAGAATACATCAGGTGTACCCCAAGGTAGTCATCTTGGTCCACTGTTGTTCACAATATACATCAATGATGTATCCTTCATCCCAACCCACTCGAGAATTCTCTGCTATGCTGACGACGCGAAAATGATTCGCTAAATATCTAATGATCATGACTGCGATACTTTGAACACGGATCTTGATGCCTTTCATAAATGGTGTTCTTCCTGTCCCTTCCTTCTTTCTCTTAACATCAATAAGTGTACTTGTATATCCTTTTCAAGAAAAAAAAACCCTCTGCTTTTCAATTTCAAGATCGATGAGCATCCCCTTACACGACTTGACAAAGTGCATGACTTAGGGATTACACTCATTACACAATTCGCGTTTTTCTTTTGAAGACCACATAAATACCATAATCAATAAGGCTAATGCTACCTTGGAATTTGTAAAAAGGTGGTCTAAGGAGTTTGGCGATCCATATATCTCTCGTCTGCTATTATATATTGCTCATTCGTGAGACCCATACTTTTAATATGCTTGTCCCGTTTGGTCTCCTTTCTACGAAAAAGATATTAATAGAATTGAGGCTGTCCAACGTAGATTTTTGCGTTTCGCCCTCCGTGGTCTGCCTTGGGAAAAAAGCCTCACATTACCTCCTTATTCTGATAGACTCAAGCTAATCTCGCTGAACACTTTGGAGAGTAGACGAAATAATTCCGGAGCTGTCTTGGTTTTCGACTGTCTGAACGGTGTTATTAATTCGGCCGAACTATTGGCTCTACTTAATATTTCCATACCCGCGCGGTGTTTGAAGAACCACGACTTCTTCCAGTTAACACATCACCGCACTAATTATGGCTACAATGAGCCTATAGCTTCGATGTCACGTTCCTTTAATTTAAGGTGACCTTCTCCTAACTGAATTAAAAAAAAAGCAAAAGTTTGAGATTTTTTTACAAGAAAACCAAACAACATATGACCTTGAATCTTTTTTTATTTGGAAGTCTTTAATAAAAACTAGAAATTGTTTTTTTATTTTTTCATTTCTCGCTCACCCGTCGCCGCCAGAGGGCGCCAAAAAACATCGGCCTTTTTCCGTAATTCCGTGATTGCGGCTCGCCAAATCATCTGAGACAGAAAAATCAAAAAACCACCTAAATAAGACATTAGAATGTATAAATCTAACTAGGATCTAACGAATCGCTCGACTAAAAAAAAATAGCAGCCTTTTGAAGTCAAAAATCGAGAATTTTTCGACCAATTTTTTACAAAAAGTGCTGTAAAAAAAAACTACTTGGGTTTTGTCTTATATCCTAGTTAGATTTGTGAACAATTGAATTCTGAACAAAATGAACCAAGGTTTATGGAAATCGGTTGAGCGATTCAAGAGATATCGTGGAACTACGATTGAAAAAAATAAGTCGAGAAAAATGCGTTTAAAGAAAAAAAGAGTTTTTGAGTGGAATATTTCGCACAATACCGAGGAAATGAGCAGACTTACAGTATTAATTAGTAGCACTTTAACTCGAAAACCATATTTTTTTTTTTCGTGAAATTTTAGGACATGATTCTAGTCATATTAAGGGCGGGGTAACGTATTAAAAAATTTTATTTTTCCTTTTTTTTTAATTGTTTCATATGATTGTACAACATCTTAAGATTGTTGTGTCAAAATTTCAAACAAATCGGAGTAAAACTAACTAAGATACAGAACTTTGAGCGTTTGTTGCTCCGATACGGTTATGTCTGCCCAGCAAGTGCGTGGCGCGCTGACTTTGTGCTCCCGGGATCCCTAAATTTTTTTTATTTTTTCATATGATTGCACAACATCTTAAGATTGTTGTGTCAAAATTTTAAACAAATCGGAGTAAAACTAACTAAGATACAGAACTTTGAGCGTTTGTTGCTTTCATGTATACTACTCGATTTTCAGGTATGCAAAACTTTAAAGCGATTTTCTGACGCTTGTCATTTTGAAAACCGTTGAACAGTTTAGAGCAAAATCTACTCGACCGATTGTTTTGAAATTTTGTATACAGCTTCTTTACATAAATGACCAGGTAACGCTGGGAGCTTTTATTTTTTTTTTCATAATTATAGATTTTACAATAACAAATAGGTTCATTTTTTAGACGAAAATCGGTGTTTTCACTTCAGTGTCAGCAAAAAATGAAAAATCGAAAAAAAAAAATTTCCTCCCAGGAATACCTTTGGAAAGCGGTTATCTAATGACACATTTTTTTTTTTTTAATTCAGATGATCCACTCTTCAGTAATATTGTTCACCGACAAACAACTTTTTTTCGAGGCGCCTCCGAATATTTGCTGCCGTCGGCTTAATTATTTATATTTTGTTTTGAAATATTAAGGAAAATATTGTTCACAGGTTGTACTATAATGCCGCGATCGACTAATTAAATTTGTATTGCCTGTAGCGTCTGGAAAAATTCTTGAAAAAGGGCCTTTTTCACGCCGAATTAACGTTACCCCCCTTAAGGGGGGACATCACAGTAAAACACAAAAAAATAGGCATATTTTCGGGAATTAATTTTGGCTGAATAAAATTATCAATCGAAAATCTGTAAAGTAGGGTTTATAGCAATACTAAAAAAGTACAAAATGTAATTTTTTCAATAAAAAATATTTAAAAATGGCGGCTGCGCAGCATATGCCCCAAGGCGCCTATTTTTGAAACCGTGTCGATGGCCGAAGACGTAGACTCCTTAATTTTTGACCTGGAAGAAAAAACTAAAATTTTTTAGTTTTCACATAACAACAGCTAGCGAGCTACGTAGGATTTTTTCGATATATTGATTTTTCACAAAATGGTGCATGTTTGAAAAAAAAATTTAATTTTTAACAAAAAAAACGCCATAAAATCGTCGATAAAAAGAAAACTAAGCCATATAAAATAAAAATCCTACGTAGCTCCGTGGAGACAGATATGTCGAAGCTACTGTCAACATTTCAAGTCTATCGGTAAAGATTTGCTCGAGGTATGTCTTCGGCGAGCTAAAAAAAAGTGGTTTCGAGAAAAACGCGTTTAAAGTTTTAAGTACTGAGAAACCATATGAAAATTTCATATACCTCTAACCGCAGAATGAAAAATTTGGGCACTCGGACACTTTTGCCGTATTCCATCATTTGGTATATTATTATTAAGACCCTAAAGCACATTTTAAGCGAACAAAATTTTTTTCGAAACATTGAAAATTTTACTGTGATGTCCCCCCTTAAGGAACATTTTTCCGTAAAAAAAAATTAAAAAAAATCGATTCTTTTTGACCCCAGTTAGGAGAAAGTCATCAAATATATATCACTATAACTCGAAAACCATATATTTTTTTTTCGTGAAATTTTGGGACATGATTCTAGACATATTAAGGTATATTTTTCCGTAAAAACAAAATCGTTTTTTTTTGCCCCAGTTAGGAGGTCACCAAATATATAGCACTATAACTCGAAAACCATATTTTTTTTTCCGTGAAATTTTGGGACACGATTATAGACATATTAAGGTATGTTTTTCCGTGAACAAAAAAAAAATCGATTTTTTTGTACCCCAGTTAGGAGAAGGTCACCTTAAGTTTCCCTAATATTGATTTTCATCTTTCGAGAGGCCAGATAAAGAATCTGTTTCGTTAAAGTTTGTATTTTTCGATGCAAATTTCCATTGATGGCTTTATTGTATAGTAATCAGATTGTTGATGAATTTGTCATAAATAAATAAACTTAAACTTACCACGTAAAAAATTCTCAAATATGGACAGCACACATTGAAACAAAAGCACGTGGCAAATGGTAAGAGGAAAATAAAATAAAATTGAGATACGAATACAAATGACACAAATTTTATCATTCAGTAAGTCCGTTGAATGAAAATAGTACTGAAACTACCTTCGAGGCAATTCTGAAGAGATGTGGTCTATACCGAAAAGTCCCACGAGTCATGATGTTAATAAAACTCATAAATTGTTACTGTCATAGCACAGCATATTTTAAATATTTTTTAAATATTATATTGGAAGATACTTATGGTATTTGACAAGAAATTTTCACCTATGACACATTTTCCGAATATGTGAGTATAAACATGACTTTCCTGTAAGCTTACCCAATTTACTTGAGTGCCAATTTTAAAATCACTTAGTTGTATAATTTAGAAGTAAATGGGCTGACAGGCACATAGACAGATATGGAGGTGATCCGCTTTTCCATTTATGAAATGGAAAATTAAAAATTAAGAGATGCAAAGAATTAAGTAGGTATCTGCTAAATATTTAAAAGCAGGTTGACACTGGGAATAAATAACGTATACTTTAAAAGACTCTCTGTCGCCTTCTCCGTTTTCAATATTATTAATAATTTTAACGTATTTGTCTATTGAGATTTTAAGCTTAATTAATTTTTTTAAATCGCTTTAAATGTGCATATGTACCGAAAAGTTTTGCACAGTTTTTGAATTCGTATAAAATGTAATAAAAACGTCGTGCTTCTTTCGAAATATTTTTTGTTATTAGAACAAAACTTAAAATAAAGTACTTCAGTCTTCATTTTCCATATTTATGTGTTTTCTACTGAAATTTCGAATTTTACGTTTAATAGAAGGCATTAATTTTTGCACAGTTTCATCTGACACTTTTTTACTAGCAGAAGACCACAATTTTGAAAATTCTGTAAGTGAGTTTGCTGCCGTGCCTTCCTTCCTTAAAATATTTTTAACTAGAGCCCAATACCGTTCTATGGGACGAAGTTCTGGAACATTTGGTGGATTTGCAGTTTTTGCTATACATCGGACATTGTTTCGTTCATACCATTCTATAGTCGCCGCTGCGTAATGTGATGTAGTCAAGTCCGGCCAACACTTATTAACACTTTGTTGATAGTGTGTGGCCTTATAAAGGGTAATAGACGGTTTTGTAAACACTCCTTCACATATTTTTCTGTGTTAATCGAGCCCTCTAGGAAAACCGAACGGTTGCGATAGCCATTGACAAATTGCCTGCCAAGCCAGTACCTTTGGACTGAATTTTTCTACAGAAATTTTTCTCACTGAATCGGGAACATTTTCCTTTGTTCGGTCATTGTAAAATTGTGGACCTCGTAGTGTTGAAAAATCATATTTAAAATATGATTCGTCATCCATTATAACGCAGGTGTCTGTAGCGTGAACCAAAATGTTGTACAACATTCTGGATCATTTAATAGCTACATTTTGCTGCTTAACTGTACGTTTGGGTGCTTTTTGTTTTTTGTATGCCTTAATGTCATTCCGCTTTTTTACTCTTTGCACCATCGCGACACTTGTTTTTGTTTTTTTCGCCACATCTCGCCCGCATCGAATTATTTTTCTCAATACACTAATATTTTTTTTTCCCGAATTCTTATCAATAACACCCTTCGGTCTTCTAGATCTAGGCTTTTCTTCTACTCTCTGATCACTTAGAAACTTTTCGATAGTTCTTTTAACCATCCATCTGCTTGTTTTGGCTTCCTTTGCGATTAACGAATATGACTTTTTAGTATTTTCACTGAAAGCGCGCACAATTGCAGCACGTACTTCTTTACGTTTTGAACTCATAGCGATAAATGAGCTGGCGCAGAAACGAGAGATTTTCCGTAGTTGCAGTAATGACTCAATAGAGAATTCTACTACTCTTTCAAATGTCAATGCATTCATGTAAAAACCGTGCAAAACTATTCGATAAAGGACTGTTGGATGGCCGCAATGGCCGGCACAATCTCTCGACCTTAATCCTATTGCGCTATTTGTTATGTGACGAGCTTGATCGAAAATTACGAAATGATCGACAAACAAGCCGAGGAAACATTATAGAAAGGCGACTACACCATTGGACATCGACAGGTGTGGAAACTCTTTCTGATTTGGTTGCAAGAATGCCAAAATTATGCGCCGCTGTAATAAAGGCAAAAAGGGGGGGAGGAAGGCAAAATATAAGCAATAAGCTACTATATTGTGTGATTAATATTAATCTATTATTATATATTTTGTTTATATATTCAATAATATTATATAAACACCTACCTGCATACATTTTACTTTAAAGTCAATTTGGTGTTTAAATTTCATTAATAACCTCAAATTTCAGAGTGTTGGAATAAGTGCTTATGCTCGGGAGTGTATAAAAGATCCGTCATATTGTCTCATAAAATTTATTTATTAATATTGTTAATTATAATAATATTTATAATTTTATCACCGTTAATAAACGACTGCAAGACCGCACTCTAGTAACGAACGGGATGAACTACAGATCATTTCAATATTGTTTAAATGTGCCTTGGTTAGTGACCTATTATATATTAGGTACCCAATATCTATAGTATCTTTAATTAAAATATAACGAAGTTGTCTATAGCTGACTATTTTTTTTTTGTTTTTTTAATTCATTTATTTGAAATCTATTTATTTACACTGGAGACATTAAGCAAATTTGATTTTACTCTAGTATGGCAGAGGTAGGCACACCCCAGTGGGAATACCTATATACTATATAGTTAGAGTCTATAAGTTTTATGTATCTTATATCTTCATATTATAAATTCGTGTAGTGGTAAAATTAAGTTCTTAATTCATTTTAATTTTTAGTAGTCTTTAATTTGCACTTTTGTTTTTTTTTTAACTTAACTTAACTTAACTTCTAAATGGTAGGTCCAAGATATGATATCGTTTCAGTCTTCTTGATTCTTTGCTGTCATCTAATAAGCAAATAGCCAACGGATTGGTGTGGTGGCTGAGCCTTTGCAAGTACCTGTCGCTGATTTTTATAATTTCATCCTTTACGTACGGTATATCAAGGTCTTTGTGTATGCATTCATTTGTTGTGTACCAAGGTGCGTTGGCGATCATTCTGAGCGTGCTGGACTGATACGTTTGTATTAAGTTAATGTTGGACTTGCTGGCGGTGCCCCACAGTTGCGCTCCGTACGTCCACACAGGTTTCAATATTATTTTATATATGTATTATATTATATTTTAACTTTATTGTCTAGACTTAATTCAGACTGTGGGCCCAATAGCCAGGACAGTTTTCTGGTTTTGATTTTCAATTGTTGTTTTTTTTGCTTTGATGTGGTTTTTCCAGGTGAGCCGTCGGTCAAGATGCATTCCTAGATATTTCACGCTTTCCTGGTGTGGTATCACTGACTCATTTATTGAAACAGCGGGGCAATCGTTTTTCCTCAGTGCAAAAGTCACGTGCGCAGATTTTTCTGTATTTACTTTGATGTTCCACTTTTTTAACCACTTTTCGGTTTCTTTTAATTGTTTTTGCACACGGTTCGATGCTTTTTCTGGACAAGTACTTGATGCAATTACAGCAGTATCGTCAGCATAAGTCGCAACGGTTACATCTTGGGAGATCGGCATATCAGACGTGTAGATGGTATAAAGAATTGGCCCCAGCACGCTTCCTTGTGGAATCCCGGCCTGGATTTCGAGAATGTTGGATGTTTCGTCTCTGTGTTTGACATAGAAACAACGATTGTTTAAATACGAATTCAGGATTAGATAGTATGGCGCAGGTAGTAGCTTTTTGATCTTCTACAGCAGGCCTGGGAGCCATACCTTATCAAAAGCTTGCTGGACATCTAGGAAGACTGCGGAAGCGTATTTTTTGTTCTCCAAGGAGTCCCTAATAACTGTTACGATACGATGACACTGCTCTGGAGTTCCGTGTTTGTGTCTGAACCCAAACTGATGATCAGGAACAATATTGCTTTTTTCCATAGCCGGTAGCATTCTTCTTAGAAATATTCGTTCGAAGTAGTATATTTAATTAAAATATAACGAAGTTGTATATAGCTGACTATGAAAAAAACAATTTTATTTTTTCGGCAGATCAATTCTAAACGCTTTTAACTTGTTGCTAATTAATCCTAACGAGCCCGTGGCCTGCCGCCGCCGTAGGCATATGTACATATGTAACAATGTGATTGAAAAAGTACACATAAAATCATGCTTTTTGGTCTGTAAACCTTAAAAGACTTCTGGTGTCGACTTTTTAAAAATTTCGAAAGATTCATGGTCGAATGGCACATTTGGTAATAAATAAAAAGTGAATATTACATTTAGCCACGGGTCGTCTGCATCTAATGAGGATTACTGGCGATAATATTATATTTAAATTGCTGAAAAGCGGCCATGTAACTTAGTTTAAAATTACTTTACTGGTTACCCAACACCGAACCAAAGGGGATGCTTTTAACGACTAAGGACCGCAACAAACGTTCAACATATCGTCTGCTTACGCACTGCTAACTCCCCGCAGCAGCAGTAAGTTACAGCTGTAAATGCCTGAAATCTCCCGCAAAGCAAGGTCGTAGATTTTCCAGAAGTGCTATTACTTCCTCATTACATCCATAATCGTCCGTTGGAAGTGGTTGTTTTTGGGCCCTTCAAGCACCAGGGCAGGGTGACGCAAGAGTCTACACAAAATTTTGTGGAGCGCAATGCAAAAGTTTCCCCAAGTCCTTGAAATTGCTGTGTGTGCACTGGTTTGTGAACGAAACGAAATTAAGCCGGCAAATCTTTAAAAGATAAAAGAATCTCAGTTCCAGAGAGACGGGATCGCTGCGGGGGGTCTGATTTCTCAGAAACCCACCTTAATGTGATTATAAGCGTATTTACTTACGCGGCGTCGAACGCGTTCCCAAGCCGGCCCTTTAATCGGGGGATCTCATTAAAAATATAATTTCACGGCTCCAAAGACAAATAGAGGGGAATGACAGAATCGCCGAAGTAAGGATATTGATAAGGTAAGGACGTGACAGTGGATGCCGTCACACTTTGCTGTCGCCTGGACTCGCGCCCGCGATTTTCAAGCCACAAGTGCAGCTCGCGACTTGGGCGAGAGCCCTTCAATTTTTTCCATATTTCCATATGACAGGCTTATCAGCGGTCGTCACATAGTCCACTCAGCCGGTAATCAAGTTGGGAACACGTCCCATGTCGGACTCCATTTGATTACGACCGTTTGATTGAATAATTCCATCGGAGACACGTTTGATCTAATTTCGTAATCAAGAGCCAGCGCAATAAATTTCATGCGGCTGCTCGCGTTCCGGCAGCCTAGGGATCGAACTCAATTAAAAGTCAGAAAACAAAAATAAAACTTTCCCACACAAAAGTTCACAAAGGAAAAATTGGAAATGCAAAAATGCCCGGGATAGACTGGTTTCGCAAAATCGCATTCCGCCCAGCTAAACTGGTCTAACCCGGGACCGGGCGTTGCGAATTCAACGGATATCATCAACATTTTGAAATTTTTTTTTCTTTGCGCGAATATCACTTGCTTCCCCGAGAGACAAACTTTTAGGTGAAATCTGTACGGTGTTTGCGAGAGGATTAATGGACGGGGAGATGCCCCCGGAAGACGAGCTTTAATTGGATTTCAGTTACGACAACGATGGGCGCCTCACCTGCCTGTGGCCCCAAATCCCGCACTAAAAGGGATCGGATTATGTGATGAAAAGGTTAATTGCTGGAAATCTTTGTTAAATTCCTTTCTTTCGAATAAGACCCCACCCAATTGAGCCCAGAAGTTCAGTCTTTGAGGTATTTAATTCCGGAATGGGCTATTACATGAGAATATAAGAGCTCTGTGATAAGTGCCCCAGTACTACCTAATTTTCATTTATTCGGAGTATTTAAAATATCTAATTTTGCGCGTCTCCCGCTGATCGCTTGAGCGACCTTCCAGCTACTCAAATTCCTAAATGGCTAATAATCCCCGGTTTCAAGCACCCTCTTCGTTTCCTAAATATTTTTCCTCTTCGATGCTTTTGTGCCCAGCGTGCATATGTACATACCGTATGAAGGCTTTACATTGCATTCAAGCGCTTGGAAACAATTCCATTGTAACAGATAGCGTGATTACATGCATGGCATGAGAAAAGGATATTTTGTTGCATGTCGCTTCGCAATTCAGTTGAATGGCTGACAAACTGACGCGACGGTGTCACATTCGGATTAAACCCAGTTTTCGTTTTATCAAACCAATAGGTACCATTCGTCTGTAAACACTAATATAACTAGAGGTACGATACGTATACTGTATAGTATCGTATAAATGGGATTAGATATCAGGAAGACAAAAAAATTTGGAGAAAAATATAGAGGGTGTTTCAGATAACGGGGATCAAAATGATAGAGGTGATAGATCTCACCTTGAAAAACAAAAAATTGTATGGAAGGGGGGGAGTCGCAGCGACATCTAAGTCACGCCAAACAGCTACTATCTTAATGTGCTTTCCAAAGTGCCACCAGTGTTGATCTGCCTCTACCACTGCAGGTACAGTCACTAGCGAAATTGAAAAAAATCTCTACAATTTCGTAAAATTTACGATTATTACAATTTTTCTCCGAAATTCATGTAATTAATGCACCTCTTTATTATATTTAATCAATTACTCATCTTATTGCCTGTCCAAAGAGGTACAACACGTCTAGGTAGAAAGAAAAATTATATGTAGAAACCCGTTTGCGGAATATGTAAATGTATGTTTTTTTGCATTTTTTCTTTCAAATTACGTTTGTAACATACTAACATTAGCTGTAATTAGTTTTGAATTAGAGAAAAATCATTTTGGGGTTCATTTAAGTTGAATTTTTTGTAAAATTCAAATTTTTTTTTAAATTCCCCAAAAGGGTTTCTACGTATAATTTTGTATATCCACTCTTTACCTCGACATGTTGTACCTCACTAGAAAAGATGGATAATTCAATAAAAAAAATATGTAGGGGTGAGGGGGATAAGACGGGGTAGCGGGTAAGACGGGGTACCCAGCAAAATTAACAGTTTACACTAACCAATCACACTTGTTCATGCAACGTTCGATGCGCCGCCATGACACCTGTCAGTTGTCCGGCTATTATTTGTTCGCAAGTGCACGCGTGGCGAAATAATCTAAAAAAACTGTTTTACTGCAAAGTGCTTATCACATTTTTTTCCAGTTGGACAGGTCACTGTGTTTTGTTAAATATTACTAGCTGGTGAGGTAATGACTACCCCATCTTGCTCCAAACTGAGAAAAATATTATTAAGTGTGGGATTTTGGAGAAAAGATGAATTTGCAAATCAGAAGAAATCTCTTACAAAATCTCAAAATAAAAAATCACGGAAGAATAGTAGAACAGCGAAATCAGCTAAACGACGAAGAGTCTCATCATCTGGAAAAGAAAGTGAAGAAGAGGAGGACACGCCATTGTATGTATTGTATGGAAGTATATTCCGCTTCCATTGAACGCTGGATATCATGCTCAAATTGTAGAAAATGGGCACATAATAGCTGTGCAGGAATCGACGATGATGATGACGAAGCCTTCCACGTCTGCGAGTTGTGCCAGTCGAAATAAAGTTATAATAAAAAGTTCCGAATTTCACCAAATATTAGAAGAGTAATAAATAGTTGTTAATTAAAATATAAATACATATGATTGTCTCACTACGTAAAGTTTTCTTTTATTGATCTTCAAACCTTAAGTACCCCATCTTGCCACCCTCTCCCCTACATCAATAAAATAAATTTCGCAGAAAAATTGGTAGAAACCTGAATTTGACGAAATTTAGAGCATTTTTAACTTTAGCAAGTTACTGTACCTGCAGTGGTAGAAACAGATCAACAATGGTAGAATTATTAGAAATCACATTAAGATGGTAGTTGTCTAGCGTTATTGTTTTATTATTATTCATTCTTGAAAAGTAAGGGAAACTACCTGAAATAATTATTTATATCGTTGCACGGCATCTTTCTGTTTTACAAGTATACTCGACGACGAAAATACTGAAACTCCTAACTTTATTTTCTTCTTCTTAGCGCTATATTTCAAATCAGTGATGAAGCCCTCATGCACCAAATTTAAAGAAAACGCAATAAGATTACATTTGACAGTCCGCCATTTTGAATACATTAATTTTGCAGCAGATATGAATGAATTCTAAATTTAAAAAGCCTATTACAAATCACCTATCCCCAAAACGTACGTATTTTGATAAAAATTTCCTATGTAAGAATCGAGTTTGGGTATAAGGCAAAGAAAATGTATAAAATTAACTTATGGAACTTTACCTATCAATAACGAAAATCTCATATATGGGTCAATCTACCATAGGACCGATCACTGTCCTTCAGCGAAACGTATATAAAACTTACATTTTATCGCTCCACAACTAAATAAGACCGAGTTAAAAATTTACGTTACGCAGCGCGCGGCGAGATTATGAACTTCTAATTTGCAACACGGTACCAATTCGCACGAACGACTTAACACACACCTGTTTGCACCAAAGAGTATCTGACTACAAGAAGGGACACTCTGTATCCGCCTGCAAATCCCTAACCCATATGCAATGTCTGGAACTACATCCAATTTCCCATTAGCTAAAACAGAAACGAACAATGGTACTGTATTCCTGTAAGAAATTAAGAAGGATAGCCATAGTGGACAAAAATTTCTCACGTACAGCATCTACAGTACATTTTTTCACTCTGCATTTCGAAGGCGATAATTTAAGATTGTGTGCGGCCTCTCTACTACCATGACATCTCAATTCTACCTTCCCTGGGATTGATAACATATAAGGACAATGCGAATAGAAGAAGGGGGGAACGCACGTAGCGCGCACACAGTTGATAAAAACATACACGGTTGTTTACATTTTTTGACTCTGCATTTTGTAGGCAATAATTAAAAACTGTGTGCAGCGCTCGGTGGGCGACTGGGTGGTTTTCTTTTATTGGTAAATTTTAAAGACTAACTAGCAAAGTTCTTGAATATTTTAAAATGTCTTAATTAGTCCTTTCATTTCGCCCACAACCGGCTACCGCACCTCCGACCTCTTTAGTTGCTGCGAAATTACACATGGGCCAACTAGTATTGATATAATCTATAACAATATAAACCATTGTCTTCTATAAGGTAAGTAAGATATGTTTGCTAAATTGGTTTAGGTTGGTGTTATTTAATTAATTATTCCAAACATAGTTAAACACTTTCTAAAATTAAAATGATCTTTAAGGTACAATACTAATATACTCACAGGACAATATGAGTCAAAACATGGTCATAGCGACAGAAGCGAAAGATGAAATAACCACACGCAATAAAAGCGCGCAGCAGTTTCATAAAATCTGTAACACGTGTAGAAGTGTAGAGGCTGTCCCAGTAATTAAAAATCGGCATGATAGACGTTGTAAATAAATGTTTTCGTACCCTAGCTGGCATGTTAGCAAATCAATATAGTTAGTCCAAGTTAAAGTATTAATGAAAACAATAATCAGACTACGGCTGACAAAAGGAATCGGTTCACTATCGCCAAGAAATGGCGGAAGATTTGAAGTCCCAAGACAGCTTCTAAATATAACAATAGCTTGAGATGTGCTGGGAATGACTTTCAGTTTATTACATTTATCCGAATCAGAACACATATACTCGTATAAGCTCCGATATTAACATCACATTTTTATTACTGCGAGTACCTGGATATAGCTGTACACCATCAGGGTATATCAAAATATCACAGTTAATATTTGCAGCAGTCATATAATCGATATAATTTGAAATAGAAGAGGGCCAAGAATTGAACCTTGGGGTACACCTGCAGATAGTATAATGGGCTCAGAGTTTTATTATTAGCCCACATATTCTGATATCGGTCTGCTAAATAATTTCTTATTAGTTCAGTAGAGGAACCGAATCCGAATTGGGTTGCCAATTTTATAATTAGTCTACCCCGGTCAACTGAATCAAAAGCTTTAAAAAAGTCTAGAAGAATAAGAATATTATTCGTTGTAAATATTTTTCCTTGCATCAGCCGAAATATCTAAAAGTGTAGTAAGTTCACTATACCAGTTTGGTCAAGGCAAGAACTGTTTTGTAGGTAAAAGCTTAATCTACCTAATCTAAATAATTTAAACTCTAACGCGAGAACTTGTGATTCCTCCCGTGAGATTATTTCTGCACCGATTTGAAAGCATTACTGTGAAAACTGGTAGTTTTATGTTTTCCAGGTCGCTGATCTCGAATCTACTATCGAAATTTGTAAATTAAAAATGAAGAATCCAATATGGCAACCGAAATTCTCAATTTCTTGAACCGATTGGATGGAGGATCCACGGTAAATTTTTTTATACCATGCAAAGCTGGGATTAAAGCTAGTTATTTGTATTCGAATTAAATTTTCCAAGACTTTTGGCGAATAACGTAAAGTACAAAGAGGTAATGAGGTAGAGAAATAATTAAATATACAAAAGTAGGATGTATGGATAAAATTTTGATACCCAGAAAGTGAGATTCTGATTGGTAATAATTCAAAAAAGAGGAGCCCCAATCGGCAGTTTTACTATTGACATGGGTATTATTCACATTGTAAAATCAAGGCCATTCATCGCATAGTATGCAATATTTTCACTATCAACTGGAAATACGGAACACAAAATATTCCGAATATATTCAAATCAACGTGTGAAGGCGAACCAAATCAGCTGAGAATTTAAAAATGATGTGAACTGTGCTTTAGGAGCAAATTGGAATATTATACAATTTTGTATCACCTGAATGAATTTTGTGAAGCGGAACGAGATATGAGCTAATTATTGTACTGATTTTGGTGGAGAAAAATTAATAAACGCAAGAACTGAAACAGTCTAAATTCACTCAGCCGAAATATTGATATTGCAAGATATGACGTCGCATACAGGAAGTGGAATCGAACAAAAACAAAAAAATAACTGAAATAGAGTTATAAATTTCAAAGATACCCTCGACTAGGGTGTAATTGAATTGAAAATAATCGGATATGCGGTTAGCCACCAAAGCAATTAAAACGTGTGCCAGGAACGACCAGCTCCGATAGTGTTCTTGTTGCTGCGGGGGCTTTGCTTTATTCTGTGATAAAATTTGAGGTCAAAAGTAAAAAATTAATTGAATTGGTTAAACTTAATCAATTTTATTAAATAGTTCAGCAGGTTTTTTTTTTAAGTAAATCATTTTAACAACTTATTATCAGAACATATAAAAACTTATTTGCTCCTCCGATATGATAAATGCAGCATTGAATCTATAAAAAGTTTACGTGCCGTGCTTTGGCTTTAACTTATCTCCGGAGACGATAAGACGTTGGAAGTCATACTGTATATCCTTGAAAATAATTTCACTCCAGCCAACAACACCCACCTAGCTCCTTTTCAAATGGCGTCAGAAAACTCCTTGCATCAATCGAAATAGGAACTTTAAGCAGCTTCTGTAAAGGACGCTCTGCCATTTCGTTTCTGTGGCAACAATACAGCACAGTGCACAAGCTCGAGCAAAGATGAATTTAATGAGCTGTAATCTTATACACGTGGCGTATAATTTCTATTTCTAAAATAATGAGTGTATGATAAAAGGCAGACGCATATGCTGAACGTTGTGTTGTGCTAATAGAATAAGTATCAGAGGGAAAAGCTCCAACAGGCTCTCACATTCAGAGTGAGCAATCCGATTGCAATCACTAAGAAAATTTTCTTCGTATGGATGTTGTTGTGTGCGTTAAAATCGCTTAGCTCTTTCTGTGGGAATAAGTGAAGGAAATTAATTTTGTTATAATTAATAGTAAAATAGTAAAACGCTTCTATTTCAAATCGCCAAAAAGAAGAAAATGGATTTAAACTGACGTCTAATTGATTTCAGCTAATTGATTTCTATTTTTCATACCCTTTCGTTTGATACCCTTGTCAAGTGGATTGTAAAGATAAAGATAACCTACCATTTTATGTCGGCAGCCATATTGGATTTAGACTAGCGTCACACATTTTAATTCATTCTACTCATCATACACTTTCATTTGATATCCATGTCGGACGTTGTAAAGGAAAAAGTAATCCACCATTTTGTGGTGTCAACCATATTGGATTCACAATGACGTCACATCACTTATTGTATTATATTCCTCATACCCTTTTACTTGATACCCATGTCACAGGAGTTATAAAAACATGGTAATCCGCCATCTTGTGACGTCCGCCATATTGGATTTCGAATCGAATATTGGATATGCTACATTGCATTGTCACCGGACCTACATTATTTCAAAGCTCTAACTTAATTATAACTAGTCGAAATTTTGATTGTAAGATTTGACCTAAACCAACTAACAAACAATAGCTTTCTAAATTTATTAAAATAACAGTTGCAAAACAAAATGGATTCCACGAAGATGCACTACCAAAACATTCGTGCTATATACAGACATAATAACCTATTTGACAGTGTGCAAAATAATAACATAGTTATTGATATTCGCATAGATTAATGGTTTTAAAAGCAATTTGGATTAATTTGAATAAAAAATTATGGATTATTTATTTAAAACACCTTGAAAAAACTTCGTTTTATTCAAACTGGCGCCATGTGATGGAAAACGACCTGGATTGGTTGAATCTACGCTGACGTCACAGCTTAGTAAATAATCACACAGCTTCTCGGTGTCTTGCGAATCTTGTGATTTTAAAACTTTATTTTATAAATTATCAAGTGATATTGTTGTATTTTACGATTCTCTTATTGCATTTATGTATTTCTTTCAAATATGGTTAGCAATTTTGTGAAAGCAGACAGCAGAAATCTGCCAAAAGCTGATGCTATTATGGTCAGAGTTTTCTTCAAAAATAACCTTGATTTTTATGGTGCTGAACTTAGAAATGTGAAAACAGCAATGTAAGTACTTTATTAACTCACTTAGTGATCTACCGTGAAACTGTTAAAGTGAAGGGCTGCAAGAGAATATTACGCAGATGATGCCATCGGTTATGTGCAACTGCGACGTGAATCTGGTTTCTGTACTGTCAAATGCAAGATCTGTCCCGAACACAAAGAACACATAAAAATAGTTTTTCTGGAGTTTTTATTGAAGTATTTGTACACGCTGGCACTACACACCATTTGTAACCCATTTTCTTGCTTAAATCACAGTCAAAATTGACACACACAACAGAATGCTAATGAACTTGACGTTTTCTTTACTAACCTGTGACGTCACGTAATCCAGTGCGACGCCATATTGCTCAAGGTAGCGTTTTGGCGGGATATTTGAGCAGTGCATTTTTAATTGATATTTTCTGAATAAATATGTAAAAAAATTCAAAGAAAACACTTTTTATATGCTTAATAAACACCATTTAATATTATAAAATGGTTTCCAGAAACCAGTCAAATAGCCTATTACACTGCTATTGCTATTACACTGGACAAAAATACAAAAAACACAATATCTCTGATTACTAAATAACATTATAAATTAGTGTAGATGAAAAAAGAAAAAAAATTAAAATTAACGAAGACGACATTTAAACTGACCAGGAGTAAGATGAAAGTCAATAAGAGTGTAACAAAAACTGAAGGAACGAGATATCGATGATGTAGGCTCTCCGGATTTTCATCGTGACTCTGATAACACAGCCACACAAAAAAACAAAAGTGGGGATTACTTTTGATGCCATACGTCATATCCGTAGTATTTTGGCCTGCTGAGCACGAATCTGCGACCAGAATTGAGCTTTGACGTCCAGATTTTTTTCTAACCTCAAAAAATGGGTTAAAAACAGAGAAAATCGTGGAAAATACACTCGTAAAATTCGGAAAAAATTTATTTTTAACATTTAAACCTATATTCATATGAATTGAGACCTGCTGAGCACGAATCCGTCACCAGAATTGAGCCATCACGATCTGATTTTTTTCTTAAATTTTTTTTTATTAATTTCACAGCCACACAAAAAAACAAAAGTGGGTATTACTTTTGATGCCATATATCATATCCGTAGTAATTTGGCCTGCTGATCACGAATCCGCGACCAGAATTGAGCCGTGACGTCCAGATTTTTTTCTAACCTCCAAAAAAAGGGGAAAAAACAGAGAAAATCGTGGAGTAAAATTCGGAAAAAATTATTTTTAACATTTAAACCTATATTCATATGAATTGAGACCTGCTGAGCACGAATCCGTCACCAGAATTGAGCCATCACGTTCTGATTTTTTTCTAAAAATTAATAAAAAAAAATTTAAGAAAAAAATCAGAACGTGATGGCTCAATTCTGGTGACGGATTCGTGCTCAGCAGGTCTCAATTCATATGAATATAGGTTTAAATGTTAAAAATAATTTTTTTTCGAATTTTACGAGTGTATTTTCCACGATTTTCGCTGTTTTTAACCCATTTTTTGAGGTTAGAAAAAAATCTGGACGTCAAAGCTCAATTCTGGTCGCAGATTCGTGCTCAGCAGGCCAAAATACTACGGATATGACGTATGGCATCAAAAGTAATCCCCACTTTTGTTTTTTTGTGTGGCTGTGTAATGGGAAAACTTAATAGTAATGCGTTCATACACAGGTTCGTTTCTCGAATAGCTCTTATTTTTGTAGAAATAACATACACAAGATATATTGTGCCTGTGTTCACTGAACGAATGTACTATTGAAATGGAAATGAAAGATGGCGGATCCAATATGGCGACCGGAATTTTTCAACTTATGAAGATTGCTATGAAAACAGCTCCCTTGCTCCGATTTGCTCAGAAATCGGGGCTTCATATATTTTCGTGGTCGCTGATTCAGAATCTAGTATTAAAGATAGCGGATATAAAATGACGACTGAACATTTTCAATTTAAGAAGATTGCTATAAAAAAGGGTGCTTTTATATTTTCTGGGTTGCTGATCTGACTTCTATTGCTATCGAATTTTGGAAATTAGATCTGGTGAATCCAATATGGCGGCCGGAAATTCTCAATTGAAATGA
The DNA here is from genome assembly GCA_947538895.1 of Neoitamus cyanurus. Lineage (NCBI taxonomy): Eukaryota > Metazoa > Arthropoda > Insecta > Diptera > Asilidae > Neoitamus > Neoitamus cyanurus. The sequence goes on from OX384547.1 coordinate 10,309,235, forward strand.
TTCCTATGAAAATGGGCTCATTTATGTTAAGCGATTTTGCTGTTGCATGAAAAGCATCACTCCAAAAATCTTGAAGTTTTCTAGGAAAATCGCGTTCTGTTTCATTTCCAAATTTTAAATCTTCTCATTACATTATTCGGTGTATAAAGAGTAAATTTTAAGCTAAAGAGTTTAGAATTTACATCTTATATATATTCTACATATTATTCTTTACAGCTTAAATATATTGTTTTAGGAAAATAATATTATCTTTATTTAATTTAATGTTACATAATATGTAGAGGAAAAGTTGTACAAAAACTTCATTAGGAAAACATAATCCTAAAGGCTTAAATCTTACTAATTTTAAGCTATCTAATATAATCTACTAGACACAGATGCCGTATCAGGTTGGGGGCATAATAATTAAAAATTTCGTTAATTTTTCTAATTTATCTTCAACTAGACCAATATCTGCCATGGAATGAAAGCGCCTATAGTTAAATCCATAGTGCCAAGAGAAACTGAGTAATAATGACTGAGTAGTAATCTTTAATATTGTTACGAATTTGCCGTGCCATCTAAATTTCAGAGTAACATCGAGTTTGGGGCCGTTTTGTACAAATATTTTGATTTGCGGGCTCTGAAGCTTCTTTTCGTGTGTGTTCACACAATCGTACTATACTGGCGCTCCATATGTCAACCCGGTAAGAAAAACTACTTGGAGCAGCTTATATCCAGGTCTGGTTAACGTATTTATTTTTTGGATTGTGTGCGCTATGTGAGTTTTGTATGTTACAGTTTTATCTAATGTGATGCCAAGATACTTAATACACTTGAATATCATATATTTTGTGCTTCCTTGTAAACAAAAAGCCTGGTTTCCTCTTTTTGGTAAAAAAACAATAACTTGTAATTTTCCGCAGTTTATTTTAATTTTCTATTTGTGGAATATTGTTCCCTGTATTTGACCCAATATGTCTACTGCAAAAGTTAAACTTCAAGGAATTGCCATGAAAAAGTCAGTGTTACTGAATCGAACATTCAGAACATAAAATGTTTTTTTATTATTACAATTTTGTTTAAAAAAATAGCTCTAGATTGGGCCATACCGACATTCATGTTAATTAAAAATATTGAACTCTTTGTTTCAGGAATCGTTTACACTTCACTTCACTTTTTCGGGATACATAGTTCAGCAGTTAATGTAGATATTGGAAAGATATAGAAAATAAAACAGTATATAAATATGTGCCAACATATAAAAGTCAATTTACATTAAACAATTCATTTCCTGAACAATTTTCAAGAACTGATGATTTCTCTCAGTTGTAAACCATTAAAAATGAAAAGCGGCTCGTATGAGAAGCAATTAGTTTGCTCACCCACCTATACCAGACTTAGAATCAGTTCAATTTAAATCACTTTTCGTTCGAATTTTTTTCACTTACGCAAACTGTTGGGAGCACCTATTTTGCACACATGAGTGCACCGGGAATACAATGGGCAGTTGCCTTTTTCTCTAATAGCTTTGCTGTTATTATTCCAGGGAAATTTTTTTTTCTAACAAATATTGTGGATTTCTGTGTAAACATATATCCGGAATGAATTAATTTAGATGAATTTAAAACGGAGTTACTAACGTTGGAAAATGGAATTTTTTTTCGATGTTTATTTTAATCAATATATCCATTCCAACTAACAAATGTTCTACGATTTTCGTACTATAATGCTCTTATTGTAATCCTTTCTAAAACCACATTTGTCTTGAATTTTCGACTTAGTTTACGTGGTAAGGCAACTATGCTTCACGCTGCCTAGAGCAAATAGGCCATAGATTGTATATTTGGAAAAGACAACCTAATTTGTAAAGTTGTAAATTTAAACTTTTTGTGTCATACAGTGAGCGAAATTGCTTTGGCTCCACGCGAAACATCTAAGTAAAATGAACTTTCTGTTCTTTTTAAAAAATTTAACAAATATATATATTATGTGCAAAATTCCAAGCGGACGAAAAAACTATAAATATCGTTATAAATTTATATATTGAAAATTTTTATTAACTAGTATTTCCTCCTTGTTGTTCTATTACTTCAAAAATTCGATTCTCCATACTGTCTATCAATCTTCTCAACGTTGAAAGTGGTATACTATTCCATCCTTCGCTAATTCCAATTTTGAGTGCTTCGGTGTTATGATAGTGCTTTCCATTAGCGTATACTTTTCTTGCTTTGTAGTGCTCCAAAGATTCTCAATAGGATTTTGATCCGGGGAGCGGGAGGGCCAACTTAATACCTCAATGTTCTTTTCCTTAACCAAGATTTAATAACTCGGGAACTGTGAATAGGTTCATTATCGTGTTGAAATTTCCAATATTGTGACAAAATTTCGTCAGCGTATTTGAATTTGGAAATTTTGGTTGCAGATTCGAAATCAGTGACCCAAAAACACCCCAGTGCAGATTTTCAGGGCAAATCAGTTCAGTTTAACTTTTTCGGTAGTCATTTTGAGTCCACCATCTTTAAATTTGGTAGATTTACTTTCTGTAACACCAAAGATGTGTACATATTATATTTCATCATTAAATTGAGGAATTTCTGTCGCCATTTGAAATTTGATATTTTGATGGCAGACTCGAAATGAGCGACCCCGAAAACATTCTAGTGCGGATTTTGAGGGCAATCCCTTGAAGTTTAACTGATTTGATAATATAACTAACCGGTAGCCACCTTGGACCCACCATTTTGAAACCTTTCATTTTATCAAAATAACGAATAGCCTACATATTAAGTTGAACTATTAGGCGTGATTGAGTAACAAACAAACATACAATCATACAAACACACTTTCAATTTTATATATATCATAGATAACGCAATGGAAATGCGTTTTAGCTATTTAAGAAATCGAAATTGCATACGATCGGTGTGTGTGCCTTCTTGAATTTTTAAATTTCGAGAGTAATTTGGAGATCAGCGACCCTGAAAACATAAAAGGACCATTTTTCATAGCATTCTGTTGAAGTTGAGGAATGTCGGTCGCCATATTAGATCCGCCATCTTGAATTTCCATATTTAGATAGTAATTCAATTTCATAGAAATCCTCTACCATGTCACTGGAGAGGTGCGTTGCATAGTTTCGTAACGTTTTCATTTTCATGAATCGATTTTTCTGTACCGTCTCCCTACAGAACTTTCACTTCAAAAATATGTTGTTATTAACTTATTTGTAAAGAGAAACGTCATTTGTCGTCTCAGAACTGTATTGATTGAATTTTAAAAAAATCCGTTTTTCAAAATCTTTTCCATAAATAAACAAATCATAATATCAATGTTTCTCTATCTTTCAGATAAATTAGAAAATCCTGTGCCAAACGCCATTAAGGCATACATTTTTCCTAGATTGCGATGCCTCAAACACTTGACCCTATCCTTCTGGTTCTTTGCATTTCCATGCAAGAAGTTCTGATGATTATAATAAAAAAGTCAGGAGGATATGCTGGATGATTGAGTACTTCCTAGATAAAATAAATACCACCAATTTGTACTGAGTCATCAAAGATGCATGTGGTTGAGGATTGTCCAAATATGGAACACGACTCTATGTTATTCCTGTTTTCCTGTTCGTCAGTATGGGTGACCCCCTTTTGCTTATCGCTCAATCCTTGCAGCTACACGCAATACTTTTCCGCAATAATCACTTTTCCAGGTAAAGGAAACTCATAATGGATGGAACCCTCCTGATTCCTCCTCAAGATGAATATAAGTTTTTATTTAGGACCAGATGGTGGTGAAGTTGTTCGTGTGAGTTCTTCAGGCTATCCTAGCAGTAGTGTTATAATTAATCGATTTATCACTTTTCCGCCAGTAGCCAGTCCAGAAATGTTTCATAATGATGACAGCATAGAAACGAAGAAGCAGTTTGAGTTTTTTTCTTCACGATAGTTTACTGACCTGCATCTAGATTTTATGCGAACCCACACACCTGGTTGGTTCTGATTGAATAACTGGATGATTTGCAGGAGGATTAAGCGTGTTTCCTGCTTGCAGAATAATATTCTTATCTCTTTTATATTTGTGTAGTCGTAATAACCAAAAATGTGCCCATGTATCTCTCTAGTTTAAATAATTTACAAGAATGTGACATTTGGACAGAGAGCTTTAAAATTTATCTAAAACAACCCAACCGAAATGTTTAAATTGCAACAAAATATTTTTGGTCGAGCTGATATCGGTACAGTTTTATAGACTCAGGGCACCTTCGACACTTGAAACAGCAGATGAATTACAGCTTAAAATTCTTCTCTCTGAACAACCACTCTATTACAGAGGAAGTTACAATGCTTCAAAATACACTGAGAGAAAAACAGATTGAAATCAAGTGAAAACGTATTTAAAACATAAAATTTTCACACAACACATTTAAAATTTTAAATTCAAAACTGAACATTTTTAACTTTCCATTTAAGCGACAAACTGTTCATTCGAAAGTCATACACTATTTAATCACATAGTGAATACGCGAACAAAAATTGTCTTCCTATATGTAAAGTCTTTTCCTGGTTTTGAAAAGATTAGAAGTCGGAGCACCTGGCTTCTACTGTGGACATGTTGGCATTCCTCCAATTTTACGTTTCATATTTGCTACAGTTATAATTTTATTTTTTAGACAGCAAACCAATTTCATTAATGTGGGGTTCGAACCCAGGACCTCTGGAACACTAGTCCACAGCGATCGTTGTTGATCTACAGATCTATATGGCTATAAGAATTCTTTTATGCCAAAAATTAACACTTAAATCTTGCCAATTTCAAAAGCGACATTTTAAAATCAAAGTATTTCATGTTTACATTTAAACTGCAAATTAAATAGGTTTGATTTAGAATTCTTTGAGTGTAGAGAAGAGATATACCACCCGTCATGTCAAGCCTGCAGTATACCGATCGTCTTAGAATCTCCCCATAGGTGCACCCAGAAATTAAAATCTAATCTTCAGGGTGGCCCGTTTAGAGTGTTCCAAAAAAAACTAAATAGATGGCAGCATTACGCACTGTTTAAAAAAATTTAATTCAGCAAAAATCTATAGTTTAGGAGTTATGATTTGTACGGAGGGTGGTTTTTTTGTTCAAACCTTTTTGACAACATGCTTGGTTATTGCTCTTTCTTTTGAGGTACCATTTACGGGGATATCTCACAAATTATTTAACTTAAGACCTACAAACCAAAATGAGCGAGAACAAAAATTAATAGAATACACTGATTTCATTCATACAAATAATATTGATATATGTACATAGCACTTGTTACATAAACAAACAACAAACACCTGAACTCGCGCTTAATATTAAAAACTTACAGACAGGACTGGCTCATCTTGTGGAAGGGTTGCCTTATTCACATCCAAAAAATTAAACAGCTTAGTGCCATTCAAAATCACGAAAAAAGTCCGAATAAGCTGGATTTTGCGGAGACATTTATTTCGATGTCCTGACCATACCTAGAAAAGTTCCCTCAATTTGAGCAGTGGTTTTTTTTTCTCGTTGTTTGCAAATATTTCGCAAATTATCAATTTTTCGAGGAAAATTGTTATGAGAAAAATTGAAGCTTTCTTTTTTTCTGCATAAAAAAGGTCAGTAGACTTTTTCTATAGAATCACTCGTTTTTAAGTGCAAAGAAGTAATATCTGCATTTTTTTGCAAATACACACTTTTTTAGTGACCATTAATGGTTACAGGGGCTTTCCCGTTTTTCGTTTAAAAAAACTGCGTTTTTTTGGAAATTTATTGTGAATAAACAGGTCAATGGATTTTAATAATATTTTTTTATTGTATAAAGCAAATATTAAGTTAACGAAAAACATTTTTTATTTTTCAAAAAACAAAACGGCGGCCTTTAAGCCCCTCCCCTTGCAAGCGTGTTGTGGCGGACTAAGTGAAAGTTTCCTGCTACATGTGTTATCTGAATTCAAAAAATTAAGCATTTTATAAAACATAGGGTTGTAGCTATCGCCTACCGCTATCTACCTATCGTTTAAAATTTGTTTTTAGCAATTTTACGTGATCTAGCGCAACTTTGAAAACAAATTACGATATTTCCATCTTTAAATTGTTATTAAAAATCAAATTTTTGCAATAACGAACATAATTGTGAACATTGTAAATAAAATCAATAAAATCTGTTCATTGGTGTCCCGGCATGCCTGCATCTAGTTTTTAAAAACACGGTTAAAGTAGCCGCGCGATGATTTTCAGGCCGTGCGCGCCCTCACTAATTCGGCTATAACTTAAGAGCTATTGTGTTTTTTCAGCACAAAATTTTGTGGCAATAATTCTAAGACTTCAGTGCATCAATTTCTATGAAAAACAATTGAAAGACTAGAAAAAAATCACTGATCACAAGCATCTAGAGAACCTAGAACTACCCCCACAGTGGTGTTGAAAAGAATATGTAACATATTTAAGAAAAACGTAGATATTGGAACTTCACCGCACGTTTTACGCAAAAACTATTTTTTCTACAGAAAAAAGTTTATGCACCTCTTTTGTTGAAAAGTTTACAGGCAGAAAAGTGATATTTTAGGAGATATTTGCCAAAAACTAGAATAAACCACTTTAACCACCTAAAACAAAAAAAAAGTTATGCTTAGGGCATTGATATACCATAAATATCTGCACAAAAAACCAGCTATTTACTATCCAACTCTAATTTCATTGGTCTAATCAGACGCATCTTTACCGCACGTTTTATTAACAATTTATTCTACGGTAAATTGTGACGACCTTTTTGTGTAGCAATTTACAAGCTCCAATTTTTCTCGTAACTATTTGCCTGGAAAAACTGATAGCGTACAAAAATCCATCTTTTTCGGACTCTTTTCGTAGTCAAAGTCTAATTTTAGCGGGCTACAAACCTAAATACAAAAAATATAGAAATTATCGGTATAGAACTTGGATTAGGTTTCTTTCAAAATTTCAATCTACTCTATTTATTTTTCCGGCGGTAGTTCTAGCGCGATTTTAAAGCAAACCTAAAGGTTATTATTAAGCAAAATAATAATTACATATTATAATATTTAATGGGAGATCTTAATTTGCAGACACCGCAGCTAGGGCTGTACAGATCATAGGTACATATACATGGGGAACGTACTGTACAATTTAGAAAAAAAGGGCCTTTTCTTTCTATATCCACCAGACCCAATGTAGATGCATACCCTTGCATTCAGCCCATCAGTTCTAAAGTTCTAGATATCACCCTTAAAAATTGTCCGCAATTCCTATATGACTTCAAAGTCTTGAACCAATTATCCTCGGACCGTCTTCCTGTAACACTAAGAACACGTGCAGAAAACCTGATTTGAAAAATTCCACATATAAAATCTGCCTCACACTAGCAAACTCGAAAAATACGAAACATTTCTGTTTGACCGTATCAACTTAAGAAATTCATCATTATCAGAAGTGAACTAGATAAACCAAATAGGAAAGCTTTGCAGGAAAACTAGCGCAAGTTATATATACATAACGCTATCGGCTTTTCTACTCTCTTAATAAGTACAATTAATAGTAAAAAACATGCACAGCCTCATCAAATCAAACATCTAATTCAGCAAATAAATGCAGCCAGAAGAATTTGCAATGAAATAGAAATGATGACAACAAGCAATGGTATAAAATTCTGACAACTCAGGTAAAGAATGCAATAACTAACTTCAGAAATATTCAGTAAAACAATAGCTCGAAGTGATGGAAAAACCATCAAACCATTTTGGAATATCATAATATCGGAAAGTCTTTAAAGGCGAAAGAAAGGCGCTTCCTAATTAAAAATAAATAACACCACTATAATTACCACTAAACAAAAAGCAGAGATCCTTGCAAAAAATGTTATTGAGAATCATCGAATTTCAGCAAATTTAAGCAATACAGAAACTCGATCTGTAATATCTACCACTAACTCTTATAAAATGGAAGATAATTGATATCTATACATCGCAAAACTACCAACAAACAAGAACTTAAGATGTCAGATAGTTATAAAACATCTGGGACCAAAAATAAAAAAACAACATTATCTAATATTAACGATTGTCGTTCAAGAAACATTCGGAGATATCAAAAACGTATCATTCTCAATAAAGGACCAAGTAACGGGACTTATTTTTTTAAGCCGGTTGTTTTTTATAACTTGTAGGTATTCATATATTTTTCAACAAATCATTTCATTGTAATAACGTAAAAAAATTTTGACTTGAAATATGAATGAATTGAATATTTTCATTTTGCGCAATACAATGGGCTTTTTGTAGTAATATTACTCCACAATTATTTTATTTAAACAAATCGATATTTTAAATCCGTTATACTTATTAGTAAAACCTATTAAGTTTCTTGCTAAAAGATGCTATTTTGCTCTAGTCATAATGACCTCTTATACTAAATTTCCTTTCTCCAAAACAAACAAACAAACAAACAAAATACTAGTAAATAGCAGTTTTCAAATGCAACTTCAATCTAATAAAAAATCAACAATATGATAACGAATTTCTAACAAAATGGATTTCCGGAAGGGCACAAAATGAAATTTGTTACATCGGTTCCAGTCATAAACGAAGGTTGCACAGTATAAGTTTCGTACATAATATACCATACATATGTAAATATATGTAGATATATTTACGTGTACATAGCCTCGAATGCCTTCATATTTCATTTTAAAAAGGAGGGTTTGGATTTTTAGCGACACATAATATGGTGCTGGGCAATAACCCAAAAACGTTCTCTACGAAGATAAAAATGAGAGATAAAATATTCGCTTTTGATTTGCTTTGGGAAAGGATTTCTAATATTTCAGTGTCTTATAATATCTTCAGATTTCTCACAACCTTATACAGGATATGCAAAAAGTCAAACCAATATCAAAATCAACATATGTACATATGTTGCCCCACAACCGACATCCGTTCCCAAAACTATCCATCTTTAATTCGATGGAAATGTAACATGACCCTAAATAATCCCCTAACGAAATATTCTGACAAATAACATTAGAGATGTAATTCACAAACATTAAATTTTATCGTCCTTTCTGGAAAGACTAATAATAATAAGCAAACTTACGAGATGCAATTATCTGTAATCCAAAATGGAATCCCAATCACCCAGTCATCAGCCGCAGGGCCCACTCCTCGCCACTGATTTCTACCAAAGTAAATTCATCAAATCCAAGGATAAAATCGTTACACGTCCAGAAGAAACGGGCATTGGTCACATTTGAATGTCCTGGCAAAGCACTTCACTTTTCACTGCACGACACCCTGTAAAATTTTTGTCGCGTTTGCAGGAAAAAACAAATCACGGCAAGCTCTCAACATTTCAAGGATGCCTTGTCGCACTCGGAATTATCTGCTCCTGCACGAAATATAGTATCAGGTGAGAGACCACCAAAAGAAGCGACACAGGCCACCAAAAACCGCCACCTCGATTCTACTTATCGTTAGCGTTTTGCAAAAGTCTTATCCGCACTTAAACCGGCTGAAAGGCAAGACGAAACTGAAGAAGCTACCAGGCCTCGGGGAGCTTTGCCCCAGCAAAGCGGAAAGTTCCCTTGCCAAAAGCGGGGTAGATTCGCCAAGTTTTCTATTTACCTCTATACCATCCATGGAATTCAGACTTCCATAGATAGTCGATTTTCGGAAGATTTCTGGGAGTTCGAACTGGGACTCTACCTCAACCCCGAAGAACTCGTTCGCATGCTTTTGGGACACACATCCAGTGACAGAGTGAGCTTTCGTACAACTGACCTGCGTAGAAAGGTGGAAGGACTTTCTACAGCAGGTGAGTGGTTTTCAGGTGGTCGGATGTGATGATTCCTTTTGTTTGTCTAAAAAGTGACTGCGCTGGCTCCTCACCTCACGCCCGCTATCAATTGGTCTCTTTCCATCCCAGATGGCACAGGTGAGACAAAATTACGCAGATCCATAGATTCAAGAGGCTCCTCGGAGAACTGATGAAAGAAAATTCGCTATTTACTTAACAAATTTTCAATAAGTCCTATCCCGGCCAGAGGGCAAGCATCGAAAGCTTCTAAGACTGTGCCCAAGTCTTTGGAAAAATGAAAACAACTCTCTACCCGCCGACTGCCGTTTCTACGCCAAAATAACCTGGTGAGCGACGTTCCCAACAAAAACAATCGAAGCGGTATAAGAAAACGCTAGGAGGAATAGCAACAAGTTTTACGGTGGGCCTCAAGCCAGGCCTCCCATGTCCTAGGGGTTGGGGGTTTATATCCACGAGCTATACGTAAGAAAAGCTCATGGTCCGCACTTACTGCTATAAATGGATTTCCGTTTGCTGCCTTATCAAGTGACGACAGAAAAAAATTCAAAACGTAAGCTCGCCACGCGAAGACACAAGGAGGAAATTTTTATTATCCCCAGCAACAGAAAAAAATATGATATGCGCTTCAAATTGCCACCAGAGGGCGGACGATTTCTTTGAATTTTATTGGGTACACAAATCCACCACCCCCGATTGTCTAGGTGCTATAAACAATTTCTCGTCTTTTGTGTGCATTCAGCGGAATTTATATTTGATTTCAGTGGCACTCGGGTACCCATGACCGTGATAAATGTGCACTACGTTCATAAAATTAAACGCAGTAAAGAAACACTTGAACCTGCAGGATGACTGTGTCTTCCTTTCTTAGTCGTATTGTGTCAAACATTTCTGGAAACGCAATGCACGAAAATATTAAACATTTTCCCTAGATAGGTTGGTTGGTTTCCTTTCGGTGGTTTAATTTCTGCCTTATTGCTGAGAACGCACTTAACTGAAAAATTCCAAGTACAAATTCAAAATACAAATTATTGGAGGTCTGTATGATTTAATTTTATTTTAATTTACAGACCCAGATGGCAAAGGGGTGGAGTTTCAGCTGTATCCAATTAGAAAAATGTTAAGACATTTAGCAAGAACCTCGCATTACAAAATTATGGCATGCACTTAGGTCCATTCCATCCCTAGGACATCCTAATCATTACATTCTTTGCTGCTAATTAGATATTTGAAAATTTTTTAGCAAGGAGAAATTTTCTTAAGTGAAACTTCTATGCTGAGGTTCGAAATGGGAGAAAAACAAGCAATCGATGAGACGTTACACGCGATAAAGGAAATGTAACGTCGCATGCGCTGGTAGGATTCCCAAAGTGGGGGCAGATTTGAATGTGCATGCGACATAAAGTAGAACGGGAAATATTTCAATCATAGAATATTAAACATCCAACTTGAAAATAATTTGCAACAGACAAAATTTTGGCATACATATTAGTATTGGGGTGTTTTATAATAATAAAAAGGACCTCATCGATCTGACTATCGTGGTGCGGCTGCGTTAATAGGCCGCGAAAAGCGGATTTTTTCATAAACGTTTTTTATTTTATGCTTTTTATGGACTAAGGAAAGCATTTCGTGGAAAACACTAGTTGTAAGTAGAGTCTTTATATCTGAAGGTTTTTCTCTTTCTCTCTTGACTGCTTCAGAAAACATCCGGCAAGTAAAAAGTATGAATAAAATTTAATAAAAATCCCACGATTATAACTTAAATAAGATTTATTTCATAGTTAACTCCATTTTACAAATAAAAATATATAAACACAAGCAAAATAAAAGTCCCCGCCAAAATATTCGAACCTTCGATTTTAGGCTTCCCATTAATATTTGGACAATTCCTTTCGGTGATGGATTCAGCCTGTTTCCGCCACTTATTTCGGAACTGAAAAACACTGGTGGTTTGAAATTTTGTTCTCTTAAGTTTAGACTTCATATGTGCCCAATATCGCTTAATTGGCCGAAGCTCCGGGCAATTCGGTGGATTGGCTTCCTTCCGTATCACATTAATGGAGTTAGCTTTATAAAATTCTAGTGTATTTTATGAATAATGACACGTTGCCAAATCAGGCCAAAAGACTACAGATATATCATGTGATTGTATAAAAGGAAGAAGCCGCTTCTTCAGTATTTTTCCCACATGAGCATATTCTTCCACAACATTGAATTCCTGTCCGGGAATTTGATTAAGTCGGCAACACAATAGGTCTCGTCATCCATAACGCAGCATTAAAATTTTGTTATGCTTTTGAATGCTCTTATTGCCTTTTGCTCTATTTTTTTATTAACTGTTCCTCATTTTCTGCTCGAACCAGCCTTCCTCTCAATCGTACCACTTCTCTGATAATTTTACAAAACACTATACAAAGTTGATCTTGCAATTTTATATTTTTTTGCCAACTTGCACTGGGAAATGTTCGGGTTTTCTAGGTGGCAGTACAAAGTTAATTTTCGTACTGAAAGTTCTTTAGCCTCCATTATTCGTAATTTTCAATCGCCAAAACTGAAGTGTCAATATATTGAAAGAAATAAATCCTAAAATCAATGCACGAAAACGGAGGCCGATCGTGGAAGCATGAACAAAGTCTCAGTACGGCAAGAGTTGCCAGATTTTGTCTGAAGAATTCTTAAGGGCGGGGTAACGTATTAAAAAATTTTATTTTTCCTTTTTTTTTAATTATTTCATATGATTGTACAACACCTTAAGATTGTTGTGTCAAAATTTCAAAAAAAAGGAGTAAAACTAACAAAGATACAGAACTTTGAGCGTTTGTTGCTCCGATACGGTTATTTCTGCCCAGCAAGTGCGTGGCGCGCTGACTTTGTGCTGTTTAGGTATGAACAAATTCATTTTGTTTTATTGTTTCATATGATTGCACAACATCTTAAGATTGTTGTGTCAAAATTTCAAACAAATCGGAGTAAAAATAACTATGATACAGAACTTTGAGCGTTTGTTGCTTTCATGTATACTACTCGATTTTCAGGTATGCAAAACTTTAAAGCGATTTTCTGACGCTTGTCATTTTTAAAACCGGTGAACAGTTTAGAGCAAAATCTACACGACCGATTGTTTTGAAATTTTGTATACAGCTTCTTTACATAAATGACCAGGTAACGCTTGGAGCTTTTTTTTTTTTTCATAATTATAGATTTTACAATAACAAATAGGTTCATTTTTTAGACGAAAATCGGTGTTTTCACTTCTAAGTGTCAGCAAAAATTGAAAAATCGAAAAAAAAAAATTTCCTCCCAGGAATACCTTTGGAAAGCGGTTATCTAATGACACGTTTTTTTTTTTTAATTCAGATGCTCCACTCTTCAGTAATATTGTTCACCGACAGACAACTTTTTTTCGAGGCGCCTCCGAAGATTTGCTGCCGTCGGCTTAATTATTTATATTTTGTTTTAAAATATTAAGGAAAATATTGTTCACAGGTTGTACTATAATGCTGCGATCGACTAATTAAATTTGTATTGCCTGTAGCGTCTGGAAAAATTCTTGAAGAACGGCCTTTTTCACGACGAATTAACGTTACGCCCCCCCCCCCCCCCCCCCCCCCTTAAGTCAAGGGTTTATCCTTTTTATTACAATTAATTGTTTTTAACTATTGTAGAAACTTTTCGGTTTGAGTTATGCCTTAGAAAATTTAACATTGTGAGGTGGACCGGTTTTTTGCACGCAAGTATTTTACTTCAAAGCAAGTATTCTTTTAAAAATTACTTAATTTGTTGAATATTACACTGAGAGAAACATTAATATCGGGGAGAATGCTCACTGTTTGCAGAGGACGATCCTATACCCTAGCCCCCCCGGGGGTCCTTATTGAGGTCCTACGAAGGTTCCTCTTCGCTACTTTATGTTCGGCAGGTCTACGGGCTGCGTCAGGATCTCGTCGATCGGCTCACTGACCCAACCGCCTAAGATGGAGACATTCCCACCTCAGTCCCGCGATCATATATCCACCAGTAAGCCGGACGTCGCCTCTCCCTGCCCACCTTCTTCCTCGGCACGACCTCTCGGCAAGCCCGGTGGATGAGACTGCCTGCCGGATGAGACTCATCGTCGAGTCCGCCACCCGTTCTGCTTGCTCGAGAGAAGGCAACTCCTCTGGTATTCCATCAATGATTTGCGCCGGCCGCGTGTGATAGCTAGAGACAACCTTTCTGTATCCATCCTGGCTACATCCCAACTGGGCGGACCTCGCACCGGCGGCGGCGGGTCCTCACTGGCGCTATACCACGCTCGCGGAACGTGAAATACTGGTGATCGCTGGCTGTGTAGTTCTCGTTTACCCGCCAGTCCTGCACCCGTGCAGTCAGGCTTCCTGTCGATGATCATCTCCCTATATCCAGGACGCCGGAAGGTGGACGTCGACCCGGTGTTCAATAACACCAGCCCGATCCTCCGACACGTCCTCCTGGGGGTCAGATCTTTCCTCCCCAACCCACTCCAAGGTATTCGCGCTGAAATCTCCAGCCATTACCAGCTCCCTATCCATGTCACAGACTGCGTCCTCCAGGCCATCTAGCTTGGCCTGGAAGTCTGCTATCAACTCATTAGGGGTAAAGTAGCAAAATTGCTTAAAGAAAGGAATTTTTATGGTCACAACGCTATCCGCAGATCAATGGTGAGGTCTGTGGACTACTACATATTCCAGAGATCCCGGGTTCGAATTCCACATGAATGAGATTGTTTTGCTTTCTAAAGAGTCAGATGATAAGTGTAGCAGATATGAAGTGCCAAATTGGAGTAAAGCCAACGTCTCTGCAATAGAAGCCAGGCCTCCCGAGTTGGAATCCCATCGGAATGCCCAGCAGGCATTTAGAGGTCATTTCTACATTTCCCATTGTAATTATTACTACTATAACTACGGAAATTGACATTAAATTCTTTACATTTGGAAATGTAATATACATATGTATTATATATCTCAGCTTGTAATTTTACTACACCTACTAAGCATAACATTGTACTACTTTTAAAGTTGTAAAAATTTTTCAGAGTGATAGGTATTATGGAATTTTAGCTGAGACACAACAATCTTGTAGACTGGACAGTTCAGATTATACTTACTACATCTAGATAAAATTAAACTAAGCCTTCCTAATTAAAGCAACTAAAGGGTGTTTTTTTAGGAGGTTTGTTTTTCCGATAGATGTCGTTTTATTTTATGGCAGTTGTTTTGACAGCTCAAAGTGGCATTTCTACTCAGTATTGTTTGGCAAATCATTATGAATAGGTTAACTCCAGAACAACGTTTTCAAATCGTGGAAATTTATTTTCAAAATCAGTGTTCAATTAAAAATGTTTATAGAGCACTTCGTGAATTTTATGGTGCACATAATCGTCCGTCAGAGACCACCATAAAGAACGTAATTACCAAATTTCGGTCTACATTCACTCTTTTGGATGCCAAGCCACCGACAAGAATGAGAAGAGTTCGTACAGAAGAAAATATTGCTGTCGTTGAGGCCAGTGTCGAAGAAAACGACAATTTATCGATTCGTCGTCGTGCTCAGCAAATTGGACTTTGTCATTCGACTTTATGGAAAATTTTACGTAAAGATTTGGGTTTGGTGCCATACAAAATTCAATTGGTGCAAGAATTAAAGCCACACGACCATCGTTTGCGCCGTGAATTCAGTGATTGGTCGTTAAATCAATTGAACGAAGATCCATTTTTTTACCGTAAAATTCTCTTCAGTGATGAGGCGCATTTTTGGTTAAATGGATACGTCAACAAGCAAAATTGTCGCATTTGGAGCAAAGATAATCCACACGCCGTTCAAGAATTACCAATGCATCCTGATAAATGTACTGTTTGGTGCAGTCTATGGGCTGGTGGGATCATCGGTCCATATTTCTTTAAAAATGAGGAAGGACGACGCGTTACCGTGAATGGAAATCGATACAGAACCATGATCAATGAGTTTTTGTTGCCAAATCTTGAAGATATGGATATGGATGAAATGTGGTTTCAACAAGATGGTGCCACTTGCCATACAGCACGTGAAACAATCGACTTATTGAAAGAAACTTTCAACGACAACATTATTTCGAGAAATGGTCCGGTGAATTGGCCTCCGCGTTCGTGCGATTTGACGCCACTCGATGTGGATAAACCTCAATCGATTGATGCTTTGGAAACCAATATTCAACGTGTCATTGCTGACATACGCCTCCAAATGCTTGAAAAAGTGGTCGAAAATTGGACCTCCAGAATGACATTTGTGAAAAATAGTCGTGGTGGCCATATGCCAGAAATTGTGTTTAAATGTTAAATGCCAAAAAATTATCTACCAAATAAAAAAAAAATTTTGGTCATTTCATAATTTTATATGTGTTTTATTCAAAAAAAAAATCGGCAACCTCTTAAAAAAACACCCTTATAATATCTTTAAAATTACTTCACGGCAAATTAAATTAAAACAGAACAGGCAAGTACGAATACGGCTTAACACAGAAACCCCAAAACGTTTATTTCCGACAAGGAAACTAAGTATTCAATAGACATAATTCCCACAGAGCTGAAAATTTCTACAGATGTTAAGTACGTTATTACAAATGAAATATCAAAAGTGCCCACTGATACAACTAGCGCAAATTGTATTCAAGATCAAAAATCCAAAATATCGGTTTTTCGCATATTTCTCGTAGACGGTTCTTGTAAAAATATTTCATACGGAAGTTGTAGATCTCGAAATTGTCTACAAAAGTAGTTTATATACTTTTTTTCCTACGAATCACCATTCCTGATATATCTCGATTAAAAACAAAGAAAACGCTCATACGCCGCCGTGGCCAACCGTTGCAGTTACAACAAAAGGTATAAGCAAACTTGTAGTACTCGAAGCACCCTCTACGCTGGCGTCATCACTTTCGTCGTAACTGTAAAACCAGCCGAGAAAATGGAATAACATAGATTGCATCTCCCCCATCTCCCTGTGACAGTTACGACAAAAGTCGTGATAAGCAACGTTGTAGTGCTCGAAGCGCCCTCTACGCTGGTACCATTACTTTTGTCGTAGCTTTAATAGAGAAGATAGAAAAACACTTTTTTCAAAGAAAGATAGATCGCAGGGAAAAATAAAAACGGTTGCAACTCGTCACACCGATCCAGACCATGACCAAATTGTTTTTCTATTTTCTCAGCTGTTTTGCAGCTATGACGAAAGTGATACCAACGTTGAGGGCGCTTCGAGTACTTCAAGCGTGTTTATGATTTTTGTCGCAACTGTAACGGTTGACCGCGGGGGCGTATAAGTGCATATTAGTATGTTCGATGTTTTAACTCGCGATATCTAAGAAATGGTGATTCGTTGGAAAAAAATTATATGAACCATTTTTGTAGACTATTGCAGGACCTACAACCTTTGTATGAACTATTTTTATAATAACACTTACCGTTTACCAGAAATATGCGAAAAACCGATGTCGTTGACTTTTGACCTTGAATAAAATTTTTTGCGCAAGTCAAATAAGTGGGGACTATCGATATTCTATTTGTAATGATGTATTTAAGATCTGTAGAAACATTTTTTCTAGGTTTGGACTTTTCTGGTGGTCTATTATTTTATGTCAGTTTAAGTATGCGCCTACCTAATCACTGGAAAAGTAATAATATTTAATAAGAATAAAAAAAGAAAATGTCTATTTGCGCTCTCCGTATTTGTGTAATCTCCGAGTACACGGAAATAAACGTACATCGTACATAGCACATCGGCACAAAAAAAGTCGTGAAAGGATAATTTGCCTTTTACAAAATGTCTGCTGTTTGAATATTTTCCTTTTACAAAATATCTATCGACTAAAATTTTCCTGCTTGTACCGTGAATTGATTCCGTGTACTCCGTGTACTTTTATATACACGATTATTACTCGGACACAGAGAGTGCAAATAAACACTGCCAAAAAAACATTGTATTTAAAAAGATCATTTTTTTAAATTATTTATATCATAACGAAATCGAAAAATAATATGACTTGAGAAACCAAAAAAACATTATACTATTGTGATTAATAATATATTAACTGTATCAGTAGCCAAGCGCACGAGAGAGCCTCGCCTGGCACTCACGATTTGTACTTTCAGATCTGTGTAAGAACTTCATTGTCCCACACCTACAGGCCGTAAGAAATAAATTTCTTGTCACATACGTACCTTATTAGCTTACTGTACAAATATATGATTTTTATATTGAATAATATTTGACAATGACAACAAAACTGACATATGTATTTCAAAATATGATTAGACACGAATATGGTTCCCGGCTCTCGGTCTATAGTGACCCCTAAAAATGTACAAAATTGATTAAATACAGTTGTAACAACTTCGAGAAAATTCATAATTCGTTCTATGGCCACAAAACTACATATAACAAAATTCTCATGCGCAATGTCCAGAACTGACAATATGACTAGTTAAAATATCTATTATGAACTGTACACGCAGATAAGTTCGCCTGAAGCATTTGTAACCATAATCCTTCACATCGAATTTCATATGATGAAACTGAATTTACTAATATTTTTTTAAGAAAACGGAGTTAAATTTCAATTTCTACGATTGTATTCGGGTTTTTGCGAGATTGTGCTGAGGACTCTACATATATAACTGCCGCTTATTCCAGACCATTTCTAATTAAGGAAATAAAAATCATTCAAATTGTAAAAGGGTTAATAAAGGATTAATTCCTTTGTGTTCCTTTTAACAATACCTAATAGCTTAAGTGCTTTGTTGATGATGTAATTAATGAGGTAAGGTAAGTCCTAATCCTTTCAATAGAAAAATTAATTCTATAATCCCAGATTTCAGGGTTTTCGTAATAATTTTGCACTTAATAACGTTCAGAGGAAGATTATCAATATTACACCAGTTAGCTAGCATTTCCAAGTCATTTTGGAGCTTAACACAATCTACTGAGAATCTGACTGAGGCGAACAATTTTAGGTCATCAACGAAAATGAAGCACTTAACAGAAGAAAATATTTCAACCATATCATTGATAAAAATTATAAGTAATATAGGCCCAAGTTGACTCCTGTGTGGTACTCCGGAAGAGGCAATAACAGTCTCTAATCTACTCTAAGATAAAGGTCTCCTATTCTTACCCGTTGTATATGGTTTGTAAGATACAATTGAGACCACTTCAAGATTCATCCACTGAATACAAAATAGTATCCCCCTTAGAAAAGTGCTCTTGTAAAAGTCATTATACAGTACATCTACTTGAATACCACTTTCTATGTTCAAAGCACAGAAGTTAGTAAATGCGACTATATTCAAAATAGGACATCCAACAAAACTCCATGTTGTTCATTCAAATTATTAAGCACAGAACTTAGGGATTCATAATTGAAACACTTTGATAATTTTCAATATTAGATCTATCGCCAGCTTTACAAATAGCAGAGTTGGAGAAAAAACTCAAATATCAACTCCGCAAGCAGTGATTCCGTACAATGATTGAGTTCGCTCAACATTTGTGCCGTTTTCTAACGCTCAAACAATATACTGGACGCACCATTTCAACGAACTCACTACTTGAACAAGCCGAATCACTGTTTGAGCGGACTTCTCATTTGGACAGACTCATCATTTGACGGAATTAATTTTAGAGCGGACTCATTATCCGCTCAAACAGTGTGTCCACTCAAGCATAGTGTCAAATGACGAGTCCGCTGAAATGACGAGTGCGCTCAAACTTTAAGCGTTAAACAATCGCTCCAATGTTGAGCGAACTCAATAATTGAGCGGACTCACTGCGATGAGATGAGTTCATATTTTTGTAACCCTGATAAATATATATTGTTATTATGCACGATATTAAATTAAGAAACAGCAAATTAAGTAAAATTGTCAAACGAACCTTACTTGTTTCAGCACTTGATTAAAAGCAAGTTAGAGAACCCTTCTAAATCCTGTTTGACATTATTTTCTAATGATCCAAAATAGCCCAAAAACCACTCGAATATTTTTTTAAATGAAGTTATTTTAATATGTATTATGGTTTTTGATAATTTCTTAATTTATGTTCATTTTCCGGCACTGGTTAAACCGTATAAACTGCGAAAGCTTTAACGTGCCCATTTAGATTAAGCTAGATCCATATAATATTGCAATTGCAATATATTAAACATAGAAGAGGGCACAAAACTGTACCTTCAGGGACCCCATAATTTAATAACTACGGATTACTCAGATGGGTGCTCCGCCACTTTAGCCATCTCTATACTGTCCGGGAGATATGAATGGAAAAGCTTGTACGTCGATCCATGAAATCCTATATCTATCACCTTTTTTAGAAGAATGATTGCAAAATTTATAATGTCATTACTTAATAACTAAACTCCCCATGGTGGTGGTCGTGGTGGTTTTTGCCTATGACTAAAGGCCTACTTTCTAACATTTAGATATCAGCTGCTATTTATTTGCGTTTACCCTAGATTTTTCTTTAATCAATGAAGACCAAGACGAATATTAAGAATATTCCAATTTAAATGGTGTGTCGTCACGTGGCATGTGGCCATATCTAAGGATTTTCGCTATAATGAACGTGAATCAATACTACGGAGCCTGTTCATGATTATATTCAGATGGATATGCTGTAAGCTAAAAAGGCAATCCCATTATGATTGCAACAGCTTGTTGAATTCACCGACGTGACGAGAAGAAAGCGAAAATGAGGACGTTCAATGTCTCCTTTACGCACTTTCACTATCTTATGCAAATTGAATTTGAAATTCAAGTGAGACGATTATCGTGAAAAACTTCTGAGCTTGAGCAGCTTTTGGGCGACGGCGACGCCACAGTCTGACAGTTCTGTGAAGGAAAAAAGTTTCCATTATCGCCGGCTGAAAGAATGATGGACTCCGAGCAGACGGTGGACACATTAAAAGTGAGTTAATTTCTGCTCGATTTGAGTTAATGTTCCTGCCGATTGTCGTTTTATGGAGAGTTCCACAACCCTGGAAGCGCCTTGAGGCAACGCTCGCGTAATGTGAGGGAAGCGCTACTACGCCCGTTGCCACTACCTCATCAATTACCGTGAATATGTTGATTTACAGAATCCGTAATAAAACTTTCCACGTCTTGTACCCGTGGCCATATTATTTACCTTCGCCTAAGCGGCAAAGCTATTTCTTGGGATTTTACGAGTGTTTTCTGCAAATTTAAGTTTTACGATTATGCTGAAAGTTTTGGGCAAACCCGAAAGTTGATATTGCTGAAACCAGATGGAGCACACTACAGGGTTTCTTCGTTTTGTGTTTATTTTTACCATCTCAATTTCGTAATGGTTATTTAAATTATTTTAAAACTTATTTTGTCAAATTTAAGTCCCCGTTAATCTAACGGTCAATTAACAGCACGAAATAGTCAGCAATTACAAACTGAAACTATGTACATATACATAATATGTAGGATTACTGTACCGTTTCTTTTATTTTATCATAATTTGGCAGTTAAAAACTTTCAAACCATGTTTTTAACTCTCCGGTATTTCTTCTTCTTGATACCTCAGTCCCTCGTTTTCCTACACTTATAAAAGAGGTTAAATTACCGCCGAATATCTTAGATATGATTGAGCGAAGGAATATCGTTCGACGGTAGTGGGTACGTTACAGACTACCGATCTACAAAAACAAATTTAACGAACTTAACCATTGCATTAAACAACTAATTGAACAGCATCGAAATGGGAAATGGAGTTTGCTCCTTCAAGACATGGAAAATGATCAAACCCCTTCTGGGTTCCGTTCTGGAAAATAACGAAAATTATAAAAAATAAACCAATTCCAGTTTTAAATAACCAAGGGAACAAATTTATTACTAGCACGGAAAAAGCCGAATTGTTTGTTGATAAATTTTCGTCCAATAGTACAATTTCCGTCAACCTTAATGACCCCCCAACAATAGCAGCAGTAGATGCCTCAATCTCGGAGCTAGACTCTTCTCATCCTATTTTTGAGACGGACTTGTAGGTTCAGCCCAAGGAGGTTAAAAACATAATATGGCACACTCGTTCTAGTAAAGCACCAGAACTGGACGGAATACCGAAAATCTGTCTAAAGGCTCTGCCTCGCCAAGGTCTCGTATACCTAACCTTTATTATTAATGCTTGTCTCAAGTTACGGTATTTCCCTAATACATGGAAAATTGCAAAAGTCATACCTATACACAAGCATGGCAAACCTCCCGATGATCCGTCCAACTATCGCCCTATTAGTCTGCTAAATAATCTAGCAAAAGTATTGGAAAAAGTAATTAAAACGAAAATCCTAAACTTCATGTATACAAACAACATTCTACCTAATCATCAGTTTGGGTTCAGATCGGGACATAACATTTCTCAACCAATTTTAAGGATATCACAGCATGTGAAATCATAAAAAAAATCGACAGGACTTGTCCTCCTAGATGTACAAGCGGCTTTTGACTCTGTCTGGCACAATGACTTTGTTTATAAAATGAACACCTTTGGATTTTCTACGGTACTAACGGCTATGATCCGCAGTTTCCTGCAAAATCGTTCCTTTAAGGAATATCTCGGTTCTGCTTTTTCCTCAGAAAAACTATTGTGGCTGGAGTTCCTCAAAGCTCTGTTCTTGGGCCTATTCTCTATATTATATATACAGCAGACTTCCCGTGTATACCCATTTGTCTTTCATCGATATTCGCTGATGACACAGCAATTTTTAGTTCCCATGAGAATCCTTCATCCATCTGTGAAAATCTCCAAAGTGGACTAGATATCATTCAGGATTATTCCAATAAATGGAAAATAAAAATAAACCCCAACAAATCTCAAGCCATATTCTTCACGCGTAGGCGGAATGCCTGTTTTTGGCCTACCAATAATCTTAAACTTAACGGCTGCGACATCCCGTGGACCGAAGAAGTGAAATATCTCGGGATAACCTTATATAAAACCCTCACGTTTTCGAAACACATTAACAAACAACACATTAAAACAAGCCTCTTAATGAAAATTGTGTACCCATTTATAAACAGAAAATTGACGCACGCATATAAATAAGCTACAAATCTGCCAAAATAAAATCCTCAAAATGATCATGAACCTTCCATGGCACTTCTCCACCTCTGAGCTGCGTAAAAAGGCAAATATGGAACTCATAAGCGAGAAACTAAATACCTTAGCAGCCAATTTCTTTAAAAAATGCTCGTATTCCGAAAATCCCCTCATTAGGCAACACAATTTCCAGTAAGCGTAGGTTAGTTTAGTTATAGAAATTAATAGCTTTAAATTAGATTGATAGGTAGATTGCAAGTTTTAATTTTACACAAAACAGTCTTGGGTTTTTGTCAGAAAATATTTTTTTCCCAACTTAAATATTACTAATGAATATAGTTTCGGGTATGTCTACTTACTAATATTCAAGATGTATGAATTTCTAATTCGGACACTTAAAATAGCAGTCCTACTATGTATACCCAATTGTAAATCGTGAAATTTTAAATAAAAATTGAAATTGAAATGCTTCTATTTTTGTTGTGCTTAGGAAACTGTTATAATTTCAAACTTATTTCCTTTAAATTATGTCGAAAAGTTTTCGTGTCCTCGAAGAAAAACTTAAAGTCCAATTAAAAAAAGCTCTACCTCTGACCAATTAATAGCAGAGCAGAGATAATTATGTTTCTAAATGTCTGTATAGTAAAAGTATGGAAATAAAAAATACTGAGATAGAAACCCTAATTACTGAGTATCCCAATATAGAAATAATGCTTCCAATATTATAAGTTCTTAGTGAGGCATGGTTAAAAGAAAAAAAAATCACTTACCATCGAATTTCATGATTTACTGGAGTCGCAATTACCAGTTGAATGTCATCGAGGTGGAACTGCAATTTACCTAAAACAAAAAATACGTGCTTTAAAATTATAGAACAAAATAAATAATACAATATTATAATGATAGAAATCATAGATAAAAACAATAGAAGATAAAATTATTAAGCACCTACCCTACAAGTCACCAGTGAAAACTCATATGAATAATTAGGTGCGTTCGACTTGCCACTGCCTCTGTGAGCCGGCTCAGTTTGCTCAGTTGCTCACTGAGCCGCAGCGTTTTTCTCACTCCTAATGTCCCTTTTTTCCGGATGGTGTCGCTAGTGTTTTCTGAGCCAGAAGTGAGTCATCTGAGCCAACTAATTCTGTTCTCAGTTGGCTCAGCTCAGTTCCTCTGACATTTATACATGATGGATTGATAGATTTTGACATGACATGAAATGAGTGCAGTAATTCTAATCTGAAGGATCTGTATCAGATTCGCTGTTCAGAATCAACCCCTCTAACCATTTTGAGAAGACAAGTGAAATATCAAATCACTTCAAAGCGTTTTCCTTGCACAGCCATGCTCACTGAGCCGAAACTGAGCAAGTCAATTTGACAGCTGATTTCAAAGTGAGCCGGCTCACTGAGGCAGTGGCAAGTCGAACGCACCTATTATTATCTAAACACATGATGGTGCGTCAGCCACGTTCGCTAAAAACGCGGTGCACTGACTGTATTATATTACACGAACCATTTCGAGCTACTTTCGATCCCCCTATAACTGAAATTCTATTTGGCCTGCTCACTTGTTACTATTATGTTTATCTATTAAGACCTCCATAGTTACCCAGAATCCTAAACTTCATAATTATAACTCAAATAGTTCCCGAAATATGGAAGTTCGATATCGATATTTATTTTTTTAATATTATTTATTATTTATTTATTTATTAAATTTGCATGGTATATACAATAGGATCTGTTACTTAAGTGTTAGAAATACAATTCATTCAACTATAATATTGTAAATCAGTTCGTACTGAGCTATATTTGTTTTATTGACTGCATTTTCTTGGGACAAAATTTTTCAAAAGCGCAGTGGATGCCTATATACTATCCTATTCCACCATCCTTATATTTAATCTATCCTAATTATCCTACTTGTGCTAACTAGGCAGTAGTTGCCGAATCAGTGGGTTTTCTGAGTATGTACATCGTTCTAGGAAGTTCTCAGTTATAATATTTATTTTAGTATTTACCAATTCGATATAAGCTATTTCGTGTAGCCTAGAGGTGGAGAAGTGCCATGGCAAGTTAAAAATCATTTATTTTCAGCACTTTATTTTGGGCAGGCTGTAGTTTTATAATATGCGTTGGCGCACACTGCGACCATATAGGAGCGCCGTAGAACATTGCGGCTTGAAAAATTACTTTGTAGACAATGAGTTTATTTTCGAGGCTTAGTGTAGACCTTCTATTTATTAAAGGATACATGATTTTAATTAGTATACTAATTTTGTTTAGAACCGACGATATATGCTTAGCATAGGTAAGTTTTTTTATCAAGAGTGATTCCAAGATATTTGACGTGGTCTTTCCATGGGATAACATCACCGTTTTATTTTCCACCTGCGGAAATAATTCTCAATGGTATTAAGTCCTTGTTGTAAGTTTGTGCATACTTGCGAAGCTTCAGTGTCGAAGCTAAAAATTGCAGTGTCATCCGCGAATATGGAGGAGCAACAGTTATGAATGTCAGGAAAATCTGCCGAATAGAGATTATAAAGAATTGGCCCTAAAACTGGTCCTTGGAGAACTCTTGCAGTAATATATTTATCCGCGGAGGAGACGGATCCGATAAAAACTTTAAAACTTCGATCACTCAGGAAGTCTTTGACTAAGGTCACAAGTGCCATCGGAAACCCAATGTGAATTAGTTTGTATACTAGTCCGTCGTGCCATACCGAGTGAGTCGAAAGCTGCTTGTATGTTACATCCAGCAATACTAGGCCAGTGGATCTTTTTATCGTGAAGTTCTTTTTTACGTGCTTGATAATTCTTGATAGTGGGTGACACGAATTGTACCCTGCTCAGAAGCCGAATTGCTGCTTAGGCAGTAGATTGTTTTCATCGATATTTATTAATACATACTCACTCACTCACTAAACTATTCATCAAAAACCTAAACTACTTGCAGTTGACCTAGAAACCTGAAATTTGGTCATTGATCACAGGGCCGGCCCTACCCTATGGCGAACGGAGCGACCGCTCCAGGCGCCAAATCACGGGGGGCGCCTCAAAGGTGACGAAAAAAAACAATTTCCAATTTTGCCTAGTATGAGAATGACTTTATTAGCTAAGATATTCGCGGTCCGAGTGCACGACAGTCAAGTGCGCGCCCAATGCACCATCTAATCGGCAGTGCTGACACCCTAATTGAAATGGCAAATCAATTTCGGCGCGCCGCGGCAAACTGACAAACCGAAAATTTGTTTGAAATGTGCGTAGAGTGCTGTTGCAAAAAAACAGTCTTCCGGATAAACAAATTCAATTTTGCAAAAACTATCCAAAGAATCGGTATCAAATTTTTAACACTTATTCGGTACCACAAGAGCTACCTATTTACGAGGATTTAAGTTTTCAAATACATTTTACAATAGTTACTGTTAATTGAATATTTAGCTATTTTAATTGTAAATTAGCAATTATCAAAGCAACAATTTGACATTTTCAAAATCGATTTCGGTCAAGTTGTCGGATTTTACATTACCTACCTACAAGATGATTGCAATAAATTGCTGTTAAAACTATTAATTTAAATCTGCTAAGTGAAAATGTGTTAAAATTTCACTTTTTTCACTTTTAATTGTATATTACTCGAAACCCCCGGCTAACCAGGAGTGGAAAAAGTATAGGTAGTATTGCTATAGGTTAGTACTTCGCGAAAATCGTATTGGTTTGCTGGATGAGTCAGTGTCCCGAACAAATGCTTATTTCCCTGGACTACAAAACGTTTGATAGTTTCGAGCATTGAAAAGGGCGGCATGTTGCATATGCCCGGTCGCCACAGCTGAGTATGTTTTTTGGCATTTAGCTTGAATTTAATTAGTTGGTTATAGTGGTAAGTAATATTATGTAAAGCGTGGTGTTTCCAATACTAGTACGACACTACTATCCCTTATTTGCAACGAGTGCCTATAATAGCGACAAAAAGGGGGCGCCATAGCTGGATCTCGCTCCATCCCAAATCTTGCGTCGGGCCGGCATTGACTGATCATATATAAAGAAAACAATCAGAAAACAGCCAATTGTGTATGACAACGGGAAAATATTACATGAACCAATTACTAATTCGAGCTAAATAACTAAAATTCTGTTTAACCTACACACTTTTACTTTTGCATATTTGTTTAAACCCCCCAAGTAACCCAGAACCCCAAACTTTAAAAAAAATCAAACAGTTCCCTTGATATTGATATTTAGCATTCACTGATTCATCAAAAACCTAGACCACTTCCAAGTTGACTTACTTGAAAATTGGCATGGAGTTAGGTCATTACTCATTGGGCATATATGTATAAAGGAAACGACCCCATTGCGTATAATAACGGTAAGAAGATAGTATCGCTTAAACGCAGAAAGAAAGATTAAGTAATGTATTTAACCAGAATGTAACCTACAAAACGTATTGATATCCTACCAAAAACACAAATGTGATAAAACATATTATTAAAAAAACAACAAAACAACAACAAGAAAATATTCATTCATTCTTTACTTAATTCAAATGGACACATAAGTATGATGATGTTCAGAGAATAGCCGTGGTCGCATGCCGCAATAATAGCGTATTTATGTAAGTAGAGCAAAGCGGAATATTAAAACATCTGAATTTAAATTTTTTCTTTTTTAATTAATTGTTGTTAACTTTCTGAAAAAGCATTTTGGGGTTCATTTAAATTGAAATTTTGTGAAACACAAATTTCTTTAAAATTTCGCAAAAGCTTTTTACGCATAAATTCGTATATCCTTTCTCTACCTGGACGTGTTGTACCTCTATGGAAAACCAACAAGATGGGTAATTGAATAAAAATAGAAAGGTGCACTCACTACATGAATTTCGGCGAAAAATTTGGAAAACCGTGAAATTTAGGAAATTGTAGAGCTTTTTTTTCACTTTCACAAGTGACTGTACATGTACACAAATTTTTGGAAAGCACATTAAGATAGTAGTAGTTTTTTGGGGGTAGCTTGATGTCGGTGGATTGAGCAGATCAAAAGATAAAAATAAAGTAATAACACTGGTCAACATTTTTCATGTTTTTGCTTGCCACAGACGAATTGATAGATGATTTGGATAGAAAGAAAAAATTATCCAATAAGCATTATAAAAAGCTTTTACAGTGTTTTACTTTATCCTTCGTATAATTCTCGTAGCATTATAAACCTTCAGTGCCCCGTTCAAGTAAAAATCCGCTTAGGGGACACGTGCCCCTGCAACTAGCTTCTGAAATTGTTGGGATTCAAGAGTCAGTGCGTCCAGGTTGTTTGATACTTATGTACATATTCGATTTTATAGGCCATTAGCAGTACACGCCCGAATAGTTACAGTGCGGAACATCCGCATTTTCCCGGGAATCGAAGCGCTAAAAACAACTGTTGACTGGCGTTACTGGAAACATTTTTATCATTCACGGAATTAAGCTGCAGTCCACCTCCGCAGGATACGAATAAAAGTAATTGGCAATTATTTCAGGTCGTTAGAAAAGCTGTCGGTGCCGCCTGTGTCTCTGTGTGACCCCTTTTAACCGCCCATTTGCCGTAAAAACACGTCCCGGCCACTACAGATAATTCTGTTCGCCTCCCCGGCTGCGGACGACAGAAGCTAGAGATTGCTAGTTAGAAATTAAGTCAAGGGCGCTGCTCGGGCTATTTCATCCCTTGAACTTTTCACCCGGTTGGATCGACCGGGCTCCGGGTTGATGTCATACTCGCACAAAGGCGACTTCATGTTCAACAGGTCTGTGGTGCAACAGCGGCCCAGCGATAGCTATTTCCGTTTATTGACCAATTAGTTACCCAACCCATTGGAAAGATAGATTCAGCTCCCCGCAAGAGCGGGGCCAGATCCCAGATCGATCTAAATTGAGCAGAAATACAAACGAGCCTGTAATAGTATATTGCCTCGAATTCTATCTCCCCGTGGAAATGGTCCCCAGCTGGCTATTGTTGGAGCTCCACTGTGGCCGAGTTGGTGGAGCTGTCGTGGATTATCAGCCATGCAGGGATCAGTATGCACTTTCTTCGGTTTCAATTGTTCCTAGCAACTCCTCCCAGGGAAGCCATGAACCACTAGTTATTGGTCCTAATCACTCTGGGTATTTCAGTAAATTAAAATTAATTTAGGTCGCCAGGAGCAGGAAATTGGGGGAATTGGTGGCGTCTTTACGGCTTATTGCCACTTAAGCTTAAGGGCTATGAGCTCATTTGTTTTAGGTCACAGCCGCTGACACAACTTCTAGTTCAATTGACAAAATTCGGATAAAATTGATTTCAATGGATGAAGGCTCAATCGAATCATGCAGAGAAAATAAGAAGTATTCCAGAAGTTGATTCGATGAGTGATGAGAGCTATTGAAAGACGAAATCAACATTTGTGAGCTCACGAGGGTTGTTACACGCACTTCTTATCTTGCTTTCGCTGGGCGGAGCTGGAGCCGGCTGAAGGCCAATTATAATTTTTATTTTGTTTTCCTCCTTTTTAAGGCTGAAGTAACCCTCAAGCTCAAGAGGATCAATTCGCAAATAATAATATAATTAGCTTGTAAATTTAAAAGTGTTCTGGAGTTGTTGGCACTGAGTCGACTGTTTACTGCTAATTATACCCTACTTTCATAATCAGGGATTTTGCTGCGAAACCTTCGCACTATGCCCCAACCGGGTTACTGTCTGAAGCACATAATTAGGCCAAAGCCGTCTCAGACTCCGTAGTACCTACGTCCAGATGCGAAGGAATTTTGATGAGTGGCAAATAATCCCAAAAAAGGTGTCCCCTGACTCATTGTTTGTTTAAACGGGTTACATTACACACGCACAGTTTTGCTTGCTTTTTATTATTTCGGCTTAAAATAGTTTGTGCACTGACTTACCTACATACATATGTATGTTATGTATGTAAATATAAAATCACGTCCATTTATTTCTTGCGAAATTATACAGAAAAACAACAAAGCTTCAGATAATTACAAGTAGAAAAATGTTAAAGTATCCCAGCAAGAAATTTACTCATGACGGCATCGAAGAAGTCATCAAAAAAAAGGCATGTCTACCCATTCCAACATAGATGAAATTTCTCACAGCGATTTCACTGGAAAAACGTGCATGTCCTTCCACATGACCACGGAATCTAAGGGGTCATGTAAGCTAATCCTTTTTTGCATTACTACGGAATGCAAGAATTCATCAATGTTTTTTTATTGATGCTTTCTTCGAAGTCTCTGAATTGGTGGATTGAATGCATTACGACAGCATCACTGAAATCATTGGTGGTGATGTAATCAATGATTTCGTGCAATGAAGGGGGAACACAATTGTGACGGGCAAAACAAAGGCGAATTTATTTTACACAGTTCTAATTTAATGTTTAAGGATCGGATAGCGGAATATATTCGACTATATGTTCACACATTTTTATTTATAAATATACAAAATTTATTAAGTTATGCACATTATCTCGGATTATTATTTATTAAAAAAAATGTGTGGACATATTGTCGAATATATACTCTAAATATTCCTCTACTCGATCCCTAAACATTAAATTAAATACCTGTGCAAAAAGCTCGCGAAAATTTATGTTTCTTTTACCCGTCACAGTTGTGTTCCACCTTTAGGATCATATTCACGAATCGCAAATAACATTTATAATTTTTTAAATATCTACATAAATATCTCATTAGGCCTGACTATAATAGTCTTAAGACTCTCTAAGATTTGCTGTCAAATTTCCCTGTGATTGGTTAAGATTCGGCCGAATCATAACGAATCTTAAGCTCAACTACAATCGTCTTAATGAATTTTTGGCACTTGCAACCACTAATTCAACCAACAAAGCTAAATGACTTAATGTTTCCATTTCATTCACCATTAATTTAAATTTCTCTCGAATTATCAACCAAATCACAAACGTCACTTTTGTCAAGATTCCTTATGATTTGTTCGCTCCGGACCGTACCTTTAAGACTTGGCGAAAGATTTCGAAAAGATTTCGAAATTTAGCGAAAGATTGGATAAGACTATTATCAAAGATTATATAAATACAAAGATGTAGCAAAGTGGCTAAAATCCACTTCGCGCTTCAGGGGCCAGTTCTGGGCCCCCATAAATGTATTGGTAACACACCTATAGGAACTCTCTCTCAAATTTTTAATTTCTCTGGCTCTATTTTCCGAGCGCATCGAGCGAAACGCGAATGGAAGACGAGGCGCTTGTGAGACTGGCGAGCAACAAAAAAAAGGGAAGAAGCGACTAATGCACGGGAGCATGTAAGCGGGGTGTATTGTGGGGTTGCTTGTCTCTCATATATTAATTCCGGGAATTTGAGCTGTAATTCCAATGATTCTTGGCTAATTAAGATATTTTGTGTTTTCTTGATTTCGTTGTTATTGTCCCTTAATTTTGTTATTTCTGAGTTTTCTCCAAATATGTTCCTTTTTACATTTTATCACTTTGGGTTTTCTCGAATCAGGAATAGAGAAATTTTAAAACTAATCCAAAGAGGTTACAATTTTCGTGCAATAAGATAATTTAATTCAATTTAAAGGCTTATCTTTGAACAAAATGCGTCTTTATATCTACTTTATTGCATAAAATGATATCTTCACAGATTGACTTCTTAGGGAGACAAATGTGGGGGGGTACATATGTATGTAGATTTTATGACGTGGGTATCCACTAAGAAAGAATTTTGGGAAACGTGTTTGGTTAAATATTATAAAAACCAATTAATTGTATTTCATGTTTCATATAAAAATCATACTATCGGTCCTTGCGACATTCTCGGCTGAATTTAATTAGTTTCAATAATCGAAAATGTATTGTGGTACTATATACCGCCATTCGTAAAAATGTGCCTATGCAATTAATCGCGTTAGGCGGCATGAGATCATCGGAAGTACAAACGAAAAAATAATGTCAGGGTTCAGTTTCAATTTCAAATTATTTACGAGGCACAAAGAATATGAAATACTCAATACCCAGCCAAAAATCGCAACCGCATTCAACTGATTCTCACATCGAAATGAGATTTTTAGAATGAAACGCATAGCAGCCACGGCATCGACAGCAGAATTCATATTATAAAATATTCCCGGAATCAACAGAACCACCCCAAATATACCCCGCTTACATGTTCCCGTGCATTATTCGCTTCTTCCCTTTTTTTTGTTGCTCGCCAGTCTCACAAGCACCTCGTCTTCCATTCGCGTTTCGCTCGGTGCCCTCGGAAAATAGAGCCAGAGAAATTAAAAATTTGAGAGAGAGTTCCTATAGGTGTGTTACCAATACATTTATGGGGGCCCAGAACTGGCCCCTGAAGCGCGAAGTGGATTTTAGCCACTTTGCTACATCTTTGTAATTATATAATCTTTGCTATTATAGTTGTCAGTGTGGCACTTCATATGATCGTACAAAATCTTAAGCAGTCTTAAGATCTCATAAGACTATTATAGTCAGGCCTATTGCACAGATAATTTTAATATTACTAAGCACAAAATTAATTTATGCAAGATGAGCCGCTGCTAATTTAATAATTAAAATATCTACATAATGATTTCATATAAGTTTAAAAATTTGGACCTTTGGCAATTTTAACAATGCAGTAGCCAGTTAGGCGGACTCACAACTCCATCCTGGAGCCTCCGCTCCTGAGCTAAGCCATATGATTTAATGACCTGCGCACAATCCTTAGCAGTTATGCACACTTAATTGTTTTGCTCAAGACGACCCACCAATAGTTTTACTTGCCAGACCCGTTTTTTCATCTGCGCGTTGCTTAATTACATTAATAAAACAAACCATCTCCTTAAAAATTTATGTTTTCATCACAAAAATATAAAATGAGAAGATTTGGATTACTGAGAAGTATGATAAAACAAAACCGCAATAAAACTTCAGCCAACTTGAAACAAACAAACTCCTTTGCCTTCCTGTTAGCATGACTAGGACCTCAAAATTGACATACATACCTTAGTCATGCATGAAATCATCGATACACTATTTCACGCAATCGCCAATTTTCTGCTGGGATGTTAAATGGAGAATGCCTAACTTGCAATGTGAAGAAAAATCAGACAAGTGTGAGTCAGCCTCGGGCGTTAAGGATTCCGTAAACATGTAGTAAGAAAATCCTATATCGCGTGTCAATGGTGTTCTTAAGTTAACACTAAAACTTTTATTTTTTGAGCAACTATGAAACTGACGAAAAAAGCGATACTTTTCCTGTTATCTGATACCCAATAATATCGTCAAAGGAAAACTGCTGTTTTGTTCGTACATTTTGATACATATGTATTTGGACCTACTAGGTCCAAATAGGACCTATTGAGCTAGTTTATCCATATTAATCGGTTTCGGGAGGGCGTGGTGTCTATCTAGCATGGAAAGAATTTTAAATTCCATTTCCTTAACAAAACAAAGATCTTTCAATTCCTGAATGACCTGCAAAACCATCTGAGTCTGTTGGATCTCGTGCACCAAAAAGATGACCATGTGGGTGTCATTTCCCCAAAAAAATCCGGAGACTGTTTCTCTTTTAACCAGTCCAGTGCTCTTTGGATACCTATACCTTCGGATTGCCACTTGCCTGGGCGTCAGATTCCAAAATCTTGTGATCCCCTATAATTAACGTAACATATGCTTTGCCGTAAAGTCGGAGATTTGAATTCATGGTCGTCGGTTGTGGGAAGATGTACGGGAGAGAAATTTCATTCCTCCTGTATATCAGAAAAAAACAATCATGCATCCGCCGTCTGTAATTTTATGGAGAGCAATAACGCTTAACGGCCCAGGACCGCTTTATTTCGTCGACCCATTTTAGATCGTTGATCCAAACATTTGAATGAAAAATCGGCACGGCGTAAAATTGATGGTATTGCCAAACTGGTAGAAATGTAGGCGAAAATCTTTTTTCTTTCGTTAGCCAATGCGAACAATAGATTAAATCACACAAAACTTTTTGTTGTTGCTCTGCTCTAACTCAACTATTTAAACTTTTATCATTGCATTCCGTCTGAAAATATCAATTTGATAACACAGCCACACAAAAAAAAAAATTTCGGGCCCGGAGATCGGACTATCGGACCGAATCCGATGTCGATTTAACGTTAGGTTTCAGCGACCCCGAAAACATATAAAAGACATGGTCTGATCCCCAGATTGAAATTTTTTTATTTTTCTCTCGGTTTTGCTGAGGTTTTTTGAGATTATGTCAAAAACCTGACGTGATGGGGTTGAACTGATATCGGATTCAGTTTCAGCGACCCCGAAAACATATGCAACACATAGTCCGATTTAGTGTTAAATATTTATAAAGATAAAAAATTTCCAAACCTCTTTCATTTAAAACTATTTCACATTTACCTGTGTGCACTACAAAATAATATCTAATTCGTTTCAGCAACTTTCGGTAGGTTTCCTTTCAGGAAATACCTTCTTTTTCGCAAATATTTCATTTGGATTATTCTTGGGCAACGCTTCCTGGGGATAAGAAAGAGAAACATCTTGACGAATAGCTTTCCTTTTCTATATTCGATACGACAATGAGTCGCCAGGAAAAAACGGTGACAACTTGCTCTAACGCATCTTCTTCCTATCGCAAGGAAGACACGCATTCGTTTCGTCAAGATGTATCGCCTTCGAGGTAACAGTTTCTCCCGACGAAAGTTACGAATACGATACGCAGGCGATATCATCCGCAAAAATTCAAATCATTCAGGTTGTAAGAAATCGAATTATTTCGTTTCGCCATGTTTGCTGGGGAGGAGACCATGATACAGGACCAATACAAACGAGTTTTGCAGACCGTTACGCTGCCCTATTCTGATGAAATCGGATTTTGTCATACCGCGAAATATACATAAAAATTCTTTTCGGAAAAAAATATTCGTTTACTGCCATGGCCAGGAAATTCAACCGATTTAAACCCCATTAAAAATATGTGGCATGAAGTACAGAAGCTAGTTTATAAAGAAAATAATACTAATCGTCAAATTATGATCGAAAATATTTAAAAATACGTCAGGCGCCTGGTATAAAGGAATGCATCAAAGCTTGCATAGAGATTATTCGAAAAAGAATAGACGCAGTTAAATTGGCACTATATATTAATTAATATTGTTAATGTTACTGATACATATATATTCCTAATATCTGGTTCTTTAATTTTATATATAATATAAATTTTTGGAAAATATATAGGTGAGCTTTCGTAATGAAAAATATATTTCCATAAAAGCTTTATTAATATTTACTGAAAAAATTAACTTCAGATTTAATTTCAAAATGTTCAAAACTAAAAGCATCTTTGATGAAATTTCTCGTTCCTATCTGAGACCTCACGTAACATAAACCCTGACCTCCTCTAATATTAAAGAGTTGTCCCAGACATCACACACACCTGGTGCATTTTGTTTACATAAAAATAACTCAGAGCATGCCATTTGTGTCGTCAAAGGTATGCAAATTTACTAGCATTGTGCATTCACCAGACTTAATGGGGGGAATTTGAACCGCGAAAGGCAACATAAATATAAACACTGTCTTATGGCTCTGTTTTGTCAGAGCAATTTCGCCCCTAATTGAGTCTAATTGCGGCAAAATAACTCCTGTTCAGGCTGTGCGGCACATGTTTGGTGCAACTCGTCTTTATAAAAGAGACATCAAACAGCCGGGAAAGGTGTCTTATGTTTCGCGTAGACATAACGACATAAACCATGCAGCCAGCAATGCATAGAAATCGGTCTTGATCACTCTATTTGTAAGTTCAGATGCTGAGACCGTGTGATTCGTGCACTGATTGATTTGCAAACGAGATCAGTATGGCACCCACGTCTTGCTCAGAAATGCAAACAAAAGCAGTATCTTGATCTCACTCTTCTTTAATTGTGCGCAAGTATCGCGGAAAAAGAATTTTTTATAATCTCTAGACGATACCACGCATGCTTCGGGGAGCTGTTGTGCTCGCCCATCTGAAGGAATTTTCCACTAGCACGCTGCTGCTACATTATCAAGAAGAGCAGCGGGTAAGCGACCAATTTTCTTCGACGGACAACGATGAATTACTGAATTGATTGATTCCTCTACTTACGGTCAAAACCAGTGGAGACCAATACAGTCCAAACGCAATGTGCCTTCCCTTCGGATCCCCACACAATATTCGAAGACTCGCAGTCTTCTCGCGCGCGGGCAACTTAACGAGTTTATCAGAGAACGTACACATCCACCGCGAATCGCGATAACGCTCTTCAAATGAGACCCGAAGACTCTCCGCGGCGCGTACAAATCACAAAAATTTGAAGATACTAATCGCGGCTACAAACACTGCAGCTGGGCCGCCAATTGACCCCACCGATAACACTAATTATCGGCGTAAACAAATCTATCAGCCAGAAGATGCAGATTCGCGATCAGACCGCGAACACTAAAGCCTGTATCTGCAGTACGCGCACCAGCAACGTCTAAAAGAACGCCAGAACTCCGCGCTCGTCACAACAGCGCCTTTTGGGCAAATCTCGACCGACTGACTGGCCACCTTTCGATCAATTCGAGTGGAATATCGCGGCGGCAACGACAAATCTAATCACGCTGAGTAGGCCAGGTCGCACGTCGCGGAGTCGCGGTATGGTGTAGTGGAGCTGAGACGCTGAGCGTTCTATCGCTCGAAGCCACGAGACTCCAAGAGACAACAGGAGGTGGCCCACAGCCCCAGCCAAGCCAGTGCTTGTTGCTCGGCCAACTATGCCAAGTGCCGTGCATGCTATGCGCGGCAAGATCACTTCACTTCTCGTCTCGCAGCCGCGGATCGCTAAATTCCGAGAGCTGCGCATTCCGGCCGGTTATGACTGCGCGCGGGCTCAGCTGATGCTGATTACCGCCGACGCCTTCGGCCAGTGATAACAGAGGAAAACGACAATAATAGTACATAATGCGGCTGTGAATGACTTTCTTCTTTTATTTTCGGGCTCAGAGGCTCCCCGCATCCGCGGAGAACACACTACTTATCTCACGACGCGGACCACGTCGAGCCGATTGTCGCTGAGATTTCGAGAGCTTGAATGAACGTCAGCCGTCAGTCGCCCTGCTGCGGAGTTGTGAATTAATTCGATGGCGGGTTTTTTAATGAATCGACTCAACCGACCATTCAGAGCTGAAGCTGAAACTAGACGACGAAATGTTTATTAGTTTGGAGCTGTCCGCCCGTGATGAATGGGGCAATTATTAATTTTTGCTGAGATAAGGCCATAAATCGTAATTCATTGTTTTACCACAATTTCCCTGGTTGTGATTTGCACTAACGGGAAAGGCCTGTCCAAGCCACTTAAAGTTTTATATGGTAGTGAATTGACCAAATTTCAATTATAGTGTCACAAACTCCACCCACATTTGAATTTTAAAAATTTGTTTTTGTGACAAGGGGAGTGTTCTTCATTATCGGCAGTCCAATTATCGTGAGTCTATTGACGAAGAAGAAGACCCGTCCCGGCTTTGCCCGGGCTTTTTCATACTTGTAAATTAAAATTGTTGCAGAATGAATGAAACTATTACAGGAGGAATGAAACACTTGTTTGTCCAAAATTACAAAACACTGAACGTTTATTAAGTGTTAAAAAACGTTACAACGAGTACGAAGCTCTTCACCTTTTTAGAGCATCACCTAGTAATGGACTGGCCTACTTCCATAGATACACATATCTCTCTAGGTACCTTTACGTTGGGTTATTTTGGATCTAAGAGAGGGCTGTTATTATAGAAATCTATTTGATCGTTTACGATATTTTTATTACAAAGCAATGCAATTCTAACCTCGAAACTGTGGAGATCTGAAGATGATAGTATATTTAAAATTATTTTATTATATTTTTTAAAACAGTCAATATTTTATTCTTCGCAGATGATACATATATGTACATATATATTTACTAATTGGGACTAATTGGGACGACGCAACGTGACGTCAAAATAAAACAGGATTGAAAAAATAAAGACTATTGCACACGTGCCTATTTTTTTCGGTAAAATAAACAGATTTAAAACATTTATGGGCCTTTGTAATATTGTATTTACGTTTTGCAAAACTATTAAAAATGCGGAATTAAGCTATCACGAATACGAAACATTGACGAAGGAAGCATTTAGAGGTGCAAAAAGTTCTATGAGAGAACTTATAAACTAAAAAAGATAAATTAAAGAAACAAAAACTGCGTTCAAATGGATTTATTATTTTTAAGAAATGCGAAACATTTTTAAAGTGAAGAATAAAAAATCAAATTCTGAATTTTCCCACCAAGTTATTAATTATATATTTTTTATGCTTTATCAAATATGAACTACTAGCAGACCCATTCCGGCCTTGCCTGAGCTTTTTAATACTTGTACATTAAAGCTGAATGAAACTGCTTTACTTTTTACCGCGAAACCCCAAAATATCCCCGCGATAAACAGTAGCCCAAATTATGAACGACTAAATGCTCTACCTTCAACTGAAAGTTCCATCGAAATCGATTAAACTATCCCCCAGACTAGCTCGGACAAATAAATAGAAAAACAATAATTTTCCACAAATCCCCAGAACCTAATTTTATGAAAACTCATTTACGTTGGGTACTTTTAACCGCCACCTTTAAGTTCAAAATTTCAATAGCTTTAAAATCAGCGACCCCAAAATCCTCTTTACATATTAACGCGAAAATCCATTCACGTTGAGAATTTTTGGTGTCCATATTAGATTCGTCATCTTCAACTTCCAAATTTCGATAGTAAATCAAGGTCAGCGACCCCGAAAACGTAAGGGAACCTGTTTTCAAAGAAATTTTATGAAGTCGATCCATTTTGGTCGCCATATTTGATCCGCCAAAAAATACCCTACAATTACTTATACCCTAAAACCTTACCAAAGAACTAAGCTATCCAACAGTGAAAACCCCAGTAGATTTTTTTATTATGTTTTATTATGTTCGATATTCTGCATTGGTCAAAATGAATGATAGAAATTTTCCCCTTTGCCGTTATCCAATTGCGATTGGTTGTGAAGACAATACAGTGTTTTAAAAGAACAACATTGTTTTTTGAATGGTGTTCTTATGTATGTTATGATTGAAATTTCACCGACTTCCCCTTATCGAATTTAGCTGAAATTTTGCACACTGATTTGGTTCTCATGACAATACAATAATTTATTTAAGAAAATCAGCATCTATTATTGAAATATTAGCTCTGATTTATTAATTTCTATTTTATTGACAAAAAACCGTGCAATCACGAAACATTATCAGAGTTAGACAGAATATGAAATTATCCACCAGAGTGAATGAAATAATGGCCTGTGGATAGAAAGGGATGAGAGGGTCGGTTCATAGGTCGACAGTGTATCAACACCTCATATACACCATATATACATAAACAACTCCAGTTGATCAATATCTTGTAATGTATGCAAGCAGTGCTCTCTAAAAGGTAAGGTCCAACAAAGAAAGAAATTATTTATCCAAATGTATGAAATTAAAAAAATTATTCCCGGCCCATAAGGTTCATCGGCGTTTTCACTGGCGTTTTTTTTGAATTTTTTGTGGCCATTGTCGGTAGATGGCTGCGCTACCTACGCCTAGGTAAACGGTTATAACTTCGGGATTTATTCGATTTGTGAATTAAAATTTTTGAAAATACGTACTTGTAGAAAATGCAAAAAAATTGAATTTTTTCAACTCTCCACAGTGGTATCCCCCCTTAATAGGCGAAAAAGTAAAAAATAAATGAATTAAAAAACCGCTTTTCAAAAACAATGGTTTTCTTTTAAAACTAAAATGAATTAAAAAGCAGAAAATAAATTTTCGCTGATAGCTGATCAGAATAACTTTCAACATTTGTAAAAAGAAAACTATTGGGCGTTCATGAAATACTGTTGCTGCTGTTATGTTCCTACAATACACTTACATAAGTTTTATCAAAATGCTGATCGCCCAATGGTTTTCTTTTTACAAATGTTGAAAGTTATTCTGATCAGCTATCAATGAAAATGTATGTAGGTACTGCTTTTTAGTTCATTTTAGTTTTAAAGGAAAACCATTGTTTTGGATATACATAGATAGAACGGCTATTGATTAGATTTCAAAATTATATTTTTTGAATTTACATGTACATATTTAAAAAACCTGGCAAATGCGTGTCGTATGCGGGTGAACTAAGGGTTGGTTATATGTATGTATTTATGTATTTATTAGGAGGATATTTTTCTCACAACGCCAATTATATGGGTGGAATCATATGGAATTTCACAAAACCAAACTTTTGGTTTTTACGCTATTATAGTCAAGGATTAGTACACATATATAAAGGATTTAACCGGTTTTATTGTACAAGGAACTCTCAAGTTTACCCGCTACTAACCACCTGGAAAGACGAAAATGTACATCGAAAGTGTATTGTGGGATGTAGGTACTAAAATATCAAAAATCAGCATAAATATTGTTATGAAATTTGTCAGCCAAGCGGCTAGCTGACAATTCTCTGCAACGAAAAGGTTCAAAAAAGTAATAAGCGGGCTCGAACCGCGGACTCAGGCGTGGAAGTCCGTGTGTTTTCCACTGTACCACCGAAGGTACAGGGCAGCAGTTCCGGGAGCATTAAGAAAAATAATAAGTAAAAAAAATATTTAAGTTAAACGGTGTTATTGAAAATAAAGATAATAATGATGTAGATAATGTACTAAAAACTAAAAAATAATTCAGTAGGTCCTAGGTACCAGTCATCACACTACTCCCCTCATCAATCTAGGGCATTAATCAGACAAAGAAATACAATCGTCGGGCGCTTGAAATTTATATCAACAGTCAACCGCTCATATCATTATAAATGCTATTGACATACATATTTACTCAAATTACGCTACGCCCCACGATCACTTTTTTTTTAATGTAAGTATAAACTGTCTCAACTCTATGATCCGCCATCCACTGTGTTCCTCTTGTAAAGCACTTTCATTTCATACCCATATTGAGAAGGTGTGACGAAATATGTAATCCGCCAATTTGTAGAGGCAGCCATCTTGGATTTACAATGATACTGATTATATTGTTACAAAAACAGCCCGGAACATTTGCGGTGTTGCGAAAAAAAAAAATGTGGATCAGTGGAGCCTGGCACTTCTGGTGCTCCGTGTGACAGGAGTGAGGTTGGATCGATCGGTCGTCGTGTGCATATGGTGTATTTTTTCTGTAATCAGCGTGGTTATATTTGTCCTTTATTGGATATAGCCTATTACGTTTGACGAGCAAATAAAGTAGTTGAACCTGCTTATCTTTTTCATTTTGGCGAAATCTGTGAAGTTGTGCTTCAATCAGAAATTTGTTCATTTGCGGAGTTTGCCAGCTAGCCGCTCAGTTGGCAAATTCTATAACAATATTAAATGTATTGTCATCAGAACTAAAGGTGTGTACCAAATTTCAGATCAATCTGTCGACAGGAAGGGGGTTAAATTCAACTACTAAATTTGAACCAAATAGGGCAAGCTAAATAAAACCGTTTAAAAACACGCAATAGTTCGAATTTTAAAGTTCAATTTTATTTTTTGATAGAGCAAACTAATCAATCCGAATCAATCAATCAAAGTCAATTTAAATGGCGTGACTATGGTAGAGTGTCCTATTTGAATTATTTTCGCACTTAACCTTGACCTTCACCGAAATACCTACATATTCACCAAATTCCAAATTTATAGCTCAAAGCATTCTGGAGTTAGAAAGGAAATGGAGGAATTAAAATCGGCATAATTCCTTTCCCCTTCTTTTTGGAATATACGAGTACATACATATGAGGAATTGCATTCCTTTTTTTTTATAATTCCTTGGAATCATAATTACCTTTGCTAATTTCCCTATCGGAAAGGAATTGAATAGAAAATCTCAATTCCAAGGAATGGAAATGGAATTGGGAATGGGTAGTGATTTTACAGCTCTGGAAACTAAAATACTTTTATATTATTTTATATGTGTATCTCTCGTAAGCGCAGATTTCTACGTTTCGTAATATTCGTAGAATAATTCGATTTATCTATACCTACTCGCTACTGTTTCTGTCATTCGCTCACTCATTCATGAACTTGAGTAGGTAATCGGCCGTCATGTCCTCTAATTAGCTTTCCGTTGATGCACCCTTTAATTCTTGGCGTCAAAATCTCTCGTGTAGAGATTACTATTAATCCGATTCTGGAGCTTTCTTCTTCGGTCAGGGATAACGCTTTGTTTCAAGTCCATCTCTTGTCTGCACGTTGTGAAGGGACTTAGCAGTCAAGGCATGCCGGTCTTTGTTTATTTTGTTTACTGTTATTTTCTATAGTTCATTAGCCGCCTCTTCCACTCAGAGCCAATTAATCAATTCTGCGGAGTTTATTCCTCCAATCAGGGCGCATTGTGCACCCAGATGGACTAAAACGCCATTTAACTCTTCGTCTTTAACAGTAATTTAGGCTTTGTGCATGTCGCCTGTCGGCCCTCATTTGATTAGCCCTCTCCTCTCCGCTGATTAGATAATTCAATCGCGACGGCTTGCGCGTTGGCAGATCCAATTTTTAAAGCGTACAGCGCACCCTAAATGGACCACAACAACTCTCGATGGAGGCTGCCGCATCTACGACACAAACAGGTTTTGTTTTATCTCATAAAAGCCGGGAAAATCGAATTCCGGATTTCATTTGAGTGCCCACCTTGGCAGCCTCCACTCGGGAGGCGATCAAGATGCTGCCTTAACTCGAATGCAATTAGGTGTTTCGTAGGGATCTGGGCAAACCCTACGATAGATTCTCCCGGACCTTGGCAATAAAATAACTTTATTGGAACACAAACTTAACTTCCGTCGGCATCGAGACTGACTGCCAGCGGGTGTGCTAAATGCTG
This sequence comes from Neoitamus cyanurus, assembly GCA_947538895.1. Lineage (NCBI taxonomy): Eukaryota > Metazoa > Arthropoda > Insecta > Diptera > Asilidae > Neoitamus > Neoitamus cyanurus. The sequence goes on from OX384547.1 coordinate 10,352,067, forward strand.
GTCTCTTGGGCATCACGGAAAGGTGTGACTGATTTTTTGGATGAGGTGCTTAATATGCAGCCAGCATTGCCACTTCATTGCTTTCGTAGGTGAGTTTATTAAGGGTCATAAATCAGCACTTAACCAGTAATTACCCCCGAGCACGAATCGCGGCCACCCTCGCTGCCAACGGTTGAGAGCTATGTATTTGCGTTGAGTGACGCAGAGCACTTTTTCCACTTCCAAAGTCGGAAAAATAGTCGTTGAGTGTCTGAAGGAGAATTTGATCCGGTGTTTAATGGACTCCAGCTTGGGTGGCGTTCTCCATCAAATGCGTATTCTTCCCATTTCCGATTGAAATTAAACCGGGTAAGGATATGATCCATTCGGAAGTTACTGAAAAGTTTTGCCGTTTGAAGCTGTAGGAGAACAAAGGTGAAACAGTACGACGGAGAACAGGTTTGCCTATTGACGTAGATGGCGTCTGTGAATATGTCATGCTGCATCGCAATTCACACTTTTAATATTAATTTGAATAACTAATTATGGTGTGCCCCGCCGAGATTAAATCGGCTAGCCGACGAAGTCATATGTAGATTTCAACAAAAAAATCGAGCGTTAGCTGTAAGCCATTCTCATAATTAACTTTTTGCGGGTGTAATTATGCTTTTTCACCGGCTTCAAAACGATGAGGTTATTAATTTTTTTATTAGATATTTTCTCACCCAACTGGCTATTGCGTAAACCGATTTTGATGATTAATTTTTTTATAGAGTAGGTTCATCGTTGGGGGTGTGATACATACAGGACAAGGAGAACCACAGTAGTGGGATACAATTATAAAAGATTAATACTTACTGCTTACTAATAAAGCTAATTTGAACCAAGTAGCAGTGATCTCGTCAAAAGATGCAAACAAAATGAGTTTTGAACATATATACATGTTTAACTACATACCACTACTACTACTACCTTGTAGCTTATGTTTATTTACCTTTATTCATGCAAACAAACGTGAATGCACTAGTGACAGCGTTAATGGTGTTCCCAGCATATCCGATCGAATACGCCTAATTATGAGTGTTGTATGTACCTACATATGTATGTTTAAACAAAAATGATTCCAAAAAATCTAGGTACATTCTACCTTGCACTATTGAGAATAGCCTTTCAATTTAAAATTTGGTTCTTTCAGAGTTAAGAGTAGAGTACAAGAATCAGCAGTCAGTCTAGTCAATTAGTTTTCGATTATCTTGTAAACGGTAAGAGTTAAAGTACCACAACTTGGACTTAATCATCACCATCAAATGTAAAAATATTACGTACATAATTACACATTTTATTATGAAAATAAAATGAAATACCCATATACAATCTTTTAAATTTTTGAGGAATTCTGTAATTGTGGGATATCGAAGATTACACAGCCCCAAAAAAAAAAAAATTTCGGGCCCGGGGATCGGACTATGTGTTTTATATGTTTTTGGGGTTGCTGAAACTGAATCCGATGTCGATTTAACCCCATCACGTCAGGTTTCAGGGACCCCAAAAACATATAAAAGACATGGTCTCATCCCCAGATTGAAAAAAATTTGTTCTCCCGTTTTTGCTGAGGTTTTTTGAGGTTATGTCAAAACCCTGACGTGATGGGGTTGAACTGACATCGGATTCAATTTCAGCAACCCCAAAAACATATGGAACACAGTCCGATCCCCGGGCCCGAAAATTTTTTTTTTGTGGCTGTGTTATGAAATAAGACTGATATTTCACTTTGTGATATACAGAAAAATAGGTTTAATGGTGAGATAGTCTTTGCCAGAAACACCAATATCGACCACGAAGACGAAAATCAGGCTGGGCTGTGTCGGGGCGCATGACTGTTGGTTTAACATGAAGCGAGCAGCGAATCGTTTTTAGCGTATAGGATTGAAATTAAAACGAGACATTAACTATGATTAGGCCGCAAAATTGGCGGGCGTCTTCGAAAGTGCCGAAATTTTCAGGATGCTCGGAGAAACCTAATCAGATGAGTTATCTCACCCCCTTAACAGATTCCTCGCTCATATCCGGTGTTCTGATTGGGGTGGTGAAATGCAATGTAAGCTTCAAGTTTCTACTGGAAGCAGTTTTTTAATCTAAAAACAAAATTTTAACTTCAGGGTCCCCAAAAATAGGTTGATCTTTACCACTCTCATCAGGAGTGGGAAGGGGTTGGGACTGTTCATACGGGGTGAGGCAACCCATGCTTATTAGATTTCTCCAAACATAAGGATCCTGTCCTGAAAATTTCGGCAATTCCGAAGATACACACCAATTTTTTAGGGCGCCTCACAGACTAGTGCCACTGCCTGTGAACTTTGCGCCGCTGCCGAAACTTCCTCGCTCACTCGGCGATGGACATTCAAGTACCTGTTATAGGCCCATAGCCTCCTCTTTCCATGAGAAATCTTTATTTTGGATGTTTCACGGGCTGAGGCGATATTTTTAACTTTTTTCAAATTGTTTGCACACTTACTTTATATTTTTACATAGACATGTTTCCCAAAATACACTTATTATTACTTAAGGGGGTATTCTGGTGTAGAGGCCGAAATTTTAGGCGTTTTTCCGAGTAGGATAAAAAGAAATTAAAAACATTTTCACCATCAAACTTTTCCAAGAATACAAAATATATAAAAAATTCGATCAGTTACAGGTTAGTGAAGTGGGCGTTAAAAAAAGGTGCCACCTGCTCGACATGCTTGCAACCCTTGTAGTGTCCTAAAACAAAAAAATTTATATATATTCTTGATCAGTAAAGAAGTCGCTATGGCTCGGACCTTAGAAAAAAATTTGGCTAACAAAATTGATTTGAAAAAAAAACATTTTTTAACCTTTCCGAATTTTTTAAAAATAGTACACAAAATTGGTTAATCGGCGATCCCTGATGCATACATTGTATATATGGAGTATAAAGGAGTTTATATAAACTTTTACTTTCTCGAGGAGACTCGTCCTCAGGTAGTCGCCTATTCTTCAATCCGCTCCGGCCGACTAGTTTAGTTGCCACGTGACAACAGTCGGTGTAACTCCGAAAATAATTCGAATTATGACAATCCTCTTGAAGGCATATTCTTAAAGGTGTAAACTTTACACATATGCAAAATCCCTTTTTTCAAATTTCTATACTAGAACACCCCCTTAAATGGATAGATATACAAAAACACCCGAATCATCTCGCTGAAATGCCTAAATCCTGAGTTACACCGAGTTTCAAGAGAGACCACCGGTTTTGTTAAATTAGGGCTGAGCGCCCTTCCGGTGACGCGAACTAAAGGTCGTTAGCAAGCTTACCGAATTTGCTAAAAAAAAAAAACAGCACCTCACTTACGTCTCTGCGGCCTATAGTTAGGGAGTTATTAAGGCAAAAAATGTCATTTGTGTTACAGTCCAAGTTTCTGGGATGGTGCCCCAGTGTGCATTTAAAGACATTTCACGTCAAAATTTGGAACCCACGTTACGATGATTTTGCCAAAAGCTGTCTAAATAATTGTAGCCGGAGTAATTAGGTGGATTGGGCCGCAACATGTGAACATACCCATAATCACCTACGCAAACGACTTCGAGCCTTCCCCGAAAGATGCCCTAGTCCCAGCAGACGGGTCGACGCCGCAACGCCTCATAATGAAGATTAAAACACGACCACATGGCGAAATTAAAGGATCCACGACTAATTGATTTGCGCCAAAGCTATGTTGATGGCTGTGGGAGCAAGGTCGGGCGCATATTGTCATTTGTCGTGGTTCGGGCCGCCTTGTCCACTGCCCTTCGGTTCCTCCATTACTTTGAGCGTAACCGCGTAACCAGGATCCCAATAACACACCGCTCTGCCTGCCGCCGCCGCCCCCTGAGGGTTATTGATTGAACTTGAGGGAGCTTTTGTGATTAACAGCCTTTGTTGCCTGATTTTTCCCGCACCCCCACTCGCAATACTGCGGAGGACGGCTGGTTGAAACAGGTGTTCTGCACTCTCGATGTAACTTAAGTCGAGTTTTCCTGCCGGTCTCCCTCGTGGCAAGAAAAGGGAAACTGTGTAACGTATAGCAGCGCTGGGAATTGCCCGCCGGATATTGATCTAAGTTTACGAAAGTTTCGTAATGGAAGGTGGCAGGGTGATTTGTTTATGTCCGCAATGGAGAAAAACTCCAAGGCAAGTGCGAAGGACTTGGGAAGCAAGAAACAACTTCATAGTGATTTTGCTTTCGGTCCTGGGTTCTGGCTTCCTGTCGTTGCAAATTTTCTTGTCGTCCGCAATATAAACACAATTTTGGTGGGAATAACTTTTTCCGGATAAACTCTGTTTTCCGCCGTTAATCCCACATCAAAATAGATGACGGCGTTTACTATTGCATTAGAAAAGCTATTTTAGCCCGCCCAAACTTTGTTCGCCTTTAAAGTGGGGCAGCAATTAAGGGAATTCAGCAGGATGTTTGCTCGAGAAGAACCCTCTTCGTTCCATATATTATGAATTGGACGCAATTCAGTTAAAGTATTTAACTTTCGAAATGAAATCTTGTTTCGACTTTATTTTATGGGATTTCAAGAAGATCTAAAATTTTTATTAAATAGTATTTTTATATTCTTCAAATGAACAATGAAATGAATCCTATGATATGACTCGCATATTATGGGCGGTTAATTAAGAGTAATTGCTTTTATTATTGAGCCAACAGTAGTGGTTGGCAGTAAATAGTGCGCTCTATGTACTTACTGTCGTGTTAGCTCTACGCATAGCCTCAGGCCTTCTAATCTAGACAAAGTCTGCCCTTTTTCTACAATTGCCCGGAGTTGGTGAGCCAAACTTCATATTCATATCGAACGTCGGTTGTACTACTCATAATTAAAACATAATTATAATTTAGTCTTATATCAACGACGGAAACTTTAAAGCGGATATGGTGGATGCCAACTGATCATCGAAACATATCACGGTAGAGAATTGTTATCTTATCTTTGCGGAGGCGATGTTTGGAATTTTCGATAACTCATAAACTTCCAATGCCAAAATGCTTTGATGCTCCAAATCGGGGTAAATGTTTTTATTTATTATGGTCACATTTCTAAACGTCCATTTTGTTAGGTGCTCGGCCTACACAAATGGCACGATGTGCCCCAGTTGAGAGGGTGGGTCAGCGCGTTGGCGTTAAATTCGCCAGGTTGTGATCCTGGAGAGCATGAACTCTTGAGAACGGCGCGGAACAGACGCATTTGAATTTTCGCGAACACTGGCTTGAACAGCGGCAATATTTTGTTCACTTCGGGCATTTCTTTATCTTACAGGCTCCCTTGTATCGTGAAGAATAAATTCACTTTCAAACTTTGTTATTATGCGTCTTATAGCGCGCTCTGATGGAGCATTATGACGACCGTTTTTTGCACGAAGCGCTCTTACAGTACCGACAAGAGAATGCGAATTTGCGTAATAAATTTGGACAACTTCCATAAACAAATATGGCCGCCACGAGCTATCAAAACCAGGTCATCATTGGGAAACCCTTTATGGGGTTAGGTGTAGTCAGAGAAATGAAAAAATGACAATTTTAAATAATTTTTTTTGGCAGTAAATTATTTTATTTTATAAAAGTAAAAATATAGCATCATTAAATAAGGTGTCGACTTGATTTGACAGAAATTTTAGAAAAAAAAATTAATAATTTTAAAAGTAATGACTCTTTTTCCAAACGATGTGTTTTGAACTGGTGGCCACTGTAGCTCGAAAAACGCTCGATAGATTTTAATGAAATTTATACAGCTTTTTGAAAACATGAAAAGCTAGTGCCTTACTTTTGCACAGCTTTTGGTTTTTGTTTTTAAATTAATAAAATGGCGGCCTCAGGAAAATTTCTTTCCAGATTTTCGGGAAAACACCAACAGTTAATTGTTTATAAAAAAATCGAAATTAAAAAGAAAAACTAAAAGCTTCGATCAGGCACTAGCTTTTCATGTTTTCAAAAAGCTGTATAAATTTCATTAAAATCTATCAAGCGGTTTTCGTGCTACAGTGGCCACCAGTTCAAAACACATCGTTTGGAAAAAGAGTCATTACTTTTAAAATTATTAATTTTTAATTTCTAAAATTTCTGTCAAGTCAAGTCGACACCTTATTTAATGATGCTATGTTTTTACTTTTATAAAATAAAATATTTTACTGCCAAAAAAAATTATATAAAATTGTAATTTTTTCATTTCTCTGACTACACCTAACCCCTTATGTTATCTTGAAAATGCTTGAATCTAAAATTCAGTACAATAAAAGGGTGTGTGCATCAAAGGACACTCGGTAGAAGCGAAGCTTCTCGATATTTCGGTCACCATATTGGATCTGTCATCTTTAAATTCCATTTCGATAGTTGTAGATCAGCGACTTTCAAAACATAAAAGCACCCGTTTCCATAGCAATCGTTGAATTTGAGAATTCTTGGTCGCCATATTGGATCCGCCATCTTTAATTTCCCAAGCAACTTAGATGAGGAAAGCGATTGAAGGATGTTTTTTCAATTCTGTTATTTCCATTCTGAAATTTCTATTCCATTTCTCCCATTGGACGTTTTTTCATTTTCATGTTTTTTTTTAAATTTCATGTCCATTGTATGGACATATTTAACTGAGGTTCTGTGTTTCGCCCGTAAATATGTTTTCTTGTTTGTTTGTACGCGATTTTCTTAAAAACCACTGGACCGATTTTGTTAATTCTTTAGCTGATATAATCTATATATTTCTGGGGAGGTTTTAGTATATAACAGTGGTATATATTCAAAATGGGTAATCCAATATGACGATCGAAATTTTCAAATGTCGATTGAGTGTAATGAAATTGAAAACTTGGGGGCTTCGGTGGTCGGTGATTTCGAATCTGCACTCGCTATTTGCGAATTTACTACGGAAAAATTTGCAAATTCTAAATGGTACATCCAATATGGCGACTGAAATTTTCCAATGTCAAGTGATTGCGATGAAATAGAATATTAGGAGAGCTGTGTTGGGTGTTTCGGAATTCGGATTCAATCGATCCGACTTCATAAAATGAAGGTTCTGAACCGACTGAAAAAATATCATGAAAAAATAGAGAACTGGCACTAAAAAAGACTGAAATAACACATTTTTAAAAAATAGAACTGACTTGAGAAAATCGTTAGCCCTAAAAAGACTCAAATAATTTCACTTCACTACTTTCAACATTGAATTCTAAACTTTTACTAGATTTTAGGAATCGGCGCGAAAACCTGACTGATTTTAATCGAATACTAAATAATCCAGACAAACTGAATGTGTTTATTGCAATAAAAGTACTTACTTATCCATGTACGCGCCGTACCTTACTACCTACCTGCAAAGTGGTACAGAGCAAAATCCATCGTAGATGTTATACTTTATTTGCCGTGTATGTTTATCCAAAAAGAAAATGGTTTTATTGTAAAACAATACATATATATAATTACAAGCTTCATGCAAAACTCGCACAATTTCCTGTAAATAATGACCAAACTTAAACATTTCGTTTAGATAACTTCAGGATAAATCTTTTAATAAAAACCAAGAACTGTCAATCAAGTGATTCGCCGTTATCTAGTACTGTACATATCCTCTTCAATCCAATTCTTTTAATTGCCGAAAACGGTAGAAGCGTTTTTCTTGCAATGGTTCAGCAATGGGATAGACTTTCAATAGGTTTCTTCACATTTCTCCACAAGAGACCATTAAGGCAAACTATCAAGGACTTAGCCCCATTCTCCGGTGAGAATAACATTTCAACAGTGTTGGCTCTGGCTCTTCTGGCTCATGACATTGCCAAACGAAAACCTGTCATTGGCAAATTTTGGGGTTATTCAAACTAATGAGGCAATTATTTCCCGACAAATATATGTATTCCCGGCTCCTCCAACTTAAATAGACCTCGGCATGTACGGGGCACCAGTTGATTTGGAGTCGGAGATGCTTACAGTTTAAATCCTTTCGAAGGCTTTATGCTCTCAAGATTCAAAACGAAGAAAAAACTTTTCTCACTGCCGCCGCTAGCGATTGAGAAGCATGTGGCAATGTGGAATTTGAAGAGTTAATTATTTTCAAACATTTGAAGTATTCCAGGCCACTGTTAGAAGGCTTCGAGGCACGACTGGAAACTTTGATTCTCGCATTCCCTTTCGCCTTAATTAACTTAAATGCGAAGACTGCGAGCCCATTGGACTTAGCTGAAAGTGTCCTTGCCCAAGAATGGGCGAGATATTTGCGTCCTCTCACGCAATCCCATGGTTGGACAATTCGACGGTTTCCATTATGTTGCTTTATCCGCTTAGTGCTCAGAAGGCGAAACTCCGGAAAGTAACTGCTAAAGTGGATGTCGTAAGGAAAAATAAAATTTTTCGTTATGCCCTGAAAGCATGCAAAGTACACAGGTTACGCTGTCAGTGGTTCTTACCTTAAAATTTAATTAAATAACTGCCGACTTCCGGTGTGGTAGAAAAAAATCACGTGAAATATTCTATAGCCGGCGGCGGCCATCCAATATAAACTTCTTAACATCAGAGAGATGCTTTAGATCATGGCAGGGGAAAAAAAAGGGGGGGGGGGGGGCAGGGGCGAGTATTTTCATCTGAGCTGGGCCAGAGAGGGCAACTGATACCTAATGCGTTAAGAGGAAGATAAACATCCAATACAAGCATTTTCTTCTTTCTTCAGCTGGGATTTCATGTAATTAGACACCTAAGGGATGTTTTAATTAGATCAATAAGATTAAAAAGCTTCGTTTAGAAAGGGAGGAGGATTTCAAGCAAAGCGTTTCATTCGGTTATGAAATACTCTTTGAATTAAACTTTATTTCTGCAGACTTTTCCAATATTACTTGAAAGATATACGAGAAAATTAAAAATAGAATCGAGTCCGGCACATTTCACATTTTTTGTGTGTAGTAAGGAAAGAAGAAACAGACGCTAATTTTATGGTGACATTTAAGAGTTGTTGTTTTTTAATAGCAGTACCCGAAGGGAAACCTTCTAACTCTCGCTTATGGTATGTACTCGAATAAGCCGACCAAGGCGCAAACAAGGAAGTGAAGGCTAGTCAGTTTTGTCATCTTCTGCGAACACTTCATCTTAATGTGATCTACTCTGATTCTACACTCAGAAAAAAGTTGCATATCAGCAACGAAAAATGACAGTCACTCCAACGAAAAATTGTGCAACCTATAAAATCCATTCTAACCGGTACGAAAATATGTCCACTGAATTAAAGGAAAATGTTGTTATAGTTGTGACAAAAACATATCTAAGAAATTAAAATGTATTTCGAATATTTTACCCAATGGAACAGAATGGGTCAAATTGAGAAAAATGCAGGTTAAATGAAGTATACTTTATGTTTGTTTTTGCGCCCATAATAAATATATATTTCAAAATGCTGCAGAATTAGACTCACATACGGTCAGATCGAATATGTAAAATGTGAAAACAAACAAAAATCCTTAATCCTGTCAAGTCAGTAATAAATTTGATGATTTTAGAGCTACAATTTTAATTTTTGATTTAAAGGTATCATATTTGATTCAAATACGCCCAACTAGAATATATCAAATACACCAATACCTCACTTTGCGTCGTTTCGCATTGCATTTTTTCGAAGTTGCGTCGCTGCTTAATTAGTACTAATTTTCACTGTGCGTCGTTAGATTTTCGAGGTTGCGTTGTTTTGGTTTTGACTAATGAAGAAGATGACAGTGACCGTTCAATAGAAATCTCCGAAGAACAAAATTTAACCTCCAAACAAATTTCCAAAGCGATGTGTTTGATTGACGAAACTATGGAGATTTTTTTAAAAAACGATCCTGACAGCGGAAGGAGTTCTAAAGTGTCCCAGGCGGTAGCTACGAATATCAATTGCTACAAGGAAATTTATTTTACGTTGAAAAAAAAGCTGTTCAGCAAATATTGGACCAATTTTTTGTGAAAGAACGCCGACTTACGACAACAGCCACTATGGACTCATCAGACAGTGATTAATTTTAATTTTGTTTTTATAAATTAATTGAATAGTTTATTTTGTTTTAATTGAATACGTTTTTTTTTGTTTATTGTATGTACGTAATAAAATTTTATATTATTTATGTGTTTTAAATGTTTACTTTGTTCAATTTTCTTTTTAAAAAGTAGTATTTTCGTAGCCCTGGAACCTATCTTCGATCTTTACATGGTTTGCTATAGAAAATCTTAATTCACTTTGTGTCGTTTCAATTTGCGTCGTGTTTTTTTTGGAACGTAACCCCGACGCAAATCGAGGTATTGGTGTATTTCAATCAACAAAAGTAATTGTTGATTGAAAAATTCGTTACCAAATAAAAATTTGTGAATTTATCTATGGGGGACAAAAATGAATGGATCTCAGATCTCACCTAACCAAACATACAATCGTATGTCAGGGGGGGTGGTAGTCTCAACCGTTTGGGAGTTACAAAGTGGTTAATAAATTATATATACGTATTAATAAATAAATAAACAACTACTATCTCAATGTGCTTTCCAAAAATTCCACTAATGTTAATTCTCTACCACTGCAGGTACAGTTATGTACTTCCGAAAGTGAACAAATAATCTAATATTTCCTAAAATTCACGGATCTCTTAATTTTTCCGCAATTATTGCAATTAATGCACCCTTTTTTTATTTTTACTCAATTCCCCTCTTGTTATTTCTATTTCATGCACTCTTATCCTTAGACCTCCTTTGCTTCCATCAACATCGACCATGCAATGCTGATGATCACAATCCAGGCGCTGACGGGATTCCTGCCATTGTCCTGAAAAAGTGCGCTCAATACTGGATTGGACCCCTTTCCACTATTTTTCAACTTTCAATCACCGAAGGAATTTTCCCTGCTAGGTGGAAAGATTCATTCATCATCTCCACTCATAAAAAGGGCAGCAAGAGCGACATTTCCAACTACCGTCCTATAGCCAAACTCTCCTGTGTACCTAAACTCTTTTAAAGCATCGCTTACGATTGTATGTTCTTTCATGTTCAGCATGGTTAGATGGCAAGATAGATCAACTACCAGCAACCTAATCGACAACAAGAGTTGTTGCATATTTAATAAAATTTGTAGTAAAATTTACTTTTCTAAAGTCAGTTTTATTACATTTACGATAAAGCAATGTATAGGTTCTGTTGTGTATTGTATTCTTTCATTGTAACTTCAATAATCTCACTGTAATAAAGGAAATTATGAAAATGTAATTATATTTCTTTGTTTTGAGCACGGTAAACTATTATAATTTAGAACTTTGTCGATTTGGAAATTAAAGCATCACCTTTAACGGTTTACCAAAATTGTATTTTTACACCATATCACGGTTTCGGAAACTACAGCATTTCCATCATCAGCGGTTGTTTTTATGAAGCTACCTGGACGTATAGAGAAAAAATCATAAAAATGTATGCCTAGAAAAGCTTTTGCGGGATTTCAACAAAATCCACATTTTTCAAAAACTTTAACTTAAATAAACCCCCAAAATGAGTTTTCTCTAATTTAAAACTTATTATGTCCAATTAATGGTAGTACGTTACAACCGTTTAATTTGAAAAAAATTTAAAATTCAGATTTTATAATATTCAGCAAATAGTTTTCTACGTATGAATTTGTATATCCTTTCTCTACCTAGACGCGTTGTTCCTTTTTTGGAAAGCCGCAAGACTAGGTCTGTGAAGTTGGCACCCACTTTTGCGAATTTTGCAATACTTGCGTGTGCGATCGATTGTCCATCGATTGTCCATAATTGTCCAGCAGATTATTTTGTTTGTCCACCCTTCGTTGCGAAATGGCAGCCCAAAAAAGTTTTTTGCCGATTTTTTCCACTGGCACCCACAAATTGCAAAAAAATTTTTTGGACCGCATAGGTCGTTTGTCCTTTGTTTGCCCAAGTTTGTCCAACAATAAGTTTCGTTTATCCACCAACTGGTAGATTATAATTAATTTTTCAAATTTTCAAAAAACCTGAAGTTGCCACCCCTTTTTCCGGCACCCACTGGGGAGACGAACAAACGTAATTGCTGGACAAACGTGGGCAAACGAAGGACAAATGGCCTATGCGGGACAAAAAATTTTGGTGGACAAACAAAATAATCTGCTGGACAATTATGGACAATCGATGAACAAACGTAAACAAAAAAAATAATTTTCCAGTTTCGAAAAAGGGGTGCCAAATTCACGTTTTTTGAAAATTTGAAAATTAATTATAAACAACCAGTTGGTGGACAAACGAAACTTATGGTTGGACAAACTTGGGCAAACAAAAGACAAACGACCTATGCAGTTCAAAAATTGTTTCCCAATTTGTGGGTGCCAGTGGAAAAAATTGACAAAAAAAAATTTTTTTTGGCTTGCTATTTCGAAACGAAGGGTGGGCAAACAAAATAATCTGCTGGACAATTATGGACAATCGATCGCACACGCAAGTATTGCAAAATTCGCAGAAGAGGGTGCCAACTTCACAGACCTCTCAAGACTCAATAAAAATAAAAAAGAAGTATCTTATTTACATGCATTTCGGAAGGTGGATAAACGTGAGTTTTAGGAAATTTTAAAGCATTTTCTATCTCTGGATTAATTAGATCAAAAGAAAAAAGAAAATAATAATATGCATCCCGAATTTATGAAACACCCTGTAACTCGAAAACGGCTGAGATTTCCCTCCCCCCTGCCATCCATACGATATTTTGTTCGGCTGGGTGATATCTATCACCTCTATCATTTCTGCATACGTTGTACGATACACCCCGTATAAAAGATTTGTATCGTATTGTTGTGATAAGCTAAACTAAATTAGCCCTATAAATGTATGTAAATATTTTGGGAACAAATAGAGCATTAAAATCTCAGATTTATCTGTGTCTGTATATACTATATGTACATAACATACATATAAGGAAACATCATAAGACGTCTGTGCTATGTTAAGCTGTAGAGAAACCAAAACAGGTGACCTAAGTAAAACTTAAATCTATATAAAGGGTGGTCCATCTAGTGTTTGGAATTTCATCTGCCGCTAATTTAAAGTTTAGTTGATTATACTTCATTCTCGACTTGACAGAAATTTAGTTTAAGGTTTGACATTTACGAAATGGGACGGTATTCGCTTCAAAAAGGTTGGGAAATATTAAAAACTTATTTCCAAAGCGGTGAGTCTTCTACTCAAACTGTGAGAAATTTGAAAAAAAAATTTGACGGAAAGAAAAACTGCCAAAAACCCAATTTGTGGATCAATTCGTGAAGCGAGCTCGTGAAACTGGAATGTTGGTGGATAAACCAACCAGTGTACGTACTCGTCCGGTGCGCCCAATCGAAAACATTGCTGCTGTTGCTCAAAGTATGTATGCATGAGCAACCATCAACATCAACTCATCATCGTTCTCAACAATTCGACATTGCAGGCACTTCTTTGATGCGAATTTTGCGTAAAGACCTTACCATGAAGCCATAGAAAGTTCAATTGGTACAGCACCTAAGGCCGGTTGACCATCCGAACCACAATCGATCTTTTGCGCCCTATCTTCGGAAATCGCATAATCAGCAAAAATGGTGAAGTGATTTGGCTGGCAAGAAGCTGCGATTTGACGCCGTTGGACTATTATCTTTGGGCAGCGGTGAAAGATAAATGTTACGCCAACAAATCAGAAACAATTCAAAACCTCAAGTATGAGATTCAAGCTACTATTGATGATATAAGGCCCGAAACAATAGAAAATGTACTCAAAAATTGGGTGGACCGAATGGGCTACTGCCAAGTCAGCCGTGGTGGTCATTTGACCGAAAATGTTTTTCATAAATAAATGAGATAAAACATCCTTTCAAATAAATGTTCAACCAATGAAAAATATTGAGCCGTTTTTTTTATAGCAAAAAGAAATTCCAATTTTTAAATGGACCACCCTATATATGTATATAGATATAAATATATGTAGATATAAAAATTTAACGGGCAATTTTGACAGGATAACGTTATTAAATTTCTTCTTATTAATTACCTTCCTACTACTTTCTTTTGTAAGAGCATTGACTAATGAAATTTAGAACTTTCACGGTCTGACGAGTGCCTGCGTATACTCAACTGCTCCGCTCCCAAATTGATCAAGGAAGTTTGAAACGAATATTTTCCGAGTGAAGCTGCGCCCTAAAATACCGACGAATTTTAGAGAAATCAACTCTAATTGCAATTAAAAAGTTTCTCTTACACCAGTGATTAATTACTCCTCACAGCAAAAATGACTTCGCCCGGTAATCACCTTGAAAATGGCTAAATAGAAATCAGGAGCAGCAGACCGAGTCTTGAGTCTCTGCTCTATTCCAACTGCTGGGTTGCTTTCAATTTTACAAAAATTTCGTTACTTTCTCCCCTTTGTAAACATAAATCGGTTGTTGTAAGTGGCTGCAAACAATGCAAAGAAGAGAACGAATGCCCGCCACTCCGGCTGGGCGGAAATTAATTTAAATTTAATTCAATTTCCGTCTCCTCGCTGGCCTCGGGCGATAGTTGGAATTAACAATATCGTTGGCTGAGATTGCATCTTCTCTCCCGAAAGATGTCGATTTTCAGAGGCTGCATGTGTGTTGATTCACAGTCTTCTAACTTCTTTTTCAACGGAGTTCTGTATGCGAAAGTTGTTTCCCAATTTTGTGAATTGTCATAGCAGCAACGGTTTTTAGGTAGAAATTAAGCCAGATGTCATCCAATTTTTAAAAGTTGAGACGATACAATTATTTTTTTTTTAAAAAAAGTTCTTGATTTGGTGTGTAAGTAATCAAGTACATACTTATAAATAAATTAGCTGCTTATCTTTCTCAAACACTACACCTAGAGTAGTAGCGATTAATATTATATAGCGTTTGAAGTACATCGGTACATATGTACATATGTATGTCATTGTCTACTTTGTCATCGAGGCCGAGAAGAACAGATAGCATGGATAAAACTAACATCCTTAGCATTTACTACAAATTCAAAGTTGTGTGCAAAGGTTTGAGGTTATGTGATGGTTTGAAACTTCCCCAGCAGCGGTGACACCTCTTTTTTCGTTGGCCACCACTTTCACGTTTGGGCCCAAGATGAATGATCTCCTTTAAGAACCTCAGATTTTATATATCGGTCATTCCATAAATAACTGCACACTTCGTTTTATTTTCTTAATCTTAAGGGGGTCTACTAGTGTGACCGCCTCAAAAAAGGTGATATTTGGGAATTTTTTTAAAAGAAAACTACTGCATGGAATGCTTTAATGTTTTAAGAATAGTTTTGTGGATATATAGTAAATCCATAATAAAATTTTCGGACCAAAAAATCGAAAATTTAGCAAGTTATTTGCAATCTCCCAAGGCTCCAAAAAAAAAAGTAACAAAACGGCTGCAGTGATAGCGACCTTCACAGTGCCTGAAATCAAAAAAACAAAAAAGTTTATTAAACTTAAAGGTTTTTCCCGTACCATGACCCTCGGGCTAAAAAAAAAATTTAAATTTAACAAAATGGCGGAGTTTCTAAAAAAAATTGCAAATTTCGCGCGAAAATTTAATGATTTTTGGCCTGTCAAAATTACATTTTTGATTTGATCAAAAAACTGGAGGTTCATGGTACGTAGAAACATCTTTGAAAGAAGCTCCAATAAAAATCAAATCGATCGGATGATTTGTCTTCGAGTTATAACTGCAGCCAATTTGACAAATGTGGTTTCTAGAAAAACGCGTCTAAAGTTTAAGGGGCCTATATGGGAATTTTTCGATTTTTTTTTATTTTGGTTTTTCTTTTTGTTCAACTATTTCCGAGTAAAACGCTGCAAACTAAACTCAAATCCGTAAGAAAATAACGAAGTTATCCGTTTTTTTAACTTTTAGATGTGTCGTTAAAAAAAGTACTTCAAGTACTCTGTAATAAGGGAAGCCTAATCGACGCGCTAAATCCGCGCTATTTTTGGTTCACAGCAGAGCAACTACGTTCCCTGTGATTCTCTGTTGTGTTTGTTGTGTAAACAAACCTTAATCAGTGCGTTTCTAAGTAGCTTTTTCGTTGATAAACTTTATGTTTCTTCTGTAAAGTCAAACTTTAATTCGATTTTGCTCAGAATTCTGTTTTTTGACCGCAACTGTCGAACCGATGAACGGCTGCTCTTAATATGGCTGTAACTCAAAAACTATTTGAGATATGCACTTGAAATTTTAGTATGTTATTTTTAAAGGTATGGACTATCGAAATATGCAAAAAAAGAAAAATCGATTTTTGAAAAATGTCACACTAGTAGACCCCCTTAAGGGTTTTGGTCCAAAAAGATCAAAGAACTCTTATGGTGGTGTGTGCCTGATTCATTCAGATTCATTTATTGAGATATTTATGTAAGTGCTTACATAAGAAAAATATTCTTTTTAATAGTGCAACTAGATAAGTGGTAAACTGTAAACTATCTGACTGTTATTCTTATTTTATTTTTATTCTATCTATATACATCCGCAAATCAAAAATAGTTAATCCCACTCATTTCCACAAATCCTCATGATTAAGAAGTAGACGCCTGAATTAGACGCAGCACTATGAGAATTTTCGTTCTCAGGAGCTGTCAAGTTCGAATGAAATTGATTAAAAATAAAAGAATTATGCGCTTTAAACATGTTTCAAAAGAGCAACCCACCAAAGAATTCCTGTAATCTGATACATAATCAAAACGTCGGGGAGATTGTTATATCCTTGGCCCCAATTTTTGGGAACGGGGTTCGAAACATTTTGCTGTGGTAATTAACGGAAAAATAATGGAAAAATTCTCTCCGTTGTTTTAACACCAAAAACTGAAAAAATCAAAGTCAATCTGGTCTCGTTTTCGAGATATAAAATAATTCAGAGTGGCTATTCGCAT
Source organism: Neoitamus cyanurus (assembly GCA_947538895.1). NCBI lineage: Eukaryota > Metazoa > Arthropoda > Insecta > Diptera > Asilidae > Neoitamus > Neoitamus cyanurus. The sequence goes on from OX384547.1 coordinate 10,368,962, forward strand.
CTTCCTTGCTTTGTACAATCGAAATTTGCGCTCATGTACATGGTAAATAATTTTAAAAATAATTCGTACATCGGCACAAAATAAATCGTAAGAAAAATTTGCCTTTTTTAAAAAATATCTTCTGACTGAATATTTTCCTTTTACAAAATTTTCAGTTTTTGGTGTTAAAACAAGCTAAAACAAGCTTATTTTTGGGAAAGTATTGTTTTTCGACAAAAATACTTTCCTAATTCACTCGTTCCGACCATAAATGGAACATTTCCATAAAGTTTTAGGGCAATTTTAAAAGCAGCCGTCGTACACTTAAGCCAACTATTTTGCCCTATATCTCGAAAACGGGTCGAAATAGAATTTTTTCATTATTTTTCCGTTAATTAGCACAGCAAAATGTTTCCGTTCCCAAAAATTGGGGCCAAGGATATAACAATCGTGCCAAAACGCCTCAATAAATAAGCAAATTGCACACAATCATTAAAAGCTATTTCAAGTTAACATCTACAGGCAGAGTCGAGTAAATATTCAAGTACTATATGTAAAATCCGGAATAAGCAAAACCCTCACAAGTCTTAAGCGGAGCTCCAGTCTCCAGAGAGAGTTATGAAGCAGAAATCGATAGTCCACATATATGAATCCTGCATTCTTCCTGTGGTCGCAAGAAGACAACATGTTATTGAATCTTACACCCAAGTTTTGTCACTGCTAAAACAAAAGATACGGCGACTTTATTTGAAACATTTGGCGAGAGGTTACTATGACTCAAACTCAGAGCCCCTGTTAATAGCGATGGACTGGAACGCATAACACAGGAATTTGACCCAGTCCCATATAAATTCTGTCAATATCGTTTACTTGAAAACTGAAGAGTAAGGCTGCCAGAATGGAACCTTGGGGCACCCCACGTACCACAGGGAGTCGTTCAAATGTACGATCTCCAATCTTCAATAGCTGAAAGTGATTTTGAGGAAGCTGCCTACCATCCTGATTCCTGAGAACTGTGTCCGGGAAATGAAGAATTTCAGAAATATTATAAATCTACCTGTGCTTTGGTATGAGTGTCAGGATCCTTATTCCTAAGCGCACTGGCCCCAGACTAGATCCTGCTGGTGTCTATGGACCCAACACCAAGGTCTCGATTGTAATGGGCAAATGGCCTAGCGTTTTGTAGGCCGAAATCCATGCCATTGAAGACTTCGCCTTTCTTATTATCAACAACGGGCTAAAAGGTGCTGTATCTAGCTTCTCCGATATCCAAGAGACTATCAAAGTATTCTTGTCCTGGTGTTTCTCATCGCAACTGGTGAAAGAGTGCTTTGCTACCCTTCGAAGGTTGACTACCTTCAATAATGTTACACTCTGTTGGTGACCAATGACAGAACCCCCCCAAATATATCCGTCGTATGACTCTCCTCCAACATAAATTCCTGGGTGCGCCACGTATCTTGGTTTGGAACCCTGCTGCAGTATTAATTGGTCCTCGATTAAAGCTGTGATGGAGAAATGGTCCACAGGCAACAGTATCTATACTGGAGAAATACCTCTGGGCTTCGTCAGGCTAAAGAGCTGGTCAGCCCTTACACATACCCTGAGACTACATTTCTGGCCACCATGCGCTAAAGTATCACCTAAACAAGATAGGCCTGTCAAATGAGACAGAATGAAACTGCGTCGCACATCCTGTGTACTTGCCTTGCTCAAGCAGCTCAAGGCGAATGATCTTTGGTCGGGAACTTTTGAGTTTGACTGACATTCGATCATCTCCTGCAAATGACCTTCTAGCGTTTCTTTTCCTTTGGGTATAGCTGATGCTCTGATACCCTTAGATCGCTCCAATAAAACAATAATAACACAGGACAACAAAAATATTGTGATTACGTACCGAAGACGAGACCAGGTAGCTCATGTAATTGAGTTAAAGCCCACACATTTATCACATAATAGGCCAACTAAGCAAGCACAGCCGAATGAAAACCAAACGCTTTAAGTTTTATAAAAATTGAATCTAAATTAACACGATCAAAAGTCTTAACAAAGTCAGTAAAAATGACACCTACTTGTAAGCCATGCTCAAGCATTAGTGTATTAGAAACACAATGTTTCAATTAGACAAGATTAGTAAAAGTGGACTTACCAGACACTCAACCGTGCTGATGAGAACAAATGCCTTCTTTGATGCGAAAATATAGCCTGTGCCTAACCAAGCATTTAAAAACCTTAGCAATAGGTAACAATTTCAATATCGCCCTATAATTAATAGTCCAGTCAAAATAGGTATCCCACTTAGACAAAATTCCCACAGAGTTGCAAATTTGTACAGACCTTAAGTCCATCATTACTAATGAAATTTCAAAAGTCCCCACTGATCCGACTGGCGTTAAATATTTTATTCAAGGTCATAGATCAAGAACATCGGTTTTTCGCATATTTCTCGTAAACGATAAGTGTTATCGTAAAAGTATTATAGTTCATACAAAAGTTGTAGATCTCGCAATTGTCTACAAACATTTTTCATGTACCTTTTTTTCCCAACGAAGCACCATTTCTGAGATACCGCGATTTCAAACGTGACGCCGATGGATGTGGCAAATGCGAAACCTCAGAGTACCTACTGTAGCCTGCTTCAAGGGTGTTTATGTGGAAGGGTTTTTCATAAAAGGAAGGGATTAGCACAATAGATCGATAGGTCGCAATGTTTTCGAAACGCACCTGGAGGTGCCTAGACGACCGGCATTTAATTATATTAATAAAAAAAATAAGGTAATGATCTGAAATCAATCTAAGTTCAGTAGAAAGTGAAGAACCGTAATTTTTGAGGAAGAGGTTGGGAATAAAATCACCACAGCAAAAAGTATGTTTAAGAGTAATTAATTATTATTAAATTATTAAAGAATGTGCAGTGAAGAATAATTGATTTTTAATCGATTCTTAAAATCATTGGCAGATTTTCCCGCAACCGATTATAGGGTGTCTCAACTTGAGTTTAGAATGCGCGCCATTTCCGTACCATTGCATTGTTCAATAATTTTGAAACCATCATGATGTATAGTTAACCAATCAGGACTGGCGGATCATTCAAAATCACTTGTGATAGTTCGACCGCATCGAAAATCACCAAACATTTTAATCGAAGGCGTAGGCTCGTCATAATATTTATTAAGCTAGAACTTGGTTTCCAATGCCCAATTGTCGCTTAGAAAACAATATTAGCTCAACGGACAAAACCCATTTTTGCCCATTGTGTGAAAAGGAATAAAAGGTAATCCAAGAAAATAGCAGTCAATTACATCCTGCGCTTCAAATATCTTTACAACGTGCGTATCTTTGAGGTATTTCGCACTCGATTCTTCGAGCGACCTTCGTTCGTACTGCTTTACACATTATGTAAACAAAAGAACAAAAACAACATGAAGCCTCCCCATGAACCTGGAGTAAAGTACACAACTCATAAAATAAATGCACAGTAAAAAAAGTGCGCAAATATCTTAAAAAGGCAAGGTGTCATGAGGTATGTACATAATAAAGAAGAACAGAAAAAAGCTCTAGAAAAGCTATGAGCCTGCATATGTAGGTGAAACAAAAGCAGTAGGTATACATAATGCAAAAAACAAAATCGCAAATTCCAAAACAAACCGGAACGAGTCCATCTCCGGCATAACATAGCATGTGATTGATCAAGCCAAAGTATAACTCGTTCGGTCGGGGAAAACTAAGTACATAGTAAGTGTAACCGACCGTTCTAAGATCTCTGTAACCGTGTACCATGATGCTCAGATTTTTGTCTTATGTACGCTTTTCAATTACGCCGAAGCATAGCAGCATGCTTTTGTAGACTTTGGATGGGAATGCAGAAAGATCGCTGTGGGCTCAAAAGGAGAGAACAAGATTGCGGTACAAAAAGGATACAATTGGAAAGAAACACTACAAGAAGAGGCTGAAAAAAAAGCTACATTGACTTATTGGATCACACATGGAAACCGGATTCACATGCATTTCTGTATAAAATAAACGATCGCGCTCTTGAAATTCCAAAACAGACAACTTGAACGCAGGGCGCAAACCTCTGCCAAGAAGAACGCAAGGATTTCTTCTTTTTTTTTATTGAAAGACAACTAAGATTGCAAATAAAATAAACGTATGTTGCAGTGCAATGATAGGAGATAAAAGATTGTGGAAGCCTTCGCAGAAATGAGAAAAATGATAAATTCTTGATGATCCCAGCTGATCACTGATCGTGTGCCTGGCATGCTGGAGTCTTATTATTTTGCTCTTTTCTTACTATGCCGTTTGGCAGACGACCTTTCAGCCAGTGCAGAACTAAGGGGAAAATTCTTCTTCCACTTTGCATGTCAAAAGTTTATTGCCCATTTTTATAGGCAAGCATAATCAAATATGTAATAAATATTTTATGAAGCAGTCGTAAAAAGGTAATAACCATTCCCACTTAAGAATTCACCATGTCCAATTTAGAAATAAATAGGTAATGACGATTTTAATTGCATACCCGCTTAAGTACTATACTGTTTTACTGTTTTCATTGAATACAATCAACTTGCATTTAATGAATAAGAATGTACCGCTAAATTAGAAATAAGTGTATACATATCATGTATGGCGACCGCCATAGATAAAAGCACCATTGCAATGAACACGTTTACTAACTACTGTCTTGTATCGGTCAAACAGTGGTTCACTGCCACTTACATATACTTACCCTTATGTACACACAAATTACAATAAATCTTTAACCAAACTTTAATAAGCTGAATAATAATTACCCGATGCTGGATATACTCTTACACTACTGAGTAAATACGAAAAAATTATTTTCATTCCTATATTATTATTCTTTTCAAATATTTTCTTTTTCGGTTATGCCTGTTGTACCTACAGCTCAATGGACGATTGACTATTCCAATTTAGTTTATTTTCTGTTTTGTTGTAGTCCTAAATCATCTGCGAACTTGATACAATTAATTTGTTTATTTATTTACTAGCTTGCCCGGGACACTTAAATTTTTATTTATATAGATTTTAAGCACCCTCCCTACCGCACCCCCGCCCCTATATGTTCCAGGAGGTGATCTGAATCAATCAAGCAGAAATTCATACACAATACCCCAATACATCACTTTCATCTATCCTAACACTTTTTTTACTATAGATAAATCAATTTTTTCATTTCGGCAGGGGTAAACCTCTTGCCACAAAATTTTCGACTTTCAACACGCACAGTTTCACTTTCTACATTTATTAATATTTTCATCCCAAATTTGGCACAGGCATTCTCATGTTTTTCATTTTCCAAAATTATTTTCATACCCTTACTCCCTCTCCGTCTTTTCGGAAAAAAATAAACAGTAAACTCCTACCTACATTACACTTTATTACGTTTTAGTAAAAAAAACTATTAATCATTAAATCATTATATATTTACGTGATTATACTACTCTCCGATTCGAAATTAGCGGCCCCGCAAACGCCCTAATGCGGCCTTTCAGGAAAATCCGTTGAAAACTTTGATGACCGGTTCGAAATCAGCGACCCTGAAAGCTGAAAGTTTCATCGCGAATCGGTGAATAACTTTCGGAGATTAGCGATTAAGAACAAACGGACATCACATTTTTGTTTATATAGATTTGAAAAAAGGAAACAATACGTAAATGAATCGAAGGTCGATTTTAGGGTGTCTGAGATCAATTCTCTTGAACGATTCATTGCTCAAATCGATATTTACGACCCCAAAAATCGATTCATCGATTAATCGATTTCAGATCGCCATCCCTATATTTGAATGTGATAAAGTATAATGTGGTTTTTACATTTTTCCGTGCAATATTTCCAATTTCTTTCTTCATAAGAACCTTCCTCGGACTTCAACGAATATTTGAAAAAAAAATTGCCGGTCCAGCCGTTCTCGAGTTCTGCGTCTAGCAACACATGTGGCCATTCATTTTTATTTATTATATATAGATCGAAAAATCACCCTGTAATAGATTTGTTGTATGTATTTTTGAATGCCGAATCATAAAAAAATTAAAACAAATGATTTTGTCCAAAAAACAACATAAAAGGGGTATGCAAAATAGTTTACGTCCTATTCTCAGACCTACTGAATATACACACAAAATTTCATAAGAATCGATCAAGCCGTTTCGGAGGAGTTTTGTTACAAACACTGTGTTGTGACACGAGAATTTTATATATTAACAGAGACACAAATTCAAAGCATTAAAGTATTAAAAAATGACAGCCCTTAACGAAACATATACCTATATGAGTACAACTACTCATCTAGCCTCTAGATAAATGAAAGTCAATATCAGGGTACGCAAATTAATGGAGCATGACACATACAACCTACTGCAATATTGAAGCCGTACAAGCCTACTATTTAAAATATATTTAACGTTGTTTTATTACTTTCGAAAGATATTTATGTATAAATAAGAAATTTTGCATTCAATGAAGAATTTACATAGTTTAGACAAACACATATATATGTAAATTGAAGTCATCCAATAATTCAAGAAAAGAGTTAGTGGTCTTTTATATCTTTATATTATTCGCATAGATCAGGAGGTCTCAAAAATTGGAGTTGAGAGGTTCTGGACGGCGAAATCAAAATTAATTTATTTAGTTCCGATATATGTATGTATGTAATTAAACACATCAAAAAATAGTAAGCTTAACGGGGTTTTCCCGTTGCAATTTCCAAAAAATTACTGGTCATTTTCATTTACTAACTGCAAGAATATATAGTAGGTATGTCCAACCATTTTTAGGTAGATTCAAAAAAGTGGTGGGGCAAGGTTACTAATTTATGTGTGAGTTGTCTGTAGTAAAACATCAATTATTGGAACCTAATTGCCATCTTACCTCAAACGAAATGCTTTTATAGGTATAAGTGGTATAAATGCAGCAAGTTGAACGATTAGGAATAGACTGCATGAGTCCGGTCTTCATTCTCGTCACCCCTCAAGCTGTCCGGCGCATCGCCGTGGGAATCCAGCCGGACAATTTAATTGGGGCTGTTAATAATCTTCAAAAGAACCGTTAGTTTCTTTTACTGTCTCTCTAGTGCTGACGTGAAATGCGTCCTCAGTCTTTTTTTCTTGTAATATTCGCACATATCAGTTCTTTTTGCTGCTGGAATTTAAAATTATTTTCAAGATCTCTTTTACATGAAATATTTACCGAGGTCGTTTTTTTTCTATTAACACTTGTTCTGAGATATCAGTTTTTTTTGGTCGAATTATAGAATACTTCTGGGATTTATTATATCAGGACGTTTTGTAGCAGAATATTATTTCCTATCAACAATAAAATGTCTTTTTCATGCGAACGGACGGTAGGGAAATGCCCACCTGGTTCAGTAGATCTGTGACACAGGGAAGTAAAATCACCACTCAAAACTCACTCAGGTCTATGAATCGGCGGGATTTGAGTTATAAGTGAATTTGGAGAAAAAAATTTATTTCCAAAAAATTTAGAAAAAAGTTTGACATTGAATAACTTTTTTCACCAATCGATAGAGCAGGATGTTGAGTTTAATGGAAAAATTAAGAGATTGAAAACTGTAGAGATATTAAGAAGTAAAATAATTTGGGTGGGGATGATAAAAAGTGTGAAAGTGATGATGAATGGTCCATAAGAAAATGGGTAGTGTAATTATTCCGAAAAATTGATGAAAAAGGACTTTTGTATGGAAAATTGAAAAAGAATTTTAAAAGGAAAAGTAGTGATGTTAAACATATGTTATGTTATTATTAGCAAAAAGGTATATAGTGTAAATGTTCAGAAAGTTATTGGCGAATGTATTAGGTATGAGAAAAAGTAAGTTCCGTTTTCAAATAGATCGCGCAACTCTTATTGTATGTATCACATCTGAACCGTTTTGACATGTATTTGACAGGTCTAATGTCAGTGTCAGAATCCATTGTATCTCGATCAGTTATAATGTCTAAAACAGAGTTTTTTTTGCGATTGAACATGAAAAGTTTTGTACCAAATATTCGACATTTGCGGGAAGTATTGTTATACTTCTATAATTTAAAGAAATCCGCTGCTGAAAGTCATCGTTTGCTCGTAGAAGCATACGATGAATATGTTTTTTCGGATTGTTTGTGCAGAAGATGGTTTAGACATTTTAAAGATGGCATTTTCGGTGCTCTGCGTATGGTGGGATATGAAAGATGTTATTTATGATGAGTTGCTGAAACCGTCTAAAACCATTACTGGCGATGTCTGGAAGCGGAAATTAATGCGTTTAAAGCGAGCTATTGAAGAAAAACGATCTGAATGGGACAATCGACACGATAAGATAATAATTTTACACGACAATGCGAGACCTCATATAGCTCAACCAGTGAAAAACTATTTAGAAAGGCTGAACTAGGAAGTGGTATACCACCCGCTGTATGCACCGGACATTGCACCGATTACTATTTTTTCCGGTCGATGCAGTCAGCCTTATTGGAGAACGGTTTCATTCTTTTGAATGTATCCAAATTAGGCTCAATAATTGGATCGCCTCGAAGGACGAACAGTTCTCTAGCAATGGAGTCCGCAAGTTGCCAGAAATATGGGCAAACGTTGTAGCTTCCGTTGGAGCATACTTTCAATGATGCTCAAAGCCGATATATTATTTAACTAAAGATTTGTTTTTACCAAAAAACGGACCTTACTTTGTCTCATACCTAATAGAAAAAATGCAAAAAACATCTGGCGTCTATGTTTACTTTTTGAAAATGAATTGTTAGTCCCAAAAATCATGATTTTTTAGTGTGTGTGAAAAAAAACCTACAAAAAAACATTATAGGGGTGATACTCGACAGGTCCTCGAATAACATTTTTTTAGGACACATCCCTATCCAATCACGACGCACATGGCGCCGGGAATTCCCTCAAAAGAAAAAAATCAGGCGAGTGCGAGTCTGACGTACGTTAAGAGTTCCGAATTTTTGCCGCAAATAAAATTACTGTTATTTATTAAATACTTTTTCATGGGATTAGCTCCAAATTAACGATTTTCGGACTTTTTTCCTTACATGTGCTGTGAGACAATTTTTAATCTTCCTAAGAAGCACATTTGAAGTTATGAATTTATGAAGCAGTTAGGAATATGTTAAAGCTTTGCCTATTCTGCACTCTCTGCAAGTAAAGAATGCTTCATAGCATATGCCCTTGACAATGCAAAGGAAGATTTTCTATGTTTTCATCAGTAAAAGGGCGATGACATCATTTCGTTGTGAAATTATCTTTCTTCTGAAGCATTTCAGCTTATTTTCGTTTAGTTACGGGAATATTTTCAAGTTCTGATTTCATGCTTATTTAATATGAGTATATTTGCTCTCTTGTCCTAATCAAAGCGATATCAGGGAACAAAACAGTTATGAGCTCTATTTCGCTCTATGTCTATCTTCCAAAAAACCAAAGAAGAAGAAAATAGACAGATTTGCCAATAAGCTTCCGAAGAAGCACAGGGAAAGAAAACAAACAAATCTGCCGATCATCTTCCGACGAAACACACGGGAAGAAAATAGAAAAAGGTTTCTTCCTCGTAATGACATGCCCTGGTTAAAAAGATACAGATAGGGATACGAGAGGCAAGAATTTTTGAGCTTCTAAAAATTGCTCTTTCATGCCTTCTTACATATATGCTTCCAGTGCCCGCTGGGTGGTTACAGCGATAGTATGTTGTATTTCATATGATCGTGAGGATCTATACAGGTCAGAAAATGTGATATTTAAACATTTTTAATTATGTAACTATTTTAGAGCTTATAGCTGTATTCTGTTCACAACCTACGGAACAGGTTAATCAGTAAATTGTGTAAAACTTTTTCAGGACAACATTGTATTGCCTTGATGTGTACCAACTTTGCATCAAACAATAAAACAATTTTTTCAGTACAAGATTTCAAGTTTTAATGCATAAAAATCATGCCGGTTTGATGCAATTTCGCAAATTGAACAATCTTTGATGATAATACAAAACTTACTGCTAAACCTGATCCGTATCAGATTGTTAACTGAATACAGCATATGGGTCGCTATTTAGAACAAAGTGTAAACGCTGCTAGTCAACCTAATTTTCGTGCGTCAACTTGCGTTGCGTCGCCCTTAACTATCCACAAAATGACTTACGCCCCCACCCCTCAACCCCCGAGAAAATTAACACCCTTGAATTCCACACCTCAAAAACATAAGGAAAGCCATATTTTATAAATTTCTGAAGCATCCGAAAGTAGTTGTTAATTTTGCCCTCCTAGATTTAAGTTTTGCTCCAATGTGGGCCACTGCCATTGTTATTTTTTACAATGCCACTTAACGGCTCTTACTTTTGTATTAATAATTATTTGCATTTAATTTACCACGGTTAAATACGCAATCTTACTGCACGATATGAAATTTACATATGATTATCGATCATTGATAAATTGATCCTATCGTACTCCACGAAACGGCCCATGAGGGGATTCTGTGGAATGCTCCACTTAGTATGTGACTTGTTTTTTTTACTGTAGCTAAACATTTCCACCCAAATTCTAACGTGCCATACTAGGTCAAACGATGAGTCAAGCTTTTATAAGTTCTTTATTTTTTCGACTCACATGCACCCAAGGTCAATGAATTAACGGGCCTCATCAGTCTCAAGCAAATTTTTTTTTCTTAGAAAGCACAAATTTTAAATACAACCATCAAAACGACATTGTCGATATTGTCATTCCTTAGACTAAACTAACGAAACTTTATCAGTGGATAAATAAATTAAAGTTATCTTTTGTTCTCTCATACACACAACGAGTTTTTAAGAAGATTAATAAATATATTATTGCGTAAATTTCCTCACGTGGCTCGGTTTGTAAACAAAAAATATGCGGAGTTTCTTGTTTACAAACAATTCGACCATATGGTATCAATCGCGTCAGTACGACTTAAAGCTGCTAAACAAGATCTCCAAAACTTTTCATTTAAAAAAACCCACCTTCAATTAGCTGGTTGAACGTTATCCAAGAATCATCTGCACTTCGACACTTGCACTAGATATATAGCACTCTGAGTCTCAAAGGGGAGCAATGGAAATAAAAGAACACAAAACTGACCAGCAAGTTTGAATATTGCAAAAAAACATCACTTCGGCCGGTCGCCACACTCATACCACTGCGACGCAAATGACTTGGACGAAAACTTTCTTATCATGCACAGCGGTAACAACGACAAAATCCACTTAACTTACTGCGCTATATTATAAAATAAAATAATAGCATCACTACAAGCGACGGACGAAATCAAACAAATCTGCGGGCGCGATATCAAGCCGTGTACGCACGATAAAATGTGGCCGAACGTAAAGATTGCGCATGCGCACCAGTCTTACTTTGGATGCGAGAACTATAAGAAAAATGCGACGGCGACAGCCCGTCGGCCGACAGAGTTTATAGTGAAAATTTGCGATCAATCCAACTATTTTGCATACTAAAAGGGCAGATCTTGCGATTCATAGCCTCAGATTGATCAATCCTTCTCGCACCGCTAGTCGGCGACTGTACACTTTAGCACAAATGGCGCGAAAGATAGCGATCGAGACATGCTTTAATAAAATTATCTTGGGATAAATTCAAATAAAAGCGTTTTCGAGTGATCTCAGCCGCGATATCTGAGTGCCGAAGCATCTGCACCCAGTGATCATCGTCGGGCGACTAGTACGCTTGCTCAGTAGTGCAAGACCAAGATTGAGAACAGACTAATCAACAAATGTCCACGACAGACCCAGAAAAGAGGCTCGGTAATTCTTCGCATTGAATGTGGGAAATCTGAAAGAAGCTTATGCACTTAGCGAACACCCAAGATCGTCGGTTCAGCAGATCTTGTCTTGGCTTATTTCTGCTGCTGCCTTTCTCTGCCTCTACACAATTCTTGGTCTTTTAAGAAGTGACCGGCTTCGGTGCTGTACAAGCTGTACGAACAGCCAGCACGACTTTAAATCTGAATCAGTTCAACCACATTAGTTAGGATCATGACTGGCCAGCCATTTATCAAAGCGTAAACTCAGCAAGCAGATTAGTAAAATCCTGAGACAAATGGAAAATTGTGCCGCGATTTGTTGGATGTTTCTGCGAACTTGAGTATTCACTGCCGGTGATTATGGAAATCGTTGAAATTTCATAGATAATTGCTACGCAACTAAGTATTGACTCAGTCTAGTGACATTGTAGGATGAGGGAACTAGAAAAATTACATCTTCCGCCAGCATGCAAATTTTCTTGTCTCAGCTGTCTACTTCAGAATATTTCGATACACTGTATGAAGAATTGCCTGCTAATTAACAAGCTCTCAAAATATGTAAAATTCTCGACGGTTGTTTATTGAAATGCATTAGATAATATTGAACTAGCAAACCCATCCCCGTCTTGTTTGAATATTATTGAAAACTAAAAGAAACCGACCGCAAATATAATTGATTGCGGTAATCAGCCCACTGCGCCCGAAATCAGCAACTACAAAAACCCTTAAGCACCCTTGTTCATAGAAGTCCTTGGTAGTTCAGAATTCTCAGTTGCTATCTGGTATTCGCCACCTAAAATTCCCAAATTTAGGAAGTTGATTCGAAATTATAATAGCAACTCTAAAAGCCTATAAGTGCCTCTCTTGAGAAGTTTATTGTTCTTGTCCTGCCGCCCTTAATGTGGAAAATCTTCCGTGAACTAATTGACAGTCGCAAATATGCGTAGCCTCCGACCGCCACTTAGGTATACTTCGTTAGTTTATTACAAATATTGACCACTTAGATCAATTTTAATAGTACTGATTTATTTATAGATTTAATTATGAATGTGTCTTATTTACATCTTTTTTGTTCTTTTTTATTGTCAGTCGAGTTTTTTGGTTTTTAAAATAATTTTTTTTTTATTTTTTCAATAATATCCCCCTCCCCCTTCTTCAGAAAAAAATGTCATTCCAATTTCCTTCTAAAGCACAATTTGCAGATATTTCTATCCTTCGTGTTACTTATCTTTATCTCCGTATATTTACTTTATCTGTCAATATCATAACTAATTTAGTCCCCTCATACATATAGTGCTGTACGTCTAAGTACAAAATAGGCGTGTCGGCACAGAGAAGCGCCCGCAAAAACAAAGGGGAAATGTGTTTACCAGGAGTCTAAGATGCAATAATTAGGCCTCATATGATGAACTCTCTTCTATCATATGTCACCTCTCATCAAACTGAAGCTGATGAAATTACACAGGGCTTCATTCGTTTCGCAACATACACTGATTTGAATGGCTTCTAAATTCTCTACAAATCTCAGGTTTTACATTTCTTACTTCTAACGGTTTTGTCTTACCTATACGTGCTATAAATCTTCGGATAGCAACCAGCAAATCGTTTGTTTGGTGGAAACGGCATCCCTAGCAAAGAATTTACCATATAGTGCGTTTATAGGCAGGATCTCCATTCCGGATCGAAACTTCTATCCGGATTAAGAAATGTCTATTAAATGGGGATTGAAGATCCTGACGAAATCCCACTAGGCCTGACTATAATAGCCTTACGAGATCTTAAGACTGCTTAAGATTTTGTAGGATCATATGAAGTGCCACACTGACAACTATAATAGTCTTATCCAATATTTCGTCAATTTTCGAAATCTTTCGGCAAGTCTTAAAGGTACGGTCCGGAGCCTACAAATCTTAAAGGAACTTGACAAAAGTGACGTTTGTGTACAAATTGGATGATAATTCGAGAGAAATTTAAATATATGGTGAATAAAATGGAAACATTAAGTGATTTAACTTTGTTGGTTGAATTAGTGGGAGATGTTATACATTAAGACGATTGTAGTTGAGCTTAAGATTCGTTAAGATTTGACAAAACTTAACCAATCTTAGGAAAATTTGACAGCAAATCTTAGAGAGTCGGCTATTATAGTCGGGGCTACTCGGCGAGTGGGTTTGAAATCCGGCTTTTTGATTTTGCCTATAAACGGGGAGGGGGACTGAACTGACACCTGGTGTTTGAGTTTTAGAAGAAAGCTTTTGGCCTCACCGGGACTTAGTAATATGTATAAATATTAATAACTATAATATTTTCACTTCCTTTATTAACAACTTTCCCCGTCCCGCGTTAAATCCATTTTGCGGCTTAAAAGTCCAGTAAACTTACGAAATCCGAAGGCTGTCGGTTCACTCCCGAATTTAACGAGGAATTTTAATCCGAGATATCATTGTGCCTATAAACGCAATCGGATTTTACTTCAGAATCTTCAATCTGGATTGATGATCCTGCCTATAAATGCACTAATAGTCAGCCCACGCACCCTCTCAGGCAATATTTCACTGTCTTCCTCGGCTAACCAACCTTTCCGGACTTTCATTGTTACGTTTTCCCATTTTCATCAGAATCATAAGAACGTCAGCAGCAGTCTCCGAAAAATCGTTTAGCAACCTAGAGACAAACAATTACCGGCAATATATCGGATGCAAATATGCAGTTGAATTCTCTTGTGTTGGTTTGTGTCACACGCGGTAATATGAACTCACTATTCATCACATTCGTATTATAGTACCGATAAGCTTGAACACTACTGCACCGATTTTAATCAAAGCTTCACTATTATCATCCTCAAAATCTGAGGTGTAAAGGCCAAACCATAATGTGCATACCTCTCCGTACGGAAGCACATGCAAACTTGCGATTACACACCAAACCTATCCCCAAACCACAATGGGAATAATCGTTCGTTTCGTCAAGTTTCGGCAAGTCTGTTTTGCTATGCAAGGTGCGATCTGGAGGGTACCTCCTTGCATATGCAAAGTGACAACAGCTGAAAATCGGGACAATGGATAAGTATATACATTTTTTCAAAAGTTTGATTAATCTTGTGCACTCTAATAACACACAAATCGGAGTGATTATCACAATTTGACAGCCTGTCGAATATGCATAAGCTTCCGTTCTTCCACCCACCGCACCAACTATGTATGGTCACTTTGAACCTTTTACGAGAATGCTAACAATACTGCCCCTTTCGATTTCAACATTGATAAAGTTACCCCCAGACGCTCCCTTTACCATCCAGTCCCTCCATCTTAATTTTCCCCTTCTGTCTGCTCCCCAATGGACCCCATCTTTAATTTATCCGCAAATTGTATTAGTTCTAGTCATAGTTTCAGTTGATTTTGTTTATTTTTAAGATAATTACTTTGTTATTTCCATTGTAACTTGAAAGCGAAATAAATTAATTAAATTGTACGGGATCAGCAGCCCTGTTCTTATATGTCAGTGATCTTACCCGAAGAAAACCGAACACATACGAACTCCGCGCACACATATCGCGCAAGTACATTTATTGTATATACGAGGTTGAAAACGACAGCGCCAAATTTAAATATCTCTCGGTAAAATTTCGGTGCTTAAACTACGGGAATTAAAAATGTCACATGTATATACTTTTCATTTCCACATTATCAGCCGTGTTAATAGCTTTTACCTAATTAAGTATCATTAGTAATGCGCGATTAAGGGACAATTTAAGGTTAAAACGTATATGTCTTATATAAAATTATTCATTAATGTAATTTCCTCCATTGCTTATAAGCTTTCTCCATCTTCCGGTTAGCTTCTCAATATCGTCCTTCAAAAACTTTTTTTGACTTTGAATTAAAGAATGCCGCTATTGTACGCTGGACATAATCTGGAGATCGACAGTTTTTGCCATCGAATGAATTTTGTAGACTCCGGTACAAATGGTGCTAAGTCTGGTCAATAAGGAGGATAAACCATTTCTTCTCAAACAAATTTCTCTAACTGTGTGCAGGGATCACAGCTGCATGAGGACGAGCATCGTCATATTGAAAAAAAACTACCTCTGCGACTGAAAAGAGCAGATCGTTTCTGGTCCAACTGGTCTAACTTCAGCCTTAACAATTGTTGACAGTATAATTCAGCAGTAATTGTTTGGTTTTGTAGCAGCAGCTTAAAATGGGTCAATCCTTCAAAATCCCAACATACACACAATAAAATTTTAAATGAATGAATTACGTTTTCGGAATTTGTGCTGGTCTATCTTCTGCATTAAGCCACCTATGACGACGGTTATTGTTGTTACACAGGACCCATTTTTTATCACCAGTAACAATCCGATTCAAAAACGACGCTTGAAGATGACGGGACAGAATGAAGAAGCATCAATTCGTTGCAGAGTTTTTGCCACACCCATTTTCCAACCTTTCCAAGCTTTTTTAAATGGCGGCGAATGGTCATATGGCTTACACTTAAACTCTATACAAGTTCTCTTACAATTACATTGAGATTCGTTTCGATCATAATCTTCAGGAGCTGGAATTCAAGCAATAAAATATGACGTATATGCTCTTCCACTCAATCTTAGTTTTTATATTTAAAACGCTACACTCGAAATTATCAACCGAAAATTTGCACAGACAATTACTACTCTAAAATCATTATCTCTCCTTAGGTCACGCCTTTGGGTCAAACCTTGCAATCAAAATTTCATTAGTTCTAATTAAGCAAGATGTTTGAAATTTTGCTCACGTCTATAAGTCAGATGACAATGCAATATATATATACATACTAATATTGTTCCAAAAACAATATGGCGGATGCCCCAAGATGACGGACTACGTTTTTCTTCACAAACCTCTTAACATGGGTATCACATGAAAGGGTACGAGTAGAATGTGATTAGGTATGTGACGTGTTCTAAACCCAAAATGGCAGATTACCTTTTCTTCACAACCCCTTGACATGGATATCTAAACAAAGGGTTCGGCGAGTAAAATGCGATAAGCGATGTGGCGTCATTCTAAACTTAATATGGCGGACGACCCAAGATAAGTAACGTTTGGATTGAGAAATAATGAATTGGAATGGGTTCGTGATTTAGAATTAAATTTTAAAAAATTAAAATCTCACAGTTTATAATATAACCCTAGTATTGCTACTGCACCACAATCGCAAATCATGTCAGCGACTGAAAACTCTCTGGCTCATCCGGAATTTATAGTCACCAAAAATATCAAGATATGGGTCCATCTCATCCATCAACATTTTGTTAAACCATTCCAACCTTGCCAATCTCAATATATTAAATTTCGGATATGATACTCATACCTGGGAATATATGTACATACATAGGTGGGGCTTAAAATGAAAAGCAGTTTTATTACTTACTGATCTGTTTACTATTTTCTAATTTCAAAAATTCTATTATAACGCATTATATATATATATAAGAGAAACAAATTTGTTAAAGCGAACCGCTGAAAGATGGAAGTCTTAAACGGCCATAGATCCCGCATCAATTACGGAAATAACGAATACTCAAAACTTACGGAATATGATGAAAAGGAAATAAGTTTTAGCATGCTAGCTGCACACCACTCCGTCTAGTTTTGAAATTGTACTTGAGTATGCAGCTCTGGAGTGATGGACATCCGGCAAATCGTTCAAGAGATAAGTTCAGGTCCCCCCGTTTGAAACATGATGACGTTGTATCTACAGATTCAGATATTCCACTATCCTGTTCTAAATGCGACTTTTCCCCAGATAACCTGCAAAGTCTAGCACTTCGACGGTAAACGCCACGCGTTGTCTCTATGAATTCACTTCCAACCGATAAAGACCTGGTCAATTTGTGGTTTAAGGTATCGTCTAAATCAGAAAAATCACAGCTCACGTGCGAGAATGGTGAGATTTTGTACAATGAAGTTTTAGATCTTCCTCTCAGGACCCGTGCACTACTAGTAAAATTTTGTATTTTAGATTGGGATCTAGTTATTCTCTTTGCAGAAGTGGTACATGACGATGTAGACGAATCATCACTATCATCGAGCGAATTGTCCAGTATATATGGCTTCTTCCGTTGGGGAGAATTATAAGGCGAAATGATAGGAGGGGTCGAATCACTAGAAGTACATCTTCTTTTAATTTTTGGCAAAAATTCTTGATCATTTTTTGACTTAAATGGAGTAAGTACTGGCATCTCAGATTCGATAACATTGGCTCCCAATCCCTCTTGTAAGTCTTCGATGCTTCTACTATTATTTTTGTTTAGATTTCTCAACTTTTTACGCACCATTATAGACTGTAAATTAAACTGTGCCGTACATTCGTCGTCTTTCAACTTAATGGTCAACGAATCGTCATCGCTATCCGAGTCTGAATCTGATTCAATTCTATAGGTTTTAATTCGATCCCTAGGTTTTCTCAATATCGGACTGTCTATGGTCTCTATATCTATGTCCACATCGTGAATTTCGTCGGCACTAGCAATATCCATATTTTCTGTCAGTCTTCCTGAGGTTGGTTCTAACTCTGTTTTACTAATAAGAACTTCACAGTCTTTGCATATATATTTGGTCCCCTTCCCTTTTTCCAAACACGTGTTGTGACACGCCTTAGAGCCACAAAGATCGCAAATTAAAAGATCATACCATTTGGTATCATATTGTCGACCATGAGGACACATGCATTCCTCGGCTGCGCATGTATCAGGTCGTTCCAATAAATCGGCAAAAGCGTTTGGCTCTGTTTCCCATGCAGCGTCTCTGAAAAATAAAAATAAAATATCAGTCAGCTAACTCAAAAAAAAACAATATACTTTAAGTTAAAGAGCATTAAGAACACACTGCTATATGTTGCACGAAATCTTCTAAAATTAAGTAAACTAATTTGTATATTTTGTACTACTGACATAATTTTTTTGTTGAGTAACCCTTATTCATTAACACCGCACGACATCTTCTTGGCATACTCTCCAACAAACGAAGAGAACATTCTTAAGGTATAGAATAACAAACATTCTTCATATTTTTCCATAATTCGTCTGAATTTACAGTTATTTTATTATTATCTATATCTCCGCATAGACGTTCTATACGGTTAAGATGCAGAACCTGAGGTAGCCAGCTTATTAATTACGTTAAGGCTTTTCTGAAGTGGGCTTAGGGTCGTTTTAATGCATAATGTCTAAACGGCATAGACTTTTTAGCATTTGAGGCTTGTGAATAAATACCCAAAGCAAAACTTTTTAATTTGGAGAAAAGGACATTATCTTGCATTGACTTATCGAGCGAGAGCTGACAGCAAAAAAAACTGGCCTATCGCGCAACAGGATGAAATGTACATACTTAAATGTTAGATGTTAGTAGTCACAGCGACTGTAAGAAAGATCATTGTGTGCCTAGGCAGAACTGTTGCCCAAGCTTGGTATATTAATAATAGTAGGAAAATCGTATTTCCTAAATGTTTCATTTTCCAGACATGCTAGATGAAAAATTTAGAAACAATTTTTTAGATCTCGAAGTTCTCTACAAAAGTTATATCAACTTTTTTCGTAGTTAATACTTTTAGTTATACCGTGAAAAAGGTTAAAACATTAGAACTACAATTGGTTTTAGGGGCCATTCATTAATTACGTAAGGACAATTTTGGTGACTTTTGACCCCCCTACCCCAATGTAAGGATATATAAGAATTCTCGAACTCCCCCTCCCCTTTCTTACGAAGGATTCTATATCGTTCTTCTAAATAATAAAATGTTAGAAAAAGATCAATTGCACTAAAACCTATAGTTTAACGTGAATCAAAGATTTTTATTTTTTAACAAATAATAATTCAAATTATACTATTCTATTGCTACAAGGTTTAGATTAAAACTATAATTGAAATTTTAATAAGTAATCTTTTCAACAGCAATAAAAAAATTTGCAACTAGGATTTAAATTACATTGTACTCTATAAAATGAAGAAGACCATTAGATTCCTAATATTGAATCTCAATTTACAAAGTATGTATTACCAAAGAATATATAACATAAAGAAGTCGCAGTCGGAACAAATAACTTGAACTGAAAAATTTGCTCTAGGGTCCTTCCGCGCGAACCCTATATCTGTAGTAGTACAATAAATACAAGCGGCCATTCATATTCAGACACTTCTTACATCGGAAGTGTGACCAAAAATTTCTGATGCGACGCGGGACCAGGCAGCAAACGTACAGAAATTCCGGCGCGCAATGTTATTCTTATGGACTTTTGCGATGAGGTGTTCCAAGCACGCGTTGAGGGCTGTATGAGCGCTCGCCGGTTCCAATTCTAGGAAGTGTGGGAAAATTACGAGAACTCTGAACTGAGCTCAGAAGTTTGAAGAATTTTAGTTCTGGGATTCATGAGTAGTTTGTTTAGGACGTGAGATACGCTCATTTTTCTCTACTGCTGCAAGCCCAAGCATTAAATTTTTTATTTACAAGTATGGAAAAGCACGAGCAAGGACCGGACAGATCTGCTATTTTAAAATAAGAAAACCTTGTACAATACTTTTCACTTCTAACGTTAGTGTCACATTTACCTTTTGGAAGCACAGATATTTATTAATTAATTATTTAAAATAAAAACAATTTGCTGTTTCAAATAATTGCTTATCGATCTTATAAATTTAACATTATTATAATTCACAAGAAATATGTGTGTATATGCAATTAATTAATTAATCAATTAATGATAGTTACCAAATATTACCAAAGAATATATAACATAAAGAAGTTGCACGAGCCTAATTTGCCACTCAAAAATATTTTCCGATCGATGGAAGAGAAGGAACGGTGTCAGGGCAGGGAAGTGATTCCTAGTAACCGCGGCTGTGAACACAAATGTGTACCAGCCAGCAACGCACAGAAGTTCGGGCGCAGGTTATTCATATGGGTTCATGCGTTGGGCTGAACCATGCTTGCGTTGTCGGACGATGTGCCTTCTAGCTGAAGGCAGACCGAATTCTATGAATGAATGATATGAGTAAAAAGGCGAGAACCCAAAAGAATTTCGTCTGCGCTTGTAATTCTCAACTTTCCTATTTCTTGAATGTTGTTAAGATTATATTAGGGGAAGCGAATACGTTATTATTTATTCATTCACTCTTAAGAAGATGGTAACTATCATTAATTGATTAATTAATTAATTGCATATACACACATATTTCTTGTGAATTATAATAATGTTAAATTTATAAGATCGATAAGCAATTATTTGAAACAGCAAATTGTTTTTATTTTAAATAATTAATTAATAAATATCTGTGCTTCCAAAAGGTAAATGTGACACTAACGTTAGAAGTGAAAAGTATTGTACAAGGTTTTCTTATTTTAAAATAGCAGATCCGTCCGGTCCTTGCTCGTGCTTTTCCATACTTGTAAATAAAAACTTTTAATTTTCATAGGAATTCATGCGCGGTTAATTTATTGCATTTTTCCTGTAGGAACCCAAAATATTCCGGGGGTAAAAATTAGCCTTAATCAGGAGCGAAATAATATCGGTTCAACTATTCCCGAGATTAGCCCGGAAAAACAGACGGGCAGATTCAAAATTCTTACACAGTTCCAGAATTATTTGTAGATTAATAAACTATTATAACAAAAAGTTCTTCAATCCTCAAAACGGTAACAGTTCTATTAACTTGTTAAAATATTAAGCTTCTTGTTTGCTTTCTTATCTGCTTTTTTTACTGCCCAAGAAGAGTGCTTCCTTAACAAAACAAGTACAATAAAGTCAACAAAAGAGATTCTATGCTCGTAGCAGGGATTAAGTTCATCAAGCCATTCTTTTGTTGCAATTTTGCACTTGTCAACTATATTTTGTTTAATATAAAATATTTCTGGGGTATTTTTGAAAATGTCTTCAAATATCGATATATGTATTTTAGAAACATTAAAAAATTCATCTGATGGAGCATAGAGATTGCCAAAATCTGAAAAGGATGGATTGTAATTTTTGGCAAATATAAATATTTCGGATGGGCACGTTAAAACTTCATATAAACTTCAATAAAATGCTTTATTTTAATCGACTGCTTATCGCTAAATTGCTGCCTATTCACGCTGAACGTCAAACACAAAGTGATTTGCTTGGGCTTGCAGCAGTAGAGAAAAATGAGCGTATCTCACGTCCTAAACAAACTACTCATGAATCCCAGAACTAAAATTCTTCAAACTTCTGAGCTCAGTTCAGAGTTCTCGTAATTTTCCCACACTTCCTAGAATTGGAACCGGCGAGCGCTCATACAGCCCTCAACGCGTGCTTGGAACACCTCATCGCAAAAGTCCATAAGAATAACATTGCGCGCCGGAATTTCTGTACGTTTGCTGCCTGGTCCCGCGTCGCATCAGAAATGTTTGGTCACACTTCCGATGTAAGAAGTGTCTGAATATGAATGGCCGCTTGTATTTATTGTACTACTCCAGATATAGGGTTCGCGCGGAAGGACCCTAGAGCAAATTTTTCAGTTCAAGTTATTTGTTCCGACTGCGACTTCTTTATGTTATATATTCTTTGGTATTACGTAAGAATGAGTTTTACCCCCCTACTCCCAAAATAAGGACATGTAGATATTTTCTTAACCCCCCCTCGGTACCCTTACATAATTAATGAATGGCCCCTTACAATAAAAGGTTAAGTCTCTAGAAGCCAAGTTGCAGAATCGGCGCAAAAATTTGTCAAAAATCCCTAATTCAGCCAATTGCAGCACATAATCACCGTCTTTATGTGCTGTAATCGGTGACTATAAAAGATGTAGGATACGAACGATATTTTCAGGAAAGGTTCATTATGCTTTGACTATAGATGCAAAAAAAATCATTTTTCTTTATTTAGGTTTGATGTGACTACATATTTGTTGTAAAAAAATATTTAGAAATCTATATATATAAAAATGAATTGCTGTGCGGTACATCTCGCAAAACTAAAAATTCGGGAAACCAATTGGAGGTTTTCGGGGTCGCAGATCTCGAGCTTGCATTCAAAATTTTGGAATTCAAGATGTCGGATCCAATATGCCGACCCAAAAAGTAATACTTTAAGGGATTTCACTGAAAATCCGAACTTTTGTTTTTGGTTTGGGTTTTTGGGGTCACTGATTTTGAATCTGCCATCAAAATTTTGGAAATCAAGATGGTGGATCAATACGGCGGCCGAAAAGTGCAATAAGGATATGGTATAAAATGAAGAAAACGAAATTTAATACTATTGTGGGAAAATATCTAAAACATGTGCAAAACGCAAATAGGAAAACGCTGGGTCACATAGGAGAAGCGGTGGTGCAGTAGGGAGGCGTTGTAAAATTAAGGAATAAAAATTTAATAGTATCCCGGGAAACGCCGTATCCGGGCAAGCTAGTAATATATATATAAATAATAATAGGAAACTCCACGGAAGAACAGGCTGAGGAAACTATAAATATAGCTTTTCTCCACTTGAGGAAAAGTTATACAGCTAATAGATTTACATGTAGCAGTGCTTTCAATTCTCTTGCCAACTACGACGCGTAGACAATGAATGGCACAATCCTCTTTCCCTGATACAATCTTACGTTAGAGTACCATTACTTGGTTCTTCGCCTTAAATATCCCGTGCAGCACCTTAATACTCTTCTTTGAAAAACCTTTATGCCTCTATCTCTCGAGTCAACGTGGGTGAATCAGCACGCGAAAGGATATGCAACTATTGGCCCAATAAGCGTCTTGTGTATCATCAATTTCGTTGATAAATAAGCCATTTATTGTGTGTGTATTACTTCAAAGCACACTCAAGATTTTTTAAATGTTAAAATTCAAAACCTTTTTGTTATGTGCAATACTAAAGAACTAAGACGTGCGTGTTCAATTTTCATGATACCTATTTAAAATGGTCTCTTCTTTCGTTTCGTTTATAGTCTCGTCTTTTATTCCTGCAAGTACCTATCTAGCATCTCAACGGACACAAACAAATAAATACTATAAACCAAATGAATTCTGGATTCTAATTGGCACTGTATTAACTATGGAACACTCCTCGGGCGGATTAAATCCAAATCTTTAGTCCGAATTCCGAAATATTAATGAAAGGACTTCCAGTGCACGCTGACGCCTATAAATTTGTTCAAATGAAGACAACCCAAAGGCGATAATTAATAACAGAAAAAGAGGCAACATCAGTCAAGTAATGAGCACCTTTCAATGGAATTTAAATAGCAGATTCACACCAAGAGAAGGGTCGATTCACCCTTAGCAAATGTGAATTAGATCCAGACACACCCTGCCCTCTCATGCCTTAGATACGCAGCCTAAATCAACTATTACTACAAAAAATATATTTAGGATACACTTACTGATCTGGGACAAAAATGCTGCGCCGTTGGAAGTGATCCCTGAAAATGTCCGTGTTGTTGCAGAGAGGGCACTTGAAGAAGTATCCCGCAGTCACAGCTAGCTTGGCGATACACCACCGATGGAACCATCCAGATTTGCAGCAGGGCGCTTTAAAAATTAGATGCCTTTTGTAGCATCCCAATTTGTCGTAGCAGATTGAGCAAATCTCGCCAGGCGGAGGAGGTCTGATTTTCTTTGCGTAGTTCTCGTGCTTGTTGCAAAACGATCGAAAAGTGCCGAGAAACTGGCTAACGCACCCATGTTTTATCCCGCAGACCAAATGGAACGTCTTCCGACATTTGGTCGCACAGCACGCTATATTAGCACTCTTGCGCCCGCAGTAGACGCATGTCTGGAAGAGGAAACATCCCAAAACTGTTCAGCTGATGGAAAAAAAACTGAAAACTTACCTCCATCGAAACCCTCTTGGCCTCCTTCTTGATATCAGCTGGGAGGAAGCCCAAGAAGCCCTCGTCGTCATTTCCTCTCTGGACTAAGTTCGAGGTCAGCAGCTGGAAATTAATATGTTTTACGTTGTGTTACTCACTCCACCAGCCAGACAAAAGAGCCCTTCTTACCAAGCAGTAGTAATGCACCGCGATGTTGTTCTTCTTCATAAATTGGCCGTAGCGCAATTCATCATCGTTACCGCTGCGGCAAAGAATGCACTCAGGACCCATATTATCATAAAATTGAGACTCAGTTCATTCTAAAAACACCCAGGCGGCAAAGCGCTCATTAAGAACGAACCCGCCAATTTTTTTGACACTTAAATTAAATACAACTGTGGCGGGCAGCCGGATAATTAAAATAACTGTCACCCACTGAACCATCCAGTATGTGGAATTAATGAAGTTTCCTAATGTTTGATTGACAAGATAGATGTCACTTTTGATTTTGGAATAATAGTTAAAGATATTTTTAATTGAAGGCCATAACAAAATTCGGAGGCTCGGTATTACTCAACATGTTATTTTTTTTATTAATAACAAAAGCTCAAAAGTCAATTTTGTGTTTGCTTTGATAGTTGATGAGTTTTACGAATGCTCAACAATAGAAACCACTGTACCTCGAAAGGCAGCCAACTTCGCTTATCATGACAGTTTCGAATTGGCATATGTCAAAGTAATCCCACTTTTGTTTACATGGATTTATTTTTTTAAGTTTCCACCAAAATTCCCATAAGATGAGATGATTCCAAGGCAATTCAACTATGATCTGGACTTCAGGAAGCGGCAAATAGACACCTTAAAAATTTTTAACGACAAGTAAGTAGAACTATTCAATTTTTAAATTTTCCTCACAGCCCCAGCTGACGGTCAGATGACTTGAGGTCTGGCTGATTGTACTTTCCTAACGTCCTGTTTACGGCTCATGAGTAGGAAACTGCAGCACAATGACACTGATAATTAATGGTAATTGCGGGGTCACTTTTAGCGAGTCCACAAGCACTAACTTGGGCGACTTAACTACTTTTTCTCGTAAGAAGTATTGATCGATAAATTACTGCTTTTAAGATCTGCTTCCTAGGTTGGAATAAGGAAACAGTTGTTAATATAGGGTACCCGACAGTTTAGGGTTTATTTCTAATTATACAAGACTCGTACCTCGTACGTGTGCCTCAGGTGTCCGTACTTAGTTATTTTTTAAAACGATAGCTTCGTACAGAAAGTAGAACTTTCCAATTACACACAAGTTGGTTAGTTGCTTTATGTAGCAATTCTCACATCGTGGTCTGAATCCAATTAGCATTAGCCATTTTGATACCACTAAAGCAATGATCTGGTTTATAGGTGTTTGATGAAACGTTTAATACCCAGGAAGACTACGCCTTGGATTAGAGCCATTCCGTGGAGGCAAGATTTTGTTTGTTTGATTTTAATTTGGTCTTAACAAAGGTACCACCGATGTGGTTTACTGGTCCAAGCAGTTGGCTAAACGATAAACGATCACGTGTCTCTGCTGTGTCCTTCCACTCAATCAGCGTAGAAAGTGATAAATTAGCCAGATAAACCAGCTCCGTTCCCCCCTCTTCCCTTTGACTTTCGGGGAATATTTGTTGAAGCCAGCCGTCACTACGCCAAAAACTTCATACAGTATTATCTTATCATTAAACAAAATCTTCTAGTGAACATTAATAAGATAGTGAGCTGGGTTTACATCTAATAAACAGGGCTGCGCGGAAGGCGAAGAGGCTGCGAATGATATCTCCACCCCTTTTCAGGCACCTCTCCGAGATGGTCAATGTTAACCTAGTACTCGGCGTCTAGCCTCGACAAGTGTCGGACATTTACACAGTAAGTGAAAAGTCCCCTCATTTGAGTCCTACAACTGCGGCAGTGACTGTTGAAGGAGATTCGCAGCATAGCTGCGTGTTCGCCTATAGACCAGTGGGTAAGGCTCATACAAATATTTTCGCGGGACCAATGGAAGGTGTTGTGTTTTCCTCGTAGGAGTGCTATGTCATTTTAGAATTTTAAATTCAATTAAAATTTTTAATCGCACTCAGAGGAGTATGAACTTTGTCGTCCTGAGTTTCCACCATTGCGACCCCAATTACACACAATTTAATTTTGAAGAATATATGAATCACTCAGTGTTACCCACGACTTCGCCTGCATGGAATTTAAAAATTTAGAGGGAGGTTAGTATAGGTATATTTTTTTAAATGGAGCGGGGAAATGCTTTGAGCACCATAAGTGGCCGAGGCAACCCGTGTGCCGGGCTTTCCCGTCTGTCCAGGCCTACCGGCTAAAACCCCGCTCCCTGCCACCAGGTACTCCACCCTGGGACCGCCTTAAAAGACATTACTTCAGGGTGGCGTCCTATTTATTTGCCCCCATTGGGGGCCTCCCTCCTACGGCTACGCCGCTATCTCTCCCGCGCCCTATTGGCGTCAACTTCTTTCTGGCGGAGGATTCCCTTCACAAAAAGGGTGATCCTTCGCCAGTTGTCCTCTGTCTGCAGCACGAACCCGAGTCATGCTGCCTACCACATCCTCCATATCTTCTCTCTCTGCCCTCCATCTTTCGCATTCGAAAAATGTGTGTAGGGCGGAGTCCGATGGAGAGTCGCAGTATACGCAGCATGGGCTCGGTGCCTTCCCTATACGATGGAGGAAGGTGCAAAAATGCCCGTGCCCCGTCAGTATTTGAGTGAGGTAGTAGTCTACCTCACCATGTCGGCGGTTTAGCCAGATGTCCAGCTGGGGAATAACCCGGGCTGTCCACCGGCCCCGCGACTCCCCATCCCAAGTATAGGTATAATAATAATAACAATAGCAATAACTCTGAGACGGAGAGACGCTTGCCATATAGGACCAAATTGTCAATACATGAAAACACATGTATAATTAAAAAATCATACATAATTAAAAGTCACCACAGTTGACGCATGTGACTCTTGCAGGCTCTGTCTCACACACATAGAAACATTCGAACACATCACGGCTGGGTGCAAAATGAAAATGCAAACACAAAAAGACTACTTACACAGCCACGGTCAGGTTTGCAATATCTCATACACCAAGAACATGCAATTAAACACAAATTCACAGCCACATACACTCCATACTACGATACGCCTCAAAATATAAAAATGTTGCAAAGTGGCTAAAATCTACTTTGCGATTCTGAGGTCCACACTGGCCCCCATTAATTTGTTTGTAAAACTCTCTCAAATTTTGTGTTTCTCAATCTCTGTTTTCCGAGTGCTTTGTCTGGGGGTATGTTAAGGATCCGGCGGGCAGAATAAAGATGGAATGGAAGATAAGGCGGTTGACAGACTGTCGAGTAACGAAAAAAGGGAAGTATCTATGCTTAGGCTATGCAAGAGAATCCTCAATCCTCTAGCCTTAGGTAGCCAAAGGATGACACAGCGCCCATCATGTCGCCGATGTATGTGTCAAATGCGATTCCCCAGAACACTATAGCCTACTTCAAGCGTCTTAATATGGAAGGGTTTTGTTTAAAGAAAAGATTAGCATAACAGATCTTGTAAGTCGCGTTGTTTTCGAAAGGCACCTGAGGTGCCTGGACGACCAGCTTAATTTTAATAATAATAATAATAATAATAATAAGTTTCAAGTAAATTTGGGGTGGCATTCCATAAGGTCATAACTGAGTATCGTTGTTGTTGGTTTTATTTTGACTTCCAAGGAAGGCGTCACGGCAGTGACTTAACTAGTCCTGGCAGTCATAGCACAGGCCCAACATACACAAAAAAGCCTCAGTCGCAACGTAGGAATTTTAAATGAAAAGGCTAGCTACTACCAGCACTGGTACTCTCCAATGGGCAGGACACTACTCATGGAAACTCGCCAGTATTTTGCGGACAGTGTGTAGATATATATATATATTATCGTTAGGTAAAACGAAATTGAAGACATAGTACATAGTATTAAAAGCAAGGAAGTGAGACAAGATTACACAAATTTTCCGATGTCATTTATACACCTGTTCATCTATCTAACTTGCAGTAGTTAAGACAATAATCTACAGCTACGGGAAAAAAGGAGCACAGATTCACAAAAAAACAAAAACAGAAATCTGATTAATCAGACATATCAAGACACCGGAACAAAAAAACAGAGCAGATGCCAGTGGTCCGCGAACCAAGGGCAACCCTAAATCATCCGTTCTATTTCCTCAATATATTCCGCTAGAGCGAGAATTTTCTCCATAGTCAAAGGGGCCAGCATCTCTTCGAGGTATCCTTCAAGGCATAGCAAAAACAATTGTCTCCTAATTCCACCGTACCATAGACAAACGAGTATAAAGATTACCCACTTCGAACAAGAGAAATGAGACCTCCACAGCGATACCTCCACATATGCGACGACAACCGGCGAGCTCGACGCATGAGAAGTCGATACTTTTATGATGCATATGAAAAAGATAGAATTAATTACCTATATTTCTTTCTCATACAAAACATAGATTTTAAGCATGTTCTGTTCCTGTGCTTCCAACTTTATATTAGGTTAACTTTGACTGAACTCAACAGTTCTCGACCGAAGATCCCTCTCTTTGTCCGTGCCAGAGCCGGACAGATGCACAGGATTCTGCTTCACTAGTTTCGTCATCCTCAAGACATAGACGGCATTCCGTCTCATTAGACAGGCCAATCTTATTTAAGTGATACTTTAGCCCATGGTGGCCTGAAAGGTAGCCTACCAATCTTCTGAGATCCGCTCTATTGACGACAGTGATTTCGGAGTATGCAAATGGATGAGAAGCTCTTTAGCCTGACGAAGACCAATTAATACTGCAGTATGGTTCCGGGCAAATGAACCAATTCGAAGAACCCTGCCTGGCTAGTTCATAGGCGATTTTATTAGACTCAATACCAGAGTGTCCCGGTACGAAAACGAGAGTGACAACTTTTGTAAGACTGTAAAGCACTTCTTAACAAGTTTCCATGAGAAACACCATGACGAGAGCGCTTTGATAGCCGCTTGGCTATCGGAAAAGATGTTTATTATAACGCTTTTCAGTCCCTTGCGGCACAAATTTCAATAGCGTGGATTTCGGCCAAATCCACTCCAGCGTATGTATATGCGTGAAAGAGACACCCTCATATTTCCTTATTGTTTTTTACAGCAGAATAGGCCGCCACACACACGACGGTTTTATGCTTACAAACTTTCTGAAAATCTTGGGACAATCAATTGTTTGTACGACACGGTGCCCACACACGGCGTCGGTTTTCATTTGCGAGCAAAATGTTGACCTAATCATATGCTTCAATTTTCTTTCCAAATAATCGTGAGATTTCAATTTCTACATACACAGATTATTCCTATATTTTTACAACAACACAACACACAACATCCAGGAAAAATTCCGTGCTTAATTTCATATGTCAGAGCGATATATTTGATGTCTGGCGTAAAACCGCCAGAAATATCAAACAAAGATAATAAATATTTGGGACGGTTTTCATCTTATTATTCTACGTCAAGTTGCTTACACATGCTCAATCTTATGTGTGAACGCGTGCTTGTACGCATAAACCCGTCTCATGTGTGGCGGCCTAATGGGTCCTCTGCGTTCTTGCCCAAGCGAAACCAAAGTAGCAGGTAGTGTTGGATAAATGAAGAACATTATAAATGAATAATTCCTGCCTCGGCAGGAAAATCTTTTTACTCCGTCCTGCACTAAAAATATAAGCCTTTACCTTAAAATTCGTTAAACGATGTACTGAATGCAAGCTCACAATGCATTTCATTAAGGGAAGATGGGAAGCCCCACAATCCTTTCCCTTTTTACAATCTTTTATTTAACTTGCCTTGTTAGTATGTTTGGGTCAAATTTTGCAATTTTGATTAATGCAAAAAAAGCTACAACATTGAGATTTTGCACACGTCCATAAATTCGGTGACATTGCAATATAGTATATCATAAATAGTTCTAAATTCAATATGCCGGCCACCCTAACTGGCGGACTACCTTTTTCTTCACAACCCCCTTGATATGGATATGGTTTGACTAGTAAAATTCGGTAGGCTATGTGACGTCATTGGTACATTTGCTTAAAAAATTGTTTCTAAAAAAATAGTGTTTACAGTTATTTTATTAGCATTGCCTTGATTCGGTAGTAAGATTTGTTTACCCTTGGAGATCGCTAAGTGTAGAAGTGTCAATGATTTCGTCTTGTAAGAAATGCACTACATGTAGTGGGTAACACTCGGATGATTTGTGGACAATCTCGGCCTGACTAGGTGTAACGATGTGCGCGGATTTTCCTTCTTCCCTGGGATTTTTGTTTGCTTTTGGCTGAGGAAGGTAATTTACTGATTTGCGAATGACACATTCACAAAATACAATGTCACAATTGGTGTTCCAAGCTCCAGAGCTGCTCGCATGCTGCTTGCGAGCTTTAGTGTAAACGCACCTTAAGCATATAAACACGTATAACTCTGGATTGTGTTGGGGTTGTGAACTGAAATTTTTATATAAACGAAACAACAAATAACTTCTTTATTTTTTTAGTGTTCAGGAAATAAAAGACAGTGAAGAATACTTGATTCCCTTCACATCAGCCGAACGGATGATCAACTTAACTGTATTGCTAGGCGCAAATTTTCCAAATGAGAAACCAAAAATTGTGGTTTCTCCCGTTGTTCAACATGTCTGGTGCAATGTTAATACTGGGGAAATTGAAAGCGCCCCAGGGTTGCTTAATGTAAGTACTTTATGTGACGGATTTAGAGTAACGTAGTAACGACAACTTTTTCCACTTTGGCAGTACACACCTCATTCCGACTTAGGCCGCATTGTACAAGCAATTATCCGCGAGTTCGAAAAATTTCCTCCGCCTATATTTGATAATGCATCGAATGAAACTGCAACAATCGACATAACTAGTTCATCTTCTGTAACAGCTCTCAGTGATTCAAGCATTCCCGAACTTTCAAAATTATCTTTGGAGGAGCTAAAAAAGCTGGACTCCGACCTTGAATTCTTTGATGACTTCATTGAAGAGATGTCTGTGGTACAAGCACTGAACGAAGAACTGGATTCGATGATCAACCAAGTGGAAAATATATCAAGTAAGCAATGGGCTGCAGAGCATACTGAAATACACTTAGTAAATCTCATTGCAGAGGAAAACCAATCTAAAGAGGTACATCTAAATGAAATGAAAGCCAAATTAAATAATGATGTCACCACTTTGAAGTGTTTGGGGGAAAAGTGTGAGAAGTTAAATCAAAAATATCAGAAGAAATCTGAAGAATTCGCACCACAGCACATAAGAGTAAGCATCTGAATTACCTAAGAAAATGTTCTAATTGTATTTCCACAGGAACTTCTTCAAATAGCTGCTTCGAATGCTGATACCGATTGCGAAAAGCACGTAGAACAATTCCTCAGTGGGAAGATGGATGTTCAAACGTTTCTCAATTGCTACACACATTCAAAAAAGATCAGTGCAATACGAAAGGCGAAGGAGGAAAGATTGGCTCACCAGCTGAACGCATTAGAACGTGCAGCTCACTAAACATACTGTAATAGTAGATTTAAGTTCGAATTAAATTAGCCCTGATCCACTTACACATTTTATCCACTGCGGTCTGCGTGTATCATTAACTTCTGCAATGACGCCAAATCTTTACAATATTTCAACAATTGAGTTAAGTTCCACTTTGAGTGATATGTTTTTTATTTATTGAATGTGATATCTGGGGCCCCATGCGTATCTAGATTTACTTTGCTTACTTTCCTAGACGACAGCGTTATGTATGCTCATTATTATGTATTTACACTTGGCTCAGTTCTTAATGAAATAAACTTAAAAAAATTAATTTGTGTTCTTACTATTAATTTCTGAATTTTAGAGCATCTGTCATGTGGCAGAGAACTTAATAGAAATTTAAGTCTGAGAGACATTTGGCATTATTCTTGAATCCGAAGGAATTCAGATCCTTTGAAAAAAGGTTAAGTTGATTTTTGCTGTTAAAGCTGACTGAACTATAAAATAGAGATTTTGAAAAGCAAAAGTTAAATTCTGTTAACCACCTGAAGTCGATCTCCAATCTTAAAAATTGTGTACAAGTTGAGATCGTAGGACTCGGAGAAAGGTTCCGAAAATCATGATTAGTTTGAAAATATTAAACAAAGAAATCAACATGTTAGGTATGACTGAGAACATCAGGGATAACACCACATTGGTCGTCCTTGGGTCTCCTAAAAAAAAATGTGATGATTTTTATTTTGGTAATCAAAACAAAAATGATAAGTTAAGTCCATCGATAAAAGTTACCTAACGAATATAGTTTTTTTTTGCTCTAATAAAAGAATGCTATTAATGAAATTTTATTTACTAAATCGTCAATAACAGTTGCTCATTAATTGTTATAACTTTCGCCCGAATTATGACATATTTTTCGGTGCTTTTTTTACGTCGACAACGATTAGCGGTGATTTTTTTTTATTTTCGTTCGTCGATAAAATTCAACAATTCCGTTTTCAACAACTGTAAATTACCAAGGGCCTTTTTGTAATGTGATTGATATGTCCTAGTTTATCTTTTTAGCTGATTACTAAAAAATGCTAAGCAATTATGAGTATTTACTGAAAGTTTTCTTTTCAGCAAGGGGTAATGAATGTGCACTGGTCGGCAAACGGACTTGAAGAACATGTTTACGGGCTTCATAACGACTTTGAAAGCAAAAATATCTCGTGGTTGAAGGATTAAAATCAAAATATCCGAAAACAGCATTGGTTGCATTTCAGGAGACCTATAGAACACACCCCAGTCAATGCGGTAAGTGACAACAAATTGGTGGTGGGGGTCCAAAAGAAATATTTTTTTTAAAATTTCATCAAATATCGTTGCATCGATAGTTTAGAAATTAGAAGGGGGACACTTTGATAACGACTTGAAAGCAAATATCTCGCGAATAAAGGGTTAAAATCGAAAGGTCCAAAAATATTTTTGTTGCATTTTAGGACATATTTCAAACGACACCCCAGTCAATGCGGTAAGTAAAAAAATTTGTTTGAGTACACTTTTAACTTTATGCATGTGAGGTCCAAAAAAATTATTTTCCGCAAAATGTCTGTTATTTATGTTTTATGTCATAGGTATATAAATAAGAGGATGGGAGGGCTGTGACTACAACAACAGAAGAACAGAGCGAAACTATGAAATGGCTGAGTTATAGGTACTGTCGCTTTGATTCAATTTACTTCTCTTTAGCCTTGCAAAAAATCAAATGCACAAGGATTGGAGTCTTGGAGAAACAAAAAATGGATTTGGAGAAAACCGTCCGAGTTGCAACCAATAAACTATAAAATTTGTAAGGAATAATATGTCCTGGGAGTGCACCGAATATAATCAATAGAATGAAGAAAGAGGACTACATTAACATCCTTCAAAGTAATTTTATGGAGAGCTTGGAAATAATCGGCGTGGAAAAAGGAATCATTTTATTTCATTTGGACAATGATCCCCAGAATTGTGCCCGTAAAGCAAAATAACGGATGGAAGAAAAGGTGAAAGAAAACTGCATGGGTGGTTTAATCATAATGAGAGTTCTTTATTCTTATCATTATTTTATATACAAAATTTGCTTATTCTATACAATCAGACCAATGCAGTTCAGTTACAAAGAAAATCAAAACAAAACGAGGGAGGTTCAGAGGCTGGAACTTGAGTCAGTACCTTCTGTCGATACACAATTTCGTTCGGTCGGCGTCCGGCATTGAATAAATCTTGGTTGCTTACTAAGCAATTAACGCTAAATTTTTTAAATTTCCGATAGTTTAATATAGAACTTGAAAAAAAACGACACGGGAGATTTTTGAAGTGTGGGCCCGAACGTACTTATATTCACTACTTGTAAACTGTCAATATTCTCCTATTCTAATATAGGCCAGGATGTGTGTGAAAATTAGATAAGAATGTTGTCACGGCCCGAGAAACCATAGATGCATTCCCAATCGAAGTTGTTGAACTCATTATTCACTTCAAAAAACCCTCCAGATAAAGTAGTCCAAACTACAGATGCTGCCAGACATGAACACCGAAGCAGATATGCACAAGTCCTGCGGAAATGCCATTCCGCATGACTTTCAGTGTAAGTACGCTTGCATATTGATATCCACAAACTGAACAGGGATATGCAGAGCTATCTTTCACAGATTCAAGATTATGCCTCTGAATTAACAAAGGATCCGAGACGATTTCCACCAGTCTTCCGATTTTTATAATCAAAGATGCAAGCAAAGATAATTTAATCACAGTCTTGTAAATAAATTCCTTTAATGCAGTTGCGAAGCCACTAGATCTTGTTTTCATTATTCAAGTTGATGGAGTTCTATCCTCGATGTAGCAGTCTGCCTTCAGAGTGTCTGGTTGCATGTTGTGAATAGCACAGGCTTTATAACTATCAGACAGTTCATGTGGCTAAAACACAGAAACATTTTCAAGTATGAAGGTACAGACATTGGGTTGCACTTTCCAATGAGACTTCCACGCACAAGCAGTCTGAAGTTATAGCAAGGTCCATATCGCCGTTCCAGAAGAACAATGACGTAACTGCCAAAATGAAATTGTTCAGAAAACACAAAAAACCGAAAGTTGTATTTTAATAAAATCTTAGTTAAAGTCCAAATTACGCCGAATTTCACAATTGCGTCGTTGTTCCACCGGACACTAACCCAGCCTCGATCACATCAGGCACAGAACTGACACTGACACATGCGGCGTTGTTCTACCGAAATTTTGTCACAAACAGCTCTTATTTCTACAACGATGCAACTTCCCCTAGCGGCCATGAGAGCAACTAGAACGGCGATATGATGTTGAATGCGTGCTGGTGCTCCACTAATCGATTGCGTTTAATTACACCACTCCGTACTCCGTGCATGCGACACAGAAACTTCCGCAATTTTATGATTAGATAATATCGTCGAACACGCAAGCTGGTTAGAATTGTGGGGCATATCGAATCCGATCAAGTACTGGGCGTACTTATATTTCCATATATTTATCTTCCATTTCCATCAATCCATATACCTAAAAAACGATTTCCCACGCAGAAATTGCGTGTTGTTGCGACAACCCACCACAGAACAGTGTTCATTTCGTAAATTCACGTAAAGTTTAGTTTTTCCGCACTGGTCACTGCGATTAAACAATGCGTAAAATAGCCCTTTATACAATCCTCGCGGACTTTACCCACAATTATAGTTCTACACAATAAAACTTGCACTTTTCCGGCTCAACCTACTCAAACTTCAAAGCAACACAGATTTTAATTGACAGTTCGAGCAGATGTTTTATTTAGCTTCCCTCATACACGCTGTTTCTGTACACCTCTACGGAGTTGTCTTTAAGTGGTCGCTCCTATACAGAGTTTTTACATGATACAGCCGTTCCGTGTTTAGTTTATATTTTTATGATTTCCATGCATTCATATAAGATGGACCGCTTAATCTCCTGTCTCAAGCGTCCGACAATTTAAGGTGGTATTCTAGTCTAAGAGTACACATTATATGTGTTTTTTAAAATTCGATAAAAACAAAACTAAGAATATTTTTACTAGCCATTTTCTTGCTAGATATTTATTAATATGTTAACAATACAAAAAAAAATATTTAGCAAAAAAAAATTTTGTGAATTGAAAAAATTACAGGCTGGTAAAGCGGGGAGTGAAAAATAAGGGCGCGTCCTCGTTGACATGATTCCAACCCTTCTTAATCTTAAAAAAAAAGAATGTCGTTATCGTCTGAACTACAGAAATGAAAAACCAATTTTTTTTTCACAAAATGGCGACTGTGTGAAAAAAAATTGATTTTTTGCCCTTTTTTTCAAAGTTTTGAATTTTTTTAAAATAGTAAAAAACAAAATTTTTCCATAATTATAGTTCCAACGATAGAGGGATATATGAAGAAGTTCTACGCCAAATTTCAAGTTAATCGCTTCATTAGAACTTGAGAAATCATATCAACCGTGTTGGAAAAAGTAGTTTTGAGAAAAACGCGTTTAAAGATTTGAGCAAAATTGTCGGCAGTCTGTACTTGCATTTCATTAATCGGCGATTCCTGCTCCATACATTGGGCCTACATGTACTCTACGATAGCTCGAGAGCAAACTGAGCTGCACTGCACACGTGTGTGTAAAAGACTTTCTGTAGGATAATTCATCCTCAGGTAGTCAGGGAACGTCTACCGCCTATTGTTCGATTCAATGTGGCAGGTCCCGTTTACGCGCTGTGTCACTAAAATAGCTATAACTCCGTAAATATTTGGAATTCCTTTGGAGGATATGTTTTTGAAGGTCTGATCTCTAAAACTATGCAAAAAAATCGATTTGTTCAAAATTCTAGACTAGAATACCCCCTTAACAACCGTACTGCCTGAGAGGGACGAGAGAAGAAGTATAGGAATTTATATACCGCTGTCTATTTTTACCACATTGCATAAATGGGCCGATCCCGCAGATATTTTGAATGCGTAATTACTGACTACTGACGAAAATGTTTCAATTTAAATACTTTTGCAAAAATATTTTATAAAATATTTGCTTTAACTTGAACGAATGTTAAAAAAAAATCATTATTGATGTCATAAAAATGCTTTTAAAGCTTTATCCCTGCCAGATTAACAATATTTTCAAGAATTTATGATTGATAAATTTTAAGTCATGTAAACGTTGTAATATATACATATTATTAACACATGTAATCGATTGAACAATTGTGTTTTGATTAAAGAATTTAGGAACTAGAGAACTCTATAACAAACTTTTAAATCTGTCAGGATGTCAACGCCAAATTTGTGTAATTGGAAAATTTGACTAAAGAATGTTGCTGGATAACTAATGTATCAGAAATAAAATGAAACGAATTAATTAAATCTTTGATTTTATTTATATTATGGCACATATTTATTTCCTTGATTCTACAGAATACAATTGGATTTTATTTAGAGAAGTATCCACATAAAAGTAGAATTTAATGTTTTTATAGAATGTGTTATTGTTGAGGTAGCAAATTATTTGCTTTACTGATTTCTGATAGAAGCTAAAAACTTTGACTTGGAATCAGAAGGTATATAAAATTAGCAAATATGCCGTATTTTATGTGGAATTTCACCTGTAAAGTCTAAAAAATACTGCATGTCCTGCAGAAATGCTGGATCTCAATACAAATCAACGTGCGTTCATTACACTGTGCGCAATAGTCTTTTTAATATTAATTATAAGGGAAAACCGTTCCGGGGTGGAACAATTCATATGCATGCACCGAATTAATAATTAATTGTACATAACCACACTCTATAAGAGTAAAGAGTGCAGAAAAGTTCAGAAAGAGACCGCACTTTTTGGAATATTCTTCCAGGCTCCACAAGGAGCATTGCCAAGTGGTAGGCCAGAGATACGGAAATAACAAGGATTAAAAATTGCAAATTTAATAATTTTTTTATACAAGAATTAAGAAAGCTGATTAGTAGCAAAAAAAGGGGAACGAGCGAAGCACAATTACAGTACAAGAAATTAATGCAACATATTTGACACCGTCAAGGAAATTATGGATCATGACTAATGCCAGGATCCACTTCCAAAGCCGGCAAAAGTTAATTACCCAGCTCAGATTGGCCTCTTTCGCAACGATCACCCAGAAGAGTGAAAAGGTAGTTTATATGGTCAATTGATTGAATTAAACAACCTACAGTGCCCTAATTGATTCGGTAAGGTGTTGGGTAGCGGTGCATGCGGAAAATGACATTTTTGTGGCTATTAAAGGATTTGTGAATTTAGTGACTTAGAATAGTTTAATCATATTGAAATTTATAATTGATTTGAATTTTAGATGTGTAAATGTTAAAGGCAATTATAAAATAAATTTAATAGTAATTAGTAGGACCAATTAACTTTGAATAAAACATTTTATTTTGTAGTGAAATCGAATGATTTATAATTTAATTTATAAATTAATATATAATTAATAATAAAATTATTTTGTTGTGCAGGCATAAACAGTTAGAAACTTGTCTCTATTAAAAACTGGATAGTGGATAGAGAAGGTGGAGGTGTGTCGTTTAGAAAGTTTTGGCGGCCATGTTTTATGATGGTGCTTGGGCGATTTGTCGGTAGGATAGAATTCACGCCTTACCAACATTAGCGACATTCGACGATTTTTATTATTTATATTTGGTACGTTACCATGGTTAAGCATTTCTACTAAGGCACTAACTTTC
This sequence comes from Neoitamus cyanurus, assembly GCA_947538895.1. Classification (NCBI taxonomy): domain Eukaryota; kingdom Metazoa; phylum Arthropoda; class Insecta; order Diptera; family Asilidae; genus Neoitamus; species Neoitamus cyanurus. The sequence goes on from OX384547.1 coordinate 10,407,868, forward strand.
ATTGATCACAGTCGTAATTAATAATTGGGATTGAATATGTTCATGCGGATTCCCGCAACGAAATAAATCTCTCTCTCTAAAATTTAGAGGAACCTTCTATATTTCTTTGCGGATATCCGGCGTGAGAGAGAGAGCCGGACTCAAAATGCTTTAAGCTCTCAAGCTCGCGACGTTGCGTTCGTCGTTGCCGGATTCTATAGGGGCCTGCCTTTAGAATGGCTTGAAGTCCTGTCAGATCTTGATGCACTGCTAGCGAGCCATAAGTATATACGAGTATATGCAGGCAGTAAAAGGTTTTTACCCCAAAAAACGTGAGAACCCACGTGGAACGGCCTCGATACATTGCACGTGTAATCACATCACACACATCATAAAAGTGAGACCATACATAACTAGCATATTCTAGTATGGATTTAATAAACGTGCAAAGTAGCGCTAGAGAGATGTAAAGATCATTGATCACCTTAGTCCACCCCAGGTTTGTTAATAATACCTTCATTCATACTTTGATCTCTCGGTTTCTCAAGCCTAGTTAAGGAATGTCCATCGATAGTAAAATTGAAAAGCAGCAGAGCACCGAGATAAAGACATGCAGGTGCACTTACCGTTAGTTAAGAGGAGGTGGATTAATGGAGCACTAAGTCAGAATTTGAAAGTCGTGGTCATTTGAGATTTTGCGAAATATCTTCGCACCATCTAACAGAGTAACAGAGAATTCACGAATAATTAGGAACAAGCCATAAATCGTGTATATGGATTATAAATAACAGCGGCCACAGATGGCTGCCTAGCGGGACACCAGATGAATATCGCACCCCTCATTTACATAGAACGATCAGATAAATAAGATGACAACCAATTAATGAAACATGAATGAAAACCAAGAACGGACAAGTTATAAACAAGTATATTATGACTAATTCGTTTAACTAAGTCCGTGAAGATACAATCAAGCTGCTGACCGCATCCTTATATTGTTATACAAATATTAGAAAATTCTAGAAAGTTGGTTATAGTCGATTTTCCCTTCATGAGCTCGTGCTGTGAAAACACAACAATGAAGGCTTTCAATGGAATTGGAACCTCTCAAAGGGTTTAGCTATATTACATAATTTAGCAATCGGTCTATAATTAGAGATATCGCATTTACAGTACAGAGAGATAAATTAAACAAGTAACAAAGAAAAGAGGGAATATAGGGTGGGCCATAAATGGTAGCACTATTGTAATCGTCCTTGTGAGGGAGGGAAGCGGGCCATAGTTTTAGCACTTCGATGGTCATAATGCGACTTGGATGCAGCAAGATGGGGCAATCTGCCCGTGAGATGCAGGTGATGTCTTTCGATTCTCATTACAGTTTGTTCAGGGACTCTGATTTCAGATAAATTGAATGAAAGTTCTTATACTATATACAGCTATAGTATTTACGCATAAATCGTTAAATGCAAAAAATATCGGCTGACTCAATATTTGCCTTTTACCAAATATTCTATAGACTAACATTTGCCTTCACCAAATAATAATTTAATTGACTGAAGATTTCCCGCGCGCGGTTCATTGATTACACAGTATGTATCTGTGTTTAACGTTTTACGCGTAAGGTACTGTACTTGCATGTAAGCCCAACCTTTCATAAAAGTAGAGAGATGGTGATTTTTGGGGTTAGTGTTTTTAAAATGTCACATTTTAGGACTGACTCAAATCTCGGGAATTTAAAATTTTAATTTTAAAGCATTTTTGCAAATTTCGCAACCAATTAGGTGATGACATTTAAATAATATTTGTGTTCGGTTTCTTTTTAATGTTCAAGAGTGCCCGAGCACCGCCGGAAACGAGTTTAGTTAAAAATAAACTTCAATGTGAACATAAAGGTTTTTCTCATTCAAGAGGAAACAACCTATGGATTATCATTGCGCAAACTCGAATTTGTTGTCACATCCGTAGCCAGAAAGCCACTACAGGATGTAGGGATGTAGCATCCCTTCCATCCCTTTTTCTAGGAGATAACAAAAGCATAAATCTGGAGACGTTGGCTCAGTTTAAGATTGACATTCGCCCGATTCGCTTGCTCAGGTTCGGTTGGTAAATTTTCCCATTGGTCCAAGGCGCTGAATATTGTGCAGTTCCCAGCATAGAGGTGTTGATCTAGAGTAGTCAACTATCAGGCAATTTGTGAAAGTGTCGTGCAGTGAAAGTAAGGAAAAGTTTAGAACTTGTGAAAGGCCCGAACAATCAGAAAGCGGAAGGATGCAGTTTCAGTACGTCATTTAAAAGTAAGAAGACCAAGGAAGGTGGGACGTGCCTTAGCTCCAGTAAAAGCCGTGAATGGTGAGTGCTGCAGGAATATTTGAACATTGACCTATTTACTGCAGATTTGCATGAATATTGTATACCCCTGGTGTATTCGGAGGACGAACAATGGATTTCTTTACAGCATGCAGACCGAAGCCGTTGTCTGGCTATAAAACGAAAGCGACGCCAAGGGAGGCTTTCTTCTTTTAATATACAACCCGAAGAGAAAATATAAAATACCTCTCCCTCCTAATAATATGTCCCAACCTCATTTTGGATCATCCCACTTTTGGCAGCGCGTAGTGACTATAGACATGAGTACAAGAAGCGTGTATTGTCTTGGACTCATTTCTAGGGACACAATTCGTTCAATTATGGTGCTCTCATCCGTAGACAGTCCATTTGACAATCCACCACTTTTGAATGTAGATGCCCAAGCGGTCCCCTCCTGCGGGCTGCTCTTTACTTAACGGACAAATAAGGTGTTCCTTCCCATTGTACTGAAATATGAACTTGAAAGAAGGGACCTCCGACATAGAGCGTCTTGTGAGGAGGTGCCAGCAGATAGTCCCCCTCAGTTGCCAGTTGGCGCAAATAGTTGTCGTCTTTGTTGCCGTTCCTTATCGGGCTTATCTGGGTATTCGCTGGCTGGGGCTAATCGTACGATGTCACAAAAGTTTCGCACGGAAGTCGGAAAATTTGATTTCGCCTTAAGTACACTCAGAGCCCTAGATACTTTTACACATTTGGAGCACTTCGCACGGAAAGTGGTTTTCGGAGGGGGCTCTGGAGAGTAACATCGGGGAATCATAACCACTTTCTAAAGCGCTGCCGGGCTCATGTTCTGCTGAGTCAATTTTGGTTCCATTCAGCTTCCCTCCATTGTACCCACTGATTCCGATTAGCGCAACAAAGGTGAACCTTTGCTTGCGGTGCGACGTGATTAAAATCGATTGGTCTGGAATTAATGCGAATTGATTTTCGTACACGCTATCATTGCAAGCGCCACAGTTGATTTCTCACTTCCCCTCGAAGCAGAAGGGCACGGGGGCGTGGACCGAGTTTTTACTTTGAGTTAATCTCCTTTGGGACTTCGAAAAGGGCCAAACCTGAAAGTCGAGCTAAGAACATCATATCCTTGCTAAGCTATTATCAATCCATTTTGGTATGCAAATAACCAGGAGATAAGGTTAAGCCAGGAGGCAGAATTTCGGTGTTATGTTGATTACCGGTGTCTGTTGTGCCTTGTCAGCTTTCATTACGCACCTGCCTCCCTAAGGTATAAGGAGCAGACGAGGATAACTCCTGGCCCTCGACTGGAGCACTGAATTAAAAGCTGCTGTGATCTATGTAATATTAGGGAATCGTCATCACGAGATTACCCATGACGGAGTCTGTTGGGCGGAAATGCGGAAATGAGCACCCCAACCATTTACGTACCTACTGAGATGAGCTGTCTAGGAGACAGGTCATTAATTAACGCCAAGGAAACTGACGAGGGAATTAGATTGATTTAAGCATCTCAGCCAGGGACGCTTTTCAGAAAGATTAAATTCTGGATTAAAACGGAATGTTCGTCTTATGAGGACAAACCGTCACAAGTTGGTAAAGACATATTATCCGGTATTCTGGGGAACTGAGATTGCAGAAAGCAGCAGCTTTAATGTCGTTGCTTGTGACATCAAAGATAAGAGCATTTCTGATTTATCGTTTACGTTTATTTAAAATGGGGTCAAAGAATTTAAGGAAGATTCCTCCTTTGATCCCACGCAAATATGGTCCTTTGCATATTTTATTGCTTTGCATATCACCATTGCGAGCATCTGGTCCAATGTAGCATTCTATAAACTTCTCGTTTTGAAATGCTAAGATGCTTGTTTGCATTTTAATATTGCAAAAAAGGATAAATCACATTTCCAAATTGCCACTGAAATCTTTCTCCTTATAAATAACTCAACGAACACTGTGCGGATTTGGAACGAAATCCCCAAGACATTAGGCAGGCATTGGAAAGATTTGTCATGTTAACCTTTTATAAATAACGTGGGTGCCTCAATCTCGCGCGCGAAAGCAAAATAAAGACATTTCGAAATTTTGGTCAAATCACAATAAAAGAAAGAAGAGTAATCACCCAATATAATTCTAAATGCTTAAATTAACTTTAAAAAAATGAAAATCACCCAAAACTTGCAAAACGCTTATATGTATAAATTCATAAAACCTGAACCGATCACCAATTTTATGGTCTCGTTTTAAGAAAAGAAAACAAAAGAATAAAAAATTAAAAGCAAAAAAACCTTTTTTAAAAAAAGCTTTTATTTAAATGCTCTAAAAAGAAGAAAATAAAATTTTCATTTAAAATTTTAACTATCAACTTATAACCTCATTATACACAATTTATGTGATCATAAAAGCTTGGATTCTTTTAAGCCAAAAAGAGCGCCGAAATTCTCTACCTACAGATGCAACTCATGCTAATTGGCTTAATTTTCTGATTTCGCCAAATAATATTAACGGTCTCTCTCTTTTTTGATGATTTTTTTTCATGTATGTATGTATCTTCATATTTCAGGAAAAAAGTTTCATTAAAAAGGAATCAAAAAATTCATAAAAAAACAGACCAACTTAAGGGGGGACATCACAGTAAAATTTTCAATGTTTCGAAAAAAATTTTTTTCGCTTAAAAGGTGCTCTAGGGTCTTAAAAATAATATACCAAATGATAGAATACGGCAAAAGTGTCCGAGTGCCCAAATTTTTCATTCTGCGGTTAGAAGTATATGAAATTTTCATATGGTTTCTCAGTACTTAAAACTTTAAACGCGTTTTTCTCGAAACCACTTTTTTTGAGCTCGCCGAAGACATAACTCGAGCAAATCTTTACCGATCGACTTGAAATGTTGACAGTAGCTTCGAAATATCTTTCTCCACGGAGCTACGTAGGATTTTTATTTTATATGGCTTAGTTTTTTTTTATCGACGATTTTATGGCGTTTTTTTTGTTAAAAATTAAATTTTTTTTTCAAACATGCACCATTTTGTGAAAAATCAATATATCGAAAAAATCCTACGTAGCTCGCTAGCTGTTGTTATGTGGAAACCAAAAAATTTTGGTTTTTTGTTCCAGGTCAAAAATTAAGGAGTCTACGTCTTCGGCCATTGACACGGTTTCAAAAATAGGCGCCTTGGGGCATATGCTGCGCAGCCGCCATTTTTAAATATTTTTTATTGAAAAAATTACATTTTGTACTTTTGTAGTATTGCTATAAAACCTACTTTACAGATTTTCGATTGATACTTTTATTCAGCCAAAATTAATTCCCGAAAATATGCCTATTTTTTTGTGTGCTACTGTGATGTCCCCCCTTAACACGTTGACTGCCACGGCAATTTTCAGAAATCTGGCCTAAAATGACAATTTGATTTAATCACATTATATTATTTAAAACCCTAATTCTAGTGCATAGTTATCACCAAAAAGCATAAAAAATGTGTTTTTAAAAAACAAAAGGTCTTATTTATAATCTCAGAAGCCAACCCTGTAACAGAAATTTTATAATTATATTTTTTGTTCGTTTTTTAATAAATTGTCTGTTCATGTAAGCCAGCATGCCACCCCTACTATGGTACGCCACTGGGATGACAAGCAAAATATGCCGTTTTGAATTTGTTTTCTTAAACAAATTTAACCAAATATGTAATTCATAAATGATATGATTGTTTTCTATGGATAATTAGCTTTCATTAGACACCCCATTCGATAGGGTTTAATTTTTTAACTTTTTTCATAACCCACCATTATTACTCATAATTATAATTATTTTTTAATAATAAACCACATCATTGAACCCTAACAACCTTTAGATATGCCAACTTTAAAGACTTGGGAGCTTGTCATAGACAGACAGAGAACGGGCATACAGACGAACAGATGGACGTACCGACACCATAAGTGTTCCATTTTTCCTATTTTGGTACGGAACACTCAAAATTATTGAAACAAAATAAATAAAAATAACCGACTGCTGACAAAGACATAAATTAACTGAAAGGAAAATAGGAAACCTAAAAACCTCCCAAATAATTTTCAACCTTTTAATTATTTTAAATAAAACACATGCCTCCGAGAATTGAGAATCATTGAATGGCCTTGTAGGTGCAGGACGAAAAACAAGATCCATTAAAAAATGTTGTGGGCTATGCCCAGGGGAAGTCCAGATTAAGATTGAGGCAAAATTCATTTCCTGCTATAGCTATTAAGGAACCTTGTTCTTTCTACTAAAGCAGCAAACGATTCTCTGAGGAAGATATTGAATTTTATATCCGCATAAAGTCGAAGGAAACTTGTAATCCTCGCCTGCACCGTCATTCACCGATTGTCACAAAGATTTTTTTTGTATTATAAATTATAGATATGGCTTGAAAATTGTTTTGGGAGGGTGTTTAGGTTTCCTATTTTGCCTAATGGGTCAAATAATATATGCACATGTACATATGTCCCATGGAATGTTTAAATAATCCCAGAACGATAAAAAATTTATAAGAATAATATAGCAAGTTGTCCATTAGTAGTAGGTATATATATATTATATAATATATGTATATATAGGTATATGTATGGAGCCTTTAGCGCAAATTCATATTATGTGAAATGTGCTCCGATAATTATGACAAGTTTGCTTCAAGTTGTACGACATAAACCAAATAAACTTAATTTTTGTCCCCTTCGTTCCCTCGGGTTTTTTTTAAACAAAAATTTAAAAAATTAACCCAAAACTATTTTTCTTAAGGGGTTACGCCCACTAGTAAAATTGAAGAAATCGATTTATTTTGTTTCATTTACAAGAGCTGCAAATACTTATTCGAATAGTTGAATAGTCGAAGTATTCGGATTTTTCGGACCGCAACGGTTATGCCTTTTCCCGTAAAAATCAGATCCGAAATATTATTTCTTGATTTTTATTTTAAAAAACAGAAAATAATGCCTTCAAAATAAAAATCCGAAAATAATTTTGGGGAATAGTCCAGAACATGGTCACTGGTTGAGGCCCGGCTCATAATTCGATCGGACTGAACTTTGAGTTGAATGATAAGTTGAATTGGATGCGAGTTTTAGCAACCCTGAATTTTAGTATCATCCCAATCCACTTTGAATCGGGTGAGATGAATTCTCGGATATAGATTTAAAAAACTGCCATGTGTAGCTTTTGATAAGTGGTTATTTAAAGACGATTGGACTAAAATCTAATTCAACTTATCGCTCAACTCAAACATTGAGTCCGCTCGAATTATGAGTCGCATCTTAAAACTTATTTTTCAGCCATTTCCAGGTTTCCCACAGCTCCTTGCACCCCATCGAGGTTCCTAAGAGGAGTTCTCGCACCTGCTCTACATCATGGCAATAAGAGAAATTATGTCACGTGCCATGTCTCGTGTCGAATCACATATCGCATAACATGTAACACGTTGTGAAGTATTCCCGAAAATCGAAACATGCACTTTAAAATAAATTTTTCAGTTTTACACAAATTTCCCGACTTTCTAGGGCTCTGTTCACCCCTACCTGGTTTCTAAGGGGGTTCTCGAACCTGTTCTACAGTATGGCGCAAAAAAAGGATGACACGTTTCGTATCACATGTCGCATAACATGTAGCGAGGCCATGTTGTTTTGGAGTATTATCATTATTGAAAACTATGGATAATTCTTACAAATCAACCAAAAATGTATGTAGATTTCAAATGTGGAAGATTGAATAATCAAAAAAATAACAATTAAATATTAACTGTTATTAGTAATCTTACAGGTATTGTAAAAGTTGGGTAAAACCAAACCATACCAAAATTGTTCGCTATAATACAGGGGAGGTTTAAAAAAAAAGAAAATTCGGGAAACCCCAAAGGAAAAGCCGGAAAATCGAAAAAATTTCCATTTTGTATAGGAAGCGAATTTTCCAACTTCAAGGAATCTTTATGAAAAAGGCAATTGGAGGTTTTCGGGTTTGCAGATCCCGAGCTTGCATTCAAAATTTTGGAAATCAAACTTCAAGGGTTTTCCCTGAAAATCCGCACAGGGGAATTTTCGGGATTACTGATTTCGAATCTGCTATTTATATTTCCAAATATGAGACCACACCCACCCCGCTGGGAGATATAGGAGAGGGAGTGCAATAAGGAGATGGTGTAAAATGACGAAAACTAAATTTAATAATACTGTTGGAAAATATCCAAAACATGTGCAAAACGCAAATAGGAAAACGCTGGGTCACATAGGAGAGGCGGTGGTGCAGGTGGGAGGCGTTGTAAAATTAAGGAATACAAATTTAATAGTATCCCGGGAAACGCCGCGTCCGGGAAAGCTAGTAAATAATAAAAAGAAGTCGGGATTAAAAGTTAATGATAACTGTTATCCCATGACCAAAAAAAATAAATTGTGAAATAATGGTTAAATTGTAACCAATAAAAAGTTAATCGAAAATAACCCTTAATGTGATATTTTTATTTTATTACTTATTATATGTTATACTTCTTAAAATTACACCAGAAATTGAAAGTTCACTTTACGAGGATAAGATGGGTCTATTCTTTTGTTATTCTTTTATTCTCTGTGCTTTTTTCATTTGAACGAAATAATAATTATTTTCGGTCCCTGATTTTACTGTGATAAATTGACTTTAAAACGACGTTTGCTGGAAGCTTGATTTTCTTTTTCCGCAATTTATTGCTGTTAACTTCACACTTTTAATATAGTATTTAAGTTTGTAAGTCAGATGGTCTTGTACCTTTTGATGATAAATAAATAAAAAGATTTACAAAATAAACCTAATTTCCAAGATAGCTGATAATCTCAAGCATTAATTCAAAGGGCATCCTTATACAATTTCCATACAAAATATTTCGTGACTAATTTGTTTGCATTATTACATTTTTCTGGGCTCATATTTTAAAATAGAAACGGAGTGTTCTAATTTAAAATACTTTCAAACAATTTTTTACTTCGCATGTTTTGGGGGCAGTGAAATTATTGAATTCATTTTTAAAACCCCTTGTAAAATCCTAGGCTACCCATGTCAGATTCAGTTCCACCCATGTCCAACTAATTATAACTATATCCGGTTTGCTGTCACTAATATTCATTCAATTCAAGTCCAAAACATTATACATCATAATTATTTTAACAAAATAAATCAATAAACTGGCAGAAGTTTTATCATACAATGTGTACAAAATTATTCGATTCAGGCGGTAACTCAACCAACATTTGGGCATAATTGCTAGAAACCCAACCTCAGAGGGTGTATATTTATTCTTTGTTTTCTGTTTTAATCAATGGGTTCTGAAACTATACATGAATTTCCTTGCAGTTTCCACGCTTATAGGAACACATGAAGGGACAATACAAGGTAAGTGTCAAATTTTGACGGTTGAATGTTCATTTTTAATCGTTTTCTTTTTGATTAATGGACTCTCCGATTAATAGTAACATAGTTGTACGGTGTGAGGAACATTTCGCTGCGTTGAATAAATTAAAAGATAAAAATAAAATATGTCCATACCATAAAATTATCGAATTTATGAATCACCCTGTAACTCGAAAACTGTTGAGATTTATCTCCTTCGTGTGCACTTTGCTTGCTTAGATGAGATCTATCACCCGACTCATTTTTGCATACGTTATAAAAAAAATACCATCAATACAAATTCTTCCACTTCCGATTGTCCGGCTGTTTTCATCATTTTAACTGTAATATTTCGTTTATTGATTCGGCTTTTAATAAATACTTTTAATAATGATCATAATAATGGGGTAACGCCCAAATTATTATCCTTATTTAAAATGTATATAAGGGCCTTCGGTCGCGACGTCGAGTTACTACATTCCAAGCCAAACCCATTTCGAATTGGTTATTAATTTAATACTATTAATTAATAAATAATATAATTAATTGGCTGGTAAAATTGGTGCTTCTGATCCCTCACTCACTTCCAATTGATTGTTAATTGTCGGTATGAATTCGGCGAGTATACAAAAGAGTCAGCGCAATGAGCGTTGCCTGCCGATGCGATGTCATGGTTATTGCGACAGCAACGGGCGGCAGTGAGGGCATTACTCAATAAATGAGGCAACCACCTTGCGGCGATGCGTCGATGACATCGCTGCGCTAAGGGTAGCAAAAAGTTAGTATTTAAGTACGTAATAATTAAACACTTCATTAACAAGTTTCAGGCATTTTACCCCGCCTCTTACGTACGCCATCACCAGTGGTAAGCGCAAACAACAATTTAGTTCAAATACTCACTTAAGGGGGTATTCTAGTCTAGGAGTACAAATTTTAGGTGTTTTTTAAAACTCGATAATAAAAACTAAAAATATTTTTACCAGCCATTTTTTTACTAGATATTTATTAATAATTTAATACAAAAAAAAAATCACAAAAAAAATTTAGAAAATTGAACTAAGTACAGGCTTGTAAAGTGGGGGGGTGAAAAATAAGGGTGCGTGCTTCTTGACATGATTCCAACCCTTCTGGTGATCTTAAAAAAAAATTAAAAAAGGTTCTTAATCAGTAAGAATGTCGCTATCGTCTAGATATAACTAGGGAAATGAAAAAAAAATTGTTTTCACAAAATGGCGGCTATTTGAAAAAATTAGATTTTTTCCTTTTTTACAAAGTTTCGATTTTTTTTAAAATAGTAAATAAAAATTTTTTTACAATTCTAGTTCCAACGATAGAGGAACTAAGATAGAGAGAGATAAAGAAGTTCCACACCAAATTTCAAGTTAATCGGTTCATTAGAACTTGAGAAATCATGTCAGACGTGTTGGAAAAAGTATTATAGTTTCGAGAAAAACGCGTTTAAAGATTTGGGCAAAGTTGTAGGTAGTCTGTACTTACATCACCACTCACAATTTTTTATTTTTGAACTGCACACACACAGAGTACGTACTCTACGATAGCTCAGAGCAAACTGAGCTGCACTGCACACAGTGTATAAAAGACTTTCTGTAGGAGATAATTCACACTCAGGTAGTCAGGGAATGTCTACCGCCTATTGTTCGATTCACTGAGGCAGTTCCGGTTTACTCGCTGTGCCACTTAAATAGCCATAACTCTGTAAATATTTGGAATTTTAAAAATTCCTTTGGAGGATATATTTTTGAAGGTCTGATCTTTAAAAATATGTCCTCCAAAAATTATATCCTTTCAAAATTCTAGACTAGAATATAAGGGGGTATTCCCGGACCAACAGTTAGATAAGGTAGTGGATTTAACAGTTGGACACATTCAACAGTTTCAACTGCAAAAAACTTCAGTATTAAAAATCCATTTAATAAGCTTAAAATAGTTAGATACCGGTTGAACTACGCGTATCGAGCGGAAGGGAGACTATGTTAACAACTAAAAAGAAATAAAATAAAAGGAAGTGTTTTCTTCCCCAACACAGATACTCAACGCACTGATTAGAAATCCACGAGATTCCTGAAAATGAAGGCATTTCAGCTAAAAGTACGAAACGACCACGATGTGTCAATCAAAACTGTCGTCCTTTAATGCAATTGCACGAATTGATTCCTCATTTGAACTATTCAACGAACTTTTCTTTGTGCAACTTTTTCCTATTCAGGAACTTAATTAAACTTTAGCGCGATGGCGATGAGAACAAATTTTCATAGAATGAGGTCGTCATCGATGCCATCAAGGCGTATTTTACAGAGCGTGAAGAGAAGTATTATACTACCCCAAATAATTATTTAAATTAGGATAGCACAACAACGAAAGTTAGAGTTGTTTTCGATGCATTAGCTAAATCCTCAAACGGAAAAGGTGAAAGGAAATGACCAATTATATTCAGGTCCTGTTTTGCAATCTGATTTGTTCACAATTTTATTGCGATGGCGAATGCATCGTTATGCAATGTCAGCTGATGTGGAGCAAATGTATCGCATGATCAAAATGCATCCGTCTGATCAAAGTTTCCAACGCATTTTCTGGAGAAACAATTCAAAAGAACCATTGAAAGAGTATATGCTCACCTTTGGTACTCCTCCCGCCCCGTATCTTGCCATTAAGACTTTGCATAAATTAGCCAAAGATGAAGCGGCTAATTTTTCTCTGGCTTCTAAAATTGTACAACGCGACCTACTAACAGGGTCAGACTCCTTGCAAGAAAGTCTTAAAATACAGGCTCAACTGCGAAACCTCCTAACAGCAGGAGGATTTAACCTGCGTAAATGGGTTAGGAATTCATTGAATCTCCTTGCAAACATTCCAGACTGCCAACGGGAACTACAACAAGCAAGGCCTGGCCACCTGCAATTAGTGGTGCATATAGTGTGTCGTTGGGCGAGTGAACAAATAGATGGAGGATGCCCTTTACTCTCACCCTCAAGTCAATACTCGGCGGTTTATGTTGGGTCTCGCGATGCACCGCGATATTAGATATTTACTCAGGATGGTCATCTTTTGCTGCGGTTTCAGAAAAGCACACCGAATGACGGCGAGCTGGCGGGCCAGGTTTTCTGCATTGCAGGTGGACAGTCCACCAGCCGTGAATTTCTGGCCCAAGTACTTGAAGCTGTCCGCCAGAGTGGTAGCCGGGATGTGGTCTTCGCCTACAGTAAATAAGGGTTCTTCGCATACGAAGACCTTCTTCCTCTCGGGACGGTTTTCAATACTATGGAGCTGCATTTTCCCACGTTGATCTGCATCCATCGAGCCTTCAAGAACTCCATCGCGATGTTGATCATTCGCTGCGCGTCCTCTGTATTCGTAGCCGCCAACACAAGGTTATCCGCGTATGCCTAAGTGCATACCTTCGTTGTTGGTCCAAGCGTAATTCCCGTCCTTTCCTCTAGTTTGACGATTAGTTCGTCCATAGCCGCATTGAACAGGAAGGGGGGTCGGGGTCGCCCTGTTTAACTCCCCTGTTAACTGCGAACTCCCCGATGAAATTGGATTCGCAGAACAGTTTCGTGTTGCACTCCCTGAAGCCCTTCATCACGAATCTCCTGGTGAGCGGGTCGATGTTCAGACGTCGTCTTAAGGCTCTATCAATGCTCTGGTGGGAGACCAGATCCAGGGATCGAAGGCGTTGGCCAGGTCCAGAAAGGTCAGGCAGAGTGGTTGGCCCTTGCGTTTTCTCTCCTTGATTAGTGTTTCGACAAAAGCGAAGTTTGCAAAGCATCCATCGATCTTGGAGAAACCCCTCTGGCAATGGTGTAATTCTATCCTTCCGAACATGGAGCCCAAGATCCTGTTAAGGGCTCGCAGCAACACGGATGGTATGGTTATTGGCCTCCAGTTTCCGACCATCTCCAAGCCCGTATCTTTTTTGGGGATTAGTATAGTTCTATAATACCTTTTTTCAAAAGAGGGGGACGTGGTAGAGGAGAAGCATGGCAGTGATCAACAAGACAAGCCATGTGGGTAGTATTTTGGTCGCCTCGGATGTCTTCAGCCCGTCCATGCCAGGGGTGTTAGATTTGAAGGCCTTCAGCGCGTTGGAGATTTCGTCAGAGGAGATCGGTATACAGATCTCCTCGACATTACGGTTTCCTGTACTAATTGATTCGTCATCAACAGTAGGTGGCGTACTGAAGAAACCTCCATACTCATCGCACAGCTCTTGAGCGGGTGGTGTTGCTCTATTGGTCAGCAGGTCGCGGCTATCGAGCAAGCGATCCGCATAGGCCTTTTGGTCGGACCTGTAACCATATTGCGCGAGCTTGTAGTTCAATCTCCTCCTTTTCCGATCATTTTTCTCTCCCTTAATCGCCTCGATGAGACGTTCCCTTGTTACATATCTTCTCGCTTCCCCGTTGCCTCTTCGACGAGCGTATCTGGAGACTAATTCTGAGTTCCACTCGTCCAAGGCTCTCCTTGCCTCTGGTTCAGCGCCCAGGACAGCACTTTTAATTTCTCTGACCCTTTCGTCCAGCTCGTCATCATCCAACGCCGCGATGGAGTCTCGAATGTCCTGCTTAAGTTTCTGCTCGATGGGATCCTCCGTAGTAACCCCTCCTGCGCTGGATTGTTCACTCTCCTCTAGTACCCTTTTGAACCGGGCTACTCTTTCTTTGTAAGATGCGAGCTTTCTTCTAGAGGCGATAGCAAAGCGTGTCCTTGAGCTATTCCCAAGCAGATGGCCGTACAGATCATTACCGGTAGGGCGAGGTCATTTTCTTCATCTTCCGTCCAGGCACGTCTGGTGGAGCTGCTGCTCTCCGCTGCCATTATTGCATTGTATGCGGTTGGATGTTGTTTTTTGAAGTGAAGCCTCATACCCGCATAGAACGAAAAGTTCCTCCCGCAATCTGGGCACATGTGAGTAATTGAGGTGGCAGCAGCTCCGTTACAGAATCTCTGATGTGCACGGAGATTGAGTTCCTCCGAGAACGAATCCCGATTCTATTTTGACGTCCCTAGATAGAGAAGATCTAAGAATTACTCATTGTGAGCGATCACAGCAGATAAGATGACTGACTAACAAAAAGAGGAAAATACCCAAGAAGTTTAAACTTACACAGGAGAAAAAGAAGTGGTTTAAGCGGTTAAAGGCTTCGCTGAAGGAGCTTAGGAAGAGCTTGGAGTATCTAATAATATAACGTGTCATTGATGAGATATTCAAATAATTTCGCGAAACACGGCAAATTCCCAATAAGTCTAATTAGAAATGTCGTCCTTTTTTGTGTAATGGCAAAACTAACTATATTTTCCACATTGAGGGGAAGACACCACAGGGAATAGATTAATTAAATGTATGTATAACAAACAACGGGAGACAAGACAATGAATTCATCATCCAAGAGTAAGTTCGTCATCTGGAGAGAGGTAGGTGAAAGTTTAGCCAAGTGTTTAAACCATGAAAGTTTGTATCACAGTTAGGTTTAGAGAATGCAGTTTCAAAAAAGTTCCTAAAAAGATTAGCTGTCGTCAAGGGGTTGCTACTCAGGGTATCTCCATAGAAAAGAGAAGTAGGGAAGCCATCAGAGTTACGTTTGGAATTGACAAATTCCAAAACATTTTAGGATCCCTACGTAGAAGATATTTTGCGCGCGATCCACATACTCTTAATAGACAGACTCAGAGCTTGGCATGAAATGGGAACGAAGCTCGAAGTGTGTATAAGGAATAATCCTCGTCACTTTTTGAACAACAAAGTCTTCTTCTCCATACCTTGGATTTTCAGTTCTTTAAGTGCCTCAGATAGCTGTAACCACAAAAAGTGAATTTTGCGATCTGAAATAGGTACACAAGCAGGCCCACGCTACCAATGTAATAATACTAATAAATGACCCAAATACGAAAGGCAAACTATATGTATTACCAATAACCAGGTTATAGTAATAGGTTGAACACGAGACGTTCTAACATGTGAAATTTACGATAAAGAGTTCTTTAATTAAGTCCTGTAAAAACTAAATCATCAAGACCCTTTGGTGCCCCCTGAGAAAAAAACTGAAATTAATTGTCGAGCAGCACATGCCCCGCAACAATAAGGAGGAACCACCTGAAATAAATAAATCAGGAAAGCAGGGATAATTGGAAATATTAATAAAAGATTACCATTAATGGGGACAGAAAAACCATTTCTGAATTTTGGGGTATCTGGGGCAAAGGAAAGAAGCGAAAATTAATTAAAGCAATTAAGGCCTTTTCCGCACTCTTTCTACAAGGAGAAAACCCAAAGATGCTAATGAATGATGTCAGAGTGCCTTTAATAAGTTGTCGTTAGGTTTGACTTTGTGGAGTTTTGGTCAAATTAATTAAATTAGAGAATAATGAGCGTTTCGTTCCCAAAGGGTTACACTTTACAATATTTATAATACACATTTTTAACATGCCATTTTAACAATTTCTACCATTTAAACCTAACGTGTTATCAGGTGATTCAAAAAGTGGATATTCTTTATCTGTGTTGAGAGATAGAATTAGGTGCTTCCGTGAAATGGAGTCGACGTCAGTCTTATTAGTATGTAGGCTTTTGGTAGTTCAAGGAGCCTGTTGCCTGTTTTGGGATAAATACAATAACCACCTTCCTCGACGGAAGTGGTATGTATCCCCAACAGGGCTCTTACTACTAAGTAATTCGCTGAACTCAATTACTTGAGTATGTATTTGAGTACTCGAGTTCAAAGATCCGAGTGTGAGTAAAGGAGTTTCGAGTACCTGAGTACTCGAGTATTGCGAGCAAAAAGATCCGAGAACTCGAGTGAGGAAGTATTTGAGTACTCATTTAAGGAGTATTCGAGTATTAGAGTTTGGGAGTATTCAAGTACTTGAGTATTTGAGTCCTGCAGGTTTAATACATTAAAAAGTAAGAAATACAAGTTATTAAATTGTAGACTTTATAATTCATTATAATTTACAGTTAGTTACAGAAAACTAAATCTTTATTTTGAAAAAGAAATACCAGTATGTATATTAAAATTATCGGGATTTAAGCAAATTCTGCTGGAGCTTACTATATTTCCTGCTGTAGAAAATACTCTTTCAGATGTAGCAGAGGTTGCTGGTATATTAGGAATTTTCTTGCCAGATAAGCAACATTAGAAAGTGCAGTTTCTTGGCATTCCCAGCATGATAATGGATTTTGCGTTAATAGAATTTGTGGAAGAGCTATATGGGACGTTCTTTTACAAATCGTACAGATTTTGACAAAAATTGACCAACACATTTTTGATTTAGCTGAAACTTTTTTTACGGGTTCTATATTGAAAAAAAAGAGACACGTATTTTTTTATTTTTTTTTTGTCACAATATTTTGGACGCTAAAAAGTATTGAAATGCCGTGATTTCGGTGATTTTGTGCTTAAAGAGGAATTTTCAAAAATTCATAACTCCGGTTCTATTTAAGCTACAGACTGTATTTTTTTGCATTTTGAAGGTAAAAGAACAAGCTTTAAGAAGCAAATACCCTTGAGAAAAATTATTAACAATTTAAGATTGTTATTAACAATTTAAATGTTTAAATTGATTCGTCTTATCGGTGCGCGGATTCTATCGCCTGTAATATTTTCTTGCATAATTTCGTTTTTCTCTATAATACATATAGTTTTTTATTTTAATCAGTTCAAAATAGATGTTACTGACTGAGACAATCTTATTAAAAATTATTACTAGACATTTTGTATTACTTGAGTACTTTGTTGTTATTAATAGATGAAGCTTAACTACTTCCTTCCGTAGTCGTACCGAACTTTCACGTATGTTACCTATTTAAATACAATTATTGACAATGACACATACCTTTCCAGTGCAATTATAGTCACGTATAACTAAACAGTTAGCCGAATACAGCCTAGTATCTGGCTAAGCATTCTTTACCGCAACCGCGAGTGTTCATATCAAATTTATCCGCTCGTAAGTTTGGCCCTGTGTGTCTAAGCTAGTGAGCCTATTGGTAAAGTGCTGACGAAAATCATAATGATGAATTACAATGCACAAACATTGGTACTGACTCGTGTTTTAATCCCTTTAAGTTAATTATTCATTCGAGAAGAAGAAAAGTAACATTGAGAAAAGTGAATGAAAATTTTCTGCGCGCATTAAATATGTCCATTTCTGAATGTTTACGTCACGATACTATTGCTGTTCATCTCTTTCAGAGACAACTCGTAGAATTTATCAAAACGAATTTGAAAGACATAGATAAGATAATATACATATTTTTCGGATGATGCAAGCGGACAATATAAAAACAAAAAAAATTTTATAAATCTTACTCATCATATAAATGATTTTAAAATAGCAGCTGAGTGGCACTTTTTTCCAACCTCACATGGTAAAGGACCATGTGACGGAATAGGTGGAACATTAAAACGACTTGCTGCTAGAGCTTGTAATAGATGCATATAACAGTTTAGGCTAGTTAAAGTGGCTCCAACTATAGGCCAGTTTAGCGCAGTTCAGCAGTTCACTGTAAGCCATCGCACCGTTCAGTTACCCAATAAAGATTGTTACCCCCACGTGAGTTGTCGAGTATTATTAAAATATTACATGGCGCAGTCGGTAGAATAATTCTCTACTTTAATAACTTTGTTGAGATCTTGAGGATCAATACAGAGCCTTAATTTTCCGTTTTTTTTTTCGACTATTACGAGATTCGACACAAAGTCGACAGGTTCTGTAACCTTTTCGATTATTTTTCTTTTCATCATATCATTTAATTCATTTCGAACTCTATCTATTAATGACAGCGGTATTCGTCGAGCGGGTTTTATACTACTCTCAGCATTGTTCTTAATTTTAATATCAATATTTTTGGCAAATGACCCTAATCCCTCAAATAAACTCTTATTTTGCTCTATGAACTCATTCTTCTTACACTCTGTTATGCTATGAATTCGTTGGACTAATCTAAAGTCAACACATCCCGGTAGGCCTAAAATTGGAACTGAATCTGTGTCTACGACGGCAAATTTCTGCATCACGATGACATTTTTGCAAATACACTTCAGTAGCACCATGCCCGCAACATTCAAATTGATTCCACCATACGCTTGTAATCTATTTTCACTTCTCTCAATTTTACTTATTTGATCAGCATTTAGATAACGCAAAGGTAACACATTGACCTCAGCTCCCGTATCTAATTTAAAATTAATAATTTTGTCCGCGATTTTAATCTCTTGAAACCACGTGTTTCTATTAAAAACAACGTTATTTTGATCTCTACTTACAATTCCATCAATGTAAAACTCCTCTCGATCATCAGAGCGCATTTCTAAAGCTTTTACTTTCCTTACTGTGCATGCAATTGCAAAATGATTCACTTTCCCACAATTATTACAGTTTTTTCCATACGCTGGGCATTCCCGATATGCATGTGTTTGTCTACAAAATTTACAATTTATTTTATTACCTGGAGAACTTGTGTATTTACTATTAGAACTATAATGATTACCTTTTTGCTTCCTATTACTCTCATTACTGTTAGGACTAAATTTCTTTACCTGATTGTTTTTTGACTTAGCATAGCTATTCTGTTTAAATTTTTCCTGATTGTACTGTGCTTTAGAATTGTTGTGAGTTACTGCATCCAGAGCTCTGTTTGACGTCGATTTCTGCATCTCTGTAAGCTGCGCCTTTGTTGCCTCTGCTGCTCTCGCCATCTCAATTGCCTTGTTTAGATCCAGCTTATCTGCTTCTAATAACTTTTTTTGAAGCTGACTATCATTACCACCCATTACTATTTTATCGCGGATCATGCGATCTGGTTCACAAAAGCCACAGGTACGCACTAACTTTTTGAGATCCATCAAAAAGTTATCGAACGGTTCATTCGGTTGTTGCTGCCTAGTATAGAACAGGAATGTTTCATACAACTCCCGCTTTTTCGGCCGACAAAAATCATCAAATGCTTTAACAACTGTGTCGTATTTAGCAGCATCTTCTTCTGATAGTCCGAAGGATTCAAATACATCAATTGCCTCAGGTCCGACAGCATTTAAGAAAATGTTAACTTTTACTTTTTCGGGTTTTTTCTCCATTTCTATCGCTCCAGCGAAGATATTAAAATTTGTTTTAAACCGTTTCCAGTTTTCGGCCACATTGCCTTCTAGATCCAATTTGTCTACTTTTTTAATGTACTCCATCGGTGATTCCACTATAATAACCTGCTTGGGTGGTCTACCACGTGGTCGCACTTTTTTCTCAAATTTTTTCTTTTCTGTTTCTACTTGCTGTTTTACGCGACCCATCAATCAAATGTGCCACTGATGTGTAAGTTTACCGACTGCGCCATGTAATATTTTAATAATACTCGACAACTCACGTGGGGGTAACAATCTTTATTGGGTAACTGAACGGTGCGATGGCTTACAGTGAACTGCTGAACTGCATTTACCCTTCAAAGGGTAAATAAACCGATCCGCACTCCGGAAGAGTTGTTCAATTGGGCGTCTAAAGCTCTACCAAATATAACGTGTCGCTATTTAACTAATAATGATTATGAAGAGGAAGAAAAAAGATTATTAACGCGTTTCCAAAAAGCTACAACGATAAAAGGCACGTTAAAGTATCATTGTATAGTTCCAAACTCCCTTCAAGAATTGGAAGCAAAGCAATTCTCATTGTATGGAAAGAAAACTATTGTGAAAATTTTTTAATAAAATAATACTATACACGTATAGTATAAGAGTAAATGTAAATATTGTACAATGTCACTTAGAACGAGGTACTTAGTCACTAATAATGATGTATTGAAATCTTAATAAATAACAGTATTCATTTGCTACAATAATGTTTTGTATTTACTACTTTTTTTTATTTAATTATGCATGATGTTAATTGTGCTTACAAATACTGTTTAACTGAAGATGTCAAATAATTATTTATATAACGGAAAGAGAAGATGTGGAGAAGAAAATAAGCCGTGCGGTAGAATCCGTGCGCCGATAAGACGTGCCGCACTACATAAATTAATTTATTTCCAATAGTAATACTTAATACCCCAGAAAAAAAAAGTGGTTTCTAATAGAAAATTTGATGCAGAATACGATGGTAATACCAATAACTCGCTACGAGGGGGGGGGCAATTGTTAAAAATCAAATTAAACATTTAAATTGTTAATAACAATCTTAAATTGTTAATAATTTTTCTCAAAGGAATTTTTTTCTTAAAGCTTGTTCTTTTACCTTCAAAATGCAAAAAAAGCACAGTCTGTAGCTTAAATAGAACCGGAGTTATGAATTTTTGAAAATTCCTCTTTAAGCACAAAATCACCGAAATCGCGGAATTTCAATACTTTTTAGCGTCCAAAATATTGTTTAAAAAAATAAATAAAAAAATACGGGTCTCTTTTTTTTCAATATAGAACCCGTAAAAAAAGTTTCAGCTAAATCAAAAATGTGTCGGTCAGAAAGGTGTTCGGTTTGTAAAAGAACGTCCCATATAGGAATTAAATTGAGCTAACACATTTCTTGTTGACCCACTTTCATTTATATTAAAAAACTAGCTTGTCCGGACCCGGCGTTTCCCGGTATACTATTAAATTTATATTCCTTAATTTTACAACGCCTCCCTACTGCACAACCGCCTCTCCTATGTGACCCAGCGGGGTGGGGGTGGTCTCATTAAATCAACCATAAATTTGTACACAATACACCCCATACATCACTTTCACCTATTCCTAATACTTTTTTAACTGTAAACTGTAAAGTATTATTAAATTTAGTTTTCCTCATTTTACACCACCTCCTTATTGCACCCCCTCTCCTATATCTCCCAGCGGGGTGGGGGTGGTCCCATATTTGGAAATTTGAATAACAGATTCGAAATCAGTGATCCCGAAAATCAACAAGCGGGGATTTTCAGTGAAATCCCTCGAAGTTTAACTTTTTCGGTCGCCATATTGGATCCGACATCTTGAATTCCAAAATTCCGAAAACCTCCAATTGCCTTTTTCATAAAGATTCCTTGAAGTTGGGAAATTCGCTTCTTATACAAAACGGAAATTTCGATTTTTTCGATTTTCCGGCTGTTCCTTTGGGGTTTCCCGAATTTTCTTTTTTTAAACCTCCCCTGCATAATAGCGAACAAAACAAAAAAATTTTCGAAATCGATCAAGCCGATTTTGAGTTTTAGCGAGACTAACGCACAATTCATTTTTATATATATAGATGAATAACCTTGCCGATTTACCTACGACGACGCACAGAAACTGTTGGATTCGGGAACTTGATACTTTAGCAATGCGAAGACGACGCGACGACGTAGGAATGGATCCCACGGAGGACGAATTTCGTTAAAATTTACAGTTAGTTACATAATCTCTAATTTAGAAAGAAAGAAATTTAGTAGAAAATACTCGTTCAGATGTAGCAGAGGTTGCTGGTGTATTAAGGAATTTTCTTGCTAGAAAAAAAACTAGCCGTCGACTTTCTGTACGCCGACGTTCTGTCGCCTTGGCAAATTCCACTGCGATATATGAGCGTGCGCTCACTACTGCGACACAAGGAGACGGAGACAGAAAGTTCCGCAGTTCCGCAGGGCGGCGACAAAACTGTTCCACTACCTGTGAGCTTATATGGAAGGGAGCTCACTGGAGACTTTTGTCACCTGCAACTTAAATCTACCCAATAGGAAACAATTCGATTTACGTTACTTGAATTTTTATAAATTTCTGGAAATGATAAATATGTTTGACTAATTTTTATACAAGAGTTTTTTTTTTTTTTTCATTTTTTTTTACGTGATCTATTAAGAAATGAGCGGCGATACATGTTGCCGGTGTGCTTAAAGCCTTTAAATCCCCCCTATAATCATGTCTTCATAATTACTCGACGAGCTACGCTACTTTGGTGGGGATTCAGATTTCATGTCAACCGTGGCACAAGATTTAAATAATAGGTTTCATATGGACTGGATATGGTGGACTGAAGGAGGAAGCAATGTAGAAGTGTCACAGATTGCATCCTTTTTTGACCCGCGATATAAAAACCTGTTTGGTGAACCGGAATTAGCTAAAGCACACATTCGATCTGCAGCCAAACAACTTTTGTCTAGACTTGAAAATGAGCGAGACGGAAATTCTAGCCAAGAGGAACAACGACGAAGTGCAGAGTTTATCTATATATATAAAAATGAATGTTTGTCTGTATGTCGTTTATAGAATCGTAAACTATGCATTTGATCATGTGATGATCTTTAGCAAAGTTGTTGTGCATGAGCCCACGAAGGTTTCTGAGTTGGTACGACCAATTTTCGACAGATGGCTCTACTGTCAGGAAGAAGAAGAGGAAATTTGTTGTAATGCGTGTGCCATGTTATGGGTATCGTTGGAAAGGGGAGGTAGTGTGGAATGTGCTGGTGGAAAGAAAGTTGGTGAAAAGTGTGAAATGTGGGAATTATTGGTGAAAACGTGTTTTTGTTGTGGGTGAAAGGTGGGGGGTGACACCCCTCACAAGTGTATCTCAGGGGTAGGAAGAAGAGGCACTATAGGAAATAGGGCCGGGTTGGTGAAAGTTGGTGAAAATAGTGAAAACTTGGTTTTTTCGGTGGGTGCCGACAAAATTGAAACGGCTGTGGAAGAAAAGTGTATGCATGAATTGGAATAACTTTTTCACCAATCGATAGCTAAGGAAGCAGAGTAATCTATATATATATAATAGAAATAAATCTCTACTTCCCTTGGTCACGCCATCACGCGCGAACGGCTGGACCGATTTCGCTAATTCGTGACAGAAAAAATTAAGAATATTGCGCGGAAAATTAGAAATTTATGTTTTTGGTTTGGGTTTTTGGGGTCACTGATTTTGAATCTGCCATCAAAATTTTGGAAATCAAGATGCTGGATCAATATGGCGACCCAAAAGTTAAACTTCAAGGGATCTCCCTGAAAGTCCGCGTTTGGGGATTTTCGGGATCACTCATTTCGAATCTGCTATTCGAATTTCCAAATATGAGACCACCCCCCAGCCCGCTGGGTCACATAGGAGAGGGGGTTGTGCGGTAGGAAGGCGTTGTAAAATTAAGGAATACAAATTTAATAGTATCCCGGGAAACGCCGGGTCCGGGCATGCTAGTATTTAATATCAATGAAAGTGGGTCAACAAGAGATGTGTTATCTCAATTTGATTCCTATTTAGCTCTTCCACAAATTCTATTAACGCAAAATCCATTATCATGCTGGGAATGCCAAGAAACTGCACTTTCTAATGTTGCTTGTCTGG
Organism: Neoitamus cyanurus; assembly: GCA_947538895.1. NCBI lineage: Eukaryota > Metazoa > Arthropoda > Insecta > Diptera > Asilidae > Neoitamus > Neoitamus cyanurus. The sequence continues at coordinate 10,431,833 of OX384547.1, forward strand.
CAAGAAAATTCCTTAATATACCAGCAACCTCTGCTACATCTGAACGAGTATTTTCTACAGCAGGAAATATAGTAAGCTCCAACAGAAGTTGTTTAAATCCCGATAATGTTAATATACTTGTATTTCTTTTCCAAAATAAAGATTTAGTTTTCTGTAACTAACTGTAAATTATAATGAATTACAAAGTCTACCATTTATTAACTTGTATTTCTTACTTTTTAATGGGCAGGACTCAAATACTCAAGTACTTGAATACTCCCAAACTCGAATACTCGAATACCCTTTAAATGAGTACTCAAATACTTCCTCATTCGAGTTCTCGGATCTTTTTGCTCGCAAGTACTCGAGTACTCAAAACTCCTTTACTCAAGCTCGGTCAAGCCACTACGAGTACTCAAATACTCAATTATCCGAGTCATTCTTAGAGCCCTAATCCCCAAGTGAAACTAGCCCTAAATAAGCACACCAGAGGGTCGAGAATCTTCTCTAAGCGGTTCTGGAGTAGGGCTGGGAAGATTCCGTCTCCTCTAGCGGCTTTGAAAGGTTGAAAAGAGGCCACCAATGGTACCTTTATCCAATTCCAAAATTTTGACGCATTATTTTCTGTCACAACGGTAACATCAACTTTTTCGAAAAAGATAGTGCCGCAAATGTTTCAATGTCTTTAGATTTGGGGAAAGAACAAGTCAAAATTTTGGAACTGGATAAAGGTTTCATAAATCTGGTAATATTTTCCCTCAGGAAAATAAAGCGACGAGAGGAGAAATCTTTTCCCTGAATTTCCCGAATTTCCCTGTCAGATAAGGTCAGGGATTTGTTCGATTATACACGTCCAACTTTTTCATGACTAAAACTGACGAGTGGGAACAGATAAGTTTAGCAGATCTAGGCTACCCCGGTCCCCACACAACTGAATATCAGCAACAGCTTATTCCAATTCGCAGTCGATAATTGTATTTCAACACGAGCTTACTAACTTTCATGTCCAAGCGCAGACACGTATCGCACTTGCATTTCCATGTCCAGTGATTTTATCAAAATTCAAAACTCAGCTCCCAGCAGTTTAAACTGGGATCAAAGAAAATCATTAGGTAGTATAAATATGTGAGTTCACATTAAACGTAACATCTTTAGTACACACATGGAGCAATTAGTTATAATAAAAGTCAGTATCTTAAGAAAGTTAATCCATATATCAAACGCCTAAAGGTAAAAACAACTCGAGGAAAATATATGCACACCTCCCTCTGCCGTAAGCAGATTCTATGCTACGTTAGAAGGGATTTAAAAGGTAGAGGATTTGAGGGTATCGTTTACAAATCAGATAATTTGATAAGAAATTCTAGAAAATCTCCTTTAAAACGAATGGAACCTTTGCGTGAAAGTTCGAGGCATGTGAATATTAGATGCCCGGAAAGGATCACGTGTCGGATAAATTTAAATTTGTTGTGGGTGGAACTGTTCCTATGCGATATAAGTAAGTAACAGATGTATCTACACTTACATTGTCTTTTTACAATGTATGAACAAATTGTCCACCGTTTTCTTTAAAAAATTGCAAATGGAAAGAAAAGCGCCTTAATTGATTTGTAAGGATATATGTATATATTGTTAGTCGTGGGATCACTGTTTTCTCGTATCTTCAAAAACGTAAGATATGAGCTTTATTTTTATTCTTTTCAGAGAATGAATTATTTCCCTGGAAATTAGAACCGCATTAGCATTGAAAATTATGTTTGCACGCTTCGAAGAAGGATGTTGCTGAAAGTATAGTTTCGAATAAACCTAAGACTTTACCGCATATGTACTTACGCTGAATAAGAATAAGGTTCTTTGCTTTTGGGCAAACAACTTGATAAGTCTCAGGTTTTCTTTGTTTTCTTTCAGGAATTCTGACTTCAACTTCAGAAACACCACGTACGCACCAATCACCATACCCAGCAGCAGAGGAGCTTCTTGTCCTAATCTTTCAAGTTGTTTCTTGTAAAACATATGAACCCCATCCTCGTCTCGGGCCAAATCCCCTCCTTGGGTGAATTTACCTTTTTACCTATTTCACCTTGAAGAAACAAACGCTTTCAAATATGTTTTTCGGAAAATCAATTTGCATATTCAAGCCCCTTTCCTTTAAAGGGTGCTCATACTTGAGCGAAAGGCATGGTTAGGTGGATGTCCCGACCTTTCTGTTCGTGACTTAATTAGTTCTCAACGTTAAGGTAAAATTATTTTGCTGGGGTTTGTGTACCAATCAAAAAACAACAGAAAGAAGCACTTGTTTAATAACGGAGCTGTTTTAAATTATTTTGAAAAGACAACAGACTTTTTTCTTCACAATTGTAAATAAAAAATAGGAATAGGAACCAACGCAACTGGGTTCAACTGAAAGCTGATATCCTCTACTTTCAGAAAAAAATAAGTTGTCTTTCACCACCCCCATCAGATCGCTGGGAATTGTGGAGTGGGAGATACTGAACAGGGGGGAAAAGAGCAATCCATGCCAGTTAGGTTTCTCCTAGCATAAAAAACCTTTTCTGAAAATTTCATTGCGGACTCAGCTTTTTGTACTCACCTATTGGACTATATCTATTACAACTGACCCGGCGAACTTCGCACCGCCTCAGAATCAATAAATACTGTGTTTACTTATTAGTTGAATTAAATTCAGTTTTTTATTATGATAAAATGAATACTCAAAATGAATTAAGTGATAAGTGTACAAAAATCAAAATGAAATGTATTTTAATTACATTGAAATGCAAGTAACTCACGTGGCGGCAAGGCATTTGCTTTATTGAAGCGAATCGAAATGGTTCGCGTATCATTGTTGAAATACTTTCTGTGAAACTATTTGCTGAATGGGTTGCACTCGGGTCGATCCCTTCATTGAAGCAAATTATTGAAATGTAAATTATGATATCGATCGTCTCCTTGCGAAAACATCAGCGGGTATTGCAATGCATCGTATGAACGGTTTGTGTGCGCTTGTCGCGACGTGTAAGCACAATATCACACGTTTCCAATTTTTCACCAACAATCGCAATTGCGACTTCATCTATTGTTGGAGCGTTGAATTGGCGTTCGTGTATTTGTAGTCATCACTTGGCATGCGATCCAACGCAGTATTGAACAACCGAACCAATGCATGATGTTAATGAAGTAGTTGCTGCAGATGTTGAAGAATTGTCTTTTCATTGCCGTATTGATCGTTTGACGCCGATTAAGTTGGTCCTCCATATTGCCCATGAAGTAAATTTGGACGAATTTATGCTGTGCGTCTTCAAGCGGTTGTAATGACCCAATTCGATGGTGACTTTCGACTCTATTAGATTTATTAAGGGGGAACACCACTAAGATGGGCCAAAAATGGATTTTTTTCGAATATATTTTTTAAAGTAAATATATTAAGGAATTGCCAAAAAAAAATTTGTAATCCAAATATTAATAAATCGACGAAGTTACAGTCATTTTAGTTCTGGCAGATGTTCTAAATTCTACCGCGCCAAACGAAGGGTTGTAACTTCAATCGCGTTTTTCTCAAAATGACTTTTTTCAAATTGGTACATACGATAACTCAAGCAATTATAGTCAGATTTCAATCTTTTTTCACGAAAAATTTTGTAATCGCCGTAGCTAAGTCTGTGCGCAGCCCTTTTTTCAATTTCAAAAATTACTATTATATTTTCTTACGTGACTTAAATGAACAAAAAATATTTGAAAATTGAAATATTTTGTTTTAAGTGTCACCATTTTCTTAAAAACAAATTTTCCAAAAAACCGGTACGCATAACGAAAGCTACATTCCTACAGATTAATAAACTATTGGGGTTTATTTTTTCAGATTAACCACTATGAAGATATTTAATGTACGAGTACCGTGAGGAGCCAATTTTTCCAGGAGCTGCCATATTATATTTCATAACCCTAAAATTTAGTAGTATTTTTCAATAAAAATTTGTATAAATACAGTTCAATGTATTCTTAAATAACATATCTTTCCTTCAATAAAAAAACATTAATTAACCACCAAAAAAAAATACGAAAAATTGCACTTTTTCATCCCTTCACAGTGGTATTCCCCCTTATGCAATTAAACTCGTTCTTAACAAAACGTATCAAAATTGTCAAAGTGGGTAATCGACTGTCTTCGCAGATAAATCTCTCTCGTGGCGTCGCTCAAGGATCTATACTTGGTCCGCATTTGTTAAGACTATATGATAATGAATTTGCCTGGTCATCTCTATGCTGATGATATACAAATATATTTGACTATTAGGACTTAGTGAACATTGCAGTGCCCGAATCAACGAGGACCTTGATAATATTTATGGGTGGTCTTAACTCAATTACCTCGCTCTTAACCCGTTTACTGTTTAGCGGTTTACAGAAGAGCCACAAGACGTTGTTGCGTTTGTTCAGAGTGTAAAAAACTTGGCTATTCAGATGAACTCTATATTCAGCTGCTGCTCACGCATTTTTTGTACGGCAGCAATATTTTCACCAGGTTAGATTCAGTGTGTGCAAAAAAGTTCAAAACGGCATTCAATTATGTTGCCACGAGGATTTACAGGATTCCCAGGAATAACTATATCTCAGAGTATACCAAGTTAGTTCTTGGCACATCTATTGAAACATACTTAGCGATGCGAGAACTTTTATTCCTCCACAAAGTAATATACGAGTATAGCGCACATCCACCGTACTTGATTGATTGGTTGAAGTTCTTGCGTTCGACCAGAGGACTGCAAATCCGTATACCTAAGTGCCGTAAATGGAACCTTCTTCCTGGTCGTGTTCAATTGGATATGTCCGATGGAGCCTTCCGTAAGCTAGTACTTGAGATAGCTTTATAGATGTATGTATGTGTCTTATTCTTTTTGTTTTTCTCTGTTTTCATATCATCATTACCAAGTGATTGTACCTGCAATGGTAGAGGTAGTTCATGATTTTGGAGAATTTTGGAAAGGACGTTGAGATAGCAGTTTTTTAGTTTTTCGCTGCGTTGAGTAGTTGCAAGACATAAAAATAAAATAACAATGTACCCAAAAAGCTGCATTAACCAGGGCTCGAGACTTTTATGACTTAAAAAAAAGTCACAAATAACCGGTTATTATACGAATAAAAATTAAAATTCAACTTATAACCGTTTCGTTGTAACTTTTATAATAAAATTAATAACCGGTAACTTTTGGCATTTATTTTTCAGTCAAATAAAAAAAGTCAGCAAATGACTTTTATTTTATCAATCTAATAATAAAAATCATTTGTTAAAGAATTTTTCATTTTGGCATATTTGAAGCAGAGATACAGTAAAGTTGATCATAAAATTATTTTTATTTTCGATTTTCAAAAATAAAAATCATATTTCGATTGAAATAAGTTTTGCTCTTAAAATAAAAATTAGAAAATGATTTTCGGCAATACTCCAAACATAGTCTTAAAACCCCCGAAAAGGTCCACTGAGGTCTGGAAGCTGTACAAATAATAAAGAGCTGTGATAAATGCATTACTTTAGAATGAATTATCACAGCCATTACCATTACAAGTAATGCGATAAATGTGGATTACTGGACCATTACTATTATTACTGGCTCTTCACCATTATCAAATTGTTCATGGGCATTAACTCAATAATGTAAATATTATGCTTTCTACGTATATTTTCGTTCTTCCTATAATGCTCGTAAACGTTTGCACAATTTCAAATAGAACTATTCACCGCTTTTGCATATTCGACTGGTGTAAAGTACTAACTGCTCAATGAACAATTAATACAGCAAGTAAGCTGTGGTAACTGCAATAGTAAGAAAGAATCAAATCGTTTATTTGATTTTGTGCGGTAGCTGTGTGTAGACTGTAGAGGTGACTATATATGTACATATTAAAAATTATGAGCAATGAGTGAAATGAAAAATACGTGCATTAATAAAATAGATGATTATGACAGTGATGCAACCTACTGTTCGCTGTTTGAGAAAGGTAGGACAAAAAATTGATTGTTATTCGGATTTTATATCATTAAAATACAACAATCAATAGAAAATGATAACGACAGTTATATCAGCGATGCTGACAACAACTTAATTCTCAGATGATGAAACAAGTGACGGAGACGTAATTTTTGTCGAAAACGATGCTGACCCACTTATTGTTATTATCGACTGTGATGAGGACAGCGATCATTATTTATTTGAACATATGTAGAATATAATAATTAAATAATATATAAGTTTATATATATATATATATATATTATAAATATAATAATAAATTTTTGAGATCCCAGACTTTTACGGCGAGAAAAACGTGAAGAAGCTAAATTACATTTGATAAAGATCACTATGCAAATGAAATCTATAGAAAATGCACGATACTACCAAAATTTTTTGTTAATAAGTATGTTATCTCTATTTTATAGATAACATATATTTCTAGGTAGAAAAAATACTTTTACAACCATCTACTAGTACATCACAATCATTTGGAGAATTACCTATATCTGATGAATGTTCAAATCAAAGTACATCCTCGCTTCTCAGGAAAAACATTAACAATTTAGAAATATCAATTTCATCGGACGAAGAGTTAGACAACGAGGGCAGAAATGTGAATCTTCTGAAAGTATACGGTGAAAGAGATTCTTATGTAGAAAAACGCGTCGACATAGATGCAAATATTATCGAATATTGGGAAGAAAAGAAATATGTTTATCCCTTTTTATATAAAGCCGCAATGATGTTGCATGCCGTTCCAGCTACACAAGTAAGCGTGGAAAGGGCTTTTTCTGCATTCAAACTGATGCTCATTGACTTGAGAACAAGTTTAGCAGAAGATAGCATTAAAAAGTCACTTTTTGTAAAATTAAATAGAAACATTTAAATTGAAGAAAAGCCTTTTAATGTAAAATTTCCATGTTTGATGGTGTTGTTCGCTTTTTATATATTGTATTTTTAGCTATCTATTTATATAATTACTTATTGCACTTTATTTACTCTATCTTTATCTTCAATATGATTTTTATTTTTGAAAATCGAAAATAAAAATAATTTTATGATTAACTTTACTTTACGGTTTCCAATATGCCAAAATGAAAAATTCTTTAACAAATGACTTTTATTATTAGATTGATAAAATAGAAGTTATTTGCTGACTTTTATTATTTGACTAAAAAGTAAAAGTTAAAAATTACCGGTATTTTCATGACTTTTATAAAAAAAAAGTCAATTTGTTCGTGATCATGCGACCAGTCGATAGTGATTTCAAAAATTCACATACCATTGAAATATTTTTTGTCGCAGTCGCCTATTGTAGTTGACTTTTTCGTTTGAAAATTAGGAAATACCGGTTATTTTCGAGCCCTGGTATTAACTAAGATTTAAGTATTTTGCTTTTTGTATTTGGTAGCACATTTTCGAAGATTTATACACTTAATAATGCAAAGGAAAATTCATTTTCTGAATAGAGTAATAATTCTAACTTCACCAAGGCAGTCATTTTATTGATTTTTCTTATGTAAATTCATGTTATCTAAATTTTAGACACAACGCAACAATATACCACCGATATCACCTAAATTGTGGCAATTCTACAGTTCGGCGGTGGCGGTGGTGGTGTAACTGTGATAAACGCCGCCATAAACTCTGCATATTTATCTTTATTATGAATTTTGATAACAAGCAGTAAAACAAAGTTCTAAAGTCCCTCGTAACGCTTGCTGGTTTGAGGTTTCTCCTATATCTACAACCACATAAATTCCAAGGTGTGAAAATAATGGAATATGCTAAATTAGGCGTATAATAAGGGTCGTGGATGCATTAAAGTGGGCGCAGAAGTCCTCCTCACAATGGGGCTCGCACACCGCAAAAAGCCTTTTAGAGTAAGCTGTTAACATTTCTTATAACATTGTGCGAAGAGTTAAGTATGTACACTCGTATTGCGACTTATGTAGTACCTACCCCAAAAGCATTTAATGGGCTTCGAACAAATTCCAAGACATTTCTTGTTGCTTTCGTTGCGATATGGAAGGTATTGATAAGATTTAATTCAATGCTTGGAGAAGGGCGTTAGTCAGTCAGGGTTTAAAGAGAGCAATAATTTCTTACCCATTTCAAGTTTTTTTAAATTGTCTAATTCACATGGTCCGTTTAAAGTTCCATGAAAAAGGGAGACATTTGGATTGTTTTTATTAAGAACTTTTCATTTTTCAAATCAAAAACCCACCTCCTACCTTTTACAATGATGTAAGGAAACAGAATGCAAACGGGAACCTATCAATATGCCCAGAATACTAAATCATCGTCACCATCAAGTTCACAGCCTTTCTTTCGTTGCAAATGGTTGTCGCAACAGCTCAAAAGCTAAGGGCTGTTGATTCGACCGGCGAACGTTGAAAACTTACTGCGGAACATATACATATACATATATATAATATACGCTGGCATAATTAATTACTGTTACTTTACGCAAGCACTTCTGGCATTGATATGATAACTTTCTTGAACTTTAAACGATGTTCTTCTCGTTGTGTTTGGTGCCAAATAAATAATTGTCTAATCAACAAGTATTTTTTAGGAATACAATCCGATCACTTGAATAGGTATACGATCATAAATTATATATTATATTGGGAAGGAATATGTATTTGAAAAAAAAGCAACGGATATTTAATTGCAAACCGTTTTACACAAAAATGATTGATTCTACGGGAAAAGTTGTAAGAACCTTTTTTTTGCAGGACTTCATAGGTTTTTTTCTCTTTTATGTTATTCTCATAACAAATTTTCTCGAGAAATTCATAATTTACAAGATATTTATGAAAAACTAAAAAAACGAAAATCCCACGATCGAATTCGATTCCAATCGAAGTAAAAGTCTCTACAAGAAAATCCAGCCTGTTCCGACTTTTTCCATGATATCGACCTTTTTTTGATTAATTTTACTGGGCAAGAAGTCGAAATATGGTAATATCTTCCAATTATGTTACTGTTGAGCATGACGATTCACGAGACTTAAGAGAGTGGGAGAGTCTATAGCGCCAGTAACAATATCATGCATAAATAAAGCACCCGCAACCTCTCTACACTTCGAAAGCGGCGTCAAGCATAATAACTTCAATCTGCTTGCATACGGAGGAAGATTGCAGGGGTCCGCCCATGGCAAGAGGCGAAGAGCGTAGCGTGGGAATCTTTTCTGTCCGCCTCAACACGATTTATATGCACATCATAGTGTGGCATCCACACTATAGATGCGTATTCCAGTATGGGATGGACGAAAGTACAATACAAAATTTTTATTATAAAAGGGTCGTCAAATTCCTTCGACCAACGTTTTACGAAACCAAGTGCTGAATTCGCCCGATTAATTATATTATTGATATGGCGTCCAAAATTAAATTTATTATCGATGGTTAAGCCAAGGTCAACAACACTATCTTGTCTAGACAAAGTCTTGCCGAGGATTTTATAATAGTACTCCAAAGAGGAGCATTTCCTACTGAAAGAAATAAAGGCACATTTGCTGACATTTAACTGCATATAATTTTTCAAACACCACAGTTCAAAACTGGCAAGATCATCTTGGAGCCATTGTGCATGTTGTAGAGTCTCGATTGATCTAAAGATTTTTAAATCATCGGCGTAGGCTAATACATGCGAATTCCGAACAAGAGAAAATAAGTCATTGATAAATAGCGTGAACAACAACGGCCCAAGATGACTACCTTGCGGGACGCCAGACAAGACCGAACCGGAATCAGAAAAAGTATGGGAAAATTTCACTTTGAACGAACGACACGTTAGGTAAGACTTAATCCAATTAACAAGATCATTTGAAAAGCCATGCTTGTTTATGAAACCATTACGTGTACCTCAAATAGCACTTGCTGCAATTATTCCTTGTAGTTGTCGTTAGTTTTGGAATAGATAAGGTTTATAATTCTTCTAAAAAAGAAGGTGGAGAAGAGTAGATCTTTGTGTGTCTCATCACTGAACCTCATCAATGAGGGGCGTGGGCCAAAAATGAAAACACCAAATGTGCGCAAACAAATCGCATATTTTCTATATAGTTTAATGAGACTTAGAATTAACGCTAGTAACAATGTGTCATTACACATCTCTACGCCTTTAACCCGGAGAGTTGGGTCATGTTGACCCAGAGCAGTTTTTAAATGCTAGCACTTCTATAAGAACGCATGTGCACTGTCTACTACGGTGTCGACTTCAGCTACTGAGGAGTATGGTAACGAAATATAACAGAAGTATGGTAACAGAAGTATTAGCATTGAAACCAGCCTGCCTGTCGCCAAGGTTAAAAAATTTCTATTAAAGAAAACAATATTCACGGTAGAAGTAAGCACAAAAATTACTGGAGAAACTGTTGGGGCTACATTAAAACTTTTTATTGTTTTGTGATCTCTATCGTGTGAATGCGATTATCCGTCCGGCCTAGGCAATCCCCTGAGATACTCTGCAATTTAACCTATTTGAGGCTCGTCAAATACTTTTTGGAAGGAGGCTGTAGGAAAAGATTTCGTTGGATTAAACTAGCCTTTGTGGGGCTTGTAAGACTTACAAGTACGAGTACGCATTGAACGCTGTAGGTACTCATTGGCACAAGATTGCTCTTTGGAGTTCATCCTTTGTGGAATCTGCCTGAGAATTATATTCCATAGTTAGTTCAGGCAGATTCAAACAGCCGCCCTTCAAGGGGTGCTTCAATCTGCACTTCTTTCTCCGAATTAGAAAATATTGAAATGTTCTACTGCGAAACAAGATGCATTAGAAATTGATAGGATAATACGCTTGAAGTGCCGTACCTGCTTGTGCCCCGAGTTGTCGATGTCGCTAAGTGTAACTTGAACTTTAAACGATATTCTTCTCGTTGTGTTTGGTGCCAAATAAATAATTGCCTAATCAACAAGTATTTTTTAGGAATACAATCCGATCACTTGAACCGGTATTCGATCATAAATGACAAATATGCGTAACACCATACGTGCAGGTCAATTTTTTTTAAATAGGTTTATTCTTCTACGAATTGCAATTGATGACGACCACTTTCCCATTATTTGGGAATTCTAAGAAAAGAACTTGTTGCATTTAATAGAAAATCCTCATACAAAAACATTTGAATAGGTACGTCAGTTTATTTGGTGCCATTTCTCAGTTCAAAGTTAAAATAACAGATATTGGATTAGCTAATATTAAAGTATAGTTATTGGAAATATAATGGGGCGCAAATACCAGCAAAAGAAATTGGTATTTTTCACTGACCTGGACCTGATGGACTTTCTTACTATTATATTTTCACGATCTACGGAAGGAACATCGGCTTTTGAACCGCTATCATAGCCGACAAGGATCACTTATGGTATGGGGAGCAATCACTTATAATCACCCTTAGGACTTGTAGTATTAACTGGAAGACAAGATGCTGCGAAGTACATCAGCCTTCTTCAACTTTTTCTGATTATTTTTTAATGAACCTTTTTTTCATACACAGCGGGACACTTCACAATTGATTACCCTCACTTGCTACCTGATGACGGAAATTTGAAAATGGGAATTTTCACCTCCCCTGTTTTTTAATTACTTATTTCCGTCATCAGGTAGCATGTAACAAGAGGTAATAAATGCTGTAATAATCGTTTCCAAGAAATAGTTCCACACCATTAGGACTTACGTGAAAATTTTAATGAGGGTGATCAAGTGTCCCGCAGTGTGTATGTATGTATGTTAAGCCTATACTTCCGGAAAAAGAGTTCATTTAGAAAGAATCAGAAAATTCATAGATAAACAGACCAACTTAGCCTTCTACTTTTAAAATCCAACAAAGTTTATATCCGAAATCTATGTGAACGAAATAATAAATAATAAAATTAAAAATAAATTCATGTGGTAAGGCTTGTTGTTCCGTCTACAATTACATGATTGACCTGATAGCACTACACATACACACGTAACATGTAGTGGAACTCTAACCCGAATTTTTATTCGTTTAGTTTTCGATATGGTTTTACATACTCGTACCTCCTTCAGTTTAAATTTGTTGGAATCCACTTTTCACCCAGGTAGGCAGCGCGAGTCCTGGTTCAAGAAAAAAATTTCTTTATTTGATTTAGGTATTACATATTATAAGACACAATATTTTTACCTTACACCTGAGGTCATACAAGTCATTTTCTTAACCTTAGTGCCATTTTTTGCGGTTGAAATAAGAAAAAATTACTAGGTCTAAGACTCGTGCGATATACGAGTATGTATGATATTTGAGACGTGATGTATGATGTTATATTGGCATGTTATGACACGAACGCGGAAAAAAAGAAAAAAAAATAATTGTAATAAGTGCTACAGTCCAACATATTATTTGTACAACTAATAAAATTAAAAATGTATATTTCTTACTTTAAAATAAGCATTGACACACCGCCCACCATACAGAGTATTTCGGTAGGTACAGAGTTTATTTTCATTTATTTAATTATTTTTTAATTTTCCTCAGGGCTAACAGTCGAAGGAGAATAATTCGTTACGTACACCTGTTGAGCAAACGCAGTGTTCCGTTTAATGCATTTATTATCTTAATGTTCCAACTTTGTATAATCTTAAAACGCCTTATGGCTTTACTGTGAAATGACCCAAATTAATAGCATTTCAACAGCTCTGAAAAACTGTCCTGAAAGTACTTAAACATTTAAAGAGAGCACCTTTAAATTTGAAGCTGATTTAAGGCGAGGAAAAATTTTATTGCCAAGGGGAGTCTTCTGAAACTTTTAATCCGTGTGTCTGTTATGCTCCTCGTCTGTAAGGTCAACCTGTTATGAGAAAAAATTTCATAAAGCGACCACCTTATTTTTCCAAGTTGACGGACCGATTACCTGCATTATGTGTATTCATTGGATTTATTTTCTGCATATCTCTTAATAGTGTAAGATAAAAACATGTGATGCTAACAAAATCAAAACAATAAGCGACTGTTTGTAATTGATGCATTGCCGATAAAGGAGAGCTTTTTGAAATTCATTTTCTTTCACCAAAATAAAACGTGTTAAGGGGGGATTTTTATCTAGAGGCCTGATTTTCGGCCTATATTCGAGAATTTTTTTTTTTAACAATTATGAACAATTATTCTAAAGGGGATTTTTCCTACATATTGAATATGCTTCATATTTTTTTATAATAATATCTCAAAAAGAATTTGGCCACAAGTTTTTTTGTGAGATGTTGAAAAAAGGTACTGAACGGTGTCAATGACTGCAGCGGTTCAGATGAGCAGTGAAATCAAAAAACTAAAAAGATTCTTAAAATATAAGAATGTTTGTGAATGTCACCCGAAATTACGGAAATACAAAAATAACGTCATTTTGAAAATTACTGTGCGATTTTTAAAATCTTTTTCATCTTCCAAGGGCCCTAAAGTAAATAAACATGAAGATTTTGATTGATCGTGGTTCAGTAGATCAGTTGATATGTGACTAAATTTGAGCGCGATCGGTTGAAAAATGTTGGAGAATCCTGAACAACCTGTTAAAAAGTAGCTTCGAGAAAAATGCGATTATAGTTCGCAGAAACACTGATATTTATACAGCTTTGCAGGCTGATGGGACGATCCTGTTCGTGATGTTTCGTAATGAACTTCTTTTTTGTTTGAAAATAAATCATCGTAATTTTTTAATTAAATTTTCATTATCAGAATATTTATAAAAATTTTCTCAAAAATTCAGTTGGCCCGATATTGACCGCTAACAAGAGTTTTACAAATGACGCATAAGTTCGTCAACCTGCAAAGGTGTTCAGTGGTATACGTAGAAAAAGTAAAAAAGAAGAAATAGAAATATTTCCTCAAATGAAAATACACCAGTGTATGTACATAACATATGTATAAAATTATGTGTTACTTAATAATTCCGTTATTCAGAACAAAAATGGTACAAAAATATTATTAAAAAATAAACAAACAACCCGACTATAAAAAACGATATTTCAATACTAAGTAGGCAGCTACCAACTAAAAATTTTGTTTAAACTTTAATATTACAATTAAAGCAGACGGTACCAATCGACATTTCAGTTGAAATAGTAAATATAATGGGTCCCGCTTGTATTAATTGTAATATTAAACTTTTAATAAAATTCTTAGTTGGTAGCTATCTACTTGAAGTATTAAAATGACCCCGGTTTTTGTAGTCCGGTTATTTGTTTACTTTTTGATAATCTTTTTTTTACAACTTTTGTAGCTCAAGATATGAAAAGTAGGTAAGTAATGTCACGACATAATTCAAACAGGTAGCTCGTGCATCCAGAAATTGTCTCTGTTATCCTCACGTCACGTTGCTTATCGTATTCTGCTCGTCAATCCCTTTCATTTGATACCCATGTGAAGGGGGTTCAGAAGAATAATGTTATCTGCCATGTTGGAGCGTCCACCATATTGGGTTTAGAATGACGTTACTGAGTTTATTATATTTTACTGGTCAAATCCTTTCATTTCATACCCATATAAAAGAGAGTTATGAAGGATAAAAAAAACAAAATGACGGCTGACGGCGGCCATATTTATTTTTCTCAAGATTTAAATGTCTTATAGTACTCCCAAGAATAAGGCGAATCTAACGGCACCTCATTTATGATAATCCATCAAGCCGTTTGGACTACAGGATGCGCCAGAGCAATGGAAATGTTAATGATACCTGTCATAAAAACCTGTTTTGTGCCTGTACTTCCACTTCATGTCATTGAAGATGTAAGCAAATACTCTATAATGAGAGAAGTAAGTGGTTCGTTTGGAAATGTAGTCGCTCTTGTATTGCGAGAAGTAAGGTGCTGACATTACCAATAGCCACTACAGCATTGATTGGTAATCATTACATTTCCTACTAGGAAGCTAATGTTGTCCCAATATTAGAAAAGATAACAAATGCGATGTAAACAACTATCGCCCAGAATGTATTATTAATTGTTTCGGAAAACACTTTGGACGGCAAAGTCCAGATATATATCGGCCTATTCGTATAATCTCGTCCAAGCGGTGTGGTTTTACAAAAGAAAAGTATATCGCGAGTAACTCACTCGAGTTTCAACATTTCATTGCACATATGTTACATACACTGGAAGAGCACAGCTAAGTAGATGTGTCATGTGATTTATACTGATTTTTCCAAGGCCTTTTCCCATGTATCGAATTCAATTCTTTCAGACAAATTAACATCTTCTGGTTTTTCTGGACCTCTTTTGACATAGATCTCAAATTCCGGTATCTGGTGTTCCACAAGGACCTATTCTCGGACCGCTTTTACTCCTGTTATTTATTAATGACCTGACCACAAATATAAACATCTGACTATCTTTTAAACCCGGACGAACTCAAAATCATTAGAATGATCATTGATCAATAGAAAAGGTGACTATAATTATATCCTTTTGAGCGATCACGTCGTCCTTGAGGACTGGTGCCCTGTCAACTGTTTGTCAAATATTGATAAATGATTCACAATGACCTACACTTTCAAAAAATCGACTGCACAATGTGAGTATCGACTCTTCTAGGTGAGCTTTCTGAAGGTTAACTAGATAAGAATCTGGGTCTGACCTTTGACGATAGACTGAGCTTCGATGCGCACATTGATGGCATTTCCAAGAGAGCCTGCAGGTTAGCAAGATTCATATTGCGTATTTCAGCCTATCTCTGTAGCATATCAATATCGAGCCTATTCTATTATTTTTGGCGTTGGTTTTTAAGTGTTGACTCTATAGAAGATTTAAAAACCTCACACTCCTCATCCTGAGAGACTTTCCATACTTAATTTTTCCCCACTGTTGACAGAACACTCCATCTAGAGGAATGCATTCTGTATAGATTTTAGGACGGAATTTTTCAAACATCTGTCGCAGATAATATAATTTCCAGGGTGCCTGCACACTGCAGTAAAAATAATACTATTCTCGATCCAACCAGAGACCTGCTCGCAATTTATATTAATTCCCCTAAAATAAGATTCGAAGAAACCTTAATAATCTTCAAATTGGTCCTCTGAACTGCAATTGGTATATTCAAGCTAGCTATCTGTATCAAATTAAATTTTCCTAGCTAATAGTTTTGACTTAATTTCCTTTTATTTCCTTTTCTGTAATATTTCATACAGCTTACGTGTAATTGGAAAATTAGCGAAGCTCTTGTAAAATAAATAAATAAATTCCGTAAAGATACATATGTTTTGCGTTTAGCGGAGTAATTTTTCATTTTCTACCAATAATTTCGTATGGTTTAATTTATATCGACTTTTATGGTTTCCCTGCTTTTTTGCCTCCATTATTTGAATATATCAACTGAAATTGTATTTAAAAAAGTCATTCTCATCTGCAAAATTTTATTAATGCTATGACATCAACAAATATTTCCCACCTGGCTGGCATAGCTGTAATAACAATAACATGCGTGTCATGTCATGTTTGTTTAGGGGAATAACAGAATTCGTTCTATTAAGTCATATTTCATTAAAATAAGAAAACAGCATAATTCATCTTCTGCCCTGACAGTGACAATGTGGACGTTTGGGGATAAGGGAGCTTTTGCAAGATTGTGATGCACGACAGGTATGAACAGCAAAAGAAGTAAATGGAAATATTGAACATTAAAGTTTATTAAGGTGTCACACCATATTGATATTTTGAAAAAATCGAAAATTTGTGGAAATACTAGAGTATCAAGCACATTACCTTTTTGTCTACAAAATAATCCAAAATTGGGAAATTACAGTAAAAAAACGCAACGCGTCACTCTTAAAACAATGATTTCAAATACATGTACACCCAAACTACAAAATTGCGGGATTACCTTTTCTGCAATACTAATATTATAAAAAATTAATGTGTGTTCGAGGTATCGGGTATCTAAAAGTTACAGTATTTAATTAATTCTTTCACACTTGAAGGGTCCAAGAGTAAAACCATTTCACAACAACTTTTTCTTCGAAAATGAGATAAAGGTAATATCTTGTACCTTTCAAGGAGTAGGTACTATCACCACATGTATTAATTTTTGGGGTAGAACTACTTTAAAGGCGTTAAAAAAGCGAGAAAGATTCGGTCTGCTAAGGAAAACCTCGTTGTACGCATTCAAGGGAGGTCAAGGGAGGGTAAGGGTACTTTAAATTGTTAAAACAATATACTATACTATTATACATAAATAAAATTTGTCCGAATTTTTTCACACACATATATATTTAATGTGAAATACCGCAAAATAAGGTGTGATTTCACCATTTTTCGTTATGACTATATAAT
Organism: Neoitamus cyanurus; assembly: GCA_947538895.1. Classification (NCBI taxonomy): domain Eukaryota; kingdom Metazoa; phylum Arthropoda; class Insecta; order Diptera; family Asilidae; genus Neoitamus; species Neoitamus cyanurus. Next base: position 10,449,112 of record OX384547.1, read on the forward strand.
AATAATAATAATTTATTCCTAATAAGTACAAACAGCAAATCTTATAAGTGTACAATAAAAAAAACTGATAAAATTCACATAATTCGATAAGAATTAGGATGCGCGTGGTATCTGCGCATATCGTATTCGTTTATTTGGACAAGTCGGGGCTGTTGCTTCCACAATTCGCAACAGAACAATATCTCGCCACTTTTACCATTTCTCACAATCCCACAACAAAACATCAACTCGAATGACAAAAAGACATCAACATAAACTCAACCAGACTACTCCACTACGGTCATTATGGAAAAACGAGGAGGACGCTTTTCGTCTTACCCCCATCACTCTAGCCCGAACTCCTGTTCTCTAGTCTTCTTGATTAAGACGTTAATATGTACATATTTATATTATGTAACTAAAAAGTTGGAAATAAAATTATATATAAGTAAACATTTCAAACTGTTATTATTCAGGTACCCTAAACCTAAAAAATAAAGACTAAAAAGTTTGTTATAAAATAATTGTAAAAATCTTTTTAGTTAATTCAAAAGTACTAAAAATAAATGTCTATTTACATTTCGATTACCTACATACCTATAGCATTTATAAAATGTTTGAAATGATCAAAACTGTAACCAACTTATTCACTGCGACTATATGATGTAAAAGCTTATTGTGATGTAGCGTAAAAATTCAACATACCACCTCGCAACAAGCTTTTACATCATATAGTCGCAGTGAATAATTTGGTTACAGTTTTGATCATTTCAAACATTTTAAAAATACCATAAGTGTGTAGGAAATGGAATATGAAAAAAGCATTTTTTTTTAAATTTAGAACATTTGAATTAAATAAAAGCTTGTTTTTTAAAAATTATTTTTTTCAGTTATTTTATTCATTAAATTTTATTTAATAAATCATAGGCAAAAAGGTCCTTAATCTTTGTTCTTTAATGGAAATAAAAATAATGGAGTTTCACGAATTCCACGACCGCTTTTGTATAAAAATGCAATTAAAAAATTTTCAAACACATAAACTTTATTAATTTTTGTTTTTCTGAATGCGCCACATTAGCCGATGAATTATATTACACGCCGTTTCCCTACATAAACTTTTAGCCAAAATTTGACTAGTCCCTAGATTTCGCAGTATTCAAGATACAGACGAACGGGTTTCCGAAATCCTAAAAGGGAAATTCATGCAGTCAGTACGCTCACTAAAGAGAACTTAAATCTCATAAGAATATACTCAGCAATCAGCACAGATAAGTCGAAAACAACAAATTGCCTCGTGGTTGGTGTCTGAACTAATGAAGAGTGGAGACACAAACGAAATTAAGCCAATTTTCTCAGTAAAGTATTTCGGCTCTATGTAAGCCAAACATAATTATCATTTCAAATTATGTAATCACGCTGGACGTAGCAAACAAGATCAACGAGGCTTGGGTGAGTTGATTCCAAAACCACCTGACGTGTGGAAGACTAAACCTCGAAGGGGATGTAGCTCAGATGGTAGAGCGCTCGCTTAGCATGTGAGAGGTACCGGGATCGATGCCCGGCATCTCCAAGACGCTTTTTTAGTTCTCGTACATACATATGTCCATAATTTTACATATGTAAATAAAATGAAATATTTAATACTAATCTAGCAAAGGTGTTTTTATTTTTTAATTTCCCGATAATTTAAATTGTTTGCCTTATGGAATAATGAGTGTGTTGTTTAATCGTAAAATTGTTGTCACCGCTTGACTGACCAGCTCTGTATAGTCGACACTATTAAATGACTGCATTTATGATATCTTCATTACTGCTGTTGATGTTGATAATATCACCAACTTTGACGCCATCATGGCTAATATTTTCATGTTAATTCATTGCAATGTACTCGTATGTAAACGTTTGCACAAATTAAATTGGAATTTCTAAAATTAATTGGAAGCCACGGGATTTGCTATCACAATGGTTGACTGCGATGTAGTTTTTAAATTTTAGATAGATAGATAGATTTATTTATTAACATAATCTACAATGAGTAACGATAAATCATATGAATTTACAGTGATTAGAATCTTTGTTCTTCACAATCTGAGATCTAATGACTTAACTAATAAAGAGCTAATTTATAGAATACTATAATAATAAGTAAAGGAAAAATTTAATGATTGTAAAAACCCTTACCAAGTCTTATAACTATTTTAACTATTGCACTTAACTTATAACTATTTTAATTATTGCACTAAATTAACGCTATATTGATTTTTATGATACATGGTGCTTCGTACAAACTGTTTTCTCAAGTTAGAAACTTCATTTGAAACAAGATCGATGTTAGCTTTATCATGTAACTTACGTGTAGAGAAAAACCATGGCAGATAAATTATCATCTTTAATATTTTATTTTGTATCCTTTGATGCTTATTAGTATGGGTTTTAGCGCAGTCAGCCCAAACAGGTGCGCCATAAAGTAAAACGGCTCTAAAAATAACTTTATATATAATTAATTTCTTTTCCACACTTAGGTCCGAATTCCGATTAATAAAAGGATACAGAGATTTAATCAAATTTGTAACTTTGTGAAGTGTGGCTTGAATGTGCTTATCGAATAATATAATAGTTTTTTTTTTGAAGATAATTCCGAGGTATTTTAGTTCATTGCACCATTCAATGCGCGAGGAGTTAATTATAAGGCTTTGCTGAGGTAAAAATATCTGTTTTTTTCTACGAGTAAAGAAAATGGCTTGTGTTTTACTGGAACTTATTTTTATTTTCCACCTCTCAAAGTATTTAGACGCTATATTAGATGCATTTTGGAGATCGGTAACAATTTTTGATGCATATTGGTCAGAGGAGAAAATTCCTGTGTCGTCCGCATACATATGTAGAAAAGTGGCAATTTGGCAGATGTGGAAAATCCGATGTGTAAATATTATACAGTAGAGGACCCAAAACAGATCCTTGCAGAACTCCAGCCTGAATGTTACGGAGGGAAGACATTTCACTACCCACAGATACTCTAAAACGTCTGTCGGTTAAAAAACTTTTCACAATTTTAATAAGGTAAATTGGGAAATTGAATTCACGTAGTTTATAAATTAATCGAACGCCTTTTCTATGTCTAGAGTAAAGAAGCCGGTAGAATTTTTGCTTTGCATACTATCCTTGACAAATTTTTTGATCCTATAAGCCTAATGAATAGTCGAATGACCTGGGCGGAAACCGAATTGCTCATTAGGAAAAATATTATTTTCATCAATATGCTTCATAAGCCTGTGTTTTATGATTTGATCATAAATTTTGCTGATTGAGTTAAGCAGACTTATGGGCCTATAGCTCGTCGGACAGTCGGCTGGTTTACCATATTTGTGTATAGGAACAATTTTTGCAGTTTTCCAGGCGTCGTGGAAAACGTGTAATCTTAAACATGAATTAATTATAAATGTCAGGAACACTATACTTTTCTTCGGAAGCCACTTTAGCAAAATATTTGGGATAGCATCATTATTTAAATTTTATATAGCGTAAAAAACGTTGTGACATTCTGTCAAACTTACATCTAATTGCAATGATTAATGAAAGTCGGACAAGAAGTTGGTATTATTTTATTTGCTGCTATCAAACCTTCGTGGAATATATGTAAATTTAGAAATATTTTTTTCCGTGTAAGAATTTCATGTACTTACAGAGAGATATTTGGATTTCAGGAGCATGCACTGTACACTTTTCTCATAAATTTCTTATCACTCTCCCCAGTCTCAGTCGGGTATCAAATTAAAGCTATACAATTATCACAAACTAGCTTGCCCGGACCCGGCGTTGCCCGAGATACATAATAACACCATAAATTTTGCCCATTAAGTTATTATTATTTTTTATTATAGCTGACCCGTACGCGGAGGCGCACGGGCTTATTTATTCAAACGTACAACAAGTATAAGTACCTATTATAAAACATATACTCATTCTAAAATGAGTAAGTAATAAAAAAACTATTTTAAAAACAAGAACCTCAACAAGGGAAGAAACGAAAAGTATGACACAAAAAAATATTCTGTCTTTCTTTCCTAATTTAAATCGACACATGTGTAAGTACGGTGATGTTCAGAGTATAGCCGTGATCGCTATTATTGCGGTATCCAGGTAGGAAATGAATATTCAAAGTTATACGTAGAAAACCTTTTGCGGAAGTTTAAAAATTTTATTTTTCAAATTAAACATTTGTAACGTGATAAGTATTAATTTCAAAACAAGCATGTGGGGGTTCATTTATGGTCAGTTGAATTTTTATGTAAAATGCAGATTTTTTCAAAATTCTCAAAAGGTTGCACCTCTTTGGAAAGGCAACAAAATAGGAAATGTAGAAAAAATAAAAAAGAGATGTATTAATTTCGTGAATTTCGGAACAAATATGTGAGAAACGTGAATTGTAGGACATTTTAGATCAATTTTTCGCTTTTGCAAATGACTGTACCTGCAGTGGTAGAAGTAGATCAACACTAATGTTATTCTTGGAAAGCAAATTAATATAATAGTTGTTTGGCGTGAGTTTGATCTTGCTGCGTTAATTAGATCAAAAGGTAAAAATATTATAATAATGTGCATGCCGAAATTATTAATCGACCTGTAACTCAAAGATAGTTGATATCCCCCTTCCATTCTATGTTTGTTTGCCTTGGTAATATCTATCACCACTACCATTTCTGCATGCGTTATGGCTATACAACACACCCTGTATATTGGAAAGACAGCAGAAAATATATGTATGTCGTTGGTGCTGTCTATATAGCAAATAAATACATTTTGGTCGTCAAATTAGTATAGAAGATGGTGCTCATAAAATTCATAATAAACAAAATAATAAAGTATATAAAATTCATCATAATCATAACTCAGATTAGCAATACAGTTTTTAATCGTCCAATCCCCATCCCGTTTTCAAATGGTGGTTGATAATTTTCATGAAGTCATAGATTTTTCAGTATTGGAATGAAGCAATATAACAATTGAACCTTTAAGCTCCTCCCCTCCACTTTGATTTTTGAACTACCCTTGAGGACAAAACCAGCAGAATGAGAATAATTCTGATAGATGACACTATTGTGTTATTAAAATTTTACAATATCGTTCAAAGATAATGTTCTATGAGTAACTAAAGAACATTTGACCTACTTTTTATACGGGCAGTCAAAAAATCAGATGTCTGATACGGTTTACTTAGGTATAATATAAATGTTATAACAAACATTAAACATATTGCTCTTTTCTGCGCTTTGTTTTCATTTTATTAATAAAATATTTTCATTAATATGTATATTTTCAGCTGCTGAATTTTGAATAGGGAAACTAAGGAAGGCATCTCAGAGGGGACTTGTCATTCAATAATAATCCTTTACTCGGACCAATCTCAACCTTTGAAGAAGTTTGCAAATTTGTCTGATAAAAGTAAAAGAGAACATTCTACGAGAATAGGCCGTTTGAAGACATAATTGCCACCACGTTGGAAGGAAAAATACTTTCTGCTGTGAACAACTTTTTCACTGGTTCATCAATCGCCAGGGAAATCCGTCAATTAATGGTGAGTCATTACCGCAAACGCGGCTTTTGGAGGTAAAAACCTCCCCCGAAATTTTAGTAAATCTATTGTAACAATTGAAATATCATAGTCAAAAAACCAACAAACAAAATAATTAATTTCATCGTTCATCAGATATACCCATTATTTAAATATAAAAGTGTGTGGAGTAATTTGTAAAATAATGGAATTATCTCCTCCAGTCTATGTCAGTCGACTAGACTTGACCTTGATCAACTTAGGATAGGAAGTTCGTTTCGACTTCAGCGCAGACTCCTGCTGCCTCCGTTGAGGCATCGTTGAGAAGTTTTAGGGAGATCTTCGAGATCAGCGACCCAAAAACATAAAAGGACCGGTTTCCGTAGCAATCCTTTCAAAATGAACGTGAACCTTTTCGGTCACCATATGCGATCCATCATCTTAAATTTCCAAATCTTTGTAGTAGATTAGAGATCAGCGCGACAATTCCCTAGTGTTAATTTTCATGGCGAACCTTTGAAGTTCAGCTTTTACAGTAGTCATTTTGGCTCCGCCTTCTTGAATTTTGGTAGATTTGAATTCTCTAACCCCAAAGACGTCTTCATATCAAATTGGATATGAAGGATTGGATTCGCCATTTTCAATTTGGAAATTTTGATGACAGATTCGAAATCAGCGATCCCGTAAACCTCCTGGTGCTGTTTTTCATGGTGATGCCTTAAAATTCGGTAGAGGACCAGTTTTCATCATTTTTTTTTTACAAAGCCTTTTTTCCCAAAATCCATTTTTCCCAAAACCTTCCATTTTTCCCAAAACTTTTTATAATAAAATTTTTTTTTCCCCAACTTAAAAAATATCTCCTGACAGATGATTTTCCTTTAACAAAATTTCCCTCGGAATTATGGTTTTAGGAAAATAGGTTCCTGGGAAAAATGGATTTTGGGAAAAAAGGCTTTGTGAAAAAAAAATTGTGAAAACTGGTACCCAATCTAAAATTCAACTTTTTCGGTAGCCATCTTGGAACCACCATTCCGAAACCTTGCACCTTACTACAAAGTAACTTATGTTCTAATTCAGGACATTAACTGTATATTTACCAAGTTTCATCCAAATCCGTTAAGGCGTGATTGAGTAACAGACACCCAAAAAATTTATAATATTAATAGGATAACATATCATTGATTACTTATTTACTAGGTGCTTGTATAAGTAATCTTACAAATGCAATCCCTTCATTACTTAGTGCATAAATTTATTTAATAACGTTAAGAAATTCTGCATATTAAAATTCATTTGCACATAAGTAAATATGTATACCTCGAGGTAATTTAATTTATTCTTTCTTTGCATAGACGCGTCATTCAGGAGACTCACCAGACCGAGAGCAAAAGAATGATAATGCTGCGGCACAAAGTGGACCTAGCCAAGAAATAAGCCGAGTATCAACGCTAGATCTTTCTGAAGCCGACAGTCGTGCAGAATTTGCATTGCAACCGAAAAGCCCCAAAAGCACAACGTCCAGCATGGATGGAGTATTCTTTAATTTTCGCACTAAACCTGAGAGTAGTATTTCCAACAGACGCTATATATCAAAAAGTCAAATGAAAGGTAGAGACACAAATTCTGTAATTTGATTTTAGTTTCCTTACTTCAGGAAGCTTCTTTACTTTGCATACTTTATTATATTGTGAATAATGTTTCTTAGCCGTAGACAATATGACTACATACATATGTATACTAGAACATGCTAGTCATGCCACGTAAAGTGAGAAACTGAATTTCACTTTGTACCTACATACGTACGGGTACGCTGTGGAACGATATTAAAGGGCAATAAAGATTCATTAACCACAAAAGAAATAATCACATTAATGCCACATTCACAGCTTTTTCGTTTTAAATTTAACTGCGGAAAATAGTTATAATGTAGGCAAAGGCAATTAAAGTCCAAATGGAGTTTCATTTGAAACAAGTTTGCTTGTAAATGAACTTTATTCTAAATTGCTGTTTTCCACTCTTGGAACTTTTAAGTGAAATTACTTTTTGAATTCCGAGCAAAATATGAATTTTTACGTTAAGTTAACCCATTTGTCAGAGTATTATTACTTTTTATTTTACCTGGGTATACTTCATGGATGGGCGTTTTTCATTCACACTAATATTTTAATATTAGTTCAAACACACTTTCCGCTTTCACCAAACGATTAGTGGTAGTGCAAATACTTTTCACTATCATTGAATGATAAATTAATGGTGCGAATATGAACTATACATTATGCATAGCTTGCACGACTTAAATTACTATTTAAGGAAAGACTCTTTTTTTCCTTTGCGGGAATAGTTAATAAATAGTTCCAGATGGCAGAACTTGTTCAATAAAAATTTTGAAAAATTAGTTTTAATTAAAGCGTATGGAATGGAGCCTCTTCAATTCAGTTTTCCGTTCTGCTAGACGGAGATGAATGGAGACGGAATTTTGCACTATACCAAACCAATCCATTATCACTCATTGATAGTGAATGTATAGTAAATTTGCACTACCACTAATCGATTAGTGGTAATGATCTGAGACTTTGCACTAAAACTAACTAAAATAATTTCACTATAATTAATGCACTACGCCCAACTCTGCTAAAGGTATCTGAGACAAACAATTTTATAGGAACCAACTTTTTATACATATTTTATATATTTTATTAAAATATTTTTGCTTACTATAGTTTTAAACTTTTTTGTTGTTTTTTTTTAATCATACAACCATACCTTAAATCGCCCGTTTCTTAAAAAAAACTTCTTTTTCCAGAATTTCGTGAAGCATTCAGACTATTTGATAAAGATGGCGATGGTTGCATTACGAAAGAGGAATTAGGAACTGTAATGAGGTCTTTGGGACAATTCGCTAGAGTGGAAGAACTACAAGAAATGCTACAAGAAGTAGACGTGGATGGTGAGATTACATATTTTCCATAATTTTTATTATTTCTTGAAATATATACAGTATGCACTCTTAAATAGACAATAATTCGAGCAAGTTTAATTACAGCAATTATAGTTTTACGAAAAACGCGTTTAAGGACCTGTCCGAATCCAAGTCTTCGTCTTCGTCGTGTTATGCCTGTTCATGATGTCACACCAAGCTAAGCTCTGTTCGAATTCATGTCTATGTCAGCTTAACTAGGCAGTATAAAAGTTAGGGCTGACTTAGCTTGATGAGCGAGTCAAGGAGCTCTATATGCATGAAAGTGGCAAAGTACTTAAATTAATTGAGCTACGTGAAAGTAACTTTTAAGGGGAACACTTTTAACAGCCAAGTTTCCTGGCAGTAAAGGTCATTTAAAAAGTTATTATCTACAAAAGTCAATTCAAATTACAAGCTCAGCAAACGAATTAGTATAAGTTTCAGTCTTTGCTTTATATGTTATAATAGCTTAACTACCTAGCTGACAACATTAACTTTCATAGCGAAACGAAGACGAAGGCGAAGACTTGGATTCGAACAGGCCCTAAGTACTTTGTCAGCTTCACGAAAATCTACCTTAGGAAGTCAACCCAAACCTTAAGGCCTTTCGGCAAGCACGCTCTCAGTGAGACAAGTGAGACAACATTTTGAGCAACCGTCTCAGTTGGGTTGGGTTGATTTTGACATCGCAAAGATCGTTGACGCAAAATGGTGCAAATTTTTTTAATAATTGAGAGAGAGATAATAGACCTTTTTCTGATAGATACTAGGTATTTTCTGAAGATAGTAGGCATTTTTCTGGTGGTCGTTTACGGCACTAGTCAAGACACATTTTCAAAGCTAAAATTCTAGGTTTAGAAAGTGTCTTGGCTAGTCGTGCGTGTTTACCAGAATAAGGCCCATTATATGTATATATATGAATATGCCGATATAAGATTCAAGCTCCTTTAAACAAAACTATAAAGAAACTATATCAGAAACGCAACGAAAACATCAAACTCACAGAAAATTTCGAGTAATATAATGTTTTGAATATATACAACTGAAAAATTTGTCTCCCCACATTATGTATGTGTACAAATACTCATTGTACTACAACTGTTTCTTTTTTTAATTTTTTCTGGCCATATACATATGTACATATGCGTAAGTACATAAATCCCTTTGATCAAATGTGCCATTATTTATTTAAGAGTGCGATTTATCTTTGAATAAAATAGTAATACATAATGTAGTATATGAAATTCAAATATCTGTTTGCTTTTGCATGACTAGGTGATGGAAACGTTAGCTTTGAGGAATTCGTTGATATTTTGTCGAACATGACTGAAGACACCACAGGCTTGTCTCCAGCAGACCAAGAGGAAAGGGAGCTTAGAGATGCTTTTCGAGTTTTCGATAAGCACAACAGGGGTTATATCACAGCATCAGACTTGAGAGCAGTTTTACAGTGCTTAGGAGAAGATTTGGATGAAGATGAAAGTAAACTTACATTATAAATCGTTGCGATACTCGGACTATACTCTTATTTAAAAATTTTTCTGCAGTTGAAGACATGATCAAAGAAGTTGATGTCGACGGCGATGGTAGAATTGATTTTTATGAATTCGTTCATGCCCTAGGAGAACCAGAAGACTCACAAGAAAATGATGAGGACGATGAAACAACTTCCCCACTTCCGACACCCAGATCAACGGTATCCTCGTGTAATGATCAAATATTAACGCATTAATAATCTACATATTTGTACTTTATTCCTCTTTATGGTAAAACATATCAATTCCTCCCCTTTATGTCTTTAAGATCTTTACATTTAAAAATCCTTCTAACCTCGAATCGAAATATTCTAAAATCAAAATTACTCTGTATAGTGTTAAATTATTAACGACATTTTTACGATCGCATCAAGTTTCAAGAATAGCTTCATCACTCCATTGAAAATATAAAATAATGCTTTTCTTCATAATTTAGAGTATAAGGATTCTTAAGAGTCTTCACCAAGTGTAACAAAATATTTACAATTTTCTTGTTTATTATACCTATGGTTGTGCATACATTTTGCCTTTGGGTTTTTACTGCCTAAAATTGAATATTTCGCTGTGTTTAAATTAATTTGAGCTATTCAATGTTTTGAAATTAATAGATAGCTTCTGCAGACGATGCTGTGTGATCATTTGCAGAATTTATCCATTCATTATTCGTAAGAATTTAATTGGTGTTTCGATTCATCTGAGTGTGAGACTATAAAAACATATTTATGTTAAAATGTTCACAACGATGACGCTATCAGGAAATTTAGCCGAGGTAGAGGCATAACAAACCAGCAAATTCCATCTTATAATCCCCATTTAAAAGAGACGATTAAATAAAAACATACGCTTAACGTCAATGGAAAGTTATACATACAACATATATCAATTTTGCGGATACGTACATCAAAATTTCATATACAGTAGTACGCCCATATCTGCGAATAATATTTTACAAAAATTTATAACGATGAAGTAAAATCGCAAATAATATCGAACGCTGCATAATATAGCAAACGCAAAAGGCCAGACTTAAAACGCAGGCAAGTAAGATATAAGTATTATTTATCTAATAATTATATCAAGAGGCATGAAGGAATCATCGAAAGGGCCAGCAGAAATTAAGGAAAGAAACAAGTTTTTTTTATAGGAACTATCAGCTGAAAATTTAGCTATAGGAGTATAAGAGCATTCCAGGAAAGAAGACATAAATGTATACCCGCGTCTTTAAAAGTCGCTTTAATTTTTGCACTACTACAAAAGATCTGGAATGCAGAATATACATACATATAGATATATGTAAGCTACGCCGATGAAAAATAAGCAGCATTAAAACTGCTTCGACATTTTCTGAATTTCAAGGTGATGTGACTTTACCAAATAGAAATAAAATTACATAAAACTTTTTTCCTTAGTCGTCTTTATGAAATAAATAAATATTTTTAATTGTCCTCCAACTCCCCAGCCACATACCCGAAACTAAATTAACGTTTCTTTATAAAAAAAAAATAAAAATAATTGGGATCCGACGCCATTTTTTGGCCGTTTTTCGTTAATCTTTTCTAATCGACATATTTACACATTATGACATTTTGAAATTAGCTTTGCCTTTATACGATTATACAACCGACATAAGTCGAGTAATGTGCAGAAAGTTCCTAGGACGGACATAGGTATTATTAAATTTTGATTGAATATTAAAACTTGTAAAAACGAACCTTTTCACATCTTTAATATGTTAATATGTTTAATATCATAATTATTTTTGAAGTGTCATTGCTTTATTTTTCCTTTTAGATGTTAGGGCTAAAAGGAAAAATAAATAATTGAGACTCCAAAAGTAATAAATTATGGTATACATATTAAAGATGAGTCTTAACACACGTCCGGAGACACACCAATATGATTTTCGTTCATTGCTCGTGCATTCGTACTACAGTCCCTGGAAAAATTAACCGGCCAGGCTGCTTAAGGGCATACCCCGATTGAATTGACGAAACGCTACCTTCTAACAATGCAGCGTCCTCACTAATGACCAAAGACTATTCAACCTATGGTACACTGTTCACTCCGGCAATTATCTCCTTATCTATTTGAGATCTTGGTACTGTTATTCCACCCAACCCCACAATTTTGCCAGAAGTCGATAGAATACTCAATCATTGTTGTTGAAAAGAGAAGAATAATGTAAAGGCGGAGTTTGGAATTTTAAAAAATTGGAACAGTGTTACGAAGTGCAAGAAAAATATAAACATGATGTTTTCTCCCATTTTTCTCACAAGAATTAACGATACAACCTATTTAAATTAAAAAACCTTCAGTTTACATTCAAAACATATACTGTAGTACTTATTTTAAGTTGGACAATTATTCATGATATTATTCGAACAAACTATAATTTTTTTCTGAATTTAATTGCATTTAATAAATATGAAAAATTGTCCTACAACTTGAATGGTTTTAAAATATCTGAGATCCCGTCGAGTGTATGTATATGTGTATGTCAATAAGAATAATAAAATTCAGCGGCATCATATGCATATACTATATGTATATAAAGGGTGGCCCATTTAAAAATTGGAATTTCTTTTTGTTATAAAAAACCAACGGCTCAATATTTTTCAATGGTTGAACATTTATTTGAAAGGTTGTTTTATGTCATTTATTTATGAAAAACAATTTCGGTCAAATGACCACCACGGCTGACTTGGCAGTAGCCCATTTGGTCCACCCAATTTTGAGCACATTTTCGATTGTTTGGGGCCTTATGTCAGCAATAGAAGCTTGAATCTCGTACTTGAGGTCTTGGATTGTTTCTGGTTTGTTGGCGTAACATTAATCTTTCACCGCTCCCCAAAGATAATAGTCCAACGGCGTCAAATCGCAGCTTCTTGCCGGCCAAACTACATCACCAAAAAGATTGTGCGATTATCGAAAATAGGGCGCAAAAGATCGATTATGTGCTGTATGGCACATCGAGTCGCCCTGTTGAAACCAAATAAGTTTGCGGCTTCAATTTCCCCGAAAAACCAATCGGCCAACATTGCGCGGTAGCGCTTGCCATTGACAGTTACGGAGGCTCCGTCTTCATTTTCAAAGAAAAATGGGCCGATGATGCCGCCGGACCAAAATCCGCACCAAGCAGTCACTCGTTCTGGGTGCATTGGCTTTCCCACGATGACGTGCGGGTTTTCTGTGCCCCAAATGCGACAGTTTTGCTTATTAACATAACCACCGAGGTGGAAATGAGCCTCGTCCGAAAAGATGATTTTTCGGTAAAATTCGCCATCTTCAGCCAAACGATCTTCCGCCGAATTTGTGAACCGTAGACAGTTCGGATGGTCAACCGGCTTTAGCTGCTGTACCAATGGAACTTTATATGGCTTCATGGCAAGGTCTTTACGCAAAATTCGCATCAAAGTGCGTGGAATGCCCAATTGTTGAGAACGATGATGAGTTGATGTTGATGGTTGCTCACGCACACTTTGAGCAACAGCAGCAATGTTTTCGATTGAGCGCACCGGAAAAGTACGTACACGGTTTGGTTTATCCACTAACATTCCAGTTTCACGAGATCGCTTCACGAATTCAAAAAAACTTCAAATTACCGGTAGTTCAAATTCCAAAACACTAAATGGACCACACTTTATATGCATACGGATATGGGTTGCAATATATATGCTTAAAAAAATATTTCTTATCTACTAGCACTAGACTAACCCTGCGTTATTCAAAGCAAAAAATAACAATTTCAACCTTTGCCATAGTCAGGTAATCAGCTTCACTTCATATTTCAACAAAAAGTACGTATACGTACGCGACTGTGCCCCAACCATTATTTATTTATTTATATATGTACTATCTGTTCGCACGTTGTAGAACAATTCACCAGTCTATTATATTTATAGACTGGGTAGAGATTTTTCTGTCGCCATATTTAATCTGCCCTCATAAATTTCCAAATTTCAGCAGCAGATTCAAATTCAACCTGCTGTTCGCTAGATGGTGAATCCAATATGGCGGCTATTAGATCCGCCATCTTGCATTTCCAAATTCTGATTGTAGGTTCTAAAATATCCTTCCGAAAAAAAATCTAAAAATACCCGTTTATACGGTAAAATAGCACCTTTTCGGTCGCCATAATGGATGTGCAATTTTGCAACCCTAGAATAACTGGTGCTGGAATGTTAACTTGATATGTAAAGGGCTTTCTCGAAAAAAATTCAAACGAAGTGAATTAAGTCTTTGGGCGTGATTGAAGGATATAGAATAGAAATAGGCAATATCATATGGAGTTACGTCTAACTTTTTAGTTTTTATGCTGCTGTATTCAAGGGATTAAGAATGAAGCGTTGAAACTTATTTTATAATAAATCCGACTACGCAAGCTTTCTATCGTTTGGTTCGTTAGTGTACAATTATTATTATAGGATATATAAACTTTCAAAGTACGAATCATTACATTGCTACTTAATCGCCGACATCGACGAGTTGAAATTCGATAGTAAAATTCTCATTTATGGGGTGACCACCGCAATTAACCGTATCCTGAAATTAATTTTTAAGAACATAATCAGATTCTCTGAATCTTCGAACATTTTCACGTTACTATAGTTCTTGAATTCAAAAAATGTATATTGTCCTCTTTTATGGCAGGGAGTGCTGTTCATCGCGATACTACTATCACTATCTCAACCACCGGGGTTATAACAATGAATCATAGACTTTTGGCGCTTCCACGTTGTACATCAAACGCATCGTTATAATTTTAAACGTATTATTGGTATATTTAAAGATCTGTTAAGAGCAAAATTAGCCTTGAGGCGATGCGCACATTTGATCTCATTGCCTCACGCCAAATTAAATCGCTTAATATGACTAATTAAATGATAAGCGTATACTTTTCATAAGTTTATTTAAACCTAAAGTTACGGTGCACTGCAACTGCCAAATTGTATCAACGCTTGAAAGAAAACCATAAATAACGCATTACCCCAAATCACAAGAAACGACTCCCAATGCAAGGTATGATTTGATAAGAGCTAAAAGTTAAATTTTCCCTGACTGCACGATTTGAATTTCTTATTACTGCACGACCTAACCTGCCAAGCTTTTATTGGTTAGTCCTGTATCTTACTCGCCTAGCACCAATCTGCAAAAATCGCTAGACTAAATTTAAGCGGCAACTGCACCCCTAGCTAAACTGATTTTTTAGCAAATTTTACCAATAAGAATCTAAATGTTGTGGAAAAAATAATTAGAAATTAAATTCTCAGATGTAATCCGTTCTGGAACCGCAAGCATTTAAATAAAAGAAATTTTAAAAGAAACGTGAGTTTACTTTATTCCTGTACAATTTATGTAGTAGTAGCCAGTGAAGGCAGAAGTAGAAATATTTTCACCGGAAGGTGGATTCAGATAAATTGGTTCGAGATGGGCAGCGATAGAGTAATAAGTTAAAGCATAGGTCATTTGTGGGTGATCAGTTCCGGAGGTATGTGACCTGAATCGCCGAGGGCTCGCAATGTGGCTCTGCCAGAAGGTAGAATAGATATCCAGGTAATGGATCCGTGGTTCAAACTCATGCGTAACCAAGCCTCTGGTGGGAATTGTAGTGCCCTTAAGATACATAAAATTAATTTATCGCTAAAGTGATTTATGAAAAGTTTACCTGCAGACAAAATAGCGAATAACATTGCCATGACCGACCAGCAATGTGTAAGTATCCTTGGGCTCCTTAGGGTCGGCCCTATAGAAGTATTTCCGAAATCCAGCCTCTATTCGGGGCCCATCTCTGAAGAACTGCTACAAGACAAATTAAACAAAATCAACATACAGCCGGGAAGAAATGTAAAACTAACCGTGGCCTCGGGCTTCCAGTGACCAACAGGTGGTTGTGGAGGAATGGGAGCACCCTCGCGAATCAGACCACAATTCTCCATGGGATTGCAATTCAGAACACCCGTAATAATCTTTCCGGTCTCTTGAGCTCTGGTTTGCGTCGAAAACACTATCCTGTCCCACTTAATATTGAGCGCCTTCAGCCGCTCTCCTGTGAATTTGGCTTGGAAGCGGCCGACATCAGTTAGATGGTTTTCCAGATCAGATTCTCCACGATCCAAGTATTCTCCATGGCGCACAAGGATTATATGCCTTGTTACCTTGGGTCTGCAGGCATCCAACTTCTGGTTGTAGGTGTTCTGTTCCTCTGGGGAGCCGTTTTTCATGGGCTGAACTAAGCTCTTCGGTTCACGCAAATCCCAATTGTGGTCCCATTTTGCACACTCACTTAATATCCTCGAGCTGTTTGTCCACGAGTTCTTTACAAACCTCTCGTTCTCGGACTGAGCAAATAAGTAGATAGCCACTCCGCTTGCTGTGCCTGCAGCCACAGCTGTCAGCTTCTGCAATCTATACCACATGCCCATCTGAGTTAGAGGAAACATTTTACTATTGTAGTCACTTTTCATAAGGAATAGCTTGTTTAACTTGTGAAAAGACACTTACCGTATATCACTAAGCTGAAAAATAAACTAAAAATGTTAGACGTTCTAAACAAATCCCATGTTTTAGTCAGCCATGAGTTTAACCTGGTTTGGTTGAACACTTTCCAGTGTCAAAAATGGAAACGTCATCCGTTGACGACACTGGACCAAGAAGATTACACTGGACGAAGTGATTAAATGGAAGTGGCAGCTGGTATTTTGGAAATATCGTGGAAATCGAAATTCTTCGAATTTAAAGCAATTCCATTTTGTTCCGAAAGTACGTAATTAGGAATAACGCAAGGACATGCGAGCAATATTTATTTAAAAAATTTAACAAAATTGATAATTACAAATCAAAATTACCACTACACTTAACTAGAGCCGCGCTTTTTATTTTTTTAATGATCAGTAAAAATTCGTTGCCTTGGATGGGCCGGATTAGACTGTAGCACCCAATTTGCGGTTCATGGTGCCCTAATCCGCAATACTCTGTACCTCGGATGGGTTTAAAAATGAACCCCGTGTCACAATTATCTTTATATATAAAAATTAATTGCTGTGCCTTAGTCTCCCTAAAACTCAAAAACGGCTTGACCGATTTCGATAATTTTTTTTTTGTTTTGTTCGCTATAATATAGGGGAGGTTTAAAAAAAAGAAAATTCGGGAAACCCCAAAGCAAAAGCCGGAAAATCGAAATTTCCGTTTTGTATACGAACCGAATTTTCCAACTTCAAGGAATTCATATAAAAAAGGCAATTGAAGGTTTTCGGGGTCGCAGATCTCGAGCTTGCATGCAAAATTTTGGAATTCAAGATGTCGGATCCAATATGGCGACCGGAAAAGTTAAACTTCAAGGGATTTCACTGAAAATCCGCACTAGAGAATTTTCGGGATCACTGATTTCGAATCTGCTATGCAAATTTCCAAATATGAGACCACCCCCCACCCCGCTGGGAGATATAGGAGAGGGGTGCAATAAGGTGGTGTAAAATGAGGAAAACTGAATTTAATTATACTTTACAGTTTACAGTTAAAAAAGTATTAAGAATAGGTGAAAGTGATGTATGGGGTGTATTGTGTACAAATTTATGGTTAATTTAATCAGACCACCCCCACCCCGCTGGGTCACATAGGAGAGGCAGTGGTGCAGTAGGGAGGCGTTGTAAAATTAAGGAATACAAATTTAATAGTGTCCCGGGAAACGCCGGGTCCGGGCAAGCTACATAGTAGGGGAGACTGGGTACGGTTGTAACAGCTCGAATATTTCTTAAACTATCTACAGGAGAGTGAGGCGTATAAGGGGAAAGAGACGCAGCGGGCAGGTATACACACGACTACCAGTGTCACCTCGCCGTCCGCGTAGTTAATGCGCGTGCAGGAGGTTATATTGTGTTTTGTGCATCAAAAGTTAATATTTTTGGTCGATTTCTTTTCAAATTATCCTTATTAATAATGCATTGCATGCACGTTTCATAGACTTTTCTTGATCTTTATTTTATTATTATAATAACTTTGTTGAATTTGATTGTTTTTTGTGTTAAAACTCATTGAAATTACTTATTTTGGGTATGTTACAACCGCCCCCCCATCACTGTTACAACCGTCCACGGCGCATGAGGACGATTGTAACAGAGGCACACAAACTGAATAATGCCTTGCTGACAAAAATATACTGCATATATGATATTTATTTTAAGAGTAATGTTAACTCAAAAGAGTATTATTCAATTTGTAATGTTGTATTTAGTTCTTAGATCTGTGATAGCAATGATATGAGCGATAAAAGCAAAATTGTTACAACCGTATCCAGTCTTCGTCTCGGTTGGGTATGTTATTTCACCAGTAGTTAGAACTTGGTAATGAAGTATACAGCAATCAACTTAATAAGTAAAATGCCACGTGGTAAAACACTTTCTTTAGATATTAGAAATGTGATAATTTCCCTTCATAACGAAGGAAAGTCTGGATGTAAAATTTGCCAAAAACTTGAAAATGTCGAGATTTACTGTTCGTGATATAATAAAACATTACAAAACAGTTGGACACATTGCCCCGAAGAGAAAAACAGGTTGTCCACCATTCACAAATCCAAGAGAGCATCTTAGAAAAATAGTAAAGAAAAATCGGAGTGCTACCTTCGCGGAAATTACCACTGAATGGAAAAAAGGCATCAGAAAAGAGCTATCGGTGGTTGCATGCAAGAGAGTTTTAAAGAAAATGGTTTACCGTTCCTACAAAGTTTTTACTCTGCATTATTAAGAGATTTACAATTTTTTTATTTTATTTACAATAGGCAAAAGAAAAACCTTTTATAATTGCGCAGCAGAAAAAACAAGAATTCATTTTGCAAAGGAGCACAATGGAATTCCATTATTTGGTCTGACGAGAACCGATTCGAGCTTTCGGTGGGACGTACCAAAAAAAGAATTATTATATACACGCAATCTTAGACTTGTGCTCCTGATTATTTGCGAAGAACAACGAAATTTCCAGCTTCAGCTATGGTCTGGGACTGTATGTCCGCGCAAGGTGTTGTCTTCCAAGTACCAATCGATACTGGAAAGCCAATTGTTGCCCTCGATTCCTCTGTTAGAATCTTCAGAAAAAGAGAACATTTTTCAACAAGGTGGCGCCTCTTGCCATACTGTTAGGACAACGAAAGGCTGGCTTTAAACACATAACATACCAGCAATGACGGTGCCACCAAACATTCAGGACTTCTCTCCCATAGAGTTTTTATGGGGGCTTATGAAAAAAAGATGCGACAAACCCGCGGGACACATCGTTGCCCTGAAGACTCAAATTAGAGAAGTTTGGGATTGGTGCAAACAATGCCTGAACGTACGAGTATTAAATGCGTATTGAAAGAAAAAGGTGATGTTATGTTATAATACAAAATGATAAAAAAAAAATTATTCAAGTGGGCGAACTATTTTGCTGCCTCAGTGGTTTCCATTGTTCTATTTTTAAACAGTTTAGGAATAAATTTTCGTTTGAATATTTTTTATTTTTAAGGATGGTATTGTAAACTTTGAAATATTGCTGAATTTAAAAGAAGATGGGCGAATAATTTTGCGTTTGAATAGTTTATATTAGTGTAAACTGTAAACAAAATTCGTGTGCAAAATTGGTGTTCCGTGCCATCAGCAGTTACAATAATCCCCTAAATTGAACTACATGAAGAGGAGGGAGAAGGTTTTTTTTATCGAACTTTTTATAAATCAAAATAATCGTTTGGTGTATGAAGCATGAAATTAGGTTCAAATAAAACCTAAAATCTTTCAGAAAAGAATACATTGCTTATTACCATTTTCACTAGAAGGTCGGAAATGGTGGATACAGGAAGACGGATCAAGGGGTTAGGCAATCCATGCTAGTTAGGTTACACCGAGCATAAGGAACCTTTTGCTGTCGCCTTTGGGACTATAAGGAAATAAACAATTACATTGTTAATAACAATTGATCGCGCAAAAATCACATCCAGGGGATTTTGATTCAAATGCTGTGATGTTTTTCACTTAGAAGATGAGTATAAATGCGAAATCATTCCGAAGAAAAAGTTACTCTAACACATCTTCTTCATATCGCAAAGAAGACAAGCATTCGTTTCGTCAAGATGTATCACCTTCGGGGTAACAGTTTCCCGAATGCGATATGCGCGATATCACCCGCGAAAAATGTTATCATTCAGGTTATAAGAATCTTTTTCGTTTCGACATGTTTGCTGGGTGTATAGTGATAATGTGATGATGCTCAGCGGTGATGTTGCCGGTGTAGTTGACGTCAATTAGGCTCGTCTGTGGCGTGTGTCCATTGGGGCACCGATTTTGCTATTGATGACAACGGGTGAGGCGGATTGATGTATTAAATATTCTGTGGATTGAGGGAATAGTTACACAGACGCTAGGGAGGTAATTTCAGCCAAGATGTGGGTATTTTGCGGGGTCTTCTGTTGATAGTTGATGTTTGGTGGGGGCTTTCTTCTCTGAATGTTTCCAGCTGTAGGCTCAGTATACTGGGCGGTGATGGTGAGTAAGTGCAAATGATATAGTGGCACAAGGGCTGTGAGCGCAATGCACTACTGCGCAAGTGATGATTGCGTTGCTGGTAATCTATGTAAATCGTATTTCTAGTGTTCTTAGTATAAACAAACAATACGCGTCTCTTGACAAAGAAGTGAGGGTTACGGTCCTTCTACACAAATTCCCACTAAAACAAACATAACTTGTGCAGTAGTACATTGTGTAGGTCAAGTGTGCACTCGCAGCGCCACGAAGCGGCGGCCATATTTCATCACACTCGCTGCGCGCCAGTTCGGACTCCATTTTCTAGTCTTCTTGGAATATTTATTAACAATTGTGACACCCTCTATTCGCCTGCAAATTTCTAACCCATATGCTATGTCTGGAACTACATCCAGAAAAATTTTTTATTAGCTAAAACAGAAACGAACGAGTACCATTATATTCCTGTAAGAAATTAAGGCAGAGCCATAGTCGTGAGAAATACATACAGAATGTACAGTGTGAGATATAAAACGCGCCATTTTTTTTACAATGGAGTTTTAAAGGTGAAATCAAGCCTCTCTACTACCATGACATCTCAACTCTACCTATCCTACTTAAGAAGGGGGAGCGGAGGTAGCGCACACACAGTTAATAAATACGTTCAGTTGTTTACGTTTCTCACTGTGCATTTCGATGGCGATAATAAGATTGATTGCGCCGCTCGCTCGGCTAGAGATTTTAAAGACTTGAAAAGTCCTTGAATATTTCAAAATGCAATTAAGTAAATAACTGTATCTGCACTACCACTAATCGATTAGTGGTAATGAAATTAAACTCTGCACAACTACTAACCGTTTAGTTATAGTGCAAAGTGTATTGTAACTAATATTAAAATTATAGTCATAATGCAAATTTTGTGGAAATGCAAAGTAACCATAAGAAATTGACATCGTAAACTATTAAATTTGGTTGTTACCCCCTAAGCCTATTATCACCTTCAACAATGTGCAAATTTTAGTCATAAACCCACCGTATCTTATCAAGTTGGAAAAACATGAAAGGATTTAAGAAAATCGGAAGACATTTTTAATAAAAATATATTGGGTCCTAATCATAGTATTTTTACAAACATTAGTCCTTGCCGCTGTCATTATTAGTCCCACCATCCGACATCTGCACCTCGGCGGGTGTGTGGTCAAATGAAATTCCACCATTAAGTCCTTTTGAAGCTATCCTCATTCTTTCTTCTTTCCTCAATTTTTTCTGTTTTCTAAGATCCACCGTTGCATTATTTTTTCTTTTGCTGCTTTGGTTATATGAGTTTTGCTTTTCACTGTTATTTGTTGCGCCTTCCACGTTGTCTTCATCATTCGAAACAATTTCAGAGGTACCATTTTCCAAGACAACTACACTAGGTTTGTTTATTTCAGAGTTCTTAATTATTTGCATTCCAAAAATATTACAAATTTTATTGTAACTTTGAGCATTTTCTAATTTAATTTTTGTCCTTATGTTCTGCAGTGAATTACAAACAATTTCCTTATCAAATTTCCGCTTAATTGGAATTTTCATATGGCACCTATTCGCTGTAAAAAGAAGTTCCAAGATAACTGTGAACTCTCTCATAGATACTTGACTCTTTTCAGCTAGCCAAGTTATGTACTTTTGTAAATGACTTTCAATGACCCCGAGGGCATGCTTGGCTGTTTTTTTGTCCTGTCTAATTACTTCTTGATTTCTGTAAAGAAGACCTAGTAGTCCAACTATTTGCATTCTTCGGAAAACCCTAACGTTTTCCGAAAGGCCATTTTGGGCTAGATGAGTGGCCAAATGCTCTACACCCTTCCACCTCATTTTGAAGATATCGTTCAGCAGTGTAATGTTCACAGTAGGATTCCGCGTGTTAATAAAGTCATTTAGATACCCGCAGAGAATTGAAAGGATGTTGCTAGATGTTTCTTCCTTGGCATCTCCAAGTATTTTCCCACAAGTTATAAGGAATACCGTGCATTTGTTTTTAATTTTGTTAAAGACTTCGACAACTGGTGCCCGGACTTTCTTCTCAATAACTAAGCGCAGAAAGTCGCAGATATTGCTTTCCTCAACATCCTCTGTGCTGGAAAACTGCTTAAGGGTAGTTAACTTGTTTAGTACTTTCTCAATCTTTGAGCAGAGGGGCTTCAGTTCATTGTCTCCACAGAATTCAATCAAGTTGTAAAGGGAAATCATGATCTCTAAGGTAGTAAGCAGGTTGGGATTATGCTGCAGGTAGATATCTATTAAGTCTAGCACTCTTATTCTGAAGTGCATGACTGTAGTCGTCTTAACTCTGTGTTCTTTTGATTTCTTATCTTGCTGCGGCCGCTTTAAAAGCTTAAATGCTTCCGAGAGGGCTTCGTCCAACTTTCTACCTTCTTCTTCATCCATATCATCCAAATCAATGGAGTCCTGATCAATATCTTTTGCCACAGAACCCAATGCAACAGTTACAGCGTTACGTAGTTTATCCGTGACCGTACCTTCTTCCTCTTCTTCTTCCATTATTTCCTCTTCATCGTCATCTTCGTCCTCCTCGTCGCCGTCTTCGCTTTCCTCACCACTTTCCTCACTTAATTTACTCTCGTCGATTTCGTTTTCAATTTCCTCCTCAAGCTGCTCATTCTCATCGCTCAGTGGATTATTACCGTCACTCATATCCAGGACACTTAATATCTGGTGCATCGCTGTCAGAGTGAGGCTATTACAGAGATGTGGGAAAACTGAGTTAACTACATGTCGCAAGGCGTTGTTATTTTGTGATAACAAATGCAAGAACAAGTCTACTACCACTTCTATCCACTCAGGCTCTTGTTCCGTATCACCCTCTTTAGGGCCTTTTACGTTTCCGTTGGACTGCTTAGTTTTCTCAATGCACTTCTCCAAATCCAGAATAGCAGCCTCTGCCATTTCGGGCTCTCTGAATAGTTGAAGACCCATGTGAAGTAGCAATATGTGGAAGACTACCCGCAAAGTATCGTCCGATCCCTCTTTCTTGAGCTTTTGTACCTCCGCATACATTTCCAACCATGCCTTCTGGACTTTCTCGTCGATTCTATTTCGCAGATATTTGTTATACTGTTTTTGTTCTATAACTTCATTACAACATTTCGCCAGGCTAAGGAGCACCTTTCTCTCATCTTTGAGTCTTGAAACTTTTGACTGTAAACTAGCATAAAATATGTTCTTCAACTGCATAGCAAATTCGTTAGTGAGAGCACCATCCCCGTCATCTTCCTTCTTGCTAGTAATTTCTCCATTTTCATTGATGTGGAATAGTGCATAAGTCATCATGAACTTAAGCTCCGCCTTCCTCCATTTAGAGGCTGCCTGAATGTTTTTGTGCGCAATTAGGCTCTGCATCATATAACCAGCATTCTGGCGCTCAACATTAAACCAAGACTCTTCGGCATTGTCAGGGTTTTTCTGCAACTTGCCCAGAAAGATGCTCTTGTATAGCATCCACAGCTCCTGCACACCACCTTCTCCCAAATGGGCAATTATTTGGTGAATAATCCTCTGCGGGGTATATTTTTCAATGCCTAGATTACCCGGATAAAGGATCAACTTTTGAATAACTCTAATTCTTTCACCATCATCTTCAACCATAGCACAAAATTTGCTAAGAGCCTCAAAAAATTCATGGTAGAGTGCAGCTAGTGTTTCGTCCTTTTTTTGTTTCATGGTCTTCAAACTGGAAATCATAATTTTAACAAAGTTCTGAGTAAGCAATTTCGATATTTCAAGATTTGAGCTAGAATTTACAAGTATATCAGTTAGAATTTTAAGCGTCTGCATTTCTCGCATTTTTGTAGGAATCTTTAAGCACTGCTCCACTTCTTCAACCCAAAAAGTTGTTAGATGCTTGCTGCTGGCCGCATATTTTGAAAAATTCTCGTATGATGGATGGACGAGCAATGAGACTGAGGTGTTCTCCCAAAATATTTTGTGGATGTGCTTAAAGCTCTCCGGATTCAGCAAGGAATGCCCTCCGAAGTGAGTCTTCAAATACTTCTTCGTCAACACATTTGAAAATTTGTCTACTGCTGTAATGAGGCAATTTAATGTGTTGATGTTCTGCTGGTCCCACGGCCTTCTGAGCTCAGGTTCAAGGACTGGCCAAACAAGGGAGGTGAACTTGCTTTCATCAATCTAAATAAAGACAAAAATTTAATTCATTTACTTTGCAATATAAATAATACAGGGAGTCCCGTAATAGGGTAGCTTATTAGCTATAAAGTGAGCATAATATATCCTTATGAAAACTCTTACGGTTTTCGAGTTATTTAAGTTTCTGTTTTTTGCCAAAATTAGTAGTAAGGCGTGTAGCCTAAGGCCTTTCTAAAAAAACGTAAGTGAAAGGAGCATCGAAATCTGTTCACTGGTTCCGAAGTTTATCGGACTTAAACAAAGGCAGTATTTTATATAAGTAGAATATTTTTTAATTTACAAGATATTTGCAAAAAAACTAGAATTTAAACCTAAATCCAATGACTCAAATTAAGCGAACTTTACACGATAGCTAAAAGGACATCCAAATAAAGGTATCCTCAAAAATTCAGCTTGGTCGGACTTTTCTCGTAAATTTGACCTTTTTGGTAACTAATGTTACTAATCTTGCATACATATTTATTGTATAATTTCAATCATACTGCTACTTTCAATAATGTTGGCTGATATTCTCGTAATTTTTTTCGATTAAATGCGGTGCCATGCGTATTTGCTTTAAAAAAAATGAAACCCAACAAATTCATTAAAGTGCAGTGGCTCCAAAAATTATTCGCTCACTGCAGGTAAACTTTTATTAATAACTTTCAAGGCATGAATGTTAACACAACAAAATGTTAAGTAATTCGGTTCATTCATATCTTAATATCAAAAGTAAAAAATTTCAAGTTTATTCATTTAACATTACGCTTTGTATTCATCAAAATACTGACAGGCTCCTGAATCCAGCCCACACAAAGTATTCGCTCACTTTCAATTTCTGGAAAAAAACACGTATGTTTTAGCACTTTTGCTAACAAAATTAATAAAAAATGCCTTACTTAATATTTCGTAGGTCCTCCTTTCTGTTTAACCCCGCTTTCCAGTCTACGCGGCATTGATTTTACTAAATTTTCCGTTATTTGAGGAGTTATTGTATTCCATTCTTCTAACAGAGCCGTTTTTAACTGTAATTTATTGGATATCTGTCGAGTTTTCATTTTTTTTGCTAAAACATCCCATAGATATTCTATGGGATTTATATCTGGCGATTGCGGTGGAGTTTGAAGGTATTGTGGAACATTGTAGAGCAGCCAAAGCTTTTCATTAACAGCCGTGTGCTTTGGATCATTATCTTGGGTGAATATAAAATTATCTTTTATACACATTTTTGCAGCACTTTTGTGTAAGTGTTCTTTTAAAATGTTTATATATATTTTGTGGTCCATAATACCATATATTATGTGAAGGTCACCCACCCTGCTTGCACTCATACAACCCCATATACAAATAGAACCTCCACCATGCTTTACAGATGGAACTAAATTTTCTTGACTGATCATTTTTATTTCTATGGTGTTTTGCAAAGCGTAACCTTTTTTTACGGCTTGTTTCGTTTACGAAAAATTGTCTACGTGCTGTTCGACCATGATATCCTGCTCGGTAAATCACATTCCGAATAGTTCCAGGTGAAACAGACTTATTACTTGCAACCTGGACTTCAGCTGCTGCTTTTGGTGCACTTAATTTTGAATTTTTTTTAATTTTTCGAACTATTAGACGTTCTTCAGTTTCACTCAATATTATCGGTAGGCCACTTCTAATGCTGTTACTTACAGTATTTCGATTGGAAAATCTATCAATTATTCCTTTAACAGTGGAATGTGGTCTGTTCACATTCATAGAAATTTCCCTTAATGATTGTCCTTGATTTTTTAAGTTTATCACAATTTTTCTCTCTTCCTCAGTTGTTTCTTTTTGTTTTCTACCCATTTTAGAAAAAAATACTTCAAAGTATCGAAATTTACTATTAACTAGCGTGATACACGTTCAGAGCAGTACAGATTAGCTGCAGACTACGTCTGGAAATTATTTTGTGCAAATAACAGTACTTTTATTCCGGGAATTGAAAGTGAGCGAATACTTTGTGTGGGCTGGATTCAGGAGCCTGTCAGTATTTTGATGAATACAACGCGTAATGTTAAATGAATAAACTTGAAATTTTTTACTTTTGATAATAAGATATGAATGAACCGAATTACTTAACATTTTGTTGTGTTAACATTCATGCCTTGAAAGTTAGCTGGATACTGCAGTAAGCGAATACTTTTTGGAGTCACTGTACGTACCTCAATGAAATTCAATTCAAATAGGTGCACGCAAATCACCTAAAAGAAGAGCTGAACAAGAAAATACAAAATTGAAAAATCTGCTTGGATAAATCAATTAATTATTATAGCATACAAAATTCTTAAATATTGCTTACAAAATCAAACCGTCCGCCGGCGTCGTCAAATTCTACGAATTTCCCTTCGAGTTTTCCTATTTTTACTCGCGCTCATTCCGAGAATCTCTCGACATCTTGGAACCCCAGCCCACAATGGCTGGTGCCGATTGAAACATTGAAATCCCCTCATGCCTCACCTTCTCTTAGGTAGGCCTAGCTGTTCTCGTAGCCTGACCCTTCACCAAGTGGCCAAGTACAGAGGCCCCAGCTAAGATTTATATTGTTTACACATTTTCAGCTGCAGATTTCGACCAAATTGTACTTATATATGTTACATGTGCCTAAGTAAGAGGCAATTCGGAAACTTTGCATTTTTCTTGCCTATTCGACTGGGCATCTGTATTACTTATTTGTGATATTAAATTTGTTTTTTGAGCATAACTTAATTTCATTTGCTTGAATGTTCAAATCATAACATCTTACAGCAGTATATAATGGTGAGGATGAACATCATGCCGCCAAAGGTAGGACATGTAGAAATGTACAGGAGGTTTCCTGTTATACTTGATGGTATGTGTAGGTATTAAATAAATGTCATTTCTTCAAATATTTGAGAAACCATAAGTACTTGTATTACAAATGATTTTTCCAAGTCTAGAGATCCGACTTTACCGACAAATAGGAAATTGTTATTTCCTTAGTTTCTACTGGTCGAAACTATAAATGTATCTTCAATAGACTTGTAGGGTTCTCAGTAACATTTGTAGGCAAATTTGTACAAATCATTCCGCGATTAACGGGTTGAGTTAAGTCACTTTTGCAGCTGGAGTCTATTAAATTGAGTAGAAAAATATTTTTTGAGATATTGAAAGTAAAAAACGAGTGGCATCGCATATGTATATAAAAAAGAATAAATTCTGATGTTAGTGAAGAAGTGATACTTGGAAACAAAAAAATCGGCCCACCTCACAATGTTCACATTTCTGAGTTATAACTCAAACAGAAAAGTTTCTAGTTAAAAACTGTAATAAGAAGGATAAACCCTTAACTTATTAAAAAAGATATACCCTTCAGGCATAAGGACTCTACTTAGTCTTTTCCAGGAAATGCTTACTAAGCCCATAAAAAGCATTGAATAAAATTTTGTGATATTATAACTCGATGGACTATATAAACTTGTGCACCCGTTTCTACGTCATCAGTTGGTAATCAGCCGTTGACCTGTTAACATAGCTGCCCAATACCAAAGAATATAAAGAACTCGCAGTCGGAACAAATAACTTGCCCCGAAAAATTTGTTCTAGGGTGCCGTGCGGACCCTATAGCTGTAGTAGTACGGTGTTCATTGTACCAGGGAGAAATTTAAGAAGTGCTACGTGAAAAATAATTACCTATCACTTCCACGAGAAGGGACGTGGAAGCATATCGGTCCGAGAATCTTTTCCATAGAGTTTATGAATTTACAGAAGTATAGCTACCCTAGGGTACGCGCGTTAAAATAACCACAAAAGGGTGCCTAACTGCTAAATTGTTTCGTATCCGTTCAGACCTGGAAATAACTAACATTGTCTCCAGAACTGCCTATTTATCGGAAATCTACTAATTTATTGAACAAACAAAATATGTTCTTTGCCAATTTTTGCATTTAAAATCGTAGAATCTACCGATTTTCATGTTTCTCAGATTGGTGGGCTTCGTTCCTGCAGGACGTTCGTTATAGGCGATGTATCCCGAAGAAATGGACATTTTATCATTCGTAGCCAGCACACATAATTTATTCTGCTATATCTTTTATGTCTGGAAACTCATCCTGTATATAATTTGTGTAGCGGGCAATTAAACTAATCTTTTCGATTTTTTCTCAACTAGACTATACGAGTCAGCAATTTCTTTCCAAATTGGGCGTTGTAAGAAAAAGCTCGATACGAGATACACGTAGAATGTTAGCATTACCAAGAAAAGTAATAATATACCTCTCAAGTACGAGTATTTGTCAGCAGCGACAAAAAAGATGAAATATTTGCTGAGTAATACTAATCAAAACTCAATAAAGGAAATCAGCCCTATGTTTAGAAAACCATGATATTGTACCAAACACATTTCTAATAAGGTGCACCTGCTAACATGACGAAAGTTATACTCAGAGTAGGGTGATATAGTTTTACCCGGTGGCGTTACTTACCTTCTGTAGTATCTCAGCCACAAAAGAAAATGCTAAAGAATTGTGATAAGTACGGTGTTTGGATGATTTAATTAGAATCTGTGTTATTTTCACCAGGCCTTCAGTAGATGTGTCGTCGAAGATTCTCTGTGAATGCACCAACGCACCGCAGACAAGAATTTGTCCCACTACAGCATCTGCGTCTTCCTATATTTAATAACATTTACATAAAATGGTACAAACACTGGTTGACATGAGCCTTACCTTATTTGAAATACTGCCCCCAAACTGGAGCTCCTTATTCACAACCTCAATGATCCTACCAACATCAATCCACTCACCATATGCATATTTTAAAAATTCCACCAACGCGGTAAAAAATCCTGACCTTGATGCATTTGTTGATGCGCCTACACCTCGTACCAGCCGTTTTAAGGAGTACTCAATATCCTTTACTTTCTAAAACAACAATTTTTTGTAAATTTGAGCGAGTGACACTAGCTGAGATGTTACCTTCTCCTTGTCTTGGGTTTTGGCCAAATACTGGAGCAAATGTAGGCTTCCATCGATTCTGTCTTCGCCATCAGTGCTTGTTAGTTTGTTGAAATAGTCAGATATGTTTGAATCAACTGATTTAAACGACGGCTTTTCACTGTTTTCCATCGTTTTTGGTTGCTCCACGTGCTGGTCGGCTTTCATGGTGAACTTCTTGGACAGCAAATTGTCATTTGGGTCATCTTCTTCTTCTTAATAAAAGTCACCCAATGCAGCAATATTGCGCAGCTATTTTGAAAGTGAAATTTAAATTTATAAATTTAATCAGATAAATTTGCATTTTTTAGGGAATAATCTTTAAATATGATTATATAGAGTCTAAGGATAGATTATTCAAGAGGAATTTGGTTTTCGGGATGTTGAGTCGTGTGAAACAGCGTCTGTTTGGCTACTTCATGAATAGTAAAAGAGAAAGCAACAGATAATCAATACTAGTGTTGACGGTATTTTTGGACTATAGGGGAGGGTTTGATACTATTATCACAAAAATTACGTCGTTTAGGGGTGCCCCCATAGAATCCGTCAACACAAACGCAGCGTCGCGAGCTTGAGAGCTTAAAGCATTTTGAGTCCGGCTCTCTCTCTCACGGCGGATTGGCGCAACGAAATATAGAAGGTTCCTCTAAATTTTAGAGAGAGAGATTTATTTCGTTGCGTCAATTTGCCGTGAGAGAGAGAGCCGGACTCAAAATGCTTTAAGCTCTCAAGGCAGGCCCCCATAGAATCCGTTGCCCTTCGCCTTTGTCGCAGAGCTTTGAGAGCTTAATGCTTTTTTAGCCCGTCAAGAGCGACCCGAACCCATAGAATCCTTCGACGCATCCGCTCCCGCTCAGCCGTTTATGACAATTCGAGACCAACCGTCAACTGGCGCACTATGCTCCGAAGGTGAATTAACAAGGTAAATCTAGTACCAATTCGCCAAGAAACTAGACTAATGAATTCGGGAAAAACTCGGCACCCTCCAGGAAATCCAAACGAAGAAACAGGAAACCGAATAATTACAAAATCATCAAAACAATTCACAGATATCAAATTCAAATCTTCACTTGTCAAATAAACAGCTGATTCAACGAATCCCAACTGGCCAATCGCAACTTGTCAAAGCCCTCTCAGCAAAGCTCTCTCGCGACGGACTGCCTCGACGAAATTATTGAAGGTTCCTCTAAATTTCTCTCTCGCAACGCGCTGGCGCACAGTGGGACAGAATCCCGATTTCGTGGCCAAAAATCCCAAATTACCTATATGGAGGTTTTCGAGGTCGCTGATTACGAATCTGAAGTCAGATTTTCAAAATTCAAAATGGCGACTCCAATATGGCGGACAAAAATTTCGATTTTCTATTAATTTGACTGAAACTGGTACTCGGGGGGTTTTTGGAATTGCTGATTACGAATCTGAAGTCAGATTTTCAAAATTCAAAATGGCGGCTCCAATATGGCGGACAAAAAATTAGAATTTCTATTAATTTCACTGAAACTGGTTACTCGGGGGGTTTTTGGGATCGCTGATTACGAATCTGAGGTCAGATTTTCAAAATTCAAAATGGCGGATCCATTATGGCGGACTATGGTTCATACGTTGAAAATATGAAGTGAAATCTCAAGTAATTTGGTTTTCGCGGTTATGGCTTACGATTCAGGAGTTAAATTAGAGCAAAAACATCGTAAAGGTATTGTAAAATTGATATGATAAATTTATTAGTGTAAGTATAAATTTTCCACGAAAATTCTGCTCTTGAAACTTTAAACGCATTTTTCTCGAAACATCATTTTCTAAAACTCTAATGGGCCTAAACAAGAAACTATTCAACCGATTGCTTTGAAATTTATATACATATGTTCTTCTACTTATTAATAGTTATCGTCCGTACCAAAATTGCTTACTTTCGAAAATATTTTCTTATTTTTTTTGAACGATTTGTACCAAAAAAAACCAAGATTTTCGTAACTTTTTGTTCTACAGTCCGCCATTTTTTCGTTTTCCAATGAAATTGATTAATTTTGGTAGGGACGATAGCGATAGACCTACTGAACAATATTCCATTCGATGTTTTTTCGATTCCCTAAAAAGAGGTAAAATTTATGCGTTCACATGAGAATACCCCCTTAATGTCGCGCCACGCGTTTTTCCATAAAAATTAGTCTCACTACTCAAGGTGCACTCCAGAGCAGCCAGTTTTTTTAATATGTTATATTTAACACTGTACACTATCAGCTCCTTGTCGAAACTATATCGAGACTCGCAGAGACATTTTTAAAGCTCTATTAGAAAATCGATTTTATATAAATATAAAAAAAAATATTCTATATACTTGTCGCGAGATTTACATATCACAAACATAAAATGAGCAATAATTGTGCATAAGCATAAATTCTACATACCTCCAGAAAATGAATCCATTTTGCCGAATTCGATTTGAACTAGTTTCCTCAGTTTCGCAGCACTTCAAACAGGTAAGAATTTTTCCACGCGTACACTTGTTTCTTGAGCACTCAACGGAGGAATGTCGAATGATGTCGAGGCGAACCTAGAGCAGGTATTTAACTGCCCGGTCCGCAATTATGTTCTAGGACTATCCCTAAACAAGATCTGATGGTATATAGACGAATATACACAACTCAAAAATTTGATTTTTGGCCAGCTTTTTGGGATTCTGTCCCACTGTGTGGCGGTGCGTCGGCTATGGGTTAACTCCCATATGATTGAATGTATTCAATAGTTGTGCAACGGCGGCGAAGGATTCTATGGGGGCCAGCCTTCAAGCTCGCGACGCTGCGTTTGTCCTCGACGGATTCTATGGGGGCCAGCCTTTATACCTTATGGCATCAGTCAGGGGAATTGAATATAATTGGCCACAGAGCAGAGCCGGGCAAAGTTTGACTTCATGGGAGCCGTATACCTCCGTATAACTGAGTGCATTTCGGGTCGCTCCGTTAATAACGCAATGAGAAGTGAGCACATGTCCACCATCACTGATTCAGGGCAGGAGTATGCATTTCTCGCTTGCACTGGCAGGAGGCAATGCGGAGCTAAAGAAATATTTCTCGCTTGCACTCGGAGTCAAAAGAGCCGAATTTGCCCGGCGCTACCACAGAGCACTGTTATGTTACCAAGAAAACTTTGTGACGATTGTTAGGTTGATGTTGCGTTGCATTTCACTCACAGACATGACTATTTCCTGCTCAGCAACGTAACATCGTAATTTTGTAACATTTATTGAACGTACCATATATAGGTAACTCCGTATTACGTAGATAACATTTATTGGTAAAGGAATAAGAAGTTCAGATGTTCAATAACATTTATCTATAGTATTTGAAATTAAAAACACGTTTTACGTTTATTTATTTATTTATTTATAATCAACAGGTTTACACCATCTGATCTTAACATAAACAAAGAATGATTTAAATTAATTCCTAATGATTGAGTAACGATTTCTTGATTAAGTCTTTGCTACAATGAAAATCTAGTATTGTAAATTTGGGACATGGCCGATACCGGTTCAAAAGTGCCATAATTAGTTCTGTGGTACCTGAAATATAGAAAGTTCTGTCCTCTAGTAGATCGGGGGCGTGAGTTAAAATTAACAAGATTTAAAAGCTTTGGAGAGTCTATAACGCCAGTAATGATATCGTGCATGAACGTAACACTTGAGATTTCTCTACGATTGGATAGAGTCGTTAAACCTAAAAGTTTAAGTCTGTCTTCATAACGAGGAAGACTATGCGGGTCACGCCAGGGTAGGTGACGAAGACTGAACCGGAGAAAACGCTTCTGGACTGCTTCGATACGGTCAATATACACAGAGTAATGAGGAGACCTAACAACAGAAACATATTCCAAGATAGGTCGGACAAACGCACAAAACAATGTCTTTAAGAGATAAGGATCATTAAAATCTTTAGACCAGCGCTTAACAAAACCAGGGGTGGAATTTGCACTATTGATTATTTTATCAACATGTCGGCCAAAATCGAATTTAGAATCAATAGTCAGTCCCAAGTCGACAACATTCTCTTGCCGAGATAAAGGTATGTCAAGGATTTTATAGGAGTACTCCAAAACAGAAGACTTTCTAGTAAATGAAATAAAGTTGCATTTACTAACATTTAGTTTCATGTGATTCTTTGAACACCACTCAGTAAAAGTATCAAGATCACGTTGGAGGCTAAGCGCAACTTGCAGTGACTCGGTCACTCGGAAAATCTTCAAGTCATCAGCGTAAGCCAAAGCATGCGAGTTCTCGAATAGAGGAAACACGTCGTTAAGGAAAAGAGTAAACAGCAAAGGTCCCAGGTGGCTGCCCTGTGGCACTCCCGACCGAACGAAAACAGGGTCCGAAAAGCAAAGAGAAAACTTAACTCTAAAGGAACGATTGGTAAGGTATGACTTAATCCAATGAAGAAGGTCATTGGGAAAGCCAAGTCGTCGAAGTTTATGAATCAGCACTCTATGAGAAAGCTTTTCAAATGCTTTACTGAAATCTGTGGAAACACAATCGATTTGTTTACGCTTCTCCAAGTTCGTTAAACAGAAATTCGAAAACTCCACAAGATTAGTTGATGTCGATCTGCCCCTCATAAATCCACGTTG
Organism: Neoitamus cyanurus; assembly: GCA_947538895.1. Taxonomy (NCBI): domain Eukaryota; kingdom Metazoa; phylum Arthropoda; class Insecta; order Diptera; family Asilidae; genus Neoitamus; species Neoitamus cyanurus. The sequence goes on from OX384547.1 coordinate 10,483,407, forward strand.
ATTCCTTGATATCATCGAGCTGCAGTAGAAGGCTAAATAGTCTCTCCAAATTGCCTCAAAAAGTTTAGGTATAGGTGATAGTTTAGCAATAGGTCTATAGTTTTCCACTGAGTTCTTTTTCCTTTCTTGAAAATGGGGATTACATCAAATAGTTTCCAGATATCCGGAAAAACAGCGCTACGAAGAGATAAATTAAACAGGAAGGTAAGAGGCCCCACAAGGCTCGTTCAGCTCCGCATTCGTCCACGACGTCTGTGATATTCCTGAATCTTTTTACTACGTGACGAATCTTCCATCTACCTCTTTAGAACCTAAGGACCTTTATTTCGATCAGAAAACTGTCTTACAGTACCTTAATGATCTGCCCCCTAAATTCTCGTACGGGCCCGATGGTATTCCTGAAATTGTTTTAAAGTCTTGTGGTTTGCCTTTGGTTAACGTAATTTGTTACTTATTCAACTTATCAATGACCTCTGGTGTCTTTCCTAATTGCTGGAAAATATCAGATATTACACCATTACATAAGAAGGGAGCCAGAGATGACATATCTAACTATAGGCCTATTGCCAGGCTCTCAGCCTTGCCGAAGCTCTTCGAAGCTATTGTCTGTGATATATTATGCTTTCACTGTAAAACTATAATAAATGAACGCCAACATGGTTTTGTGAAGGGGAGGTCGACTGTTTCCAATCTCCTATGTTTCTCCTCTTGCTGCATCAATGAGATAGAGTGAGGTGGACAAGTTGACTGTATATACACCGACTTTAGTAATCCTTAAATTAACGAGATTCAGTTTTCCTAGGATCTTCTTAGACTGGATATCGTCTTACCTGAGGGATCGTCTTCAGGTGGTATCTTTTCGAGGTACGTTCTCACCACCTATCCAAAACACCTCCGGGGTCCCACAGGGCAGTCACTTGGGACCTCTACTATTTATTTTATTTATAAATGACGCAATTACTGTCTTATCTGATTCTGAAATTCTTTTATACGCTGACGATGGAAAGATCTTTCGTTCCATCCATTGTCTTAACGACTGCGTTTTACTCAATAATGACTTAAATAACTTTTCTGTGTGGTGTGCCGCAAATTATCTGCCGTTAAATATAAGTAAATGTACATGTGTGTCTTTTACAAGGAGTAAAACTCCTTTCACTTATCAATATTCTATAGACGGTTGTCCTCTTTTACGACTTAGCTCTGCGAAAGACCTGGGCGTTACTTTTAGTTCTAGGTTCGACTTCGACGAGCACATAAACATAATTGTAGGTAGGGCCAACTCGTTGTTGGGATTCATTAAGAGGTGGTCTAAGATTTTCGACGACTCTTATGTCACGAAAACCCTATACATAACATTCGTCCGCCCTATTTTGGAATATGCAAGTCCAGTTTGGGCGCCGTCTTACAAGTTCACTCTGACCGTATTGAGGCTGTGCAGCGAAGATTTTTGATATTCGCCCTCAAGGGTCTTCCATGGGCTGACTCCCTCCACTTGCCCCCTTACGAGAACCGTCTTAAGGTAATTTCTTTGGAGACACTAGCCAACAGGCGTACGATCTCCGTGCTGCTTAGCATTTTTTGATGTGTGTATATAAAATTGAATTGCTGTGCGATACGTCTCGTTAAAACTCAAAAACGGTTTGACCGATTTCGATAATTTTTTTTTGTTTTGTTCGCTATAATACAGGGGAGATTTTGAAAAAGAATAAATTCGGGAAACCCCAAAGGAAAAGCCGGAAAATCGAAAAAATCGAAATTTCCGTTTTGTATAGGAAGCGAATTTTCCAATTTCAAGGAATCTTTATGAAAAAGGCAATTGGAGGTTTTCGGGGTCGCAGATCTCGAGCTTGCATTCAAAATTTTGGAATTCAAGATGTCGGATCCAATATGGCGACCGAAAAAGTTAAACTTCAAGGGATTTCACTGAAAATCCGAACTTTTTTTTTTGGTTTGGTTTTTGGGGTCACTGATTTTGAATCTGCCATCAAAATTTTGGAAATCAAGATGGTGGATCAATATGGCGACCGAAAAGGTATACTTCAAGGGATTTCCATGAAAATCCGCTCTAGGGAATTTTCGGGATCACTGATTTCGAATCTGCTATTCAAATTTCCAAATATGAGACCACCCCCACCCCGCTGGGAGATCTAGAAGAGGGGGAGCAATAAGGAGGTGGTGTAAAATGAAGAAAACTAAATTTAATAATACTGCTGGAAAATATCTAAAAGATGTGCAAAACGCAAATAAGAAAACGCTGGGTCACATAGGAGAGGCGGTGGTGCAGTAGGGACGCGTTGTAAAATGAAGGAATACAAATTTAATAGTATCCCCGGAAACGCCGGGTCCGGGCAAGCTAGTAATTTATATAGGTACTTGCTGAAATATTTTTGAGGAACAAATAGCATGGATCATGGGCGGCGCTGGTGAAACAATATCCGTGACGCTCACGAGACACGAAGCGTCAAGCCAATTGAGAATTGACTAAGTTAAAGGCATCGGGAAGTAAGAATTAATCGTTTTACCCAACTCGGGTAATTTTACTTAAACTTCGTATTTCAATGAATTAGAAAACCGTTTTGTATGAAAGTTAAAAAATTTACAGTGTGAAATTGTCGGCATTTCACTATGGGCGGGAAGATTTTTATACCAAATCTTCTACCCCACAGCGATTCGCAGAAGGTGGTGTAAACACAGTGGTAAGAAACACATGCAAATTATAAGCAAAAAAAAGGACGGCAATACTAGTGCATCGTGCAAGTAAGAAAACAACTGCAGTGGAAAGAGGACGCGACATACATCCGATTTACGGTGGTGTGTGAAATACAAGGAAAAAGAAGCTAAGGAGCTATTTTCCTGTTTTGCCTAACCCTGGTCGGAATTCTTTCACCCAAACAAACATAAGAGCAACCGAGACAGCACGATTGAAAATAGACTTGATCTGTCAAAAGTTGTTTCATTTCTCGCTCCATCTTGCGGCAATTGACTGAGAGGAAGAGGAAAGTGAAAAGTGCGCAGAGTACGTTCGTGTACGCTGGTGCGTGCAGGGCAGGCTGGCAGTGGCAAATTAAAATCAGTTGCAATCTGAGCAATTCTAACATTTTTCTGTAAACAATTGGCTTTGAAGTGCAGTGAATTAATTCTGTTCGTAGTTGCAGTAACGGCTGGGCGAAAAGCCGTGAAATTTCAGTGAAAAGCGCGAGTCGAGGTGCAGGCGCGTGTTTCTATGTGCATTCGGTGTGTAATCGTAATATGCAAAATTGCTAGGAGTGAGAAGCACACACACGTCAACAGCACTATTCGTTATACGTGAAAGGCTGCTTCGGGGCAAGCCGCCAATTTCGCCTAAGAAGAATTTCACATTTCGCTCTAAAATTTATACCATTTAAAAAATACAAAATGGCTGCAAGAATGGGCAGCGGTGACTTACACGCGAGGTAAATAATTGAAGTTCTTAGAGTAATTTAACGTTTAATTCGAAATTGTGCGGTGCGTCGCAACAGTGTGGTGTGTAGGAAAAATAGTTCCCGCTTAAAATGCGCCAATGGGATGGCGAAAGAGCTGGAGAAAATAGCGCACCAACGGCAATCGGCAAATGCGGCACTGACCAGGGCGCCGGACCTTCTGGTTGCGCCTGTGGACGTCAGATGTATTTTTGCGCTGCCTTGATTTTGTAATAATTCCATAAATAGTTCGATACGTATCATTAATCCTGAGCTGCTGGACGAATATACCTGACACTCGTGTGCTGTCAAAATGCTCTTTCCTCCCGAAATATGACGTTTGCGGCATTCGCGGAGCAGGCAGGATTTTTTTAACGTGTTTTCTTACACACCACTTGTGCAAATATGAGCCAAATGTGCGCTAAATTAGATATAAATCAAGTACTTCCTGTAAAACAAAACTTAGTAAATGCACTTCTTAAAATTTCAGAGGAGGATTTGACAGTCGTCGGAAGCAAATACCCGAGGAGCCTCCATTTCTTGCCTATGTCGGCAATTTACCGCAAGGTTTGGTTCAGGGGGACGTCATGAAGATCTTTGGAGACCTGGAAGTGAAAAACGTTCGTCTAGTCAAGGACAAGGAGACCGATCAATTCAAAGGCTTCTGCTACGTTGAATTCGGTTCAGTCAAAGATTTAGAGAGCGCTCTGGACTTGGATGGTCGCATCCAACTGGACGAAAACGCTGAACCCCTGAGAATTGATATCGCTGACCAAAGGAGAAATGACAGGTATTGCAATAGAGAGGAATTATTTTCTTACGAGCCTTCTACTTTGACTACCATGCACTGTGTGATATTTCGTTCAGAGGAGACGTGTCATATTTCAGTCGTCCAGCGCTTTTCCACTGGACGTCATTAATTTTTCTTACAGATTATCTTTCACGCCTTATCTCGAGTATGTTGCGCAGATTGTTTTAACAAGTGCTTATATAGATTCCATTAGGGCTTACATTGTCGAACTGCTTCCTCGAATATACTCTTAAAGGGGAGTGAGTCATCAGATGAACGCGGCGAATGGGTTTCGAGGCACTTTGGCAGCCTAATAGACCAAAAATTATTGAAAAAATTAGTGCTCGTCTCGTTTCAAAGTTCATACTTTTGCAGTATTAAAAATTCTTACTGATTGATTATTTGCCTTTTACAACTTTTTACTCGCTGAAATTATTTACCCTTTATAAATTGATGCCTACAGACTGATTATTTACGTTTTACAAACTATTGCGAAGCCCGCTCTCAAATTTAGGAGCACCCCTTATGGGTGATATGCCTAAAAATTTCCACAGATCGTAGTAGTTTCAATAAAAAAAAAAACAACTGACAGCTGAATATTCAGCTCATAGTTATAGAGATGATTGCAATAATGGATCAAGTATTGTCCATCGACGAAATATTTTTTGTGTAGATCTTGCCCCCTTTACAAATCCGTATAAATGCAGGCTCTTGGCGGTGGCCAGGATGGCACGCTTGAATTGTAAGGTTATGAAAGTACCAAACCGGCGATGTAATTAGATGATATTGTAACACAGCTTTTTCACGACCACAATTCAAATTTCACCCAATTAGGCTAGTCCTGCTTGGTTTGGCAGCATTTGATACAAATTGATGTTTTGGAATGCTGCCAAACCTAACCAGGATTGTTCGAATTTGCTGAAATTTGAGTGGGGTAATTTTTCGGTCGTCCAAAAGCTGTGTTAAGCAGCGTTTGCATGGGAACAGTAAGTTGCCCAAGTGAGATTGCGCCGTAAGTGTATTCTGCGCATGCCCAAAAACTACAATGTCAGCTATTGAGACCATCTCACTGAAGTTGGATTATGCCCACTTTTAGTGCGATGAAAGGAACAAATAATAATTTAAACTTTTTGGGCTAATTTTATCGACGTTATTAAAACATTATAACATAAATATGATTGAAGTTGTCGTGTTATCAAATATATTCGTATTATATTGATATGGAAAGTGGGGAAACGAAATTCTTAAAGAAGTACGGCGAATTATCTAGTTTGTGGCTCTGCTTGTGCACTAGTTACAGGAAAAGAGACTTGTAACTCTACAAGACTTAGCAAAATTCACAAAAATCACAACTTTTACGCTCCCTGGTTGATAAGAATTTTAATCCACGCCATAAATATGATTGGACCAAAACTTTTGTCATAAAATTTTACCTTACCCCGAGTTAGCACAGTGGAAAACCCACAGCATGTTTTGAATTTTGGCCCAATATGCGAGAGCGTTTAAGAAATTGTTTTTTTGGCTCGGGATCGGGAGCGATTTTATTCTAATTGCCCCATTAAAGCATCATCACTTTTAATTACACAATTGATGCATGCTTGGTGACTTGACAAAACGAAGGATCTTGGAGACTGGTTAAACGGTCGTTTTTCGTTTGAGGATCATATTGATGCAACTGTACGCAAGGCGAGTACTACCCTTGGCAAATCAAGCGTCGTCCAAGGAGTTCAATGATCCTTATATCACTCGAACTCTTTTCTGCACATCTGTTCGACCAATACTCGAATATGTGAGTCTGGTCTGGTATCCATCCTTTAAGACATTAACCCGTCGAGGCAGTACAACGAAGATTTCTTAGACAAGACACTATAATTTCTTCCATACGCCTCTCCATCATACAAACTACGGATTGAACGAACGTATTACGTAAATGTCACGCACTTTTAATACTCATTTGTATCGTAACGATTTTCACGTTTCAAGAGATACAATAAAATATCAGCTACGTTAAAATTAATTTCCGTATGCTATGTAATAACACAGGCCAACATCGTTTTGTTGTTGAAAAGCTGAGGGTAATTTCCGAAGTAATTTTTTGCGTAGAATCTGAATCCGGAGTCAGAATTGTCCCATCACGTCAGGATTTTAAGAAGTTATGTACCCAACAAAAAAGTTCTAAAAGTTACGGCTACAAATAAATTAAAATTACAAAGTATATCCCTTTAAGGTCATGAGTATTTAAATTTACCTTTTCACACAGAACTTTTTTACTTGAAAATTTCTGTCCGGGGTTTTTGAATACACTCAGTATATATATGTATGTAGGAAAAATAAAACTCCCATTCTCAGTATGGCAAATATGACAGTTTTTTTTTGCAAATTTTGATCTACCAATAATTGAGTCCATTTTTGGTCGTGTATATGAAAGCCCTGATCCCGAAAACCCGATGATATATCTTTCGCCATTTTCCTTTCTTTACGTGCGTGTTCAAAATTGTGCGAATTTCCGGATTCGGCTGATTGTCCCTCCACAGATAATTTGAGAATGACCTCAATATTAGAAGAAGGTTATATTTATACTATGTACTAATAAGTACTTCAGGCTAAGAACTTTTCACTTTTCAGTCTCCCCTCATAAGTTATTTTATTGTCTTATCCGAAAAACGAATTTTTTCACACAGTTTTATTGTACATGTATAAAAATGTTTATCACAGAAGCGAACAGTGAGATTCTCTCTCAGACTGTTTAGTCGCCAAAAACCAATGTTAACTCATTGCACATTCACATATGTAACAGGCCAGATTTAAAGATATTTCTGACCCAATGTAGGGACACCGATTTCGGTGAGTTTTGTGTACTCTGAATCAAAGTGGCACTAGTTATCTTAAGGGGGTAGTCTCATGTCCGAGCTTAAATTTTGGAGGTTTTTAAGAATTTTTTTTTTTGTGGAAAATGAAATACAATCTTCTTATGATAATTATATGTTATTACTAAACTATTGAACAATACAAAAACATCTTTTTTAAATAAAAAAGGATATATTTTAAGGTCATTTTGGTGAGGCGAAGTAAGTCTCTTAAAAAAAAAAGTAGGTGGCTCGCCCCCCTGATTGCTCCTTTTGTAATCATCCGAAATTAAAATTCCAAAATGATTATTATTCTGGCCCGTAGCAGATTTATAAGAAAAAAGAAAAAAAAATTAGAGTGAAAAATAACAAAATGGCGGCCTTGTAAAAAAAAAAATTCAAAAATCGACGGTTTTTTTCGGTTCAAAATCGTCATAAAACAGAAAGAAATGGATAAAAACATCTAATTCTGGTACCCGCCAGAACCATTTATGTTTGGAATATTGTGTTAAAATTTCAGCCGAATCGGTCTAATAGTTTTTTTGTAATCATCCGTGCCGACGAAAAAAAAGTAGTTTCGAGAAAAACGCGTTTAAAGTTTAGAGAAAAAATTTTCTTATGTGCAGATGCAGGGTGCGCTCTCCCCTATTATATGTTGTAACTTTAAAATGACGTAGTGTATCGGTCTAAAATTTTTACAGTATATTTTCAACTTATTTAACTTTGAGAAGATGCAAAAAAAAAAGAAGATTTTTTGAAGATCGAACATGAGACTACCCCCTTAAGGTTCTTTGGTTTTTCGCTTTACATCATATTTTTCGGGAACCACTGAACCGATTTAGTTGATATTTTAATTATTAAGAGAAAATATATACTTAGTTTTTTTCAATCAATCTATTTGGTTTTCCATGGGCTTTTTTTGACCGAAAGCAAAACTTGGGATCTTCAATGTGCATAGAAAAATGTTGTACATATTTCGTAATTTTGTCCAGTCGAAAATTTGGGAAGCCTCAACCGTGTTCGAGCAGTAGAGGTATACGTTAAAAAGTGACGTTCTCCGATGTCTGTGCTTTGCGGGGTTTTAGTCAAAGAAATACGAAAGTCTTTTGCGTCGATAAAATTCTCTGAATGCACTCTATTGTCTTTTAAGTATACATGCAGGCATGAAAGATCGAGTCGAGAATTTTCAACCTGAAATTAAAAATGCAACCTGACCCTATGGTAGTCGTTTCCAAACGGACCACTTTGATTTCGAGCCATGCATTCTTGGATGTTTTTGGAGAAGTGGTAGAGCTATAGACTTTGATTCCAAATAGATCTAATATCCAGTTAATGTCATGTATTCCTTATTGCTCCTATGGAACCTTGGAAGAAGCAGAAGAAAAGCTTTTTTACTGCTTCTTTCTAATGAAATGCAATGTTAAAATTAAATGAAGTGTCCAACAAAGAGTCATGCATCCATGCCTTCTAAAGGATAGCTGCATATCTAGGGGCTAATACGAGAAAGTCCATGCAACCACAGAAGAATTACGAAAAATATTCATTTATTTACATTTTTTGTATATGTACATATTCAGTTACAGTAGTTATTTGTCTTATATTCTTTTCTTGTAAAAGTCATTCAAAAAAGAGATGAAACAAGGTAATCCTATTCCTATATTATTTCGCTAAGGGTCCAGATCGGTGTGGTACCAAAAATAACGACACATTACACAGACACACCATATATGGAGAATTCCAATCTCAGATCACCGTTCATTACTGAAACGTATAAAAGTTTCATTATATTGCTCCATTATTAAATAAAACCAAGTTAACCGCTCGTCAAGAGATCATTTCTGGGGGTCAAGTTTGGTCGCACGGATTGGTAGTGAAGAATGGAAGGGGGCGCGAGAATTTATCACACGGCTCCTGTACTTTTTCTTAAAACCATAACTTTATTCTAATTAATTAAGCAAACATTTTTAGGTAAAATCAATTTTTCTTTAATCAGAATTCCACTGAGTATTATTCTTGAACAAATTTTTAAAATTAAAAATTGTGGAACGAAAAGTCAAATGTCAACCATTGGTTCTGCGTTCCACCAAGTGCCTACAAAGTATTTGATTAATAGATAATTTTATTCTTACAAGTAATTAAAATTTGAAACGAATCGGTTCAGTAGTTATCGAGAATTATTATGAGTAGCGCAAAATGATTGTATTTAAATAATTACTATGATAACCTGTACTGCACAAACTCACTGATGTTTGCAGGTTTTCATGCGCAGTAGGGCAGTCATGAACCATTCACATTACAGCTTAATATTTATGAATAGAGTGCTTTAGCAGTTTAGGAAAATGGTCGAATTCTAATAATACAACGAAATAAATAGAATAATTGAATATTTATTTTATTGGACACAGCAATGTGTTTAGTAAAACATCAATCAATTGTATATTCCCTCTAATACATCGTCATATGAATGTAAGACTTTTGTAAAAAGGATTATATTGTTTTTTTATATATACATATCTGTTCAATTGCATGAACAAATTCTGAAAAATTGTTTACTAAAATAGAGGTGGCTTTTCAAAACGCGGTCCTCCACGGCAAGGGGGAGGCGGAGGCAGTCAATTCAACCGTAGTGGTCCCGGACGCCAGGGTGTAAATCGTGCCGGATATAACGATAATTTTGGAAATAATGACAGAAATCGCGGCCCTGGAGGCGGCGGTAACAGACCATTTAATGGTAACTTGATAAATGAAAATACATTTCTTATAACAAATATAAGATAATCAAGATCGCGGTGGCGCACCAAACCGTGGAAGATATTTCAATGACGATCGCAATTTTGACCGTGGAAATCGGGAAGGCAGCTATACAGGTAGCAGAGACGGAGATCGTTACAATAACTTCAGCAGGTCACGCGGTGAAAGAGATCGACATAATCCTAATGAGAGACAGCAAGCCGCTCCTACTGCTTCAGGGAGTTTAAGTAAGTTAAAAGTAAAAGCAAGAATTAAGTAAAAAAATTAAACCGATATTGCTTTTTGTAGATGATGATGGCCGGCCTAGACTTCAATTGAAACCAAGAACAGTCACAGAACCTATTAACTCTTTAGCAGAGACCAAACAAGCTGCTTTGATATTTGGTAATGCCCGGCCCAGAGAGGAGAAAATGAAAGAGCCAGAGCCCGATAATTAAGGGGGAAAAATTCTCGTATTTATTTAAAACAAAAGCAAAACATAAATATATGTATAAAATATTCACATTGTATAGAAAGAGATACTTTTGAACAGGAAGAATTTTTAAAAGCAGTAAGAACACTTGTCTAAGGTAAATTTCTTCCGCATTATGTTTGTTTAAAAATTTTTGTTAAGAGAATTTAAATAGAAAACACATCATGTGTATTTTTCAATAATTGCCGTTCGTTATTCGACTCTGACCCCGTTGCTAGTGGTCCCGGCTTTTCGTTCACTATTTTTTCCATAACCCGTTTTTTTTTGTAAATTGACTGTGAGAGTATAGCAAAATATAACATTTATATATTTGTCGCAGGGTGGAATATAATAATTGAAATGAAACAAAAATAGGTTTATTTATGTATTTTATTTAGGATTCTGATAAATATGTCCTATTTTTTCACTTTCTACACTTAACGTAAATAAATGATACATACATATGTTATTATGTATAAAGGATTAATTATTAAGGATTAAATCTTTTATTAATATAATGAATGTTTATGTTTTACTGCGGACGCAACTTGTTTTATTTATGACACTACACCTTGTAGATGTTACTTATTTGTGTGTGAAATCAAGGAAATTAGTATCCTTTTAATTTTGTTAGTTTTTGTTTTTCTTTTTGAATTTCGACGTTTATTTATCTATTATTAGTTGCGATATAATTTTCCGCTTTGAAACAACTCAGTAATACGTAAGTATATCACTTCTAACGCTTGTCATCGTATAGATTTCTAAGTTTAAGAAGTGTAACTCAAAATCAGCTAAAGTGTCCAAATTTAATGTATGTATGTATGAGTTCATTCATTACTAATTGTGGTTTATAAAGACCGTTTTGTGAATGGAATATATTTCCGTATTATCTGACACCCAATAATTTGAATTTGAAATCGTATTTCGGATGACGTTGCTGCTGCCCCCTAATGGGCATGAAAAACTCAAATTTGGTTGTAAATATAAAGTAAATTGTTTTCATAAAGTATACTTAAGTAAGTTAGGGGAAGTGTGAATTTGTAATGTAATTGTAATTTGCCCTATCTGACTGCACATGAAAGGAATAAAATTAAAGTAAAATTATTACAGTTAAATCTTTCATAAATTTGGTAATATTCGTTAATATTAGATCAAAGTAAGCAAAAAAAACTTCCTTAATCCTAGATCCACAGACTTCTCTGTTAACAACGCAACATAGACATTAGGCTGTCAGACGAAGACATTTATTTAATAGAAAAGAAAATACTAGGTCTGCTCGCGTACTCTAAAGTTTCATAAAACTTTACGCTAGAACGCGTTCCCGTTCTTTTCGAACTGGAGAAATTTCCTTTCCCCAGGCGAAGAAATCCATACAATTTTTGCGTAAGCAATTTCCTCTTGGTAAGATTGTGCTGTCAATTTCAAGGAATTGACATTTATATGCGTTTTAGTTTTCTTGATCTGAACAAAGCTCTGAAAGAAGTTCGAGCATGTCGAGTATGCTCAGTTTATAGTGTACTCATAGCGCTCTGAAATGTTTATGAAACACATTTCAGCGCTTAGCTGTCGTGCTATGATTAGCATAGCTATTTGCTAAATTTGATTAACTTCTAAGCGAGAACAAACAGACTCGTTACCATTTTGTTGATCGCTTTGACAAATTTGCCGCTCTTTTGTCCTCTAGGTAGATTATCCGTACTGGATTTGTTACTCCAAGTTCTCGGTCAAATTTGCCTGAATCCATTGATCTTTGAACACAAAAAGAAACTCTGCTCTGTCTGAGCTAAAAAGAAACACGAGCGTTTTTTTTTGGACAACTCACGCTCTGCTGTGGACTAAAAAAGCAAAACCGGGCAAGTGCGTGTCGTACACGCATCATCTTAAGGTTGCGTAGCATCTACTAAGTAGCAAAAGTTATGTTTTCTTTTGTCAGGATTGTAGAAGCCGTCATTGAAATTGAATTTTTCTGTCGAAACTATACAATAATTTTTAACGACTTTAGGAGCCTATAGTTCGCGAACTATTTACCTTAGGAAACTTTATTGCATTTTTAGAGACCTGTATAACGGTGTGCACGTAAAGAAATTTCATTCCTCAATTCTATGTATGGAATGCTACTTCTATTTAATTTTTTTTTGTGATTTCATTTCACAACTAAGTGGAGGTTCACAAAAGACACCGGTCAACGGTGATAAAAAACGGTCAACAAAAATAATGCACCTGCGACATGAGACTTCCAGTTTGGCTTCGCTGTTGCGCCGTTTTTGCATCGCCTCAGACCGAACCGAGCGAAGGCTTCACCACACAGGTACGGTAATAGCGTGATTCGCGATTTCACATCATCAAGGCTAAACCTGTCCAGAACGCGAACACCCTTTGTCCAAGGATCTGAGGGAGAGGGACAAGCAGTGGAAAAAAAAATAAGCCGAATATTAGGTGTGACCGGCAAGTAAAATTTGTTTATATTTATTTATTTTATTAGAATACAGACGTTAGGTTCTTATACTCTAGTTCTAGCGTAGTAATGGTTAGAAGCAGTTCGCAAATTTCTCGCGTATTTCGTAAACAATATTAGCTGCTTTTGGTTTTCGTGCTACTGCACCAATTCCAGTCATTTCGCCGTCAATGGGATTGCCTTGTAATAACGACGATGCACTTATTGAATCTTAAAAAATTATAATCAAATCAAGCTGCATAAACTATTACAGGAATTTTGTTTACCTTCATTTCAATCGGTCTTAACTTCATTGTTAAAATATCGAATGCGTTTTCGACTACGCTACACAAGCTAGTATTGAATATATCATTCTGTGAATCATCTTTGGACTGATCGTATGGAAAAGATCATAATAAGTACGGAGCTGAGGTCCGAGCCTGGTTTCCTACAAGCATAAAAGGCAGTGATTCTATGTGCCTAGGTTTATCGTCTAGAAGGTAGACCTCTTCAACGTTAAACCTCTGTCTCATTAAGGGTATCTCAAAAAGTCCTCTTACCGTAACCTCCAACATTAACGCACAGAAAATCGTACTCTGTTCCCACAATATCTAAAAGCATTATTAGGACACTTTACGGTGACATGCTTGTCAATGGCCCCGATACAATTCGGAATGTCCCATTTGTTTTCAAATCTCTGCAGAATTTTTCCAACACAGTCGTGAAGGTTGTGGCATAAATTCACTTCTAATTTTTTTAAATATAGCTTCACCTACTTCTAGCACAATGATACTAACTGTTGAAATCAAACGTGCGCTTGATGCGGTTGTCAAAAATTCGTTTCTCTGAAGGTCCACAAAAGAAAAAGCCGAAATACGTGTTCAATACTTTTCGATGTAGTTTCACCAAAATAATTATCAAGCCAAAATCAGACCGACATCTGACGGAGTCCCCTTGTCAGTGTAATATTGCAGACACAGAAATTTGTTTGCTTAAAATCTTGCAATCGATTTTTCGAAAACTTCCACTCAACCGATTCGAATGAAACTTTGTATACGTTTTCAGTATGCATGACAATACAATATAATATATTCAATTTTATGATACTTCCAATATGGCGGTCACCACAAAATGGCGAGTTGCTTTTTTCTTTACAACCCCCCGACATGTGTATCAAATGAAAGGGTATGACGAGTAAAATACAGTAAGCTGTGTGCCGCCATTTTAAGTCCAATATGGCGGCCAATACAAAATATGGATTACCTATGTCTTTACTATCCCTCAATATGGGTATCAAATGAAAGGGTATGAAGAGTAGAATTCAAAAACCTGTGTGACGTCATTTTAAATTCAATATGGCGGACAGCACAAGATGGCGCATTAACATTATCTTTACATCCCCCTTGATACGGGTTTCAAATGAAAGGGTTTGATGAGTATAATACGACGAGCTGCCTGACGTCATTCTAAGAGAAATATGGCGGATGATAATTTCTTAGCTTTTATGGTAGTACATCATCAATTGTTCAATAAACCCGTTTAACTTAAAAAGTTTTTTACCTATTTTATTTCCATCTAATTCGCGATGGTTGGTTTTCTATTTCATTCGGAAACAAATCAAGTATAATTTTGTAAACAAACTTATTACTGCTCGCGTATAGCTTACTAAATATATATCTATTTCTTATTAGCAATTCTTCTAAACATTACGAGAAAAAGTAGGGTGTTTCTAAGATTTTTCATCGACAACTTGCCTCATCTTTAGATATGTAGGATCTCCGTTATTTTGCAATACCGTAATCCCCGCCTACAACGGGAATTGGGTTGAAAAAGCTGTGGTTATCGAGAATTTTTCTCAAATAAGTATAAATAAGTATATACGATTACATGCACTCACCAAAGTGAAAAAAAGTAAACCATTTATTCTTAGGTAAACAAAACATACGTAATTGTCGATAAAGAAATTGTCAGTTGTAAGGTCAAATATTTATTGATCGTTGTCATGTTTTCTCTTCCTGGACGTTATCCCCAGCACTTAATGGTCTTTCAATGATTCGAGAAGCTCTGCTTCTGTTAATTTGTTACCATAAGAGTAAAGATTTTTCTACTTCAGCGGACTGCAAGGTGCTAAATCTCTCTCCATTAATTCGCTGCATAAATTGCAAAATACGTCGAGTTCAGGTTCCTTTGCAAGAACATTTGAAGAATTGCTATTTTAGGTCGAACATTTTTTTTACATTTACACATACCGCAAGTACATACGCACTCACAATTTGTTTTCTTCAAGCTCTAAATGCAGATAAGCGAATCCGCGCTAGGCGGGGAATACTGTATGTATGTGTTCTTTTTCTTTCTTGCAAACACTTCTGCCTGCCACTATAATAGAGTTGCGGACTTGTGTAATTTTTTTCTGATCATAATTTTGTGGTTGGTACTTACCTTTTCCGTCCTTGCTTGGATTTTTTTCAGTATACACAGTAAGTATCTTTTCCCATATTCATTATAATTAATAAATCTACAAACGTGTACCTTAAATCTAATTACAAAGCCATAAATTCATTTCTACATCATGTAGAGTAAGGGCGGTTTGATCAATAGGTAAAAACGTTAAATAAGGTTTATAAAACAAAACTCTATTTACAGTTTTTTTTAGAACTTATGTATATGCAATATGTGACAAATACTGTTTGTAACTCTTGTCAATTTTGATTACCAAGCTAAATTAATTGCTAGTTAATTAAGAAAATTGTCTGAGAATTGTTGGATGAAATACGCGATGTATATAATTAAGTTGCGTTCTCATCAAATATGATATGCATTACGTATGCAGCTAGTAGGTTTGTATCGAATGAGTATCTATTAAAGGTTTTTTTTGGAAAGATTGAACATTTAATAATATATAGTTAAATTTTCGTTTCGAATTTCATCATATGTACATAGTTTGTTTGTGACTTACCAGTCCTTTATAATCGACGATCACATTGTCGAAGGATATTTTTAAAGGCTTTTGTTTTGTAACTAGTGGGGGGTAACCAAAAAACTCAATCAAACTAAAATTTGTGTTCTATACATCATTATATCTTAAAAATTTCGTATTTAAGTAGGAATTTGGGATTTAAAATTTTCTTTAATTTTTGATTTCAAATGCGACCACGACTTCCCAAAAACTTGCTGTTGAGACTGCTTATATTTAGTAAAAGTAATCTACTGTTATTCTGTATAATTTACATATATCCTATATATCGCGTATCGTATCAGGTGATCGCCTCGTTTAACTTTTTTAATAATTGCTTCTAAACATCTCTATGATTTTTCAATATTCGAACTCGTTGGAAATTTTACAGATGTAGAACGGAGCATGTTTATGCAACGTGTCGTGAGTACTTGAACTTTTAAATGCATTTTTCTTAAAGTTATAATTTTCAAACTGGCTATACACGATATCTTAAAATCTACTGAACCGATTTTGTTCAAATTTGGTATACATCTATACACCTCTAACGAACTAGGATGAACTGGATATCTCATCTTCTGTTATAAGCCCATAATATCGAAAAACTAAACACAGCTATGCAGAAAATTAAAACTTTATTGTTTTCTTTTAATTCTAGACCCGGCTATAATCACAGGTTCCCTGATTACAACGCTGTGTGATTTTTGATTTCAGACGACCAGAACAGTCATGTCAGGCGTAAGCCAACTTTTTTTGTACTTGTGTGTCTTTTGAAAGCGATAAAGTCGATTGCATTCTATATTTTGGCTTGAACAAATTCTGAATGAATTTTAAAATGTTCATGGGAGGTATTGTCGAATCCGCCAGATTTGAAATCCGTTGGAACCTAGGAAACAAGCAGGCTGGAATGTTTAGGAAATTCCGTTATGTCTGAGCACTCTGACATGCCTAGTCCGGTTGTGAATTTCCTGTGATCTGACGGATTTAAAATCCGGCGGATTCGTCAATAGCCCCAAATAAATTTATATTCCAAGAGGTTAGATAAATAGATGTTCAAAAACATAATGAAATTTTTCGAAAATGTAGATAAGTACTCAAAAATTATTGTCACTTGCCTCAATAACTGCAGTGTCTTTAGATAGACCTCCTAAAATATAACAAAGGTTTTACGCCCTCAGCATTTCAGTCACGGCACGCTGGCCGACGGGCATTTTTTTAGTAATCGGCTCTGGCACGAAACGCATTTGACGCACGCCTGACGTGATCTTAAAGAATTTTTTATATGCGTTTGGTTTCTGCCCCCCGGGTTAGAAATTTTTTTAGGCCCATTGTGGCCAATACCCCTTGTAACATTCGTTGAGTCGATGTCGACTTCGTATGCTTTTGAAAATAACAAACGAACTAAATACCCAAATTAACAACAACGCTTTTTGAAAGACTGTTGGTCGATAACTGATGGAAACAATTTGAATTTACTAACTTCTGCTTGGAAAACCTTACATTTGTTGTTTTCGAAATAAGAGGGAGTATGAAATAAATAAAGTAAAGCAGTTTCCTAATTTTAGCAAGACTTTAAAGAGAGTTAATAGTTTTATGCATTTTCAGAAAAGTTGAGTACTGATAAGAGCGATTAAGAATAGAAAAGTAAAGAATCTCATGATTAATTTTACTTCTTTACACGATGTGATTGGAGTAATTTCGTCATTAAAATTTTTTTTTCCGTCATTGGAATTGGAAGTCTGAAACCTAATTAAGGTGACCTTCTCCTAACTGGGGTACAAAAAAATCGATTTTTTTTTTCACGGAAAAATATACCTTAATATGTCTATAATCATGTCCCAACATTTCACGGAAAAAAAAATATGGTTTTCGAGTTATAGTGCTATATATTTGGTGACCTCCTAACTGGGGTACAAAAAAATCGATTTTTTTTTCACGGAAAAATATACCTTAATATGTCTAGAATCATGTCCCAAAATTTCACGGAAAAAAAATATATAGTTTTCGAGTTATAGTGATATATATTTGGTGACTTTCTCCTAACTGGGGTCAAAAAGAATCGACCTTTTTTTTATTTTTTTTACGGAAAATGTTCGTTAATATGACTAGAGTCATGTCCTAAAATTTCAGGAAAAAAAAAATATGGTTTTCGAGTTAAAGTGCTATTAATTAATACTGTAAGTCTGCTCATTTCCTCGGTATTGTGCGAAATATTCCACTCAAAAACTCTTTTTTTCTTTAAACGCATTTTTCTCGACTTCATTTTTTCAATCGTAGTTCCACGATATCTCTTGAACCGCTCCACCGATTTCCATAAACCTTGGTTCATTTTGTTCAGAATTCAATTGTGCACAAATCTAACTAGGATATAAGACAAAACCCAAGTAGTTTTTTTTTCACAGCACTTTTTGTAAAAAATTTGTCGAAAAATTCTCGATTTTTGACTTCAAAAGGCTGCTATTTTTTTTTAGTGGAGCGATTCGTTAGATCCTAATTAGATTTATACATTCTAATGTCTAATTTAAGTGTTTTTTTGATTTTTCTGTGTCAGATGATTTGGCGAGCCGCAATCACGGAATTACGGAAAAAGGCCGATTTTTTTTGGCGCCCTCTGGCGGCGACGGGTGAGCGAGGAATGAAAAAGCAAAAAAACAATTTCTAGTTTTTGTTAAAGACTTCCAGATAAAAAAAGATTCAAGGTCATATGTTGTTTTGTTTTCTTGTAAAAAAATCCCAAACTTTTGCTTTTTTTTTAATTCAGTTAGGAGAAGGTCACCTTAAGGGGTCTTTCTACTGTTGAAATGGCAAAAATGAACGTTTTTTTTAAATTGCTATAAAAACAAAGCGAAGAAAGGCATCTATTGCAAATTTTGTATGCTTATTTATAAAGGTATAGAATTGTCATTTTCATTATTATAATGCATTAAAAAACAAAATGGCGGCTGCCACAGTCCGCCGTTCCAGCACTTTGCGTTGAAAAAACGAAATGCGCGTTGTAGAACTGTGAAAAAACTACTCAACCGATTTTCTTGAAACTTTGCACACATACTTAATAACCATTTATCGACTGCATAGACCACAGTTTGAAACAAAAAAATAATTTTTGGCCATTTGGGATCACTTTTTTCTCATGAAGATGACCCAAAAATCGACTACCTCATGTTCAAACATGCACGTGGGTGGAAAATGTTTGTCCTTAATTTAAAAGTGCATAGGTAGTCCAACTGCAATAAAAAAGATATATTGCAAGTTTGTTATCAGCAGTGGTTTCTATTTCAAGTGTTTCACAAAGTACACGAAGAGATCAACATGGGTATTTGCAGTGCTCAATATAATTAATGAAAGGTAATTTTCCATAACTGCTTAGGCGTATTTTTTGGAAATAAGCGACTCAATAGTTTTGTAAAAACAACAATTTGGCATTTTAGTTTGAATATTATTATATATTGAGAAGACAATTATTAAGAGGAATGACAATATTTGCGTGAGCGCATTGCGGAAAATTATAATTCATTTTTAGGTAATATTTTCAAGATATTTATTTTGCAAAACTAAAGTGACATGTGGTGATTTGTTAATTTGTAATTACTAAATTTTCATATGTATGTATATCACTCTAATGTAGCGAAATAATAGTAGGAGAATTTAATACTTAATGTATCTTAAATGAAATTATATAAAAAACACTAAAAAAATTGAAACATGCAAAATGATTGAAAAAAAAAGTGGAAAAATATTTAGCAATACTTAGACGGAAAATTGAACTGATAAATGTAATGAAGTGAATTACAAGGAGAGTAAACAATTATATACAGTAAATATGAGGGGAATATTTTAATTAAGGAGTAAGCAAACAATATTTAAAAAAAATTTAACAAACAGAATTATGTAAAGAGGTTAATATGGAATGTGACAAAGAACTATTTACTGATTAATGAACGCTTTCTCGAATTGATAAATGAATTAGTTATTTATTATTTTTAATACTTTGGGTTTATGTACAAATATGGATATGTAAAATATAACTTTTAATAAAAAATTTTCAAATAACAGACCTATTGCTTACTATTTCTTATTTACTCGAAATGTTCCAGAACATGGAAATAAACGGGAAATGACAGCTAACATTGCACAACAAAGGTAACAATTAATTGATATTGAATTTATATTATACTTACGCTATTCCTCTTCGGTCTGATGTTCGTTATGGTGTATCATGGGCTCCCTTGCTGTTTGCGCTTTGTTTATTCGCAACGCAGAAGTCTTACCTTGTTTTCATGATTTGACATTTTTTGGGTTAATCCAGTTTTTATATTGCGCTTATCACCTGCAAAATAACCTTAATAATTTCGCGAACTGGTGTTCAAAAAGCCATATGAAGTTAGACGTTGGTTGATTGGTTTCAGTGGCGACTCGGCCTCAACTACAAAAAAAAGAGTTTTTGGCAGCAATCGTAGATAACTGGACGCAGCGGTAAGAGATATTTTAATCTTGTGTGCATTTTTGAGGGCACTTTCGAGTGGTGACATGACTACGAATAGTTTGGTCTTTTTAATAAAAGTAATTAAAAACCTATAATTTTTGTTGTTCGGTCAAGCAATAAAAGATTTTTTATTTTATTTTTTTTTTATCAAAAATAACTGAAAATTTAACACATTGCCCGGGAAATCTTAAAAGAGCTGCAAAAAAGACAAATTATTTTTTAACTGATATCCGCATTTTATTATATATGTACAACTAATACAATTAACAAAACTCACATTGCCGGAAATTGTAGGAGTTACACAGTGACCTGTATTGTTTATTCAACTTCATTGTCATTTTAACAAAAGTGCCGACGTTTTTCGGAACTGTCCAGATGACCATAAAGTTCTTAATTTATCTTTTTCAAAACCTATACTGTTGGTAGTGATTTTAAGTTTCCTCATCGGGTTGCGAAGGTGTCTGAAAAAAATTCCTTTTTCCAATTTATCAATAGTCTTGTTCAGTCTCGATAATTCACTCTCCGGTGGATTTGGGTTGCTGCTTTTGTTGGAGGGAGGTATCGGGTTTGTGGTTTGTCTTTTTGCTGGTCCTGGAACTGGAGGAGTGTTTTTCTCTTGGGAGGTGCAGGGTGGCTCTGATTTAGATTTGTCTCTCCATCAATGACATTGAGAGAATATGTAGATCCTTGTTTGTCTATCTGGATTGGAAGATCATTATTGGTGAAAAATATTTCTAATTCTGTGAACAGTTCTTGTAGTATATTTCCTGCTCCTTCAGTTCTGAAGAGATCTGTTCTCACAATTAATGTTTTCCCTTCATTGACAATTTGCTTTTTGGATTGTGCACCCAATAGTTGCTTATTGGGGGTACCGGCTCCTAGTGTGTTTTTGGCTGAATCAATCTCGTGTTGTTCAGGTTCAGCTACTTGTATTTGTCTGAAGTCATCAACGAAGTCGGTGTTTGACTCGGGAAGATTATTGTGTAATCCGAGATCGGTCATGATTCCAATTAACTCCGGATTTAGGTTCCTAGTCGCATTTGAGGATAACTTAGGAGAATGTGTCAATGGCATAATTTGGCTGAAAGAATTTCTGTTGATAAACATACATACATAAATACTTAGGCTGATAAACATAACACTTCGGTAAAAAACTAAAGTATCATACTCTATATAGACACCCTAGCAAACTCATCATTGACTTTAGTAAAAGTATTTGAATGAGTGTCGGAACGCGGACCCTCTTTCCACCACAGAATGTGCAAGTGGAGGTCGTGTCTCTGGCTCTCAGTCTTTGGTGTCATTGTGTGTAATTTATTGTTTAAACATTTTCAGTTGCGGATTTCGACCAAATTGTACCTACATATATGCATGTACCCAGTGGCGTAACTTTTTTTGCAGCCCCCCCCCCCTCGCAAGATAAAATGTAGGACCCCCCCCCCCCCCCCCCCCCCCCCCTTAGGGCCCCACATTGACCCCCTCCCCAATCTTCTCGATTTTTTAGAAGAAATTAAATTTTTTCGAGAGATAGGTAAAAAGGCAAACGAAAAAAAACATTGTAAAATAACTTTCTTTTATATAAAACAGAAAATTTATTATCCTACGGTAATGAACAGAATAAAATGTTGGATACTGTTTGGAATTCAAAGGGTATAATTACCAGCAGACAGGCGTACATACACAATTTCTATTAAGCTTTAGCATCATTTCTTTCTTCTTTGGCACACGTCGTTTATACCTTATACCAAAAGTAACTTTGCGAAATTTTTCTAAATGCAACCGCTATTTTTCTAGAAAACGTTTTTCTCGTCTTGATTTTTGGGACGCAAACAGTTTGATCACATTATGCAAATTTAGACTCCGAGCTCTTTCATTTTCAATACTTAGTATACTAAGTGCTGAGTCTTTCCTGGCTCATGGTACTCCTTAAATAATTTTTTATTATTTTTAATTTAGAAAAAGATCTTTCTGCGGTGGACACGGTGACAGGAAGAGGTAAAAACAGCAAGAAAGCTGTGCTTAACTCTGGCAAACTTGGGGTTAAAGTGGAATAATCTAAAAACAACAATTCCGCCAATTGCCGGATTGATGATTTTTTCTCAATTTCCTTTTTTAAAGCAATTCTAAAACTTCTAAGCTCGGAGACCAAATCTTTACCAAATCTAACTCATCGTCATATTCCTTAACCAAAAGAAAAGATTTTTCGTCTATATCAGCATCAGTAGCCGATAACAAGAATTTCGGCGTGAGTAGCCCAAACAAATCGGCCAGTTCTTTAATACTGGAAAATCGCTTTTTGACCTGACTTGTGACAATATCTATAGTACGATTAAATACCGACACCTGAAAATGTTTCTCTGCGTCTGTAAATACGATGGAATCCTACCAGGGCATTTCCCTGATGAGTTAGTTTGTTTCATTCATTCTTCATAAAGTCGGGGGGCCCTTGGGGCCCCCTGACCGCTGGCACCCCCCCCCCCCCCCCCGCGTTGCGGGGTTTGCGGGCCCTTACGTTACGCCACTGCATGTACCTAAGTAAGAGGCAATTCGGGAACTTTGCATTTTTCTTGCCTATTCGACTGGGCATCTGTATTACTTATCTGTGCTATTACGATATTGTTAGCTCGAATTCCAATCATATGGCTAAATCAATGTATAAATTCCAATTGGAATTTTGATTTTATGCAGCTTTGATCTCAGTCATATATTTCGAATTTGAGCTAACAATAACGTAATAGAGAATAAGACCCAACTATACGGTGGAATGACCTAATCCCGCGGATACCTAATGATATTTACAGATCTTGCCATTTACTATAATTTCAAAATGTGTTTTTTTTTCAGAACAAGGACTTTTCACATGGCCAATTATAGATCATGTAGGCCTTTATTGAGTCGGAACGGGCTTACTATAAAAAAAAAGCTTCAATGAAAACGAAATTGCATGTTTACTCTGCTTTTCAATATAGATATACCCACGCATCGCCTAGGGCAGGTCAGCTATCTATATAATAGGGTAGTTTCAAAACCGTCAACTTTTTACGCAAAAATCATAAGAGCAATAAAACAGATATGTATGCCGATGCGTTATTGAACGCATGATTTATGAAGAGGTTTATATTTTCGAGCAGATGAAGTCGCGGGCATCAGCTAGTTTCCAAATAAAAGCAGTAGCTATTCGCATCGTCCCACAGTGGGGCAGAATCCCGATTTCGTGGCCAAAAATCCCAAATTACCTATATGTGGGTTTTCGAGGTCGCTGATTACGAATCTGAAGTCAGATTTTCAAAATTCAAAATGGCGGCTCCAATATGGCGGACAAAAAATTCGAATTTCTATTAATTTAACTGAAACTGGTTACTCGGGGGGTTTTTGGGATCGCTGATTACGAATCTGAGATCAGATTTTCAAAATTCAAAATACGGATCCAATATGGCGGACTAAACTGTTCATACGTTGAAAATATGAAGTGAAATCTCATGTAATTTGGTTTTCGAGGTTATTGCTTACGATTCAGGAGTTAAATTAGAGCAAAAACATCGTAAAAGTATTGTAAAATTGATATGATAAATTGATTAGTGTAAATATAAACTTTCCACGAAAATTCTGCTCTTGAAACTTTAAACTCATTTTTCTCGAAACATCATTTGCTAAAACTCTCATGGGCCTAAACAAAAAACTATTCAACCGATTGCTTTGAAATTTATATACATATGTTCTTCTACTCATTAATAGTTATCGTCCATACCAAAATTGGTTATTTTCGAAAATATTTTCTTATTTTTTTTTAAACGATTTTTAACAAAAAAATCAAGATTTTCGATTCTTTTTCTTTTCGATTTTTTTTCTACAGTCCGCCATTTTTTTTTTCAATGTGAAATTGATTAATTTTGGTAGGGACGATAGCGACAGACCTACTGAACAATATTCCATTCGATTTTTTCTCGAATCCCTAAAAAGAGGTAAAATTTCTGCGTTCACATGAGAATACCCCCTTAATGTCACTATTCAAGGTGCACTCCAGAGCAGCCAGTTTTTTAATATGTTATATTTAACACTGTACACTATCAGTTCCTTGTCGAAACAAGATCGAGTCTCGCGAAGACATTTTTAAAACTCCATTAGAAAATCGATTTTAGATAAAAAGTGTACAATTTCTTTAGGTTACTTATCGCGAGATTTAAATATTACAAACATAAAATGAGCAATAATTGTGCATAACCATATATTCTACATACCTCCAGAAAATGAATCCATTTTGCCGCAATTGAACTAGTTTCCTCAATTTTACAGCACTTCAAAAAAGGCAAGAATTTTTCCACGCGTACACTTGTTTCGTGCGTACTGAACGGAGGCTGAATGTCGACTGATGTCGAGGCGACCTTAGAGCAGGTATATACCAGCCCGGTCGGGAATTATATTCTAGGACTATCCCTAAACAAGATCTGAGCCTAAATAGACGAATATACACAACTCAAAAATTTGATTTTTGGCCAGCTTTTTCGGATTCTGCCCCACTGTGCGTCCGTTTCCGTGTCCGCGTAAAATGTGACGTACACCGTGTACATAGAACATTTTGTAAAAGGAATTTTCCACGTCAGATATTACGCGGATACGGACGATGCGAATAGACATTTCCCCAAATAAATGCAGTGGGGCTTATAATTTGTAACGGGTTCATCAAGAAATCTGAAGTGAAGTATTATTTATCGACTAGAGTTAAATTGAGCCATTCGCTAGTGATTAGTCGGTGAAGGAAACAAAGGGATGAATTGCTTGTCTATTGTCTATGTCTTGCATAAGTCCTATATAATCAATGGTTGGAGACTAAGCTTCATTTGACCGTCTAGGTATCACATAGAACAATTTTTACGCACTAGGAATAACCGAGGACCATAGAGATAAATTAAATAGAAAAAGGATCTTATCTCGTCAGTAAGACGATTTTGATCTAATATCTGACAATATTTGTTATAGAAAATTTTAATAATAATTTTCTCCCATCTACGACATAGGAAGAGGATACTCAGTTGCGCGAATATAATATGAACGTAACTGATAGTCCTATCCTAACAGTCTTTGCTTCACAGTTCTTAAAACTGAACAATTTTTTTTTGGAAAACTACTCACGTGTATTCTTTGATCATCTTGTCCACCTCTCCTTCATTATCTTTAATGTTGAGCGCCACACCTTCCATTTCAATTTTCTCTTCAGAAATACTTTCATTGGCGACTTCGTACATAAGAGGTGCGATCTGTTTATAGCTGTCCAAAGCTTCACTGAGAGTGACTTCTGTATATTCAATATGATTTTTTTCTTGCGTTATGGTAAGTGTATCGTCTATAATTTCTACATCATTAACGTCCATATCCTCCTTTACCCCAGCCCACCTGGGCTTCAGATCATAGGCCTTATCGATCATGTAGTTGTGCGTTCTTAAAGCCTGCTGTTTAAAATAGTAGAAGTCCATCAATTGCTTATCGCAGTCCTTACATATCCGCTGGCAGTAGGGTAGTTCTTTCACCTGCAACTGAAATATCAGCGCAATTCGCCATTTCGATGTGATTACTAACCTTGATACCAAAGAAGTCCTCGAACTTTTCACCGCTCCTTTCGAGTGTATCAGTTCCATCTTTGACTAAATTTATTAAATCGAACTTTGGAAACATGCAGATTCGGCATAATACACTCATTATTTTTCAAATACAACTCAATTCAATAAATTCGACTATTTAAAAAATCTGCAAATCCACGAGCCAACGCGGAACGCCAGAACCTTTCAAGTTTGCACGAAATCTGATAACTACAACTTTTGAGAATTGGGAAACACAATGGTCAATTGCAAATGCTTACCGTTTTATCCATAGAAATACAAACTAAGCACGGAACGGCTGTATCGTGTATGAGCCATGGAAATATAAACTAGTTTGTATTTCTATGGTATATTTTTATAATTTCGCTGGTTTTGTTTACCTACCACAAATGCACTATAGCAAGCGGTGAATGGCAGCGTGTAAATAGATTATAAGGGGGGTATACTCATTCCGGCAGGAACTTTGGAAAATTTTGTGTATAAATACGTGCTTTAATTTTCTAATTTAGTGGTATAAAATTGTGCTTTTGAACTTATACGTTCTATTCTAGATTTCCTGAAAAAGAAAATAGGAAGAAGGAATGGTTGGAAGCATTAGGTCAGTTGGACTTAAAGCCAACATCATCTAGTGTTGTTTGTCATGATCATTTCTTGTACTCGGATATATGTAAAGCCATTTCGACGGAGAAATTATTTAGAAAAAAATGCTGTACCATCTGTTGCAATTATTTCTCCAAGTTGCACAAACCAATCGCCTCTTACTAATAATAATGCGAGTAGAATTCATATATGCATACTCGCAGATCCGTCCCGGCTTTGCCCAGGCATTTCTACTTTTGTAAATTTAAACTGTTGCAAAATGAATAAAATTGTTGGTAGAAGCGCAGTCTAGTTTTAGAGAGAGACACACGTTTGAGACTGCCCTTCATGGGTCGATTTGTGAATGGAAAAAGGAGATTGATACTGGAATATTGTTGTAACCTGTCTTCTTTAATTTTAAGGGCGCGATTGATCCCAATATAAGTCCCGCAACACTCCACCTCCATTTGATCTGATTTTTGCATTACCATATCTGCAGAAGAGAGACTTCCATATAAGTTTCTCAGAAGGTGTCAAAAAAGTGAGAGTTTTTAAGCTCAATAAAAGGTCCACTTGACCTCTTCTGGAATATATTCAATCTAATGGGATTTTCAGCACGTTTCTTGTTACCCAGTCCCCACTTTTTGGGAACGGGGTTCGAAACATTTTGCTGTGCTAATTAACTCCACCGGTAGTTTGTAGAAGGAAAATTAACTCCACCGGCAGTTTATAAAAGGGAAATTATAATATATAATAGAATTTTCCCAAATGTTACGAACGTTAGGTGGCTCGCGAATTGACCTATATCTCGATAACGGGTCGAGATAGAATTTTTTCATTATTTTTCCGTTAATTAGCACAGCAAAATGTTTCGAACCCCGTTCCCAAAAATTGGCGCCTGAATAACAAGAACCTCCCCGGATTTTCTCTTTCCATGTAAAATTGACGAATAATCCTTTTCATTCATCAATTCATCTATTTGCATCCTTTGGAAGATATTTAATTCTCGATGCACCAGTTCAATGAAATATTTTCATTCTGCTTGTTTTTCAATTTTATATTGTCGAAAAAAAGCTTCTGCGCATCCGTTTGGCCTCCTCTGGAATATATTCAATAGCAAACCCATTCCTTGCCGGATTTTTCATATTTGTAAATTAAAACTGTTGTAGACCTAATGAAACTATTACATGCGCGAAGACGGGTTTTCATTTTCCCGCGGGAACCCAAAACAGTCTTGGGATAAAATGTAGCCTGCATCATGAACGATAAAATGCTGTACTTTCCAGTAAAGGCCTCATCGAAATCGGTCCAATAGTTCTCGAGATTAGCCCCGACATAGACAAAAATTTTTGATATGTTTGTGTAGATTTTGCTATAGTGTAAGTAAAGATATGAGCTTCGAAAAGGCAGTTATTTCAAAACCACAGACCCTAAGAACCATTATATTCAATTGCACGGATTTCCGTTCCAGTTGAAACCCCATATTTGATCCGCCATCTTGAATTACCAATTATCGATGGCAGAATTAAGATCAGCGACGCCAAAAACTCCGTATATGTATTCATTAAGACGGAAATCCTTTCATTAGCCGATTTTTCTAGGGTCACTTTATATGCAGAAAGCCCCCCTACTCCCACGGGCAGGAGTAAAGACACTCCGTGAATATAATATCGGGGCCATTTCGCCAAGGTCTGAAGCTGTATAACGGTTTAAAGATATTGCATGCATCACTTATAGTTCACCAGATAATTTTCGTTACGCAAACTTTCTGAACATATGCCTGATGAATGTACCGTCAAACAATATTTTCCCATTCATATATTTATACCCCCTTTTACCTCCTTGGCGGTTGAAATTTGAGATATGCTGAAACATCTGTTCTATTATTTGTGTTGCAGAGTGTTTTCGGGGTCGCTAATTTCGAGCCTACTATCGAAATGTGGAAATTAAAAATCAGATCCTTTGCGTCTTGCTGGCATTGTTCACTGTACAAAACACACAAATAGATCAAATTGAAGTACTTAATGGTAGAAAACAGTATACTGATAATGTATTTATTCTTTTATTATTTTACCTACCTTTCACAATTATAAAATACGAATATATTTCTCTTTTAATTGAAAATGATTCCCAAAAATTTTGCTAGTAGGAACTAATAATTATGACAGTTGCAATGAGAAAGTAAAACGATAAGTGACACCCGTAGAGGGAATAACTGATCGAGTGGTAACTGATATGATGTTTGAAAATTATTACAGTACTAATAGCGCTATTAAAAAATAGGGGTTGGTGGTAGAAGAGTGAACATTTAGGGTTGTATGCATTTTTAAATGCCGAATCATAAAAAAATTAAAACAAAAAAAATTTTTTGGGGTTGACCACCCTTATCACTTAGGGGTATGAAAAATACTATTTCCGAATTATTTTGAACTCAAAGAGCTCCTCTTTTGGATAAATAGTGGAATAAACTATGACATTCCACTTATTTCATTTTCAAAATCTTATAAAATCGCTTTTTGGAGAGAAAATGAAAAAGCGGCTTCCATTTTAAGACGTTTATTTTGTTTTAGCTGTTTACAAGAGTATATAATATAAAATATATATTGTTTGTAAATTTAATTTGTTTTACATAGTATTTTCATTTATTAATTTCAATTTGCTTATAAATTTGTGTTAGTTTTCTTGATAAAACAAGTCTAAATATATAATTTTATTCGAGTTTCCTCCGAATTTGAACAAGCACAATGAGTCCTGCTGGAAAGTTGTATGCAATCGAATCCAAAAATGAATATCCGATACAGTTGGGTACACAAAATTCTATTTAAATTATTGTAATAGTTTTTCCTTGTGTTTATATATATATATTTTGTATTTTTTTTTAACGAATTCACACTTTCAAATTGGAACCGCAAAGACTGAATATAACACAAAAATAAGCAAACTACAATTTCTTGAATATAATTACAATAATTCTTATGATTTGTTTCGAAAATGTTGTAATGTCGAAATTGCTTTCGTGAGTATTGGCAGTTTTTTTTTTTTAAATATTTTACTTGTTATTTAGTCTAAACACATTTAGTTATTCCTATTCTGATGCTGTTGCTAAAGCACTTACTACTAGAGGTACTCAAGGTACGTACATACATTAAAAGGTGCAACATTGAACAAATAACACAAAATGTGAAACAAGAAATATTCCAATCGAAGAATATATTTGTACTTTTAAAATTGTTAAAGCAATAGCCTTGTAGGTGGTTAACAAAATCACAAAACAGTAAATAAGAAAATGTTTTTTGTTAGAAGCGTCGATGAAAGACAAGATACAGAAGTAGATAATACTTTATGTACGCAGAAATATGTTTCGTGTATATTATGGCATACCGGTGTAAGAGGAACGCTTTCTTTATTCAGTTAAAAAATTAATAATAATAATAAACAAATAGTTTTAGCCAGAGTTGCAAAACTCGCTAGTGAATTATTCTTAAATGCATAGAAATATGTTCAAACAATTACGTAACTAAAAAACAAGTATAACAAATTAGCAACATATGGAAACGATATGCAATTATATTTACCTATAAGTGAATAACAATTACGCATAGCTGTAGTTCAACGGCAATCAGAATAGTTTCCGTAATTCACACGAAATTAAATACTTTAGTGATTGAGGCAGTTGTTTCTCTTCATTGGTTTTAATTTCAGTAAATCATTTGATTCGGTAGAAAAACCCAAATTTGTTTTTGGCCACATGTGTGCACAATGCAGTTGGAGAATAGCTATAATTGGATCGTTGAATCAATTAATTCAACTACTTGAAAAGAGGATAGAAACCTATATTCAGTCTCATATTTGCTGTAATAAGCAGTAGATATGCTCGAATAAAGTGTTCCAAGAAAAACAGTACAATACGCAGCTTAACAAAAATGTTGGTACAGAATAGAATTTCTTTTCGTGAACTAATCCGAAACAAAAATGTTTAACATTAAATGTACCACGACTGGTAAAGTGGTCTACTTATATAAGAAATTTCAAGCAGGATTAATAATACGGTATAAACAGAATAGCATTAATTAGGTACAGTTTTAGAGAAAGTTAGAGTGAAAAGGTAGCAAGTAAAAAATTTGTCAAAAAAAAATTATTAATTGGAACTTGTAATCTGGCTAAAATTCATGATTCCGAAATTTCACTAAAAGTTTTTGGGGAGCCAGTTTTCTAATAAGGGTGTAAGCTGTAGCTTGCATACACTATCCATTGCATGAAAATATCAGCCTATGACAAAAATAGGTTTTACTGAATATATTCTTACTTTAGGCACTTAAAAAAATTTTTAAACTGAATTGAAATGAAATCAGGCCTATTCCGAATTTCTGTTTTACTTCTTTAATTTTTTAAAAATTTGAGAATAATGTTATTTCTTCATAATTTTCTAGAAAACCTCTCCTGATCGGGCATTCTTATTTTCAGATACGTAATCTAGGATACTTGTTTTCCAAAAAAAAAAGAAGAGATTCAAGGATGTTGGCTGGTTATGATATAAATTACTTTCACGAGCAGAACACGATAAGGTGTGTGACGTCATTACCATAGGATAACGAAGACAATGACAATTTCTGGACGTAGATGCAATACTATCATAGTGGTATCATGCAAAATGACCAGTTATGAGTACGAGCTGCCTGTTCGAATCATGTCGTCACATTACTTACCTACTCTACATATTATCTGGAACTATGAAAGTTGTAAAAAAAAATATTATTAACAAATAAACAAAAAACCCGACTACAAAAAACGATGTTTAACGATTTTAATATTTTAAGTAGGTAGTTACTAAGTATTTTATTTAACGTTTAATATTTCAGTAAAAGCAGGTGGGACCCAGTGTATTCACTATTTCAAATGGGATGTCAAATGGGTCCCGTCTGCTTTACATGTAATATTAAAGTTTAAATAAAATTCTTAGTTTGTATCTATCTACTTAAAATATTAAAATAGCGTGATTTTTTGTTGAATTTTTTGGTTAATTTTTTTTTATAATAATATTTTGTTTTGCCTTTTCGGATAAGTTGCCGTACGAAGGATAATTCTGATTTTGTTTGAACGTTTGCTCCTGATATAGTTTTCTTTTCGCGGCCATCAGCTATGCAAAGTTCACAATGCACTGGACATTTCTTTTAATTATATGTACGTTCAAAATGTTCCTACAATTTAGTATACATCTCTTAATACCCATAGTTTTAACCTTCAGTACACACACTGTGTGTAGCACATCCAGAGCGATTTTTCAGCGGTTTGTCATTTCAAAATGGAAGGAAGTAGGGGCCTGAGAATGCGGGGGAATAAAGTTATGGCCCACCACTACGTGCACGCCGCTTACCAGCTTCAGTGTCCGAAAATCCATAACAGGGGACACATCGAAAGTTGCGCTTCGGGTGAGGGTGATTTTCACCCAGTGTGGTTATTGTGTTTTAAATTCCAAGTAAGTACGAACATTCTTTTTTGTCACACGTGCGCCGAAAGTGCCACTTTCGGTACCTCTTTTCGGGGCCGAAAGTAGCCCTTTTCTGACCTCTGCGAGAGCGGGCTGTAAAGTAACTCGAGCGGGCAGTAAAGTTCTTTACAGCCCGCTCGAAACAAAGAAATGCGCAAACTGTACATACTTATGTAGCTCAGCACACTCGTGACAAAAAGTACGGTACGTTCCTCGGGCAGAGGAGGCTTTTACCGGACTCTAGCGGCGTCCTTTCTGCCCTTGGTACGTAATGTACTATTTCATTAGAATTATAAAGTTGCACATGCCATTGCGCACTTGAAAACAAAATGAGCAAGCACAAACTTTGTGGCCCTTCATCGGATCGAAAAACTTTCTACAAATGCTTGAAATGCGATAGACCAATGTGCAAAGATTAAACAATTTATATATTTAATTAATTAATTAATTAGTATTAAACAATTATAATAAAAAGCAGGTAAGTGTACGATCACAACAAATAATTTAAGTCCGAAAATGCAGTATTCTAATACCACACTTTACCTGCAACAACTTGAAAATTTGCCTATATTCGGATAACTGAAAAAATATACTTTTCGAAAAGTACGGTTAAACTGCCAACAAAATTTCAAAGTTGGTCTTTGAAACTGTTGCAAAATGATGTTTTAAGTGGACTGATCTCATTTTTTTTAAACAACAACCACTTGAAAACAAGTGATTTTTCTATGAACACTAATGACTTATTTACAAATTAATGTATTTTATATTAAATTCACAACTTCAAAAACCATATTACTTCATTCTTGAGATCATTCTTCATATAATTGTGAAAAAGCTTTTGAAAATCGTACAATTACAAGTAAACATATTAACCGTCAAAGTGTCGGACGTCACCCGTTGTGGGTAGCTCGTTACACAGCGGATGTGTGTGTACTGAGGGTTAAGCTTGATGAGCAAAATGGGAGGGCATCCTTTATTGCAAATACTGGGAAGTTTATATGCGGAGACCGCTGATCAGAAATTCGGGCAGATTTTCATTACTGATGGATATGGTTATGGTGATTTGTCGGCACACCGATACATCAAATGAAAACTGACGAGTGATGTTATTTGTTTTGTTAATTTTGAGAAAAAAAGTAATGGAAATTGAATAACATTTTTTTGTGTATAGATATGTATATGAGAACATCAAAAAAGTACGCATTACTACGCCCACGGCACAAACAATACAAGCTTATATGATGTTGGTCAAGGGCAAACATTTTGCTATTATATATATTAATATGCTACACGTCGCGCTATCGGAATTAAATTATACATAGCATAACAACATTATTAATTCAAAGAAATGCCTCTAGCCCAAAAATGCACCAAGTGTTCATCGCGTTCTACATGAGTGTATGCATGTATGTTAAATTTTTTAATATTTGGAGTGATTAGACAGACGCTATGAAGGAGAACAGATTGAAGTGGGAGACATACAAAATTTATTAAAATTGCGATTGATGAAAAATGGTTACCTATTTTCTAATAAAAGGGTATTTTGGTTGTTATCCTTGATCGACAAAACAGTCACAGCTTCCTAGTAAACGCATGTATGTTGGCAAGGTAAGAAAGTCCTGAAAAATTACCGGCTTCATTTTAGATTTATTCGTTACTTGGTTTTCAAAATAAAATAACGCACTGCCACGACGAGAGCAACAAAAATCAAAACTATGGATAACTGAAAGGAAATATATAAAAATCAAAAAATTCAATCATCGCAGTCGTTACGTTATGTAGGAGATTTGGCAAGGTAAATTTGATTCCTGGTTGAAGAATATATAAGACTAGGAGAAAGCAAGAAATCATTTACCGCACTGATTTGTGGTTTAAATTGTTATGCATAAGTTTCATTCAACACACCCAGCCCAACGCTTTGAATAAACTGTCCGCAGCAAAAATGTTAATCCGCTAGAAGAAAAAAATTGGGTGCAAAGTTAGTTATTTAAATTAAATATCGTACTGTAATATTTCAAGAATTCTTTTAAGTTATTTCTTTTCTCTTCTTTTCTAAAATTAGTATTTAATAATTTTTTTCTGCCGCAATTTTGCTATAAAAGCGAGTCTTCACTATGTGAATCATTTTTCTCATTTGTGAAAATACATTACATGTGCTTTTCTTGGTCGTTTACAACTAGTACTTCTTCGCTATTTTTATCAGGTAAGTAATATTACTATTATCCAACGCAATTGTGACCCACGTTTCCAAAGAGCTAAACTGATTGAATTTTCCGCACTATTACGAAAAACAAGCAAATTGATATCTATTGTCAAATTAAAACTTTTCATAACGCAATCCACTAGTATCATCGACGTAGAAAATTTACCCTGTTTACACGAGTTTAAATTTGTACAGATTTACCTAAATCTGGGCTAGGTTTCTTCAACTAAGTTACCAAAGTACAAAAATTATGATTGTCTGGATGGTGTCTGCTCGTTGTAGAACAGTTGCCTCATCAGCTATAAGAAATAATAAAATTGCGCTAACACTTGCTAATTTTTTTTTTTACAAATTTCGTATGTACACTACTAATCGGCTAGTACGTAGAAAAATTCACTTAAGTAACTCAACGCTGCAACAAATTTCGACATTACATGTGCTTACATTATAAGTAGGGGAGTGGGGTGCTAATAAAATAAACAAATATAAAAACACCACTTGTGGGAGTATATTTAAAAAGCCTGTAAACAACATATTACTTGGCAAAACAAGTAAAATTGTGGAAGTGTGTGCGGAGCGCGGTAGAAACAACATAAGCCTACAAACATCCGAACTGAGGTAGAACAACTTCTATCAACATTTAGTACAGCGTCGCAGCAAAAATGCAATCGTAATTAATGAGGTGCCCTTACTGAAGGCCACGGTAGAGTTTGAGTAGATTTACAGAACATTCGAAAAAACTGAGAACACGATCAAATATTTTCTGTTATGTGGTTGAATGGTACACCCGTGTATTGTGGGTGTATGTTGGATGCATCCTGGCTTACGAATGAGTTGGTTCATATTGCGCTGTATCCCCTACCATCCGCGCGGCCTCCAAGTCTCACGCTTTTGCGCCGGGAATCTTCGAAAATACTTTCGAGAGGTCGACTCCGGTTAAGGCATTTATTGCTGGTGGTAATTGACCAACCAAACGAGCAACATCACCCGTTGTTGAATCATTGCCACCGATAAGAACGATTTCGTCTGTTTTGGCGAGTGGAGCAGCTATTTCTGCAGCAATCTGGAAAAAATAATCGTCAGTTCATTCTGCCCTTCTGGTGGATGTTGTTCTTACCTTGGGTAGAGCTTCTAGTACAATACTCATTATGGCAGCATCTCCATATTCTTTGAACACAGCGGCCTTCATCCTCATCTTCTCGGCTTCAGCTTTACCCACAAGCTCAATGGCATGGGCTTCCGCTTGACCGATCTTCTTTATTTTCTCACAATCAGCACGAGCAGCTTCAAGAGTATGCGTTCTGAAATTGTAATCACGAGTTACATAAGTAATTTGTTCAGTGATTTATTTATTTATTTATTTATTTGGAAAGAAAGCTTTGTACAGGAACGAGATAATTCCCTATTACACAAGAGCTGCAGGATATTAAAATAAGAACAAAATACCAACAATAAATCAAATAATGTAGTTAATATCTATGTTCAATATTAAAGCTTGAGCTTATCAATAACAGCTGATTTAAAGTGAGAAAAAGAGCAGTTCAGAGGACCAAGTTGAAGTCTATCGTGATTTCTCTGGCAACGAATCACGAATGAATTAAAATAAACCTCAAGCAAGGCTATGGGTGGCTTAAAAACATCGTTGTTTCGGCTACTGAATGACGGCACACGTAAGTTCAAACTATCAAACAAGGTCGTATGCAACAGTCCATTACAAATGCGGTAGAGATTACATTCATCCAAGTAAAGTCGTCTGTCGGCAAGCGAGGAGAGGTTAAGGATGTAGAGTCTTTCAGGATAGAGAGCATGAGGTTTTTCAAGAATTCTAAAAAGACTGCGAGTAAATTTCCTCTGGACGCCCTCCACTTTATCTATTTTGCCTTGATGGTGGGGAGACCATAGAGATGAACAATATTCTAGGATGCTGCGCACCAAGGTCTGGAACAGCATCTTTGAAGTCGTTAGACTATGGAGGAGAGAAGAGGTACGAAGGATAAAGCCCGATAATCGATAGGATCTCCTGCAGATATCATCCATGTCAGCATCAAAGCTCAATCTGCAGTCAAATATCACACCCAGATCCTTGATTTCAGACACCTCTGACAAGATCATAGATCCCAGGCGGTAATTGTGCTGCAGTGGAGATTTTTTAAAGGTGAACGACATTTTAAGACACTTACGAATATTCAAAGACAGACAGTTATTGTTACACCACTCCTCTATAGCAGACAGGTCATGCTGAAGAAGGTAACAGTCCTGTAGGCAGTTAATTACTCGAAAAATTTTGAGGTCGTCAGCGTACAGAAGACAGTCAGATTTAATCATAAAAGTCAGGTCATTAATAAATAACAGAAATAGAAGCGGACCCAGAACAGATCCTTGTGGAACACCAGAAGTAGGGACAAATTCACATGAAGTACAACCGGAGAACACGACACACAATTTACGATCAGACAAGTACGACGAGATCCAAGACAGCATTGAGCCATGCACACCATATTTCTTTATTTTATAGAGGAGGATATCATGACAGACATGGTCGAAGGCCTTTGAGAAGTCAGTGTAGATGGTATCTACCTGAGAGTGCTGTTCCAGTGCATGCGTTACATGTTGGAATTCAAGAAGGTTACTCATAGTAGATTTCCCCTTTCTAAAGCCATGCTGCTTGGGGGATATAACAGGATGGAGGACCTCGGTGAGATGGTTATGTACCAATCTATCGAGCAATTTGCCAAAGCAGCTGAGAATACAGTTAGGGCGGTAGTTCTTCACATCACACTTGTCGTCCTTTTTAAAGATGGGAACCACATATGCGAGCTTCCAAAAATCAGGGTAAACACCCTCGTTTAGGGAAGAGTTGAAAATAATTGATAGGGGAAGCGCCAATGCAAGTGCCAGTTTTTTAACAAAAAAATTAGGCAGCCCATCTGGTCAGGTAGAAGATTTAGAGTCAAGACCAATGATGCTGTTGTATACGTCATCCACACTGAAGGACAAACCAGACACAGACATTGCACAAAGTGGTAAGAAATTATCGATAGGTAAGTAGTCATGCTTGATAAAAGAGTTACTAAAGAATCTAGCAAACATATCACAGATAGATTGCGGGTCGGATGCAGTATCGTCGTCAGAATTCAAAATTGAGGGAGATTTGTCACAAGATCTAGAGTTTTTTACAAAATTCCAGAAGAGCTTGGGATCGTTGTTACGCAGGCGATCCTCAATGCTGCCGACATAGGATTTAAAGGCAGTTTTTATAAGGTGCTTTGTGCGCGTTCGACTATCAGAGAATAGTTTATAATTCTGAGGTAATTTACACCGTCTGTACAATATTATAAGTCTTTCTTTCTCATCGAGAGCATGTAGAACTTCAGGAGTGAACCAAGCTGGATAAGTTCTCTTAGGTGCCCTACGAAGTGGAACATGTTTGCAGATAGCCTTGTCAAGTGCAGAGTATAGCTTGGAGACTGCCTCATTGCAGGTATCGCCTTGAAATAGGCTAGGCCAGTTGGTATTCAACAGCTCTTCATTAAGTGAGTCGAAGTTACTTTTATAGAAATTTCTGGTGCTATTCCTTTGAGAGCAGGGACGTTTTACATTTAAAGGTAGCACAAGCTTGATTGCAAGCGGTGGGTGATGTTGGTCCGCAGGAACTAGACCAGTATGATTAGTAACTTGAATGAATTCAAGAGACAAATTGGAAAATACCAGGTCCAGCAAAGCACAATTGTGATTCCTAATGTTGTTAAATTGGTCCACTGAGCAGAATTCCATAAAATTACGCAATAGATTACTCATGCCGCAATTAGAGATAAGCAAAGGTGGGTGGGAGCCAGACCAGACAAGCCGGGGCAGATTGAAGTCTCCACAGATTAATAAGTAGCTGTGTGGGTCATAAACATTAAGGATTCCAGACAGATCATCACAAAAACGGTCCAAATCATCCAGGCAAGAGGAACCCGGAACATAAACACAGCACACATAAAAGTTTAGGTGACCACGAAGTTTAAATTTAGTGCAGACAGATTCAATGGGAAAGTGATCACTAGGAAAATAAAAGGGAGAAGCCGCGAGTGCCGACCTTACACCAATAAGGACACCTCCGCCGTCCTTCTTAGAGCTGCGAGTCAAGTCACGATCGCCACGAAAAATATCATAATTGGAAAGTTGAAACTCGTTATTAGAGATAGAAGAATTAAGCCACGTCTCACTAAGACAGAAAATATCAGGATTGTCAGTCAGAATAGATGTAGACAAGTCTAGCAACTTGGTCCTCAAACCACGTACATTCTGATAAATAACATTAACATTACGATAAACAGTACAATACTTAGGGGTAGACCCAGATGCAGCACAGCCATTAGATAGATTAGTGATACGGCCAAGGTCACAAATATTTGTATAATGAAATCGAAACAACGTAAGCAATTGTTACTTTATTTGAAGAGCTTTTTCTAACTTTTCTAAGCTTGGTAGCTTTAACGTTAATTCTATGTAAAAGTTTAAATCGTATAACCATAAAGTCCATCTGGCCATTGACCCTGTGTTATACATATTACACGAACCATTGAGGGCTATATACCTTCAATCCCCTATACTCAAATTCATTGCCCGTTTTGTTCGATAATGTTTTGCAATGTTTCAGAGAATTTAATAATTCTTTTATAATAGAAGGACATTGTGGGATAACTTTTTTCGAGTTTTAAATAATTTTTAACGGCTCTACCGTGACAATAAAATTTTCTATCAAACTCTCTTTGGATATGGCATATCAATGATAAAAATTTTGTGAAAGCAAAATGGCGGATCCAATATGGCTATCGAAAATTCACAACTTCAAAGGATTGCGATGAAAACGAATCCCTTTATATTTTCGGGGGCGCTGATCTCGAATCTACTATCGAAATTTGGAAATTAGAAATGGCGGGTCCAATATGGCTACCGAAAATTGATTCTTCACTTCCACAACCGATTTCGATGAGATTGAGGATCCGCAGAGGTAACTTGTTTTACACCATGCGAAACCGAGCATAAAAGCTCGTTATCTTTAATTGACTCCTCGACTTGACGAAGAATTGCTCAAACTTGAAGATTACCTTGAAGTGGTTATCCTTTTAGAATAGGATAACAACATTTTGTTAATTGTTAATCGAATCTCTCACATTTTCGTAAAATACTACCTTTTGTAACGTACTACCTTGCATTTCGGCCAGTCCGGGAATGTAGCAGAATAAATATAAATGCTTTCTAGATGATTTTATTCATTACTTGCCGTAATTACTATTAGGTGTACAAATTGAAACCAGCCTAAAGATGGCGCCATCTGAAAACGAGGGCTCAAAATGGCGGGCGGAAGCATATGATGATATGGCAAGGTCAAATATTTGTCAACAATTCCTCATCATCACATTTGCGAATTTGACACAGCGTGATATACATTTAACTAAGTAAATTAACATGACTAGTTTTGGGCCCAACAAACGCCATTTGCGGGAAGTGTTACTTTTTGGTTTTAATTGCAAAAAAACTGCGGCTGAAGCGCATAAGATGATAATAAAGATATATGGTGACAAGTCTATTAGTGAAAGAACGTGTAGGGAATGGTTTCAGAAGTTCAAATCAGGTGATTTCCGCGGAGAAGACAAACAGCGTCTCGGTGCAGTAAAGAAGTTTGAAGATTCTTGCCAAACTCAGCAAGAACTTGCTCACTCACGAATTAAAGCCTAGAGACGTTGAACGGCGTTTTTACACATGTCAGCAACTCCTGCAACGGCAGAAAAGAAAGGGTTTTTTGCATCACATAGTTACTGGGGATGAAAAGTGGATTCACTATGACTATCCCAAGCGGAGAATACCCCGAACACGTTTCCACATCTACGGTCAAACCAAATATTCATGTCGCAAAGGTCTTGTTGTGTATATGGTGGGACCAGCTCGGCGTGGTGTACTACGAGTTGCTAAAATCAGGCGAAACGAATACAGGAGCACGCTATCGAACTCAACTTATGCGTTTGAGCCGTGCATTAAAAGAAAAACGGCCGCTATTTCAAGAAAGACATGACAAAGTAATTTTGCTACATGACAATGCCCGGCCGCATGTAACTCAAGAGGTTAAAAATTATCTTGAAACGCTAAAATGGGACATCCTACATCGTTCTTTTGAAGATATCAAAAATTGTCTCGACTCATGGATTGCATCCAAAGAAGAAGAATTTTATAGACGCGGAATCCGCATGTTACCCGAAAGATGGGCCAAGGTTGTGACAAGTGATGGACAGTATTTCCCCGAAAAAATATGTAATAGTTTTTGTGTAATAAAGGTTTAAAATTTCGAAAAAAACGGCGAGTTTCAATTTGTACACTTAATACAAAAAACGGTCGATAGTTAGGAAATTCACAATAAATACTGAGAGATGATGCGTTAGAAAATTTATAGTGTGAAATTGAGTGAAATTTGTCGAAATTTCATTCCGCATATGTTATTTGGTAACTATTAAAAAAATGTTAGTGTGTCGCGACGCACGACTGAAGTGAATATTTTACACCCGAGATTATACACTTATCTTTCTCTTATACGCACAGGCCCATCGTCTATATCCCCCCTCCAAAGACGTTAAATGTAAGCGTTATACGTAATACGGTTATACGAACTTCTACGCACAGCCTCGTTGTCTACTTCACCCTCTACCTACACCTACGCACAGGCCATACTCCCTCTCCTAAAGCGTTAGATTTTAGCGTTAAACGTTAAACGATCCGGTGTCCTGTAACAAGTTATTCACTTCAAAAACTAAAAAAAAATCATCAATTTTGAAAAACTGTAAACTTTTTCTGAAAAATTTCCATCTTTTTGAAGATTTTAAAAAGATGTAATTAACAACTTAATCATAAGTAGTAATATTGTCATGTCAGCAAAACTTAGAATTGCCATTGATTTCAAGTATTCTTCTGTTCGAATGTCCTACATGAGATATCCTCTTGAGAATATAATAACACTTAATTTCCTCAAACAACTTCTGTATAAACTATGTCGAACCTATTTCAATTCACTCTTCATTGTGTAAATATTTGTCGCATCGTCTGAACATATTTGCACTCCAAATTTGATTAATAAGTGAAAGGGTTTGATAAAATTATTGCACTTACTGTTTGCCTTGCGCAATAGTTTGCACTTTGTAACTCTCGGCTTCAGCTGGAAGGCGTATGGTGGCCATCAGTTCTCGTTCTTTCCTCTCTACTTCTTGAGCTTCAATTTCGATTTGTTTCCTTCGTTCGACAACTTCAATTTGAATTTCTTCGTTACGAATCTTTTGTCTGACTTTAGCCGCTTGCAATTCGTAAGCAAGTTGAGCTTCAGCTTTCTGCAAAACAATGACATGATTTGTATTGTCTCCATTAATTTAATTGAAATAAATTTACCGCAGTATTAATTTCTTGATCAAAGTTGGCTTTTTGTAGTTTGAACATACGGGCGTTGTCTTCTATTTTCGTATCGGTAGCGTACTTCACGTCCATCGCACTCTTTTCGCACTCTGCTTCCCTGATACCTGCAT
Source organism: Neoitamus cyanurus (assembly GCA_947538895.1). Taxonomy (NCBI): domain Eukaryota; kingdom Metazoa; phylum Arthropoda; class Insecta; order Diptera; family Asilidae; genus Neoitamus; species Neoitamus cyanurus. Next base: position 10,524,972 of record OX384547.1, read on the forward strand.
CCCTGTTAGAGGAGCACAATTTATGTTGAATAAATGCTTCTATATTTTAAAGTACGTAGTAAATTTTAAGTACTTACCTGTTTGCTTGAGCCACACCGGCGTCAGCATCACGCTTAACACTAGCTGTTTGCGCTTTGCCAAGTGAAGCTAGATACTGTACGTTGTCGTAAACATCTTTGATAGTGAAGGATAAAATTTCTATGCCCATACGACCTACGTCAGGAGCGGCAACTTCCCTGACAAGAGCAGCAAATTGGTCGCGATCTTTGTACACCTCTTCGACTGTAAGAGTTCCTGTAGGAAAAGAATATTTGGAAATGTATTAAAGTCGATGCCAGGAATAGTGTCATTAAACATCTTTTTTTTTTAATATTATTTTTTTAGAATATTTTTACAAAATTGAGTAATTTGAAGTTTCAATTCAAATTAGTAATGATTTTGAATTTAAAAAATGGGCTATCATGTTTTAGTTAGAGAGATGAGTTCAATATTGGGTCAAGTGTTGTCCATCGATGAATTATTATTTTTTGTGTAGATCATGCCCCTGTCTACAAATAATCCTTACAAATACAGGCTCGACATCAATCCTGGCGGCGACGGCCAGGACGGTACGTCTGAACTGTAAGGTCATAAAAGTACAAAACCGGCGAGGTATTTGGCTGATATTGTAACACAGTTGGACGACCGAAAAATAATCCCAATTCAAATTTCAGGTTTGGCAGTATTTTAAAAAATAAAATAATAATAAATAATAATAAAAATCCCTAATGCATTTTGTTTAAATTGAAAATAAAGGGTCTTTCAATAAGGACGCTCGAATTTTTTTAGGTTATAGCGGCCGTGTTGTTAAAGCAACATCTGTCAAATTTGTTGTAAATTGTTCAGTAGTGTGTGGCACATCACCATGGTTCATCAAATTTTATTATCAAAATGCCCTCAAAGTCAACACAAGGAATGCCATTCAGCAAATTCAGCCAGATTTTTGCGAAAAAGTGCGAAAATATGACCTCCCGAATAAGTGCCACCAAACAAAACCGGGAGGAACATTTGAACGGCGTTATATTCTACACTTAATGCCATAAAATTTTCTTTCAAATAAAAAAAAATTGAGTGGATATCTCACCCACAACTTATTTTATTCACATTTCAAAGTCGAGCGTCCTTATTGAAAGAGCCTTTACAAAAGTTATAGCGTCTCAAAGGCTTTTTGATCAAATATTTTTACCTTTACCGGGTTAATTTTTCATGTGAAAATATTATTTAATAGGAATAATTAGTTATTCTCAATAAAAAATCGTTGTTGAAAATTTTTGTATCAGTAACGGTTAGCGAGATGCCACTGAAAAATAATTCGGACTCTCATTTTAAAGATGGCGGACAAATGGGGGGAATCCCGAAAATTGAGTATAAAAAAATCTCTATCTGTCCAAAATATAAAAACTCAATCTGTCGGTCCAGATTTGTTGGGGGATCTTACAAATTGGGACGTGTGTAAGCAGGTTGGCCCGACTATATAATTGCTCTCCCGAAATTGGGCAGTCAGATTGAGGCAATTACCTCGGCAGATTGTATCGTGTGTTACCATGCAATTAGTCGATGCGATGCGAGACTACTAGTTGGACTAATTGCAGTGACGAGAAAGTGTACGGGTTACGAGGGGCACAAGGCGGAGTAAGGAAATATTCAAGTTTTGTTTCTAATTTTCTGTGACGAGACCAATACTTGGATATTTCTGGCACAAGCATTTGGAGAAAATTTTATCTTTATATTCATTCCGGCTACTGAGAACCATAAAATTGCGTTAATTGCATAGCAACCAAATCATTGCATATAAATTACAGCCTAAATACATATGAAGTATTTAAATTTGTCAGCTTAGATTAGGTGCGGAAAGCCATAAATATGTAGGTACGACTTTTCAAAATCAGAGGATACTTTTTTGTTTTCTTTAAGGCCCGTATTCACCAAGGAAGATTTATCTTTGGATATTTATAATCCAGGATTTAATGCTCAGATTAATTTCGTATTCACCAACTCGTCGTAAACCATTTTTCGAAGATGTGTTTCGAAATCAGCTGTAAGCTTCTGACTTTTTATTTTTTATTTTATTTCCTGACATGCCAGCGCAACCACTGCTTTCGACACATCTTCAACGCATCTGGAAACTGTTGGTTGGGACACGCCAAACATATCGGCCAGTACATTTTGAAACGCACCTGTAGCATAATACCTTAATGTAATTAACAGCTGGATTTGAGCAGGAATGGGATTATTCCTATTGCCCATAAAATCCAGCTGAAACCTTACTTTATCTAAAAGATCCGAAAACATTTCCCTGGGCAGACGAAACCGTTTTTCAAAATCCTTATCATCTAGATAATCGAAGGTAGTTCTGGGTAATACGAGTCTCCTTCTCAAGTTCATATGGCGAAAAGCCCAATCCGTATGAGCCGTGAACTGGAGCTTGAACTTGAGGATGTGTCAAACAAATCTAACAAATCTACAAAACTAAATAATTTCCATGCGTTAACACAAATTTTACAAATCTTACTTCCGATGGTGTCTGCCATCGTTAGTCTGCAAAATCTAAACAAATGTCAAATTTGCAAGTGAGGTTATGATTGTACGATTTTTCTACGACTGGTCTGGTGTGGTCGTAAAAATATCCAACAGTGATATATCGCGGTTGGTGAATAAGAACTATCTGGAGTTAAAAATTATCTCTCTTGGTGAATACGGCCCTAAGAATAGCTATAAAAAACTAGCTGGCTACGCAATTTGTTTTACAGATATGTTGTCACACATTGACCTAAAATGATCGAAAATCACCGAAAATGCCATGTTTTTGTTTTAACGAATCAGACGAGGAAAAACCAAAGGAGAATTTATTTTACGATATCCCCCATATATCCGATCCTATTTATTAGTAAAAAGAAAACACATTAGTCGAGTTTATTTTTGGCTCAATTTGTTTCTCCTATAGTCTAGTATAAACCTTAGGGTTAAGGGGTTATACGTAGCTAGAATTTGCAAATCGATTTTTCGGATTGTACATATATTTAAGTATATTCTCTGAAAATTTGAAGCCAATCCGATAAATATTTACGGAGATATACCTGAATTTGTAAGGCCACTATGTGTAATTTTAACTATGTGTAAACTTCTTCTTCAAACGCGCTTTTCTCACATCGGTATTTTCAAACTCGGTGATCTCGATTTCTCAGAAATGGCTTAACCGATCGCTCTCAAATTTTTACACAATCTTCTTAGATATATTCTTCAGGTATTGAACGAAGGAATAAGATTTAAAAGAATTATTACTATTTTTTTTTAACAATTTGAAGCGAAAATTTCAGTCAAAAACGGAAATTTTTTTTTTTAAATAGACGCTATTTTGTCAAAAATCAAAATTTTTTATATTCCTTCGTTCATTGCCTGCATTAATCTATCCTTTAAAAGAATCCACCATATTTTTCGATCGACGCGCTATTGTATTCTTAAAAGTAGGCTCTATTTGAATTACCATCACTTGTAATTGATAAATAAAAACTGTTTCTATAAAAAATTCATAAAAGGACGTCTTTTTTGAGCCTCGCAACTGCGTATAACCCCTTAAGGGGGGAGAGAGGTTTATGAGGTCAAAAAAATCGATCTTTTTTTTTATTGCAGAAATAAAAAGTAAAAGTGTTCAAGATTATGTTGACATAATCTTATAATGTATATATGTATATTTCATGTGTTATTCGTTACCGTCTACCGCTCGCGCGCGGAGAAATGTTAGCTGCGTCACACAGTAGATGGAGCTACGCTATAAGCCTTGCGTGACATGCTACTCAACGAAATTTCAACCAATTCTAATGAATCAAAGTTTTTCTGACTTATTATTAAATTACCTTCGATATGAACCTAAATTCGGAAGAAAAAAACAGATATAAGTATTTTTTTCTTACAAAAAATTAGCGAAAGAAAACCTTAAAAATGCATTGTTTTTTTCAAATGTCTCTCAATTACTCAATTTACTGAATTTTTATCCAAATTTAGGTTCATAGCGAAGATAAATATGTTAAATATGTAAACAATTTTACGTTTGGGTTTTAGATAAAAATTGTGGCAACATGTCACGCAACCGGAAAGCCCAGACATCGCACCGCTGTCAACTATAGCTTATAACTAAGTAACTGTACATGAGAATGACGTGAAAAAATTCACAGATATTGTTGAAAACATAAATAAAAACATCTATTTGTTTCAAAGAGTTAAAATTTTTTCTTCCCGTTCAAAAAAAAATCACAAAAAAAGGCTTAAATTAGGCCTTCTAAACCTATCTCCCCCCTTAATCTATGTCTATTTGTTATTTCTTGTTGGAATTTTATAGAGAACAAAAATATATAGGTACCTTACATTTTCTTAGAAATTGTGATGGGATCAGAAAAACCATTTCAAAATGGATTCCACTCGAAATCCAAGGGAACAAAATGCAATGCATCAAGTTCACACCGTAATTTATCCAAAAATGAATGTGGCATATATGTATAACGCATTTTTATTGAGCTTTGACGGGACTGGTCTAAAATATTTGTTCAGTGCTTTTCTGTTAAATTGTAGATAAAGAGAAATCCGTACTTACACCTAAAGAAATTACTATAATTATTATAGATTATCATTTTGCTGAATTCTTACCTTTTGACAACAAAGTAAGTTAGTCCTATTACCGCTGTCACTTTATAAAGACCCATCCAGATCAAATCCATTTTCAGGCAAGTGTTGCACAAACCACAATAATTCGTTATATCTTAGACTATTTTCCACGTGCACAATAAATGTGAATTGCTTTTTCTATAAATTACTTTCAGTGTCTTCCAGCTTTGCCCGTATGGCTATAAATACCGACTGTAGCCTGTGATTGCGAATATCGCGGAAATCAATGTGCAAGTGCTCCGTAAACATTCTCACAGTTTTTAATATTTATATTCCCGCATTGTTGATTCAAACAAAATTCAAAGCAATTTGAAACGATGGTAAGCTTAAAATTAGGCTGGAGCCCGCAACTGTAAGACGGTTTGGCGCTGCTTGAGCTTTCTAAACTTTACATAGAGCTTCCTAATAACCCCTTAACTTATTAATAATCGACCAATAATTTAAGTTTATTTGCCTTATCATTTATTTAGTAGAATTTCCAAACCAGACAAGTTTAATAAGATAACGTTATCGCACGAGATATCCAATTTAATAACGACAGCTGGATATAAATTATCATAATCGCTCAGGAGCTTACCGGCATTGCAGGTTCTGATTGCATGCAGTGGGAATTGTTTGGGATTTCACAAAGGGATGTCGAGGTATTCATGGTCAAACAAAAATCACCTTGAGTGTATTCAGAGCACACGAAATTATGCAAATTACTAAAGTGCCCCTTAATGCATTCCAAATAAAGCATAAGCGTAGCATTTCAGAATAGGGTTGGGGGTATGTAACTTTTGATTGGAGGAAAAGTGGAAAATTGGAGTTTCAGTCAAATAATAACGGCACTGCTTGAAACAATTATAAATGATTCTAATTAATGCTCGGAAAGTTTATCGATTTTGGACTATGCGTCCGCCCGTGTGTGGAGCCCGGCAGGTGCAATAGAACTGCTGGAACCGTAGACCGGTTCCTCCCGGTATACTTGATAAAGGGTCTTTCAATAAGGACGCTAGACTTTTAAATGTAAATAAAACAATTTTTGTGTGAGATATCGACTCCATTTTTATTTTATTTCAAAGAATATTTTATGGCATTAAGTATGGAATATAACGTAGTTCAAATATCCAAATAGTGGATATCTTACACACAACTTGTTTTATTCACATTTAAAAGTCTAGCGTTCTTGAAAGACAGAAAAGAAAAATAAAGTTTGTTAAACTATAAAGCTTTATGATGGAGCCGTCAAGTTATAAGATATATAACAATTTTTAAAGGCATAATTTTATCGATAAGTTATAATAATTTTTAGACAAATCTATGATATTGTAACATTTTATGTAAACAGACAAAGATTTAGTTCAGTTGCATTGTATATACAGAAAGAACATCTGTTTTTGAACCGCCATCATAGCCGACAAAGATCGCTTATGATATGGGGAGCAATCACTTATAACGACCCTTAGGACTTGTAATATGAACTGGAGACAAGATGCTGCAAAGTACATCAGTCTTCTTCAACGAGCAGTCGCTGACATAGATGAAGATCTAGTATCAATGTTGTAGATTTTCCAACACGACAATGTAGCTTATCCACACTGCTCGCCATGTAACAGAGTGCTTTCGGGCCCAAAATATCACCGTCCTCGAATAGCCATCCCTTTCTCCAGATCTCAACATTATTGAAAAAGCGAGGAGATAGGTCATTCGTAAAGTGTATAAAAATGGCTAGCTGTATGAAAACGTTGAAGCACTAAGTGAAGGTGTCTTAGGTGCTTGGAACGAAATATAACTAACCTTCATCAGGAGCCTTTTCGACAGTGTGCCCGACAGGCTCATCAAATTAATTTCTAAGAATGGAGGTCCACACATTGAAAATACTTACAATAATGCTTATTATTCCCTAAATTAATATAATTATTATGATACTAACAAAAAGTAATGTAAACAGATATAAATAATAATTGTACAACCTATTCAAATGCACCGCTTTTTTATGAGGATTTTTTCTTATATGCAGGTAGTTTTTTTCCTAGAATTCCCCGGTAATGGGAAAGTGGTTGTACTTAATTTCAAGTATTAGAAGAATAAACCTATTTAAAAAAAATGACCTGCACGTGTGGTATTACGCATATTTGCTTTTTATGACCGTGCACCTATTCAAGTGCACCGCAGTGTAAAAAGGTTTTCTCCCATAAAAAATTTAATTTATATTTTCAGCGATTTATGTTATTTTTTTGTATAGGCAATTTCTTGGTCGATTGCACCAAAATACTTTTATTATATGTATTATACACGAATCACAGATTACACATTCCCAAGCTTTATAAAACCAATAATAGATTGAGAGATTCTTCCACCTACTTATGAATTTCGACAATGTTGTTTTCTAGGGTTCCTTGCCTTAAAAGAAAAAAACAAATCTCTTATCAATTCACTTGTTCTCCGTTTATACTGGGCGAAAATTGTGTAAACTAGCATCACATTCTCCCGGTATTTCAAGCAAATTTATGGTGAAATGAATAGAAATGTATGGCGTTTTAAATATTTCTCTTTAAGAGTGATTCCACGCGTAACAGACTGACATTCATACCAAACTTTTAGCTGAATATTTAACGGACTTCAAAAAACGAAGGAGGTTCTCAATCTGACTGAAATACTTTTTTTTTGTGTTTGATTTAAATGTTTCTTTTTGTATTGAATATGCTATATCTCGAATTTGAAAAAAAATATTCCACCTTTAAGGGTTGAAAATTAGGGGATGAATCCCTTTCATTGAATTTCACCCACTTCCAAAAACTTAGCCGGTAGTTTTTTTCCTAGAATTCCCCGGTAATGGAAAAGTGGTCTTAATTAATTACAAGTATTAAAAGAATAAACCTATTAAAAAAAATGACCTACACGTCTGGTATTACGCATATTTGCGCCATTTATGACTTTGTTTTCCCTCCAAAATTCGCCTACCGGATTAATATATATATGGTAATTAAAACGCTGACGCGAACGCTTGTGATTCCTTCCGTGACTTTATTTCTACACCGATTTTAATGATTTTAACACTGATATATGTAAAGCTTATCGAAAAGGTTCAACTGCAAAGGGTTGATATAAAAATGGGTCCTTCTATCTTTTCGGGGTCGCTGATCTACTATCAAAATGTAAACAAAAGATGGCCGTATTGGGTCCTATGGCGACTGAAGGTTGAATCGATTTCGACAGCATCCACTAAACTATTTTACACCGTGCGAAGCCGGTCATAAAAACTAGTTTGAACTAAATTACACGCATGCTGATGGTGGGCCATATATGTACATCATCATGCCTTTCATTCTGTCTGTATGACGTAATGTCTTAATGGTTCAGTACCTACTCGAGTAACAATAAAAATTCGTTTAATGTTCGCTAAGCTTATTCATTGAATAGAATTATCTCACTAATCAACTTGGCAGTGATTCAAAACTTTTTTTTCAACGTCAATAGATATTTATGCAATTTATCTGCCAAATTTTAAAGACAACAATTTCATTTATTCAACAGATAAATTTATCTGTCTATTAAAAAATTGGCCCTAAATAAACTCAAATAAGTAATTTGGTACAATTACATCTTATTTGGTATAGCACCACGGTTAGTTACTATGGAACATTTATGCACGAGGTCCTATTTGACCGCTATTTTTTTTTTAATTGTAAGACCCAATTCATATATATTCAAGGTATAGCACAGATTCATTTATTTGTCAAAACTAGCCAACTTAATTCATTTTCATTTTCACACAGTAAAATGTTCAGTGCAAAATGCTCAAAAGCTTGTGTGAAAACGTAACTGACATTTTTCGGGGAACTGCAAGTGGTAGTTACATATGTTGATGACTATTAAAACTAATTATATGCTGCTTTGTTTATATACCAATAATTAAATCAGTATGAGAATTTACTTGAAGTTCATTTTATTTACATATTTCGTAGATGGTAAAGGTAAAAAGGGGCGATCCTCCAGCAAAGAGGTGAATTGGCTCTCATAATAAAAAATACCTACCTGCTATTCTAGCACACCATATTATTAAATATCTACAAAGTGATGTCTGCCAAGGCTATTTCTAGACATCTATCAAAGATTGTGGTCAGACAAAGTAAATAAAATGGTTAAGGCAGTAGGAACCAATGAAATTATTCGACAACAGCTTTTCCTAAAAGAACCTAAAACATGTTTACCGACGGATTAAGCTTATCTTACTCCGCGATTCGTATGCTTAACATCGGTGTTGTACGAATTTCTTTAATGCATGGTCGGTGTACTATCTCAAGTTGGCTAAAATGTGTTCTTTTGAAAATGCCGTGCCCTATGACAATGTTGATCACAAATCGTTTATTTTCAGTGTGTTATATTTAACTGCTTACTTATATGTCAACTGATTCATGATAAGCGACACTGTCGCCAATTGGTCAATTGAACCTTACGACATTTCTAATTCCATCCAAAATTGGTTAACAAGGCCTCTCTCTCAACACAACTCGAGACCAAGCCAAAAATTCCAGAGTTGCTTATTGAGGCGTAAAAGTCTTATTGTATTCTAAGGTAATGACGCTTTTATGTTGGGTGAGAAAAAAGCTCGAGAACTTTAAGGTTTAAATTTTTAAACAGAAGGGAAAAAGAAACTGCAGCTTTTTACAATTTTAAGGAAAAAGACATTTATAGAACATATTTTGAACTGGAGCACTTGATTTTGATCCTGTCTTAAAGAATGCAACCGCATCATTCTTCTACGCAATATTGTTGCTATTGCACCATAACACCAATCAAGCAATCTGATATCATTCACAAATAAACAGCAAAATTCTTTGATGGTCGCGTGCTTCACCCACAGAAGCACAAATTGAAGCCTTCAAAAGAAAATTATACCGAAAACACTTGACTGCATTGAAATACAATTGAAGTCGAAAAATCGACAGTGCAATTTAATTTGCTAAATTAAATTAGCCAATAAAGCTTTCGCGATCCGGACACTTCAATCGTTCACTATCCGCCAAGCGTGCTGTCACCGTTCTAGCCACTTGAACATTTCCAACTAAGCGGCCACTAGTTGAGAAAAAACGCCCCGCCTTATGCTGATCGCGACTTCCCAATGAAAGCCAATTAAAACGGCATTGAGAGGACATTGTGGGAAATGCTCGAGAAAAGTTTAGCGCATTGCGTTCTTGCACTTGAAAGTGAAATTGTCTTCATCCAACTGTCTCTGGGCACCGGGTCACGCCAACAATTTGTATTTAAATTCAACTGACCTGTTCAACTGATGACGAGTAATGGTAGTCATCCTTCGGAAGTACATTTCCGACAAGGACGTCTCAAGACTATTGGAAAAATTTATGAGCTGTATGAAAGGACGGGGTTTTCCTAATGCACGTAAAAGGGGGGACAACGTTTCCAGTATCTAGAAATAAAACTCACTTGTCCCCTTTTCGTGCCTTATTGTGATGTCTGGCGGACAACCTTAGAGCTATTGAGTCACACGAAACTAAGTCAACTTATGGTGCCTTCCTTTATCGATTGCTTTTGAAAAGCGGAAGTGTGTTCAGGTAAATGTTTGTAGTAAACCACCACTTAATTTTCATTGCTCGACTCAAGGGCAAGGGACATAATTGGGGATAATTTATAGCAATAGCACATTATAGCCTTCAACGGGTAATCTACCATTAAAGAGACGCTATAATTGCAAACTATTAAGGACTTCTTAAGTTTCTTTATTTTTTGCATATTTCAATATCTTAACGTATATGAATCGATGTTAATAGACTCAAATAACGAGGATCTTAGAGGATTTGATGATTTGTCATTATACAAAAGATATATAAGTAAGAATACGAAAAAGGGTACCCGGGTACCCGGGTATTGACACAAGGGTTAAAGCTTTCTATAGAATTAATATTGAGCTATTGCTTGATAAGCTTCACACTTATGGTTTCCATTCATCGCTTCTAAATTGGTTTGCTTCTTATCTCAAAGCAATGTGTTATGATTGACTCATCATTGTCGGAACATTTGAGGGAAAATCGGGCGCACCACAGGGAAGCCATCTTGGCCGTCTCTTTCAATTTCATCGAAATCGGACGGGGGGATCCCCTTTCCGAATTTCCTTCGCGGTTTACATTCACATAACACACATACAAAATTGCGTGTATCTTTTTTTCTGTAAGTTTCCGCGGCATATGTCCACAGGCAAAGTTTCTCAGAATGACCTCCTTTATAACATATTTCAATTTCATCGAAATCGGAAGTAACACAGTTAATCTTAACAATTGCCCATCGTTACTGTGAATTAACTATACTTTGAAAGTGAACTGTACAAAAAGCCAATGCGAGGATTTCGATGGCTTTGGATATGGCTTATAGGGTGCCATTCTAGAGCGGTTCAATGAGTTCGGGTTTCTAAATTTTTATTTAATTATTTGATTTATTCCTTTCAGTTACTGTCATATTTGCCCAATCAGATGATTTTGTAAAACTATATGGGCCGGCCCTCTAAATTCGATGCAAAATTTTGCAAAATACATTTTGCAACGGGCTCTTAAGGGGTTATACGCAAAAGCTCTTAAGGGGCTATACGCAGTTAGAATTTTAAAAAAATCGATTTTTTTTGTTTGCATTTGCGGAATCTACATATGTTTAAGTATATTCTCTGAAAATTTGAAGCCAATCCGATAAATATTTACGGAGATGTACATACCTGAATTTGTAAGGCCGTTATGTGTAATTTTAACTAGTGTGTGTAAACTACTTCTGAAACTTTAAACGCGTTTTTCTCAAATCGGTATTTTCAAAGTCGGTAATCTCGATTTTTCAGAAATGGCTCAACCGATCGGTCTCAAATTTTTACACAATCTTCTTAGATGTATTACTCAGGTATATAACGTAGGAATAAGAATTTGAAAAATTATCACTGTTTTTTTTTTAACAATTTGGTGCGAACATTTCAGTCAAAAACGAATAATTTTTTTCAAATAGACGCCATTTTGTCAAAAATCAAATTTTTTTATTATTCCGTCGTTCCGTTGTGTAAAAATTTGAGACCGATCGCTTGAGCCATTTCTGAGAAATCGAGATCACTGCCAAGCGCCATTTTTTAGAGGTCCTTCGGGACATCATCTACAGGAGCGGTTAAAATTTTTACATGATCGACGAGCTATTGTATTCTTAAAAGTAGGCTCTATTTGAATTACCATCACTTGTAATTGATAAATAAAACTGTGTATAAAAAAAATTCATGAAAGTACGTCTTTTTTGAGCCTCGCAACTGCGTATAACCCCTTAAAGCATTGGGCCTGATTCTAGTTGTTTCAATATTGCAAGACCTGTTTGAAACTAAGGTTGCTGTTTAAAACTCACAGAAATAACTGAATAGTTGTCAAACAATTATTCTGTATATCAAATTATTTTCTTTTTGCACTCGGCCATTTTATACAAATTACGTATTCCATTCAATGCTTAACTGTGGTGCAGAATATATCAGCGTTTCGCTCGACTTCCGCTTGTATTCATATAGCGAGAAATAGACCTGTTTCGACTGACTTAACTCCATATTGCGATAAATAGACCATTTGCATGTAAATACAAAATCATCGAATGTTTCCCGCAATAAATTGATTGTGTCGCACTCTATGTGGCATGTTGCGCCGTTTTGTTGAAACCAAAGCTCTTCCACATTAACACCATTCAACTGGGAAACGACAAAGTTAATAATCATGAATCTATAGCGCTCTCTATTTTCTGTAACATTCTGGCCGGCATAATCTTTGAAGAAATATGGACCAATGGGAGTTTTCACACTATTGACGATAACCGTAATTAAACGAAAATTTGCACAATTTGCAAGCGTTGTTCAAGCGTAGGTCTATTCCTGTTAAAATGGCAAAACATACTGAGTGCAAATCATCTGTCGGCTGTAAAATTAACTGTCTCTAGAAACAGTGTTGCCAATTCAAAAACCAAACCTCTAAAAAAACACTCTTTTTACATTACGCCAATTGATTTCAATTTGATTAGAAACGCCATAAAATCCTTGTAAAAAAAATAAAAACCGACCTCCAAAATATAAACTAAAGCACTAAAAAGTTGAAAATAATTGTTTTTGAAGTTTGATAAACGTCTGCGCGAGTGCTGCGTCGAGTAGCTTGCGAAACGCAAGGGACGAGCGTGGTGGAGTGGGAAACCCGAACGCGCAAGCTACTCGAAACAGTACTGCGCAGTACTGTAATTTTTTTAAAGATTTTATTTTTAACTTTTAGTGCATAACCATAATATTTTATTTCCTTTGCAACTACACCTACATGCTAAGTTTATGGAAGTGGGTGAAATTCAATGAAAGGGATTCATCCCCTAATTTTCAACCCTTAAAGGTGGAATATTTTTTTTAATTCGAGATATAGCGTATAATACAAAAAGAAACATTTAAATCATTTCAGTCGGATCGAGAACCTCCTTCGTTTTTTGAAGTCTGTTAGATATTCAGCTAAAAGTTTCGTATGAATGACGGTCTGTTACGCGTGAAATCACTCTTAAAGAGAAATATTTAAAACGCCATACATTTTTATTCATTTCATCAAAATTGCTTGAAATACCGGGAGAAATGTAATGCTATTGTACACAATTTTCGCCCAGTATAAACGGAGAATAAGTGAATTGATAAGAGATTTGTTTTTTTCTTTTAAGGCAAGGAACCCTAGAACACAACTTTGTCGAAATTCATAAGTAGGTGGATGAATCTCTCAATCTGTTACTGATTTTATAAAGCTTGGGAATGTGTAATCTGAGATTCGTGAATAATACATATAATAACAGTATTTTGGTGCAATCGACCAAGAAATTGCCTATACAAAAAAATAACAAAAATCGCTGATAATATACATATATTAATTTTTTTATAGGAGAGAACCTTTGTACACTGCGGAGCACTTGAATAGGTGCACGGTCATAAATGGCAAATATGCGTAATACCACACGTGCAGGTCATTTTTTTTAATAGGTTTTTTCTTCTAATATGTACTTGTAATTAATTAAGACCACTTTTCCATTATCGGGGCATTCTAGGAAAAAAACTACCTGCGTGTAAGAAGAAATCCTCATAAAAAAGCGGTGCATTTGAATAGGTGCATTTATTATTTTGTAAGAAAAATTATATTTGCTTACATTACTTTTTGTTTTATTTTCATATTTTAAAAAATTGTTTGAACCTCCATTCTTAGAAATTAATTCGATGAGCCTGTTGACTGTCGAAAAGGCTCCTGATGAAGGTTGGCAGTATTTCGTTCCAAGCAGCTAAGACACCTTCCCTTATTGATTCAACGTTTTCATACTGCTTGCCATTTTTATACACTTTACGAGTGAGCCATCCCCACACATTTTCAATCTGGAGAAAGCGATGGCTATTCGAGGACGGTGATGTTTTTGGCCCGAAACTACTCTGGTACTAGGCCAGCAGTGTGGATTGCTGCATCGTCATCGTCGTGTTGGAGAATCCACGAAATTGATCCTAGAGCTTCATCTACGTCAGCGGCTAGTCATTGAAGAAGGCTGATGTACCTCGCAGCATCTTGTCGCCCAGGGTCTAAAGGGTCGTTATAAGTGATTGCTCCTCATACCATAAGCGATCTTTATCAGGCTCAAAAACCAATGTTCTTTCCGTAGATCGTAAAAATAATAAGAAAGTCGACCAGGTCCATCTAATGAGAAGCGTTTTTCGTCAGTAGCAACAACACTATTCCACTGATGTGATTTCTGCAAATTCTAGTCGAGCACTGCGGTGGCATTGTAGAAGAGCCGATTTTTTCTTCAGTCGAAGATGTGTCAATTGGGGATATCACTTTGAAATCCCGAATAGAGAGGACTGGTAAAACCCACACCATCTACTGGAGAGTTTTTTCAATGTCTTCTATAGAGACGGCTCGAAAACATCTACCGGTACGAGCGCTGGATGGTGTTTGAGCAACGAAATCAAACACTCATATCCTCTCGGAGATTTTGAGTCGGTTTTCCAAGCAGAAATCATCGCTATTCTGAGTGCGACAAACTGGATAATTGATCAGAGATGGCGTAAAAAAAAAGATTGGTATCTGCAAAGCTGCGCTCGCAGCACTACGAAATCCCAACACCCTCTCGAAAATTGTCCTGGAATGTAAGAAACGACTGCAGTCGGTAGCTCGCTACAATGAAGTCTCTCTTTTATGGGTTCCTAGTCATCAAGGCACCGAGGGTAACGAAAACTCGGATAGCCTAGCAAAGGAAGCCGCGAATTGCAGCCCCTTTGGACCGGAACCACAGATTGGCGTGAATTCTGCAATTGTGAAAAACTGGATAACTCGATATATGGAGAAAATCCATGCGCAGAGATGGTCCGTGTTGCAAACTTGTAGACACACTCTTTATAGGTCGTCCCGATAAGTGCACTGCAGAAACTGTCCTGAAATTAAGCAGGAAAGAATGCAGGAATCTTGCAGGAATTGTAACAGGACATAGTACATGTGGTAAACATCTGCATACCCTGGGAATCGTCAGTGACCCTACATGCGCGTCGTGCGGGGAAGATGAGGACAGCGTAGAACACTTTCTCTGCTAGTGTCCCGCGTTTTCCCAAGCGCGGGGCGCTGTATTCGGTGCTGACGTATTGAGGATGGAAGAGATTTGTCCTCGAACCCTATCCGAAGTTCTTCAGTTTATCAGAACAACGAAGAAGTTCGGTTAGAGTGGGGGCAGAGTACAATGGACTATTCGTCCGAGTGCTCGGGGCTTCGCTCCCCCCTTTCTTACAAACTTACAAACAAGCTGGTGTTTCCGCCCCATTTTATTTCCACTAGCTATACATTAAGGGGTTATACGCAGTTAGTATTTTCAAAAAATCGAATTTTCTCGTCGCTTCGCTCGTGCGTCTAACCCTGCCATCGTGGGCAATCGGCTAGTTTCCACCCTAGTTGCACAAAATACTATTTTACATGATCGACGCGCTATTGTATTCTTAAAAGTAGGCTCTATTTAAATTACCATTAGTTGTAATTGACAAATAAAAACTGTTTCTATAAAAAATTCATAAAAGTACGTCTTTTTTTAGCCTCGCAACTGCGTATAACCCCTTAATACTTGTTAATCCAATATCTGTTATTTTAACTCTGCACTGAGAAATAGCAAAAAATAAATTGATGTACCTATTCAAATGCACCGCTTTTCATGAGGATTTGTTCTTAAATGCAGCTAGTTTTCCCTTAGAATTCCCAGGTAATGGGTAAGTGGTCCTCATCAATTACAATTCTTAGAAGAATAAATCTATTTAAAAAAATTGACCTGCACCTATAGTGTTACACATATTAACCATTTATGACCGTGTACCTATTCAAGTGCTCCGCAGTGTATGTCGGTAAAATTGATTAAATGTAATCCTATGCCACAAATAATTTTTTAGTTTCATTTTAGGATGACGCACGCAACTATTTTTTTCCCGTAAAATATCACGTAGGTATATAAAATATCTTAAACATTTTTGTGGGAATGGTATGTGATATTATTCGTGCTTAAAAAGGCGCTCAAGTTATTAGAGGCTTTGCACCTTTACCTAAACATATTGACTAAACTCTTTCGCAAGCTTGTATCTAGATAGGAAATGCGTATCAGGCACGAGCTTGCGAAAGAGAACAAGCGATGTACCATAAACTAGACAGCGTTCCGCGTATGCATAACTAGGCGCATATGTATACACACATATGTGTCGTAAGCACTCAAGCCATTGAATCATATTCTATTGTCCAATTACAAATGTAGCTAGAGATTTCTCTACAAACTACTGCGCCAATTTGAGCTTTACATCATCATTGCCTTGCTTTTGATTTCAATTAATTTATTCGATCATCACCTGGAATGTAAGGCTTCTTTATCCCATGCTTATTTTGAAGGAAAATGAAATTACTTTCTATAACATATTTAGTTTTATCGACTGTTGTGTCTAATGACTTTCCAATCTATAATAGCAACATAATCTTCAGACTGAAGAACAACAACTATTTATTTGTAATAATGCGGCTGACTACGAGTTGAACAAGTTAATGGTGTGCGACGATTTAGAGGAAATGAAGAGCTTTCAATTTTGTCAGTGGCACCAAATAATGCTCACCTTTTATGCGTTGGAGTTATTTCTAAATGTGACCATAATTGTTTACATCATTTATTTTCGAAGTCGCACTTTTGTAAATGCGCTGCATTGTTTATGGATTACGAAAATAAAAATGACTGCATATTATTATTTGGCTGTAGTATCATTTCATTAGAACGCAGTTAATTTAAATAGCAACCCAGTGGGACAAAGAAGCATACTGTAAGCCATGCGGAAGCATTCTTTGGAAGCTTGGAATTGCTTCCTTTCCGTATCCCATCCCATTTCGTTTTTACCATTGCATGTCCTTGGGAGGAAGCAAAGGCGAAAGCTTTTCTTCCTTAGTGCGTCCGGAGAATCTGTTTAGGAATTTAAGCAACTTGTCTTCCAGATTGCTTTCTGAGAAGCTGTTTCGATAATATTGATTCTTATGCATAAAAACTGAGCAAATGCTCAACCTTAATTTTTATATAGAAAAATGGAGCTGAATCTCAATTTGGGTGAGATAAATCTCTGGCACTCACTGCCAACACACCATTCACGTGAAAGTATCGCCGCAAACCGAAAATCACATGCGATATGGATGACTCAACGAGCATTTCTAAAAATATAGCTTTTCGTTTCGTGCCGCGCTACGCACAAAAGGGAAACAATGCGCAAATCTTCCTCATAGCATGCAAAGGATGCAGTGTGGAAGACTACCACGCTGCTTCCTCGAGAAGATGCTTCCGATTTTCCCACTGGGAAGCACTCATTGTATGCAACACACAGGGAAATTAAAAGAAGATGTAATAGGAAAAGACAAATTCAAAATATTTTGATATCCACGCGATGTTACACCTCAAATTAAGCAGAGACTGAACTTTTCTGAAGTGAGTTTTTTTGCATATGAGCCATTGAGCATTGATACACATTTTAGAAAATTAGATCGTTTCTGAGATATTAATGAAAGGTCTGATTTGGATGTACTTTTACTGTTCGATATAATATAATGTAATAGTCCAGTCGAATAAGTCAAAATAAAGGATGTTGGAAAAGTTGTACCTTGATACCTTAGGATCATGTGATAAAAATTCGTGGATGGTAGGGGGTACGGAAAGTGGGCGGTGTGGCCTCTAAAGGTGACTTGGTGTTTTTCGCCTATAACTTCTGAAGAGTGCATCCTAGCGAAAATCTTACCAAGAGAAAAATTGAAGAGCTTGAATTTTTGCGTCGGTATTGGCATCAACATTTTGAAATTGGGTTAATTTTGGAATTTTTAAGCACTATGTTCTCTTGACATTTCCTCTATTTCGTTTTTTTTCACATCTTGGGTGCCTCTCACCCTCAATTTGCCTCTGATTCCAATCCGAGTCATTCATATTACATGGATATGTATATGTAGTTGGAATTAAGTGGGTATTGATGAAATTATGGTAAAACTAGGATGGTGTTCATTGTACATATATTTCTTTCCTAGGAACGGGTTTCAAAGTGGTAAAGGCGGTAATTTCACATCATTGGAGACGCCCAAAGGCAAGGATAGGGGGGTGAGGAGGGGAAGGAGAGCGAGTGGCCGGAGGAAGTAGCCAGGCGCCCCGTGGGCTGTCCCTTATGCCCGTTCTCCAATGGGCATGCCAAAACCAAACCATCCAACCAAAATGCTGCAGCCTTTTCCTTCTCATTATAAAATGAGTCTCCCTTCTCGCTCGTGTTTTGGTCGACATGCTCTAACTTTTCCTTTGTGTTAGTTAAACCATTTGAGTTGCCACATTTAATTCAGCACTTTTTAGCAGTGGTTCGGGCCCTAGATACGTATTTAGTACATGAGATGTGTGAAAGTTCAAGCAAAAGTGAGCTTAAGCTCAAGTAAATATTGTGTAAAAGTGTGTAGAAACGAAGAAATGAAATTTATTAAGCAGCTAGTTCTGCTAAATTAGCTAATTCTTAAAAATAAATAAAATAAAACTTAGTTCGTTTCTTTGCATTTCACCGATCACAACAAACAGAGCTTTCTGAGTTCACATCTACATTGATAGAATTATGTACGAACGCATTTTGTCAGCTATTCTGTCAATTGGTCACTCGTTGGTTAATGGTAATGGCATACCCATTGGAGAGTGGGCATTAAGGACAGCTGTTCCATTGTGTTGGGAGAAACTTTTTTTTTGTCCTTCCCGAACTGCCTATAGCAGCCCCATACAAATTCCGAAGCAGTCATATTATTTGTAGGCGGTCGAACCCGATGTTCCTCGTGTAATGTTATCAAGTCTATTTGACATTGGTACCAGTGTACAGTGTTCTACCCTTGCCTAGCGATGGCTGACGAGAGGTGTTTAATTTGTGAACAGTTGTTGGAAAGTGATAATTGTTGGTGCGGGGAAAAGTTCTGGTGAGGGCGAACATAGAGAGGAAAGATGGTAAAAAGGAGAAGTTTAAGAAGTTGAAAAGCGGAGTGGTGCGCACTTCGCGTAGAAAAAATTACACTGGGCCTTTCCCGCACCAAAGATTTCTTCTTCATTTTTCAGTAGCAGGATTAGTTTAGTTTTTTCTCCTTTTACATTTAACAATGTACTAATATAAGATTTTTACATCTTGTGTATATATTGAACTATAAAATTTATTTTTATTCTAATTTTTTGCAGAATAATAAAATTCATATAGAAATTCGTATTCATTTAATTTTCTACGTTTATAAAAAATTATCGAATGATGATAGACAGTAGATAGATCGCCTTGGAAGATGGGTATCAATTTGATGCCTTGGAAGAATTGGATCGATCTGACTTCTAAAGTTTAGTTAAGCACAGTGCTGCATCGAGACACTAATATGTAATATAAATTTGAGGCAACTTATTATTGCATCTTCTTCATGTAAGGATCAAAGTGTTTTCTTAAGAAAGGTGAGTAAGGAAAATACATATAAAAAAACTAGCAAAATAGAAAAAAGTAATTGATGATACAGGTTTCTTACGTATTGAATGTAAAGAATGTTCCCTGAAAATCTCAAATTGATCTGACTAAATACTTTTTCAAGGTGAGGCCGAATTTGAAAAATTATAAGTATTTTTTCCGAACCCAGGCGAAAAGTCGAAAAATTGATAGGGGGCCCCTGCCATCCATAAAACCGGTTTATAGCGGGCAGGTGCACTTTTTCCCTTCGTAGCATCACTCAAAAGTGCCGTTTCGGCTAGCGTCTCTGTGTGCTTGTGAATGCTCGGTGAGTTGCAATTTGTTTTGCTTAGACTTTTGTTGTGTGAAGAGTTATTTACGTGAAACAAAATGGAATCTTCTCCTCAAGTTAAGCAGAATTGAATTTGAAGCCGCCATTTTGTTTATGAAAAGAAAGAAGCTCTAATTCTTAATCAGCGACCTAAAAAACCCCACGATACCAAGTTTCGTGGTAATTGGAGTACATTGCACTACTTCCGGTCGCCATTTTGAAGCTGCCATTTTGTTTATGAAAAAAAAGGACATCTAATTCGTAATCGGCGACCCGAAAAACCCCCCCGATACCAAGCTTCTCGGCCTTTTACCCTACTCTGGAGCGGTACGAAACTGCAGCTCATTTTTTGGTCATCATGCACCATCCCGCTGTGTTAAATTTAATCAATAAATTTGAGACTGTTGATTCAATTCAGAATCTTAAAAGAGGTCGCAAATAAGTGAACGTCATCGTCCTCAGCAATTAAACATTTCACAAAGCAGTATGCAACGAATTTTGACTGCAGACCTGAATATACGAGTACATATGCATGCATGCTTACAAGGTTCAATTAACACAACATCTGAAGGCTGGAGACCATGGCCAACAACGGGCATTCGCAAATTGGATATATGGAGCATCAACAAGTTGATGAGTGATTTTTAGAAAAAAAATCATATTCAGCAATGAGGCACATTTTCAACTTAACGGCTAAATTAGCAAATAGAACTGTCAAATTTGCGGAACCGAAAACCCACGAATCAACCTTCAGGCTTCAGCAAACCATGTTCCATCACGAGTGACTTTGTGGTGTGGATTTCGGACTGCCGGAATAATTGGACCGTATTTCTTCGAGAATTAAGTCCCCAATGTAGTTACCGCCAATAGTGTTTGTTATCACCAACTACTTATGACCAGATTACATGTATTTTCTTCCACCACGACGGTGCAACCTGTCACATTAC
The DNA here is from genome assembly GCA_947538895.1 of Neoitamus cyanurus. Classification (NCBI taxonomy): domain Eukaryota; kingdom Metazoa; phylum Arthropoda; class Insecta; order Diptera; family Asilidae; genus Neoitamus; species Neoitamus cyanurus. The sequence continues at coordinate 10,545,931 of OX384547.1, forward strand.
GGCCGAAACAATGTTGTTATTGCAGACGAAGTTTCCTGGCTGTTCTATTTCGCGTTGGGGAAAAATGAGTTGGCCGCTAAGATCGTGCGATTTAACACTATTACTCTTTTTGCTATAGGGATTTTTGAAAAGCGAAGTGTATGTAAATTATGCACAGACCATTCCGCAGCTGAAGACGGTAAATCGAAGTGTTATTGATGAAACAAACTCATCCGCAATTATGGTATACCAAAATGTGATCGAAAATTTTGCCAAAAGAGGTTTGGTAACAGAATTAATGAATTGTCTTAAAAAATATTGTAGAAAATCGAGCGATCAATGAATGCCGAGAAAATTTTGATGGAATGAAAAACGTTTGAAATTTTGGTATGTTCTTGTCTTAAGATTTGTGTATCTAGGGGCTCAACACTAAAAACTTCATACTTTGCCGTCCAAAACAGTGCAAATATGCAAAGGGTTCCAAATTAACTAGCAAAAAAATAGGCATGTTATCTTTCATCAAAGAAATATGTTTGTACATATATACGAGTATATGCGAACATATGGCGATGCGTATTCAGGGTGTTTCATAAAACGCATGAATAAATAAGTGGGCTGACAGATCTCAAAGTAGGCAAACAAAAAATTGTAAGGGGCGAACGGGGGGGTCAATCTCAACAGATTTCGAGTTACAGAGTGGTCTTAAATTCGGTATGCACATTATTACTATATTTGTATCGTTTGATCTGCTCAACGCAGCGACATAAAACTTACGCCAAGCAACCACTATCTCAATTTCAAATGCCACGAATGTCTATCTACTTCTACCACTGCAAGTACAGTCACTTGCGAAAGTGAAAAATGGTTCTGAAATTTCTTGAACACGTTTTTCCGACATTTTCTCCGAAATTCATATAATATCAATAAATACACCTATTTTTTTATTGTGATTTAATTTCCCATCTTATTGCCTTTCCAAAGAGGCACACGTCCACCGTCCAGATAGAAAAATGACACACAAATTTATAGGTAGAAACCCTTGTGTGCAATATTAAAAAATCCGATTTAACTAAAAATTTAACATGGCATTTTAGAAAGACATTAAGATAGTAGTTGTTTGGTGTTAGTTTCATGCATGCATACCGAATTTATGAATCGCCATGTACCTCGAAAACGGATGCGATTGGCCTCCCATGCCATACAATTGTGTGCTTGCATAAGTGCGATATTGCAAATTTAAAAAAAAAGTTCCAAAAACTATTATATTTGTAGTAGGCACAACCCCTTAAGTTTGCAATAGAAAATTACTTAAAATTAAATATATAATTAAAACTTACCTAAAATGGCTCTTAGATGACCTTCCAGGGTCTGCAGGATTGTCTGTTTTATTTCTTTGACGCTTTTCCCCAAGAACTGTTCGCTAGCTGTTCCCAGTAATTCGTCGGCCTGATGGTGAAAATAATACACGTTCATCATCTATAAAAAGAAATGAAAAACAAGCGGGGGATCAGAATCAGCATCCGTTGGCTTAACTCCATCGCCGGAAGTGTTTGGCTTTTGGTTTTGGGTGAATTTGATTTTGGTTTTCAGATAAAAAAAAAAGGGTCTAGCTAGAGGAAGCTATTGCATTTGCTAGTTAATCATAGTATAAAAAATCGAAGATATCTAAATGTCAATCATTATTTTATTTTTCACGTGTGTATTGTACTAATTTTGAAATATTGCGTAATTTTGTTCGATTCACTCGTTATGTTCCAATAGGGCAAAAACAAAAGCGAAACAAAAATGAGTGAGTTGAAAGTGGTGATTAGAATAATAAAAGGAATTATTGGCCCAAATTGTGCTTAAATTGTTGCAGTATTTTCCTTTCATTTTTTAAACTTTAGAACAATAACAACATTTTCCATTTCGTCTTTAAGTTATCCAGACATTATTTTTACATTATCATTCGATTCAATTAGTTTATGGTAATGTTCCTTTAATTTAAGTTTTTCATTTCAAGATTTCGACATACCTTTGAGATATAGTATCAAAAAATAGAGATTCTACCACTTTACGGTACATATATATAATATATTTAAACTCTTTGGGTGGAGTGAGAGGGAATGAGCAAAGGGGGGTGAGGCGATCCACGCCAATTAGGTTCGACCGAGCTTAAGGAACCTTTTCTGAAATAACTCGATTGTGCGATTTACGTTTGTTATATATGTATGTATAACACTTTTTATAAATCATTATTTTATGTCTGTCCGCTTCTAGGCCTGATTTCGGCAGTCTTCTTTGGAAGGTCATACAAAGGCTGAATAGGTTTCATTCTAATTTTCTCGTCAAATCTTGCTCGCTAAAATATAATCTATCTATCATGCCAAGGGAATTTATACGTTAGAGCATTTCCATATTTCACTTATTTCTATGGTATCTCGTAAATCAAATATTATATTGAAACATAGTCTCTTAGCTTACAATGACTCTAAATTGGTTTCTGTGCGTTAAGAAATTGTGAAGAAAAAACTAACAACCGTCTGAAGTCTTCAACAGTGATACTTTTTTTCTACATTCTCTCTCAGTACTCTCGACTGTACAATTTTTGATTTGATAACTGTTGTATTGTTAAGTTTAATTTTTATTTTCGCGTGCAATTCAAATGAATTCAAAGAATTAATGATTTGTGTGTATAGGTATATAGACTGTTGCATAATGATACACGCACCAGAAATAGTAAACTTTCAGTTAATTAATAAAAGCAAAAAGGTAAAAATTTTGAGTTGCGTTACAAAAATGGTATAAAATTTATAAAAAGTAATTTTGCTTATTGTACAAAGTGTACCCACGCATTACTATTTCAAACAAAATTCGTCTAGGATAGATCTGATTTTTTTTCGCATTTTTCTTAATAATCTTGAATATTAGGGGACATACAAGTTTTCGAGACGTCTCAAAGCACTTTCTCAACGTGATGAGAGATGAATTGCTAAAGTTGCTTCCAACACAACAAATAGTCCGAGAAATGAACGACAAAAAAAAATGCAACCATTTTCTAAAGACTGATTTTTTATATTATGTTACATCTGTGGTGCAGAGAAATAGGCTGCCGTCATTCTGCCAGTATAAAAGAGGCGCGCGTTGCGGCGCCTGTTCTATTGGTTGTTGACGGTATTTCAGTTTTTTAATTATTTTACTACTCGCAAATCAATTTTCAGATTTGAGAAAGTAGTTTCGACGTCCATACATATGTATATAGCTTTTTACAAAGCCTATGTCGAACGCTAAGGAAACTGGCAGGCTATTTCTCTGCAGCACAGATAATATAAAAAAAAGCAGTCAAGTGCGAGTCGGACTCGCACACGAAGGGTTCCGTACCATCGTACAAGATATAACACTATGTATGTACTTTTTAAATACTTTTGTAAAAGAAACAAGAGGTGCTATAACATAATCGAATAATTTTTTTTAAATTTGCATGGTTGCTATTTTGAAATTCGCCATCTTGGTTTTTCATTATTTGTTGTTATAGCGCCAATAGAAATACACACTATGTGAAAATTTGAACTCTCTACCAGACAGATGGACAGATGGACAGATGGACAGATGGACAGACGGACGGACGGACAGCGGAGGCTCTCCCTAACAGGGTCGCGGAGGCTCTCCCTAACAGGGTCGCGTAGGGCATCTTTCGGGTACGGAACCCTAAAAATCAGCCCTTCGAAAATGGTGGAGGCAGCCCTCAGAAATATTCAAACCAAGTTAAAACTGTGACTTCTTCAAAACATGTAGACAAACAAAACCGATTGGAATTTGCACGTCGTAATATGAATCGAGACTGGATGTGGTCTGTTAGGTTCGCTAAAATTTATTATTTTTCCTTTTATGGTGCCTCAATTTAATTTATAGGAACATTGCCCCTTCCTTCTTTTCAGCGATTCCGATGGAAAGAAGTTTCGCCAAGAGGGTCTAGATGAATTTGCATAGGTAGTTCAGAATGTATGCGGCGGCTTCAATGGTTTAGGGTGCGTTTAGCTTAGAGGACTGTCATTCCATTGGAAATCTCTGGGGAGTCCTTGTTCACGTATTTACGCTGAAAATAGACAATTCAACAGCGTTGAGGAGCTTAAAACAGCTATTTTGGAAGAGTGGGCTAATATTGATGATGCCATTTAAGAAAATGTAATCGATTCAATGCAGAAACGAGTTTTGTTCACTAATAAATAAAAATGGAGAGGGCACACAGGATATTAATGTACAACAGTAATAATTGAAATACTGATACGGTGGTAGAACAATTAATGCACGAACAAATCTATGATTATGTCGAACAAGGCAACATGTTATGTCGGTGGCAGTCTGGTTTTCGTGGTTCATTCATCACTTCACAGTTATATGTAAGAGAGGATCAGGACTATTTTTCCTCGCTTGTTCTATTGAATTTTTCAAAGGCTTTTGATAGCATGGACCATATAAACGATCTGCTGAGTGTGTGCATCTCTCAAATAAGCTCTGGGATAAAATTAATACTTGGTCGAAAGAAAACCTGCCACCCCGAAAGTTGCAATACTTTGAATTCTACGGTGGCTCGCCTGATACGACTGTAACACAACCAGTGGTTCTAAATGGTATCGTCTTACCTTTCTAGACGAAGGATAGAAATCTTGCAATATTTCTGAGCGAGGCGATAAAATGCTGTGATAATATCAATCTGAAGCTCACTAGAATATATGCATAATATGTGTTCATATATGTATATATGTTCATAACATGGAAGTCGCGTGCAATGATTTTATCCACTTCTGTTCCTTTACAGTTTCCTGAATAAATTAATATAGATAAATATGAACCTACCGATAGCGGATAAAAAATAGTTAAAGCTGAAGGAGTGCTTGAAGTGCGTGTAATTTTCTTCAACAGGCAAAAGTCTATTTTCTTTTAGTTTTATACCTATTCTTCTATAAAAAAAAACTGCAAGTATATAATTTTTAGTGGTAATAGTATATTTACGAACTTTAATTCTATAAATTAAAATAGTTTTAAATATTATAATATTTCCTTACAACCACAATAAACGCATATTTTATGGTGCGTGTATCATTATGCAATTACTTAAGTGTAGAACACTAATTAAAAAAAACACTGATTTAAAAACTGTCATTGGCAACTTTAAACCTATAGTTCTGAAAAAAAAACGGTAAATACAGTATTTTAGCTGACTTAACGTTTCTGTCCATATTTGATTGAAAATAAGACCGGCTTTTAAAAGTTTTCCTTTAATTACAATTGCGATATTTCTGCATTAGTTTTCTATTATACCTCTTTAAACCACCCTGTATAAGGAAAATTGTTAAGTATGAACTTAAGTATGATACTGACTCTTTGTAAAACTCGGATGTCGAATATTCTATGAAAAATCGTTGCTAGGAAAAATGTTGTTGGGAGAATTATGTAATGTACTCCATTAATATATGTAAAATTATTTTTTAATTAGGTGACATTGAGCTGATAATTCCTTTTGTAAATGAATAAATGGTTAAAAATGGTGAACACATACAAAAAACAAAAATTAGTACTAATTATTAATAAAAAGAAAGGTATACCCTACCTGTGTGTTTTATAAATTGAAGCAACTTAAAAAATAGATTTGCGTTGTTAAACTCCAAAATAACATGATAGAACGAAGAATTTTAAAACATGAAAATAAAAGAAAGTGGGAAATTAATAAAATTGTATTTAACATAAAGAGAATATTTTCAATAAATTAAATGTCTCTGTGATCCCCTAATTTTTGAAATTTGTCTATAAGTTTTCATTTTACTTGTTTTGTGTTATTTTGTTATTGTTATGTCGGGTGCTATTTTGTCATATTTGTGTTTTGGTATTTTTAAAGAATAAAAGGTTAGCAAAGAAATAGCAGAAATACTACAGTTGATTTTAGTTTACTCATAATTTTGCAAATGAAGTCCAGCATGAACAAGTTTTTATTACTCGTACTTCTAGTTTTCCTGTTAACTATGATTGCCGAATATGTGCAAGATCATAAAGAGCAATGCGATATAAAAAAATTATGAAGAGTAAAGGTTTTACGTTAACATAATCTAGAAAATCGATTTTTGTTTTGCTTAGAGATTCAGATTTAATATATATAATACGCAATCGTGTGTACTTAGCAAAGAATTGTGATATTTACTCAGACTTTTAGGCCTTTTACACTTCAACTCACTGTATATTTTTAGTGAAGAAATATTAAATATATAGTTTCTCCAAAATTAATATGAACAAGATCGAATAATATGAAATTTCTATTTCACTTTTCTTGAGCGAAACGAGTAGACTGTTCTAGTAAAAACATTTATAAACTACAAATGTCTTGACCGTATTGACCCTAGACAGACTACAGCAATTGAACTGGATCATGACATCACGCTTGAGAACTGAGAACTGATTCACTATGCTGTGACACACACAATTTATTTTGAACCAGTTCAATTTCTCGTTTGGTACTTTGTTGGCGTTTTATAAAATTCCTTAATGGATCGTCTGTGTGAAATTTTCGAAAAATCGATTTTTTTTTGTTGCATTATCGGATAGTATACACTGTAATAAATATTCTCATATTCATTCTTATAATTTTCAAATCGAAATTCAAATTATTACGGTCGCTACAGCGTTTCTTGTAGAAAGGGAACGGAGAGAACTGATGAGAATCCCCAGCATCAGTATTGTCCTTCGGGAGGAGATTCGTGGTGCGAATGGCGCAAAGATGAGGCCAATGGATTTCAGGAAAAATATTCTCATCCACCAGCGCTCGATGACGATGTCCAAGAGGTTTTGAAGCCAATCTACGAAGATTTGACCACCGACGATTTGTTAGAGAGATGTACGGGCGCTTCAATCTTTAAACGCGTTTTTCTCAGAATGGTGTTTTTCAAAACGGTTTCCACTCTCAAAGGAAGAGTTTTGCAGATATGTAGTTCCAATTTGGAGAGAACATTTTTAACGTCATTCTTTATCGCGCTATGGAAGCTTTTTTTTTTTTTTTGAAATCTTCCTATTTTTGGTTACGAAAAACTGTCGAAAAAAAGGGCCAAATTCGATACTTTTTGTTCAATCCGCCGCCATTTTGTCAAATTAAAAAAAAAACCCTCCATAGCGCGATAGCGACTTCCCTACAGATTAATAATCTTTTTGAAATTTTTGTTTCGGATCAAAATTGCGGCCGCAGTCGTGGAAACCGTACACGACCTTTTTTTTTTACGTGTCATTTCAACAATTTATTCGACTATTATACACCCAATATATAAATATAAAAAAAATCATTTTGTATTCGTAATGAATGTATTTATTTATAAAAAAAAAAAAAACCGGACCGATTAGTTTATTTCAACATTAAAAAAAAAATCGCGAAAATCAGTGATTTTTCGGAGGGTCACACTGAGACGATCCCTTAAGGAGGCTGGATCGAAAACTAAAAAAACGGGAGAATTAATTCAAATTTTGCTAGATGATAGTTTAGCATCATATAAATCAATTACAAAAAAAAAGTTTCAGGTCACCGACAAAATAGAAGAGAAAAATCAAACTAAAGTTTATTAAGGCGTTATTACCAGCTTAATTTAACTCAAACAGTTTTCATCCGATTGACTGCAAATTTAAACTGGATTCTAAAAATATAATCATGTGTACTTCGGACTTCGGTAGCGAAAATCATGTAGATAAGGAAACAATTTTTTTTCGCGAAATGGAAGTTGTTTGAAAAAAACCGTTTTTTCGACGAAAAAACTCGAACTAAATGGCTTATAACTTTTTTCCCTGATATACAATCGCTATAATCGTGGGAATTCGTTAGATACTTTAATAATAAAGGTCCAGTTAAAATTTGAAGTCAATCGGATGAAAATTGTTCGAGTTCTACTGCCGGCCGATTTTTAAAACGTGGTTCTGAGAAAAACGCGTAAAAAAAAAATTGAAAAAGTGGCTTCGGAAAAATTGGTTTAGAGGCATTTTAACATTTAAATTCACCTTTCTACACAGTATATTTTGATTCTAGGGATGTTTTAGCATTATTTAAGCCAATAGAAAAGAAGAGGAAACAAAATTAAGCTGGTAATAACCCCTTAATAAACTTTAGTTTGATTTTTCTCTTCTATTTTGTCGGTGACCTGAAACTTTTTTTTTAATTGATTTATATGATGCTAAACTATCATCTAGCAAAATTTGATTTAATTCTCCCGTGTTTTTAGTTTTCGATCCAGCCTCCTTAAACAATTTCGGAGTGAAATTCTTTTGGTTTATTATACTTGTAGGGAAAAAACTAAAATATATCCATTGGAATGGAATGGCGAGAAAAAATCTTGTCCTATAAGATATTCTTATTACACCAATCGGACTTTCTGCTTTAAGGCAGGCCCTCATAGAATCCTTCGCCGTCAAACTTCGCCTTCGCCGCCGCTGCACAACTATTGAATACATGCATTCATATGGGAGCTAACCCATAGCCGACGCAACTTCAGCCCGTTGCGAGCGAGAAATTTAGAGGAACCTTCAATAATTTCTTTGCAGCAGACCGTCGTGAGAGAGCTTTACTGAGAGGGCTTTTACAAGTTGGGATTGGCCAGTTGGGATTCGTTGAATCAGCTGTTTATTTGACAAGTAAAGGTTTGAAGGATTCGGTCTCCGTTTGGATTTCTTGGAGGGTGCCGAGTTTTTCCCGAATTCATTAGTCTAGTTTCTTGACGAATTGGTACTAGATTTCTTGTTAATTCACCTTCGGAGCATACTGCGCCAGTTGACGGTTGGTCTCGAATTGTCATAAACAGCTGATGCGTCGAAGGATTCTATGGGTTCGAGTCGCTCTTGCTGCACTAAAACTCTCAAAGCTCGGCGTCAAAGATGAAGGCGAAGGATTCTATGGGGGCCTGCCTTTATTCTAGCCATCACGGTAGATGTCGATGAGATCATTCTGAATTATTTTCCTTCAATATAATTAACACTTGCAATTGAAACTGATATCATAAGAGATAAGAGTCCAGTCAAATGGAGAACAAAAAGGGGTTTGGGTAGTTTTGCACCGATTTTTGAAGCTGTTGGAGGTTTGGTGCTTAGAGTAAAACTCATTCTCCAAAACAAATGACTTTATCGCGTGAAATGCGTTACATACGCAGAATTTTATACCGACCGCGAATATGCGCGCCTAAATTCAAAAGCGTGTAACTCGGAAATGTTTGGGTATTTTTTTAAAAATCTTAAACCGACAAATTTGTACATACTTATAGATAAGTTTAAGTGAAAAGAAATTATTTTTTGACCGAATTTAGGAAAACCTCCCCTTAATAAAAGAAACTTCAAAGTAATACATTTTTCATATTTCTCTTCTATAAAGAACATTAAAACAAAGAGAAAAGTTAAAAAAAAAATCTTGACGGTCCTAATTCAATGAACAGAGACCATATTATATTTACAGAAGCAGGTGTGATATTCATCTGGCCACCACTGTATATTACCGCTTCGGTTATTATTCAAAATTATTTCTAGGCGTTCCCCCGCTCTCTTTATATCCTACCATACCAAATTAATAAGTGCAAGACAATTTTTTTGTAATTGGGGGTCAGAATATTATAGTGCTATTAGCTTAGTTTATTACTTATGTTTATTAACGTATTGTCAAATCTGTAGCTTTACAAAATCGTTTAACGATGATTGCATTTGTTCTGATTTTAAGAGACGTTTCATTCACAAGATATATCTACTAATAAGATAAAATACGAGTAAAAAGTACAACCCTACATATTTGTAATTCCGACAGAATAGAAGAATATGGAAACATTTTATTTTAAAAGAAAATTGTTAATAATGTTAGTTAAACGGTTGTTATAGGCTCGTATGCATTACGATAAGATTTTATTACGGTATACGGTTTAGATAATGGTAAAACAGCAACGATATTATTACAAAATTATTCATATTATTTTAGCGTTGAAATAGTTTTGTTATCATAATATAAAATATAAACTTTAGAGCAAATTTTAACATAATCGAGGTTTTTTATTCATAAAGGATATCAGATTATACAGACACTAGAATTGAACCAAGGATGAGATTGAAATTCATAGTCCCCAGCTTTAGTAACATTCAGTAAGATTTACATTTTTATTTAAGCGGAAAATTAAACAATTTACCTGGAACAAATTAATTTTTGTTGTTTTAATAAAATATCGACAAATAACATTTTATAGAAACACTTAATGAACTTTTGAAATAGAAAAGCATAAAGCAATTCTAGCAGCCAAAAATTGGAGGATCAACATTTAAGAAATAGTTCTTATAACATAATTCGAAAGAACAAATAAAATATAAATTTGAGCAAAAGTTAAAATATGATTATAATTTAATGTGGTGTTGAAATGATCAAAAAGGGATAAAGGCACATTACATAGCGATTAAAAACCACGTCATGTAATGTGAATTTTAATTCGGAACATAAAAAAATGAGACCACTCTATCTAGTTAATTTAGTTTAGTTTAGTTCTAGTAGCCTTAATCCCTTTTCATATGTTTTATTTGATTAAATGTTTTATGTAGTTTGTGTGGTGTGGCACGAAACATGAATGGATGACATGCAAGTCTTAAATTAGTGAACAAGAAGAGAAGTTTTGGTGCATAATGGCAGCTAACATTAAAAATGGTGCACGTTATCTTACTACCTGCATGTTACGGTTATATAGGAATTGGTCAAATGTTAATACTCGTTAGGTTAATTTTACGACGCAAAGAAAAAATTCATATCCAAGCTAGCTTAGGAGAGGAAGTAAATTTGCATGAATTTCATTTTGTATAATCAAATAGTTTATTTGAGAAATCTAGAATCAATTATTGTAGCAATAATGTAGCATGCTTCTTGAGGATCCAAACATGCCAGCTGAATGTACGAGTACCTAAAAGTCGGCTGTGGAAACATTAAAAACTAATTTCAATCGCTAATAAGTTGACAAGAAATGTAATTCCAATGCAAAAAAACAATAGGGCGATGGAAATACCTTCATAATTTTACACTGAGCAACACCAGTTACAGTCAGGGGTACACCTTGTGCTGTCTCAACGCCCTCGCACATTGGGTTCAGAGTCATTACTTCCAGTGAGAGGCGCTGCACGTCTGTGACAAGCCACCAGGCCCATGCCCATCCTCCTACAATTGTTCGTTTTTTCGTTGAACCGCAGCATCCACCTGAAAAAAGAAAACATATTTGAGAAACTGTGTACTATTACGTGCACTTTGCAAAACCATGGACTTTTATAATTGATCAGCTTTTACAAAATATCCCTGAAGTATGTTTTCTGTATAATAAATCGTTAAATCTTCTTTAACCAAATATTATACGGTAAAACGCTACGTTTCTTTGGTAGGTACCACCATAGAACCACTAGTTCAATTTTGATGTTAAGTCTTTCAATATGGACGTTCGAAACTTATTAGGTTACAGCGGCCATGTTGTCAAAGCAAGCTCTGTCAAATTTTTTGTAAATTGTTCAGTAGTGTGTGACAAATCACCATGGAGGGTATAGTGTTGAAGAACGTGTTAAAATCATCAAATTTTAATATCAAATCAGTGCTCCCTTCGAGAAACGTTCCGCGCACAACGTGATTTCTAGTGAACAAGCAAAATTGTCGGGTTTTGGGGCGATACCAATCCACACGAGATACACCAGCACCAAATGCATCCCGAGAAAGTCACTGTTTTGTGCGGATTTTGGTCTGGCGGAGTCATCGGCCCGTACTTCTTTCAAAACGAAACTGGCATTGCCATAACCGTCATCGGCGAGCGTTACAAATCGATGATAAGCAACTTCTTGTGACTGGACTGGATGATATGGATACCGACGACATATGGTTGCAACAGGATGACGCTACGTACCACACAGCACATGCCCGATGGACATTCGGCACGAGCGATTTGAGGGCATGGTAATCTCGCGCGGCGGCGACGTGACCTGGCCACCGATATCTTGCGTTTTAACGCCTTTAGACTTCATCTTTTGGGGCTTTCTTAAATCATAGGTATATGGAAATAAACCGCAAACATAACGAACATAACGAACGCCTTCCAGCAAATTCAGCCAGACTTATGCGACAAAGTTATGGAAAATCACACCTCCCGAATACGTGCCACCAAGTAAAGCCGCAAAAATTTAACGACGTTATATTCCATACTTAATGCTATAAAGTGGATGTCTCGCACACAACTTGTTTTATTTACATTTAAAAGTCGAACGATCTTATTGAAACACTATTTACATACCTATTAATGCATATGATGAATTATAAATCGGCCCATAAACGGTTTGATGGGTAGTTTACTATTTTAGTATTTTATTATTATTTATTTATTATTTCACTATTTTTTTATTTTTAAAAAATTTTTTTTTCCATTTTCGCGAAAAATTTCATTTCTTTCAACGGAAATAGAAGTAACAGGTCGCAGTGGGTACAAATGGTTCTTTAATAGCAGTTTTTTTGAATCGATCGAATGAGCTAAAGGTGTAAACCACCTCCGAAGTGTCGTATTTCGGAAACTTTCCATAAGGATATATTGTGCTCATTTGATAGTTAAAAAGCTGTCCTATCACCAGTTTGCAGATTATCTACTACTTACGGGGCACCCTGCATATGCGTTGAAGATCAATCTGCGTGCACAATCTTCGACCAAACCGATTGGCCTGCTGAGGTAAACTGTACGGCGTCGTCATCGTCATCATAGAGGTGAATTTTGGAATCTCTTTCCACGTTTATGATGCTATTTATGTAAATACTAAATAGTACCGCTCTAAGTATTGAGCATTGAGGTACGCCTGGAGTTAAGACGTTATCAATATTCACATGGTAAATTCAACCAAACTATATGAATGTATATAGGTTGCTGATGCGGAAAACGACAATTTTCAAGTCTTTGTCCAGTGCTTCTTGGATATCAGTCATTGCATTAAGCATTGCCATTTCACAGCTATGTTATGAACGAAATTGAGACGCCAGGATGCCATAAATTGGTTGGCATTAATATGCTCCATTTCTAGAGTATATTGCATTCACACTTCAAGGGCAACCAAATCTACCTTGTCTACCTTGGTTTTTAAGAGGTGTCTCAGTCTCACCGTACCCGAAATTTTTTTTGTTGAATTAAAAAAATGTTCTTCAGAAAATTGGTTGTAAAATTTTGTTTTTGAACCCAATTGAATAACATGGTTCGGCAAAAATATAGGTATTGATATAGGACGTTTTCATACTAGACGATAACGACACGGTAACGATATGACTTATACACGCCATGCCGTTATCGTTGAGCCTTTCACATTAGACGATAATTGCGACTGAACGATAACGACACGACAGTGTTATTTCGTAGTGTAGGTTTGCCTTGACGGCCATACTTTTTAATGAAATTTATGTTTCCACGAACCTAATAATTTGAACTTGCTATATTTGCCTCATAGCCAATTTAAATTAATTTTCCATGCAACACCGAACAATATAACCACTGCCCTACTGCCTTGCTGGCGCATAGGTACATCATGAAAAGTAGTGTGTAAATACAACGTTTTATCGTTATCGTCGCTGATAGACAATAGGGAAGTTTGGCCCCGACGATATCTTAGACCATATCGTTGTAGTGAACGCCATATCATCGACAATATATACACGTGTGAAAACGTATCCATATATTCCTATGTATTTTTTTCCCCTAATCTATCGTGTCATTATCGTTATCGTGCCGTAATTGTCTAGTTTGAAAACGCCCATCGAAGTATCGTATTTTCCTCTTCCATTAAATTTTTTGCCCAAAAACAAGATGTGACCAAACGCCTGTTTATTTGGTGGCCAAATGAAAGAGGAGATCTCAAGGAATCCGACATGCCTCTCCACGTTCATAATTTAGATCAATTGAATCTCACAATTTTGTTTGCAAAATATTGTCTCAAGAAGATAATATATGCACACTAGCTTGCTCGGACCCGGCGTTTCCCGGGATACTATTAATTTTGTATTCCTTAATTTTACAACGCCTACCTACTGCACCACCGCCTCTCCTATGTGACCCAGCGTTTTCCTATTTGCGTTTTGCACATGTTTTAGATATTTTCCAACAGTGTTATTAAATTTAGTTTTCTTCATTTTATACTACCTCCTTATTGCATCCCCTCTCCTATATCTCCCAGCGAGGTGGGGGTGGTCTCATATTTGGAAATTTGAATAGCAGATTCAAAATCAGTGATCCCGAAAATTCCCTAGTGCGGATTTTCACGGAAATCCCTTGAAGCATAACTTTTCGGTCGCCATATTGATCCACCTTCTTGATTTCCAAAATTTTGATGGCAGGTTTAAAATCAGTGACCCCAAAAACCCAAAACCAAAAACAAAAGTTCGGGTTTTCAGTGAAATCCGTTGAAGTTTAACTTTTTCTGTCGCCATATTGAATCCGACATCTTGAATTCCAAAATTTTTAATGCAAACTCGAGATCTGCGACCCCGAAAACCTTCAATTGTCTTTTTCATAAAGATTTCTTGAAGTTGGAAAATTCGCTTCGTATACAAAACGGAAATTTAGATTTTTTCGATTTCGCGGCTTTTCCTTTGGGGTTTCCCGAATTTTCTTTTTTTTTAAACCTCCCCTGTATTATAGCGAACAAAAAAAAAATTATCGAAATCGGTCAAAGCCGTTTTTGAGTTTTAGCGAGACGTACCGCACAGCAATTCATTTTAATATACATAATATAGATAAAGATAATAATTCAATAGTATGCGAGGGATTGGACGGATATAAAATTGGTAAAGAATTGAAATTTCTTAACCTAAAAGAAAATGGTTATTTCTTCCCTTTGTCATGTCATGGTAGTTAAGTTCAAACATCTGGTCACACGGAACTACCAAGTCAGTGTTATGTGCCACCGCCGCAAGTGTATCCTACTTATTAGTTATTCGAAACACTTTCTCACCATCTATTTGCTCGGTGACTCGCAACTTGTTAAGAAATTCATCGAAACTGCTACTGCCTGCTGGAAACATTTCTCAATAGCTGATGAGCCTATAGCATGCCTGCACCGCATCACGTAGTATTCCTCAGCACTTCGTACTTGCGCTTTTCATGCAGAAACCATTATTATCACTACCAATCGCCACCTGAAGAAATTCATCTCAAGACCTCGTTACTGAGATCAACCAAGATCAGTGTCAGTGATGCAGTAACAAGATTACATTCAAGATCTCATGGAGGTAAAAATTAACCATGGAGTCTGCCATCATGATCTTGAACTTGATCCGAAGACTTGTTTCTGAGAAAAAGATGGGGCCCCAAAAAAAGTGAGTTACACAAGCATTTCGCTAATCCGTCGAGTACAAAAAGCCAGTGGGTTCGCTAGAGTTCGACTGCATAACGCGGCATCTTAGCGAGTTTTACTTCAGACTGTACACCTTTTGAGCGCTTTCAAGTACTCGGCCAAGATTACGGCAGACCTCCTCCTCCAAATCAGGTATAGGCAGTGGCCGTGGAAGAAATGGAGAAAGACGGCACTTTTAGTGGTTTTCTATTTAAAAATTTTGAACTTCGACGATCGGCGATTAGTTGGTTGTAGGACGCTTGGCCGTGGATAGAGTGCAGCTAATACTAGTAATCTTCTGGACTTTCGATTTTTAGCATATTCCAGTGTTCGGCCGTTAACCAGCCACTGCAACAGAAAGGTGAACAAAGTGCTTGCTTGGTGTGGTATCTTACTCACATACCTCGTATCTCAGTGACACACTAACGGTATAACGGCGAAGTTGATTACGTAGTCGCGAGAAACTGTTTAAACTCATTATCGATGACGACACGCGGGGCACTAGAACCAGTTCTGTAGCATTGGAAGAAACAGAGGTTGTGAGGCGTACTGCCACATGGTGGACCAGTAGAAAGTGTTAAAGAAGCTCAATAAGCTAATCAAGTGCAGGTGCAATTCCAACTATTTGTCGCAGCTCGCCACATTGTAGACAACGAAGCGTGAAACTTGCCGACTTCTTTTCCCCGAAAGGTAGGTTTCACTGAAACTCTTTACTTCTCGAAGACGCCAGATGGTTGCTAGTCACCTTTTGGATGGTAATTGCACTGGGTATTGGAAAAAATGAAAAAGGTTGCGAGCCGCTCTGCACGAATTATTTCACCAGACCACGTTTGATCTCTGCCCGATGTTTTCTAATTTAATATTTGCTGTATGTGCTACGTCACTTGTCGAGAAGTTACGACGATTTGTTACAGGTGATCGCTTTCGCTGGGAAATTTTTGTTTAGTGAAATTATGCAGCGCCTGTCTAAGAGGTTTTTAATGATCTTGTCTTGGTGCAATAGAAGCTAGTTGGTGCTTTGCAGACATTGTTAAATGTGGAAAATGTGGTTTACCGTGGTCTTCTTTTAGTTTCATATTGAAAGCAAATGTAAAGGAAATATGTAGTTAGCTTTGCAAATAGTCACCCTGCTTTACCTGCATTTGTGATGCACACGATTATTAAAAATGAACATGGTTGCTTTACATGGCGTTTAGCACTAAGAGCGTCGACAAAATAACGTTCGTGCAATTTTTCCTTGTCCATGGCCCCCATAATCGAATAATTGCGAGCAAATTTGCTTGCAACTGACGAAATGGTGTCGCATGGTCATGCATCCAAATCCAAGTGAACTAGCATCATTTGTTCTATGGGCCTACGCAGCACTTTTGTGAATATATGGAGTCATTCCAGTCAAACAAGTAAAAAATAAGAAAAAAAGAGAGACATTGAATTTTGTTTTCTGTGAATATAACGGGTTATAATTTTGAGGTTATTGAACTTTATTATGAAATCTTAAACAAGTTTTTAAAAGAACAAAAATAATGATGTAAACAAAGGTGCTTGCATATTGTGCGTATGGAAATGTTTTCTTTATATTAAATATACGCGTGATTAGAAATTCAATTAACTGTATTTAATATTAATCTATATATATATATAAATCAATTGCTGTCCGTTAGTTTCGCTAAAACTCAAAAACGGCTTGACCGATTTCGATAACTTTTTTTTTGATTTGTTCGCTATAAAACAGGGGGGAAAATTCGGGAAACCCGAAAGGAAAAGCGGAAAATCAACTTCAAGGAATCTTTATGAAAAAGGCAATTTTTCGGGGTAGCAGATCTCGAGCTTGCATTCAAAATTTTGGAATTCAAGATATTGGATCCAATATGGCGACCGAAAAGGTAAACTTCAAGGGATTTCACTGAAAATCCGAACTTTTGTTTTTGGTTTGGGTTTTCGGGCACGATTCTTGTTACTCAGGCCCTAATTTTTGGGAACGGGGTTCGAAACATTTTGCTGTGCTAATTAACTCCACCGGTAGTTTGTAAAAGGAAAATTAACTCCCCCGGCAGTTTATAAAAGGGAAATTATAATATATAATAGAATTTTCCTAAAAGTTACGAACGTTAGGTGGCTCGCGAAAAGACCTATATCTCGAAAACGGGTCGAGATAGAGTTTTTTCATTATTTTTCCGTTAATTAGCACAGCAAAATGTTTCGAACCCCGTTCCCAAAAATTGGGGCCTGAGTAACAAGAAGCTCCCCAGTTTTCGGGATCACTGATTTCGAATCTGCTATTCAAATTTTCAAATATGAGACCACCCCCACCCCGCTGAGAGATATAGAAGAGGGGATGCAATAAGGAGGTGGTGTAAAATGAAGAAAACTAAATTTAATAATACTGTTGGAAAATATCTAAAACATGTGCAAAACGCAAATAGGAAAACGCTGGGTCACATAGGAGAGACGGTGGTGCAGTAGGGAGGCGTTGTAAAATTAAAGAATACAAATTTAATAGTATCCAATATAAAATGAATAAAATTGGTTGATTACATTGATTGCAGTTACCGCTTAGGGGTCATCCCCCTTTAACTCCTAGCTGTCATACTGTAGTACCAGGCGCCCCACACTTTTACTACTTTAACATAATTTGTTTGAAACCTTGCGGTTTTAATTTTTAAATAAGTTTAGTATTATAATAAATAACCAATTAGACTGCATTCGGTGCCGTTAAAAGGCGATCGGAGATCATTTTCAAATTAAAATAGTCAAGAGCTTACTAGTAAGTAGTAAGCACTTTAGTGTCTAAGGTCGAGGTGACCCCAATGTGCGAGGTATGTTATTTTAGAGAAATGGAACTTTGGACAATATTCTGATTTTTTTCTACGTCGACAAATACTACACTCAGAAAAAAAGTTCCTAAGCATCACGAAAAACAGCTATAAAATCAAGGTAAATCCTCAATGAATACGAAAAAAAAATCTTTAGAAGAAAGAAATATTTTCATTAAATCAAATACCTTTCTAACCATTAAGAAACGCTTAAGAAACATTATCTTTAAAATAGCGCTCATTTCATAATTTTAATAACGTAGCTCTTGGCAGCACTTCCATTCGAGGCGCTCCTAAATTTTATAAGAGAGTGGGCTTCGAAACAATTTGTAAAAAGTAAATAATCAGTCTGTAGGCAGCAATTTATAAAAGGTAAATAATTTCAGCGAGGAGATAATTTGTAAAGAGTAAATAAAACAGCCACACAAAAAAAAAAATTTCCGGTCCGGGGATCGGACCATGTGTTTCATATGTTTTTGGGGATCGCAGAAACAGTATCCGATGTCAGTTCAACCCCATCATGTCAGGTTTTTGACATAACCTCAAAAAACTTCAGCAAAAACGGGGAACAAAATTTCAATCTGGGGATCAGACCATGTCTTTCATATGTTTTCGGGGTCGCTGAAATCGAATCCGATGTCGATTTATTCCCATCACGTCAGATTTCAGCGACCCCGAAAACATATCAAAGATATGTTTTGACCACCAGATTGAATTTTTTTTTATTTTTTCTCTCGTTTTTGCTGAGGTTTTTTTGAGGTTATGTCAAATACCTGACGTGATGGGGTTGAACTGACATCGGATTCAGTTTCAGCGACCCCAAAAACATATGAAACACATAGTCCGATCCCGGGATTTTTTTTTGTGGGGCTGTGTAATCAGTCTATTGACATTTTAAATACTGCAAAAGTACTAACTATTTTAATAAATATCTCGAAAACGGGGCTATTAGGAATTTTTTCAATAATTTTTCGTTGATTAAGATAATAAAGTGCTTCGAAGCCCGCTGTCAAATGTAGGGGCACCCACGACGTTCTTCGCTAAAAGGCGAACAAGGCAATCCTTCCTATATTATTTCGCTAAGAATCGAGATCGGCGTGGTACCAAAAATAAGAATACATTACACAGAAGCATCATATATGGCACAGCTTTAGAATCCTTAGATTACCGTTCTTCGCCGAAACGTGTAAAACTCACATTATATTGTTCCATAATTAAATATGATAAAGCCGAGTAAAATATTTACTTTCGTGAAAGAGATCATTTCTGAGGGTCAAGTTCGTACATGCGGATGCGCTTTCACACGGATTGGTAGTGAAGAAGGGAAGGGTGGGGGGATATTTCGTGGTCGCTGATTGACCTGAAAATCCGTACAAAGAGGTTTCTGGAGGAGTTGATTTCAAATCTGCCGTCAAAATTTCGATTCGAAATTTGGCACGGGTCAACTAATTTTATCTATAGTTTTAAGGCAATCCGTTCTCGATTTTATGTATGCGTATGTGTATTGTATATGTACATATATGTATGTCAGATTCAGTGATAAATTTGACAACGGGAAAAGTAGAAACGTATGTCTAAATTGCCTGCTGTTTTGAGCGGTTTGCGATAGAATTTGAACTCAGTAAATAAAATATATAATAGTAAAATATAAATTATCATAATCATTTGCAAGACTTGCAGTTTAACATTTTTCCATTTAACACACCGAAAATAATTCAATAAAAACAGATATTATAACACTATTAAAATAAAGCTGTTTTATTTTTGAAAGTGATTTTCTAAATATTTTCTTCAATAGAGCATTCGAATTCGTAATCTACGGAAATAACTTTATTAAAATCACCTATCTCTATGTTGGGAACAAAAAGTAGCTAAAAGAAATGTTGACCAGTGAAAGAAATTAAAATATGCAAGAGACAATTCCTAGAATTGCAAAAGTTTTGCTGTTGCTTATGCAACTTAAGCCCCATACGTGGTCGGCTGTATGCCATCGATACCCGTCGATGCTCGTCGGAACCCAAAGCGATTGCATTAACAGAAGTTTCTCTAATTGTTATGCTGCAGGGCTTGTATGTCGCCAGTACTAAAAGAAGCGACTTAAGTGATTGTATTTTATGATATTTCCGCAAAGCGAGGTAACTGTTTCCGTTTTCAATTATGAGTTTGTTAGTTAGTCTTTTTTTAGCTTTACATATGACAGGTAGGTACCCGTAAATGTGAAGCACTTTACTAGTAAAAACATTTTCTTTATTTACAAACGAGCTGATGACTAAATTAGTTCTTCGTAGTAACTCGGAAGCTATTGCAAGATAATAATTCATGGAAATGACAATCAGGTCTCAAAGTATTGGTAGATGGCCAAAGTTTCGAGTACTTAAACATGAAATAACATGAGATACTATAATGATCGATTCAAGGTACATTCGGTCCAAGGTATACGACTTTCCACTACATTAAAAAATCGTAAAAAAAATTTAAAAAGACAAGTAATACA
Organism: Neoitamus cyanurus; assembly: GCA_947538895.1. Lineage (NCBI taxonomy): Eukaryota > Metazoa > Arthropoda > Insecta > Diptera > Asilidae > Neoitamus > Neoitamus cyanurus. Next base: position 10,566,568 of record OX384547.1, read on the forward strand.
ATTTCTTTCCCACTCTGCATCTACATTTCATAATTAAATACATAAATTAGCGCAAAAATACCGACTGGCCTACACGCCCTGCACGCAAGGAGCCCCACTTGTAAAGAATTACCAAAAAAGAAGTCTTCATACCTATTCCAGCCAGCCAGTGTGTGCATTTTTTTAACTATTAATAAATTAAATCAATTAATTACTAATTTAATGACTCTGACCTCAAAATTCTTGGCTTAGCTTCAAAGTGAAGCAAGAAATTGGACTCAAAATAAAGCTGAAATCCTTTACATTCAGAAAAAAAAATACTACATTTTACAACCATCATCAGAACACCGGAAGTAGGGGAATGATGAAAGTATATGAATCAGGAAGAGAGTTGGGGTCAAGAAGGGGAGGTTTATCTGGGCATAATGAACCTTTCGTGAAAATTTCGTCCAACAACTCGGTACATTCCATCTTATGCGGTCACTTCTTATATTTATGAGCTATTTTTTAAACGAGATAAACCTAATTTTTATCCTTTTTCACGCTATAACTACGTCTTGTGCATACATTTAAAGCCACCTTGGTTTTTTCATTATCAGTTGAGTTGAATGGTATCTGGAAAACTCAAGAATTCGAGAATGATGGTGGGGGATTATAATGATTATACATAAGGTTATATTTAATTATGAAAAGAATATATATCAGTTCATCAAAAAATTAAACAGTTTAGTAATATTATTTAACAAAAAACGTGTGCAAAAATTTAAAGCCTTTAGAATACATGTTAAGGAATCCATGGTTTGTTTGTCTCTTCTTTTGTTTTTATGCTTTAAAATGCAATCCTTTTGCATTAATGCAAGCATGGAGCCTTTTTGGTAGCGAATTAACTAAATTTTCGGCCAAAATTTTTGTCATTTCTTTCCACTCCTCCTGCAAATGTTGTTTTCTGAAATATTGCTAGGTTTATGGCTGCTTATCCTATCTCCTAGAACTTTCCAGCAGTTTTCTATAATATTAAGGTCCGGGCTTGATGGTGACCAAGGAAGAACAGTAATATGGTTTTCTTCCAACCACCTTTGTGCATACTGGGCTGTATGCGGCCTGGCATTATCTTGTTAGAAAAAAGCCGGTCCACGTAGAGGCATACCTTCTTCAATGTAAGGTAGCAAGAATTCACGCAGTATTTCCACATATTTCTCCTTGTTGACCATTCCATAAATAATACACAAATCAGAAAAACCATACCACGATATTGCACCCCATACACTGACTTTCCCACCTCCTCCTTGAGCTTGTTGTTGGACGCATTCAGGTAAGTAATTTTCTTTAGGCAATCTACGAACGCACTTTCGGCTATTTGGAATGAGTTGAAATGTGATTTCGTCCGACCAAATTACTCGTTTCCAGTCACATACTGTCCATTTCTGATATGATCGACACCATTTCTTGCGAATTTTTGTATTTCTTGGAGTTATTAAAGGCTTCTTTATCGCTGGTGGGCTTTTCAAATTTTTTCCACAGAGAAGTTTTCGAATATGCGGCGTAGATACATCCTTTCCAGTAGCAAGTTGGAACTGCATATTGATCTCTCTACTTGTGAGGAAGCGATTGTTTTTGACTATTCTAATTAGAGCCCTTTTAGAGCGCTCATCTACAATACGGGGGCATCCTGAACGAACCTTTAGGTCAATGGTTCCGGTGTTTTCATATTTTCTGATGGTATTTTGGACGCATGCTCTGCTTCTTAGCAATACTTCGTTGGCTGTTGTTTTCTTTATGCAAAGCCACCTATTCAAGACCAACTTCATAAATTTGAGCCAGTACTTAAAGGATGTGAATACTCACTTGTCACAGAATGCTATCATCAACTTTTTTACCCATTCTTTTAAAATCTGCGACAAAATTTACGTGGACTAAATCTAAATTGCACGAGAATTACTAGAATTTAGCCTAGTTCTTTAATTTCTTAACTAATTGAACTAGGTTTTCTTACAATTAAATTTAACCCTGTGTATGATTATGTGACTCCCTAATCCCCCAAACTTATGCACAAGACTGTATAAAAGTATTAACTTTACGAAAAAAGGTGATATAACTAAATTTGTAGAGAATATTGAGATCTAAAAAAATTTTTTAAATGTTTTATATAGGATATCTAGAAGGTGAGATATTTACAAAAAACGATTTTTCTGCTATAATTCACATTGCGGCGAAAGTTCAAGATCTGTGACTACAGAAACTTCAACTTAAGGGGTTATTACCAACTTATTACCCAAAAATAAGGGTTGTTTTTAATGATTTTTCATAAATGCATTTAAAATAAATTTTACAAGTATGATATAACATTTGATTAAGTGCTTCTTGAACTACAAAAAAAAATTTTTTCATTGAAAAATATTCCAAACTGGCGGCTATACAGTAGGTCGCGTAAACTACCATTTAAAAAAGGTCTTTCCACGGCCGGCAGTAGAAGACTCGTCCGAAGTAACTTAAAAAACAACCAAACATTTTTTCAGTATCTACATGATTTTTGCTACCGAAGTACACATGATTACATTCTTAGATTTTTTTTTCGCGAAATGGCAGTTATTTGAAAAAAACCGTTTTTTCGACCAAAAAACTCGAACTAAATGGCTTATAACTTTTTTTCCTGATATACAATCGCTATAATCGTGTGTATAGTACTTCCTTAGATAATTTAATAATAAAGGTCCAGTTGAAGTTTGAAGTCAATCGGATGAAAATTGTTCGAGTTCTACTGCCGGCCGATTTTTAAAACGTGGTTCCGAGAAAAACACGTTTAAAAAAAATTGAAAAAGTGGCTTCGGAAAAATTGGTTTATAGAGACATTTTAACATTTAAATACTCGTACACCTTTCTACAAAGTATATTTTGATTCTAGGAATGTTTTGGCATTATTTAAGGTAGAAAAAAATGGAAAACAAAAATTAAGCTGGTAATAACCCCTTAAGGTTTTTTAACACCCCTCTTCCCACATATCTACACCGTCAGCGTTGTGGACAGTTTACAGGCAGAAAATATAATTTAACTGGACTAATGCGCGGTCATAATAGATAGTTATTGTTTTGACTAATTTCAACTTGATACGACTAACTGCTTAAACGTTAGAGGTATGTGACAGACGAACGAACAGACGCATTGACTACACTGATCAACAGGTTCCGTTCTCACCGGAACCTGAAAACACACGTAACTTTTAAATCTCAAGTGAGCTCGTAGTCTGTGCACTTGTGCCTTATATGTACACAGTTTACGAGCTTCAGGGCCGTGACAGATGAGACTCACTATGGCGAGACTAATCGAGTTTTGTGTGCATTGAAGATGATGCAAAATGGCTTTTATTACTGACCCTACTATATCCGAATTCAGGATTACTTACGTTTAAACAAATTTAGTGCTCCAAATGGGCCCTACAAAACTGGTGCCCACGTACTATTACCACTCCTATAGTGCGGGTCAGTTATACTGGGCTTCACGTTACTGTAAACTCAAATTGAGTAACCGGGGGAATGAAATTATTCGTGCACATTGAGAAATTTATAAACAAAAGAGCAATTGCAGAATTCCAACAGGAGCATTTTGTTTCTGCCAAGCAGCGAGAAAGCCCCACCCTTGTGCACAAACCTATCATGATACAAACTTCATGTGATTTTTCTTTCTTTGCAGCGAGTGCATCATGCGAGTACCAGCTTGGACACCGCTTAAACTTATCCGAGACAACTGAACGAAGAAACGAAATCCAAATTGCACGCATAGGTTTGAGTCCGCAGTATGAGTGCGATAGTTGGTGCCGCAAGTACGCTCGGTGGAGCGGCAGTGTCGGCTGCGACGAGCGTTGGTTGGTTCGTACCCATGCTGGTTGCTGCCATCGCATACTTTCAGTACGAGGAAATCATGGACCCAGAGGCGAAGCCCATCAACGTCCCCTCCGAAGAGATCTTGGAGTTTTACGACTTTATAATAGTGGGGGCGGGCTCGGCAGGTGCTGTGGTCGCCAACAGACTCACGGAAGTGGAGAACTGGAACGTTCTGCTGCTTGAAGCGGGCGGAGATGAAACGGAAATTTCAGATGTGCCGCTAATGGCAGGCTACCTGCAGCTGAGTAAAATGGACTGGAAGTATAAAACGGAGCCCTCGGGCACCTCTTGTTTGGGTAGGTACAACTAATTGCTTTTGAGTTCAAGCGACAATACGAAACTGTTTCCAGCAATGAACAATGGACGGTGCAACTGGCCGAGGGGAAAGGTTCTGGGAGGGTCCAGCGTCCTCAACTACATGCTGTACCTGCGGGGCAATAAGAGAGACTACGATAACTGGGAGGCACTGGGCAATGCCGGCTGGGGCTACAGAGACGTTCTGCACTACTTCAAAAAGTCAGAGGACAACACAAATCCTTACCTGGCCGAAACCCCGTACCATTCGACAGGTGGTTATCTAACCGTGGGAGAAGCACCTTATCACACCCCACTAGCAGCGGCTTTTGTCGAAGCCGGAGTAGAGATGGGGTATGAGAATCGCGACCTGAACGGCGAGAAGCAGACGGGCTTCATGATAGCCCAAGGGACCACCCGCCGCGGAAGCCGGTGCAGCACCGCCAAAGCATTCCTCAGACCGGCCAGACTGAGACCCAATCTGCACATCGCGATGTACGCCCATGCAACGCGAATTATGGTTGACCCCATAACGAAGGTCGCTTTCGGGGTGGAATTTATTCGCGACCGCAAGATGCATCATGTGCGCGCCACTAAGGAAGTCATTGTCTCAGGTGGATCCGTGAATTCACCGCAGCTACTCATGTTGTCTGGGATAGGTCCCAGGACTGAACTGGAAAAGCACAGAATTCCTCTCATTCAGGAGCTGAACGTTGGCGAAAATATGCAGGACCACATCGGGCTAGGAGGTCTCACGTTCCTTGTGAACCAGCCGGTATCGATAGTTGAGAGCCGGTTCCACTCCATGTCCACTGTGATGGAATATGCCGTATTCGGTCAGGGTCCACTTACTATCCTGGGCGGAGTGGAGGGATTGGCCTATGTCAACACAAAACACGCGAATGCCTCTGACGACTTCCCTGACATCGAGTTTCACTTCATTTCGGGCTCAACCAACTCAGACGGAGGAACTCAAATCCGTAAAGCCCATGGCCTGACCGAAGCCTTTTACAACGCCGTCTTCGAGAGGATTAGCAACAAAGACGCGTGGAGCATCATTCCGATGCTCCTCAGGCCGAAGAGCATCGGGTCTATAAAGCTGCGCAGCAAGAACCCTTTAGATTATCCCTACATTTACCCGAACTACTTGGTTGATGATTTCGATACCAAGACCTTGGTGGAAGGGGTGAAGATCGCAGTGGCCCTTTCCCGAACAAGAGCCATGCAGCGCTTTGGGTCTAAAATTTCGGCGTTTCAGTGGCCGGGATGCATGCAATTTCCCATGTTTACAGACGAGTACTGGGAGTGCATGATTCGCCACTACACAGTGACAATTTACCACCCTGTGGGCACTTGCAAAATGGGACCATACTGGGATCAGACCGCTGTGGTGGACCCTCAGCTGCGAGTTTACGGTATACGGGGACTGCGAGTCATCGATGCGAGCATCATGCCAAAATTAGTGAGTGCGAACACCAATGCCCCGGTAATTATGATCGGCGAGAAGGGATCCGATATGATCAAGGAGTTCTGGATTAAAAACTCCATGAAGTAATGAACTGTCGACAACACTTGATTGTTGCTCTCTCTGGTTTGGTTGTGATAGCAAATGTCCTCCGCTCCCGAAGTGTACCTTAGTCGTAGTGAGTAGTCAAGTATTTATTGTACGTGTATTTTATATTATTAAACTTTAGATCATAGTGACTAAATATTGTTTTTCTTACACCGCACCCACAAGTCTTGATGCTAGCACGTTCTTAGCTAAAAGATAAACAATAGTAAACACAAATTCCATTTGTTTCATCGTAGGTACTAGTAATGGACCAAATGAATCATTTTGGTAACTCAGGTCATCGAGTCAATTATATAAATAAATATATATATATATATAAATATTATACACTTTGCTTTATCATAAAGCCGAAGTACATACATCCATATGGGTCATTCTTTTACAAACCGCACAAATTTCATGGAAAAAAAAATTGACATTTTAGAATCGTCTGAATTTTTTTTTACAGCTTCTTAACATAAAATTAATCGACACGTATTTCAGGATTTTGCTCAAAAAATTTTGTGTGAAAAATATCCACATGTGAATTTTTCATAATTTGCTAGATTTTCTCCAATCATCTCATATTCGAAATTCATTATCTCCCGTTGTAATGATCGGATTGACCTACTTTTTTTTTACGTGTTTCTACGTCAGCTTTACAATGGTTTTTGAAAAAATTATTTTATTGTTGACATAAAGAAGTTTATAACAATTTAATTGTTTAAACAGTTTTTTATGCTGTTACCCCAGGTTTAGTTAAATTAGAAATATATGTGTTTGTTCCTTATTGTTTCACTTAAAAAAAAAAAAAAACGGAGTTATCTCCATTAGGTCTAAAGTTATTAATTATTTTCGAGCAATTGTCCGGGCCGGGCGTAACGTGCGACAAGTTGAAGTGTACCTGCCCGCTTCAGTGTTAAACATAAATGTTTACTTTTAATTGTTCGACAGTGACATAAATGTAATCAACAAATATTTGTTGATCACATCAATGCATGTATAACAATTAATATACATAGTTAAGAGAACATGAAGAGTTACTTTTCGTTTTCTAAATAATTATTGAATATCAGAATGTCAGAAAATAAAAGTAAGAAAATTCATTTAAGGGGGCCGATACATGTAAAAATCAAAAATTTTTTTACTTTTTTTTTCGTCGGGAATATATTCTATAAGGTGTTGAGAACGCGTGTCTAAGAGCTTTTCTCGATATCTCAATCCGGTCTCATGAAATCTTACATAGAAGCGGCGATGTCAGGTAGCGCGGGTGAGCAGCTGTCCATCGCTCCGTCTCCGGACCGCCCCGCTCCGCGCAGACCAGCACACATTTCTCGATTCAAAAGAAGCAAGAACGGCTCGGAAACAAAAAACTTTTGCCGAAAATCAGCTGCTTGAACAAGAGGAAGGACAACTCTACGGCGCAGGCATAGCCGACTAATATGTAAGTAGAGAACTCGTCTTTTCACTTTCCCAAACTTTGAGTTCAAATTCCTTGAAACGACATTTTCGACTACTCGCTGCACGATAACTTTATTAAAAAATGTTCAATCACGCTGAAAATTTTACTGTAGTTTGAAAAGACCCTTGTCTACTGGATGTACCTACATCCATAACCGATTTCGCGAATCCCCGACCGTAGAGGTTGCGAATTCAGCAAAAAAAAAACAAGCAAAATTTTCATCCAAGTCACAGTTGGGGAACAATTTTTTTTTTGTATCAAAGTTAGGTTTACATTGAAGTCGCAACTGTTTTTCGACAATGATTTCTTCCTGCTTCGTTTCAGACCAGCACTACCGCCGGGAGAACGCAGCGAGTGAAATAAGAGGGGGCTTTTGTGTCACGGGCTCCGCCGCCATCTTGAAACGCCGGCACACGAAAAAATTTTTTTTCTAATGTACAAGCTCTTGTGATACATTAAAAAAAAAATTAACTCGATCCTCTTATTCCTTCCCTATCAAAAAATTTTTTTTAAAAAACACTTTCAATGTATCGGCCCCCTTAAAAACTTACTACTACTACTACTGAACATTAGCTTCTGAGTACTAGACAAGAAGTTTTTTGCACAGAGGGCTCCGCGCGGGCCGCCTGGCAAGCGCTCGAAAATAATTAATAACTTTTGACCTAATAGAGATAACTCCGTTTTATTTTTTAAGTTAAACAATAAGTAACAAAAACATATTTTTTTAAATTAACTAAACCTGAGGCAACAGCATAAAAAACTGTTTAAACGGGAGAGTCTTGTTACTCAGGCCCCAATTTTTGGGAACGGGGTTCGAAACATTTTGCTGTGCTAATGAACGCAAAAATAATGAAAAAATTCTATCTCGACCCGTTTTCGAGATATAGGGCAATTCGCGAGCCACCTAACGTTCGTAACTTTTAGGAAAATTCTATTACAGTGGGCCCCCGGTAATCCGGCCCCTGTCTAATCCGGCACCCCTTGTAATCCGACATGTCTGTTATTATAAAATATTTTTTAGACAATCTTCGCTAATGTGATAATGCATGATTGAACAGATTACAACTTGTTCGCGCCATCACTATTGTGCTCGACGCGTAGGTATTGTTTTGATTCTGATTGCTTTCACAATTATTTCCTAATGTGAAGTTATTATTTTTGTAAGTTCTATATCATTAATGACGTTAATTTTATAATAAAACGTAAGTTCTCTATTGTGTTGTTTAATTTACTGAATTTGACATACATAATGAAGTATGATTTGTACTTCAGAGTATAACATATAGAATCTTATCATTGAATCTGTAATTTGTCGGATTACAAGGAACTCTTTTGTAAAAAATTCCGGACTATAGGGGGTCTTAGGCAGTACTCTATAATCCGACAAATTCGATAGTTCGACACTGCCCTGCAAAACGTTTGTCGGATTACCGGGGGTCCACTGTATATATTATAATTTCCCTTTAACAAACTGCCGGTGGAGTTCATTTTCCTTTTACAAACTACCGGTGGAGTTAATTAGCACAGCAAAATGTTTCGAACCCCGTTCCCAAAAATTGGGGCCTGAGTAACAAGAATCGTGCCGTTTAAACAATTAAATTGTTGTAAACTTTTGTATGTCAACAATAAAATAATGTTGTCAAAAACCATTGCAAAGCTGACATGGAAACACGTAAAATAAAAAAAAACTAGGTCTATCCGATCATTACAACGGGAGATAATGAATTTCGCATATGAGATGATTGGATAAAATCTAGCAAATTATGAAAAATTCACATGTGGATATTTTTCACACAAAATTTTTTGAGCAAAATCCTGAAATGTCGATTAATTTTATGTTAAGAAACTGTAAAAAAATTTTCAGACGATTGCAAAATGTCGATATTAAAATGGTGTGCGGTTTGCAAAAGAATGACCCATATGGATGTAGATTGATAGCCCAAAAACAGAAATAATGACATTTTTGGAAATATATAATTTTTTGACCCTCCTCATAGAGGTAAAACTGTACTCAACAACTTGTTTTCATTTACCCCATCGAGTGGGTTTCCTAAAATTCAACAAAAAAACGCTTTGGTACCTTTTAATTTTAACCCTTCAGTCACGAGATGATTGCTTTCAAAGTCGGTAAGCCTGTTGTCACGCTCGCTCCTAGCGCACTCCCCGACCGGAGCACATTCATCACCTCTCGCCCCATTGCAATGTGTATCGCGGCGCAGAAAAAAAAACTTTGGACATCTTTTGAATTAAAAGTCATGTCATGAGTATTTAGCATTTCTTAATAATCGGCTCTGGTGCGGAATCCATTTGACGCACGACCGACGTGGTCTTAACAGATTTATTTTAAACTACTTATGAATTCAATTCAATTCAATTTTTATTTAAATTTCACGATTTACAATTGTGTATACATAGTTGGATTGCTATTTTAAGTGCTCGAACTAGAAATTCATACATCTTGAATATTAGTAAGTAGACATACCCGAAACTATATTCATTAGTAATATTTAAGTTGGGAAAAAAATATTTTCTGACAAAAACCCAAGACTGTTTTGTGTAAAATTAAAACTTGCAATCTACATACCTATCAATCAAATTTAAAGCTGTTAATTACTATAACTAAACTAGCCTACGCTTACTGGCAATTGAGTTGCCTGATGAGGGGATTCTCGGAATACGAGCATTTTTCAAAGAAATTGGCTGCTAAGGTATTTAGTTTCTCGGTTATTAGTTCCATATTTACCTTTTTGTGCTGCTCAGAGGTGGAGAAGTGCCATGGAAGGCTCGTGATCATTTTGAGGATTTTATTTTGGCAGATTTGTAGCTTATTTATATGTGTGCGCTCACATTTAAACCATATGGGACCTCCATAGAGCATGAGAGCTCGAAAAACAACTTTGTATATAATGAGTTTATTATCCATACTTAGTGTCGATTTTCTGTTTATAAATGGGTACAAAATTTTAATTAAGAGGCTTGTTTTGTTAAGGACTGAGTTAATGTGTTTCGAAAAGGTAAGGTTTCATCTAGGGTTATCCCGAGATATTTTACTTCTTCGGTCCACGGGATGTCGCAGCCGTTGCGTTTAAGATTATTGGAAGGCCAGAAACGTGCATTCCGCCTACGCGTGATGGCTTGAGATTTGTTGGGGTTTATTTTTATTTTCCATTTATTGGAATAATCCTGAATGATATCTAATCCGCTTATAATATCACCAAAAAGTTAACTGTTGCGCTTATGCTTATAATTTTTAAATATCCAAGCACTTCAAGTGTGTTAGAACTAAAAATTTTTCAAAGAATAACAGGACTCCTCTGTAGAGTGCAAAAGTGTAATAATGCACTCTATTATTTGTTTTGCAATTCAAGTATCACAAATTCAATCAAGTGAAGTTATTTTATTAATCTTGAAGTGTAATAATGCCAATACGTAGGAAAAATAATAAAGAGGATTATTTATTTTCAAAACTCAACCATAACACATTCTGTTACTATTTTGCTCCTCACTGAATGTGGAGGCAATTTGTTGAAAAGAAACTCGTATTCTTTCTACTTCTTCCAATTACTTCTAAAAGCTTAACTTAAGCGTAAATTTTCCTGTAACTGGTTTTCTGATCATTTTGTTTAAAGTCATTTTTCACACAACCAAAAAGCAGAAAAAATGTGCACTGCAGAGCAGAGACAATGGTGTTTCTTACAATAAAAAATTGAAATGGCAATTTGGTACCTCAATGGCGGCGAGTTATTTCCCACTGAATTATAACTCGCCACCAATGAAATTCTCAACTTGAATTCAACTGTGCAGCAATTACATACCTGCGGCTCTTGTCCAGCTATCAATTAGCTCAAATTAGCCAGCAAAAGAGTTCCATTTGGCCTGATCGCTCACAAGTAGACCGCGCCGAGCCGTAACGGCATATACGTACATATGTCGATACCCGCATTTTTACCACCACCCAGGAATCAATTTGTCTACCGCACCGCGATATCACTGATTCCTTCTTTGTTTTTGGAATACTTCAGATCCATTATTATACCCGGCTCGTCGTTACTCAGAGGTAAACGGGAATCAGGTCGCAGAGTTCCCGAAAAGTTAAAAAGACCAAACGAATTTCGGTTTCGTCATTTATTCTCAGGATGGAATTTTATGTTCAGAGCAATTTAATGCGTGCCAAAAACTTATTTACAGTGGCCTTGCAGGTTCGTCATAAATACTCTGCGGACAATGCCGCATTAATGCAATAATTTCGGGTATTCCCCGCCCAAATTCAACCAGTTTTTTCTTCGATTTATTTTGCTAAACAACAATTTTATTGGTAGCAGAAATGTGGTTTTACAATTCAAATTTATTCAATTACACATTGCGAGGATGCTCGGAATAATACTTTTAATCGCTTTCGGCAGGATATGTTAAATGGAAAATGCCAAAAATGTTAATGTTGTCCGTTATACGTAGGATGGCCATAATTTGAAGCCACTAATACAGGACAAATAATAAATTAATGTACAGTGTGTCCCTATAGTTCAGGAACGGGTAAACAACTCTCCAGGTAGTACTTTTTGTGAAAAATGGTCTACGTAGAGAAAGGATGTACAAATTTATACATTGAGGAACAAAAGTGTTTCAATGTGCACTAGGAAGGAACGAAAAGGGCGTTGATCAAAAACCAATCAATTATTATAATTTTTGAAATCTGCCATTTTTTAAGACTATTCTTCAGCTTATAAAATAACAAAAACAAAGAATAAAATTATTTACTGTTAACATAAAAAACACTAACAAATGACAATTGTTGACACAACAGTTTTGCACCATCTCGAATTCTTAGGAAATCTGATAGTACCGTTAGGTATTTTACCGCTATGCAAGCTAAAACGACTGCAATTATGTAGAACAGCCACACAGTTTGCATTTGGATTTCAGTGTATAAACATAAAAGGCTTGTGGTAGAAAAAGATGAAATCAATTCGTGAAAATATAAAACAAAAAGTTCTTGATTTATTGGGAGAAGTCCAGTCCGTGCGAAAAATTGCACAAAATTGCAATGTTAGCATCGCTAGTGTATCTAGACTAAGAAAATCTAGTAGGAAAACTTTTCAGGTTTCACCAGGTGGAAGATGCACGTCATATTGGCCGTTTACTCACAAGTGCTAGTGTTAAAAGTCCTAAAGAGGCCGTTGCTGCCCTTGGGAAGGATGTTAGTGTATGAACTGCCCGGCGTGCGCTAGACAGAATTGGTTTAAAAGCAACTTAATGCAAGAAAAAATCAGACTTATCATTAAGAACTGTCAAAAAAAAGGAAAAGTTTTATAGAGAAGAACAAAAATTGGACTGCTCACGATTGGAATCTAGTACTTTGTGAAAATTATTAAACAATAATAAATTTTAATGTTTAGAATTTATCTATTAAGGTTATTTGGTCAGACGAGGTTAAAATTAAGCGATTTGAGAGTGACGGTCGATCGTGGTTTTGGAGCACAAACCCAAAAGAACTTCAATCCGCAGGTGTGAAACCCACGGTTTAATTTGGCGGACGGCGGCTCAAGCATGGTTTGGGGTTGTATTACTCCGAATGGTGTTGGTCCAGTAGTGAAAATCGATGGCAAAATGAATAAAGAGCAATATTTTGCAAAACAATTTGCCCACAGCTCTAAGTAAATTCAATATGGATCACAAAAAGATTCTCTTCCAACAGGATGGGGATCCAAAGCACACGGCAAAGATGGTTCAAGAATGGCTCCGAAATCAAAAATTTGGGTTGATGGAATTGCCATCACAAAGCCCCGACTTGAACCCAATAGAGAATTTGTGGAGTTTTTTGAAAAAAAAACTTGCAAATTATTTAGAACTACCAAAAGGAATGAATAAGTTATGGGAATGAGTACAAGACGAATGGGATAGTATTCCTCAGCAAATTATTACAAATTTGTATGAAAGTATGCCTAGAAGACTTGAGGCATTAAGAAAATCAAAAGGTCGCTGGATAAATTATTAGTTTATAAGAAAAAAATATGAATTTTTTTACAGTGCAAAACTGTTACAATACTGGATTACCACTTGTTAGTGTTTTATATGGTAATAGTGAATAATTTTATGTTTTGTGTTCGTTATTTTATAAGCTAAAGGATAGTCTTAATAAATGGCAGATTTCAAAAATTATAATAATTGATTGTTTTTTGATCAACGACCTTTTCGTTCCTTCCTAGTACACATTGAAACACTTTTGCTCCTCAGTGTATGTAGAAAACCTTTTACGGAATATTAAAACAACTGTATTTAAAAATTTGTTTTTTAAAATTCCGAAAAAGGTTTTCCACATATAAATTTCTTTACATGGACATGTTGTACCTCTTTGGAAAGCCCACAAGGTGGGTAATTTAATAAAAATAAGAAAGAGGTGTATTAATCACATGAATTTTGGACAAAATGTGGGAGAAACGTAATTTAATAAAATCGTGAAGTATTTTTCACTTCTGTAACTGATTGTAGCTGGAGTGGTAGAAGTGGATTAACATTGGTTGAATTTTTGGAAAGCACATTGACAAAGTAGTTGCTTGGCGTGAGTAGATCAGAAGATAAAAATAAAATAATAATGTGCTTCCCGAGTTTATTAATCACCTTGTAACTTCCAAACGGTTGAGATTGCTCCCCTCTGCCATACGATTTTTTATTTTAGTTAGTTAGATAGTTACTTTTACTATGTAGTCGTCTATTTAACCAAACACCCAAACCTTTGATTTCATCCAATCGTGTCAAGGTGGGGAGCCATCCCATGTAAATACGATATAAGTTGACAGAATATTTTTGCGAGAAAAAGACATAAATGGGCACTTCCTTACATTAAGAGGAAATTGATGAGATGACGTAAGTAGGTAATAAAACCTTTGCGCTTTTTTGTTAGTTTTTATTTGCCAATTATTATTTTCAGTTCTCAAGAAATCGATTATAATAATACACGCTTCCCTTCCTCGGCGGCATAATAGGGTAGTTAAAGGTATTCCCTACAATAAAATTTTAAAGAAGTTAGATAAAGGTATGTATTGATGCTATAGATAAACTCACTTCTTCTCCTTTCCATGCACACCTTATTCCCGTCGAGAAGAATTCCACATACAAGTGCAATCACAAACAAAAATACCAGAAAATTCGCCATTATGAAAATATGCTCAAGCTCATATGCAAGTTGATACTTGATATAAATTGTTTCCGATATTGATGCAGCTTATTTATAGTTTAGAATAGCTGAGAAAAATATACACCTGTCCTGCACATGTGTATGAACTTAGCGAAACAGCTTGCATGAATCTAACCCGGACTAGCTGTGTTTTTTGCCGCTAATTAGTTACACCAAAATTAATTTTATAGCTCTTATATAAAAAAAAATACCGGCTACGCTGCTAACTTTATTTGTACTTAGCGAAGCAGCCTGTATTATTTATCAAATAAGAGCGATAAAATTACTTTTTATGCAACTAATTAGCGGCAAATTCTGAGATAATGCTTGCTTTGACACAGTTTCTATTTCTTGGTTGCCTCGCTAAGTTCATATGAAGTTAGCAAAGCAGCCTGTATATTTTTTTTAATAAGAGCGACAAATAACAAAGCTAGTCTGGGTTCGATTCGTGCAAGCTGCTTCGTTAAGTTCATACACATGTCCTGCACTAGTACACTTGTACTATGTAAAATGAAAAATATATTTGTTTTCACAGTTGGGAGTCACAATTTTTCTTATACTTACAAATTACGAGTATTACAAATTAATTTTCCTCAATCTGAAAATAAGTTAAGGCTTTTCGATTAAATAAAAACCACGAATCCAATCATAAAACAAATTTAGGTGGATTTTAATCAAGGTTTAAGCTTTAATGAGGCACAAACAGATTTATATTAGGTTTAACCTAATAACAACCCATGAAGATGGCACAGCAAAAGTGTAAATCAAATTCTAAAAGTTGGGTGATTTTCATGAAAATGAGCCAGTTTGCTTATTTTGTGTACCTACTCAAATTCTGTTTGTTTAATTTGAGCCAAATATCGTACAGGTAGTCTCTGAGAACATCAAATTCAATATAACAGCTCCAATATGACAGACCCATATTTTTCTTTAGATTTGCATAAATGTTTACGGTGTTTTTGGATCGGTGATCCCAAAAATAGAGCCAATTTCAAAAACTGAAGATGACGATCATAATATTGCATTTATAGCTTGCCCGGACCCTGCGTTTCCCGGGATACTATACACGTTTTCATGGTTATTGATTTAAGAAATAGTGCCCATCTTTTAAAGCCGCCAACAGTATGGCGAACTCCAAATGCAAAAATCCTTAGATTTTCATAAAAGAGGCAGACGTTATCGTAAGGTTGCCATAATTTGAAGCCACTAATACAGGACAAATAATAAATTAATATACAGTGTGTCCCATTAGTTCAAGAACGGGTAAATAACTCTCCAGGTAGTACTTTTTGTGAAAAATGGTCTACGTAGAGAGGATGTACAAATTTATATGTAGAAAACCTTTTGCGGAATATTAAAAAAACTGCATTTAAAAACATTTGTTTGAAATTAAACATTTGTAAAGTACTATAATACCATTAAGTGTTTAAGGGGTTATTACCAGCTTATTGCCCAAAAATAAACGTTGTTTTTAATGATTTTTCATAAATACATTCAAATTAAATTTTATAAGTATGATATACCCTTTGATTAAGTACTTCTACAAAAAAAATTGTTTCATTGAAAAATATTATAAAATGGCGGCTATACAGTAGGTCGCGTAAACTACCATAAGAAAGGTCCTTCCACGGCCGGCAGTAGAAGTCTCGTCCAAAGTAACTTAAAAAAAACCAAAAATTGTTTCATTATCTATATGATTTTTGCTACCGAAGTATGTACACATGATTATATTTTTAGAATTTTTTTCACGAAATGGCAGTTGTTTGAAAAAAAAACCGGTTTTTTCGACGAAAAAACTCGAACTAAATGGCTCATAACTTTTTTTTCCTGATATACAATCGCTATAATCGTGTGTATTTCGTTAGATAATTTAATAATAAAGGTCCAGTTCAAATTTGAAGTCAATCGGATGAAAACTCTTCGAGTTCTACTGCCGGCCGATTTTGAAAACGTGGTTCCGAGAAAAACACGTTTTAAAAAAAATTGAAAAAGTGGCTTCAGCAAAATTGGTTTAGAGACATTTCAACATTTAAATACACCTTTCTGCAAAGTATATTTTGATTCGAGGGATTTTTAGGTATTATTTAAGCCAATAGAAAAAAAAGGGAAAACAAATTAAGCTGGTAATAACCCCTTAATTGAATTAATCGAAAAAAGCAATTCTCAGCCAATTTACTGGCTCACATAAAATTATTAAATTATAATCAATACAAAAGCTCGAGCATAGCATTAATACGACATCAATTGTGAGACACCCTGTACTAACATTTAATCTTTATTTATTCAATTAATTTAATCGTTTAGTGTTCCGGTTGTGCTATGCTCTTTCCTTAAAGAGATATTATTAAGTTGTGATGAAGAGAATATAAAGAGGCAGCAGAAGTCTGAGTATCAGTGGGGCACATGCGTTTAGATTGGTATGTGAATTTCTTCGCCGGTATAAGCTAGCTATATTTCAAACTGGCCTGATTTCGTAGAGTGTGTCCAAGGCCCAATACCTACTTATAAATTGTTTTATAGTTTCGATAAAAAAATTGAATTTCAATGAGTGTAAATTGTTTTTATTTCTACAATCCTGACGAAAGAAAAAATAAACTCTTGCTACATGCTACGGAACCCTAAGTTGCCCAGCTTTTATTTTTATCAAGATTAATGCGCAAATTTCTAAAAGCAGTTTTGGTAGCCTAACAAAGAAGTCACTGATTTGATAATTTCTTTTCAATCCGGCAGGACAAAAATGAAAAATCAGAAATGGGACTTGAGCGTAAAATATGGCTCTGGAGGAATCAGGTTCTTTTATTAATTTTGCTTGTAGTCTGTTGCTAAAAGTAACATAAATAGCGCAAGCACATCAATATGGGATTTCGGGCTCTTCCCGTCATGTTTGGCACAGCTTGAACTTAATGCATCCAATTTATGTCGAATATTAAAGAATTAAAGCAGTCATTGTCATTTAAATATTTCGGATAAAAGCAAAAATCAAAATGGCTTTTGGAGGCCAATAAAAGAGCGCACCGCCGGTAGAGGTTGGCATTCATTCATCGACACAACATGAAACATTCGGCCCTTCTTCTGCTTGTAGTTACGATTCTTGGGGTTGCTTATTGCTTCCCTGCGGAACAGGGGTGCGTCCTACGTGGCTCTCAGGTAAATATTCCGTTTCATGAAATTTTGTTTAAATATTTTAAATATTAACTTTAACAGTGCAGGACTAATAATGACTGTTGCAGCAAGCAGTGTTTGGGACGGCTTTGCGCAATAACAATCGAATTTAACCCACATTACCCTCACCCAAAAGGGTGAAGTAAGTTACTCCTAAACTGTTTCATTTGTAATAAAAACAAAGTTTTTGAAAATAGAGGTGTAGAAGCTCAATACTATATACACTTTAACAAAATAAACTTTAAAAACAAGAGACTTTTGATATGTGTTTTTCCTAAGAATTTTATAACAGGTAGGGATGTGCAATCGCATACGAAGAAATGTATGGAACTTAGCTCGGCCCTAGCATGCGTTTAGATGCGATTTCCTGGAGCTACAGGTATTTCCACACAGAAAGGGCCACCGTCCCGAAAAGCCCTCGATGCCAGCTTTAATTTGACACCAAAAAATCGGCATGTTAAATTTGGTCGATTTTTCGAAAAAATGCCAAATACCCACTTTGCATTTTTTTGGGCGAAAAAATTTTGTTTCTCGGTTTCCAACGATTTTGGTGTCAAACGAAAGGGAGTGCCCCCACTAGCACAAAACACAAAAAAAAAATGCAGCCATAACCGGCCTTAACTGCCAGTTTTCGAGGTGACAAACTCAGGAACTTGAAATTTCAGTGAATCATACCCTTTCTTGCAAAATGCGACTGTGCACCCAAAAACACTCCCTTGTTGCTGAATATTGACCCTGCATGCCGTACAGAACATGAGTGTGCTTAAATTATGCACAAAATCGGGGTAGGTCTAGAGCAAATATTTTGAGCTACAAGACCTTGATTGGAGGAGCAATTCGAATTCGGGAGTTGTGGTCTTTTAAGTGAACGAGGAGCTAATTTTCATAGTTTTTCACACTTTAGATGCGATTTCCTGGGGCTACAGGTATTTCCGCGCAGAAAGGGCCACCGTCCCGAGAAGCCCACGATGCCAGCTTTCATTTGACACCAAAAAATCGGCTTGTTAAATTTGGTCAATATAAGAAAAATTCGTCTAAACTTTCTCATGTACTTAACTTTAGTTAAGTCGTAAGACCTCCTGGTACTCTTCACTATTCGTTATGAAAGGCGGGATTTTGCTTCTTTTACACGAGACTGCAACCCTATGGAGAACTTTGGTGAGTAAGATATCTGCAAATAATTTCAACTGCATCTCAATTTCAGAGCTTAAAACGGCAATTTACAAATCATGCAGCGGCATCAGCATCCTTTCCTTTCAAACCTTGTTAACAGCAAAAAAAAAAGGTTTTTGGATTTAATTGCTAAACAGGGAGGACCTATTTGGAATATTAAATACTGTTTACTTTATTTTAGCTCAACGGGTTTCTAATATTTTTATTATTTTCTAAAATGCATTTAAAAGTATGAAGTAGTATGAAGTATGAAGCATATGTATTGAAATTAATGTTGTATATATAATATTATATACTTTGATCCTGATTTATAATAAAAATATATTGTTGTCCTTACGCTTTACAATATACTATTATAAATGCCAAGAAAATGAAGATGGACAAAAATATAATTATGAGGAACAGGAAAGATCACAATGAGAAATGATTAGGCACGTATGCAGAAAAAATGCTCGGGAGGTTCCTAAACACACTTTGCCAGTGCTGCAGCCGGGCCGAACTTAGTTTTTAAAATGGCTCTTTATATGTATAGTAGTGTGGACTACTCATACCGTTTTTTATGTTAACCTTTTTTGTTGATTTTACAAAATAGCTGCATATAAAATATGCTCGCTAAGTGGATTTTAGTATGGAACATTAGAGCGAGCTAGTCTACGGATTTTGAAGTCTTTTTAATTTTTTGTCTCATTACATTATAAGTATAGCACACATTTTGTAAAATTAGGAGAATTTGGAGGAGTTAAGCCATTAAAGCCACCCACAGGCTACGTACCTGGACACGGCATTATCAATAATTCGAAATTACTTAATTGATCATATTGTGGGGGGATAAATAGATATTCCGTCCTGGGGTTATTTGCTGACTGGAATATCCCCTCACAATTTGTTGTAAAGACGGCTGGCTGTGGACTCTTGAGTTACCTATAAGCTTTGGAATCTTCCCATATACAAATTTAAAATAGAAAGACTTGTAACTTTCTAGCACTTTTATTTTGGATGTTGTTACATAGAATACTGATTGTGAACTGACTTCTGCTCTAAGTTCATTTTTTATTTTTCCCTTAAAACTTACTCTTTTCTAAAATTTACAATCAACTCCTACTATGATCTCTCGTTAACTTACAGTAAATTTTGAGTTGAATTTACAGTAGTCATAGCGACCGACTATGAAACCTAAAGAAAACATATTTACACATTGATACTCTACTTGATTTTGCTCTTTGTATGCGGCCGAGGTGTTTCACGTTACTTTCTGCGCATCTCTCAATAAAGATTCACAATAATAAATTTTGAGATACTAAATCTAATGCAGTTTAGATAATCCGCCACAATATCATAGAACATAGCTTGAACTTGCTAGATTTTGATTGCTAACAGCAGACAATTATAAAAAAAAACTCTGAAATTCTATAGACAGTGTAGACAATCTCCTTAAAAACTCTAGCGTGGAATTAGCTTTAACACCAGCCAAAACCCTAAAACTTTGATTTTATCCAATCGTGTCAAGGTCCAATGCGATTTTGCGAGAAAAAGTCATAAATGAGCACTTCCTTACGTTAAGAGGGAGATGATGAGTAATACAACCCTTACGGGATTTTACTTGCTTTTATTTGCCAATTATTATTTTTCCTAACCACGACATTTATTTTTAATACAAGCGTCCCTTCCTCTGCAGCATTTGAGGGTAGTACCAGGAATACACTACAATAACATTTTAAATAAGTTAGATACAGGTGTATGTATGTTTTACTATAGATAAACTCACAGTTTCTCCTTTTTCTGCACACCTGAAGCTAGCATTTGCCCCGAGAAAAATTCCACATAGAAGTACAATCACACAAAAAAATTTAAGAAAATTCGCCATTATGAAAATATGCACATATGCAGGTTGATACTTGATATGAATTGTTTCCGATACTGGTGCAGCTTATTTATAGTTCAGAATAGCTGAGAAAAATATACACCTGTCCTACACTAGTGCACTTGTAATATGTAAAATGAAAAATATTTTTGTTTTCACAGTTGGGAGATACACAAGTTTTCTTATACTTACAAATGATTACAAATTACGCTACCTTCATCGTACGCTGAGTGGAAACAATTGTCTTAAGGGAGTACATCTGACAATAAGTTAAGGCTTTTTGAGTAAATAAAAATCACGAATCCAATCATAAAACAAATTTAGGTGGATTTTGATCAAGGTTTAAGCTTTAGTGAGGCACAAACAGATTTATATTAGGTTTAACCTAATAACAACCCATGAAGATGGCACAGCAAAAGTGTAGATCAAATTCTAAAAGTCGGGTGATTTTCATGAAAATGAGCCAGTTCGCTTAATTCTGTTTGTTTAGTTTGAGCATTAGTTTGAGAATGTCGTACAGGTAGTCTCTGAGAACAGGCGGGAAAAAACAAACTTGAAATTCAAGAAAACGGCTTCAATATGACAGGCTCATATTTTTCTTTGGATTTGCATAAATGGATAGGCAAGGGTCAGCTAGTTTTCTCATATAATTTGACTGGACTACGAGTATAACGATATGCAGTACAAAAGACTAAATATGTATGGTATAGCAATAACATAAAACCAAAGAACATTTAATAATATTTTATATAATTGATTATATAATAATCTTACGTCCACATACACATATATTTATGTAAGCTGTTATTTTTGAGGGGAGTATAAATCCAGTTTTTGAAAAATTACCATGGAAACTATATCTCTCTCTCTCTCGATTTAATTTTAGAAGATGCTAAAATGTAATATTCGAAAAGTCAAATTCTATCACTTTAACAATAACGGCTTTAGAGAAGTTCTGCATTATTAATAATAATACAATTAAAAGTTTTGTTTTAAAAAGGGAAGCAAGTAAGTAGTTCTTATTTACATCTCAAAGTATACTTTTTCTTAGTAACGGCACCAATTTCCAACGCAAGCACTCACTCCACTGCAGCACCTAAGTGTGGTTCCAAGGCGGCACTAAATTGAAACTAATATTAACAAATTTAAAGAATTAGAGGAAGTCTCAAAAACTTAAACTTACACTTTGCCCTTTTTCTTGACACCGAAAGCTAGCATTTGCTCCGAGAGACAGAGTTCCACACAAAAATGTGATGATGAGAAAAATGTTAAAAAATTTCGCCATTACGATGAAATGCACTTGATTGGCTTGAACGATTTAAAATGAATAGCTTTCGGTTGCGACGAAACATATTTATAATTTAGATAAGGCGGAATAAGTCTGATCGTTATATCTACAAGAGAACAAAGATGTTTCTCTTCACAACAAGAAACCAGAGAAGTATGCTTTTGCAATTAATTAAAATTAATTGTTTCCTAATTAACTATTGAGAGGTTTCGTATCCACTTGATATAGGAGTGCATAATAAAAAATAAAGATATTATCTTTAAGTAGCGGAAGCCCGGCTACATGGAATAATGTTTTTTTTGATAAACTGTATAGTGTAACATGGGGTTCCTTTGAATACTGCGACTGGATGCTATTCGGGCCTTAAGGTAGCTCGCCAGTGACTGATCAAGTCAAGTACCAAGAACATTTTACTTTTTACTTGTGAGGTTAACATTTTTAACTGCTTATGTGCCAGCTCTCTGACTGCTGTTTACGTTATTATTCTCGCGTCATAACCTAAGAGTACGATTGTAATTATAAAAATGGCTCCCAAGGTAAATTGTGCTTGGTACTTGGCTCGCTGGCGATGTGCGACAAAAGCATAATTTTTTTGGCACCATTTGAAATCTAATACTTTGAACTTTCAGTGTACCAATTTAAAAAAAAAACTTAAGGAGTTTCAGAGAGATATGGTTAAATTTGATGTAATCCGGTACGCATTACGCCTATGTTAACAGTCAATTTTCAGAATCTTAGTTTATTAAATTATCACTGGTAACCATAGTCTCAAATTTCGACCGCAGATTATACGAGTGTTCAAGAACAATCTCTCAAAGTTTTATCGAAATCTAGGTTCATTAAGTTTACTGGCGAGCTACCTTAATGCCCAACTATAAAAGATAATAGGTGTATTCTTAATTGCTTTTCAATACGGTCACTCGTAATGCACATGTGCAAAGTTTCGGTCTTTTTGTGCACAGTTCGTCAACTTATGCTCAGTCCAGGGGTGGCTATGACGTGGCTCGCGAGTCGCAAGCGGCTCTCGGCCCCCAGAGCGTTGTGGCTCGTGGCAAATGTATGTATGACACATTGTGAAATTGAAATGAAACTGATCAATGTCCAAAAATATTTCCTTTATTACTCAGTGAAAGTTTTTATGGGTCGTTAGTATAAGTTCGAATGTTAAATAGGAGTGAGCCGACAAAATTAAACGTAACGTAAAAGTGAAATATATCTGAGAATTGATTTTCATGAAAGTTGACATATCGAAAGGGATTTTTTGGGTCTCTGATTGCAAACACGATACCAGATTTTACAAATTCAAAATACTATAATATAATAATCTTCTTTAGATCTTCACGAAAGTTGGTATATGGGCAATTTTAGAGTCGCTGATTGCAAATCTGGTACCAGATTCTACAAGTTCAAAATCGCGGTTTCAATATGGCGGGTTGAATCATTAATTACACAGCCACACAAAAAAACAAAAGTGGGGATTACTTTTGATGCCATACGTCATATCCGTAGTATTTTGGCCTGCTGAGCACGAATCTGCGACCAGAATTGAGCTTTGACGTCCAGATTTTTTTCTAACCTCAAAAAATGGGTTAAAAACAGAGAAAATCGTGGAAAATACACTCGTAAAATTCGGAAAAAATTTATTTTTAACATTTAAACCTATATTCATATGAATTGAGACCTGCTGAGCACGAATCCGTCACCAGAATTGAGCCATCACGTTCTGATTTTTTTCTTAAATTTTTTTTTATTAATTTTTAGAAAAAAATTAGAACGTGATGGCTCAATTCTGGTGACGGATTCGTGCTCAGCAGGTCTCAATTCGTATGAATATAGGTTTAAATGTTAAAAATAAATTTTTTCCGAATTTTACTCCACGATTTTCTCTGTTTTTAACCCACTTTTTGGAGGTTAGAAAAAAATCTGGACGTCAAAGCTCAATTCTGGTCGCGGATTCGTGATCAGCAGGCCAAATTACTACGGATATGACATATGGCATCAAAAGTAATACCCACTTTTTTTTTTTTGTGTGGCTGTGTTATCATTGTGTGGTAAAAAAAGATTTTCACTTCTAACACTCGTAGGGACCATGCACTCCTTTTGTTTATCGTAAAAACTTGACAGATGTACTTACACTCATGATTCACTTTTCTAAATTCATATTTACAACATATGGACAAGATGAAAATGTAATTTTTGGGGGTCGTCGAGCTTACTTTAATAATTGAATTGAAGAGAAAGACGAAGCCAAGGGTACTGGTTAACTAGTTTCCTTATATAGCATAGTATTTATCACCGAAATATTATCACACTAGCCATCATTATGACGATGAGTGTCATTATGGAAGTTAATAACTTGGGCACACAACCCATCATTATGACGATGAGTGTCACTATGATGGCACTAAATGACGGAAAATTGCCATCATTTTGCCCAAAATGACGGTAGTGCGCCACCTGTTCTTGAATAGCATAGCATTCATACAATTTCTTTGTAATTTCAGTCAGCTAAATCTCTAGTGGGGAAGTTATGTATGTTGGCGTTCTATGGTTTCACAAAATTATAAAATTTTTCAAATATCTCGGAAGTAAATTTTAGAGCTGGATTGATTATCTTTTACGTAAATTACTTTGTGCATACCGTTCATATGGCGTAAAATGACGCTGAGCTATATTGTGCCACCCCATCATTTCGATATTTATCATAATGATGGTTGCCGTCATTATGACGGTATAGTGCGTCAAAGAAATGATTGAGCGATGTTTTGAAAACATGTCAGCTAGAATAAACGAATCTAACGGTGAATCTACTAAATACTCACAATTTGTTACTATACTATACTGTATATCAATAGAATAAAAACAAAGAACATTTATTAATATTTTTATATATTTATTTATAATTGATTCCACATACCGTTATAACATAAGTCGCTATTTTTGAGAGTGATGGTATAAGTAAAACAGCTCATATGTACATTACATGACTTTAGAGAAATCCAACATTATTAATAGTAATATAATTAATTTTTGTTTCATTACATTCTAATAATATTCCGCGTTAAAAAAAGCAAGTTCTATTAAATGTGATAATGTGGTTTTTCCTAATAACGGCAACGATTTCCAACGCAGGCATTCATCCCCCTGCAGCATTTAAGTGTGGATCCAGGAAAGCACTAGATTTATAAAAAATGAATATGAAATAACTAAGCGAATTGGAGATATACCCAAAAACTAAAACTTACACTTTCACCTTTCCGTGAACACCGAAAGCTAGCATTTGCTCCGAGAAGAGTTCCACACAAAAGCGTGATGATGAGAAAAATGTTAAAAAATTTCGCCATTACGATGAAATGCACTTGATTGGCTTGAACGTTTTCAAATGAATAGCTTTCGGTTGCGATGAAACATATTTATAATTTAGATAAGCTGGAATAAATGTGTAAGGTGTATCTATAAAAGAGAGAACAAAAATGTTTCTCCTCACAACAGGAAGCCACACAAGTATATGCTTGTGCACTTGATTAAAATTAAGTAATTGTTTCCCAATTTATTATTGAGAGGGTTTGTATCCGCTTAACAGAAATACGCGATAAACAGACAAGGGTGTTATCTTTAAGTGGGGGAAGCCCGGACAAAGGGAATAATGCTTAGTTTTTCCATTGCTGCATTGGTTTCGTAAAAAGACTCTGTTATCAAAGTCATGATAGCTGAACTAACTACTACAGTTTGTTCCGAGCAAATATGATGTGAATATGTTTTTAACTATTCTGATAGTAGGTAGGTGATAAGATGTTGCTGTTTTACAATAGACTTTTGTGTAAATAATTCATACTACACTTTAATCTTAGCCATAATATACATATATAATACATATTATGGGGGATGGTTAGTGTGTATCGTTAAATTGTAAACACTTCTTCCTCTTGTTTTCTTTCCTTCTTTAGTTTACTTTTTTCTACATAAGTACGTACCTTTTATCGTTCTTAATCCTTATCAAATTTACTTTACTTAATTTTTAAATTAATCAAATACTCTAACCACCAACTAATTCTTTTAAGTATTCGATACTTTATTTTCATTGTTTCTGTTTCAAATCTTTTCGTGCATTATGGATTCTACACCTATTCAATTTAAAATGTCAATATGCCAACATCATAGGCAAGGTTGGTTTATTTGAGCTACGCAACTAAGTTTTATGTACATTTGAAACAACAAGTTTTGAAGTACGAGCAGCCCAAATAAAATGCAGCTGGCTTCGAATTTCAGAAACTTAGATATTGAAAAGAAAAACCGTCTTAAAATTTATGGGATTTTTTTTTTCAATTTACATAATAAATATACTGAACACTGCGTAGGGCGCGGCCGATCTTACAGGTTCAGGCGTCGATTTTTTTGTGTCCCTCCTGACAGTGGCCGGAGCGGGGCCCTTCCCTCCAAGTAGTCACCTAACTATGTGACTTATTTTCTACATCCTAAGGAAGCTTCGTAAATTTTGTTTTAATTTAGCACGGCGTTTTATGGATTTTATGGATTTACCCACTTGGAACGCTTTTTTATGAGGATTTGTTTTGTTAGATACTAGCTTGCCCGGACCCGACGTTTCCCGGGATACTATTAAATTTGTATTCCTTAATTTTCCAACGCCTCCCTACTGCACTACCGCCTCTCCTATGTGACCCAGCGTTTTCCTATTTGCGTTTTTCACATGTTTTAGATATTTTTCAACAGAATTATTCAATTTAGTTTTCTTCATTTTACACCACCTCCTTATTGCACCCACCCCTCTCATATATGTCCCAGCGGGGTGGGGGTGGCCTCATATTTGGAAATTTGAATAGCAGATTCGAAATCAGTGATCCCGAAAATTCCCTAGTGCGGATTTTCAGGGAAATCCCTGAAGTTTCCCTTTCTCTCGAGATCTGCGACCCCGAAAACTTCCAATTGCCTTTTTCATAAAGATTCCTTGTAGTTGGAAATTCGCTTCCTATACAAAAGGGAAATTTCGTTTTTTCGATTTTCCGGCTTTTCCTTTGGGGTTTCCCGAATTTTCTTTTTTTTTAAACCTCCCCTGTATTATAGCGAACAGAACAAACAAAAATTATCGAAATCGGTCAAGCCGTTTTTGAGTTTTAGCGAGACTAACGCACACCAATTCATTTTTATATATATAGATCGATTTTTTCGATTTTCCGTTTTTTCCTTTGGGGTTTCCCGAATTTTCTAAGTGTATGTGCTTAATTGGATAGGTTCAAAGTATTCTGACCTATAAAATCGTAAATTGAACTGAAGTAAATAGGAACATTGAATTAAAAACATTTTAGAAGCCTTGAGCATTTAGCGTTCCTTATTATAATTCCTAGACAGATATATAAAAAAATTGTACATGGTATTTGGTTAAAGGATTTATAACTTTGTTGTTATTGTTCGCGATATTTTTTCGAGACTGGGAAACTACGAACAAACACGACCTCTGTTGATAACGTTTTCCCATTACATTTTTCAGAATGGTCATCGAAGCTGTAGTAATTTCGTTTCTTATTGGGTCCAATGTGCAGGTGGGCTGGTTAGTGTAATTAATATCCCAGGAAACATGGTTTTCAGCAAATTCACTATATGAGCTGTTTTTAGATCATGTATTTTTCTATTATGAATCTGTATACTGAAAGTACAGGTCTAATTTCAAGTGATAAAACAACTAATCACAAATGGTCGTAAGCCTCTGTGGACTGTACCTCGGAATACATATCGATATTTGGATCAAATCAAATTAATCAACCCTGACCTTCACTTCATTTGTAAATACCAATTATTCAAAGTATATAGGCTTGTTTTGACTTACGTATTCGTATATGAAATTTATTTGTACATAGAAACAATTTAAGTGTTTATAACATTTCATTACGTAAGCCAAGGGTCTTTTATATATTTATGGGTTAGATCAAAATTAAAAATACGTTTTGCCGAATTACTCTCATATTGACTCATTTTTGAATGAAAGTGAGAGCTTCTAAAATCTCGCTTTCGTACGAAATTAAGAACAATGCCCTGTATATACGTACATATTGTCAAATGTCCTTGTCCTTTTATATGTAGCTCTATGAAGTCGACACAAGTCTCATCTAAAAGGTCAGTAAATAGTCATAAAAGATCAGGTGGTCTCGTTAATTGGTCAGCGATAGAACTTCTTCAATCCAATTTTTAATTTTTTCAAGGTCATCCAGGAGAATCCGGATTAAAACGAAACAAGTGCCATTTAAAAGGTCACTAATTGGTAGTGATTTTAATTGGTCAGCGACAGATCTAGAACGGATTTGAACGACACAAATCTCATCTAAAAAGCCAATAATTGATCATAATTGGTCAGGCAGTCCAGTTAAGTATTTTTTTTGCATTGTTAAAACATTATTCGAAAATGAAACATTCCCGACTCCTAATATGGTGGGGTTCCTTGCTGATATAAAGGCTTAGTTTTTACCATTTTATCATAATATAATTAAAAAGTTTTGCATAACTTAACAAAGCATATTTTTATTTCATTAGATCCTCCACTAGAAAGTATATACTATAAACAATCATATTTTAGTAGATTTATTTTAATGTCAAAACCTCCTTCTAATAACGGCATCGCATCATAACACAAAATTCCATTCCGTTGCAGCATTGAAATGGAGAGTTAGGGAAGCACTGCATTTACATAAATTAAATTAATAAATTAACAAGTTACAAATATGTATCCTAAAACCTACACTTTCTCCTCTTTTTGAGCACATAGGGAGAGAGTTGGCTCCGAAAAAAACACCACACAAAAGTGTAATGATGAACAAAAGATTAAGATATTTCGCCATTATGAAGAAGCGTACTTGTTGACTTTAATTGAATTGCTCCCGGTGTCAATGGAGCTTATTTATAGCTTAGATAAGCCAAATTAAGTGTAACATATATCTGTAGCTCTCTAGATAGAAGAGAAATGCTTGTTTTCAACAGGAAATCACACAAGTAAGTATGCTTGTGTAACTGATTACAATTAATGTTTCATAATTATTGACTGAGAGGCTAAGTGCTGTTAACAGAAATATCCGGTACAAGAATTAAAGTGCTCCGACTTTCTTGAAATTTAGTTGGGATGAATATTTTCGACCTTTTCCAATATTGCTTAAACCTTATTTCAATTCATATTGATGTTAAACCTGTAGGTACTTTTCCAGAAAACCGTTGCATTTCCACAACAATTTAACAATATATCTTAACAATTTTTGATATATTTTTCTAGCTAATGTAATTTAGATATGTATATGCAATTCTTTGAATTCCACATCAATTTATACTTTAATACCCGGTTTGCTTACTCCTGGTTGAATACTAGGCTTCGCTACTCACCAATTTGGAATTGGTATATGGGTATGGTACATGTATGGATATGAGTGCACGCAGGATATTGTTCAGAATGGGGCAAAAAGTAAATTCATATTCGATAAAGCTTATTTCATGCTCTGAAAAGTGGCAGTGAATAAATACTAGCTTCCACAGATCTGCAGAAAACTTGGAATTAAACTTTTTAAATAAAAACGATGTCATATTTTTTTATACATACATATCTGGTTTTTACCAACAAGATCGTAACCTTTACGGTCCCGGATTTTTTCTTGAGATTGAAAAGCGTCTCATAAATTGTTTGATTTAAAATTGGAGTTAGAAGATGAATATCTTGGTGTTGCCTTTAATGATTGAATTATGTACATATATATCTATAGTTATGTAAATGCTTAAAAAAATATTGAATATAATTATAACATTATTTTTATTACGTTGGAGAGAGAATACGAATTTTGATGCTTCGATTTGTATGAAGTAAAAGCAACTGACCGAACGAACGATATAGTTATTGTCATACGACCATACGATTGTAAAGCATCGAATTACATACATGATTGGGCCCCTAATATCGGATAAAAATTAAATATTTTACTCGGATGAGTTAATGGATAATTTTGTTTGTCATTTGTGAGGCTAGTTATTTATTCTCTTATTAAAAAAATTAACATGTCTGTTATATATTAACGACTCATTCTAGTTAGTGGTTATGAAAAAAGGAATTGTTTTGGTACTTAAGGGGTAACACCACTCTAGAATTTTGAAAGGCCCGATTGTCCTTAAAGTCATCCAGGAAAGAAGAGGATGAGTAGAGCATCAACGCGGATGGCCTAATGTATGGTGCAGGCATCGCAGATTAGAGGAAACAAAATTTAAAGGATTTAAGTGCTCGTAAAATTTTAATCGCGTTTTTCTCGAAACCACATTTTTCAAACTGGGAGGACAGATTACTTGAACACCGTTGCATGGATCGATTTAAAATTTTGAAAGTAGCTTCACAATTATATTCTCTATGGAAATACGTAGCCGTTTTTCTATGTAACGAAAACTTTTCTTTTTATAAACAATTTACTGCTTATTTCTTGGCCAAAAATTAATTAATTTTTTCAAAAGTGCACCATTTCTTCAAAATTTGATTAAAAAAAATCCTACGTACTTCCATTAGCAATAGTATATAGATTATAAAATATTTTTGTTTTTCGTTCCATGTCTTATACTTTACGAGAAATCCGTCCTCCCGAGGAGTTTAAAAAAAAGCGATTTCAAAGATTGGCTCTGCCGCCGCCATTTTGTATTAAAATTATACTAAAAATATTTATCATACAAATCATACTTCAATAACTGTTAAATAAACCCTGTGAAAAGAAATCCTATGCCTTTTTCCATACTTCCAAAATAAATTGTCAAATTTAGGCGTTTTTTTCGGTCGCTAGAGTGGTGTTACCTCTTAAATTTTTTATGAAGGAAACAAAAATATACTGTCAATAAATTACATATTACAGGATATAATATTAAAATACAAAAAAATGTTTTTCCAACATATAAACTACATTTAAGATGGATGCCTCTGTGATTTCTGCTCACAATCATCCAAAAACAAATCAAAACTAAAAAGATTCTTAATCAAAACGCCTTTATGGGTCCTAGAATAAAACAATTTAATGAAAAATACAAAATTGACTGCTGTTTAAAACAAAAATAGGTACTATATGCATAATTAACTGGCTTTTTCAAAATTACTATAATATTTTTTTCTAAATTCGATTTTCAAGACAAAAATAAGTAGCTAAGTATACCGAAGAGTCTGTAGAAAAACGTATATAAATAATTCAATAGGTTTTTTTATTTGGTACTTAAGAAAAAACGGAAAATTTGAACTTTGACTTTGAATAACAAAAAAACTCTGGTCTAATTTAAGGGGGCCGATACATGTAAAAGCAAAAAAATTTTTTTTTTTTTTTTCGTCGGGAATATATTCTATAAGGTGTTGAGAACGTGTGTCTAAAGAGCGTTTCCCGATATCTCAATCCGGTCTCATGGAATCTCACATAGAAGCCGATACATGTAAAATCGTAAAAAAAATTTTTTTTTTGTTTTTTCGTCGGGAATATATTCTATAAGGTGTTGAGAACGTGTGTCTAAGAGCGTTTCCCGATATCTCAATCCGGTCTCATGGAATCTCACATAGAAGCCGATACATGTAAAATCAAAAAAAAATTTTTTTTTTTTTTCGTCGGGAATATATTTTATAAGGTGTTGAGAACGTGTGTCTAAGAGCGTTTCCCGATATCTCAATCCGGTCTCATGGAATCTCACATAGAAGCGGCGATGTCAAGTAGCGCGGGTGAGAAGCTGTCCATCGCCCCGGCTCCAGACCGCCCCGCTCTTAGCTTTTCGTCTATTATTCCCAAATTCCTCAGCTATTGTTCTAATCGAAGACAAATATTTCGAATTATTCTCGAGTAACGAGCGCAGACCGGCACACATTTCTCGATTCAAAAGAAGCAAGAACGGCTCGGAAAGAAAAAACTTTTGCCGTAAATCAGCTGCGTGCACAAGAGGAAGAACAACTCTACGGTGCAGGAATAGCCGACTAAAATGTAAGTAGCGAATTCGTCTTTTCACTTCCCCAAACTTTGAACTCAAATTCCTCGAAACGACATTTTCGACTACTCGCTGCACGATAACTTTATTAAGAAAGGTTCAATTACGCTGAAAATTTTACCGTAGCTTCAAAAGACCCTTGTCTACTGGATGAACCTAAATTTATAGCCGATTTCGCGAATCCCCGACCGTAGAGGTTGCGAATTCAGCCAAAAAAACAAGCAAAATTTTCATTCAAGTCGCATTTGGGGAAAAAAAATTTTTTTGTCTTAAAGTTAGGTTCACATTGAAGCCACAACTGTTTTTTAACAATTTCTTCTTCCTCCTTTGTTTCAGACCAATATTACCGCCGCGAGAACGCAGCGACTGAAATATGAGGGGGCTGTTGCGTCACGGGCTTCGCCGCCATTTTGAAACGCCGGCACTCGAAAAAAAATGTTTTATAATGTACAAGCTCTTGTGGTAAACTAATAAAAAAATTAATTCGATCCGCTTATTCCTTCCCTATCAAAAAAATTCTTTAAAAAAACTCATTTTCAATGTATCGGCCCCCTTAAAGGAACTTTTCACAAATTACTTGAAATGCTTAGTTTAACACTATAAATCAATTTTCAGCTACATCGGAATAATTCTCGAGGTTCGGTTTAAATTTTAACTGGCAGAAATTGGTGCGTCCGCCGCCTACTTTACCCCCACCTAGGTGTCCGCCACTTGGGATTAGTTTCCATGCTTCGTAATCTTTGATTGTCCAAATTTTTAAGCTTGCGCATAGTCAAGATTTTTTTCCGCAATGTTGGCAGGTTCAAGTGCGTCCGCCGCCCATTTTGCCCCCATCTAGATGTCCGCGCGTGGAGAAACAGAATCCCTCATAGTGCCTTAACGCATTACTACTGAATTTTCCCATGCTCTCAGTCACGTCGTAAATCCGGCTCTATCTCTCCATCTAATGGCATTGTAATTATCGTACACGATCATATTGATTTCTGTAATAACGAACTTTCCCCAATATAGAGGCATCTAGAGAAATGCATTTATGAAAGTAGGCTAGTCGATTGCCTGATGATGTCCTAAAAAGGCGAAACGCGTCACGCTCATTATAACGTTTTTCAACCTTCAAACTACTAAAAGTTAAATTTTTAAAACTTTCGACAAACAAGTACTTCATTCCCTTCAAAGGCTTGTGATCAACTAGTGAGCAGACTTTAATGGCAATCTCGGCCAGCGGCCTTTCAGTTTTGGTAAAGGGAAGCTCTTTTATTTCTACGTGTCGCCGCCGTCGGACTGTGTTATATCCCTAAGAAGAATATCATTCTCCCGAGACAGCGTCCCAAATTTAGCCTGTAGCTTTGACACTTTAATGGACAGCAAATTAACTTTAAATAATTGAGAATGATAGGGAAAAGATAAGCCCGTCTATTAAGTGTTAATATGTGAGTTATGTACCATATATTAATTAAATTACAAGTGGGTTGCCTTTCACAATTGCGCACTTTTGCTTTTTAGCTCCGGGCTTGTAAAAATATTTGGCAGTAAATCTCTTTTTTTTAAAGTAATAATATTAGGTGTACAAATTGAAACTCGCCGTTTTTTCCGAAATTTTAAACCTTTATTACACAAAAACTATTACATATTTATTCGGGGAAATACTGTCCATCACTAGTCACAACTTTGGCCCATCTTTCGGGTAACATGCGGATTCCGCGTCTATAGTCGAGTCAATTTTTGATATCTTCAAAAGAACGAAACTGCTGTTCGGACAGACCATGCGCTATTGACTGGAATAGGTTGTAATCCGAATGAGCAATATCTGGAGAATACGGCGGGTGGGGTAGGATGTCCAATTTTAGCGTTTCAAGATAATTATTAACCTCTTGAGCCACATGCGGTCGGGCATTGTCATGTAGCAAGAGTACGTTGTCATGTCTTTCTTGAAATAGCGGCCGTTTTTCTTTTAATGCACGGCTCAAACGGATAAGTTGAGTTCAATAGCGTGCTCCTGTAATCGTTTCGCCCGATTTTAGCGACTCGTAGTACACCACGCCGAGCTGGTCCCACCATATACACAACAAGACCTTCGCGCCATGAATATTTGGTTTGGCCGTGGATGTGGAAGCGTGGCCACGATTTTTTCCGCTTGAGATTGTCATAGTAAATCCACTTTTCATCCCCAGTAACTATGCGATGCAAAAAACCCTTTCCTTTCTGCCGTTGCAGTAGTTGACATGTGTAAAAACGCCGTTCAACTTCTCTAGGCTTTAATTCATATAGTAGCCAATGTCCTTCTTCTGGAACCATTCCCAAGGATTTTAATCGATGCGAAATGGCTTGTTGAGTAACCTCTAATGAGTGAGCAAGTTCTTGCTGAGTTTGGCAAGAATCTTCCTCCAGCAACTCCTCCAATTCTTCGTCGTCAAACTTCTTTACTGCTTCGGGATGCTGTTTATCTTCCACGCGGAAATTACCTGATTTGAACTTCTGAAACCATTCCCGACACGTTATTTCACTAATAGACTTGTCACCATATCATTTTATGCGCTTCAGCCGCAGGTTTTTTTGCAATTAAAACCAAAAAGCAACACTTCCCGCAAATGGCGTTTGTTGGGCTCAAAACTAGTCATGTTAATTCACTTAGATGTATATCACGCTGTGTCTAATTCGCAAATGTGATGATGAGGAATTGTTTACAAATATTTTGCCTTGCCATATCAAATTTTCGCCCGCATTTTGAGCCCACGTTTTCAGGTGGCGCGATCTTTAGTAAAACGGCGAGTTTCAATTTGTACACCTATATATATAACTAGTATTATGAGCAATATCAGGCCAAATCCCGTCCTGTGCTTGAAATATTATTTGAATAAGGCTTGGTGTCTTCCCACGGTCGTGAGTGAACGCATCCTCTTGAAAAGTGCTTGCGAAAACATCCCGTATTATCCCTGCGTGCTCTGATTAATATACATATTTATGATTTGATTATGAGTTATTTGCCCTACAACATAGAACACAACTTCCATGAATTTTAGCGCCGTAGAACTATCAATAATTTTTGAAGCTAGAATAATTCGAAGCTTCGTATTATTCAAAGCGAAGAATCCAGTGACCAATTTCCTATAGTGCCTCTTCTTCCTACCCCTGAGATACACTTCTGAAGGGTGTCACACCCCACACCACCCCCACAACAAAAACACGTTTTCATCAATAATTCCCACATTTAACACTTTTCACCAACCTTTATTTCACCAACACATTCTACACTACCTCCCTTTTCCAACGATACCCATAACATAGCACACGCCACGGCAATATATGAAATTCATTACATTCATACCGACTGCAGCGCCATCTGCCGGGCTGATTTGTGAATCTAAACCATCCGGGGCGCCACCCAATCGCATGCAAAAAAATTCATTCAAATCGGTCCAGCCGTTTAGGAGGAGTTCAGTGACAACACACGTACAGTAAGATATATAAAGATAGTGCAAAACACGCAATAAAAACACACCCAGCCGTACAGTAGGCCTTACAGGAAAATGGTACTTTCAAATATCATCCAATACAAAGAAAATGTTTATAGATTGTATTTAATTTTGAATCAGTTATTCAACTATACATTTTCCGCAATTATGTTGTAATTCATAATTTTATTTTTAATTTCATTTACTGATCACATTCAATCAGTTCGGCTTTTTGCATTTGGCACTTCATATTTCACCACATTAAATATTTTATTAGTTCTTCTATAACAAAACTATAAAACTGGCGTTTATAGAATGTCATTATTCTTTCTCATAAAAACGTATTTTCTATTTTCGTATTTCAAGCAAGCTCGCAAACTGCAAACAAACATGTTAGGACTACACGATGACTTGGCATAAAAACTACACTGTTTCTTCCCATTACTAACTGTTTAAACACTTTCACAGATGTTTATTCAAATGCCGTCTGATCAAACAAGGTAAGTAATCAGATATTTTCTCCAGTTGTCAGTTGCTATGGAAAATTTTTAAATGATCACATTCATCCTGTTATACTTATATCAGTTGCGTAGTGGTTTTCAAGCAATCAGTTCCCGATTGAGCGATGGAAAACTTCTTCAACGTTTTTGTATTCTTCGCGATTCTCTGTGCAACGGTGCTTGCAGCTCTTGTAAGTAGTTTCAATAATTTATGTGATCTATTAATGAGGTAGTAAACCGTACCGAAGACAGTTTCCAAAGTCGAATAATTTTGACATTTTCAATAACGACGCCATCGACTTTTTCTGTTTTTTAATTTAAAAGCGACATAATCCAGAAATAATTGTAACTTCTGGATTTTGTCTTTCTGGATTTTGTCTTTCTGGATTTTGTCCAAATCGCATCCATAAACGGTAAAATCCAGAAACGACATAATCCACACCCGAAAACGTCAACAAAGTGCAGTATACTTAACTATAGTACACCGTTACAAATAAACAATAATGTAAATGAAAAAAAATGAAAACCCACAAATTTTTTCTTATCTATTAGATATTTTAGATTTCTTCTGGACTTTTGTGGTTTTTAGATTATTGCGTTTCTGGATTTAATTATAATATTATTATATTATGTCGCGATGAATTTTGTAGTTTCTCGATTTTGTCATTCTGGATTTCGTGCCCAACTGCTATGCATGCTTTAAATAAAAGAGTTCTAAAATTTGCGTTTTTAATTATCTTTATTGAATACTATAAGAAACAAGTTAATTCTTCGTACTTGTCTTTCAGGCACAAGATTGCAATCCTGAAGGTGCACAGGTAATTGATTCAAATATTTATTCTAATTACAAATAATTTGAATATTATTTTTCAATTCTAGTGTGTTTCCGATTCCGATTGCTGTAACTACAGTGAATGCATAGATTCATTGTGCCAACCATAGTGAAGTTAATTTGTAATAAATGTTCTTATTAAAAACAATTGATTCTAATGTTAAAATTTAATTACATAATAATATGGACACATAGAAGAAAGTGACTGCAATAAACGTTTTAAAAGACAAGCTTAGTTTTCATAATTTTGGCCTTAGCTCATTTCCAGTTTCAGCATATACGAGTACATAGAACAAAGCATTTTCGAATTGTAAAATTGGATGTTCCGCTATAGGTCGGCTTTAGCTAAACTACATATTAAGTATACAAGTTCTGTGGGCTATTTTGAATAGAAAAATACAAATAAACATGGGTATGAACTGCAACTACAATTGAATCATCATTTTCGAAAAACTATAACGTCCCATATTATTTATTAACCGAAATATGATTTCATACTACTTTTTTGATTGAGCTCGCTTATGTTGATCGTTAGCTACGAGGCCAAATCATACTCCGTATTGAAAATAACGGAAATGCGTTACGAAAACAGTAAAATCTAAAGATGGTCTCCTTTTCGAAAGTATATGCTAAATTTACTTGGGAGTTAGCATGTGTGTGTGTACTTATTCGAATCAAAATGAAGACTTCCACCCCTGTTTTAGGTTCTTGGCATTTTATTTATTCTAGAAAGAGAATTAAAAATTTGTAAACAAAAAAAATTGAAAAAATTGGAAATGAAAACGAATAAATAAATTATAGTTTTCGGGCCTACACCTTAAAAAAGTTTGTGATAACCTTACATTTTGATTTCGTATATACATATGTTATTTAAAAGGAGTCGGACAAATTTTGTATTTGCGAAAATCATTGACCTAACCATAGTCTTTCTTTCAATCGCAATTTTTTTTATATGAAAAGCGAAAACATATTGGGTTTTTTGGTGCATCCAATACCCCGAACAAGTTATGACGTTATAAAATTTAGTACCTCACATCTGATTTTTTCAGAATCGTTTAAGAAACATATTTAAAATTAACGGGTAGCCTTGGCCGACAAATTCTTGGGGGGTCATATGGTATTTTTTGTAATAATGTTTACAATACATTGAACCTTCTGTCAGACAATAATATTCGGTATTCAGAAAAAAAACGAAAATTAGTTATTTCTATATATCAGAAATGAATTTTTAAAACATAAACTAAGATTAGAAATAAAAATATATGAATTACTAGCTAACCCGTGCGAATATTTCGCACAGTATCCATCAGCTAGTATGTGTGTTTAATTGTAAAACATTTAAAAAGTTGGCTTTGTCAGACGCGATTTTTTTTTCAAGCTCCTTTATTCGTTTGGAGCATATTTCAAGGACAGCCAATATAAGTTGAAAGAAGAATAACAGGAATAACCCCGAAATTAATGATTGAGATATCATTTCGAAGATTAAGTTCCCCGCTAATGACGAAACATAAACAAATATATTAAAATTAATGTTTTCGTTAAACAATTTGATTCGAAAAACTTTTTATAAAACCGTATTTGGAAAGAAAATGTAGGAGGCGCCATCTGTTGACAATCGGTTTAACTTAAATACAGTCTTTAAAGCATGAAAACAACTCCAACCCACAGCTGTCGTACATGTTAGTTAAACCGATCCAACAGATGGCGCCTTATACGTTTTCTATGCAAATACGGTTTGTATAAAAAGTTTTTAAAATAAAGGAAACATTAATTTTAATCCATTTGTTTATTTTTCGTCATTAGCGTGGAACGTAATCTTCAAAATGATATCTCAATATTAATTTGGATGAAGTATTAAGGGAGGTATCGACAGACAAAACAACACCTTTGATAAATAATATATATGATGTAAGAACCGGCCTGAAAGAATCTACCTTATATGTATAATATAATGAATCCGTCCCCTTTAATAATACATAGGCCAGGCGTATGTGTCCTTGTACATTGCTCCAACATAAATCCCCTCTCTCTAAATGAGAAAGAATTTTACTTAGATGTGAACAGAATATACAATCATCTCTTATTATTATATTTGGATATATATTTATTATTATTGGAGTTTCAAGTAAATACAGCACGTTAGCTTCTCATTAATATATTTAATAATGGTTATGAATTCATATATTTTGTCACTTAATACAATAGATTATTATATACAATAATTTCAAATATAATAATAATGGTATCGACGCACCTTTATTTATATCCTATTGAATGGATTTATTTAAAAATTTCACGTTTTTTGTCGGACTATTGATCCAACCTAATATTTTAAATGTTTCTATTAAACGATGCTGAAAATATCAAATGTGAGGTACATTTTATGACGTCATAACATGTTCGGGGTGTCGGACGCGCCAGAAAATCCAATATATTTATCCGACAATGTTTTTCGCATTTTTAGTAAAAAAAAAC
The DNA here is from genome assembly GCA_947538895.1 of Neoitamus cyanurus. NCBI lineage: Eukaryota > Metazoa > Arthropoda > Insecta > Diptera > Asilidae > Neoitamus > Neoitamus cyanurus. The sequence goes on from OX384547.1 coordinate 10,605,628, forward strand.
TTCCGATTGAAAGAAAGACTACGGTTAGATCATTAATTTTGTTTAGCACCAAATAAGATGAGGGGGGAATCACCAAGAGAAAAGGACCCACTACATAGAATTTTCGTAAATACAAAATTTGCTGATAAATTATATATGAAGTCTCTATGGTGAGGTTATCACAAAGTGTGTTAGGTGTGGACCCGGGGTCTATTAGTTATGTAAAAGATGTGCGTCGTTTCAAACTGTCCTTCGGCATATTGGTAAAATCTAGATGTAAAAAATGTAAACCAATATGCCAAAAAGAAGCATTAGCCGCACCAGAAGTGTAAACTATACTTAAGATCCGCCAGAACAGTAAACAATAACAAAGCATTGCCAAAGAACCTATTTAGCGAAATTAAAAATCTGACCAAACTGCGCCTTTTCTCAAATTTTGTCCATAAAATAATGAAAACAAATTACATTTTTACATTTAAATCCACGACCGTCACGGGAGACGGAAGACAGGTCTTAGCAGTCAGCGCCCACTTAAATATGTGGACTGGAGTTCTAAAAGAACACTATCTACAATTAGAAAACCCACACAACATGAAGGAAGACAGGTCTCAACACCAATTTAGAATAAATCTGTGGACGGGAATCATACGCCCATTCGAGCTACCTAAAACACTCAATGCGACTTACTCTTTGGAATTCTTTCAATATGAACTCCCGCTGTTTGCCAGTTCCACTGCCTTTGAGGGCAACAATGTGGCCCCAAAATAACGGATGTCCAGCACACTATGCGATGAGCGTACGGAGATATCTCGATAGCGCCCATCCTGAAAGATGAATCCGCCGCTAAGGGCCTATTCTGTGACCACCGCGATCGCCAGATTTGAAGTCGCTGGACTTTTACCTCAAAGGAAAAGTACACAACAGACCCATAACAACCATAGCGGAATTAATCAAGAGATAAATCGAACAGGGTATGCATGCCGACTCTAGAGCAATTTCACAAAAAGGTGCAGCCGTGCATCACGGCAGAAGACGCGCAATATTTGTTTCTTGTTCTTATTGGACCAATCCAATAAAAAAATGCTTTCCATTTTATTTCGCACCTCTTTCAATTCCCTAAATACGTAGATAGTGTTCTTTGGGAATCCAGTCCACAGAATTGAAATTGGTACTGGGACTTGTCTTCCTGTGTCTTGCGTGGGTTCAAATGTAAAAATTTAATTTGGCGCATTTTGGTCAGATTTTTAATTTGGGTAAAATAGCTGCTTTGCCATTTTAATAGCAATAACCTTTTATTTCAGAAGAGAAGTGTGAACGAGCGCTGGGTGATGCTGTCACGTGATCATATACATATGTATGTAGTGTAGCTGCACAATGCAAAACAGTTTCAGTGTGACGTAAGCAGATTTAAATTGAGGAGTTGACAAAGCCTGTTTTTTATTAGTTGGACTTTGTACAAAGTGTTGAGTTCCATATGTTTAAAAAATAGCATTTCTTGACTATTTGTAGTTAACTACTCACAACAGCAATGTTTTCACTTTTTTTAGTTTTGGCACTTTTGCCTTATTGGGGCTAGTTGGTGGTTGCCGGTTAAAACATTGGGGTATGTTAGCATATGTTTAAATTAGGTTAAACATTTGGTCTTGTCTTGTCCTAATATCGTCGGAGATGCACATATTATAAGATTGATAAATTTAGTTTAATACACCGTTAAAAGTGTCTAGAGTTTCCCATCCGTTAATTTGATTCGAAACATGTTGTGAATATGAACTTTACAACCTGTTATCGCTTGTGGAGCAAGTCGGCATAAGCTACTTTAAAAAATTTTAATGGGCCAAGTATAAGGATTTCCAAAATGACTATTTATAGAAATCATAGTCCACGAATTACTGTTTTCATAGAAAATGTTCAGAAATCAAATACGATTAATGGAGAATATTAATAGAGTCGATAGGTTCATATTTATGCACAAGGAGATGAGATGCGATTTTAGTGCGCCAAAAGTCGGTTTGATGTAATCATACGAAATTAAGCCATTTCTATCGTATCCGAAGTATTTTCCTTGTATAGAATGCCTTATATCCGCTGTTTTCAAAATAAAGGACACAATAAGCATTTAAATTATTTATTACCTACCCCTTGGCATTTTTTCGGAAAATCGACCAGATTTAACATGCCGATTTTTTGGTGTGAAAGGAAATGAAAGCTGGTATCAAGGGCTTTTCGGGAAGGTAGGCGTTTCTGCACGGAAATACCTGTAGCCCCAGGAAATCGCATTGGAAGTGTGAAAAACTGCAAAAATTGGCTCCTCGTTCACTAAAAAGAGCAATAGAATACATGATAGGGATTCGGACAACGGGATGAAAACAGTTACGCCAGAGGAAAATTTCTGAGCTGCGGGGCCTCAATTTATAGGGTTCGTAACAAAGTGGGCTCTCAGTTTCTTAGCTCTAAAACAGGCAGTTTAGGCAGGTTTTGGCTGCAATTTTTTTGTGTTTTGGGCTAGTTGGTGCAGTCCCTTTCGTTTGACACCACAATCGTTAGAATCAGAGAAAAAATAATTTTTTTGCTCAATAAAATGCAAAGGAGTACCGCTTGGCTAAATATCCCTAACCCCTTTCGATTTTTTACAATTGAATAAATAAATTTTGAAGTAGTCATACATACCAAATCTGCGATATTGAGTGATCGACGAGTCAAAGTGAGCAAACTTCTTGAGGGGACAGCAGATCACATGGGTTAGTACTACGACAAATTGAATATGAAAAAGACATCGCCAAGATGATGCAGTGAAAAATAAATCCCATCGTGTGGTTGGTCAATTCAATGGCTGGTTTGACGCTTCTCCGTCTCAATCCAAACGAATTTTTGCGTCGATATATAGCCACTGTTGAAACATCGAATACACTGCACAACACTCCAGTCCGCAAAGTTAAGAAATAGTCGAAACGGTGGTTTTTTTTAGTTGATTCAGCTCCAAAGAAAGTGAAGACGGTGAAATCGGCCGGTAACATAATGCGAACGAGTTTTTGGGGAAGCACACGGAATCATCCACATTGATTACTTGGGAAAAGCACGAACGAACGCCGAAAAAATTCACGTCGAACACGTCATAACCGAAACAGATGCCCATTTTGAAAAAAAAATATATCCACCTGAACGATTACAAAGAATTCAGTTCAAGCGAAGAATAATATAAACACAAATTATATTGCCGAATACATAGAATTATTTTTATACTTCGCAGCCAGGCGAATTTACTAAGCCTTATACGTGACGAAATACAATTTTCTCCACTTCATTCATCCTAAAAAAAATCGGTAATCGCACCTATTAAACTAGAAGCAGAGTGATATTTTGCTGGAATATGAATTTTAAAATAAAAATAGCCAAGTCAAGAGTTTGCGGTATTTGAGATACTTTTGTACAATAACCAAACCTTTGAGAAGTTTTTTAGTGCGCCAAATAAAAACGCATCTGGATTTCTGCTGAGATACATAGCATCATCATTCATCACCCAAGAGACGCCTGATGCATCACTGGCTCGCCGAAACCTCATTGTGCATCAGTCATAAACGACTTCATTTGGAATTGGAGATATAAATCTTCCGCATGACTGATGAAATTAGTGGGCAAAACAAAATTACAGGTATTTACTTAGCAGAACACAAAATTGCTTCATTCGCCCGAATTTTGTTGCAATTGCCCAAGAAATTGGCTGGACGGTGATTTGGGCGTCTACACAGTGATATCGCCATGACGAGGAATGAGGTCCGAAAAACGTGTTCAATCTTCAAAAGAAATTTACTTATTGCTGTAATTTAATATTATGCGGTGTTGATGGAGATAGAGACATACGGACAGCATTGAGGGTAATCATTTCGTTCTTGTGAGGTCATTCCCACATACAATTAATCATTTTAATGCTGACCAATTTGGGGCATAAATGGAGTTATGGAACGCCCCCAAGTGAATGAAGCAGACACGTTGTCTCTATAACTTCAAGGGCACAATTTCGATAAAATATTTCAACGGTGAGTTCGGGGAACAACCAAACAACTCAATTAGAAATGAGAACATAAAAGTACAGACCTCAATAATTATAACACATCCGCCAAATACAAATCGAAAGAATGAATCTTCGAAATGGAAAACGAACGCACACACTTTTTACAATACGAGAACTTCGTTTGATGACTACCGTTGAAAACTTCAGGACGGCGCAGAAATGCAATTCGTTTTAATCTCCCCCAAGGTTATTAACTTTAACAGAACGGCAGACCCCACCCTTTTATCATATCAGATCGAAAATAATGTCGTAATCGTTTACTGAAACACTTTTAGAGCCTTCAAAGGGGACCTGATCCACAAAGAGATTTAATTAGCTCCGGGGAAATGGCATTTTTCAACGTCCGCGTCTCATCTTATCAATGCCCGTCTTAATTAATGCCCAAGAGCATGTTATTACGAGCCGGTCAAATATAATTTCCCAATAATTGGCGCATTTTGTGTTAGCAGGGGCCGTCTTCTGGTGAAGTCCGCTTCAAATTTTGCAGAAACAAATTGGTGACCCAGATTCAGATACAAGAACATATGCGGTGTTGCATCATCCAGATCTTGGCTCTCCAGACCTGCTAGCCCGCCACGCCTGAGGGATATTTGCTGATGTCCGTTTCACGATTCTCAGTTTCTTCGTGAATCGTACACTGCGCTTTGTATGGATGGGAGGGTACTACAACGTTAAATTAAGCGTCCATCGTCTTGTTTAACATGCTCGCATTTCAATTACGTCGTGCATGTTTATGCAAAACAGAAATTGATAAGCTTTGAACCGGGGCCTACTTTTAGGCGAAACACATTCTGGCAGTCTTCATTGGACAAAATTACTGTTATTAACTTAAATTGCACCCTACGAAGCAGTCAATTATTTGCTTACTTAATAAATTCGGTCGCTTAAGCTGAAGTAACAGTAATTTGTCGTACGTATCAATTTGCCCAGATAGTCATGGTTCACTGAAAAATTTCGATTCATATTACTATTACATATTTTAGCGTTTCTGTTGCTGTCAAGTATATAAAATGCATAACCAAATGTTAGTAAAAAAATAAGAATAATGAAAGTGAAAATGAGCTATAGGTAAACAACGAGCGTACGTTTCAGGCTTTCACCGTATTAAAAAAACGGTATTTATAATGTAATGCAAAATATTGAAACACTTTTGCTTTCTTTTCTTTTTTTGTATGTTGTTACGTCTACGCTGTGGTGCAAAAATGACTATGAACGCCTGTCCGTTTGGATTGCCACTCCAGCACGATCGCCAGCGCGTCGTATAAGCTACTCATCACAGCACTTCATAAACAAGTCCGCTGTGCGTATATAGATTTTAGTAATAGGCTAGACGGCGAGGAGGTAAAAAGATTAAAAAGTGTATTATTCGGGCACAGGCGAGATTATTGTTGGAATCGCTTCGTTTTAGGGTGTAGTTCAACCCCCTAAGTTTGCTTACAAATTGTTGGTGTGCTTGATTTTATAATTAACTATTAGTGACGAAAATAGAATTAATTATTTCCAAAAATTCCAACGGGATACTACAGTTGAATGGATTTGTGATTTTTCTGGCTTGGTCCGACCACCGAAACCCGTTTGTGAAAAAAATGGCGCAAGTTGCAATTAAGGAAAAAAAAAAAAGTGATCGTTAATTACTCGAGAAGTAATTGACCGATGACGCTAAAATTATTCATGGATGTTTGGGTCCACATACACATCATTTTTGAGAATTTTCAGCCATCTGTGTGCAGTCATTTTTTAGTAAAAAAATAGTGAAAAAAACGTGTTTTTTTAACTTTCGGGGCTATTTGCAAGTTAACAATTGCACTTAGCGACCTCTGTCAGGGCTATTTTAGGAAATTTCATAAGGAACAACTTTTTGAACGCATATGCTATACTAAAAGTCAATAGGAACGGAGATATTAAAGGAAATAGAGAAAAAAACGCTATTTTCGTCACTAATAGTTAATTATAAAATCAAGCACACCAACAATTTGTAAGCAAACTTAGGGGGTTGAACTACACCCTAAAACGAAGCGATTCCAACAATAATCTCGCCTGTGCCGGAAAAATACACCCAAAATTCCTCGCCGAAATTTGACCATTTTCAAACTTTTGTAAAATTTACACATTTTTAACGTTATAATACCGTTATCAAACTATATGACAATTCTTAGAATATGCATATAATATTTTCTTTATTCTTTACTTCTAGTTATTTTTTCTATTTCCCAAGAAAAATTTGTTATGTGTCCTAGCTACCGCGCTCGGTGGTGGGAAAAAATATTATACAGTTGTCTCAGAGTAAAATTTTTTATAGTTATCTCAGAGTCGGTTTCAATTGAAAAGAGTAGACAACAATAGTATTGATCACAGTTTCGAGTAGGGCACTTCTAAAGAGTTTCTTATGCAAATTTTTTTACAATTGTTTATTTGAAGGAGATAAGGTAAAGTATCAAAACTTGGATGTAAATTTTTTATTCCTCCATAGTGTAATAATGTAGATATTTACCCTAAAAATGTCAAAGCATTTGAAAATTACAAATTACCTAAGAAATATAACTGACATAGAAGAAGAGTTTTCAGAATATGATGAACAAGAAATTTTTGGAATTGAAAAAAACATGGAAACAGACAAAGAGCTCTTTACCACAAGTGAATTGGAATCAGAAAGCGATAGTGAAGAGGAGAATGTTATAAATAAGCGTCCAGCACAGAAAAGAAAGAGAGTTTTATTGACATCCGAAAATGAGACAGATTTAGAGGATCAACGCATCGAAACTGCTGCTGATGGAACAGTCTGGGAAGAAATAAACGGAAGTCCCAAACCTGGCAGGTTACCAGTGCATAATATTTTTAGGGATATGTCAGGGCCAACAGGATATGCTAATGACATACATATAATGAAAGGACAAATGAAGACGGCATTTACTCTTATCATTGATCAGCGTATATTGCATCATATTATAAAATGTAGAGAAGAAGAAGTATTTAGGCTATTGGGGACTAAGTGGGAGCTAAATGCAACAAAACTAGACGCATTTATTTCTTAGCTATATGGTCGCGGCGCATATGAGGCAAAAATTTTGGATATCTCATAGTTGTGGAATAAAAATTGGGGACCCGCTTTTTTTTCGAAAACAATGAGCCGAAACGACTTTACTGAAATTATGAAGTTTATCCGATTTGATAAAAAAAGCGAAAGAAGCCAGCGTTCACAAACCAATAAATTTGCTTTGATATCTACAATATGGGATCGATTTATTGAGAATTCACAAAGTTGTTATAAACCTGGTGCAAATATTGCTGTTGATGAGCAGTTGTGTCCGTCGAAGACTAGGTGTAGATTTACACAATATATGCCAAACAAACCAGACAATTTTGGTATAAAGTTCTGGTTGGCGTGTGACGTCAATAGTAAGTACATATATAATAAATGGGTTTCCCTATTTGGAAAAGGATGAAAGGAGAGATTGTTCAATTCTACTTGGGGAGTTCGTTGTTCTAAAACTGATTGATCCTTTCACAGGATGCGGAAGGAACGTAACAACAGATAATTTTTTCACGAGTGTATCATTAGCCAAAAAATTACTTGCAAAAAAAACTACAATTGTTGGAACAATTCGTGAAACAAAAGAGAGTTGACAAAGTTAGCCAAAGAAAGAAAAGATAAAATGGCTAGATTTTCAAGCAAATTGTATAAATCAAATTACATTACTATTACAGTGTATAAAAGTAAGCCGAAAAAAAGTGCTTGTCCTAAGTTCCAAACATAACTCAATAGAATAAGAAAAAAGCAACAACCGTATACCGGAAACTATTAGATTTTATAATAGTACAAAATTTGGTGTATATGTGGCAGACCAGATGGCATGGAAATACAGCGTGAAGTCGAAAAGTTGTAGGTGGCCACATCAGGTATTTTTCAACATTTTGGACCTAGCTGAAATAAATGCCTGGATTTTGTATAAAGAAACGACGGGTGAAAACATTTCGAGGCAGGAATTTTTGTTCCAGTTAGCTTCAGAACTCGGCGATGCATATAAAAAATCTCAAGAAAAAAAACTTTTACCAACACCGTCCACAAGTTCCGATGTGTCCGTACGAAAAACTTGTCAAATAAAATTTTGTAAAGGTTATAAAACAACAAAAATCTGTTCGAAGTGCGAAAAATATGTTTGCGGCAAATACACATTTAAGACTAAAATAATTTGTAAACAATGTGAGGAAGCCGAATAAAGTATATTATGAATGCATAATATTCTGTATACAAATTTAATTTTATTTGTTTTTTCTATAAAGAATTTTAGAAATTATATAAAAATAAATTATTTGGACGAAACTTAATGAAAATTCTTTACTTTATATACATTTAGCAACAAATCAACCATTATCTGCATTGAATAATAAAATCGATAACTTATATAAAATTAATCGACACGTATTTCAGGATTTTGCTCAAAAAAATTTTGTTTCGGAAATATCCACATGCGAATTTTTCATAATTTGCTAGATTTTCGCCAATCATCTCATATTCGAAATTCATTATCTGCCGTTGCAATGATCGGATTGACCCACTTTTTTTTTTATTTTACGTGTTTCTACGTCAGCTTTACAATGGTTTTTGAAAAAATTATTTTATTGTGACATAAAAAAGGTTATAACTATTTAATTGTTTAAACAGTTTTTTTATGCTGTTGCCCCAGGTTTAGTAAAATTAGAAATATATGTGTTTGTTCCTTATTGTTTTACTCAAAAAATAAAAAAATAAAAACGGAGTTATCTCTATTAGGTCTAAAGTTATTAATTATTTTCGAGCGCTTGTCCAGGCCGGGCGTAACGTGCGACAAGTTGAAATGTACCTGAACGTGCAATCAAGCCCGCTTCAGTGTTAAACATAAATGTTTACTTTTAATTGTTCGACAGTGACATTAATGTAATCAACAAATATTTGTTGATCACATCAATGTATAACAATTAATATACATAGTTAAAAGAACATGAAAAATTACTTTTCGTTTTATAAATAATTATTGAATATCAGAATGTAAGAAAATTCATTTCAACACTTTGATTTATTAGCTTCTGAGTACTAGACAAGATGTTTTTTGCACATAGTATACATTTGATTTTATAACTTCACCTTCAATTGCATCATGTTGTTCTTGCAATGAAAAGTGCTTGGCGAATGCCTCTATTTTAGGAAATGTTATAACTTGTCTGCTTTTATGGAAAAATATTTTTAGTGAAAAAAAAATGCTTCAAAAGGAATACCTACAGTTGATTCCAACTTCTTTTCGCTATCTTTGCGTAATTTGAACAATTTTACATAGCAAGTACTGCAGATTTTTCGCTGAAGGAACTCATCTGTTACCGGTAAGTTAAGAGTCTCTAAATGTTGCTTCGAAACTGGTCTTAGATTTTCTCTTTTGCGATGTGAAGACAGATCGAAGGGATTGAAGCAGCGATCTACTTTGATAAGCAGTCAACGATTTTGATGCTTTTGGCATTGTTCCGACACTTTACGATTGTCTCCAATTTTTTTAGATTAAAATATTATAGGAACAATATGGCATGCGTATACGACGCTGTCGAAAAACAGAATGCAAGCATTTATGTTTAACACTGAAGCAGACTTGCTTGCACGTTCAGGCAGGTTTCATCTTGTCGCACGCCACGCCCGGCAATACGGCTCCGCGCGGGCCGCCTGACAAGCGCTCGAAAATAATTAATAACTTTGGACCTAATAGAGATAACTTGGGTTTTTTTTTAAGTAAAACAATAAGGAACAAAAACATATTTTTTTAAATAAACTAAACCTGGGGCATCAACATAAAAAAACTGTTTAAACAATTAAATTGTTATAAACTTTTTTATGTCAACAATAAATAATTTTTTCAAAAACCATTGTAAAGCTGACGTAGAAACACGTAAAATAAAAAAAGAGAAGGCAAACCGATCATTACAACGGGAGATAATGAATTTCGAATATGAGATGATTGGAGAAAATCTAGCAAATTATGAAAAATTCACATGTGAATATTTTTCACACAAAATTTTTTTGAGCAAAATCCTGAAATACGTGTCGATTAATTTTATGTTAAGAAGCCGTAAAAAAATTTACGATTCTAAAATGTCAATTTTTTTTCCATGAAATTTGTGCGATTTTTAAAAAATTGACCCATATAGTAACAACATTCAGCATTATTGCTACTGTGTACTTTGAAATTATAGCGCTGTGAAATAATAAACGTACGTACATGGAACAAACATTCATTCACCTTTAACAACATAATAATTTCGATTATTATAATTTACATATTAATTTTATTAATATAACACAATTCGCAGATAATCGAATGAATATCTAAAAATGTTAACAATACCAACGATCATGCTCCGCAATGTGACCTTAAAAGTGCAACATCAGATTAACACACTGACCGGCCGAATTGCAACTTATGAAATTCAGCAAGACCAAAAAATGTGCGGGTTGAATGCGCTTTTGCATAGCACGCGGTTCAGTTCAAATAAGTGCCGCTCGCTCACCGTAAGTGTTTTCGTGCAAGAAGAAATAATTAAAATATCTCAAAAATGCCCACAATGGAAGGAATTTTCTCAATGATGAGAGTGCTGATGTCCGTGGGACCGGGATTAATGATGGTCCTGTTATTGCGCGAAGGCTGCCTGCAGGAACGCCCCGATATTGTGGATAGAGAGAATCGGGTGAGGAGTATACATTTGGGTGAAATGTACGATTACTACGATTTTATAGTGGTGGGTGGTGGATCTGCGGGAGCTGCAATGGCAGCGCGATTATCCGAAATTGAGGAATGGACTGTATTGCTGATAGAGGCCGGCCCGGATGAGCCTATCCTATCGGATATACCGCAGCTCTTCCCTTCCTTGCAGCGATCACCTTTTGATTGGAAATTTTCAACAGAACCTTCGGACGCTTATTGCTTGGCTATGAGAGATCGCCGATGCAGGTGGCCGCGAGGAAGGGTTTTAGGAGGATCAAGTGTTCTGAATGCGATGCTGTACGTTCGAGGAAATCGTAGGGATTATGATCACTGGGCGAGCCTTGGAAACCCTGGATGGAATTATGACAACGTTTTGTATTACTTCAAGAAATTGGAGGATATGCGGATTCCTTATTTGGAAGACGATTATTACTATCACAACGTTGGCGGACCGATTTCTGTGGAATATTTTCGTTTCGTGTCACCCCTAGTTGATATTTTTATGGAAGCTGCTAAGGAATTGAATTTGGTGAATCCATACGATGATTACAATGGTGCATCTCAAACGGGTCTCACTAGATCACATGGATCATTAAGGGATGGATTACGCTGCAGTACCGCTAAAGGCTACTTACGACCAGCAAAAGATCGACCAAATCTACACATCTTACTTAATACCTTCGTGGAGAGGATTAATATAGATCCTGAAACGAAAGTAGCTCATAGTGTGGATTTCGAGAGAATGGGTAGAAGTCATACCGTTTACGCAAACAGAGAAATTATTCTTTCTGCAGGCGCTGTACAGTCTCCACAAATTCTAATGATTTCTGGGGTCGGTCCATGTGATCATTTGGAAGAAATTGGGGTTACATGCATCAAACATGCTCCGGGAGTTGGTGAAAATATGCAAGATCATATCGCTGCAGGTGGTGCCGAGTATTTAATTCAAAATCAAGCCACAAACCAAACACTATCATTTATTATACCTAAAATGCTCTCAGTGGAAAATATTGATAAATTTGTGCAAAATCACAGAGGCCCTTTTTATGGAATGCCTGCATGCGAAATTATGGGTTTTGTTAGCTCGAAATATCAAGACCCTAAATTGGATTGGCCGGACATTCAATTTTTCATGGGGTCTTATGGCTGGAGCTCTGATGGTGGAACTATTGGAAAATTCGGTTCTGGAATTTCATTCGATAATTATGCCGAGGTATTTGAGCCTATCATCTATAAAGACTCATATATGATTATGCCTTTAGTGATGAGACCCAGAAGTCGAGGAAAAATATTGCTGAGATCAAATGACCCGAGGATTCACCCATTGATATATCCAAACTATTTTGATGATCCTCACGATCTCGATGTTATGGTAAGATTAAAAAAATTAGAAAGACAATTGATCTTTTGTATTAAGAACTTCTTAATTTTTCTAGATCGAGGGACTAAAGATAGGCCACAAATTTGCGGAGACCTCAATAATGCGTTATTTAAATGCTTCGCTTAACACGTACGCCTGGTCCATTTGCTCTGACACAGATTTCGAAAGTGATGAGTTTTGGGCTTGCTTAGCACGCTTTTACACACAGACTATATACCATCCCGTTGGCACATGCAAAATGGGGCCATACGAAGATCCAATGGCCGTGGTTGACCCACGGTTAAGGGTCTACGGAATTAACAACCTACGAGTCGTGGATGCCAGCATAATGCCAACAATTGTCACCGGTAATACAAACGCGCCGACCATAATGATCGCGGAAAGAGCAGCTGACATGATCAAGGAGGAATACCTCCACTACCAATGACTGTGGGGCCAACCGCACTCTTTGTAAATATGCAGAGTAATTTTTTAACTTTAAATAAATTTAGTTAAGAATCAGCCGGCGGACTTTGCATTGCCTCAAGCCCTCAAGTCAGCGATACCTTCTCACTTACAAAGTGCTCTCAAATTACAGCAGTAAATTTTGGTCTGTGTAAATTAACACCTGACAGATGATAAAAAATTGCACACCTCAATTTCACTGGGGTATGGGCCCTGAAATGTGGGACACTGGAAGTGTGTGCTTCTCTTGCGGTTTGAGTCATTCATTCCAATTACCGGAATCAATTTTGAACCGTTGATAAATCACATGGGATTCTTCTTATTTTGTTTCATCCCGGCAAGCGGCCGCATTAATTAGATACCCCATGAGACGGATGTGGTGCGGCACATGCAGCGGCTCGTGCAAGAAGACCGGCACGTCTTTATTTCAAGACACACTCTGCAGCGACTCACTTTGCGCGCTCATTCGCATAAGCAGAAAACACTTGTCGCTTTCTGTTCTGCATATCTTTTCTCGGCAGTTGATAAATTCGATTTCGAGCAATGACCAGAAGCGACAATTAATATCTTCTTTAAGGAAAAGTAGGAACAATATATTAACGCGAAGGCGTTCAAAGCGTCGTAAATTAAGTGCGCTTGAAAAGGCGAAAAGAAATTGTCGAAATACAGAATGAGATATTTATTGAGTTTGCCCGTGATTACAGCAAAATGGAAAATGTTAATTTAAATATTAAGATTATGCTTACGATTGCTTAATCTGTTTAAGGTGTTCAATTAATTTTCTGGATGTTTTGATTAGGGCAGTACATACTCAAAGTATTTATAACTTAACTTGACTTCGGTGGAAATGCCACGGAATCTAAAGGTGGTATTAAATATTTTTCCTTATGATACAAAATACGATATTTGAAATTTAGTTCGATGCAAAAATATCTATGTGGAGTATAATATAAAGAAATTGCATTAGAGCAAGCTATGTTAGGCGTATTACTTCGACATTTCAGACCTGGGAGGCATAAATGTGTCCTTAGCTTAACCCTTTATTGGACCCCTTTTTGAATTTTAGCACGTTTGAGATACAATTTTCTGTTCTGCTATATGAATGGGCAAATTAATAAGCAACAAGAATAAGACCGTTATGGTGAGACAAAATTGTGTTTGGTGTTATACTGCTTTGCGACAGTCAGTGCAGTATTCAAAGAGTTTTTTTGTGGGTTGGTGATAATATCGTAAACTTACTGCGAAATTCATTTATAGGCATAGGAGTTTTCAATGTGTTTTGGTTGATTTGGAGGTAGGGGAGAATAGGGCAATGGGAGTCAGCGGGTAATGAGAGTCACCCACATATACACAAAACTGAACACTCTAACGTTGCGTAAACTACTTCCCCGCATATTGATGTGTACTTTAGATTGTGTCAGTATTTTATAGGTTTTTTTATTTCAATTTGTTTTTCTCGTTAGTGCACTTGTGGGAAATGAGAGTCAGCTAGAATTAAGTACCTATATTATTTTTATTTCTCTCTAGATGCCAAAAGTCAGGACGACTCAAAAGTCTTGCTGGTCTTCTGAAGGTCTGGAAAAAGCTTTGCAGCTCATTGAACAAGGTTACTCTATAAGAAAAGCTAAAACAATGGATATCCCATTTTCAACTCTTCAAAAGAAGTACAAAAATCATTCTAACTTGGCGCCACGTCTAGGACGCCACACTGTCTCCAGTCCTGAAGTAGAAGCTGAACTAGCAAGTTTGATGAAAAAATGGCCAATGTTTTCTATGGTTGCACAGAATGCATTGCCACCACGTCGGTGCAACGAGAGTCAAATCTGTTTTTTTTAACTGTTATAACTTCCAAAGTTAATTCTTAAAATCTTTAAAATTGATCTTAGTTAATAGCTAAATAAGTCAACTTGATGTTGAGGCCTTTGCAGTAAATATTTGATTATAAATTTAGACTTTATTTCATTTCTCCCTTAAGTGACTCCCATTACCCTCTTTTACCCTACTTTTCAATAAGATTTACTGTTTTTTAATTAATTGAACGTGAATTCATCCGTAAGGTTTGTTATTTTGGTAGTTTTAATAAGACTACTGGTTTAAAAACATTTTACTCCAAAATGAGTACGGGAAAATCTTTTACGGTTGAAGAAACGTCGAAAATAACCACTTTCAAATATGTAGAGATGTCATACCATGAGATTGCAAAGAGAATTAATCGCTCCGAAGGAGTCATGCAGAATTTCTTTAAAATTATGCAGTAAAAACTGCCACTGCCTGGGGAACAAGAACTTAACTTTAAGACAAAAAGCACAAATTAAAGAAGAGGCAACCAAAGAAAAACTAAGTGCGGCCAAAATTGTTGCAGATTTGAATTTACCGGTCAATAAACGGCGAGTTCAGCAAGTGTTGAAGTCAATGCCCAACGTGGTATACAAAAAACCATAAAAGCAGCATCATAAATGGGCTCGCCTACAATTTGCCCGTGAACACATGCAATGGGTTGAATAGTGGAGAAGGGTTATTTTTTCGGATGAGAAAAAATTTAATTTAGGTGGCCCGGATGGTTTTAGTTACTACTGGCATGATCTCAAGACAAATTATGAATGAGCAGGCACCCTCAAGGTGGAAGTGTTATAGTATGAGGAGCTTTCGTTTCTTATGGAAATATGTTATTATGGGGGGAAATAGGGTTAGGAAAGCGTTTTCTCAATGATTTTCATGAATTTTTTTATAGTATAAAAAATGAATATAATCTATTGAAATCTGAGAATATTTTATACATATATTTAAGTATACACTGTAAAATTTTTGAAGAATTTCCTTGAAAAACACCGAAGATATTAGCGATCCCATATTGTAGGTCACAATCAGTCTCAGCATTTGCGTACATTCTGGAAGCCGGAATTTTCCTCTAAAATTAAACGAGGTTGGAATTAACTTTTATTATATGCCTCTCTTCTATATAAACCTAAATGCTATCAAAAAAATTGAAAATGGAATTTTTTACAGGGTTTTTGTCATTTTTTACAACATTTTTGCAAAAAAAAAAAATTTTTAAATAATGATAATATTACGATTTTAGCTTCATATAGAGAGCAATACTATGAAGAAAGTAACTGCCAATTTTCAAAACGATTGGTTGAAAACTTTTCAAACTAGCGTGTACGCAAGTTAAAAAAAAATCGTTTTGAGAAAAACGCGTTTGAAAAAATAGTACCAAGAAGGGCTTGAAGGAGAGCTACTCATTTTAATGGCTTATAACAATAGAACGAGTCGGAATTTTCATTTAAAATTTTGGAAACATATTTTCAATAGTTTTACTAACAATTTATGAAATAAAAAAAAAATTGATTTTTTGAACCACCTTGCCCTATTTCCCCCCTTATGCTGCCCCACCACCCGACTAAACTCAGAAAAGTACAGGGAGATGCTGGAGGACATCTTAATTCCTTATTTAGAGGACGTCGTCGGTGACCGGGAATTCATTTACAAAAAAAGATAACGCGCCTATTCACACCTCTTCTACTTCCCGGCAGTGGTTTATCTATAAACGCATCCCTACACTGAGGTGGCCAGTCATAAGAAGTGTGAGTGCTATTGACGCTTAAACTAACCTACAATAAGGTAAACATTTTGTTTCCTTGAAATTGCCGACTGTTTCTTTTTTGTTTTAATTTTTATTAGAAAATAGCACGGTAGGCAAGATGGGGTAATGACTAGCTCTTGGGCTAGTCATTACCCCATCTTGCCCCAAACTGAGTAGTATTATTTTTGTTTATTTTCCGTGAAATGGGTTTGTATTTTTTTGTGTCACAACCAGAACCAAATCAATCTGACCAGCGGACGCACTCACTACATCTAGCTGAAAACCCTATTAGTCAGGAACCAGAAACATCACAACCAGCTCAAGTGTCCACATGCGATAAAACCGACAGTAGCTTTGCTTTGACTTCTCCAAAACAACTTCTTCCACTACCAGTTACCAATAAATCCATTCGTGTTACTAAAAAACGTGAAAAAACAGCAATTATCACTTCGTCTCCCTACAAACAAGAATTAGAAGTCGCCGCCCAGAAGAAAAAAGATGCTGAACAGAAAAAAATAGAGAAAATAGAAACAAAGAAGAGAAAAGGTGAATTGAAAAAACAGAAGAAATCTCTTACAAAATCTCAAAATAAAAAATCACGGAAGAATAGTAGAACAGCGAAATCAGCTAAACGACGAAGAATCTCATCATCTGGAAAAGAAAGTGAAGAAGAGGAGGACACGCCATATGTTTATTGTATGGAAGTATATTCCGCATCCATTGAAGGCTGGATATCATGCTCAAATTGTGGAAAATGGGCACATAATAGCTGCGCAGGAATCGACGATTATGATGACGAAGCCTTCCACGTCTGCGAGTTGTGCTAGTCGAAATAATCATCAATCTGTCTGATAATTCTTATTACCCCATCTTACCTCAGGCGGGTACCCCATCTTACCACCCTCTCCCCTACTCAAATGAAACCCTATCATAGACATTTATGCAGGACAACGTTGCTAAGTACATTTCACGGCTAGTGAAGTCTTGGGTAAAGAAACAAAAGATTGACATTTTTAATTGGCCTGCTCAAAGCCCCGATTTTAATCTTAGTGATAATCTATGAAAATTGGGAGACAAGATTGAGGATGAAGGAACACTTTATTTAATTTTTTTATGGGGTACACTTCAATGGGAATGGTATAAGTCCATACTTCCCGAAAATTGTCAAAATCTAGTCAAGTCTATGAGTCTAGACTAACTGCTGTAATCGAACCAATTTCTATAAAACTGAGGAATGATGTTTTTTTGCATTCTCCCTTCATGAACACATTGTTTAAGTGTCCTAAAATGTTAAAAAGTTATAAATGTCTCACATTTGAAAGATATGTATAACACAATTGTTTTCCTCGTATAAACAACCAAAGCGTGCTACTTATATGCACACAACTGCATGTTTCATGATTTTCGTGTACCAAAATGCCTAGTCCTGTTCTCGTGTAAATAGTACCTACCTATAATAGTTAAGAAATCGCGAAGTTATTATTAAGTTTTATTTGTTTTTAGAAAGAAGACATTAATCATATAACTAATTAAGAACACACCTGCGTACGAATTTAAAACATTATTTATGAATTAAAGCAGCGAAAAAGAAATTAACACATTTTAACTTTGTGATCTGATTTCATTTTGAATTTATCAAAAAGCCTGTAAGCTATTTAGAAACTTGCTTCGATAAATATGAGAAGAGTGATGTGGTAAACACACCGCAGCCCCGCAGGCATTTCCACGCCTATATTTGAGGAGAAATGAAAAAAAGGCAACAAAGAACTTCTTAAGCAGTTCAGCTCATATAAGATGCCGCCGCTCAAAAGGACCTTTCACTTTGAGTATGTACAGTCAAAATCAAGAATGATAAATCCAATCAAAACAGTGCAAAAATTGTCTCAGTGAAATTCAAATGTCCATCCTCCCAGTTTACCCTCATTTAAGGCAACAAGCATTCATCTGCGCTCGAATGATAGTCTTATTGCACTTTGGCAAGTAATTATCTCAAGTGAAAGGCACAAATTTCGGACCAGTGAAATTCTTACAAGAACGTAATTGGTGCACTGAACGCTGCTCAAAGACTTATATAATTCGACATGCTCGCTTACCTTATTCAGTGTGCCCTTGATCGGTCGCGAAGTTATAATCTACTGTAATTATTTTCACTTTTGCGGGAATTTGAATATTCATTGAAATAGTTGAATTCTATAATAGAATACTGACTTAGTGCTTCTGTTGTGCATATTGTGTATATCGCGAATTTAATTTCAGTTTTTTGTGAGTAACAGGTATATAGAAGAGAACTAGGAAATAGCATTTGGAAACCATTTGAAAAAAATTATAAATTTAAATTCAATTCAATTGAAAAATTAAAACCGGAATTTATCTCAAGTGTGATTTCTGCTTATAGATTTCCGGATACTTAATTAATTTTAAAAATGAACGGACAATGCTCAGAAACTCAAGGAACTCCTGTTGGAAATATTTTTGAATTAATTGTGCAAGTGCTTTTAGCAGCCCAATGTGCCATTGCACCGAAAGAGATGTGGCCGGCAGATTATGGTCCTCAAGTTCTCGCTGATGGCGGAGGTTAGATCAATTTTCCCACATTTTTTTTTATCAATATTGTAAAGCTAAAAAGACAAGAGTTTTATTGTCTTTATTTTGTTCTATAAGTCAAAAGTAAAATATCCATATTTCTGTCAGGACTTAAACCATACGATTTCATCGTGATCGGTGCTGGAACGGCAGGATCCGTAGTTGCAAACCGATTAAGTGAGAACCCGAACTGGAACGTTTTAGTGCTTGAAGCTGGAGGTGATCCGCCTGTGCATTCAGAGGTAAGCAAACTATTATTTTTTTCCTTAACTCATCGCAATTTCGTATATCAATAAATAATACCTTTTGCGTTATTTCTATCAAACTTAAGCAACTGATTTAAAAGGTCAAGTCATCAAGTCCAATTTGTAAAGATAATAATTCCTTCCATTAGAAAAGTTATTTTCCATATCTGTTGATAAAAGTGCTTAAATATAAAATAATGTGATGGAATAAAACTACTCAAAGAAAAATCCCACTAATTAAAATAGAGATAAAAAAAAATTAATTATGTAGATACTATATCAAAATCGATATAGTTATTCAGTAAAAAAAATTAAAGTGTGAGTTCCAATCGTGTCATAAAATAGTTGTTTCCGGGATCCACTGGAAAGGCTACACTTCTCTGGGGGCCAAGTTCTAAAACAAGGTGCCTATATACCAATAGTTCCTGTTAAGTTCTCCCCATCCCATCTACAACGGATGGGGAGGCGGACTAATTTTAGCACTAATATCTTCCCCCGTGGAATGACTAAATTTTGATTCTGGACACTTTTTTCGTAGAGTGCTTATTATTTGTTATATTTGAAAGTTTCAAAATTCATCCGGCATATCAAGCAAAAATTTACCAAGAAGTTGCAAGAAATTGACCCATAATGCCAAATACAATTATTCCAAGAAACGAACAAAACCCTGGGAACTGGAGCTAAGTCATTCTCAGATTGAAGACATAATTATCATGGTTCTGCGGGGCGGATGGGTCTGTCATGAGACCTTAATGAAAAGGGTCAGGAGGACTCGCTGCGAGTAAAATTAATGATATGGTGCTCACTGTCAAAGAACACAGAGAGAGTAATGCCAGTAACATTTCACGAATACCTTCTGTAGGTATAAGTACAAAAGGTGTTGATCGCAAGTACCTGCTGTAATAATATCAATAGAAGAGGCATGGCCAAAAATATTTAATGTACCTACATATGTAGAAACAAAGTATTTGCTGTTACGTGTGGCAACGTCTTAAAACAATTCAAAAGATTGATCATTTGATTTTGTATCTATTGAGATACACCTAGCCTAGCGGTGACCCTATAATGATGATCACGATCGAAAACCAAAAACAGCAACCTGAACTCTCACATTTTGGGGTTTACTGGATTGCCTGCGTTTTCATTACTTATACGATAAAGTGAACTCTTGAAACCCACCGACATTAACGTATGTAAGAGATGTTACTAAATTACTGACACGAATTTTAAAGTGATGGTGCCATATTTTCTACTTGATCTACAAATTAGAAGCAATGTAAAACCTTAAATCTCACTTTCCTGACACAATTTTCCTAGTTGTCTCGTAACATGCGGTGACATGCACCTTAAAATTCGTGTTGCTTTCGCTCGCACGAAACTTAATTTTTTTTATTTGGTTCACTTTTCGGATATTAACCAGTAACAATGCATTTTAAAACATTTTACTTTCCTTTTGACCAAGAGTTTGTAGCGGCGAGCTACATGTACGAAAAAAAATTATGTCCACTACAGAATTGAGAATAACTACACTGTTGGGCACTATTTTATCCTTGAATTAACAATAGATATACCGATATAATTTTTTCTGTAGATTAGGAAACATAAATTTCATTAAAAAAATAGGGTCTCAAAAAGTGATAAATAAATTCCATAAAACATTTTATTTTAAAACATTCCGGAAATTTTAGATACGACTTAAATTACAGGGTAAACCTTAAACTATTACTAGAAATATGCATAGGAAACGTTAAAGCTTCACAAATGTGTTCAGTGGAATAGCATTTCATATATGTATGTGTGCAGACAATAGTACGCGCTGTTGAAAGTAAACATTTTAGGAATATCTCTTAAATAGATATGTAAGATTTTTTTATATTTTTAAGCAATATTTCAAGCTTCAAGTTTTCATTTAAGGGGTATTGTGTAGTGACGACCGTTTTTAGGGCAGCAATTCAGGATTTTTTTCTCGGGATCTGTACGACATATTGAAATAATTTTTAATTAATTAATTAATTTCAATTCAACATTTCTTTATAAATTAATATTTTAAAATGTTTCCAAAAACAAAATGGCTGTTCGCAGAGTACGGTAAATTTCGGTCGTCCGCAGCACAGTATGAAACGGCTACCATGATTTAAACCATCTGAATCGTAAATTTCAAGACACTTAGGAAAAAATCGTATCAACGCAATCGATCTTTCGGCTATAGCGGTAAAGGTACTGAAAGTTCTGTGCAAATTTCAAGTGAGTCGGTTTAGTGGAATTTGAGATATCGTGGTAGCTAAGCTGAAAAATGTGGTTTCGAGAGAAAAAAGTTAGAGTTTTCAAACGAGAGTACACCGAAACAAATCCACCATCTATAAAACTTAACGCCTCGAAAAACATTCAAGGTTTCGCCAGGTACATTTTATCTGACAAAATGACCAATTAAAATAGAAGAAAGAAGCAGCTTTTGTTCATTCGCGTCGGTAGTCTGCCCCAAACGTATTCATTTTCTAAGCCTTGTAACTTTTTCAATTCACGAAACTATAAAAAACTAAACAAAAAAAGAAAATAATTAATTATTCAAATACAGGGCTTTAATTTACATGCTTTAAAGAATAATAAAGTAGCCAAAATCAAAGGTTTCCAAACCTTTTCGGTCCACCATTTAGCAAAACAAAAAAGGTTTAACGCCCCCTGACGACACCCCCAAATCATATATAATAACAAAGGTTAAAATATAATCAAAAATAAAAAGAAATAAATCACAATAATATAAAATAAGGGTTTCTCAAAATATTGACGTACAAAATGAGAAGCGTAGGACCTGCAATTTTCGAAGAAAGCTTCGATGACTTTTCGTTATCAAACTTTTCGTAAACAAAAAACAAAGTAAATAGTCTAAAAAAACAAAAATTAATCGATGCTCTAGTTTTGTCACCGATTTTGCAAAAGCCGTTTTTAGAAAAGCACCTTTAACCCTCTGTGACTCTACTGATGTGGTAGTCTAATGGACACTATATTGAAGTTGGAATATTCCTACTATCAGTAATAAACCCGTCAATTTAACAGCACCTAATAGACAACTAGGAGAACGAAAGAAATGAAAATTTTTTTTTATGAAGCTATTACATCTTTTATTAGCTCTTTGGCAATTCAAATCTACATGTTCTTGTATATACAGTATCTGTCAGTCTATAACGTCTATCAGACTATTATTCGTCCGTATACCTGCCTAGAGGTGTCCTCATACAATATTACTTGTTACAACTTTTAGTCGACTGAATAGAGGGGTTTTACTCTACAAAAATTCTGGATTTCTGATATGTTGTATAGGTCGGTAGGGTAGTGGAAAATCCAAGTTTTCTTCACCCCAACTCCGTGCTCCCTCCGCCATCTGATTTTTCACCACCCTACAGATCTATAGGTACAATGTATCAAAAATCTAGAACTACCCGACCTTTTGTAGGGTGACCTTGGTATTTATTTAATGAACTATGTATTTATAAACAGTTTAAAACCAAAAAAAAATCATTTACACCATCACACACTATAAGGATTCCAAAAATGCCAATGCAAAATAGTTGGATTTTTCGAAGGTCTTAGGGTGTCGCACCTTAAGTGACTATTGGCTTAATAGTTGTAAACAAAATTTACCTGAATATGTATTCCCTTCGTATTTACTTCTCAAATAAAAGATGGAAAAAGTGGAAGAACACAGTACCTGAAAAAAGAGAGAAAAATAACAATTAAATACTGAAGTATATTATTATAAAAATTACTAATTATTAAAAAATCTGATGTTTTTCAGATACCATTCTTCTACGAGACATTGGCCAATTCACCATACGACTGGAGTTTTAGAACAGAGCCCAACCCGAATGCGAGCTTAGTACTTAAGCGAGGTGCCATTATACCCAGAGGAAAGATGCTAGGAGGTGACAGTGGTATAAACAACATGGTTTATATTAGAGGAAATGTTGAGGACTTCGAATACTGGGAACTCTGCGGAAATCCAACTTGGGGATGGCCAAATGTTCTCCAATTTTTCATGAAATCAGAAAACAATAAATATCCACCGATCGCGGCAAATACTTACAGCCATAGTACTGGAGGCCTACTACCCGTAGATTTGTATAGAGGAAAAGACGAGGGTCACAACTTGTTTACTGGAATTGCTTACGATGCTGGACTGGATGATCTGTTTGATGCGAATGCTTATAGGTACAAGGGAGTCCTACAAGCTCAGGGAACACTGGATCGCAAAACACGGGCCAGCACTGCAAAGGCGTTTTTAATACCAGCTAAGGGGCGCAAGAATCTCCATATTATCAAGAATGCTTACGCCACTAGTTTAAAATTTAATCCTGATGGCAGCGTTGCAGGGGTTCGTTACACACTTGAAGATAAAGCAATGTACGCTCCAACCTCAAAGGAAGTGATCTTGTCAGCCGGTGCCATTAACAATCCCAAAATTTTAATGCTTTCTGGAATAGGCCCCAAAAAATACTTGGCAAAAAGAAAAATCAAAGCGCGTTCTGATCTTCCAGTTGGCTATAATTTCCATGATCACGTTATGGTTCCATTCGTTATTCGAGTCCCAAAGTCCTACCACGAATTGTCGCAGGATTTGGTTGACAGTGGCTTTGAGTACTTTGTCCACAGAGACGGTAAACTTGGATCAATCGGTTGTCGTGACATTTTCAGTTTCATTAACACGAAAAACGAGAGCGATCCCTATCCGAATATTCAGATTGGACATTCATACTACCGACGAGGTGATCCCGAGTTGTACAAAGTTTTGCAAAATTATGGCTATGAGAAGAACATTGTAGAAAGGATCTGCCAAGTGAATGCAATGAGTGACGTTGGCATTTTCTTCGTAACCCTGCTCACGCCGCGGTCGAGAGGATTCGTCGGAATAAGAACCAAGGATCCAATGAGTGCCCCAATCATAGAAACAAACTTTCTAGGAGAACCAGATGATGTCGATACACTTGCTGATGGTATTGATTTTGTTCGGGGTCTTCTACAAACCGATACTGCTAGATCCTATGGAGCGAAGGGAGTAAAATTGGATCTTAAAAGATGCGAGGATTTGAAGTACGACTCCGGTCCTTACTGGGAGTGTTATATTCGAAATTTGGCAACATCAGCAGCACAACCAGTGGGCACTACCAAAATGGGCTCGGAATGCGATAAGGAATCGGTGGTTGACTGGAGACTTCGGGTATATAATGTAAAAGGTTTACGAGTAATTGGATCATCAATTATGCCAAGAATTGTTAGAGCACAGACATATGCCACATCGATTATGATTGGAGAGAAAGGAGCTCAATTTATAACTGAAGATTGGAGTTAAAACAATTAATGCACTAAATTATATTTTACCCAAGTTAATTAAACACAGTTAAAATAAACTCCATGTAGAAGATGTCCTTTAATTGCTAACATTATTTATTTAAAATAAATGTATGAATATTATCAATTGTTGTTTCCCTACCAAATGGTCCAGAATTATCAGAAATTTTAGTTGAATGAAATAAATTTTAAATGTGACCACGTTACATTATGTGCAGCTATTTTTGAAGTAATTTGATAATGTAACCCGTTCATACAATGTTCGTTTCATTGCTCATTCCAAAAAACAGTAATTTATCAAGTATCAGTAAACAACACAAATAAACGTGCTGAGTACGTTTACCATTAGAAATGGCAAACTTTACGATGAAAATGTCAGATTTGACATATTCACACTGGTGTTGCCATATCTCAACACTTAAGTAGCAACCTACGTATTTAAACTTGCGTATAAAAATGGCGAACGCGGACTCGCTAGTGTATTCTGGAGGTCTTCTGGTTGTCCTTGGAACGGGACAACAAGGGGGGTTTTAGGGATTAAAACTCTCCACAAATGTCCCCAAAGATGTTATGCGCTAATATGCGGCGGTTTAAATGGCGATTATGTAAAGAGACAAAACATAAAAGTCTTTTAAAAATGCCTTTAAATCAGGTCATGCCTTTGGAAAGAACCCTAAAACCTGACTGCAAACCATTCTGGCAATTTAGGTAACATATGTATGATGTGAATATGAAGTTAATCGATCAGGTGGTGTATAAGTTAAATTGCGGCGACATACCTAACTATAAACCATTCTGGCAATCTATCTAGCATATGATGTGAATATGAACCCAATCAGTGAAGTGGTATAGAAGTTTGATTACGGCGCCACCTATGGTTACTACTGCTAACTTTAAATCATTCTCTTCCAACTCAAGACAATTGTGTTGAAAAATTGTTCATATCGTTTTTAAATGGAACAATATTAATTTAGTCTAAATCCCGCGACGTAATTGATTGAAATTTTTTTTTTGCTGAAAATAATTTTTTTCCGACCCTATCATTGATTTGCTTGAACAAGTCTCTGTTTATTTATGACTAAAATGCGTAACATAACGGTTTTTTCTAGCTACTTTTTCGGTAAATGTTTATTTTAGCGTTGCATAGGTTGTATCATCATCTTATAGGTACTACAATTTTGTCATAAATACTGCTTTCTGAAAGCCATAAGTACTGTTTTTCATTTCTCCGAAACGGCAACCCCTCCCCTCTCTTAAGAATACATATGAAACAAATATGTAAGTTTTTTATTCGGCTTAATCATATTAATCTTTTTGGAAAAATTCAAAAATATATTTCAGTTTCATAAAAACAATAAAGGAAATATATATACCTCTACCATTGAGATCTGAGAAAATCGCAAACAAGAATTAAAGTAATCACCGAATTACGATAACATAAAAGATACCGTTTGCTATTTCTCAATTTAAACCATTACGCAGCAAACTGCAGCAACGAAAATGTAATTCAATCGAAAACTTTAAATCTAAAATTGTTAATATTTCGCAAAGTATTCTTATTTGAAAAGAGATTGCGAGCTCAGTCGCATATACGAGTACATACTGCTAAACCGCTCCGCTCTAAAAATCAAAGGCACTCGTATTATCTAAACATGCTGAAGTTTGACATTTTCTGGAGGCCTTGATGCAGGTGCGAGCTCTTGCTAAAGAAGAAAATTATTTCCCACCGCTAATGGGGACAATTTACTAGTCAGCCTAAACTTATGTGCCTAAGAAGAAGCAAAAATGAGACTTCAAAAATAATTTCCATAGATATTTGGTGCCACAATTTGTGGCGATATAATTTACATTAACGGGTGGGTGGAAGAGTGACACATGATAAAATCGATAAAGAATAAGAAAACAATTGGGTCGCGATATCGATTTTTTATTCTTATCAGAAGAATTATGTCAGAGTTGTAGAAGGGGTGGCTTCCTCAGTCATACATTCTATCCAAAAGTATACAGGGTGTTTCGACTTTGAAATTTTAAATGACAAGCCCTTATTTTTATAACTTTTATATTTCTTATTCCAGCACGACGTTGTCGTTCACATTTCAATACTCACATATATTATTGAAGTAGGTACCCTTTGTATACACGAACATGGGACGTTCTTTTACAAACCGAACACCTTTCTGACCGACACATTTTTGATTTTGCTGAAACTTTTTTTACGGGTTCTATATTGAAAAAAAAGAGACATTATTATTTTTTTATTTTCACAATATTTTGGTTGCTAAAAAGAATTGAAATTCCTCGATTTCGGTGATTTTGTGCTTAAAAAGGAATTTTCAAAAATTCATAACTCCGGTTAAGCTATAGACTGTATTTTTTTTTTCATTTTGAAGGTAAAAGAACAAGCTTTAAGGAAAAAATACTTTTGAGAAAAATTATTGACAATTTAAATGTTTAAATTGATTTTTAACAATTGCCCCCCCTTGTAGCGAGTTATTAGTATTATCATCGTATTCTACGTCAAATTTTCTATTAGAAACCACTTTTTTTTTCCTGGGGTATTAATTATTACTATTGGAAATAAATTAATTTATGTAGTGCGGCACGTCTTATCGGCGCGCGGATTCTACGGCACGGCTTATTTTCTTCTCCACATCTTCTCTTTCCGTTATATAAATAATTATTTGACATCTTCAGTTAAACAATATTTGTAAGCACAATTAATATCATGCATAATTAAATAAAAAAAGTAGTAAATAAAAAACATTATTGTAGCAAATGAATACTGTTATTTATTAAGATTTCAATACATCAATAAGTACTTCGTTCTAAGTGACATTGTACAATATTTACATTTACTCTTATACTATACGCGTATAGTATTATTTTATTTCTATATATATATAGTTTTCTTTTCATACAATGAGAATTGCTTTGCTTCCAATTCTTGAAGAGAGTTTGGAACTATACAATGATACTTTAACGTGCCTTTTATCGTTGTAGCTTTTTGGAAACGCGTTAATAATCTTTTTTCTTCCACTTCATAATCATTATTAGTTGAATAGCGACACGTTATATTTGGTAGAGCTTTAGACGCCCAATTGAACAACTGTCCATTATCTTATCCATGTCTTTCAAATTCGTTTTGATAAATTCTACGAGTTGTCTCTGAAAGAGATGAACAGCAATAGTATCGTCACGTAAACATTCAGAAATGGACATATTTAATGCGCGCAGAAAATTTTCATTCACTTTTCTCAATGTTGCTTTTCTTCTTCTCGAATCAATTTAAACATTTAAATTGTTAATAACAATCTTAAATTGTTAATAATTTTTCTCAAAAGTATTTTTTTCTGAAAGCTTGTTCTTTTACCTTCAAAATGTACAGTCTGTAGCTTAAATAGAACCGGAGTTCTGAATTTTTGAAAATTCCAACCGGAGTTATGAATTTTTGAAAATTCCGTTTTAAGCACAAAATCACCGAAATCGCGGAATTTCAATCCTTTTTAACGTCCAAAATATTGTGAAAAAAATAAAATAAAAAAATTCGTGTCTCTTTTTTTTCAATATAGAACTCGTAAAAGAAGTTTCCGCAAAATCAAAAATGTGTTGGTCAATTTTTGTCAAAATCTGTACGATTTGTAAAAGAACGTCCCACATATAAGAACAGTTTGGAACTATTTATCTGCATAAGAAGTGAATAATATAATTTTATGAATGTCGGTATATACTGAAATTGGATAATTTTTTAGCGGATATTTTCTAAATTCTTCTCTCGGACACTGTGTTGATAGAAAAATCCATTTCGTTCGCTCGGACTTTTTAACTCTGTATGAATTTATTTATATGGAGCTAACGTCTAAATCAAAAGTAAGACATGATTACGCAATAAGCACATGTGAACTCTAATCTCTGTAAATTGAAGCGTGGTGGTGGTTTTCAATTCGCATATAACACAATACATAGTACCGCATGGGAATTAATTTAGATATACATATCTTTGTTTATGAAATTGCCGAGTACCGAGAAAATCGCCACATATTTAAAATTTACATCCACATAAAATTATCCACGATATTTATTATTACTATTAATTTGGCGTAAAAAATAAATGGCATTGAACTACAGTCGCACCTTTGTATTGTACTTACCTTGAAAACCGTTAATTAATTCTTCCCAGCCAAATTCATGGTAAAATAAGATTACAGAATTCATGGTCTTGGCCCATTATTCGCGTTGGCATACATATACTGAATTTATAAGTTGTATAGCAAGGTAAGCCTTAAAACTACACGAAAATCTTTTCAAATAATATCTCATTAAACTAAATTTTATCAGAATCATTTCTTTCCAACATTTTTGCAAAAAACAAAGAATATTTATTTAAGTGAAAAGAAAAAGAACAATATCCTCTAAATGTACACAATACCCCGGTGTTGCTTTCAATGCAGAGAAATCTTGGAAGTAATTTTGCGATGTACTGAAAAGTATATAAGGACGTAAAAATTGTGTTGAACCCACCATTGGTTCAAGATGGGGAAATTTTTGGTTACATTCCTTGTAGTTATTAAATTTTGTGAAGTTCTATCACAAACGTGTTGGTCTCCTGGAACAACAGTGAGTTTAACTTTATTTTGTTTTTATTATTTTAACTATGCGTAGGCATGGAATTGTTTAAATTCCGAATTCAATCGCTTTTAAATTGGGAACTAGTAACCTGTTGCGCTTAAATTCACAATTAAAGTATATATTTATTATTGACAATTTTAAACATTTCTTACATTTATCTTCATTCGAAATTTATAAATCTTAATCAAAAACAAGACTAACAACTTATCAAAAATTAACGAAAATAAACTTATCATCTATCATTCGCGTTAATATTTTAATTAGTTCGCAAATTATTTGGTACTAGATTCCGTTGTGTGTTATATAGTGCATAATACATATAAATTAGTACAGAATGAGTTTATATAAAAGAGACTGAGGGTCATAGACTATACTATACCTACTGCCAACAAGCGGAATGACAGTCTTAGTACTTCGGAGAAAATGATGAACTTGTACAAATTTTAAAATAAGCGTTACAAAATGAATTACTTGGTTAATAATGATTTGAGTCCTAATTTTCTTTATTTATTTAACAACAATAAATGATAATAGCATCCAGTTATAGTTCTTTACAAGTTATTCTTTACGTAGCCCGATTTTGTTCAGGGGGGCAAAAACTAATTGTATATTTCGAAAATTTTATGTCATGCCCTAAAAAATGGCAGTAACAGTGGCATAACGTATGCCCCTGCACTATTGAATAAATGCCAACTTCCTCAGGTCTTTAACAAACTTGGAGTTACATTTTTTTAAATGAAAACGAACAACATGTTTTTTTATAATATATTTGTCATTTTACGAACAAAATCATATTTTTTTTTCTTGAGATTGAAAATAAAAAAGTTAAATCCCTTCATGAATTATTTAATCAAAAACTGGAGTTGGAAAATGAATATGTTCCTGTTGCTTTTAATAGTGGATTCATACACAAATAATGTAAATAATTATAAAAACATTATAATTATAAAAGCCGGTCTTCAAAGGTTAAATACATGGTGTTGTAAATTCGAATCCATAGTAGCAAATCAGTTGCGTTACCACACGCTATTTCTTCCATCGTTGTATAAGAAAGGTGAGATGTAATCACTACATGTGCACTGGTAGCCACCATCTCCAAAGACTTCTAACAGCAGCTGTTTTCACAATTCACGGTAGAAATGTAGATCGGATCTGAGGCATCCCGCAGATTTCTTCGCGTTGTGCGCAATTTTTACCCTTACTTTTACACTGTCACTATTATCTAACAAAAAATATCGCGAGCCTTTCAAACTCTCCTTAATTTTTCCAAATGTCATAACTTAACAAAAAAGTGGGTACACATGTAAATTTTTATTACGTTAAACATAGAATGGGATTTTCGATGCTTAAAATGCCATGGGGTACCTACCCCTTTGCATTTTTTTGGGCAAAGAAATTTTTTTTTCTCGGATTCCAACGATTTTGGTGTCAAACGAAAGTGCCCGCACTAGCACAAAACACAAAAAAAATGCAGCCGACCGATTTTTACAACGTGGTTCCGAGAAAAACGAGTCAAAAAAAAATTGGAAAAGTGGCTTCGGAAAAATTGGTTTAGAGGCATTTTAACATTTAAATACACCTTTCTACACAGTATATTTTGATTCTAGGGATGTTTTAGCATTATTTAAGCCAATAGAAAAAAACAGGAAAAAAAATTAAGCTGGTAAGAACCCCTTAAGGCTTAAGGGGTAACATGCTCCCAGCAGCGCCAAAAACGCGCTAAAAGAAAAACTGTGTTTAGAAGGGATAGCAATAGAAATCAATTAAAATAACTTTTACACATTGTTTATTAGTATTTAAACTGTATAAAAAAATTTATTTGATTTATTTCTGTCCAAAAATTACAATATAAAAAATCACGTTTCCCGAAGCACTATGAAAAAAAAGTTGCTTCACGGTCGGGCATGATAACTCATACAGTTTTTAATATTTTTAGATGTTTATTTTTAAATATTCGAAATTGTTTTCTCTATACTCTGTCGAGCCGGATTTTTGATATTGTGATTAAAAAATTTAAAATTAAAAAATTAAAAATGCACACTTTTTTTTAAACTGCCGTAAATTGCCAAATTTTTCGAATTTTAAAAATCCGGCTCGACAGAATATAGAGAAAACAATTTCGAATATTTAAAAAAAAAACATTAAAAAATATTAAAAACTGTATGAGAAATCATGCTGACGGCGGGGAAATTTTTTTTCATAGTGCTTCGGGAAACGTGATTTTTTATATTGTAATTTTTGAAAAAAAATATATTAAAGAAATTTTTTTATACAGTATAAATACTAATAAACAATGTGTAAAAGTTATTTTAATTAATTTCTATTGCTATCCCTTCTAAAAACAGTTTTTCTTTTAGCGCATTTTTGGCGCTGCTGGGCGTTTGTAACCCCTTAGTAAACTTTAGTTTGATTTTTCTCTTCTATTTTGCCGGTGACATGCATTTTTTTTTAATTGATTTATATGATGCTAAACTATCATCTAGCGAAATTTCAATGAATTCTCCTGTTTTTTAGTTTTCGATCCAGCCTCCTTAAGTGTAGATTCGGCAACAAAATATTAAAAATGTTTAGTTATGCTGTCCACCACGTCACAAGTTTCGCATAGGAGTACATGTTAGGCGCAATTTTTTAGTCCATTGATTCTGCTGCTGTGCAAAAGTCACATTGAAATTTCAATGCAGAAAAATTTCAAGAAATGCATTGCTGCACTCACATAAATATCTGTGAATATCCATTTCAGTAAACAATGTACGTGTAACTTAATCTTTAAATAAGAAGTTGAGAACTACACTAGATACGCACGCAGGCTAAAATCTTATTAAGTTAATCAAAACTGCAGCAATTGTCGCCGTTAAATAAAAAGATCTTTTAAACTAGGGGCCCGTGACACTGATTTTGAATGGATACAGTGCTTTTCATAAATATATCACCGCATATATATTTGCATGTTTTAATCAGGTAATTAAATTATTTTTAATTAAATGTTATAGAATAGAAGGTTAATTGAAAAGACATCACATGTTAACAGAAAATAATCACTGTTTGCAATTCAGAAGGGTCTACGGTAAGGCATTTACGGAGTTAAAAACGATCTGTCCATTTCCATTTCGGCGAGATAATTTTTTTGTTTCATTTCATTATTTTTTTGTTTTGCGTGCGCCCATGAATAGCGCTATGTTTTTACACATTTTCATGATGCCCTAATACAACAATATTTTTTCTTCTCACTTATATCTTGGTCCAACCTATATGAAGCTGTACAAAAGAAAACACAAATCCCATTTTTTATAGTTATAGCAAAGATTATATAAATACAAAGATGTAGCAAAGTGGCTAAAATGCACTTCGCGCTTTAGGGGCCAGTTGTGGACCCCCATAAATGTATTGGTAACACACCTATAGGAACTGTCTCTCAAATTTTTAATTTCTCTGGCTCTATTTTCCGAGTGCACCGAGCGAAACACGAATCGAAGACGAGGCGCTTGTGAGACTGGCGAGCAACAAAAAAGGGGAAGAAACGAATAATGCACGGAAGCATGTAAGCGGGGTATATTATGGGTTTGCTTGTCTCTCATATATTAATTCCGGGAATTTGAGCTGTAATTCCGATGATTCTTGGCTAATTAAGATATTTTGTGTTTTCTTGATTTCGTTGTTATTGTCCCTTAATTTTATTATTTCTGAGTTTTCTCCAAATATGTTCCTTTTTACATTTTATCACTTTGGGTTTTCTCGAATCAGGAATAGATAAATTTTAAAACTAATCCAGAGGTTACAATTTTCGTGCAATAAGATAATTTGATTCAATTTAAAGGCTTATCTTTGAACAAAATGCGTATTTATATCTACTTTATTGCATAAAATGATACCTTCACTGATTGACTTCTTAGGGAGACAAATGTTGGGGGGTACATTACATATGTATGTAGATTTTATGACGTGGGCATCCACTAAGAGAATTTTGGGAAACATGTTTGGTTAAATATTATAAAAACCTATTAATTGTATTTCATGTTTCATATAAAAATCATACTATCGGTCCTTGCGAGATTCTCGGCTGATCTTAATTAGTTTCAATAATCGAAAATGTATTCTGGTACTATATACCGCCATTCGTAAAAATGTGCTGCGAATCAACCTATGCAATTAATCGCGTTAGGCGGCATGAGATCATCGGACTAAGCAGTTAAAATTTTGATTCCTTGATAGTGTGTTCTTTCTTACTCAACCAAATGCAATGTTTCCGTAGGAGTACTAAAATCAAAAATCTAACATTTCCTTTTTATGCTCAAAACAAGGGTGTTCTGTTTCAAACCAGCCAGCATAATTTGGGTCCTTATTTGTGACGACAATACAATGCTCTATAATTTTTTGCTTAATTGAATGTGCTTCAAAATTTGCGTTAAAGATTTTGTCAAATGCCGCAATATGTATTTTACAAATATTAAAGAATTTTTCGTATGGTACATGCAAATTTCCAAAATCACTTTGGCTTGTACAATTTTTTGCAAAAATTAACAATTCTGAAGGAGATGTAAGAACTTCATCTATTTTACGAATCTCACTTTCACAATCTGAGCAATTTAATTTAAGCAAAGTTTTATATGCAACATATCCAGTTTCAATTCCAAATTATTTACGAGGCACAAAGAATATTAAATACTCAATACCCAGCCAAAAATCGCAACCGCATTCAACTGATTCTCATCTCACAGCGAAATGAGATTTTTAGAATGAAACGCATAGCATCCACGGCATCGACAGCAGAATTCATATTATAAAATATTCCCGGAATCAACAGAACCACCCCACAATATACCCCGCTTACATGCTCCCGTGCATTATTCGCTTCTTCCCCTTTTTTGTTGCTCGCCAGTCTCACAAGCGCCTCGTCTTCGATTCGTGTTTCGCTCGGTGCACTCGGAAAATAGAGCCAGAGAAATTAAAAATTTGAGAGACAGTTCCTATAGGTGTGTTACCAATACATTTATGGGGGTCCACAACTGGCCCCTAAAGCGCGAAGTGCATTTTAGCCACTTTGCTACATCTTTGTATTTATATAATCTTTGGTTATAGCTTTGTTACTAAACAAGACCGTATAAGGACTAGTAGACTGATCAGAAATAGGTATTTAATACTACAAACCGATGAAAATGCCAAAGTTCCATTATTAAAAATATTACAAACAATTTAGTAACAGTTTTCTCGAAGAAGTAATTTGTTTTAAAAATTGTAGATACAGCGATTAGAGTTGCTACCGATGTGTGCCCGATTAAGAGTGATATTCAACAGCATGTTTATTTGCGACTACGTGCTTATTTACGAGTACGTGGCTTAGCTTAATGCCGACGAAATTTGTGTACGAACTGTAAAAGCGAATATAAAACTCACGTACTCGATAAAATATTTAATTTTATCAATACTTGCTAAATTCTTCTATTTTACATATTTATTGATTATGATAATAATATGTTGTATACGGGTTTTTTATTAGAGTACCATTAGCGCAATAATTTTGTCCAACTATTTGTTTTTAATTTGTACTTTTCATTTGAGGCTGATAGGTCAGTGTAGTATTGGGGTTAGTTCACACTGCGTTAAATTGGACTGTGTAAAGTACTTTCAAGTACTTCTATCTGCTCGGAACTACTCAAGCTCGTGCTGGCGAGCAGATGTATTTTAGTCCTGATAAAGAAAGCTTCCGTTCCATTCGGAAACCACTCCTGAGTACTTTACGCAGCCCAATGGATCCATACAGATGTAAGAGAATGCTGTTGAAATACTCCAATTTTTTGTAGTTTTTAGAGTTCCGTACCCAAAGGCATTTTCACACACATACGGTTTCCGTCTAAAGGTCGCTGCACATTTACCAACACGGCACGGAACGGCATCGGTCGGCAGCAGCAGCCTGCAGCTAATTCCATGCACACTGGAACGCCGCTGAGCAGCGAAGGATCCTCAGTTCAGTCGGAAAATATGCATAGAGCGATCAAACACAATTAATTTCTCTTGCATCATATATTTGCCACCTTCAGCTTCGACCGGCAAACAGCAAATGCTGGTCAGAATTCTTCTTAACGACACTTGCCGCGTTGCCTGCCTGTTGCCTGTGTGCTAATGAGTATGTACATATTTTGCTGTGTCGTGTCGCTCCGTCCCGTGCCGATAAGAACGTAGCGACCTTAAACGGTGTCGCATGAAAACAAAAAGGCTTGGGCTATCCCCACTATGTCGTGTTCGGACTTTCATATCATTCCATAAGTCACTATTTGTCAGAACCTTTTAGACAGAAACCGTAGGTATGGGCATGAAAACGGTCTTGGTGTTAAAACAAAACCGTCCCAATGGGAAATCGAGGCAGCGATTCTTAACGAAGGTATTCAGAAGTATATCCAAAGATCACTTATTGAAGGTATACATTCGATGCATTCCTTATTACTCAATAAGAAGCTAGGAGGAAGGAACACACTTGCGAACGATGTGCAAGAAGAATGACTCATGCTTTTTCCCATCTCCCCCATGCCTTTGTTTTAGCATGTTGCACCCGCATCCAGTTGTGAATGTAGTATAGTGCGAGTTTAGTTTCTTCCTATTTTTTTCTATTTCATATACATATTATGGGCCTGGATTCTGTTTGTCATCTCAGTTTCTGTCACTCCCAGACAGCTTATGACTGAATAACAAATAAATTTTCATATAAGAAATAAAACAAGCAATTCAGTTATAAGCTGACATGTGACGGAAACTGAAATGACAAACAGAATCCAGGCCCTATATTCTGAATCACTGAAAAAGGAGTTCAAGGGAAGCGATTCCGAAGAGCTTCCTTGCCTTGACTCCTAAATGAATTCCGGGTTATCTAGTGGGAAGGAGTATAAAAAGCTTTTGTTCTGCTTCGTTCTGCGGACATGTCTGTATTAAAAACATATAAGAGAGGATATGGCGGGTCAAGCATTCCTACCTTCCAGAGCAGGCTTCGGCATGCATAATTGGATGCTTCCATTTCCCATTGGGGTATTGCTCTCCCTCAGTTGCCTGTCCCTTTTAATCACCACCCTTGACCTCCCAAGTTATATGTACAGTGATATTATATATATGTACATATAAATGTATACAATTTGAGCAGATTATGTAAAATGATAATACAATCCAGGGTCGAAATAAAATTAAAAAAAAAGATTTGTTTGGAGGGGGCTAAACATTTCATATTTTGAAATTTAAAATAATTTACACGATAATGTTATTTTATATTTAAATCTAATTAAAAAAAACTATTTTAACGTTACTAGCTTAACGTACGTAACCCTTCAGTCTGTCTGCCATTTGGTTGGTTTTTATTTATACACTCTGATTTTAATGGTTTGAAGCTATTTGAATATGCATGGGCTAGGAGCTAGTGACGTTAAAACCAATAACATTATTTTATGAAAATATCGGCAAACTGGTCTTAATCACTTAGCTACTGAAAGAAAAACCGCATAATAAAATTTATTAGAAACAATATGGATTTTGCCCTTTTGAATTTCAATCTTACACAATGGTTCTCCCAATAAAGGGGTATCCAACAGGAATGAAACTTTAAATGATTAAAAATCAAGGATATTCTGAGAAGCATCCCAGGATGTCCCCCCGACATCCGCAATTTCCTGGTCTCCGAATAAACGAGCAACACCGCCTGCACGACAAAAACAAAACCACAATAAATAGCAAAATTTAAACAAAATAATCCAGAAATGGACTTACCCAAACTCAGTAACAAACTACCAGCTGGCAGATGGGCAATAAAATCGAAATAACCCCCTAGGTCACAAGGCTGGCTCCACAAACTAACCCACATGTTCTCGCCGGGAGGACTCCATGCGAGGTGTATTGGACGTTGCTGGTAGGAATCCAACGAGGTTACAACCACACCGGTCACCTTGAAGTCACTAAACAACATCAAGGGATCACCGCCCAATTTCTTAATCGTGAAAACCATTTGTGCTCTATTACAACGAACCGAACTGAAATAATCTTAAACACCGAATGACAGTCCAGATAACCTAACCGGATCCAACAAGTTTCCAACCGCTCCCCGAACACCAATTACCAACTTTTCAGTCACAGAGGCTACTCAGCTTCAAAACAAAGACATTAAATTACAGAGAAACAAATACAAAAATGAAAAAGGCGAGGAAACACAAGCGCTCTGTACGGTCGCTCAACCCATTTTTGCTACAATGCAAATTTTTCCTCAGATTATAATTTCAATGACAAATTATAAAAAAAAAAATTTAGTTCAGATATTACTCGCATAATCATAATATATCATAATTTATCACTAGATAGGGATACTCCGAACTAATAAAGAATTATCATAAGATTTTTCGGCACTTAACTTCAGAAAGACATTTTTTTCCGACCGCATACCTGCCCCGAGAATTATTCCTCTTCAAAGAGTATAGTTCTCTTTTTCCGAAGGGTAAGGACTGTTGTGTACCGGCATGGCATTTGGTAAAATTCTAGAATCCAACATGATGGGGCAATAGCAGGCAAACACTTTTCAGCAACAATTTTGCTGACACGTAAATGTTGTCAATCCGAGTATCAAGTGCACTACCAACTCAAGAAAATAAGTTCAAATTACCCAAGCCATGGCCTATGGTCAACAAACTCAGATGTGTTTATGTGCATTTTTTCTTCCAAGTGCATTGCCACTTCATGGCGTAATAAGTTCATGACTATACTACTTGTTTACCTAATTTGATTTTAATCTATTGAATAGAAAATTAGAGTTATAATATAATACATATTCGAATAGTTGAACTATGCATTCGGATTTTTAAGTGCTTTGATCTATTCGGAGAATTCTTATGAAGCTAAATTTCTTGATCTATGAGTAGATACATTATTTAGGCGTGTGCATTTTATTGCAAAATTATGATATGATTGAGTCGACTGGAAATTGATTTTAGTAACGAGTTTATCTTTTGAAATAAAATAACATTTTTACTTTGTTTCTTGCCAAGAGGCCAAAAGTCGAACCGAACCCAAACCGAACCAAGTGGATTCGGATCGGAACGGCATGATCGGCATTCAGTCGGCATTGTTCATCTGGTGTCTCCAGTCTCTATGTGAGTCCTGTGTACTTGATTTGATATTTTTGTGATTTTATCTTTTCTAAATATGTAATGGCAATATGCGATTATTTTGTTGGAGATGTAATGTGGACATACCAACAACCCGACGATGCCGACAGAAATACAGAACACTCGGCATAGTGTGGATGCGGCTTAAGTTTCGTAAGAATTTGCTTTGGGTTAGGGCCTACACATTTTTTTTAAAGTATACGCCACATACACCAGTTAACTAAGTTGGAATAGTTATAAAAAATCAAAATGTGACAAAGTTACCAGTTGTTGGAATTAATTCGTAGGGTTTTTTTTTTGCAAAGTTTCGTGGATACTGTCATAAGTATCATTACAGAAGCGTTATTCGAAGTATTGTCCTTCGTTATCCAGTACTTTTTGCCATCTTTCTGGTAATGCTCGGATACCGCGTCGAAAAAATTCTTCTTCTTTAGATTCGATGAAAGAATCGATCCAATTTTTGGTCATTTCGTAGTTATCGAAGTGCTGCTCTGACAAGCCATGCGCCATGGATCGAAACAAATGATAATCAGCTGGGGCAATGTCTGGTGAATATGGCGGGTGAGGCAAAACTTCCCATTTCAGCGTATTTAAATAAGTTTTCACGACTTTCGCAACATGGGGTCTTGCATTGTCGTGGAGCAAATTTACTTTGTCATGTCGATCTTTATATTGCGGCTTTCAAGGGGTTTTCCGACCGTCGAAAAGTCGACTCCAAGCGATGTGGACAACTCCCGGAGTGTTTGGCACGGGTCTTCATCGAGCAACGTCACCAAATCTTCATCTTCCAACTTTTTCGGCTGTCCGGGACGTTCCATGTCTTCCAAATCAAAATTTCCATTTTTAAACCGCGCAAACCACTTTCTGCAAGTTTGCTCAGCAAAAGCATGTTCGCCGTAGACATCCACTAAAATACGATGACTTTCCGCGGCACTTTTCTTCATGTTGAAGTAATGGAGTAACACTCCCCGCAAAAACGATTTTTTAGGCACGAACTTCGACATGTTTGACACTGCGCAACAAGTGCTACTGACACTATAACAAAATGTCATATAGTGGAAAAGTTGCGTTATGTCAGTAGCTTCTGGGAGAATATTTACTTTTGTATGTGTGACTATGGATAGTTGGCTAACGCCATCTTTTGTAAAACGCTTCGAATTAATTCCAACACCGGTAAAAAAAAAATAACTACAGAACTATTGCCTTTAGAGAAAATTAGAAGAGAGAAAAAAAAGCTTTGGAATTAAATTTCACACAAGATAGGATGGCTCAGAAATTTAAGCATGCATATCAGAATTATCAATCCTTATAAGATTCTGGAGGCTTTAAAAAAATAAATAATAGGCTCTTTATGAAACATCCAAGATACCTCTTTATAAAACAGATCCCGATTGGACTAACATAATTGTGAATTCTCAATATTTATTGAAATACAATTTACTATAGAAGATTTTGGGGCGTGACCTAAAACTTCCTGTGTGTTCAGAGCTGCTTCTTGCAGTATTACCGAACTGGAGGCTAGATTAACCATTCAGTAGACATCTGCAATTACCTTTGAAGTAATAAAGCATATACATAAGACCACTTTCGTTACTAGAAAAACATTCCCAGACCATAAATCCTCCGGAAGAAGCCTTCGAAGACATTCATCAACACAACAAGGATTCTTCCATCTCCAAGATACAGCTTGAATTTGGAGAGAAAAATGCAGTTCCACATCTTCCGTATCCAAGCAACTAGCTCCCTAGCCCAAACAGATCTTTATGCTTCACTTGTGTACTGGATGGAGTATCCTCTTAATTTAACGTTCAAAAATTTTTGTTCCCGTTGCTCATTTAAGATTGCTGCTAAGATCCACAGAAGTTTCAAACCGATTGCAATGACTTTGAAACACCAAAAAGCGATCTTTCACAACTGTTGCCTTTCTGGGTCTTCCAGAGCCTTTTTCTCCGTTAGTACTGGCTGTCTTCCGGAAATTTGTTCAAAGTGCATGCACCGTACGCAGCAATTTCACGCGTAGTCAAATTTTTCTGGGCTAAAACCGCATATTGCCCTTGCATTCTGGACTCGTCTCATATATTTTCACTGTTGGTAGCCGAATGAGCTCGCTTCACATAACGCTCTCTATTTATAGGTACAAGTATAGATAGTGAATCATACTAAAACCCTAAAAAGTTACAGTTCTAAGAGGGAGCTAACGAAGCGTTAAACCTTTACAATAACTCAAGATGAAAATAACTCTTATATTTCTTACCCAATTTTAAGTTCTTTTTGTGCCAATTAATGGAATTGTTTGATGCTGAATTTTCGTTTGTGCCAATTGGTTCCATAAAAATTGATAGCAGTGCACTAATTATGTGCAATGACCGTAAAGCTTATTGCATTGCGAATTCGATTAAGCTAATTAGTTGGGGATCTATGATGCTTTTCAATGAAAGAAAATCCACTCTATTTGGAAAAAGCGCAGAGAACATTCACAGATTCATGTCATAATTTTACAAAAAGATTAAAAAATATTCAATAATTGTAACTTTCATAATTATGTTTCAAATCTAATACACTTTTCAAACT
Organism: Neoitamus cyanurus; assembly: GCA_947538895.1. Taxonomy (NCBI): domain Eukaryota; kingdom Metazoa; phylum Arthropoda; class Insecta; order Diptera; family Asilidae; genus Neoitamus; species Neoitamus cyanurus. Next base: position 10,646,302 of record OX384547.1, read on the forward strand.
GTTGGTACATTTATGTAGATATTAGGGAGACTGGAGGAAAACCTATTTAGGCTTCTACAGTACGCTTCCATGTTATTTGTAATAATGAGCTGACAAAAGGGACTAGCCTTAACTACAAGATTTTATCATTCCGCTGAATTCTGAGTTGTAACAAGTTTTTTTTCAAACACCGTTTTTGTTTCTTATTACTACATATTAAGGTTTATAATTAAAACACGCAAAATTTTTTTCGACACGCATAAGCATCGAACTTTCCATTTAAAAGCTCCACTTCAGAAACCAAATTTAGAGTTATTGCTTTGTAGATTTATTGACTTTTCTACAAAATTGCAGTGGCATTAATTAACCTGGACATGTTGCACCTCCTTGCAATTTAATAAAAATAAAAAAGAGGTGTATTAATTACATGAATTTCGGAGTAAATGTAGGAAAACGTGAATTTTAGGAAATTTTAGAGCATTTTCTCATTTTCGCAAGTGACTGTACCTGCAGTGGTGGCATTTTTGGAAACATGTTGAAATAGTAGTTGTTTGGCGTGCGCTTGATGTCGCTGCGTTAAGTAGATAAAACGATAAAAATAAAATAATAGTGGGCATCCCGAATTTATTATTCACGCTGTACCTTCCAAACGGTTGAGATTACCCCTCCCCCCGCCTTTGGAAAACGATTTTTGTTGTCTAGGTGAGATCTATCACCCCATTCATTTTTGTCCTTCATATATGATACACCCTGTATATTACAAAATATACAATATATAACACAAATGGCTGTCAAATCAAAACTAACCTATGCATCAGTTTGAAATTGTGTATGGCATCATTTGAAAGATGATGTGAAAGCTGCAACTAATAAAAAATGTCGTTAAATAAAAGTTGTAAGTTGTTAACCGAACACTGTATTTTTTAAAACTTTGGAAATCAACTCTAAATATTTTTTACAATCATCCAGGCATGTTAGATTACTTTTGCCACACTGACATTCCCATTTTGCTGAGCTTACGTTCTTTGTCCAGTATGTGCGTACCTGGAATCGGTTGGTTTCACATATTCAGAGGACGAGTTGGATCATTTTATCGATTACTTCAGCATTAATATGAATCATTTAAACCACCAACTTATGCACAATCCAAAGCTTTCTTAATTTTCTTCTCTTTTCATCTTTTTTATTCACATGCATCTTTCATAATCTTTCTTGCTTGTTTCTTATTTTGAATTACTTATTTCAATTAGATTAGTTAAATTTTAATTTTTCCCCTTTTACTAACCATGCTGAAATTTATACGCAAAAGATTGTTTTATATCTTTGTACTTTTGTATCCGCAATAAATATTATTATTAGATTTACAATAACGTGAAATATTTTGATTGCACCAAAAACGGTCCTTCCAACAGATTCGTTTGAAGTTTCTATAATTTATCTCCTAAACGTTATTTGGACGAAATAGCATCACATTCCTACAAATATTCGCCATAAAGTTCTGCATACAAAAAGTTAATACACTACAATAAAGCTAATTCCACTATAATTACGGTTGAAATGAAAATATCACTTTAGCACGCGCTTTCCCCGCAGATATCTCCGTAATTGCTGATTCTTTGCTAAAGATGATAAAGACAAACAGATTTAACACAAAAAATGATAAGAGCTGACGCAAAACATAATACCTGCAAAAATTGCAAACCAGAATGTATGCGTATGTATTTTTTTAAATTTTGCATCATACCAGCAAAAATTGGCAAAAGCTATTAATATTCCCAAATATGATTTTATTTGTTTTTTTTTAACAAATTTATAATACATTCTAATTCTATGTACAAAGTAAAACAATTAAAGATGACGGACCCAATATGGCGGCGGAAATTTCTCAACTTGAACAGATTTCCGTTTAAATGAATATATACCGTCATTTCCCCTTACTATGGACCACTTTTTGTTATAATTCTTTAAAACATTCCCTTATGTAATTTACCTTAGGCTTTGGGGACATGTAAATATTCGTATATCATCTCTAAAGGAACATGTATTATTGTCTATGATTTTATTGTGTTTTATCGAATATATCTACATATTTAATAAAAACCGTTGCCACAAAGTTGGGCTCAGTGTTGCCTATTTAACATATGGACCAACAATTTCTGTCTTACAACGTCAGTATTTCCTAGCAAGTGGAAAAATGCAGTAGTCATTCCTATACCCAAAAATTCGACTCCCTCTCATCCGAGCGATTTCCGCCCCATTAGTCTTTTGTGCTTTTTGGCCAAGGTATTTGAAAAAGTAATTTACGCTCTGGCCATGGAGCACATAAGTGCTAATAATTTGTTGAGTGATTGGCAATCGGGATTTCGTTCGGGTCATAGTTGTGCAACTGCAATGCTAAAAGTGACCACAGATATTCATGAAGCACTGGATAAAGACTTCCTAACAATCCTCGCCTTGCTTGATTTTAGGAAGGCGTTTGACTCTATTGACCACCGAATGCTTCTTAGGAAACAATCTGAGAGATTCTCCTGCTCATCCTCAGCAGTCAAGTTGATTCAAAGCTTTCTCCATCGTAGAAGTCAGTTTGTGAGGGTGGAAAGTGCTTTTTCGGACACAACATTTCTCAGTCGCGGTGTACCTCAGGGCTCTATCTTGGGGCCATTACTGTTTAGCCTGTATATATTATAAATTATGTAGTTGACGTAGTTTGTAACTCTAATATACATTTGTATGCAGACGACGTACAGCTGTATATTAGCAGACCAATTGGCCTTATGGAGGACTGTGTGCACCGCTTGTATGAAGACCTTCAGCGTATATGCGATTGGTCAAGACAAAACCATCTGTAATTGAATCCCACTAAGTCGTGTTGCCTAGGAATTTATAGAAATGGTATTGATCTCAGCTACCTACCACCTGTTGTAATCGATAACTCAACTCTAAAGTATGTGGAAACCGCCAAGAGTCTGGGATTTGAATTGAACTCTAAGTTCTCCTGCTGTAGCCACGTTAGTGCAACACTGAAAAAAATATATGGCGGTTTGAGACGACTGTGGCTTCATTCCAGTATTCTCTCATTACACTTGAGAAATAAACTGGTAAAGGCGCTGATTCTACCTCATTTCTTGTATGGTTGTGTTATTTTTCCGGTACTTGACTCCGTTTGTCGTAAGAGACTTTTTGTGGCGTACAATGACGTAGTACGATTTGTATTTAAATTAAAGAGATATGCCCATATATCACCCTATAGTTCGAGTTTGCTTGGTTGTTTTCTTGAGGATTATTTGACACGGCGCAGATTAATATTTCTACATAAGCTGATATACACCCGACAGCCAACCTACCTATATGAAAAACTGCACTTCCTGCAATCTACTAGACGTAAGGATCTTCTGGTTCCATGTTGTAGGTCTAGTTATGGACAACGTTCCTACTTTTTCCAATGCTTCCGTAGGTGGAATCTACTTTGACATAATATCCACCGCACGAGGGTCAGCAGTACTTTTGGTAGACTTCTTAAGTCAGCAGGCATTTCATAGACTTAGTCTCGCAATAACTTAATTTTTCTCTTTTTTTTCTCCTTTTCCTGATTGAGTGTCCTTCTTTATTTAGTGCTTTTTTTTATAATTTTAATTTAATATTTCAATTCTCTTAGTTGGTATGAATTATTTATTTGAATATATTTTAGTTAGCTTCCTTTTTATTTTTTTCAGTTCATTTCGTACATTTAAGATTTTGTAATCTTTGTACTTGATTCCACATAAAATTATTATTATTATTATTATTAATTTGTTTTACATTAAATTGCATAATTAGGCAGTGCAAAATGAAATGTCATCACGAAATCTCCGGAACTATCTATATACATATATATAAATAAATTGCTGTGCGGTACGTCTCGCTAAAACTCAAAAACGGCTTGACCGATTTCGATTTTTTTTTTGTTCGCTATAATACAGGGGAGGTTTAAAAAAAAAGAAAATTCGGGAAAACCCGTTTTGCGTTTTGTATAGGAAGCGAATTTTCCAACTTCAAGGAATCTTTATGAAAAAGGCATTTGGAGGTTTTCGGGGTCGCAGATCTCGAGCTTGCATTCAAAATTTTGGAATTCAAGATGTCGGATCCAATATGGCGACCGAAAAGTTAAACTTCAAGGGATTTCCCTGAAAATCCGAACTAGGGAATTTTCGGTAGCACTGATTTCGAATCTGCTATTCAAATTTCCAATTATGAGACCACCCCCACCCCGCTGGGAGATATAGGAGAGGGGTTGCAATAAGGAGGTGGTGTAAAATGAAGAAAACTAAATTTAACAATACTGTTGGAAAATATTTAAAACATGTGCAAAACGCAAATAGGAAAACGCTGGGTGGTGGTGCAGTAGGGAGGCGTTGCAAAATTAAGTCAAAATTTAATAGTATCATGGTAGACGCCGCGTGCGGGCAAGCTAGTAAAGCATGAAAACTTGTAATTTAGAAGGTAGGTTTCGTACACAACGTAGGCATCCGCCAAGAAAGCATCCCACACGCAGATAAATCTCGCGACAAGCTTTTATATCATATAAATTGTATAATATAATACATTGATGGGTTTGATGTAATTTAAAGTTTATTTTCTTCTTTTTAGAGCATTTAAATAAAAGCTTGTTTTTAAAAAATATTTTTTAGTATTAATTTATTAGATGTAAAAGTTATACAAATAAAAAGATCATGCCTTCCGCTACAAATTTTAAGAGGAACTTTGCATTGTGGGCAGAATTCTACGGCTTATATACCCTTATCCTTTCTGCCTCAATAAATGAAATCACCACTTTTTATACTTAGTACTTCATACATGAAATTTATTTCCATTCATGCATAACAAAATAAAAAAAATATCTTCAGTTCTTTCTAATTCGCCTACGAAATCGATTCAATTTAACATTGGGCGCGTGCCTCTAATTGCAATAAAGCCAATTGCTTATTGTATGCTACCGACGAAATCATAATGATTTACAACACATGCCCTTGCAGCGAGAGCAGAGTGACTACCTGCCGCTTTTATGCTGTTTTTGCCGAAAATAATGCGCTGGCGGAGCATGTAGCAGTGCATCAGTGAGACCACACATTTCCGTGCACCTCCCGAGGTATAGCGGCAATTTCGCGAAGCACGCTTGGATAAAACCAGTCGCATTACACGCTCTGGCCATTACCTGTGCGCGGCCGGCTCGATTTGGAAGTTAAATAATCGCAAGTAAAAAGCAGTCGGCACTCAGTCGGCGCCCAACATAAAAGTGAAGAAAACGAGAGTGGCATCAATGGTCCGGGCTCATTGCGGCACAATCGCGATTTCGGGAATGTTTCCATTTAATAATTAATAACTTAATGACACGCGTAACGAGCGATTGGGCGCTAGCGGACGACACAATTTGGTGATAAGTGGTGTCAATTAAACGATTCCGAATTAAAAGTGAGAACGAAGCGTGCAAAACAGACGCGGAAATAAGACCTCGAGTGCTTGTGTTCAAATAACTCCGGTATACGGTTCGATTCCAGATAGAAAGTAGTGGAGACGACATCGAGCTGATTAAATAGTTTTCGAAAGCAGGAAAAGATATCCAGACTACACCCGTGCGAGACGCTTTAATCAAAGGACTTTTGCAACTGAATTGCACATTAAGAAATTTTTATTGAAGTCTTGCAAGACGAGTACGAGTTCGATATGTTCAATGGATTTTATTCAGCATCACCCATCTACGAGTATCAGTACCATTTCCACAAGGTTTGATATTTGCTCTGACAAATCGGTTTTGCTTTCTCGCGGCATTATTAGTGGATTTGCATTCTTTGCTTTGCAATATTAACATATTAAGATTGAAAGGAAGGCAATAGGAGTGTCTCATGAAGGCGTCCAAATTAAGGAAATTGAATCAGACACGCGAACAAAACCCTGAGCTTTCCACCTTTTCACGGAATTCTCTCACGTGTATTGTAGCGAAGCCTGACGAAAGGTTTTCAATGCCCTTCTGATTTATAACGCCTGCCGCCTGCAAAGTAAACGGGCGCAAATGAAGCGGACTAAATATTTCAACGAACTCCAATTAATTAACTGCCTTCGCGTGGCAAAAATTATCAAATGAATTGGATTCCGGCCAGTTGCATCACATGTATAGGAAGAATGGTACCACAAAAAATAACTCCAAGTACTTCAAATGTGATTGCGTTATGGTCCAATTTGCAGTAAACAATTACTTAATTCCTTTGTTGGCCAAATTGTTTAGCTGCTTGCATAAATATCGTTGCAGTTTCTTCTTAAGGTTTATATTGGGATAGAATGTTGAAACTTTACTGATTTGATAGATTTTTTAGTTAGTTCTTTCCAACGTAGTTTGCTCAGTGTTTGCATGCATTTTTAAGGTGACTAAACCCCGAAAATATATCACAATTTTAGTTCTTTCTTAACCGTGTGACCCCCACAAATGAAAAAAATTACTTCTCTGATTTTCATTCTTCTACAAAACGCAGTTTTGCACGAAAGTATAGTAAGATAAGGATGAGTATTACATTTTTTTTTGCTTAGAGACAAATAAAATTAGCAAATATTTGGTCTTCCACGCCGAAATTGGAAAAAAAAGACCGGGTCTGTGCGACCTGAAATGACCTGAGTCACAAAATTTATAAAATATCGGTCAATCGTTCAAACGACTGTAATTTGGCAGATGAACAGCTGATGAAGCTTGTCGTGAAGAAATGTAATTGAAAGGCTCTCATAATATGACTGAACGAATAACAAGGGAAGAATATTAATTTTTCAATTCGATCAAAATGAGGACTGTTACTACTTGCGCATGACGCAGGAAAAGGGTATGGATTAAAAGAGTTTAGAGGATAGAAAATAAATAGAAAAAATAGAACCGACTGCAAAAATTTCAAGCCCTATAAAGTTTTAAACAATTTCCCTTAAAAATCCTCTGCTACTACTTTCAACATTAATTTATCCATCTGCATTGCTGGAGGCTGATCAACATTAGTGGCATTTTTGGAAAGCACATTAAGATAGTAGTTGTTTGGCGTCAATTTTATGTCGCTGTGTTAGTCACATCAAAAGATAGAAATAAAATGGTAATATCCACCCCGAGTTTATGAATCAGCCCGTAACTCGAAAACGGTTGAGATCTCCCTCTTCCATACGATTTTTGTTTGCCTAGGTGAGATCTATCAACCCTATCATTTTGTCATTCGTTAACTGATACACCCTCACTCAGAAAAATTTGCATGGATTTGCATGGTCCGCTGGGCAATAAAATAGTCTTGAAATCTATAATTTTTACAATATAGTACGAGAATCTATAGATATAGTTCTGGCATCCATAAGATAGGCGAGAGAACCTTGGGCGCAAACCAATCTCTAAAAAGTTGCTGCGGTGCGCGTACTAACTAAATATATTATTTCGTTAAACGCATGTGCATCTATATTTAGGAATCCCCTGACTATAAAAAAAATTACGATGGACTATATATAAGGATCTCATGACCACACGGAACTAACGAAAGATATCGCAACTATAATATAGATTTGAACTGCTGAAAGCTTGCTAGAAAAATGGTTGTAAATTGGTAAACTGCATGAACGCCAGAGATGAGTCATTTCATTAGGTGATCTGTTAAAAGGCGGACGTGTTTTTCGGTGTCGGCCTTTTTCGATTAAAATATTTATTCCAGCCAAGTAAAGTGTTTAGAAGTCAGTTTGTATGTATAAGTAAAATAAATATATGTATCAACATTTTTAAAACTTTTTTATTTATTTAAATTTCAGGGAGCACCGCAGTGAAAATAAGCAACATAATTTAGTTGGTGCAACTATAAAGTGGTCTCGGTATCCTTATAAATTTAGTCAAAGGGACTAAATTTTAAGGATAAAGAGTTCATAATTCTGGTCGGATCAACTATGTTGTGTAGTAACAGTAAGCATGATTATAGTTGCAAGGGTCTACATATTATGGTCTTAGCTTCTATTTATTTTAGTTGTATCGACTATGAAGTGAACATAAATGCTTAAAATTATAGTCAATGGGACTAAATTTTAAGGATATAGTGATCATAATTCTAGCCACAGCAACTTTATTTTTTAGCTGCAGTAAGCATAATATAGTTGCAATGGTATATATCTTATGGCCCAAACGTCTGTATATTTTAGTCGAAGCTACTATATAGTAGTTAAAAACCTATATAAATGTAGTCAAAGCAACTAGAGTTTGTAGTCCCAGTGACCATCCTATGATCGCAGTAACATAGGTATTGAGTCACTGTGAGCATAATATGGTTGCGAGCGTCTAGAATTTACAGTCCGGGTAACTATGAAATAGACGCTGGCGTCCTTTTACTTGGTCATGGATTAAATATGTTCATCAATATAAATGGTCCAGAAAACCATTCTAATAAACACTTTTTCCATATTTAACGAAGCTTCGTCAAGTTTTGGTATATAGTCAATTGGACTATATGTATGGTTCTCCCAAAATATGGTCAAATATTTCTTTCAGTGCTGTATACGAAGGTTGAATTAAAAAAAATGCGCAGATTTATAAAGATGCCAACATTAAAGGAAATTTATTAGAATTCTTACTCTTAGTGGCATTTTCTTCATTCACGAAAAACTTGTCAAGAATTCGAAATTGACCTCCTTTCCAGTTTTTTTTCATGAAGATTTATTGCCAATTTTAAATATTTACTTTATTTTCCACGTACCGCCATTTCATTAGTTTTAGTATAGTTGCACCACAGGCGGTATAAAAATGTGGAAAATAAAATTTGTTTTAGAATATTTTTAGGTTAGGAAAAATAAAGTAACATACATACATACATACATATGTGTGTAGCGTTCGAACTAGCAATACGTCACGGCTATAACTTTGCCATTTCTGAATATTTTTAGGTGAATTTTTCACAAATTATTCTTCAACGTCCTACCGAAGGCATGAGACACAGTTACGACTGTGCCGCAACCGGACACGTACAACTATGTACTTTTATATTCATATATACTAGCTGTTTTGCCTGGCTTCGCCCAGCGTAGAACAATTCACGAAAGTGGTTCCTCCATCTATCTACATTTATACCTGTCCAATGTCTAGGTCCCAATGTGGGACACATTTTCGTGGCGCACTTCAACCCCCATATGGCCGGAAATAAATATGTAGTTATACGGTGAAATAATATAATTGTAAAACCGATTTTGGTAAACTTTTACAAATATACATATGTAACCGCATAATTATTTTTAATTTCCTTTAGAATAAAATTCTCGATTTATTAGGAGACTTCGTCATATTAAAACCTTGTTCTCGTTGAACGAATTACGAAATAAAGAACTGAAAGATTGAATCAGAACATAATGAACTATGAATAAAGTGGAAAAAAGACTTCGCAAATAATTTTAAAAAATTAACTAAATTTGATTTTAGAATAGAGGTTATCATTTGCAGTTTTTCCTACAAAACAAGGGGAAAAAGGCTGAAAGATTAAATTTACTATTTAAATAAATAAAAACAGAGCTCTATTCTGACTTTTGTATTTGTATGAAATGGATATAAATGTGTATTTTTAATTACATTGCACAATAAAAAAAACCTGCATTTGCGAAGTTTCTTTTCTTAAATTTAGAATGCTTGAGTTGTTGAAATACTTTCATATCGATTTCTGAAAATTATTTTAAATTGTAACATTCATTCTCATACAAAAGTTAGAAAATGCCAAATATTTAATAATTCGTTTATAAACGACATCAAGTCGGTGTAGAATTAATTGCACTTTAATGATGTAAAGATTGAATATTGCAAACAAGGTATCTAGCTATTTACCTATAAGGATTTCCCGTCGCGTGCCTACTCTTATATGGGAAAAGTTAGTTTTCGTTGTATTGCGCCACAAACTAAGAGTACCTACTTTATGCAACGAACTTATTTCGACTTTAGTCCATCTTGCACACTTTGAATGCCTTTAATTTAATGCTTGAACATTTTTTTTTCTTACACGCACCATTTATTAATTTTTAAATTTAAAGTTTCAACTTTAAGAAACCGTTTCATTTTTTTGTTTTACCACCATCTGAGCGGAGTTGGAACAAAAATTTGCATTAATTATAAAAATTCTGATTATACCGTCACATTTGCAACATTTCCTCGGAACGACTTGAAAAAAAAGATAAAAACAAAAACAATAATTGTTATATTAAGTTAAAATATTATATTATCCAAAACTAAAAATTGTATAACTTTATATTGTAAATAAACATGAGAAAAAAATATCATATATTGGGTTTTGCCGAAAAAATCTAGCCAAACGGGTAAAAACTTTGTCTCTTACAGTTTTCTATAGATAAACGGAAAATAATAGCACACATTAGTGAAAAAGACAATTCGAAAGCTAAGAATAAAACCAATTTAATGCCCAAAAAAGACAAAGCTCCTTATTCACGAATTCGTTATTCGCGTTTTCAGTATTCACGGAAAAAAAATGTGACAGCTTTCTGTACAGCCACGCGGCTGAGAAATTCATTAATCGCGGATCCGAAACCAACGATATTGTATATTTTGTATACAAAATATGCAAAAAACAAATCAATTGCATACCTATTTATTTACTATCTATTTAAATGCAAAGTATACCCCCCGCCTCCACGGGCTTGAAATACTTGTCCTTTGACGAATGAAATGGTTTTGAACAGTTAGAATTGAATGACATTAAAGAGCTGCAAAATCGTAAGATGAAAACATCACTGAAATGGTGTTACAATTAAAGAAAATGCTTAACCCCGATTCCACTGCAGATCCAACATCAGCACTAAAAATGTGGCATTAATATTAAAAAAATCTGACTGAAGGTTTCTGAATGGCTGACTAGTTTTGTAACCTTTTCATAAAAATTAATCCGTCTACGGAAAGAAGCCTTGTTTCCGTCCATCCCACTGCTGAATATGAATCTGAGTTGAATGACCTTTCAGAAGTGGCAAAACAAGTAAACATTTTTTTGAACCACTGCCCAAGGCTGATAATAATGAAATTATTGTTGTTAAAAACACTTTAATTAAATTTAGTTCTTTCATTTTGAAATCTCGAAACGTGTCTCCGGTTATCACGGTTTCTTTATTCGCGCCATATCGACGGAACATACCCACCGCGAATAAGGAGCTTTAACTGTACAATTCTTTAATAATAACCCTATAACATTGTACTTGTAGCAAATAAAACAAAAATAGTTGACATAAAATCTTAATAGGATACAACAAATTTCAAAAGATATAAATTCCAAATCATTCGTTTTTACGCCATACGCGGTACATTCCTTAAATCATATTTTTTTAAATGAAAATGCTTTCTTACCGCTACATACATATATAACACTATATATGCATATAGTTAAGTTGTCCTTTGCTAAGTAATTAGAGGGCAATTTTGGTAGCTCATGTAATTTCGCCAAGTAGTTTGTCAAGTCTTCCATATTGTGCTTACTTACTCTGCCTTTCTTGCTCTAATTTTAAACAGTGAACTTGAACATATGGATTTATTCTTCAAGAGTGCTTTTTTATTTTAACTGTTACCTCTGTTCTTTGTGACCTATTTTCGAATTCGTGAACTCTAGTGAAGTGCTATCAAATTCCAATCCCACATATATCTAGTAACTTCTGTAATATATTCTAGTGTCAATCTAATTATTAAATTTTGCTGTTCTACATCGGACATAAAAAAACGAAGCTGTTGTAACCAAATTACTGCAACACCAAATTGCAGGCTTCATTGCAGTATTCTCTCAATACACATAAGAAAAATAATAAAGGCATTGATTATTCCCCACTTTCTGTATGGTAATGATATTTTTTTTTGGTTTTTAACTCTGTTAGTCGAAAGAGACTTATTGTGACTCACAATGATGTTATACGCCTTTTATTTAATAAAAAATATTCGGTTGGGGAAAAAGTTAATTCGGTTTTTCTTAATAGATAAGTTTAAAATCGCATAACAATCAAAAGTTATTGCGCTTTGAAAATGGAGATTCCATTTTCGTCATATTTTGCTTTTTTACTTCCGAAAAGGGAAAAATGCAGCGCAGGCTCATCGAAAATTGTGTGGTGTTTATGGTGATGAGCGCTTTAGTGAACGCCAGTGTCAGAATTGGTTTGCTTGTTTTCGCTCCGGAAATTTCGATGTTTAAGATGAACATCGCCCTGGCCGGCTAATCGTTGAAAAAATCGGTGAAATTCTTAAAAAAATCAAAATAGACCGACATATCTATTTCATCTCGCGACATCGCTTTGGAACTAAACATCGACCATAAAACAGTCTTGAACCATTTATATAAGACTGAATACCAAAATAAGCCCGATACTTAGATTCCACATCAATTAACAGTGAAAAATTTAATGAACTGAGTTTCCATTTGTGAATAGCTGTTGAAAAGATACGAAATCGAGACATTTTTAAAACGAATGATTACGTGCGATGAAAAGTGGATCACGTACAACAATAATAAGCGAAAAAGATCGTGGTCGAAGCCCAGAGAAGTTTCACAAACGGTTGCAAAGTCCGTATTGACGCCAAAGAAGGTGATGCTGAATGTTTGGTGGGATTGGAAAGGAATTGGCCAAACTATTAATTCGACTCTCTACTGTCAACAACTAATGCGATTGAAGCAGGCGATTAAAAAAACGGCCAGTATTGTTCAATAGGAAAGGCATTGTCTTCCATCTCGACAACGCCAGACCACACACATCTTTAGTGACTCGGCAAATATTGAGAGAGTTTGGCTGGGAAATTTTGATGCATCCACCGTATAGTCCGGACCTTTCACCGTCCGACTACCATTTGTTCCGGTGTCAGCAAAACTTAATGGTGTACAGTGATGGAATTATAACCCAACCAATCCCATATGGGCCATATGTTGACACAAATCGCCCTATATAATTCGTCTATTTTTGGTTGCTCTCTGGAGGCCTAATGTGACGCGGCGAATTTTGGGAATTTGACATAATATTTTTCCATCAAGCGTATCTTTCCTTTTCCTCTTACATTCTTACATAAGCAGATATACGCTCGACAACCAAATACCTTCTATATCTTTTGGTTCTATTATATATTCTATGGACGACGTCCCTAATTTTTCCAATGCTCTCATAAGTGAAATCTACTTACAAGCGATATTCAGCGCAAAAGGGTAAGCAGTATTTTCGCTCTGTCTGTTCCTTGATTGATTTGTTTTCATAGTTTTCTGATTTTTGTCTATCTACTCTCTAATTGAACTACTAATAGTTTATTTCGTTTGGATTGAGTTCACTTTGTACATGTAAAGATTTTGTAGTTTTGTACTTTCTTCTAAAACACAAACTATTATTATTATTATAACGATTGGATTGTAGAACTTCACAAACAGAATTATAGTCTGTCATATCGAATTGTTACGTTTTAAACAGTAATTATTACAAAATCATGTCTTGGAATATGTAAATACTTGCATGTAATGAATTTCATCAACGAACCTTCGAAAAAATTAAGATTTTTGAAATATCTCCGCTAGATAAGGTGGAAAGGTTAATCTTTAAAACTTCCAAACCCTGCCCTAATTGAAACAAATTAATAACAATAAAACAAAATAAAAGATGATGATATGTAATATAAACGGTTAAAGCTTTTATCTTAAATTTTGACCCTCCAATTATACAGCTATCTCCACCTTAACTTTAGCTTCTCTTGAAGCAATAAACAAAACTGTTTACTTTCCAGAATATTTTTGCAGCATTATAATCTATTTTACTATTTATTTACTTTTACTGAAAAATGTTTCACAACGTACATAGACCTACAATGTTCATACATACATGTATGCTTAACATTTCTTCCGGCATGTGGCACGGTGGGGAATACTGGGGCGGTGAATCGAAAAGGCTATATTGCTTGAAACTTTTTACCTGATTTACTTTTTCTCTTCCCCTACATTAATCAGCAATTCCTTTTTGTGTGTCATACGTACCAAACTCTAACAAACTTATTTTGTTGAAAATAAAATCAGTGACAAACACTTAATTGATCTTATTTACTAAACTAATCTCATTGAGTGTGTTATACTTACGATTAGATATTTTCGAAAACAATATGTAAATACTGTGATTTCATATAGATACATATTTTGTTTTTATTTACTAACAGTAATTTATAGCGCGGTTTTATGGTTTTATCGTTCTTATAATTAAGGAGGAAAATATTTAATTAGGTATGACGTATGACACGATAATGCTATATCCTAGTTACGGCTTTCGAGCCGATAAGGGCCATAAAGTCGATAAGGGAAAAATGCCCCATGAAAAAAAAAACCCTGAAGACCGCTTGCTTAGCCGATTATTCCGTACACCGCGTAATTCTCTTGTTAAATTAAGGGATTTATCTCATAAACTGTGAGAGATAGTACAATACGACACGAGTATTTAATTAAGCTTTAAGAGGAGTTGTAAAAAACTGTTGATAATCTTGGAATGATTGTCGAGATGTTTTTTTTTAACCAGCCGTGCGTCAGCTGCGCGTATTTTTGTTACATGGGTTATTCTTAGATATATCTCAAAAGATAAGTGTTATGCTTCTGACCCACATGTTCAATATTATAATTTCGATATCATAATATTCACAATATCATAATATTGTCACATCCGTGACACAAATAAACCAATTACTCGAAGTAGTAGTCATTTGACATTTGGAGTAGTAAGACCCAAAAGAAGAAATTAAATTTTTATTAAAGTTAATAAGTCAAAATCCTCGGAACATAAATATGCTGAAAAGAAGGAGCAAACATTTTAGAATGCAGGCGATTAGAGCCAAGCCGATGTGTGATGAGATTCCATCTTGTTCAAACGCCCAGAACTAACAACAGCTGACTGCTATTGATAACTGTTTGGTGGGGAAAATTTGCCGGCAGAGGCGCTGTACCTATACAGTAAAAATGATGTATGTTTCTTTAATGCCACCTAAATATAGCAAATCTCATACGATATCTCATACATGTGTGTCAAGGGTATTAGCTGAGAGATTTCTTTGAGTGTGTATGTTTCAGACAAGTTGACAAACACACAGTGCAATTGAGTAGGTAATTGCTTTCAAAGATATCTTCGTTTTCTGAACTTTTAAAGACCCCACGAAACGACGGGCAGGCTCAAATAAGGCTGTTGAAAAAATTCGAAGCAGCGCATTTGAAGCTTCGAAGCTTCGAATACAAACACTTCGAACAGCCAAAAAATTCGAATTATTTGAAGCTTCGAATAATTTAATATTCCAAAATCGCCAAGCTTCGAATATTTAGAACTTTCAAACTTCAAGTAATATGAAACCTTAAAATTAGCGAATATTATTATAAAATACCGCCAAGCTTTTTGTTTGTCTGTATAGCCGCAGTATCTTACACAGTACTCACAGTCATACGGCGTCTCATACACAAAGAAGCGCACCTTTGTGTTTTAGAATTCTGCACCGTGAACAATATAAAATACAATAAACAAACGGTGAGATGAAGGAGTAAATGTAAACACAAAACCAAGTAAGCACGAGCAGAAAATATGTAGGGCGGAAGTAGTGTTATGAGCAAAATCAGGCAAAATCCAGTCCTGTGCTCGAAATATTATTTGAATAAGGCTTGGTGACTTTCTACGGTCGTGAGTGAACGTATCCTGAGAAGTGCTTGCAAAAACATTACGTTTTTCTTAACTGATTAAATTGACCGGTAGCCCAAGCAGACTACAAATATTGTATTATATGTATATCTAACTCTCATCCATAGAGATAAATAAATCAATTAGACGTCACCAATCAATCACAATCACGTACACATACAATACTTAAAATTTATGATTGATAAGAATGTTAAAAGCCTCGTAATTATTACTCACTTTCTTAATTGCTACAAATCACATGATGGTAGGCGAACTAAATTACCTAGAAGAAAAAGAAAAACCAATATAAATTTTTATGAAATATTGCACTATACCTACGATTTACATTATTCATTACAATTCATTAATTAAGGGCTTTAAAAAATATGAAACATACTAACAGTAAGAACAGTCAAAATAGTTGCATGCTTATGCTCCGTAAAAATTATTTATTTTATTAATTTATGACATTTTTTTTAGCCATCTGCGATGGACTTTCTTGGAGCTGAATGCGCCGCTTCCAGTGTTGGGCAAGCCAATGGTTTTGCCACCACATTATTCCAGGCCATGATTGCCTCATATTGTGCAATATCATCTCCAGATTTATGGCCGAAAGATTACGGCCCTGTTGCAGCTAACATTGGTAAGTAATATTGTCAAATGTTAAAAGTAAGTTTGCTATCTTTACGTAACTGCCATATTTGCAATTTAAAGTCATCTGTACGAGTATACAAGGTGTTTCGTATAACGTGGTCTGAAATGAGTAGGGTGATAGATCTCACCTAGTCAAAAAAAAAACGCAGGGGGGTAAATTCAACCGTTTTCGAGATGCAGGGTAATTCACAAACTCGGTATGCATGCATATTATTAATTTATTTAACCTCAAACTCACGCCAACGCCGACTCTCAATGTCTTTTTCAAAAATTACACCAATGTTGATATATTTCTATCACTGTAGATACAGTCATTTCCGAAAGAAAAATTTTTATCACGTTTCCTCCGAAATTCACACTCTTTTAATTTTATTTTTATTAAACACCCCTCCTTATTACCTTTCCAAAAATGTACAACATGTGCTGGTAGAGTGAGGATCTGAATTTTAAAAATTTTTAATTCAAATTAAACTTTTGTAACGTACCTGCTACCATTAACTCTATTGTTTGTGTTATTATAAATACATTCAATTTCGTGCAAAAAGATCTTCAACCCGTTTATTCGAATTGCTTGCGCCGAGTTAAAAATGATTCACATTCCAAAATCAATGAGGACAGGCTGAATTCCAAAGCTTTTCTAAATATCGAATCTCAGTTGTTGAGATTATTAGGCTATGATGACCATACAAATAATTTAGCTAGTCAAGTACAGAAGATTCCCCTCTCTGCTATACAATTTTAGGTAAGATCCATCACCCCGCCTATTTCTGCATACGTTATGCGAGGCACTCTTTGTAATAAATTTTATGGAAATTATTGAAAATGAAACCTATCTAATTACGTAAATCAATGCCGCGGACTAAAAGTACCGCGTAAACAAGTAAATTGAGAGACAAGTGTATAATTCTTTAAATTTAACTAGAAATCCTCACAACTTCACTTGCGAATGGTATAAAAAAAAATATAAGATGCATTTTACATAATGCAGTTTGACATACAACCTGGACGCGCACATAATATTCCCTTCTAAAGTATTGCAACAATATGAATTTTAGCTTCCAAATAGCTAATAATAGTGGTTTTAAAATAAAAAAAAATTGGTTGTACATATTATAATATGTAATGACTGGGAGGTTGGCATCTCCTGTAATCCGGCTACTCGGAGATCGGGTTTAGGGCCGATTTAAACCGCAAGTTGAGTTTACACAGACCAGTTATAATCGATGAAAACGTCCGCTTAAATCTTACCAAGCCGAAATGCTACGCCATTAAAGTCTATCGCATACTGAATTTTCAAACTATAATGGAACGGTATCAAAGCCAAATAAGAAATATTATAATATTTTGGCTGGGTACTGTAGTATAATACAATATTGCACCATCTTATATGGAGCGAATCCGAAAATTCGAGAGACAATGCATACGTGCATGCACCTCAAAATATCGCACGCCGGATTCAGAGTTTGTGGAGTACTACGCCAATGAGGTTCTCTATGAGGAGGCGGGTATACATAGAATAGACAACTTTATCATAAAATTGATTCGGAGGCGGATATAACGAGATATGGATAATGAAAACAATCTCATCTCGGGAGCTTAGTACCCAAATGAGTTGTACCATGAAAGGACTAGACTAAATGGCTTCATCCCCCCAGAAGCATTCTTGTTTCTGGGTAAACAGGGAATGATACAAAATTCAGACGGGGTTCCTCTGCTTTACCACGTGTTTAGGAATGCGAGAAACAAATCCCTAAAAAACATGGATGGAAGACAGATTCCGTCAGAAGATGTTACGGTTCAGCACAGCCGTACTCAAACAGGACAGAGAAGAAGCTATTGGAGCCCCCTCCACTCTTTGGTGGCTAAAAAATTAAAAAATTGATCAGAAAAGGGAAAGGGAAATTTGTATATATATGCTACTAAAATAACAAGGGGGGCATTCTTGCCATTCCTATGAAATGTGATATTAGGATAGACAGGAGTAAAAATACGCTACTAGGAATAGGACAGGACTAAACTACTAGGTAGGACTAGACTAGTAGATACTCGTAGTATAAGGACTAGGTTAGTGTGTAGAATTAGGCAATTTTAACACCAAAACTAAACTTTAAAAAAAAATTATAATAATCTAAGTTTTTCGTTTAGGACAATTTCTTAGAAAATAACCAACAATAGTGTAAATAACAACTATATATGTGGAAACGCAAATTAAATTCAAAACAGATTACCCTTGAGTGCTCGTGCAGGGCCATATGGGTCGCAAACATAATAATAGTCAGCCTTTTATGTATTTTAGGTTTAAGGAAAAAATGTACAAATATATAAGCCCAATAAAATGCACTTTTAAACAGAAAAAAAAAAGCCAAGTGCGGGTCTGCTGAAATAACATAAACACTAAAATGTTCCATAGTTCTGGGATTGCATTATTTATTTTAATTATTTAATTACAATTAACCGTTAAAAGAAAAAACAAAAGATTCAGAGACATCTGAACACAGTTCACTCCACGAATAACCACTTAGAATTATACATTAAATAAATGCGAAATTATCTCATTCCGTAGAGACTGTAATATCTTACGCTCTATTGAGTTGCATTCCTCAACAAAACTATTCTATTTGTTAATTTGTTGTGGACGCTTTTATGTTGGCATTTATAGTAATTAGTCTTACTATATTACTCCTCAAAACTGATGTTCTATTATTAAATATGCAAGTCGCGTGTGATTGATATCACCTAAAGTTAATTTTAAAAAATAAACATGATTTTATTAAAAACACTTTTCAGAGCTGAGATCCCTTCATTAATGTGTAATGTACAAAATTTCACTATTTTTACAGGAATGGACCCCTATGACTTCATTATAGTCGGAAGTGGCTCGGCAGGATCGGTAGTGGCAAGTCGACTGAGTGAGAATCCAAAGTGGAAAATTCTTCTACTGGAAGCTGGAGGTGATCCGCCTAAAGAATCAGAGGTACTCTTTGTGTAACTTTCATTCCCTGCATATTTATGGGTACATTCAAACTTCTCTAAATTTTTAGATACCGGCGACTTTTTATGATTTGCAGCACACTAGAGCAGACTGGGAATACAATACAACTTCAAACGGAAGAGCTTGTTTAGGAATGACAAATGGTGCATGCCTTTGGCCTCGTGGTAAAATGCTGGGCGGATCATCAGGATTAAATGCAATGTTGTATGTGATAGGAAACCAAAGGGATTATGATTCGTGGGAGAAAATGGGAAATCCATCCTGGAGTTGGAAAGATGTTTTGCCATATTTTGAAAAATCTATAAAACGTCCAAAGGGTGACAAGCCACTTGGGTATTTATCGATTCAACCGTATGGCAGCACAGAACCTTTAAAAAACGTTATCATGCAAGGTGCTGAAGAGCTTGGACAGTCGATAGTTGACAAATACGGTGAGGGAGCGTGGATGGGTTACGCCGAAGTCCCCGGTACACTTCTGGATGGCAGAAGAGCAAGCACAGCTAAGACTTACTTGGGCGCAGCTAAGAACAGACCAAACTTGCATGTAATTAAACATGCCATGGTTTCGAACGTCAACTTTGACACTTATGGATATGTGCAATCAGTAGATTTTGTATATAATAAATGGGTGCCTATGAGGGCAATTGCACGAAAGGAAGTCATCCTCTCTGCGGGATCTATAAACACACCCCAAATACTAATCAACTCCGGCATAGGTCCCAAAGAGCATTTACAAGAATTAAAAATTCCTGTTTTAAAAGATCTACCTGTGGGGAAAAATTTACAAGATCACGTTTATGTACCAGTATTTTTCATGTTCCAAAAATCAACTGCAACTGCAGAATCTAAAACAGAAACGTTGGAAAACATATTTAGGTACTTGGTTCATCACGACGGCCCACTTTCGAACACCGCAACAGCAGATCTGTGTGGATTTATAAACACAAACCAATCCTGGGGACCCTATCCAGACGTCGAAATCCATCATTTCCAAATCAGGAAACAATCGCCGATTTTAAGGAGCGTGCATGAGGCCATCGGATATAGGAGTTCAATTATCGATTCAATAGAAGCGGCAAATAATAAAGGGACCATAATCATTGCATACAACGTCCTCATGAATCCAAAATCAAGTGGGTATGTTAAACTCAAGAGCAGAAATCCGCTCGTACAACCCCTAATATATCCCAATTATTTCGATCATAACGATGACCTTGAAATACTTGTGCGTGCCTTCAAGTATCAAATGAGTTTTATAAACACATACGCATTCCGCCGAGCAGAAGGCAAGTTGGTACGTATCGCTCTTCCCGAGTGTGATCATTTTGAATATTTGTCAACGCCCTACATCAAGTGCTACATTGCTTATATGTCGACAACTATGTACCATCCGACGACAACCACCAAAATGGGGCCGGAAAATGATAAAACTTCTGTTGTCGATCCCAAATTAAGGGTAATAGGTGTTAAGGGTTTGCGTGTGATAGATGCTGGTGTTATGCCCTTTGTGGTCAGTGGAAATACCAATGCTCCAACTGTTATGATTGCCGAACAGGGCTGTGATTTCATTAAGGAGGAATGGAAAAACCAGTAGTCCTGGGACATCTTAAATTTATATAAAGCACATTTTCAGGATTTAATAACTGAAAAATTAAAATCGAATTCCAAAAATCTATGGTTACCAAATAGCAATAATTTTTGTTAGTACAATTAGAATGAATGTTGTAGTAAATAAATTAATATTGAACTCACTCAGAATACTTCAGAACAAAAAATAACCTTGTCTCCCTCATACCCAATTGTCAAGGGCAAAATTGTTGTATCTAGTTTATCGGACAAGTAAAGCCTGTCTAAGATTTTTGATGTTCTTTTTTTTTCTGGTAAGTAGAATTAGGAAGAGATGGATTTTATTAAGATGAAGACAATATTTTATTTACACTTTTGTAGATACACAGCGGGGCACTTGATTACCCTCACTTGAAATTTTCATGTAAGTCCTAATGGTGTGGAATTATTTCTTGGAAACAATTATCACAGCATTTATTACCTACTCAATAATCTTAAGGTCGGGAGAAAGAGCTGGCCAATCCAGAACTTGTACATTATGGTATGCAAAACATTGTTTTACACTTCTTGCTGTATGGATGGGTGCGTTGTCTTGCTGGAAAATCCATCGTCGACCATTGAACATTTCATCAAAATTGATTTTTTGGACTTCTAAGAGTTCGATGTAGTCTGTTGACCTTCTAGAACAACTAAATCTATCGCGCCATGATACAAAATTGCAGCCCATACCATAACAGAACCAACAGCGCTATGACGACGACGGGACAAAAACAGCTCAGATTTCCTCAAATCATGGAAATAATGCTGAAAGCCATCAGGCCCATCCACCTTAAATTTTTTCTCATCAGAAAAAATCACTCGTTGCCATTCCTCCTTCCAACTTAAGTGAGAGCGACAAAATTCTATTCTGCCAACTTTATGCCTCTGAAGTAAATGTGGTTTATTTTGTAGTTTTGTGGTCGGAGATGCGGACACTGTTGAATTACTCGACGAACTTTTCGGACACTGGCTGAAGCTCCGACTTTTTCCTTTATTCTGCCTACGGTTGCTGCAGAATTTGACGCTTCGCGTAAGATGGACCTACGCTCTCGTGCTGTTGAGGATCTTGCTTGCAGTGCGGCCTTTTCGGGTTTTCCGTAATTTTCGGGATCATTGAGGAAGTTGTTGATTGTCCAAGGATCTCGTCTAATTTGTTTCGCAATTTCTCTATTCGAAAAATTTTCCTGCTTTAATGCAAGAATTTTGCCCATTTCTTCTTTTGTCAGCATTTTACCACGAACCATGTTTGCTACGATGCAATAAAAATTTAAGCAACTGAGGCAAATAAGCAGCACTAGATAAATAAAATACACTTTTACTATTTCGCAGGCACCTTCACCCTTTGAATTTCTAAAACAGATTAGTGAGAGCAATCAAGTGTCCCGTTTTAAATGGCCCGAATTTTTTACCTCCCCTGTTTTTTAATTACTTATTTCCGTCATCAAGTAGCATGTAACAAGAGGTAATAACTGCTGTGATAATTGTTAATAAAGTGAGGGTAATCAAGTGTCCCGCAGTGTATATCGAAGTAGTTAAAAATACTTCAATTTAAGTAGGTAAGCACTTTGACAGCTAAAATTATTAACATCGAAGATTAAAAACAAATGTGGTAAGTTATAATTTTTTCTGTTCCGTATGTCCCGTTTTTCACCAAATTATGTAGTTGTCTCATAGAAAAACATTTGATGCCATCTGTAATTATATGAGAGAGAGCGCGTGTGGCCTCGACGTAATTAAATGGAGGTGTGGCCGCAAACGGGTTAACGGAAAATGAGATATACATATGTAGTCTTAAGAATATAGCATCGAAATGTCATAAAAAATACGGAATAGGCTTTCAGGTACAGTCGAAATAGTGAGACCATGTTCGGCGCTCAGATGCTCTATTTTCGGGATCGACGAGAGTACTTTCAAATTATTTTAGTAAGTATTCATTGTATACGTTATCGTTAAGATGACTGTACATTGAAATTTGAAACACTATTCATACGAAAAATTCATGCACGCCAAAATTTTAAACTTCCAGTTATTGTAAAAATGGGGAACTTGCTTGTGGATATTATTTTATTATTTTAATTAATACGTATGTACGCACGTTAAATAAATAAAAAAGTTATCATTAAAAAAAGCGACAACGGAAAACATGAAAAGTAGCAAATAAGAAAATGCTCTTTCTTTATTTACTTAATTAACATCGACACAGCTACAGTGATGTTCAAAGTATAATTGTTGTCGAAAGTCGGAAATAATTAAGAGTTTCCCACATCACCTCAAGATCATTGCTAAAAGTTTTTATGATTAGATAGTTTAGATTAATATTACTCTGTTTTTCTCGCAGTTTAGTATTTTTTTTTAAATAAATAAGCAAGTAAGTTATACCACGATGATAGTAGAATATCTAGGTGCAGAAATGGTCTCTGTTATGCTATGCCATTGACGTCATATAACTTGTCGTATTCTGCTCGTCAAACCCTTTCCTTTGATACCCATGTCAAGGCAGTTGTTCAGAAGAAGACATCTTGGTTTTTCCGTCATATCTGGTTTAGAATGACATCTCGCTCTCTGCTCACTAAACCCTTTCATTTGATATCAATGTCGAAGAAGTTGTGAAGGAAGAGGTAATTCACCATCTTGGGCTATCCGCCAACTCTTTCATTTGATACCCTTATTAATGATATTTGGTGAATTTATTTTTATTGCCAGACATTTTGACGGTGATGGTGGCCGCCATTTTTTTATGTAACGTAATAACCCTTCGGTTGTTGGGTAAAAAAAAACTTGAAAAGAAAACATTATGTCTTTTTTAACCGTTTCCACACTTTAGAGACTGTTAAATGGTAACAAATGTTTAAAGGTATTATTATCTTATAATAATAAGTTGAAAACCTCAAAAAAAACTAAAAATAATTCGTCAGTGGGTGGTTATTGGTTAAACGAGATTTTCTCGAAAACATGTTTTTGTGGATGGGTAGACATGATTGAGAAACATCTATTAGACGATTTGCTTTGTTTGAGGATTAAAAGAAAAGATTATAAGATTATTCTTGCATTCGTCTGTCTATCATATGTTAGATGTTTTTCTCGAAAATGACGTAACGCAGGAATTTGAAACTTGGCGCAAATATTTCTAAAATTAAAGATCATGTAATTTGCTTATTTTTAATAAAGGGAGAAAAATATAGTTTTTCCCCTTTCACTGTGTGGGACTCCAAAAATTTTTTTTTAACTTTTTTGGCGCATTGGTTATAAATATATAGCTCGAAATGTGCGAAAAAAGACAGCCTCCCCCCCTTGATCCAAAGCTAAAATTTCAATATTCTTAGGGTTAGTAAGTATTGAGTAAAGATAAAAATAAAACTGCCCCTCCTTTCATCAGTCTCATGACTGCTAAAAAATACATGTTTTTGTGTTTTGTGATAACAATAAGACCATTCTTACTAATACAGCTGCCAGCCTCTGTTGTAGGAAAAATGCCTGTGATCGACGGCTGCCCATTTGGGTTGTCCACTTCACTACGTTCGTCCCTAGCGTCGCGCAATCGCAGCACAGCACTGCACAAACGCGGTTTGGCACCGAATCCAAAAATAATTATTTTATACTTTTTACTGCTTTAGTTCATATTTTTGAAGTCGGTTTTTATTTCTTTTAAAAAGTCTTTATTACTTAATGTGAACAATACTACATGAATTAAAGGTAAATAGGTATATGTATAATACAATAATATTGTATAAGTCATCATTTGTTATTGATTATATTTAATGTGAAAAATGTAGAAGTGGCTAAAGCAATTTCGCGCACTGAATGTCGAGCATTGGCTCCAGAATGAATAGAGATCACAACTTTTTTAGTGTCTTGAAGATACAGGAAAGTAGTACAGAAACTGTGTCTTGAAGATACAAGAAAGTAGTACAGAAACTGTTTTTATAACTTCACTAAACAACATACTAATAGCCAATAAGCCTACTTTCAAACTCATGAAATAGGACAAGTTTAAAAGCTATCAAATGTCTTAGCTTGATATTAAGACATTTATGGTGACAATGAGAATAATTGATTTACCTGCAGGAAGAGGTCAATCCCGCCATTCACTGACTAACGGACACTTAATCCAATTATACGATAAAATTTATGAATACGTAAATAACAGCTCCCAATAGGCAATTTTCCATTGGGAAATCTAAAGCTAGATATGAATATGCACTTCATGAGATTACTTTCAATATGACCACGTTAATGCAACCGTTTCAATCAGATGACAAATTAAGCTCTCATGGTCTTATAATTAAATTTATCGCCCGATAGTTCATCCGGCATCAAGGGTTATTTAGATTAAGGAGCAGATAAAATATTGCAGGGATTTTAGCTTAGTGTAGTCTATATACCCTGTTGGCGAATTTGACATTCTTAGTTCGGCATTCGGTCAAGATGGAGTTTTTAAGTTCATCGTGCGCCGCTCAAAGTGTCGGGACCGGTAATCATTTAATAGCTCTTCTACTTCAAACACTTGTTTCTTCGTACTGTGATATTTCTCCTGACACTATGTGGCCCCAAGATTTCGGTCCAACTGTGGTGAAAAACGGTAAGAAAATATGTATATTCACATTGGAATTAGAGGTGACGTTAAAGGTGGTTAAAGTTTACCACTGTAAGAAGTGACTAGTAGAGGTTGTTAAGTGAACCTATATGCACTTACTATAGAAGAGTGGATATTATTTTTATAAAACTAATTTAAAGTAATAACAATAATATTTGTTAATAAATTTTAAAAATGATCATAAAGTGGAAAATGCACGTTTGAGCACTCAAAACGTTATACTATATTTTGTGAACGCGGTAAATTATTGTGCTCCCTCCCTTATTTGTTTGGTTAGCTTAGCCGCATTTAATAATTTACCAACATATTTTAATTATGACCCTCCTTTTCAACTTGAATATATGCTTACAACTGACCCTCAAAAAAATTATATTTCATAATCAAATTATTCCCATAAGCAACTCTGACCATGATTTTCTATTTCTGACTTATAAAACGATAATTGAGCCGCCACCAGCACTTAACTTATCGCGATTATAATAACATGGATTTAGAATTTTTTGTGGCTGATTGTTAGCATCTTCCTTAAGAAAACATTTACACATACGAGTATCTTCCATTAACAATAAAATAACTATTTTTTATAAAGATGCTTATTGAGTTGTTTGACAAACATCTTCCCCTGAAGACAGTGTCTATTCGCTTTGGTCGTTGCCCTTGGATCTTTAAAGATATTTAAAATGCGATGGCTGAAAGAAATCAATTCTTAAAAAGACTTAAGCCTACTGGTTCCACAGAAATCTGGAAATGTAATAAAAAAGTTCGTAATAAGGCCAACCAAATGACAAGACTAGCAAAGAAAGCTTATTCTGAAAACTAATTAAGGACTGATATTCAACCAAGAAATTTATAGAATGTGTGTTGATGAAGCTGAAATTCAACTGGCCATGTATTCCAAAAAATCCGACGCAATTGGTAATGATCATTTACTACCGAGATTCCTAAAAATGTTAACACTACTTATCATTAAAATTCTGACATATCTGTGTAATCAAAACATCACAACCACTCAATTTCCCGAACAATGGAAGCAATTCAATTTATTATCCAGCGGACCAATGTACAATATTTTACTTGTTCTATAGATGTATGGAGTGCCAAAGATTAAACAATACAGCATGAGATAATTTATGCCTAATAACATAGAAATGATTTAATAATAGTATTGAAAATATGTACATACTCAAAAATACAAACCACGCCACCAAGCAAAATGTTCTAGGTAATTCTATCATTATGAGTCTCCTGAAATCACTGGCAGTGCCAGCCCGCCGAGCGACAGTAGAAAAACTGTTCCACAAACGTACAACCTGGACAAGGAATGAGCGCTCCATAATTAATTTGTTAAGTCCAGGAATTATTAGGATTCGGCTCATTCGGAATCGAAGGCAATCACATACACAGGTTTACAGCTTCAAGCATTTTGAAGAGGAGTATAAGTGCTCTATGTTTTAAGAACGGGTTAATCGAGCAGCCAACCAATTGATCTTTGTAGGGCGAGACGTGGTCGAACCTCCGAAGACCAAAAACAAAGCGAACACAGTCATTAAAGGCAATTTCGAACTTGCGAGAACAGATACCGTCAAACTTAGGATAAATAACACAACCGTATGTAAAGTACGGGAGGATTAGCGTTCGCTCTAACCTTAAGTAATCAAGTACTCCTGGGTAAAATTCTAGCCGACAACTATAACCCTCTTAATGAAGAATATATTCGACCAATCATCATGTTGACATGGTCACAGCAACTCACGTCATTATTGAGCATCACGCCCAAGTTTGTAACCTTTCTCATATTTCGCAGTGTAACGTTATTCAGAACGACCGGAAGAATATCATAAATCCTGCACAAGTCGAGATTCACTTGCTCGATGCAGTCATTTAGGAGGCCAATAGGTCTAGTAAGGTACAGCTGGACACCATCAGCATAACGGTGAATACTAACATCTTCAACTATATCAGGAAGTTCATTGATAAAAAGGCTGAATAAAAGCGGGCTAAGAACAGATCCTTGAGGTACCCCACGAGACAACAGAAGCTCACCCGACTGTTAATCCCCATTTATCATCCGCAAGTATCGACTAAGTAGGTAGTTAAGTAAATTAGAATGTGATTTACACAATAGAAAGCCTTAGAAATATCTAATAAGGCTAAAGCAGTAAACTTACCTTCATCCCCTTCCAGGAGGATCCGCAAAGCCAACTCCAGTCCTCGTTCGACTTTCACCTAACCAAGTCATTCCTTAAGAAAATGAGTCGTCCCTCATAAATTTCCTTACTTTTCTCTGTTAGTTAATAAGTCCTAGTTTAGTTCTAGTCTTTAAGTTCTTATGCTTGTATGTTTGTATGTATGTCTTGTGTTAAACTGAATTAATAAATTAAAAGGTGAGGTAGGTCTTGAACTAAGTGTAACTTTGTGCAACAGGCAAAAATCTATTTTCTTTTATAATCTTTAGTTGTTACACATATTTACGAACCCTAATTCCGTTAATTAAAACGGATAAAAAATTTAAATAATATTTCCACAAAGCCCAAAAATTCGTATATTTTATCAGGCGTGTGTCGTTGTGCAACAACGTGTACAATACAACGATTAATGCAAGCTAAACAATTTTATTCGAATACGTATACATATGTATGTATTTGACATGGTGCACACCTGGTTTATGTTTTATTTGGTCATTTTCAAATATTTTTGTTTGTTTTTTCTACCACAGGTATTTCTGACTATGATTTCGTCGTTATTGGTGCTGGTTCCGCTGGATCCGCCATCGCTAATCGCCTAAGTGAAAATCCGAATTGGAATGTCCTTCTCCTTGAAGCGGGAGGAAATCCTCCAGTGGAATCAGAGGTTTTTTTAATATCTACTTTATCCACATATTAAAATAAATTATTCTTCACCCCACAGATACCAAACTTATACTTTACAGTGCAGCGTTCTCCAAATGATTGGCAATATCACACGGAACCCAACGGAAGATCTTGTCTGGCGATGAAAAATAAAAGCTGCACGTGGCCCCGAGGAAAAGTGCTAGGTGGATCAAGTGGCTTAAACTGCATGTTGTATGTTCGTGGCAACAGGAAGGACTATGATGACTGGAAGGAAATGGGAAACCCTTCATGGGGATGGGATGATGTCATGAAATACTTCAGAAAATCACAAAATCTTAAAGCAAATGTTACTGCCACAGATGATGACAATTACTACAAAGGAGGTCCATTGAACATTGACAGTTTTTTAAGCGACATAAAAATGTCTGAAGTGATTATGGATGCAGCAGAAGAGTTGGGGTATCAAAGAGTAACGGACTTTTATGAGGGAAGTTATTTGGGGTACAACAATGTCTTGGGTACCACACACAAGGGCAGAAGATTTAGTACAGCAAAGGCATACCTCATTCCAGCCAAAAACAGGAAAAATTTGAAGATCGTAAAATATGCCCATGTCAAGCGGATCACCTTCGATAGAAATAAAAGGGCTACAGGCGTCGTCTTTCAATACAACTCTTCATACGAATTTTCAGTGCCTGTTACTAAGGAAGTAATACTGTCCGGTGGAGCTATTGGGTCTCCACAAATTCTTATGCTATCAGGAATTGGTCCTGAAAAACACCTGAAGGAATTAAATATTCCTGTAGTACAAGATTTACAGGTGGGGAGTAACTTGCAGGACCATCTAATTGTTCCAGTAATTTTTAGCGTCAATAAATCAATAGCTGCGCCAGTAACTAAGGAAGAAATTTTGGACAGCGTTTACAACTACCTGATGGAAAGGAATAGTTCTTTAGCCCACCATTACACCATGAACTTAGTTGGCTTCATCAACACCACCCACCCAGATGGGCCGTACCCTGATATCGAACTGCACCACTTCTTCTTTAGAAGGCAATCCCCTGAAACGGAATACTATGTCGCTGCAGCAGGGTTCGCTGAAGCAATAGGCCGATCAATTCTAAACGAAAATCAAGAGGCTGATATTCTTGTGGCGTATGTTGTACTTCTGAAGCCGAAATCTTTGGGGAAAATAAGATTGGCTTCTTCGAATTATCAGGATAAGCCTAAGATTTTTGCAAACTACTTGGGAGAGGAAGAAGACGTTAACATACTGCTGCGAGGACTGAAATATCAATTACGATTTGAAGACACAAAACTATTTAGGGAAAATCAAGCTACGATGGTACGTGTACCTCTTGGTGCCTGCGATAGTTTGGAATATAAATCCAACGACTATTGGAGATGTTATATACAGCACTTGTCAACAACCGTTTACCACCCTGCGGGCACTGTCAAAATGGGTCCCGACTCAGATAGAGGTGCTGTGATTGATGCACGTTTGAGAGTCAAAGGAATTAAGGGGTTACGTGTAGCGGACGCTAGCATAATGCCTACCATTGTTAGTGCAAACACAAATGGTCCAACAATTATGATTGGTGAAAAGCTGGCTGATATGGTCAAGGAAGATTGGAGCAAAAAAGAAATTCGATATGATCTATAATTTTGATTTCGGATCGATTAAATGAATTGATGGAAAATGTATTATTTTCTCAACATTTTTTGGTTGTAAAACATAAAAGCTCTATGTTAATAAAAAGTACGCAGGTTTACTATTTAATGTATTGCATTTGTCTTTTTATTATGGTAACCTCTCTTGATCTCTTATTCAGAAACGAACTTTCATAGGTTGTTCAACGCGTGAAGGGTGATAGAAGGCGCTCATGGCAACCATAAGGATCTCTATGAATGTTCAGCGATATTTGCTAATAATTCCCTAGCGCTTGTGTTTGTCAATTCAACCCGCAATTTTCTTATCTATTTAATTATTTTAGTTAAACTAATTGTGAAATTGTGGTTTTTATTATTAATTACGGAGCGGTATCATAAGATAACAATCTTTTAAGAAAAATCATTGCCCATTATCATGCATCTTGTCACATGCGCTTGATCTCATGTATTTGCGTTAAAGTGCAAATTTTGCAAATATAATATAATTAATATAATATAATTGCAAATGCGAACGAACATGACTTCATAGCTTGTGCACTTGTTCCCTGCCAAATACACATGTGCAGCGATTTGGTCATTTTGGCACAAACAAATATGATAAGTGTGTACGTCTCTACACGCAAAAATGATCAAAATCCTTAACGCAGTGTATACACCCAGCAAATACTTGACACATACTATCTATTATTAAAAAAAAAGCAATTTTGCGGAATGTGTACGCTCATTGAAAAAACAAACGAATGTGTTTATGTTTGAATGCTTGCTGTTGAAGCTCGATGGACACATTTTTAAAGATTAGGGAAGTCTTCTCGTCCTGTATTTTCCATCTGAATGTGCGATTAGTAGACACTTAAATTAAAATGTCGAAAGCAATTTCATTCCATTGGTCAAATAGTTTAGATGAAATTTAATAAAATTCATCCTGAGGATTCCATAAACAAGTCTTCGCTCTACTATAATTATCGATTAATTCAATGATTTTCTGAGTGTTCCACTC
This sequence comes from Neoitamus cyanurus, assembly GCA_947538895.1. NCBI lineage: Eukaryota > Metazoa > Arthropoda > Insecta > Diptera > Asilidae > Neoitamus > Neoitamus cyanurus. The sequence continues at coordinate 10,677,291 of OX384547.1, forward strand.
CATTTCATGAATAAATCGCAAAATGCAACCGAATTGAAGAAAATCCGCCTTGCCTTGTTCAAACCTGCCATCGACATTTTCAAATTCAAAATGGCGGATCCAATATGGCTACCGAAACTCCTCCACTTGAAGTAATGTTAATAAAAATGAATAAAAAGAAGACTAACGTGTTATACATTTCAAACTTACTACAAATTAATATAGCGGACCCATAATCGCTACTTAAGTTTTTAAACTTCATCGGATTGCAATGAAATTCAAAATTCCCTAGCTAGGTAATTCAACTTCGAAGAATTTGAATAAAAATGAGAACAAACAAAACTTTACGGCCACTGATTTCAAATCCACCAAAATTTCAAACTTCAAGATAGCGGACCACATAATGATAACCCAAAATTTTAAACTTTATAGGAAAGCCACGAAAATTTATACTTATGACTTCTTAGGGTGCAGATCTTGAATTTGTGTAGCAGAAATAGCTATTTTAAAATGGCGGATTCAAAATGACAATAGATCTTTTGTAATGCAAAGAGTTCTCCGTTTTCGTATCTGCTTGTAATTTAATATATTTCCAATAAATAAAAGAAATGGGGGCCTCTCACAATTTTTCAATACGATTTGAAAGTCGTTGCAGAGCGAACGAAACTTTGCGATTTCAGTGAAAAATAACATAGATATGTACCTATGTATAAAATTTCTTTAATAGCTGATATTGAATATTCTGTTGAAATTCAGAATTTTAAAATTACAAATTCAAAGGTTAAGGAGATTTGATCAGAATTAAACAATATTTTTCGATGAATAAGTAACGTACACAAATCACAAAACCTCTGTACAAATAATGGTTTGCAAGAAATTAAATGTGTAAGTAGGATCTCTGTAATGTCAAACTCAGTACAAACACGCGCTGTCATGCGAAGCCGATTACCTCAGCTAGTCCTTCATAAGATCACTTTGCCTTTCTCTACTTGTGGAAGAATAACAAGTGCCACAATCTTCCTTAACAAGTGTACTCCCACCTACTCACATATATCCGAACATCTATAAATTAAACATATCTCAAATTTAACTTCACATATAATAAGGTTTTTTTAATCACGTAGAGTTCATTCATTCATCTTCACCGCCGCGCCGCCTTGCCAAATTTCGGCCATCAATCAAACAAAGCTTAGCGATATGAGAAAGAAAAAATGTTTTCCAATAACATCGTTCAAGTTGAAATATCGATTTCTTTTGCTCAATAGTTTGTTCATAATATGTTTATAACTTGTGCCTAGAAGCATGCAAAATAATGTTAATTACACTCTAGTTCTTTTCTATTTGTTTTAGTTTTATCTATGGCTGTATATCCAATTATGTAATTACCAAAAGGTACGTAGATATAATGCACACATGAAATATTCATACATATATGTCTCAAATACTCATTCGCATATCAATGACACTCTATATGTGTACATATTTATTGTAAATTAAGCAAAGCTTATACCCTTTTTTTTATTACTACCGTTTAATTTTATTCGAGAAGAATAATAGCATCACCTTCGCATACCACAAATTGCAATTCCCTTTACACTGCATACACAAATAAACACGGGAATGTCAATACCCATAGTATATGTATATGTACCTATGCATATGCATTTTTTTACAGGTAGGTAATATGCTCAAAACTTTAATAGACATGATTCCAAGTAACAGTTCGTTTTGAGTTGGTTTGGACGATTTACTCACGGGTTTCCTCCAATTAGTTTCCAGCAGAAGAGGTTAACAAACTTGCCTGGCCTACCATATTCGAAAGTTCTCTTTTATGACGACGATGATGATTTTTCGTACTCTTTCTTCTATATGTGGCCCTGAACTGTGAAATTCTTGAACTTAGGTACGCGCCGGTTTCAATTACCTACCTATCAATCTTCCCCTTAATTGTAATAAATGTACGTTTTTATCCTTTTCACGTAGAAGCCTACCTTTCAACTGTAATTGGATTATGCAATACATGGTGGTGTATCAACAAGACTTGATGAAAGTAAAGATTTGGGTGTATGGCTGAATAGCCGTTTTGCATTAATTTTTTTTCTTATTCTTTTTTCCTTCTTCTTATCCACTCTTACTATATCTCTATCCTATTGAATTTTTAAGTTTTTTGTGAACGTGTTTGGATTTTTTGCAGACAACCAGAGGCGAGAGAGTGAAAAAGGCTAACGATACTTTGAACTCGAGATGTTATTAAAGGATGGCCGAAAAAGATTACCGATGCGGTTGCTATCTATATATTACACCTTAAAATGAATTCTGGAGTACGCGTGTTTGGTCGGTCCCTTATATAACTCGTATTGACCCCGTGAAAATAATGGAAGGCTGCCCTGGAGTGAACTCTTTATCTTACCTTCCGCTTTACACTGCAAAGTCATTAAACTTAATTTTATGAAACTCCCATGCTATGTCTTATCAACTGTGTGTTTTGCTATCTTTCTTTAATTCCGGAACTAATATTCCAGGAAGATTTCTTCATAAATCCTCAACACCGTACTAATTAGTACTAATTAGGAACACAGGCATGACAACGCCTCGATATGGTATTTTAAAGATAGATTTGAATTCACCATTTGTGAGGCCAATATAATTTTTCTTTACTTTTATTTTCAATTTGTGTTCTTCGTTAATTCGTGTTAATTCTGTCTCCCTTTATTGTATTATGTACATTTTTTCCATAATAAATGGTGACTTGGATAAGCTAGCAGTATCTTGTTTGTCTTATATTCTAGGTGTACTGCATTAGGCATGAGGCAGAAGTGCAGAAGTGCAGAAAGATACACAAAGGGAACACGAAAGTAATATTAGGACGTCTTTCTGTCCAAAGCTTTTTCTGTTAGAGAATTTGGCATTTAATTTAATTTTAAATTACATCTCCATTTTTAAAGTCACTCGAAACAACAACGTAATTTCATCATACATACATACGCATTTGTAAATGCTAATTTTGCCCTCCCTGCATCCCACAACAGCTGCTAAAATGCCGCCCAAAAGAATGGAACCAAAAAAGCTGTATTAAAAAGAATAGATTTTTATCAAAACTCTAAATGGGAGCTTCTCCTAAGGTCACTCTACAGTCTATCTAGACGATCGGTTTCAACACGTGATTTCGTAGCTATCAAACTGCCCATTCCATCTTAACAGAACCAACGAAATAAAATGAGGCTGCCTGCACTACACTCACACTTTATAATTTAAATTTCAAAAGCAGGATCTACTTCTAGTAGCTTAAATGATGACTTCATCACTCAAAATTAGTTTTCAATAAATGGGTATCTCTTCAAGCAACTTTGCCATGAAAATTATTGTATTGAAGGTTTCTTATGTGCACTAAATTTAAAATTTAGATAAACAACTAGTTTTAGTGTCAAAACACGTTCAACCAACTTTCACCGTGCAACACGTAATTCTAGTAATTTCACTTCGAGACGCTCTATTGAGAATTGGAGAGAATGAGATTTAGAACGATCAATGAAATCGAACTCAGGTTCGGATATCGATCTAATTTTCGTATTCATAAAGTTTGAGTTATAATTGCGAGCTCAGCCTTGATGTGAAAACGTCTTTAATTTCGGCACCGAGACTAATACTCGAAGACTACGTTTATTGAATTTTTGAATTTCACCCATGGAGAGATTACGCAACCTCGTCATTTCGATCAGAGCTTTCTCATCGTGTAAGAACGTAAAATTCTACAACCGTTTTAATTTAAAGTGTGTAAAAGTCTGATACGGGTGGGTCTGCACTAAATAAAAATTAATTAAAAATAAAACAAAGAAAAACTAAAACAGAATTAAAAAGCACTAAAAAGTTGAAAATAATTGTTTTTGAAGACGGTGCCGAACCGTATGATACGCATTTGTGCTGTGGGGCAAAAATTACTGTGAACGATGCCTGTCCGTTCGGGTTCCCTACTCCACCACGTTCATACTTTTTAGTGCTTTTGTTTTTATTTGTGAAGTCGGGTTTTCTTAAAACCTTGATATATTTGAACAAATCGCTTTTTATTTTCTTGCAGAGCCTTAATCTATATGGGACATTCCATGCCAAATCACCGAATTCTTGACCCGCAGTTCGAGATGTAATCATAATTTTTTCTAATTTGTTTTCGAATAAACAAAATCAAATTTTTTTTTCCATGATTTAATTATCTATAATTTCACTTTCTTGACTAAATATCGTCCATGAAATTTGAAAGCAATTTTATTTAATCATATTATTTTACATTTCATGTAATCTTATTATCATTATTTTTTCACTTAACGATTGCTTTTGACATTTTTTAATTGTACTGTGATGTATACCATAAACATGTCCGAGAAGGAAAACGACTTTATGTCCATAATAGAATTTAATAAAGGCGTAATTTTACCGATTTTCTGTGTCGCTGGTATCAGTTTTGCATTTCTGAAGCGATCTTCCCATTTATCTTTTATTGCACTATATTCTTCAATTTTTGAGAACCGGATATTTATAATTAGCAAATTTTTTGACGACCTCTCGAACAATTAATTAATACCGATTAATATTTGTAGGCGAGGTGGCAACCGTAAAATGAGCGAAATCGAAGAAAGTCGAGTCAAAAACTCGGTGATTTGGCATGGAATGCCTCATATATATACAGGTATAATTCATCCTGTAAACGGATTTTTTCAAATTCGATCATTTTCGGTACTTTAAGCCATTCACTGCCAACTACGAGGACGAGATATATCGTAGTAAGAAAAATTTCTCTCTCGTCAAAGGTCTTTTTTACATGTCGTTCTCTCAAGAAAGTTTTTTCTAGAAAAATGGCAGTGAATGGGTACGTATTTAAATTCGGCAGGGTCAGTGCCCACTGACCGTCTGTATCTACGGGGCGCTTAGCAAGTAAGTTCATGCAGGTGTTAGCCAGTGCGTCTGACGACGGTAGCCTTTTATGTTCCGCATTCTTAAAATAGGTCCCTACTCTCACTTTTTATCGATTTGCAATGGTTTTTAAGTTTTACTATATCGTCACAAGAAAAAACATCGTGTAATTGCGAGCATTTTGTTTTTCGTTGCATTTGACCGATTGACATGAAAATTTGCCCAGATACACGGAAAACGTGGAGTCACAGAATGCATGCAATATGTAAATGCAATCGTCTGTATTTATTCGTCTCCCACAACAAAATTAAAATATGAGCTTCTGAAAAATGGTGTTCCATGGGAGAAGTCTCCCTTAAGGGGTCTATTTCGTAAAAAATTAAAAAAAAACAAGTATTTTTTTTCCCCTCTTGACGAATCTATTTACTGTAAATGAAAACAAATTGATACAAATGAAAGTACACGTCTTCGGCTATATGGGAAATTTTTTTTTGTTTCTATCGAGTGGACATGCACGTTACAGCGAGGTGGCAATCTGTGGCCTTTTTTTTTAAACGCCCATTCGGCTGCAGTTGTAGCTTCGCCCCTGGTGAAGTTATTGGAAAAAAAAAAACACGTTAAACTAGAGGCTTGTCATTCCACGGTGAACAAAAAAAATTAAAATTTATTGCGACAAAAATTCTAAAAATGATGCGCTTTTCAAAAAAAAAAACGAAAACATGTTATTTTTTAAACGGTTTTATTTAGCTTGCCCTGTTTATTTGTTTGGGTTAAATTTAGTAGTTGAAATTTAACCCCCTTCCTGTCGACAGACTTTTCTGAAATTTGGTACACGTCTTTAGTTCTGATGACAATACTATTTAATATAATCACTGTCATTGTAAATCCAAGATGGCCACCTCTACAAAATGGCGGATCACATATTTTCTCACACCTCGTCAATATGGGTTTGAAATGAAAGGTTTTTGCAAGTAGAACACAGTGCATGGCGGATCATAGAGTTGAGACAGTCTATACTTACATTAAAATTAAAATCTAGGCATCTAATCGAAACAAAGAACTTCGTCAATTTAGAATTAAGATTCAAGCATAGATCTCCCACCTAAGTCAAGATTTCCTATCGTGTCGAGGAATGTGTGGCGTTAGGGTGGCTAAAAATGATACATCGTTAGCGGTACACCACCCAAGTTAAGGTAAATGGTTAAAACGTGCCGAGGACCGTGTGGCATTAGGGTGGATAAAAAATAAGTAAAAAAAACTTTTTAAGTTAAACGGTTTTATTGCAAATAAAGATAATAATTATGTAGGTAATGTACAAAAAACTAAAAAATAATTCAGTAGGTCCTAGGTACCAGTCATCACACCACTCCCCTCATCAATCTAGGGCATTAATCAGACAAAAAAATAAAATCGTGGGGCGCGTGAAATTTATATCAACAGTCAACCGCTCATATCATAATAAAATGCTCTTAACATATTTACTCAAATTACGCCACAAAAAGCTTACACTACATAAATAAAATCGCAAATATACTTGAACTAGATATAAAGATACATTACTGCTTGGAAGATTTTGTTTAAGAAAAGCCTCTAGCAAACCTTAAACTTTAATCGTATATTGCACCTTGTATTATCTAACGGCTCTTTGGCTACAGACATGCATCTGCCTGTGAGAAGTGATAAGCTAACGCAAGAGATAATACATGGGAAAACAGAGTCTCCAAATATTTGAATATGGCAAAAAAAAAAAAAAAATCAATCTTATCGGATGTTATCGCACCTTTTTATGGATCTCTGTACCAAATCGCCGCCTAATATTTTAGGTAGTGGCTATAAAGTTGATTTGCCGGTTGCTTACAGTGCCATGGCAAAATATGTATCATCTGCCTCTCAGTGATTCCAACCAAAAATACTTCGTCAATATGATATGCCGGCTATCAAGAGCCATGCACTTGCCACCACAATATCTTCCTTTGGGTTATCGGAGTAGAGCACGACGATAACGAACTCAATGGACCTTCACTGGACAACGGCTTTGGATGATACTTCAGTTCTCTTTTGGCCAGCGATGGAGATCTTAAGTCCGCAGTGTGCTGCCCAAAGTGTTGGGCCGGCAAACCAGTTAATCACCCTCTTGGTGCAAACGCTTCTTTCGGCTCATTGTGATATCTCGCCCCCTAGTTTATGGCCCGAAGATTTTGGACCTAAAGCTGTGGAAAATGGTGAGCAAATAAAAATGACGTGTCTGAGTTTGGTATGCTAATAAAGAAATAAACTATAAAGTGGAGTTATAAAGTTAATTGTTCTTTACACACATAAGTTCATACGAAAACAAGTTTAAGTTGCCGAAATCCCGAAATATGCTCCGTTTTTGCGCCGAAAATGTGAAAAGTGTGCAGTCATCGCAAGCAAATAAAGTGACGTAAATGTATAAGTAAACATTAACTTCGTTTAGAAGATTGATACACACACTACTGTCTGAACATTAGAAGAGTTTCTTGGAGAATTTGTCCAATTAAAAAATGCTTGCATTTGACAACACAATCTTACCCATAAAAAATTTGCTGGATAAATTTTATGAGTGGGAAATATTCCCAGTTCACAAAGTATGCGAACGCATTTTTATAAAGATTTACAAAACTTTGAGTATACGTGAACAGTGTTGAATCGTAAAAATACAAGAGTGCACTTCTTTTCAGCATTACAGGTATTTGTCTTTTTTCCGTGTATCTCTGGGTTTTAAGGTCTAGTGAAGCAAATAATATCTTTCGGTCAGAGTTGCACTGGTAGCAAGATATTTTTCAAATTATCAGAGCTTCATTAAAACCATGACATTGTGGTTGCTAGATTAGAAAGTCAGTAAGTAGGAAAAGACACGTGCGATAAAATTACATTCATTTTAATTTCCATTCAAGAATGAAAATGATTCAGTTAAAACTAAAAACACATGGCCAAAATGCAGTGTAATACGTTAGCGTGAACTTTTAAATGATATCATTGAACCATTGAAATGACATGTCTCCTGAATATGGGACGTTCTTTTACAAATCGTACAGATTTTGACAAAAATTGACCAACACATTTTTGATTTAGCTGAAACTTTTTTTACGGGTTCTATATTGAAAAAAAAGAGACACGTATTTTTTTATTTTTTTTTTTGTCACAATATTTTGGACGCTAAAAAGTATTGAAATGCCGCGATTTCGGTGATTTTGTGCTTAAAGAGGAATTTTCAAAAATTCATAACTCCAGTTCTATTTAAGCTACAGACTGTATTTTTTTGCATTTTGAAGGTAAAAGAACAAGCTTTAAGAAGCAAATACCCTTGAGAAAAATTATTAACAATTTAAGATTGTTATTAACAATTTAAATGTTTAAATTGATTTTTAACAATTGCCCCCCCTCGTAACGAGTTATTAGTATTACCATCGTATTCTACGTCAAATTTTCTATTAGAACCCACGTTTTTTTTCCTGGGGTATTAATTATTACTATTGGAAATAAATTAATTTATGTAGTGCGGCACGTCTTATCGGTGCGCGGATTCTATCGCCTGTAATATTTTCTTGCATAATTTCGTTTTTCTCTATAATACATATAGTTTTTTATTTTAATCAGTTCAAAATAGATGTTACTGTCTGAGACAATCTTATTAAAAATTATTACTAGACATTTTGTATTACTTGAGTACTTTGTTGTTATTAATAGATGAAGCTTAACTACTTCCTTCCGTAGTCGTACCGAACTTTCACGTATGTTACCTATTTAAATACAATTATTGACAATATTGGAATAGGTGGAACATTAAAACGACTTGCTGCTAGAGCTATTCTTCAAAGGGTAAATAAACCGATCCGCACTCCGGAAGAGTTGTTCAATTGGGCGTCTAAAGCTCTACCAAATATAACGTGTCGCTATTCAACTAATAATGATTATGAAGAGGAAGAAAAAAGATTATTAACGCGTTTCCAAAAAGCTACAACGATAAAAGGCACGTTAAAGTATCATTGTATAGTTCCAAACTCCCTTCAAGAATTGGAAGCAAAGCAATTCTCATTGTATGGAAAGAAAACTATTGTGAAAATTTTTTAATAAAATAATACTATACACGTATAGTATAAGAGTAAATGTAAATATTGTACAATGTCACTTAGAACGAGGTACTTAGTCACTAATAATGATGTATTGAAATCTTAATAAATAACAGTATTCATTTGCTACAATAATGTTTTGTATTTACTACTTTTTTTTATTTAATTATGCATGATGTTAATTGTGCTTACAAATACTGTTTAACTGAAGATGTCAAATAATTATTTATATAACGGAAAGAGAAGATGTGGAGAAGAAAATAAGCCGTGCGGTAGAATCCGTGCGCCGATAAGACGTGCCGCACTACATAAATTAATTTATTTCCAATAGTAATAATTAATACCCCAGAAAAAAAAAAGTGGTTTCTAATAGAAAATTTGATGCAGAATACGATGGTAATACTAATAACTCGCTACGAGGGGGGGGGCAATTGTTAAAAATCAAATTAAACATTTAAATTGTTAATAACAATCTTAAATTGTTAATAATTTTTCTCAAAGGTATTTTTTTCTTAAAGCTTGTTCTTTTACCTTCAAAATGCAAAAAAAGCACAGTCTGTAGCTTAAATAGAACCGGAGTTATGAATTTTTGCAAATTCCTCTTTAAGGGGACCTATATGGCTTAATTTTCGATTTTTTTTTTATTGGCTTTTATTTTTGTTCAACTATTTCCGAGTGAAACGCTGTAAACTAAACTCAAATCCGTAAGAAAATAACGAAGTTATGGCTTTTTTTCACTTTTAGATTTGTCGTTAAAAAAAAGTACTTAAAATACTCTGTAATAACGGTAGCCTAATCGACGCGCTAAATCCACGCTATTTTTGGTTCACAGCAGAGCAACTACGTTCCCCGTGATTCTCTGTTGTGTTTGTTGTGTAAACGAACCTTAATCAGTGCGTTTCTAAGTAGCTTTTTCGTTGATAAACTTTGTGTTTCTTCTGTAAAGTCAAACTTTAATTCGATTTTGCTCGGAATTCTGTGTTTTGACCGTTGCCGTAGAAAATTTCAAAAACCGTTAGGTCAAATTGTTTGAAATTTGGTGGGCTGGTTTATTATACATCTGGTCATGGAATGAATTAAAAATTATTTGAATATTTAGATTATAATTATTTTTTAAAATATTTATTAGTTCAGTAAGTAATGAAAAATTTCAAAAATTGAACTCTAAACTACACAAAATCAAAAATAATTGCAGAAAAGCAAAACTAATTAATTCATTCTGTGCAATCAAGTATTATCTAACAGAAAATGTCTTGTTTATGTGTTTTCGATCAGGGGTTCGGGAAAAAAGCTACGGCAACGGTGAAATTCCACCATTGCAAGAGACGCTCAACCCGTAAGAGCCCTTGGGTATTTTTGTGATTTTTATAGGCCATAAACAATCTTAAAGTATTTAGTAATAAACTAGTTTCCTCATTTTCTAGATTTTATGTGGTTTTTTTCTTGAAAAAAAAAAATCTTTCGACTCCGCAAAACCCCATTTAAGCCATATAGGTCCCCTTAAGCACAAAATCACCGAAATCGCGGAATTTCAATACTTTTTAGCGTCCAAAATATTGTGAAAAAAAATAAATAAAAAAATACGGGTCTCTTTTTTTTCAATATAGAACCCGTAGAAAAAGTTTCAGCTAAATCAAAAATGTGTCGGTCAGAAAGGTGTTCGGTTTGTAAAAGAACGTCCCATATGTGCAATTGATTCTGATAGGATTTTACATCTAAGTTCCGCGTACACAAATTAAATGCTTCATCACATGACAGCTTTTTGTTATTGACTAAACGGATAAGATCTCATTAGTAAGTAGTTTACTCACTAATGATAATGTTATCCGTTCAGTCAATAACAGATTAATTTAGGTGTTGGGCCACCCTACAGGCCCGAATATTGCGTCAACTTTAAAGCTTTCTGATAGGGCTACAATGAAATGCACCGTCAATTGAATTCGTATTTCTTTAATTGAGTTGATCATATTTTAAAATATTGTAATACATTTTTGGGGAGAATTTTTGTTTTTAAGCTTGAATTGCCGTTCGTAGACATCCAAACTAATATTATATGTTAAATACGAAAGTGTGTTTGTCTGTCTGGCTGTTTAATTGCTACCTTTTCATGTCTTAAGTACTGAACCGATTTCGACGAAAATTATCAAAGAGATTCTTTGAAGCCCAAGGAAGGGCACAGGCTACTATTTATACCAGAAATTAACCCACAAGGGGATAAAAGGGGGTATAAAAGTTTCTGTGAGAAAAATATTTTGTTGATAGGATTTCCTTGAAACTTAGCATGTGTAAATACTTAATATTCCAACTTAAGATCTAGGCTACCAGATAATATGTAGTGTAAGTAAAACAGGAAGCTCGTACGCATAACTATAATAGAATTTTGCATAATAGCACGATGATAGTTATTTGATACCCATGGCTTGAGCGATGTTTAAAAAAAATGAAATCCGCCATTTTGAGGCGTCCGTCATATTGAATTTGGTATGACGTCACATAGCTTATCGTATTTTGCTCATGAAACCCTTTCATTTGATACCCATGTTAAGGGGGTTGTGAAGAATAAGGTAATACGTCAATCTGGGGCATCCCCCGCTTAGAATAACGTCACATAGTTTATCATATTCGATTCTTCAAACCCTTTCATTTTATGTCCATATCAAAGGGAGTTACGTATGATAAAAATCATGATGGCTTACCGCCATATTTTTTTTCCTCAAAAATTATATACCCAACAGAACTCCCACGATTAATACGAATCTAACGACACCTCATTTATGAAAATCTATCCAGTCGTTTAGGCTATACGATGCGACTAAGAAACAGACATACATATATACATACATAATTTAAATAATAATTTTAAATTTATTTTTATCTAAACGTTTGTAACGTACACTTTATTTGTTATTAGTTTTAAATTTGAGAAACAGCATTTCGGGGTTCATTTACGTTGATTTTTTTGCAAAATGCAGATTTCTTTAAATTTCCGCAAAAGTTTTTCTACATATAAATTCGTACATCCTTTCTCTACCTGGACGTGTTGTATCTCTATGGAACGGCAAACAATTCAATAAAAATAAAAAATAGGTGCGTTAACTATTAGGTCCGCAACTAAGTTCCCGCTGTTTTTCAATAGATGGCTCCAGTAGTAAGAGTTGGTCAATTATAGCATTACTAAAACGTCATGAACCAAGCTTAGACATATGGTAAGCAAGCCGCTTTGATACATTTGTGATTTTGTTTTTGGAGCATATACTTTTGGTTGTGTGAAAATGTCTGATTATGTGCCAAATAATCGTCATTTGCGGGGAAGTGTTGCTTTTCGTTTTTCATTCGAAGAAAACGGCGGCTCAAGCGCATCGAGAACTCCAAAAAGTTTACGGAGATGCTGCTCTAAGTGAAACAACGTGCCGTGATTGGTTCCGTCGCTTCAAAGACGGTGATTTTGATGTTGACGACCGTTCGCGTGAAGGAAGGCCGAAAATCTTCGAAAACGCTGAAAAGACGTTGAAACCGAACGAAACGATCACTGGGGAACGGTATCGAACTCAATTGATGCGATTGAGCCGAGCACTGCGCGAAAAGCGGCCACAATACGATCAGGGCACGAAAAAGTGATTTTACAGCACGACAACGATCGGCCTCACGTTGCCAAACCCGTCAAAACCTACTTAGAAACACTCAAATGGGAAGTCCTACCCCACCCGCTATATTCCCCAGATATTGCGCCGTCCGATTATCACTTATTCCGTTCGATGGCACATGCTCTTCTACCGTGCCGGTATTCGAGCTCTGCCAGAAAGATGGGAAAAGGTTGTCGCTAGCGATGGGCAGTACTTTGAATAACTCATTTGTAACCATTTTTTCATAATAAAGTTTTATATTCATAAAAAAAAACAGCGAGAACTTAGTTGCGGACCTAATACATAAATTTCGGAGAAAAATATGGTAAAACGTGAAATATAGGAAATTTTAAAAAAATTTCACTTTCGCAAATGACTGTACCTGCAGTGGTAGAGGTAGATCAACATTGGTCCCGAAACATACATGGGGGTAATTCAGACACCCCTCAATATGAGGCACTTAAATTTTACCTTTGGACGTTACTTCTCCGGCCACCCTGTGTATATTAATTTATGATTTAGACCTATGTATGAGTGTAGGATTATTTTGTGCTACTTTACGAGTTCTTACAATGTAATTCTGATTTTAATAGTTGAAGTTACAGTTTAAACTTGTGTGTCAATGTCAATACACAGTCCAATGGAACGCACCTATGTATCAGGAAACCTGCACTTAGTCCGTCACTACGGGCTTGAAAGGAGAGCGGTTCAACGGCCGCCATTTTGTTTTTTTAAATAACATTTTTTTTCTTTATATAATATTTCCTTAAGGTTTTCTACGGTCTTCCTAGATTGAATAGCAAAAATCACCTTCAAGTAGTCTCATTACCAAACGGGTTTTCACCACCTATCCATAATACCTCAGGGGTTACACAAGAATGTCGCTTAGGACCTCTCCTATTTATTTTATTTAATAATGACGCGAGCACGGCTTTATCCCAATCTGAAATTCTTTTATACGTTGGCGATGTAAAGATTTATTGCACTATTGATTGCCTTCTACTCAACAACGATTTAAATAACTTTTCTGTGTGTTTTTACTACCAAAAAGGTCAAATCTCTGTTGGGATGCATAAAAAGATGATCTAAGATCTTTGACGATCTTCACATAAAAAGCTGTTATAGATTACGTTTGTTTTCCCTATATAATGGAACATATGCTAGCCCTTTTTGGGTTTGTTTTTACAGATTCCATTCTGACCGGATTGAGACTGTACACAGGATATTTTTGCAATCCTCCTTCAAAGGCCTACCATGGGTTGATTCACTTTCCCTCATACAGAGATCGCTTAAAACTTAATTCTAGAAATACACTTGAGAACAATCGCACGACCTCCAATTCGTTTTCGGTTTCAAGATTTTGAACGGTGACTGCGATTGTGCACAGTTGTTATATTTATTTATGATATCGGTTCCTCGCACTGGTCTAAGAGTCAACAGAATATTAAATATACCTCAGCATGGGATTAAGTACGGACTACACGAAATAGATGTAATTCTATCGCCAAATTGTCTAATTGCACTGCAGTATTACTTATTGATTTTAATCTATCTTGCCCCAATTGTAAATTCATCTTAGTAATTGTTAAACTGTAACACACATTGTTGACCGGCAATCGCATAGTTAGGCCTGTTGGGGTTTTGAAAACGAATGGGACTTTTGGGGTGCAAGTTTCAGATATAACTCCATTTTTAAGCACGTCAGAATTGCAAAAGTTAAAGAAAAATTACCGAATACCGAAATCGGAAATGGAGTCGACTTCTGCAGGGCATGGAAAAATGTTCGACACCCTTTTCGAAGGTAACAAAAATCGTTCAAAATAAGCGTAAGAAGGTTCCATTACTCAAGAAAAATCATCATACGTACATTACCAGTGCTGATAAAACTGAATTATTTTCCAAACAATTTTCCTTCAACTCCACCATATCGGCAAGTCTGAGCGACGCTCCTACAATAGAATTAGTAAACTCCTCTATATCGCAGCTTGAAAATTTGCACACAGAAGTCGATTCGGGTTGGTATATACGACCTAAAGAGATTAAAAATATTATCAAGCATTCACGTGCCAATAAATCTCCCGGATTAGACAACATATCAAATTAACACCTATTGGTCCTGCTTCGTATGTCTTGTATACCTTACGTTTATTATAAATGCATGTCTAAAATTACAATATTTTCCATCTACCTGGAAAATAGCCAAAGTCATACCTGTACTAAAACCAGGAAAACCCCCTGATAACCCATCTAACTACCGCCCTATCAGCCTGCTAAGTAATGTTGTTAAAGTCTTAGAGAGAGTTCTCAAAAGAAAAATCCTGGACTGCATTGAAGAAAGTGAATTAATTCCACAACATCAGTTTGGATACAGGTCTGATCACAATACATCCCATCCAACACTAAGGATCTCACAGTTTATCAAAAGTAATCTCCGACAAAAACGATCTATTGGACTTATACTCTCGGACATCCAGGCTGCTTTTGATTCGGTATGGCATGATGCTCTTATCCATAAAATGATGCACTTTTGTTTTCCGCCTGCACTAATTAATATAGTCCGTAATTTCTTAAAAGACCGCTCTTTTAAAGTATATCTCGGACCCACATCCTCCACAACATACACAATTACTGCAAGAGTCCCACAAGGCTCAGTGCTAGGACCAATATTATACAATATATACACATCAGACTTCCCTATCATTTTAAACTGCCTATCATCCATCTACGCCGACGACACTGCCATATTGCGTTCACATGAAGATGCCGCCCACATTTGTAATAACCTTCAAAGTGGACTAGATACAGTGCAATTATATTTCCATAAATGGAAGATCAAAGTGAATCCCAGTAAAACCCAAGCTATGTTTTTTACACGAAAAATAAATCCGTCATCATTACCAAACTATAACCTCAGTACAAATTGCTGTGATGTTCCATGGAATGATCATCTGAAATATTTCGGTATCACTTTTGATAAAACACTGACTTTCAACAAACATATCACATCGGTTCTAAATAAAAACGAGCGTCCTAATAAAAATCCTATATCCGTTTATTAATAGAAGATCTTCACTAAGCCTGGAAAATAAGCTTATCATATTATAAAGTAATATTCCAATCTATAATGCTCTATGGAGGGCCTGTTTGGTTTCAATGTGCATGCACACATGTCAACAAGTTACAAGTTATGCAAAATAAAATCTTAAAAATGGTACTAAATTTACCATGGCATTTCTCCGCCCTTAGGCTTCATAAACGAGCAAATATTGAAACCATACAAGAGAAACTAACTGCCATTGCAGCTACATTCTTTGAACGATGTCCTCACTCTTTGAATCCCCTAATTAGGCAGCTTGCCGAAAATCGTGTATAGGGAAATTGGATTGTACTACACTTTTACTAATTCACTTTTACTAATACTACTTTTTACTAAAACCCACTTTTACTAATACTTCTTTTTACTAAAACTCACTTTTCCTAATAAATTGTAAAAGGAAAACTAATGTTGATGTCCATTGGAAGTACATTAGTAAAAGTGTCCATTGGTAAAAAAGTACATTAGTAAAAAGTACATTAGTAAAATCGGCTTAGGAAAAGTGGAAGTTAGGAAGTAGGCTAAGTAGGTATAGGTTCGATTGGGTTTTTTTAATTTTGTTTAATGTACTTTTCCCAAAAATGACAATTTAAAGCTTCTAAACTAGTTCTAGCACTTAATGTAAATTCTCGCTGTAAACAAAAGGAACAACTCCATTCAATAAATGCAAAGTTAAATTTAAAAAAAAATTAATTATCTAGCACGTAAGATTAACATAGGAGAAGAGTTGAAAAAAAATGGAATAGCTTTTGAAAACACGAGTAATTCGCGACCAATCAACAATGTGTTAACTTGTTATAGTTCTAATGTGCGGTTCTTGTTTTCCATCGTTTTCCTGCATATGTTATTAGTTTTTTTTTGTACCTTTTTGTAATACTAACAAACAGACAATGCATGTCTCACTGCGCAGTAAATAAATAAACTACATACATCAGTTCATTCTATCTATATAAAAACACATCACATACATAAATAGATATATTCTAATCTCTTAACACTTGTTGTTTACTTTTGCAGGACTTGGGGAATATGATTTCATTGTGGTGGGGGCAGGTTCAGCGGGTTCAGTTGTCGCCGGTCGGCTAAGTGAAAATCCAAACTGGAAAGTACTTCTCCTTGAAGCAGGAGGAAATCCCCCAACCGAATCAGAGGTATCTAGAAACCGAAATTTCTTCCCGAAATGGCACATTAATAGATAATTTTATTATGAATAGGTTCCAGATTGGTTCTTCGCCATGCAGCACTCCCCTTACGACTGGCAATACTCAGCGGAACCAAGTAAAAAATCGTGTTTAGGAATGCGAAATGGAGTCTGCTATTGGCCGCGAGGAAAACTCCTGGGAGGAAGCGGTGCCATAAATGGAATGCTGTATATGCGCGGAAACAACAGAGATTACAACGACTGGGAAGCAATGGGGAATCCTTCATGGGGCTGGGACAATGTTTACAAATACTTTAAAAAGTCCCAAGACATAAAATTGAATCTAACGGACGAGCACGATTGGTCTTACAGCAAAGGAGGGTACCTGGCTTTAGACGATTTCCGGAGCAATTCTCCTACTTCGAAAATAATATTCGAAGCTGCACAGGAGTTGGGGCATAAAGCAATTGAAGATTTTCAAGAGGGTACTTATATTGGGTACGCGAACGCCAAAGGCACTATCCACAAAGGAAGACGTTTCAGCTCTGCGAAAGCTTTCCTTATTCCTGCCAAGAACAGGCCCAATTTACACATCATCAAACATGCTCACGTCAAAAAAATTGAATTTGATAGCAACAAAAAGGCTACAGGTGTCACGTTTGTTTACAATGCCACAATAGAGTTGACCGCTAAGGTAGGGAAGGAAATTATTTTATCCGCAGGAGCCATCGGCACCCCACAAATTCTAATGCTGTCTGGCATTGGACCGGAGAAGAATTTAAGAAAATTTGAAATCCCCCTAGTTCAAAACTTAGCCGTTGGAAGCAATCTTCAAGATCATTTGATTATCCCAATTGTCTTTAGTTTGAATAAGTCCAAAGCACAGCCCGTAAGCAAGGAAGAACTTTTGGACACCTTGTACAACTACCTCATGAACAGACCCAGTAGATTGGATAATCATGATGCCCTTAATTTGGTGGGTTACATCAACACAACGTCCCTAGAGGGGCCATACCCGGACGTCGAGTTCCACCACTTCTTCTTCAAAAAACAGGCACCAGATATGCAATTCTACGTTTCAGCCGTTGGTTATTCTGACATTGTCGCCCGCTCAATGCTAGAAGCAAACATGAAGGCTGACGTTTTAATTGTGGCCAGTGTGCTATTAAAACCCAAATCAGCTGGCAAAATTCGATTGGCTAGTGCCGACTATCAGGAGAAGCCGAAAATATTCCCCAATTACCTAGACAAAAAACAAGACGTTGAAGTCCTTCTGGGAGCCGTAAAATACCAGGCCAAATTTCCAGAAACAAAGGCATTTAAGGACAATGAAGGAGAGTTAGTACGAATTGAATTGCCGACCTGCAAGAGCTCTGCATACCAATCAGATGACTACTGGAGGTGTTACATCAGGCATATGTCCACGACTATTTACCATCCTACAGGTACTGCAAAAATGGGTCCTGACACAGACAAGAAGGCTGTAGTCGACCATCGCCTTAAGGTAAAAGGTGTCCACGGACTACGTGTCGCTGATGCAAGCATAATGCCAGATATCGTGAGTGCCAATACGAATGCTGCTACAATCATGATTGGTGAAAAACTGTCTGATATTATAAAGGAAGATTGGCCAGTTGAACAGAGTGAAACAGCAGGAAAAACGAGACAGGATGGGTCGATACCACTCAAAAAAGAGGAATTGTAATATTTGAATATTTTAAAAACGCAAATATCTTTAATTAAATAAAAGGTTTTTCTAATATTAGTGATGTTCCGTATTTTTGGGTAAAAACAAACCTGTGCACAATACTCAAAGTATGCTCCATCGGCTACGACGTTTGCCCAACTTTCAGGCAATTTCCGGATTCCATCTTTGAAGTAGTAGGTACTTCTCCTTGGAGGCAATCCAATTTTAAAACCAATTTCGGATATTTTCATAAGAATTGAACCGTTCTCCACTAATGGCTGACAGCATCGACCGGAACGATAGTAATCTGAAGGAGCAATATCTGCTGAATACGGCGGGTGCTGTAACAATACCCAGTTCTGGCCTTCTATAAGTAGTTTTTAACCGATTCAGCAGTATATGGTCTAGCATTGTCATGTTTGCAGAATTATCTTGTCGTGTCGATTCAGGACGTTTTTTTTTTGCAATAGTTCGCTTTAAACGGATGAGTTGTCGTCTGTATACATTGCCAATAATGGTTTCAGAAGGTTTCAGAAACTCCTAATATATAATAATATACAACAATTTACCTATACAACCAGATACATAGCATAACCTTGTCACAATGAATATCTCGCTTTGGCTGTGATTTTTAACGTTTATGATTTCCATAGGGAATCCCCTTTTCATATCCTGTAACAATTCTATGTAAAAAACCCTTTCTTTGTTGTCTTTGCAGCAGCATTTCACAAATGAACTTTCGCTTTTCTTATTGCCTTTCGGTTAATTCACATGGGACCCAATTTCCTTGTTTTTGGAGAAATCTCATTGCATGCGACCGTTTTTCAACAGTTGATCGTTCAACATTTAATGCTTGAGTTTGGCATGGATCTTCATCGAGTGATGAGATGCTTTCAATTGTTCATTTTCAAACTTTTTCGATCTACCTTCACGTTCAGCTTCTTCAACATCGAAAATACCTTCTTTAAATTTTCTGAACCATCTTCTGCACATACCATCAGAGAAATCATGTTCACTATACGCTTAGTAGTAAACGATAACTTTCAGAATGAATGAAACTTTTTCAGTTTTTACTTTAATTCATGAGCGGTCAAACTGTTGCAGAATACATAAAACTCATGCGCGGAGACGAACTTTCATTTTTCCCACCCGTATTCAAAATATTACCGAAATCAAATTTCAACAGTTGAATTTAAATTACCCCAAAAAACCCTATACTCCGGTCCCCATTTTGGATCAACCATCAACCATTGGATATCAAATTCGAGATCAGCGACCCCAAAAACAGTGCGGGACCTGTTTCCATAACAATCCTTTAAAGTTGAAAATTTGCGGTCGCCATATTGAATCCAGTCTTCATCAGATATTGATCAAATTTTTATGGAGCTACTCTGAAGGCAAAGTTTTTTCAAGTATCTGTAAACAACACAAATATAACTCGTATGACAAAACGTTGACAATGTCAAATTTGACATATTCACACTGGTGTTGCCATAACTCAATACTTAAGTAGTAACCCACGTATTCCAAATTGCTTTTGTTTTGTTCTTTAATTCTCAAATTGCGTTCGAGCTACAATAAACGTTTGTCTCTATATCCTTCTTTTAATATCGCCTATAACACCCCCGCTCTATCGCTGTGAATTCAACTCTACTCAATAAATACCAAATGTGAAAAGACTAAGTCTGAGCGCTTAAAATCTTCAAATTTGTATACTCAACAAATTACTATTACTCAAAATGTCAATTGCCTTTGTTTCACTGATAATTTATTAAAATAATTTATTCATCATCAACAGGTACAATTAGTTGACCATCTGATACTTACAATAAGAAAAAAAAGGAAAAGGATCATTAAATAACCATGCAATAAAATTTATAAAAAAGAAAATAATTAAAAATACTATGAATGTATGAAACATGTAAACAATATAATATAATTAAAAATAAAATTAGACTTCCACATAGTTCAATAGTGCTTCCTTTAGTGTGAGTTTTGAATTATTAAAATCCAAGCAATTAAAATAATTATTGTAAGATCTTGACATGGACGACATCGGTTCAAAAGTGCCATAGTTTGTCCGGTGGTAGGAAGAATATAAAAATTCTCGTCCTCTGGTCACTCGGGGGCGTGAATTAATATTCACGAGACTTAGGAGAGTGGAACAGTCTATAGCGCCAGTAACAATATCATGCGTAAATAAAGCACCCGCAACCTCTCTACGCTTCGAAAGCGGCGTCAAACAAAATAACTTCAATCTGCTTGCATACGGAGGAAGATTGCAGGGGTCCGCCCATGGCAAGAGGCGAAGAGTGTAGCGTAGGAATCTTTTCTGCACTGCCTCAACACGATATGTATTTGATATGCACATCATAGTGTGGTATCCACACTATAGATGCGTATTCCAGTATGGGACGGACGAAAGTACAATACAAAATTCTTAAGATAAAAGGGTCGTCAAATTCTTTCGACCAACGTTTTACGAAACCAAGTGCTGAATTCACTTATATTATTGATATGGCGTCCAAATTTAAATTTATTATAGATGGTTAAGCCAAGGTCAACAACACTATCTTATCTAGACAAAGTCTTGCCGGGGATTTTAGAATAGTACTCCAAAGGGGAGCATTTCCTACTGAAAGAAATAAAGGTACATTTGCTGACATTTAACTGCATATGATTTTTCAAACACCACAGTTCAAAACTGGCAAGATCATCTTGGAGCCAATGTGCATGTAGTAGAGTCTCGATTGATCTAAAGATTTTTAAAACATCGGCGTAGGCTAATACATGCGAATTCCGAATAACAGGAAATAAGTCATTGATATATAGCATGAACAGCAAAGGTCAAAGATGGCTACCTTGCGGGACGCCAGACAAGACCGAAACGGAATCAGAAAACGTATGGGAGAATTTAACTTTGAGCGAATGACACGTTACGTAAGACTTAATCCAATTAACAAGATCATTTGAAAAGCCTTGTCGAAGCAGTTTAAAAATTAGTACATTATGGGAAAGCTTGTCAAATGCCTTACTAAAATCGGTATACACACAATCGACTTGTTTATGTTTTTCTAGTTCGTTTACACAGAAATTTGAGAATTCCACCAGATTTGTGACCGTCGATCTAGCTTTCACAAAGCCATGCTGTTTAGTAGATAAAATAGAACTACAGTAATATGACAATGATTAACAATAGCTTCAAAAATCTTAGGAATAGGCGAAAGTTTAGAAATTGGCCTATAATTCTCAATTAAGTCCATTTTACCTTTCTTAAATATAGGGATGACATAAAAAAGCTTCCAAATGTCAGGAAATACACAACAACGTAAAGATAAATTAAACATAAAAGTAATAGGCTCAACGATTGGAACACCACATTTACGCAATACAACTCCAGGGGCATTATCACGAGAATTCGAAAAGGCTTTGTCAATCTTCATTATGTATTCTAAGACAGTGCAAGCGTTTAAGACTATATTTGGAGATTGCATCGGAAGACATGTCAAGTTGTTAAAATATTCTAAATCTATATCACAGCTATTATCACTATAGGCATTGCTAAAGTGTTTAGCAAAGAGGTTAGAAATAGTAGCTGAATCATGACCTGTTTCGTTGTCAAGAGTTAACGCGGCAGGATAGTTATTAGTCTTCCGTTTACTATTTACAAAATTCTAATATTCTTTCGGGTTAGTTTTAATGTTAGATTTTATGCGACACATATACCGGCAATATAGACAATTAGAGTAATTATGATATTGTCTTCGCAAATCAGAATAGCTCAGGTAATCGTCATCTGAATGAGAACTCTGAAATAGGCGCCAAGCACGCCTTATGGGCTATATTTGCCAACCAACAAATAAATTATTTCGAAATATTAGCGTACTAGTAGCAGATCGAATTAATATAAATGAATAAAAACATAAAAGCCCGACGTGAAAGAAAAAACATGATAGATGAAACGTGTTTAAAAAAAATTTTTTAATTTAAGTTCCCTATTATGCGATATTTGTACTTTAGATGGGTACAGTACTGGAAATCCGAGACAAAAATAATGTGGAATTCATTCCTTTTGGCTCTGGAGCTTTTTACTAATTTATCATATACAAAAACCGCTAACTAACTTTACTTCGAAATTAGCTTGGTTAAGAAAAAGTTATGGAATGAATTGTGGAATGTGATGCACCTCACCAGCTTTCAAGAGGATACATTTTGTGGGTAAATATTTCATGGAAAATATACAAACCTTGTGCATTCAGAATGTCAGTTTACACCCTTTTCTCTGAACGTATTATAGTAAATCCCTTTACCATGACTACCTCAATCGGATGCAATTTGACCTAATTTCTGACGCCAAATGCTTCTATAAATTTATTAACATCAAAAGAAAATCCAGCGGCTATCCCTCGACCCTCAGACTTGCCGATGTTTCTTCAGCCGACCCTAACATAATCGCTAATCTCTTTGCCAACTATTTTAGCCAATCTTTAAGTGAACACTCTTCTACAGTCGATTTAAAGTAATGAAAATCTCCAAACAAATTTCTTCCGCGCTAGACCCCCCCCTTCTACAAGCAGACCTAGACTCTTTTTGCATTTGGTGCAGTAAAAACTTTTTGGAATTAAACGTCTCTAAATACCAATCTATCACCTACTCCCGTAAACGCCTCCCCTCCCACCCTAGAGTATATCTTTTATCTGGTGAGCACATCCCTACAGTTGTCTCTCTTCGTGATCTCGGCGTCATTTGTAATGGCGGGCTTAACTTTCGCTCTCACATCGACAGTACATTAGCCAAAGCTAACTCCACCCTCGGGTTTGTGAAACGCTGGTCCACCGAATTCAAAAACCCATACGTTGCCAAATCCCTTTATGTCTCTTTTGTCCGACCCATCCTTGAATATGCCAGTCAGGTATGGTCTCCTACTCAATCAACGTACATTAACAGAATCGAATCTGTCCAGCGCAGGTTCCTTCGTTTTGCTCTACGTGATTTACCTTGGTCCGACCACCTAAACCTGCCCTCTTATGAGGATCGACTGAAATTGATCGACTTAGAACCGCTAAGTAAGCGGCGTGACTCAGCCGACATCACCTTTATTCACCAGGTCCTCACTGGTGTCATTGACTGCCCCTCTTTGTTGCAGCTGATATCCCCCTACAACAATCCCCGTCACCTGAGATCAGTACCTCTCTTCCGCCCTTCCTCTCACCGCACCAATTATGGCTTTTCCGAACCGATTTCAAGGATGATCCGTAAAGCCAATTCCACACCCTCGTTCGACTTTCACCTGACCAAGTCCTCCCTTAAGAAAGTACTTAATGGTCCTTCTTAAAGTCCCCTTGTTTTTGTCCCAGTTAATTAATAAGTCTTAGTTTAATTCTAGTCCTTAAGGGGGCCGATACATTGAAAGTGAGTTTTTTTAAAGAATTTTTTTGATAGGGAAGGAATAAGCGGATCGAGTTAATTTTTTTATTAGTTTACCACAAAAGCTTGTACATTATAAAACATTTTTTTTCGAGTGCCGGCGTTTCAAAATGGCGGCGAAGCCCGTGACGCAACAGCCCCCTCATATTTCAGTCGCTGCGTTCTCGCGGCGGTAATATTGGTCTGAAACAAAGGAGGAAGAAGAAATTGATAAAAAACAGTTGTGGCTTCAATGTGAACCTAACTTTAAGACAAAAAAATTTTTTTCCCCCAAATGCGACTTGAATGAAAATTTTGCTTGTTTTTTTGGCTGAATTCGCAACCTCTACGGTCGGGGATTCGCGAAATCGGCTATAAATTTAGGTTCATCCAGTAGACAAGGGTCTTTTGAAGCTACGGTAAAATTTTCAGCGTAATTGAACCTTTCTTAATAAAGTTATCGTGCAGCGAGTAGTCGAAAATGTCGTTTCGAGGAATTTGAGTTCAAAGTTTGGGGAAGTGAAAAGACGAATTCTCTACTTACATTTTAGTCGGCTATTCCTGCACCGTAGAGTTGTTCTTCCTCTTGTGCACGCAGCTGATTTACGGCAAAAGTTTTTTCTTTCCGAGCCGTTCTTGCTTCTTTTGAATCGAGAAATGTGTGCCGGTCTGCGCTCGTTACTCGAGAATAATTCGAAATATTTGTCTTCGATTAGAACAATAGCTGAGGAATTTGGGAATAATAGACGAAAAGCTAAGAGCGGGGCGGTCTGGAGCCGGGGCGATGGACAGCTTCTCACCCGCGCTACTTGACATCGCCGCTTCTATGTGAGATTCCATGAGACCGGATTGAGATATCGGGAAACGCTCTTAAACACACGTTCTCAACACCTTATAGAATATATTCCCGACGAAAAAAAAAAAAAAATTTTTTTTGATTTTACATGTATCGGTTTCTATGTGAGATTCCATGAGACCGGATTGAGATATCGGGAAACGCTCTTAGACACACGTTCTCAACACCTTATAGAATATATTCCCGACGAAAAAAAAAATAAAAAATTTTTTTGCTTTTACATGTATCGGCCCCCTTAAGTTCTCATGTTTATATTTATGTATGCATGTATTTGTATGTGTGTATAGCTTGTATTAAGCTGAATTAAATAAATAACAACTCGCCATACACTAATTAGGGATAAATTATTCCATCAATGATTATGGGTATGAGTAGTATTCCATTTGCTACAAAATAAATATTTTATCGTAAAAAACCGCACCGTAATTTTACTCTCAAAAATGATCTCACAGTTTTTAATTCAAAACAAACTAAGGGCAAAATTATGAACGCTGTTCTAGCTATCTGTTTTCAAAAAAAGCATCTCTTATGCTTATTATGAATACATATAAAATTTGAAAACGACTATGAAATCCGGAGTATGCAACTGCGATGGAAAACAATGAAATGTAACATTACGCATAATTCATTCGGCACAATTTTCAGAGATCAATTAATAAATAAATGGCTTTTCAATATATTTTTGATATCGACAATCCAGGGCATTTTTTGTGACTTACAAGTAAAAATGGTGTCATATTTTTAAAGACATTTCTGCAAAATTTTTTGTGCTACGTACTCGTATTTATACTCGCTTCCAGTAACTGCAAATTGCATGTGCAGTTGTCCTTGAGACATAAACCTAATTTTGTTTTTATTTTCACGAAACTGGTTATTGGTAATGATAACTTTGACCTCTCGTCGTAACGATGCAATACTTCACAGGGAAATGAAGTTTTTGGGAAAAGTTTTAATTATACATACTAGCCCAGATTAATTATTTAGAGCAATGAAATTGCACTACGTTTTTGGAAGGCAACAAGAGTTTCACAAAGCGTTTGAAAAATTCTCATTTGAAAATTGACTTAGCCTGATCGACGAAGTGTAAAATATATTATAATTATTTCCCTCCTTTATATGTATAATTCGAGCTTGTTTTTATGACAAAGTCAGACAAGTAGGGAATTTTTCACTCATTCCACCAGTGTCTGTAGGAGAGACACCGAGCCAGTGCATGCCGCGCTGACGAGATCAATTTGAGGTATGTCAGAAAAGCCGCATTAGACAAGTCACACAAAAAATGTAAGACATTAAAATACATCTTAAGGAAATAATTAAATTAATACATTGATGTTCATTTTACAAAGTATTACCGTATTAAGCATTATATATTATTATTATGTATATAGTAAATTCTATTTTACTAGTCTCTGAATGCTAAACGATAACAATAAATACCGTGACATGAAACACTAAAAATTACTGCCAGTAGCAATTCGAGTGCTTTTATACAAGGTGGCACAAAGGTCCTCACCCTATGGGAAGATGCTATAATTTTTGTAAATGGCGGCAAATGCCAGTTCTGCAGTAACTTTGACGTAAGCTTTATTTTGTATAATTTCAAGTATTTATAATGGTGAAATCGTAATCAGTCCGTTTGTGAAAACATTTCATGAATATTGAAAATAATGTTAAATTTGTTTTAATTTTTCAGGTTTTCGGCACCCCTGGTTCCACGTTTGTGAGGACGAGGGTAGATGAAGCTTACCTACCGTCGTGACCACAGTTAAACACGGAGGGTGCAGCGTGATGATTTGGGGTTGTATGGCGTCCTTTGGAGTGGGTGAAATGTTTATTTGTGAAGGACGCGAAAAATATATTGCCGTGTTGGAAGAGGTTCTACACCCATCTATCACGAAGATTTACGGTGACACTAATGCGGACAATATAGACAATAAGACAACGCGCCATGCCACACATCTGTAACCAGTAGGCGATATTTGGAACAAAACAATGTTGACCTTTTAGAGTGCACAGTCGCCAGATCTCAATCCAATTGAGCATCTTTGGTGCATACTGAAGCGGAAGATATGGGAGCACAACATCACATCCAAAACAGGACTAAAACAAGTCATCCAGCAAGAGTGGAACGAAATTTCTCCTGAAGAGTGCCTAAAGCTTGTACGCACAATTCCTAAAAGAATAGCTGCGGTAATAAGAGCTAAGGGCGGATCGACAAAATATTAATGATAAGAATAAAGACCAATATGTTAAACCTAAAAATAGTTTTATTTCCTCCTAATTTACGCAAATAAACTGTATAGTACGATTTTCAGGGGGTGCCTAATTCCTTATCCCTTACATAATCGTTATCCTAAACAATTCATTAAATAAATTAACAAAGCTAAATTATTGTTATTGACTTAAAGAACCAAAGGTGGTAAAACGTGTGTAGATATTATTAGTTAATAAATAAATTAGATAGAAGTTAAATACGATCGCAGGACAGCAGTCACATGACGCGAGTATTATTCATTAAACTCCCTTCTCAGCAGTGTTCGAAAATGCAAGGCAGATTTTTAGAAGTTGTGAATTGAATGCCAGTGGTTATCATTCGGCATATGAACTATTTCTGCAGTATTTAGAAACTGTACACCAAAAAACTGACTAAATTCACAGAGTATATGATATTTCGCGAGGAGGTGTTCCATATCTTTTCTGGCCTTAAAATTGCAGAGTGAACAATCTAGGTGGCATCTTTTTTTTTAAGGGAAGTTGCATAAACTTGTGTAAGAAAAACTATTAACCCACGAAAATTTGTATATCGGCACAGTATGAAGGTTTAAAAAACATACCTGTTGTAAATATCGAACCAAAAATTTTGAAACAAAACTTTCAATTGTGTGTGGCTCGCTTGCTTTCTTGGAAAATACACATAACTCAATCTTTCGATGAAATTTACCTTCTTTGTTAATCATCATCATTAACAATTCTCAAGGTTTAACTACGTTAATTTATAAACAACTATCGAAACTGGACCAATTGCAGCATTTTCGATTAAGATGTGCACTTTCCCGTCTCGCAATGTCTTGATTACAATTTTAAAAAAAAGTCAGGCAAGTGCGCGTCAGGATCGCGCGTTAAGGGTTCCGAATTTTTGCCGCAAATTAAATCACTGTAATTTAAAAATATATATTTTTCATGTGATATAACTACAATTTAACGATTTTCAGACTTTTTTCTTTACTTGTGCTGTGAGACTTTAGTCCAGGGAAATAAGACTTGTCGGGACTGTGAATAATCCAGGTGTCTGATTACTTTTTCTGGTAACATGGGCCTACACTGAGAGAAATTTCGCACTTTGAAATCAAATGTGAACATATTTAATTTGAAAGTTTCAATTTTTTATGTGACCACTTTTAATGTAGACACGAAATACCTTGATTTTAAAAGTGCCGCTTGTGAAATTGGCAAGATGAAAGTGTTAATTTTCGATTTAAAAGTGTCATTTTTGATTTAAGGTCCCAGATCAATGGCTAGAGCGGTGGCTTTATGTTCCAGAGAGCGCGGATTCGAATTCAACAGGAATGAAATTGCTTTGCGCAGAGTCATATTATAAGTGAAGTAGATATGAAGCGTCTAATGGAATATGGGTAGAGTGTCACTAATAGAAGCCGGGTGTATCGAGTTTGAATCTCATCGAAAACCACGCACGACTTTACATAAGAAGGCGATTTTCGTTCGTGTGTTCACTATGGAATCAAATATGTATGACTTTTGAATCAACATATTTTCACTTAAATGAAAAATTAAAAATGATCATTTTTGAACTTAAGATTTTCAACGTTAGCTCACGTTTGAAAATGTTTGATTTAAATACGTTTTCACTTGATTTCAATATGTTTTTCTCTCAGTGTATAGGAATAAGACCTATTCTTTTCTTCAGAGGATTTGGTGTCTTTTTTTTATTAAGAATTTAAGGACAAAAAAGCATATTTTTGCACATTTTTGCCTACCAGTAAAAAATAAAGTATTGAGTGAATAATTCCGAGTAGCCGTCTTGTAGAAAATTGAAAAACCTTTAAAATGACCGTTTTGAAAAGTCGATATGATTATTTGTGCTAATGATTAGCAAATTGCAAAAAATGATCAGAACTTCCATAATATTCAATTAACAATAAATTTTGCAAACACCAACCCACGACTTTGTTAGTTGCGTCTTGTAAAGGGTGGTCCATCTAGTGTTTGGAATTTGAACTACTGGTATTTTGAAGTTTAGTTGATTATATGTCGTTCTCGACTTGCTAAAAATTTAGTTTAAGGTTTGACATTTACGAAATGGGACGGTATTCGCTTGAAGAAAGTTGCGAAATATTGAAAACTTATTTCCAAAGTGGTGAGTCTTCTACTCAAACTGTGAGAAATTTGAAAAAAAAATTTGCATTGCAACCATCAACATCAACTCGTCATCCTTCTCAACAATTGGACATTGCACGCACTTCTTTAATGCGAATTTTGCGTAAAGACGTTGCCATGAAGCCACATGTATAAAATTCAATTGGTACAGCAGCTAAAGCCGGTTCGCAAATTGGGCGGAAGATCGTTTGGTCGAAGATGGCGAATTTTACCGAAAAATCATCTTTTCGGACGAGGCTCATTTCCCCCTCGGTGGTTATGTTAATAAGCAAAACTGTCGCATTTGCGGCACAGAAAACCCGCACGTCATCGTGGGAAAGCAAATGTACCCACAACGAGTGACTGTTTGGTGCGGATTTTGGTCCGGCGGCATCATCTGCCCATTTTTCTTCGAAAATGAAGACGGAGCCGCCGTAACCGTCAATGGCGAGCGCTACCGCGCAATGTTGGCCGATTAGTTTTTCGGGGAAATTGAAGCCGAAGACTTGGACGATATTTGGTTTCAACAGGACGGAACTACGTGCCATACAGCGAACGCCACAATCGGTCTTTTGCGCCCTATCTTCGGAAATCGCATAATCAGCAAAAATGGTGATGTGATTTGGCCGGCAAGAAGCTGCGATTTGACGCCGTTGGACCGAATGGGCTACTGCCACGTCAGCCGTGGTGGTCATTTGACCGAAATTGTTTTTCATAAATAAATGACATAAAGCAACCTTTCAAATAGGTAAATGTTCAGCCATTGGAAAATATTGAGCCGTTTTTTTTTATAACAAAAAGAAATTCCAATTTTTAAATGGGCCACCCTGTAGGGAAAATTTCAGAGCGATTTATCGCATGGTTTTTACAAAATTGGATTTCTTTATCCCCGAGATGTTTTTGTGTGCAATTAGATTTTGCGCACAATCGTGAAAATACAATGATTTTACGGGTGGGTGTCTCATGAAAGGGGAAGATTTGTTTTATCAAAATAAGTTATTAGATCTAAAAAAAATAATTTTCATTATTGCAAAATCTTATTCAAAAACCATTATCATTTTCACCTTATAAACAAATAGAATAACTTAGTTGCTATTGTTTGTAGGAGAATGATTTTCTCATATTCGAATGTCATTCTAAGTTTTCGAACTTGCTGATTTCAAATCACGATTTAAAATTTCGAAAAAACAATATCCGGTGGCCGGATATTCGGCTCATTGTCTTGTTGAATGTTTTAGCTCCTTGAATGAAGATCCGAATTATCTTTTCGCAACTTTCTTAGGCTCCAGATTCAAGACTAACTATTTGGGAACACTTGAAGCTGAAAGAGCGCGACATTAATTGGTTCAATGAAGTGGCAGATGGACACAATAGGTAGTCTATGTCTCGATCAAGAGAAAAACCCAATTCGAATTTATCGTTGCCGCGACCCTTACATTTGGTGGTCGGTTAACTCTAAACAATATCCTCATTTGAAATCGTTTGCCAAAGAGTACCTTTTCATATTTTTTTCCTACAGGTTTCAGCAGCATGAATTTTCATAAGAAGCAAATTTGAAGTGCTTCCTATCAATATCTTTATGAAGCTGTTTGGAAGATGTTTAAGCTTTTGCCAATTCTACATTCTCTGCGAGTGAAAAATGCTTCAAAGCATATGCCCTTGGCAATGCAAAGTAAGATTTTCTATGTTTTCATGCGTGAAAGGGTGATGACATCATTTCGTTGTGAAATTATCTTTCTGCTGACGCATTTCAGTTCACTTTCGTTTAGGTGCTCGAGAGTACAGTTGCGTTTTAAACTACGGGAATATTTGCTGTTCTGACTGAATTCATGCTTATTTAATATAGGTTATTTCCCCTCTTGTCCTAGTCATAGTCAGCCAATTAACAAATGCGAAACAGTGACCGAAAGTGTTATAATCTCTATACGTGCTTCGCCTCCGTTCTATAGAAGAAAATAGACAAATATGCCAATTAGCTTCCAAAGAAGCACACGGGGAAAAAACAAACAAATCTGCCAATGATCTTCCGACGAAGCACATGGGAAGAAAATAGAAAAATGTTTCTACCTCGTTATGACATGCCCTGGTTAAAAAGATACGGATAGGGCTTCCAGTTCCAGAGAACTGAGGTTTTTTGAGGTTATGTCAAAAACCTGACGTGATGGGGTTGAACTGACATCGGATTTAGTTTCAGCGACCCCAAAAACATATGAAACACATAGTCCGATCCCCGAGCCCGAAATTTTTTTTTCTCCCGTTTTTGCTGATATTTTTTGAGGTTATGTTAAAAACCTGATGTGATGGGGTTGAACAGACATCGGATTCAGTTTCAGCGAGCCCAAAAACATATGCAACACGTAGTCTTATCCCCGGGCCCGAAATATTTTTTTTTTGTGTGCCTGTGTAATCTACATAGGTTTAAGATTACCGTCCATTAAACCATTTTGGAATCAGCAGCGTGAAACAGAAAATATCTCACTTTGCGCGAGTTGAATATTTCGAATCAAGAATTCGGTGCACACCTCAGTCAAGATAGGATATTTCGGACTGTTGTCAGTTCAATAGTGCGAAGGTTAGAAACTGGGTTTTCGAGGATATGGTATAAAAACACATTTTCTATGAAACTCAATACACAAAAATCGAAAAATCGAAAATCTAGCCCACTGTGCGGCGCTTCTCGATAGAGCAAAGTATCAGTCTTTTACTCTATAACATAGTTTGCACTATTTTAAATTATGTACATGTATTTATAGTATATCAAAAGTTTATTTACTTATAAATACACAAACAAACCACTTAAGTCACAGTTTTATGAAAACAATGGAATCAGTGGAATCGCGGATCAGATGGAATGCGAGTAATTTACATAAACCTTCGTGAATATGTATGTTCAGGTATCTCATCAATCAGCATCAAGAGATTTGCTACTCGGGAAGTAGAATTATTCCAAATTCAGCGGTTTCGCATCGTACCTGCAAAAAAGAAAAAAAATGCAAAGGTAGAGAAATGCGAAAAGTACGTAAAGCAATTTTAAAACATGTAAAATAATCATCAAAACCTCTACTGCGTGGCGACAGATTATTATTAGAAAAGAAAGCTCACATCACACGTAACCGACATTAGTGACAGGTAGTTAGGTCCGAGTCCACTTGGACTAAATGCATGGACAGTGAGTGCCTAAAATGACATGGTGTGCCCAAAGCTCGCGGAGACAGGTGGAGAAATTTGACTATGAAATTAGGAAACTAAAAGCAAACCACGCTTTGATTTTCAACCATGCCGCTATTTTAAAAGCGAACAATTTGAAGAGGTGAAATGTCTCCTTGTGAACACACTCAAATGTGAGACACCTCACACAAATTACCAGAGACATTTTTCACGACACATTCGCGCACTTGAAGGCCAGATATAGCGATCGGAAGAATTTGCAATTATCTTCAATCTTCAGTAATCAAAGAAAATTCTTGAGAGCAAATTGCTCTTCATTTCTCATTGTACCTGGTTTTATGCAAAGGCAATGACAACTATATTATTGGGTAACAGTTTCTTCTTAATGAACGCTTGCGAAACTCTTTCATATTTTAACTGTGTACATGATGTTCGTGCCGAGTGTGCTTATAACGACACAGCAGGCGTCAACTGGAAAAGCTGGACAAAATTTGCAAGTAGCAAAAAATAGTTCCGCTAGTATATTTTGCATAATATGTACGACTGCACACAACTGGATACAGACAAGAAACCAAGAAAAATTAACGATACATATTTGGAAAGTTATGTCGAATAGTTGCTCTTGTCTACTATTGATTAATCGATGTTATCAGTAAACAGAGCACTGAATGTAATGCCAAAAAATTTTGTTTTGTTTAGCTTTAACAATGGCTATGTATTCCTCGTACTTTTTTACTGTACGTACATACAGACGTCCTAATCGTAATGCAAACAAAAGAGGCCGAAGCTTAAAATGCCAAGCCACGTTATAAATCATCAGTTCACCAAGATCTAAATTGCGAAGCACGTACTTATAATAATTAAAAGTTCAATGGACAAGTATAATAGCAGTAGATTCAGGAGCAGAGATAAGCGTCACACGTAATTTAATTGATCTGAGCTAAGCGGCTAAAGAATGAAGTAGTCCAGGGAAATAAGCAAAAAAAATAGCAAGTTCGGGACACTGACTCATCCAGCAAACGAATACGATTTTCGCGAAGTATCAACCTATAGCAATAATACCTATACTTTTGCCACTCCTGGTTAGCCGGCGTTTTCGAGTAATAAACAATTAAAAGTGAAAAAAGTGAAATTTTGACACATTTTTACTTACCAGATTTAAATAAATAGTTTTAACAGCAATTCATTGCAATCATCTTGTAGGTAATGCAGAAGCCGACAACGACCGAAATCGATTTTGAAAATGTCAATTTGTTGCTCAGATAATTGCTAATTTACAATGAAAATAGCTAAATATTCAATTAACAATAACTATTGTAAAAATGTATTTGAAAACTTAAATCCTCGTAAATAGGTAGATCTTGTGGTACCGAATAAGTGTTAAAGATTAGAAACCGATTCTTTAGATAGTTTTTGCAAAATGCAATTTGTTTATCCGGAAGACTGTTTTTTTGCAACAGCACTCTACGCACATTTCAAACAAATTTTCGGGTTTGTCAGTGTTATATTAAAGGGAAAGAGTTATATTTTCAAAATATTTCATTAGATGTGCAAAAAAATTATTTTTTTTTGTTGCAAATTGATTTTACAAAAATGCAATCATTTTTACCATATAAACAAATAGAATAACTTTTTCCTAGAAAATTTTTCAAAAAACCAAATGAATGTCACACAAGTTATACTTGATTAGTAATACGATTTTCCTCATTGTAAGTTTAATAAATAACGTTTTATCTTAGTAATAAAAGATAGCTTATTATGATTTAACGAATAATTTAAAAAACTATTATTTTTATCAACAAAATATTATCAATAAAAATTGAAAATAGTTATTATGTCGTTGTCAACCAAAAAAACAGAAAAAAATTGATTCGTAAAAAAAAAAAAAATTTTAATTGTTGAAACAAAATACGTTGTTTATTTATGTCTAGATTCATTAACAAATAGCATATTTGTAATGTCTTCGAGAAGCTACCTCAAATTAAAAAAAAAACATGGTTTTTTGAAAAATGTTCAAGGAAAAAGTTATTCTATTTGTTTATATGGTAAAAATGACTGCATTTTTGTAAAATCAATTTGCAACAAAAAAAATAATTTGTTTGTACATCTAATGAAATATTTTGAAAATATAACACTTTCCCTTTAATATAACACTGACAAAACCGAAAATTTGTTGGAAATGTGCGTAGAGTGCTGTTGCAAAAAAACAGTCTTCCGGATAAACAAATTGCATTTTGCAAAAACTATCTAAAGAATCGGTTTCAAATCTTTAACACTTATTCGGTACCACAAGAGCCATTTTTACAATAGTTATTGTTAATTGAACCATTTTTACAATAGTTATTGTTAATTGAATATTTAGCTATTTTAATTGCTAATTAGCAATTATCTAAGCAACAAGTTGACATTTTCAAAATCGATTTCGGCCAAGTTGTCGGTTTTTGCATTACCTACAAGATGACTGCAATAAATTGCTGTTAAAACTATTTATTTAAATCTGGTAAGTAAAAATGTGTTAAAATTTCACTTTTTTCACTTTTAATTGTTTATTACTCGAAAACGTTGGCTAACCAGGAGTGGCAAAAGTATAGGTATTATTGCTATAGGTTCATACTTCGCGAAAATCGTATTGGTTTGCTGGATGAATCAGTGTCCCGAACAAATCCTTATTTCCCTGGACTAAAGGGAATAAGGCATGCAAACAAGCATCATTACGCGTCTATATGAAGTGGCCCAATAGTCTCTCTTTCTGTAATGTCTTCACAACCGCAGGAACCTTTACCTAACTTTAAAAAAAAAAACGCTTTGAGTAGATGCACAAAATTGGGCTGAAATGAAAACTGAAATTCTCTATTTACAAAAAAAAAAGGTGATTTTTAACTAGCCTAGTTTTTTTTTTTAGTTTAAAAGTGTATTTTATTGGGCTTATATGTTTGTACATTTTCTCCTTAAACCTAAAATACATAAAAGACTGACTATTATTATGCTTGTGACCCATATGGCCCTGCGCGAGCACTCAAGGGTAATCTGTTTTGAATTTTATTTGCGTTTCCGCATATATCTATGTATAGTTGTTATTTACACTACTGTTGGTTATTTTCTAAGAAATTGCCCTAAACGAAAAACTTAGATTATCATAATTTTTTTTTTAAAGTTTAGTTTTAGTATTAAAATTGCCTAATTCTACCCACTAACCTAGTCTTAATACTACGAGTATCTACTAGTCTAGTCCTACCAAGTAGTTTAGTCCTGTCCTATTCCTAGTAGCGTATTTTTACTCCTGTCTATCCTAATATCACATTTCATAGGAATGGCAAGAATGCATCCCTTGTTATTTTAGTAGCATATATATACACATTTCCCTTTCCGTTTTCTGATCAATTTTTTAATTTTTTAGCCACCAAAAAGTGGAGGGGGCCCCAATAGATTCTTCTCTGTCCTTTTTGAGTACGGCTGTGCTGAACCGTAACATCTCCTGGCGGAATCTGTCTTCATCCATGTTTTTTAGGGATTTGTTTCTCGCATTCCTAAACACGTGGTAAAGCACAGGAACCCCGTCTGAGTTTTGTATCATTCTCTTTTTATCCAGAAACTGGAGGGGGGATGAAGCTACATATTTAGTCTAGTCCTTTCATGGTACAACTCATTTGGGTAATAAGCTCCCGAGATGAGATTGTTTTCATTATCCATATCTCGTGATATCCGCCTTCGAATCAATTTTATGATAAAGCTGTCTATTCTATAATATGTACGCCCGCCTCCTCATAGAGAACCTCATTGGCGTAGTACTCTACAAACACTGAATCCGGCGTGCGATATTTTGAGGTGCATGCACGTATGCATTGTCTCTCGAATTTTCGGATTCGCTCCATATAAGATGGTGCAATATTGAACCACACCGGGCATCCGTATGTAAGTAGCGGCCTGACCAGGGTTTGGTAACATATCACTTTGCCTCGCGCTTTAAGGTGTTTGCTCTGAAATAGCCGGTTTGTGATGTGGTAGGCCGCGTTGGCTTTTTTAAGTAAACTGTCGACCTGCGTATTAAAGATTAGGCAATTGTCCAGCCATATCCCGAGGTTCCTCCAATTTTTTCTAACATCCCTTGTGGCTCTCTTAAGGGCACCCGGTGGTCTACAATTTTCAAAAAATCTTTTTTTGTTTTTTTAATATTTCGAAAGTGTGGTTTTTCGAAAATATACTGTTAAATTTTTGTAATGATATTGACAGTATTTTTGGTTCTACAGCTTTTTAACAGGTAGCGAACGGTTGATCTGCCTATGAATGGAAACATACTAAAAACTTTAAACTCATTTATCTCGAAACGGTGGGATGCAAAACGAAAAAACTATTTATCCGAATCATCCCAAATTTTAATATGTTATTCAGTTCACTAGTAGCTATGGCCGGGATCACCAACAATTTTTTATTTCAATAACTTCTTATTTTTTACGTAAAAAACCTAATGAAAAATAGTCTGTTTTCGATATTCAAGTTTCAAAACGCGCTATTTTTGTCAAAATAATTTTTTTTCAATTTTTTGTTGGTTCCGGCGATAGCTACAGTCATATAGATTATTATTTCGTTATATTTTATCTTTCAAACAAGTGACAGAGCTAAAACTTCACCCGCCGCCCAGGTTCATTTTTTTGAGGGGGTCATCTTCAGCGCCATTATTTAAGGGGTTACATAGGTCTGAAGGAAAAAAAAAACAACTTTTTCAAAAAAAAGTATAAAACTCTGTTTTATTTAAAATTTACACATAGAAAAGTATAGCATTTCATGAAGTTGTAATAAAATTTTCAGCTAAAAATATTGGAAACTGTCGATTTTCCTGCAGTTTTCCTCGTCCAGCTTTTTTTTTTGCGGTAGGCAAGATTTCTCGAGAACGAATCGACCGATTTTGCTGAAACTTTGCACAGTTTCTCTTTATAGCATTGTTTCGTGAAGGGAACTGAAGGGATTTTCAATTGGTTGACTCGTTCTTGTTTTATACGAAAAAAATGTTTTAAAAACGATGAGAATCGGAAAAATGCTAAAAAATTTGAGACGAAAATACATTCAAACTTATTTCAAAGCTTTAAATTTCATTTTTTTTTTCAATTCCTTCGGTCAACAGAGTTTTAGTTTTTGAAACACAATTTTTTGAAAAAGTTGTTTTTCTTTTCTTTCAAGACCTATGTAACCCCTTAAATAATCACAATTTTTTTTTTTAATTATAAAAATATTTTTGTATGCCTTTTGAGTATTATAATATACCTACAAATTTTTAATATCGTTGTTCATTATTTTCACCTTAAAAAAAAATAGACCACCGGTCTATTTATCATAGTTAATTTTCAGCTTCCAACTGTCACAGTATCGTTCAATTGATTCGAGGTCTTGTTGTAACGATTGTTGAATAATGCTTACCTTCGGACCTGTTCTGTACGCCACTAGATCGTCAGCATACGCTATTGTGTTTTGAAGGTGGTTCACGTGGTCACTGGTATATACATATATTAAATAGCAATGGGGAAATTAGTATTTTCCAAAATAGAAAACATGGAGTTTTTTTTAATAAACAGTGAGAGTCGAAAATAAGTGCTTCTTTGGGGAATCATAACCTGGGTCAGTGTATGTTTACAATATATAATATTTAAAATGTTGAACCTCTTTCTTTCAGCACGAAGTTTTAAAAAATTTATCGTCGAGCTTGGGGAAAATTCCCTCCCTGGATCCGCCCCTGACATACATATTGAGCATTGAGGCTGAATAATTAGTCACATCAAACCAGATTAATACCGTGGGACAGTTTTGGTCTTGTAAATTGCGATTAATGAGCAGTATCTTAACAAAACACTCAGATAAGCAAGCGCTGTAATATTCATCCATAAAATTGAATTACTGAAATAAACATGAACACAGAAAGTATTAAAAACGCTAATAATCTCTCTTTTACCGAGTAATCTTGAATTTGTGGTATTGCTACATCTAGGGAGTCCTAAAAAGGTAATTAAATCCAGGTAGCCACTTTAAACCACGCGAAGAAGTGCCCAGTTAATTTGTAGGAAAAAAATGAAGTTAAAGAAAGTGTGAAATGCTTGGATTAAACATTTTTTTAAGTTAATTCAAAATCAGGAATATACGTGGATAAATACTCGTACGTATCTCGTCTTGTGTGGTGCACATAGCTTTTTTTTTTTAAAAATTCCCAAAAGTAATGGTGAAAATGAGCGTTTCAGTTCCGGACGGACCAAGTTTCTGTGATTTTATTGCACGTTAAAAAACTTGATAACTTTTTTGTGCTAATAGAGTCGATGAGACACAACAAAGCTCGGCTACACATTGTACAGTTACGAAACATTAATTACACCACGGTTGCTCTGAGCTCGCTAAGCCGAGACTAGATCAATGGGGCAAAAGAAGAGGTGTGCGCACACCTGAGGCTTCTTGAAGTTTTCACCAATATCTTTCCGCACCGGAGACGATACTTGTTCACCTTGCTAATGTGCCGCAAATACCCGAATTCTGCCAACGGTAGGTTTTGCCACACGCCGAACAGGAGAAAGTTGATTTCAGTGTGTCGATTATTTGCCAATAGGTATGCTGTCTACGACTGCATGCCGTCTGGACATCTGTGACGTCATTAACCGGGTTCGCACCGTTCGGTGAAGATTGGTAACTCTTTGGTGGTGGAGGAACCCAACGAGTCGAATCGACTGCATAGAAAGTAAGTCACCATCGAGGTAGCGCACAGAAGTAATGCAAGTCGAGCACGAAGCGGTCGACGCGAGGTAAGACTGAGATTTTTCACCTGTTCGGAAAAACAGCTTCACGTGTCTTCGCGTTTTCTTCACTTACAATTAGTGATTGTATAACGAGTTTCGATTTCGGTATTTGTTCGATTGTGGCGGAAAAGTATGTTGGCTGGAACGAAGTGCAGTTGAGTGGTGATGAGAATTTTCCATGAAGTGATGTCGTGACTTGAGTTTTCTTATAGTGGGCATAAAACTTCAGAGAAATGGTTTTAACGCTTATCGGCGGTCTTCTCGCGAAAATATTCCCTGCGATTGGAGGAGCCGTTGCAAAAGCAGCTGGAGGAGCCGTTGCGAAAGCATTTGGTGCATCTTCTGCGGCTGCTGTTGGCAGTGTAGGGCTTGCAGGAGCAACCTTGGGTGCCTCTAAAGTAGGCCTAGCCGCAGGTGCTGCCATCAAAACAGCAACTGCGATCATAGGAGTAGGAAAACTAGCAATTCTTCCAGCGCTGATAACCGCCCTCGCCTTCTACAACTATGACCTCTTCGACCCTGAAAATCGACCTTTCAATATCAAGACGATTGACCGCGAATATGATTTTGTCATTGTTGGCGGCGGATCGGCCGGCTCTGTTTTGGCATCACGACTTACAGAAATTGGCGACTGGAAGGTTCTTCTCCTAGAAGCAGGTGGTCATGAAACGGAAATTTCCGATGTGCCCCTCCTCTCCTTGTACCTTCACAAAAGCAAAATGGATTGGAAGTACAGGTGAGTAAAGTCTTGGAGTCGAAGTCGATTTTACAATGTAAAAAATTGATCGAGTGGCAAGCGGAAGAAATGAAATGAAAGGGAAGTTGATTGCCAATGTTAAGCGGGCAAAAAGCTCCCAAAATATAAAAGTGAAATTTTGCGTGATCGAATGAGTTGCGTGTTTGGAGCAGCCGGGATCACGTCAGGTTAAATTGATAGGTGTTGCGGGTACCTTTGTTACACCCATTATGGAGTAGCAATACATCGCACAAGGTAATTACTATGAGCAAATGGTAATCATGTTCGTCGAGACCTACTTAATTTTAGGTGCAACGGAAAGAAAAATGAAAACAAAACAAACTTTCCGGAAGTTTCAATCATTTTAATTTCGGAGAAAATGATTAAATTATAATTAATTAAATCAAATCAAAAGTAATAAAAACTACCGTTCATTATGCAATCTCCTTATTTAGTCAATAGTGTCAAGTTCCTATAAATCCGTATGGTGATTCTATGTTTAATGTTAGTTTCAGAGTAATTTACACAGTAGAGTTGAAAGTCTTCATATCGAGGAAACCGCGTTCAAAGTTTCCCTCCATCTCTACCTGAAAGCGAGTTTTACCTATTTTCACTATGTATTTTTGATAAAAATAAATCAGTTTTCTGTACAGATTTATTTATATAATGAAAAAATGTAAACAAACTTTTTAAGCTAAACGGTTAAATAACAATTGATGATGCACTAAAAGCTAGAAAATAATGATGGATCACCATCTGGCGCTTTGGTCAGACTAAAATAAAATCGTGGGGCGCATTTAGTAGAAAACTTTGTTTTGTTGGAGCTTCGAAACCATACTGTTATTTTGTTATTATATTATGTGTTTTCTACTAAATGCACCCCAGGATTTTATTTTAGTCTGACCAAAATTGATGACCGAGATTGGTGACCCATAATTATTTTCTAGCTTTTAGTAAATCATCAAATCTGCAAAAAACAGTTAAGTTAAGTTTTTTTTGTCTGTATTGGTCGAAGAGTTGGTTATACATATATTATTTTTTTCGGTCGGTAATTATTAATAATTTTTGGATCACCTGATTTAAGTATAAGAGTTACCAGGCTTGCTTTAAAAGCATTTGGGTATGTCGAGTTATTCAGAGGCCGATTGAAGAGCTGACTAATAGGATCCATCAATGCAGTGCTACATTTCTGATAAAATAAATTTGGGATCCCATCTGGCCTCGGGTTTTTATTCACATCTAGTTGGGTAACTATTTGTTCAACCATATCGGGTTATACGTTAAAGTATCACTGCAGTTTTTTGTTAAAAAAAATATTTATAAACTGTGGGTAAACACGGTATGGGGAAATTTTAATCGAGCTAGAAGTGTTGAATGTGCAAGCTACCGCTGAGATCGGCCAGGGTGTAATTTTACATACATATTAATCGGATGAGAGAATTCGCATGCGCAATTTTTGTAATTTAAAATCATTGCATCTCGGAAAAAAGTACATGGACTCCGTGAGTTTTACATCATTCGATAAGCCTCTAGTTTGTTGTGCTGAAGGATTAATATTTTTTATGCCACGATTGTTATATCCGTGCCCCCAATTTTCGGGGACGGGGTTCCAAACATTTTGCTATGCTAATTAATGGAAACATTTTGCTATCCTAATTAATG
Source organism: Neoitamus cyanurus (assembly GCA_947538895.1). Lineage (NCBI taxonomy): Eukaryota > Metazoa > Arthropoda > Insecta > Diptera > Asilidae > Neoitamus > Neoitamus cyanurus. The sequence continues at coordinate 10,718,783 of OX384547.1, forward strand.
GAAAAATAATTAAAAAATTCTATCTCGACCCGTTTTCGAGATATAGGGCAAAATAGTTGGCTTAAGTATACGACGGCTGCTTTTAGAATTGCCCGAAAACTTTGTGGAAATGTTCCATTTATGGTCGGAACGAGTGCATTAGGAAAGTATTGTTGTCGGAAAAAAATACTTTCCCAAAAATTATTATAGCTTGTTGAAAATATTTTGTAAAAGGAAAATATTCAGTCAGAAGATATTTTTTAAGAAAGGCAAATCTTTCTTACGAATTATTTTGTGCCGATGTACGAATTATTTTAAAAATTATTTACCATGTACATGAGCGCAAATTTCGATTGTACAAAGTAAGGACGGTGCGAATAGCCACTCTGAATTATTTTATATCTCAAAAACGAGACGAGATTGACTTTGATTTTTTCAATTTTTGCTATTAAAACAAGCTAATTTTTGGGAAAGTATTGTTTTCCCACAACAATACTTTCCTAATTCACTCGTTCCGACCATAAATGGAACATTTCCACAAAGTTTTAGGGCAATTCTAAAAGCAGCCGTCGTACACTATTTTGCCCTATATCTCGAAAACGCGTCGAGATAGAATTTTTTCATTATATTCCGTTAATTAGCATAGAAAAATGTTTCGAACACCGTTCCCAAAAATTGGGGCCAAGGATATAACAATCTCCCCCTTTTTATAGATTAGCGTGCAGATGTTTCATACAGGGTGTATCGTATAACACATGGAGAAAAGATAGGAATGATATTTCTCAATTTTTTTTTAATACTGATTTGAGTATTATTCCGCAAAAAGTTTTCTATGTAAAGGGTGGTCCATCTAGTGTTTGGAATTTGAAGTACCGGTAATTTGAAGTTTAGTTGATTATATGTCATTCTCGACTTGACAGAAATTTAGTTTAAGGTTCGACATTTACGAAATAGGACGGAAATCGGCCAATTTTTCTTCGAAAATGAAGACGGAGCCGCCGTAACCGTCAATGGCGAGCGCTAAAGCGCAATGTTGGCCGATTGGATTTTCGGGGAAATTGAAGCCGAAGACTTGGACGATATTTGGTTTCAACAGGATGGTGCAACGTGCCATACAGCGAACGCTACAATCGATCTTTTACGCCATATCTTAGGAAATTGCATAATCAGCAAAAATGGTGATGTGATTTGGCCGGCAAGAAGCTGCGATTTGACGCCGTTGGACTATTACCTTTGGGGAGCGGTGAAAGATAAATGTTACGCCAATAAACCAGAAACAATTCAAGACCTCAAGTACGAGATTCAAGCTGCTATTGCTGACATAACGCCCGAAACAATCGAAAATGTACTCAAATATTGGGTGGACCGAATGGGCTACTGCTAAGTGGTGGTCATTTGACCGAAATTGTCTTTTATAAATAAATGACACAAAACAACCTTTCAAATAAATGTTCAATCATTGAAAAATATTGTGCCGTTTTTTTTTATAACAAAAACAAAATCCAATTTTTAAATGTGCCACCCTGTATAAACTTGCATATCAAGTTTCTACATGTACGTGTTGTACCTAAACAAAAAAATGGGCAATTCAATAAAAATGAAAAAGATATGTATTAATTACATGAATGTCGGAGAACCTGAATTTTAGAGCATTTTTTTCACTTTCGCAAGTGACTGTACCTGCAGTGGCTGAGGCAAATCAACGTTGGTGGCATTTTTGGGAGAACACATTAAGACAGTAATTGTTTGGCGTAATGTTGATGTCGATGCATTAATTAGATCAAAAGATAAAAATAAAATAATAATGTGCATCCCGAATTTATTATTCGCGCTTTATTTCGAAAACGGTTGAGACGCCCCCCCCCCCCCCCCCCCCCCTGCCATACAATTTTTTGTTCGACTAGGTGAGATCTATCACCCCTATCATTTTTGCATGCGTTATACGATACACCCTGTATTTTAGAAGTATACGAATTTCATGGGTGGTAATCTTTTTTTTTTATTCTTAATTAATTTTCCCAATGTAACAGAATAATAACATAATAATACTAGGATCTGCACATAAAAAATTAGGTCCTATAATATATGTGCATATGTATAAGAATAGATTTTCGAAATGGAATACCAACCAGCATCCACCGCAATGTATGTACATATACAAATTAAAAAATATTTTCTTGCAACAAAGCACTCATTTGACGCCTAAGAAATTCAATACTTTTTCAAAGCCTCCCATTGCTTTAACAATTTCTCCAGCGGTGTTTGACCATGACCGACTTCAGATTTTTGTTGATAATGAACTCCACCGCAAGGGTGACCAACGTGCCAAGTGGTCGGTCGCTCCAATGGCTCCAAGAAATTGCTGAGATTGCGAAACTAATTGCCATTGTTTTGGGCTAATACAGAGTTGAATACCATTAAAGCGCCGCTTTGGCTGCGACAAATTTAGCGATTTGTAAGTTCTCTTTCTTTCTCACTAAAACTAAGTTCGTGTTTGATCACAAAATGCTGCAACAATTAGAGCATGAAATTTGAAGTAATCGACTAACTCCCCGATAAGTTTTAGAATTATGCAACAATCATATCGCGGGCAAAGCGCTGCACAGATTGCAGAAATATCACAACAATTTTGTACATTATCTGTTTACGTGAAAATCAGAAAATTATGGGTGATAATACCGCGGACCAGCAGCGCTCTTGGGCATTGCGACATCTTCAAGAGCCCACTCTGGCTTATGATTACGTGCACTTCCAAACGTGTAACAGTGAATGAACTGGAAATCTCTTCACTTTCACGAGTTGTTACTTTTCCTTTTATTTCCATGTAAATACCCCCGGCTATGGTTTTTGCCTCCATTAACCGGTTAATCAAGGTTTTCCCAACGACTGAATGCAATTTCATTTGCGGTGCAGTAGGTAACACAGAGAGGAAGGATTTTTTTTTTGTTCAACTAAAGATAACAGTGTCCCACTTATCAGACAGCCATTATAGGTGCATTCAGGAATGCCAACTTTTGTTATGTCATCATCATCGATGGCGATTTTTGCTCTTTATGACATTGTGTTGATTACGAAATCTCAAAGTTTACTTTTAGAAAAGCGGAATTTGTCTTATCTTGGACATGGATGCGTTGGAATCTATCGACCTTGCACAGATAATTCATTCCCTGCATTAAATTGAAAATCTTCGTGAGAGTGGTTTATTGTATATATTTTTTTATAATTATAGCACTTAAAGAGATGAGTGCAAAAATGGGTCAAGTGTTGTCCATCGAAGAAATAAAATACAGAAACTACAAATAATCCTTATAAATGCAGGCTCCATATCAATCCTGGCAGCGGACAGGATGGCTCGTCGGAATTATAAGGTTATAAAAGTACAAAACCGATAACGTACATATATGACTGATAATGTAACACAGCTTTTGGATGACCGAAATATTATCCCAATTTAAATTTCAGTCAATTTCCGCCAGTCTTGGCTGGTTTTGTAGCATTTAAATAAATTTGATATTTTTATATATTGTCTTAGCAAGAAACCGGTTGGGCCCAGGGGAGGGACATTTTTTAAAGTGTGACACGATCGATCACGCTGACATTTTGATATGTTGTTGCCCTCGACATTTTGAACAAATGTTCCCATGGGCACAAAATGATTCTATGTCTGTTTCTGAGCTACACGGCATTGAAGGTGTTATTGCAGATGTTTAGGTATCTTACTTCTATACCAATGGCTCCAAATTCACACCATATACGTAGGTTGTTACTTAAGTTTTGAGATATGGCAACACTAGTGTGAATATGTCAAATCTGACATTGCCATCGTAAAGTTTGCCATTTTTAATGGTAAACGTGCTCAGAACGTTTTGTCATACGAGTTATATTTGTGTTGGTTACAGATGCTTGAAAAATTACTTTTGTTAAAAAAATGGAACTAAATCGTGAACATTTTCGTGCGATGATTTTCTATGACTTTTGACGTGGATTAAACCAACAACAGTGTGTGCGGATCAACTCGCTGCGACTTTTAGTGATGAAACACCATCTCGAGCCACCATGTTTCACTGGTTTTCTGAACTCAGTCGTGGTCGCACTTCGTTACAGGACGAATTTCGTGAAGGTTGTCCAAAATCGGCTGTTGTGCCAGAAAAAATCGATGCTTTGCATGAACTGATATTGCAAGATCGTCATGTGATATACTCGGAGATTGAGGCATGCTTGGGCATTAAATCCACTCATATACATTCAATATTGCATGAACATTTGGTCGTCAAAAGATTTGTTCGCGTTGGATACCGCATAATTTGACAATCGCTCAAATAAAGGCTTGTGTCGATTGGTGCAAACAAATGTTAAAAAAATTCAATCGGGGTGCTTCAAAAGACGTCTATAAGATCGTGACAGGCGCCGACTCATGAATCTATGCATATGAACCCGAAACTAAACAACAATCGAGACTGTATGGGTCTTTCAAGACGAACCAAATCCAACAAAAGTTATTCGCGCACGAAGCACTTCGAAGCAAATGGTCACCTGTTTTTTCGGAATAATTGGACATGTCGCCACCGTTCCATTAGAGCAACGTAGAACGGTCAATTCTGAATAGTACACCACCATTTGCTTGCCAGAAGTGTTTGGAAAAATAAGGGAAACCAATTGCAGAAGACGAATCATTCTTCACCACGACAATGCAAGCTGTCACACATCGGCTCAAACAAGAGAATTTTTGAACATTCAAAACATCGAATTGATGGGTCATCCGCCGTATAGTCCTGATTTGGCACCCAACGATTTCCCGCATATCAAAATTAATTGCGAGGTCAACGTTTTTCGGCGCCTAAAGAAGCGGTTGATGCGTTCAAATCACATGTTTTGAAAGTACCTCAATCGGACTGGAAAAAGTGCTTCGAAAATTGCATAAACGCATGCAAAAGTGTATTGATCTTCAAGTAGAATATATTGAAAAACAATAAAGCCATTTTCGATAATAAATATTTGTTTTGACTTGTGTATCTCAAAACTAAAGTAGCAACTCTCGTATAAGCTATTTTGCGGGAAAGCTTTACAGGTACGGTCTGTTGTCAAAATGCAACCCCCAAGGGGTTAAAGGGGTGTATAAATATTTGCATTTGGGAAATTTAAATTTATCTTTAATTCGATTTACTTGAAACTATGCATAAACACTCTATTATACAAATAATGGAACACGTATTTCAGCATTTCTCCAAATTCCACTCCCAACAGGGTGGGTATAATTCTTTGTATGTGTAAAAAATTTTTCGAACCGATTTAGTTGAATCTGCATTTTACAAAGAATATAACGATATTTCGCCCTATCCCACATTCGTAAATAAATAATTCAGCCATCAATTAGGATAGCTAGTGCGGGCAGGCTAATCACCCACCATAGCGAACATAAACGATTCAAGAAACGGTAACAGAACTTCGACTTGGAGAGGCTTTGTGAAAGCCTTATGCATAAAATGTTAAGTTCTCTAAAGACCGTTTGGGAGTTGTTTATTAGAAAAAATGAAAACATTTTGAAGGAAACAACCAAACAAAAATGTAACAGTTTGTTATAATTTAACTCAATTTTACAGCAAGTGCCATTTATTGTGTTATCAATGAGTATACTCGCCATCGTGAAATAATTAAGAACATTATTACAATTAACGTTAGTACATAATATTGTGGAGATACGCAGGATACCATTAAGCTTTGCTTTTAAAAATAAGTTTTGTTTTGCCTTTTTTAAGCAGGAATATAGTCGGTTTTAGTTTTCAACGATTGCAGCCATTCAATATTTTTATAAAACATATAAAATAAATGTTAACCAAAAAGTTGTATTATAGACTCATTATTCCTATTGACTGAACACATACCATTTATCTAAAACTAGTGCTCTGCCAATGATAAAAAGAAGAAAGTTTGAACAAACTTTACATTCAACTTAAACCATAAGCTGCAAATTATTCATAAATTCCCTGCAAGCTAAAGAATTAGTAAAAACCCTAATGTCTTAAAACGTTTCGAATGCCTAACTTTGTTATGCCATACAATAAAATTTTACGGTTTCTTACAATATTGCATGTTAACGCGCTATGTAGGATGGGTATGTATCCTACTCAGTATCCAAACCTAACGTGCATAGCTAAGCGGCATTAACCACACAATTAACAATTCTTCTTGACTCACATTATATTAATGAGCAAAACAGTAAAGCCCACATATTCAAAAATCGACAGAAGTACCACATGTCATTCCATACACGTTCAGAGAAATTCCGTGGCACTTATGTAAGTGTTAAAAACTTGACAAGGTTACAAAATATTCATATCTGTCTGTCGAACAAAAGAAAGTGAAAGAGATTCGCTGTCCAGCTGAAGTCACTTTCATCACATTCACCTGTTGTTTTTCAAGATGAAGCATAGCTTTGCTTTATTCGATATTCCACACATGTGGGACCCGAATGCGGTTTTAGTCCTCGCTATAGTCTCTAACAAAGTTAACCTAATATAAGTTTGGAAGCAGAGGAGATTTCCGATTGTTTTCCATTAAACACTTAAAGGGAGAAAAGGAAAGGGATAATATTTAATAAAAACAAAAAACTAAATTCTCTCAGACTCTTTAAAACAAAAAGTATCTTGCGGAAAGTTATAAAGGACAGAATGCGATTGAAACAGTTACATACAGGAAACATGAAAAAAAATGAAGATCTGTGAGCGAAGCAAGAGCTTTCATTCTCATTTCACTTTCGCGGTTTTTAGTTTCAACCAATAAAATAGATATTTCCCATGTTGTTGCTGTTATTTCCAATTATTGTTGTTGTAAATAGCAGCACGTGGTTGCAACTTTTCTCAGTTTGATTGAAAATTTGCAAAAATGAGTGAAAATAAGTTAGCAGTCGCTTCTTGGAAATGTGTTGTGGAAAATTGTAGGTCGGTGTCCGGGGGTAGAAATGTTCAAATTTCCGAAATTTGTCAATACAAGTACGAAAGCATTAATCATCCTATGTAATATAAACGTTTCTAAAACAAGAATATTTTTCCCTGGCGACAATTTGTCTCTCAATTTGTGCAGAACTTACTGATGTGTAGTGTACTGATCTACTGCATATGAAAAAGATAGAAAGATTTACCTACGTTTCCTTCGCATGGAAAACACAGGATTTAGAATGTTTTGTTATTATAATTATATAATTATATTGTTACGAAATTTGCCAGCCGAGCGGCTAGCTGACAAATCTCGGTGACAAAAAAATTCCGAAAAATTTAAAGACGGGCTCGAACCGCAGACCCCGGCGTGAAAGTCCGTGTGTTTTCCGCTGCACTACCGAAAGTTTTGTAGAGCGTTCGATAGGAGGGAGCAAAGATTGCTACAGGGCCGTAGTTCCGGGCACATTAAGGAAAAACACACCAGCTCGAGTTTTAAACTTCAACTTAATATTTGTTTGTTCATTGGATACAACAATCGCAAATCGTTTTAAAAAAAATTCGTCGTTGTCGCTTTATCCCCCGCACACACTCAGTACGACTGGTCCATTGCTCTCCTCGGAAGAGCAACTCATGCCGTTTTTGGAAATGCAGGGGGGTTAGTCCAGATACTGAGGACTGGCTTATAGCTAAGCCCACAAATGTTTTGAACCAACAATCGATTTTTGTGACAATATTTATTAGGTTAACTTTGGTCTCTAAGCAAAGACTTTTAATATACGAAGACGTCTCACAGCCAAAAGCTCAGGCAAAAATTCACTGATTTCAATGCATCGAGATGGGAATTATTTCACTGCTTTTGCCTGAAGTAATGTGGAAAATGATCCCGGGCGGATCCTTGGCGTTAGAGGAAGTGGTTTTAGTCGGTAGTCTACCTCATCCGGGTGGGAGTTCGACCCCCCTCCGTAAATGGACTTTCCCTCCCCTTCTAAAAAAACCTCATCCACGCCTAAACGGTTGCTACGACAGATTTAATTTGTTGCTACAAGGTATTAGATATGTATTACAACTTAACATATAAGGCGATATTAATAAGGTTTTAAAATGACGGTTCCACGATGGCTACTAAAAAGGTAAAACTTCAAAGGATTTCCATAAAAATCGACACATGGGGGGTTTTGTGGATGCTGATTTCGAATCTACCTATGGCAACAAAATAAAATAAATAAATAAAAATAAATGAAAACTTCACGGGATTGCCTTTAAAATTAACAATGAGAGGTTTTCGGGGTCGTGGATCTAGAATCTAGTATCAAATTTGGAATTTTAAGACGGCGGATCCAATATGGTGATCGAAAATTTTCAACATCGGATTTTTGTGTAAATAAATATATAGGGATTAAGGGTCGCTGATTTTAAATCAGCTATCGAAAATTCGAACTCGAAGATGACAGCCAAAAGTTACCAATGTAAACGAATTTCCATGAAAATGATATCGAAGGGTCTGTGGTTTCGATGTTTTTTTTGTTTTTTACTAAAATAGCTTTTGGGAGTATTAAAGATTTTTTTAATTTGTCGGGATCAAAGGAAGTGTGATTAACAACAATTGTGCTAAAAATTCAAACGATAACATCTCGTAAACTGTTGATACGACATAAATTATTTGAAAAACATCACTGTTTGGCGGTTAAGTGCTCATATTACTGGCCGACACTGATTTGATTAGGTAGGGTCGGTAGGGAGACACTTTTACTAATCCATTTTTACTAATCCACTTTTACTAAGCCGATTTTACTAAACGACAATTTTACTAATGTACATTTTTACTAATGTACTTTTTAACTAAAGAATAAAAACGAGCACATAGGGCCGGAAATAATATACTTTATTCGAGGCAGCCAGTCACGTTCTTATGTAAATTTCACAGGTTACATAATTGTTAATTAAAAGTTAATTGTGTGACCAACAGATTTAAGGTACTCGCATGTTTTACCCTCGTCTTTTTTTTTTTTTATAGTCTTTGATTATACTTGAAAGCCTAATTTCTGCAGTTGTTCTAGCAAGACTTTCAGATTTTTTAATTATGCGCCCAAGTTCCAGCTCTCGAAACATTGTTTCGGTATCAGCTTGCTCTTTCTGTATTTCAACCATGAAAGCATACAAGCTTGGATGATCGCGGACCACAACGACTGCGAAATGATTGTGACATGTTATTCGTCCGGGATGAAGACTGTACAATAGCGTCGTACATATTCCATAAAGCTGGTTCGAATCGTGGTTCCGTCGCTCGTCTTCGCCCTTTCGCTGGTCTGCCTCTCACGTAATTGTTTTCGAAGTACTCCGCGATTTCAGTGAAAGTTTCGGGCGCCTTCCATTTTTGCCCCTATTTTTGGGAACGGGGTTCGGAACATTTTGCTGTGCTAATTAACGGAAAAATAATGCAAAAATTCTATCTCGACCCGTTTTCGAGATATAGGGCAATACGCGAGCCACCTAACGTTCGTAACTGTTAGGAAAATTCTATTATATATTATAATTTCCCTTTTACAAACTGCCGGTGGAGTTAATTTTCCTTTCACAAACTACAGGTGGAGTCATTTAGCACAGCAAAATGTTTTGAAACCCGTTTCCAAACATCGGGGCCAAGGATACAAGAATCGTGCCCATCCGCGATTTAAATCAAATTGTGGTGATATTAGTAAAAGTGAGTTTTAGTAAAAAGAAGTATTAGTAAAATTGTCCTATTAGTAAAAGTGGATTAGTAAAAGTGTCGTACAATCATTTGATTATTATATGTACCACGTAGTGGAATTTCAATAATTATATCTGGACGCTTACAATTAGTTCTAGGAAAGCCCAGGACCAGGTCAAAATTAACCTAATATAAAATTAAGCACAGAAACAAAATATGCTAAAATCTGTGTTTTTCAGAAGAAAGAAACATAGGTAAATCATTCTATCTTTTTCATATGCAGTAGAAAAGTATCAGTATACCACATATCAGTAAAATGCTGAATGAGTAAATAAGACAAAAAGTTTTGCACAAATTGAGAGACAAATTAGGGTTGCCAGGGAAAAATATTCTTGGTTTAGAAACTTTTATATTAGAATGATTAATGCTTTCGTACTTGTATTGACAAATTTCGGAAATTTGAACATTTTTAACCCCGGACACCGACCTACAATTTCCCACAACACATTTCCAAGAAACGACTGCTAACTTATTGTCACTCATTTTTGCAAAACAAACTGAGAAAAATTGCAAGCAACCATGTACCGCTCTAATGGCAATCTATTTACAACAACAACAATGGGAAACATCTATTTGATTGATTGAAATTAAAAAGCGTGTAAGTGAAATGAGAATGAAAGCTCTTGCTTCGCTCTCAGATCTTGTATTTCAATTTGTAAGTGTTTCCATCGCATTTCGTCCAAGGTTCGGAAAAATTCATTCGCGAATGAAAAAAAATACATTCTTTTCATTTATATTCATTCGCGAATGAATATTTGAGTCCAAAGATTCGTGAGAGAATTTTTCCTGCGGAGAATTTTTGAATACATTCCATTCGCGAGAGAATGAAAATGAGAGAATATTCTTCAGTTACAGAAAAAGAGTGAGAAAGAATGAAAACCAATCATTCGGAATGAAAAAGAATATTCTCATTTTTCATTCTTGTTCTAGCGGTTAGATCGAGCGGATCTTTAACTTGAAAGAGAGTGATATTTGGTGAATGGTTTATAAATTTTACAAATTTGCAACTATGGGTCGTAAATCTAACATAGATAAAAATAAATTTGTTTCTTATGATAAGAACACTGATAGTTCGAAGTGTTTGTTATAGGACAGGGTTTTAAAAGGACAATTATTAGGAAATATAAAAAGACATTATATAACTGTGCACAAATGTAATTTTGATGGTGAAAATAACGCAGAAACTACGTTATTAAGGGAAAGAAGTGATGTATTTGTAAGCAATCGTCGAAGTGGATCCAATACAACATGGAAACTCAACAAAAGTGAATTTTTAAAATGCTGTGTCGGCCTTCCTTGTGTTAAAAGTTTACCATTCAGAATTTTTGATTAATTTGATTTAGCGATCGTTTGATTTAAATTTAGTTTCAAAAAATACGGTTGATCAGGTGAAAGTGTGCTCTCAGAATATTAAAGAACTCTTGGCAAAAACATTAAAGAAGAAGATGGTGTGTTTAAAAGTTGATGTTGCTAATAAAAAAGATAATAAAAAAATACTCTAAGCTTATTGTCTTATTTTTTCTAATGGGAATTTTTCAGCACATACATATATGTATATTAAAAATGTGGAAATACGCAGTAGAAACATAAATCAGCAAAAATTGTCCTGGCACTAAAAGAATGCAAAGGAATATTCTTTTTCATTCTTTCTCATTCGCGAATGTAAAAGATGTGGGAATGAATACTTTCATTCTCTCGCGAAAGAATGAAATCGACTTAGGCACATTGCGATGCATTCGTTCGCGAGAGAATGAAAACTCAAATTCTCCGAAGAATATTCTTTTAAAGAATGAATGAAATGCGAATATTCTTCGCACCCTGATTTCGTCCTTTATAGCTTTCCGCAGAGTATTTTTTGTTTTTTATTAAATATTAACGCTTTCCTCTTCTCCCTTTTAACTTAATATAAAACAATCGGAAATCTCCTAACTTCATATTAGGTTAACTTTGACCAGGTCAAGGTGGAGTTCGAACTCACATGCTCCGAAACGCAATGTCCTCGTATCGTAAGCCTAATCGCTGTAACCATTGGACTATCAAAGCTCTTAATAATCAAAAAAAAAAAATATGTTTATAGTTTTTAATATTTCTCAGCATCTTCGAAAAAGCAATGATGATAAATTGAAATATTTTCCAGGACTCAACCTCAGAAGACAGCTTGCCAGGCAATGGTAGACCAAAGATGCTGTTGGACCAGAGGAAAGGTTCTTGGTGGTGGCTCTGTCCTAAACACGATGCTCTACATTCGAGGAAATAAAAGAGATTTTGACCAGTGGGAATCCTTTGGAAATACCGGCTGGGGATTCGAAGACGTGTTGCCATACTTCAAAAAGTCAGAAGACCAAAGAAATCCCTATCTTGCCAGGAACACGAAATATCATAGCACAGGTAACTGTGGGAACAATTCTGCAGAACTGAAACTATTATAAATCAATTTTCTTTTTCTTAAGGTGGTTTATGGACAGTTCAAGAATCTCCTTACAACACGCCCATAGGACCTGCTTTTCTGCAAGCCGGAGAGGAAATGGGTTACGACATAGTTGACGTGAACGGAGCACAACAGACAGGATTTGCATTTTACCAGTTAAATATGCGACGAGGCTCGCGGTGCAGTACAGCAAAGTCATTCTTAAGGCCGGCGCGGTTGCGAAAGAATCTCCACATAGCCCTATTTTCGCATGTCACCAAAATTTTGATCGAACCCCAAACTAAACGCGCCTATGGTGTGGAGTTTATCAGGGATGGAAAATTTAACAAAGTTTACGCGAAGCGAGAAGTAATTCTTTCCGCCGGAGCAATAGGCAGCCCGCACCTCTTGATGCTTTCTGGAGTTGGACCAAGGGCGGATTTAGAACGAGTCGGTATCCCCGTACTCCACGAACTACCAGGCGTGGGCAGAAATTTGCAAGATCACATTGCCGTTGGAGGACTTGCTTTCCTGATCGATCCACAAATTTCCATTGTTATGAAGCGACTGGTCAACATAAATACGGCGTTGCGGTATGCCATTACTGAAGACGGCCCGTTGACCAGCAGCGTAGGGCTAGAGGCAGTTGCCTTCGTAAACACCAAATACGCGAATGCCTCCGATGACTGGCCAGACATGAACTTCATGTTGACCAGTGCATCGACGAACTCAGATGGCGGAACACAAGTTAAGAACGCCCACGGCCTCACGGATGAATTCTATAACGAGGTGTACGGAGAAATTAACAATAGAGACGTATTTGGTATCTTCCCAATGATGCTTCGCCCTAAGAGCAGAGGTTTCATAACGCTTCAATCCAAAAACCCTCTGCGGTACCCTCTTTTATACCACAACTATCTAACGCACCCAGACGACGTCAACGTCCTACGCGAAGGTGTCAAGACCGCCTTAGCTCTGGCTGAGACACAATCCATGAAACGTTTTGGGGCCCGCTTTTGGAGCAAACCCCTCCCCAACTGCAAACACTTGCCCTTGTTTACGGACGAGTACTGGGAATGTGCCATACGACAATACACGATGACTATCTACCACATGTCATGCACGGCCAAAATGGGACCACCAAGTGACCCTCTGGCCGTTGTGGACCCTCAGCTAAGGGTCTATGGAATCAAGGGACTGCGGGTTATAGATGCGAGCATAATGCCAACTATAACAAATGGAAACATTCACGCGCCGGTGGTCATGATAGGAGAAAAGGGAGCCGATCTTGTCAAGGAACTCTGGTTGGAGGATAACTTTTTGCGAATAAAAAGGACTCACTGTGCCAATTGTACCAGCGATGCACCAACAACCACCGAGCAAACCTAGATCAAGTTTAATTTATTTCCTCATACCCCTCAGTTTTATTTATTGACATTTAATTTTAAGTGATCTTTAAGTGGTTGTATATAGATTTTTTTTGTGTGTTTTTTTTAAAGGCTGAACAATAAAATGTAAATAAAAGCGTTATGTGAGTTCTTTACAAAAAGAAATGGTGTCCTGCGTATGGTATTTACATTTAAAAAATGCGCACTAGGGTTCCGTACCAGAAGGTTAGTCACTAATAAAAAGTAATACGACAATTACAAACTAACTATATATTTGTTTTTTCGTTGCTCCGCATTATTATTTCCCTTTAAATTAGCTGCGTTCCATTGGGCTGTGTAATGGTATGGACAGACTAGTTCCTTCAGAATTACGTAGCCCATGTAAAATTTCCATTACTAAATTAGTTCAAAGATCCGCATAATTGAACTGGTTCAAACAGAGATTGCATACATTTTTCTGTTGTTAGCGCCAGTTGCGGAATAATATGTTACTAAAAATGTGTCAATGCTGCAATGAAATTTCTTTTCCAATAGTATTTTACAATAGGAAAACAAGAAAATTAAAGATAATTATGAATAAAAGATATAATTCGATTATTTCAATAGTCAGGGAGAAGTTAACGGTAAATTCAAGGATTTTTATATAACGCCAGCAAAGTGTCAAACGAGAAACTGAACTATATAGTTCAAAATAAATTGAGTGTGTCACGACGAGTTGAACTAGTTCTCAGAAGTCAAACGCTACATCATGGACCAGTTCAATTGCTGTAGCCTGTCTGAGACATAAAATGCTTAGAAATAGTTTCCAAATGTAAACAAATTTCCTTTGTCCGGAATAAAGCATAACCTCTCAAATCAAATATCATCTGCTTTACATTTAATCCTTTACGCTCCACCTACATATATGCCTGACTGACATAACATGTAAATACATAAACCATACATATTGTAGATTTTGAATTTACATTTATTTAAAATACAATTAAGTTAAGGGGTAACACCACTGTAAATTTTTCAAAAAATCTTTTTTTTGTTTTTAGGCTTAAAAAATACTTTGAACCTTTTAGAATATGGGGAAAAATATTTCATACCTCTAAGTATTTTTTTTCTTGTGATTTCGAGCTCTTCCCCAAGCGCGTCGGACTGCTCCGAAACGACACCTGCGTCAGATGAATACCTGCTGGGAAGGTACAGCCTAATGTCCTACCTTTTGACACCAAGCATACAGTATATAGAGAACTCATCTCTAACAAAAATTTGACCGCCGTGCTTATGAAGATTTCGTCTTCGATTGGCTCCCACCGCGTTCATTTTTTCATGTATAATCAAATAAAACTTTAAATGCGTTTTTCTCGAAACACGATTTTTCAAAACGGCACGCAGCATAACTCCAACAATTTTCACTCTTTTCATTCGAATTTGTTACAATATCTTTAAAATGAGATTTTGAAGAGAAATACGTAGGGGATTTTCGATAAGTTAATTTAATCATTATTTATTAACAAATGATTATCTTTTTTGTTGTTGAAAATTTAACGATTTAATTCAAATACTCGCCAATCACACAAAAATCAATATTTTTAAAATCCCCTACGTATTTCTCTAGCTATAAGCATGTACAATAAAGGTTTTATTTTTTATTTTTCTAAATCCAAAATTGCAGCAGCTACACTGCGTGCCGCAGAACGCCTCAAATTCTACGTGCCTCGCGAAAATGGCTGTGGTGCCGTCATTTTTGAATATTTTTTTATAATAATGTTCTATTTTGTTACTTAAATATACGCTAAATAACTTCCTCCAATATTATAATTTTATTACCTTTCCTTCCACCCAAAAAAAAATGACAAAAAAACACGTTTTTTTAGCCTGTTACAGTGGTGTTACCCCTTAAGTCAATAAAGTTCTTCAGTTAGGGCTGGTCTGGTAAACTGGCTAGATTACCGGACTTACTTCGTCAGATTTCTACATATTGCAAAATCGTATTCATAGGTTGAAATTGAAAAAAATTAAATTTCGTCGATTACAGAGCCATCTATCATGAATTGAAAAAATCTTTTCGGACAAATCCTACGTATTTTTAAAAGTAGAATTCGAATCAGCAATAAAAAAAAAAAGGTGTTCTTATTAAAATTTGAAAATTAGCATACCGCCCATGCTACAAGGAGGAGATATGATACTTTTGATTATGAACATTTTTCTCGTAGAGTGCTTATAATTCGAGATTTTTGAAAGTTTCAAGTTAAAAAACTCACCCTTTGGCAGATTAAGTTAGTCACATTATCACATGAAGGATAAAAATATATAACTGCAAGTCATTAGCATATTTATGTATGTATATTGTATATTGATCACTAAACTAATTGAACTAAGATCGTCGAAATACAAGGAGTACAAAATAGGACCCAAAATCGATGCTTGAGGTACGGCGCATGTTAATTTTCCTGTCTCAGAGGGCACATCACCAGCAAATACCCGCTGTGAATAACAGAGTCGAAGGCCTTCGAAAAGTCCTACAAAACAAAAGCAGTCACTCTATCCAGGTAAAGTGTGTTGTGCTTTTTACGATGATTGATCCCAATGTGCACTGAGATATAATCAGTTATCTGATTGAGGATTTAGGTATGGCAATAACCTTTGAAATTTTCCAGATATTTGGATATTCAGAGAAACTTAGCACATAGTTAATTTTACTGCCTGTTAGAAATATATTATATTGAAGTTCAAAGCATTCATTGATCAATTTTTCGTTGACTTTAACTTCTTTCAGCAAGGAGAAAATTAATGATTTGGCACACTACCTCATAGAGACCAAAAATCTCAATATAGTGATTGGAAATTTACGCTACGCTGACCACAGTTTTGCCGAAATTGTTTGTCAGGTTAACAATTGTTGACTGATATATCTGGTGTAGAGAGTTTGATGTTAATTGTTGTTAAATGTGTCATTTTTGATAAGAAGAATCGGCGAATTGTGAGTAAATTTGAGCAGTCAGAATTGTTTTCTTATTAATAAATATGTATGTTTATAATATTGTATAGGCCATCCACATTTTAGACATGTGAACTCGGTTCACTGCCTAACTTTTAACTTGTATTTATAATAACTTTTTATATTGTATTCACGTAGTGCCCTCATCCTAACGACGACTATGGCTCAAATAAAAAAAGCTGAAACTAAATAAAAATAAAGGAGAAAACTTGATCTGAGATAGCTGTCCCATCAAATATCACATACTTCATCTAAGTTGATCTTGTAACTGAAGCACCTGACTCATGGTCTTATAGCGCCGAAGATAAGAGCAAATAAATCACAACCGTCACGCCTTTCAAAGAAAGGCACATTTTAAAACAATAACAATAACAACAAATTTGAACGATAAATTCAATGAGCATTTGAAAGATTGTTCTTTCCCCTTTGAAACATTTTGTTTTCATTTCAGTGTGATTTTTTTAACGGTGTTCAGCTGACAAATGTCAAGAATGAAAAAAAAGAAACATTTTAAAACTACCTTACGCAGGAATTGTCAGCAAAAGTAAGAAATATCAGAACCTCCTCCTTCCCATAACGAGTTTACGTAATACTTGAATAGCCCCATTATGCGAATTTTTCTTAAGTTTACTCTGCCTGCGATAGTCGAAAGGTCACTTTCAAAAGTAGTAGCACAGACTACGAGGCATGTCCAGAAAGTAATTGTACTAGGGCTCTCACGGGCAGAGGGAATTTTGTTTTGCTATGTTGGTCACACTGCCAGGTAGCTTAGCTCCTCCATTTCCAACGAGCCCAAGAACGCGTCACTACGACTAAAACTGTTGTCACAGCAACGTGTCCCGTGAACCATGTCGATAGAATCTGCCGCCAAGTGCGAAATTCGCAGCGTTATCCGTTATATCGTTGTGAAGGGAAAATTTCCGTCTAAAGTCTAGCAGCATCAGTACTTGCGCCTATCGCCAAAGCGCAACATTTCAAACTCCCCTCCTCTCCAAACCTTTTTCGATAGATTTTCTTTTTCTGTAAAAAAAAGGGGTCAGGTCCCAATAATTAAAAATAGCAACTTTAAGGATCACGAATTGCGTGAAATCGGAAATGGCTTTTAAGGTAATTTTCCAAGTTAAAGGTTAAACATTTCAAAATTGAAAAACAAGACAAATGATGTTGATCAAGAGGTTTTCGGACATCACGAATTTCACAAAATCTGACCGTTCCGAGTTGACCTTAACAATATGCAAAGGGTTAAATTTTCGAAAAAAAAACAAGAAATTAGAAGTCAAACTTCTTAGATTCTAGAAACAGTTGATTTTATGCATTGCTCTCTTTACATTTGTTGACGACTTTATTATTTCAGGAAATGGTTATCAACTTAATTGAATTTCTTCAATCTCATTTTTTTTATTCATCAAGTTCTGTAAATTCGTACTCTAAGAAAGAAATTATTTATTTTATAATTGGGATGTTTTAATTGCAGATTCGAAATCAAAACCACAAAAATCCTCTAATGCGGATTTTAAAGGAAATCCCTTGAAATTTAACCTTTTCGGTAGCCATTTATGGTCCGCCATCTTAAACTTTGGTAAATTTAAATTCTATGACTCCAAAGACGTCTAAATATTAAATTTCACAAAAATTCATTAAAATTAAGTAATTTAGGTCGCCATATTGAATCCGCCATTTTGAATTTGGAAACCACTTCCAGTGGGGATTTTTTAGGGCAATCTATTGAAGTTCAACTTTTTGGCTTTTATTTTTATTTATGACAAAA
This sequence comes from Neoitamus cyanurus, assembly GCA_947538895.1. Classification (NCBI taxonomy): domain Eukaryota; kingdom Metazoa; phylum Arthropoda; class Insecta; order Diptera; family Asilidae; genus Neoitamus; species Neoitamus cyanurus. Next base: position 10,736,998 of record OX384547.1, read on the forward strand.
TCAAATCTTTTAACCTTGGGATACCTCGCTAAGGTCGACTTGATGTCAGATTTTGCGAAATCCGTAATCGCCATAGTTTGGCTTGTTTTTTTCAATTTTGAAAATTTGACCTTTTAATCTTGAAAATTACCCTGAATGCCGCCCACTTCCGATTTTTCCGATTTTTCGTGCTCTTCGACTCCAAAAAGCCCCGGAATCAACCATAAAATTGTTGTTTTTAATTATTACCTACTAATTAAAAAATGCTAATTTGCCTGGACTATGGGTATACGTATAGTCTGATAAAACAAACTAATTTTAGGAAAATCCGCGATTTTACTGTAGCAGCGTAGCCATGGCGAACACAGAGTGACTACTATTGGGTAGAAGAAAGCACGAGCACTAGCGTACCTGTTATTATGTTGCGAAGTAACTATGTACTCGCATGGGCGACAATTGAAAAACAATCATTACTTGGAAATTAATAGTACATTAAAATTATACTTATTCATGATATTTTTAGTCGCAATCTCATAGAGGTTGTAAGTTTATAAAACAATGGTGGTCCGCATTCATAGGAGCTACGGTGGTGTTAGACTTTTATTATTGTATTATTTTGTTACTTAATTATTATTGTTATAGAAATAATGCCTAAACAATTTAAAAATCACTTTAAAACAAAGCGAATAACCTTGCTGTGTTCTGCTACGCCACTGTGCTCGCTAGATATCATAAAACATCGAGCTAGCGAAAAGCCAGAAAGTATGCTGACGGTAAACAGGTAATGGCTATTGCTGCAAGAGGTACCTTCATGGCCATAACTCTTACCTGAAAAGAAGAAGAAATATTTTTTTAAATCAAGTCGTTATGATTGACGTAAAAGTTCATTATTTAAAAGTTAACGTTTTCTGTCTATAATTTGTTTATAACTAAAAAGTATGATGTGTTCTAAGAAAATATAAATAAGTAATTGTAATCAAGCCACAAAATCATAGTCAAAAAATTGAAGCAAAGCCAGCGTAGCTCAGTTAGGTCAGTTCAAGAGTTATTTGCACAATGCGCTTTCGTTTCACCGTCTGCAGATTTGCGTTTAAATGTGACCTTAAGGGGGTAGTCTCATGTTCGATCTTCAAAAAATCTTTTTTTTTTTTTTGCATTTTCTCAAAGTTAAATACGTTGAGAATATACTGTAAAATACACTACGTCAGGTGCTTGAAGTTGCTTCCTCGAAAATGTGCCGTGGAGCGCATAGCTCGTGTGAAATTCTATGCTTTCAGAAAAACGTGTTTAAAGATATTAGAACGGACAAATTAGTGTGGCGCCGTCGTGATACAGCGAATATTCTCCCAAAAGACGGTGGCTCATGCCACTACGCGAGAGTTACTAAAAGTCATTTAAACCAACGAGTTAACGATATGTTTTTTTTTTAAAGTAATCAGTACCAAAAAATTTAAACAAATTGCAAACAACGAATAAATATTATCATTCAGTTCCATTATGCTCTTACATTTGAACACTTTTTCATGCAGATTAAAAGCATATTTTAATCCCTTGCAATAATCTTGAATTGGCATTGTGTGCAAAGAGTCTCAAGTTAATTATCAACCTGCAGAGCAAGGGCACAATGTCATCGTTAAAGACGTAATCTTAGGCGTGCACAAGTGGATGATACTTTAAAGCGCATCAATAATAATCAGAGTGAAAGTCTTGACATATTTTCTTGACGGTCTACTTGGCACACACATAACAGATGAAACCTATTCACTTGCAGCCACAGAAAAGCCTCAACTTGATTCTTGGCAGGAAGTACCATAATTAATTGGTTGATAAGGAAATTCAAAAAGGCACATTATTAGGACTTCAGAACAGCTTACTATTTCGCCACAGAACTGGCTTTTGCACAAGTGAAAAGATTGTGTCTTTGATGTATCTGTTGGCGTTGATGTATTTAGTGGCGCGAATTAATTTGGAAAAGATTGTCCGCGAACATTTTGAAGTATTATAAATCATGACTTATGAAAGAAAAATGTCATTTATTTTGCAAAATAGTTTTGTACAATAATTTCAGGATTTAGTTTGGTCGGCTTGAAAAAATCGATTATTTTATTTTTCAATAATTTCAATTCAATCCATAAAAATTGCCTCAAAGGATTTCCTGGATTTTTCACATTTACGTAAAACATAGAGGCGTCAAATGCTGGCCGGCCGGCGGCGCACGGTGCACAAAATGCCCAAGCACGATCAAAAATCCATACCTTTTGAACCCTTAAAGATATCGCAAACAAATCTACACATTATATACGTTCAATCCATGTATTCAGAAGTTGTATAAAAATACAGGGTGGCGAGATATTAGTTTACAAACTATAGGGTAATCATTTGTCTCATTGTTTAGGAAATTTTAAAACGTTTCCCATTTGAAATTTTAATGAGTTTATATGGGTAACAATTAAATAAAAAATTAAAGTTAAGAAAAAAATCAAAAAAAATATTCTTCTTTTCAAGATTTTTTCCTGGTCACCCTGCACGTAACGCCTTTAGCTCCGTGAGGTGGGGGAATACGCTCAACGCTACTTTGGAGTCCCCCGATGTCTCTTACAGATTATGGGAGACTACCTGAAGGATCGCACCCTCACCTACGAAACAGAGTATGGCCCGGAAACGAAGGTTCTCTCTGCAGGGGCGGCCCAGGTCTCCATACTGGGACCCCGACCTATGGAATTATATTACAGGCATGACGGCATCCTTCATATGGAGATGCCGGAAGGGGCTTTCCTAGTTGGGTATATCGATGACATCGCAGCGGTCATTACCGCCAGAGATGTCGAGAAGGCCCAATGGAGGCTCAATCAGGTGATGCGTCGTATTGGTCCCTGGTTACGCGACCATGGGCTGGAGTTAGCGTAGAAACGCATGATGGGAATGCAGGTAAAAGACATGGTGATCCAGACTAAAACGACAGTTAAGCACCTGGGGGTGGGCCTAGTTTGGAGGCTCACCTTCTGGGAAGAGGTGAAGTGCAGAGCGGACAAGGCGGCTGCGGTGACGACGGCGTTGAGCAGGGTCATGGCCAACATTGGTACACCCAGGCCCTGCCTGTTATTCCGCATCGCCGAAGCCATAATGCTATACGGGCCTGAAGTCTGGGCCGATGCGATGCAGTGGGAGAAGTACCGCCATCGCATGGTGGCGGCGGTGAAGCGGCGGGCATCTCTCCGTATCGCGAGCTTCTACCGCATAGCTGGGCAGAGTTTGACTTCAAGGGAGCAGTATACCTCCATAAAAACCTCCATAAACCTTTCGCATTTCGCGTCATTTCGGGTCGCTCTATTAACGCAATGAGAGTGAGCACATGTCCATCATCACTGATTCAGGACAGGAGTATGCATTTCTCGCTTGCACTTGCAGGAGGCACCAAAAAAATATTTCTCGCCACCAAAAAAATATTTCTCGCTTGCACTCGGAGCATCGTCTATGTCCTGTGTGCCGCACAAGTAATTATTCACGACAGGAGTATGCATTTCTCGCTTGCACTTGCAGCAGCAATGAGGTGGGCACTCGGGAGTCAAAACAGCTACCTGAGGAGTACTCGGGAGTCACAGGAGCAGGGTTTGCCCGTGTGTGTTCTACCGGACGGTCTCGGAACCAGCGGTCCTATTGACCTCCTAGCCAGGGAGCGACAGTCCGTCCACCGGGGGAGAGCGGTTTTCGTAAAGGAGACCGCCAAGGTGGTGAGGACTAGGACCGTGAAGTCCTGACAAGAAAAAAGGGATCGGGAGTCGCGGGACCGATGGAAACCCCGGGTTATTCCAAAGCTGGACATCTGGCTGGGCATTTTCGGGCCTTCGTCTATCGCATAGGGAAGGTGCCGAGCCCGTGCTGCATGTACTGTGACTCCCTATCGGACTCCGCCCTCCACACATTTGTCAAATGTGAAATATGGAGAGCAGAGAGGAAGGATCCGGAAAAGGTGGTCGGCAGCATAACCCCGAATATGTTATCCGGAGATTTGCAGATAAAGGACAACTGGCGGAAGATCACCCTTTTTGTAAAGGGTGTATAGGGCGCATTGTTAGCTTCCTACATATGCTTCTTCTGACAACTCACCAATAGGCAGTTGATGATGAAGCATGATGTTTTTACCGTGACGAAAACTTATGGACTGTAGCCGTTAATTGTCTACAAGGACAACTCCTGATATAACAACTTTTCTGTTTCTTCTGCATACATACCAAAATTTTTAGCATAAATAGGAAGATCAGAAGACAGAGCATTTAATATTTTTTAAACTTCTTGATAATTTTGATGTCTACTGTAGCAATTTCAGATAAGAATATTAAAAAAAAAAGTCCGTGCTGTATTACCGTCGATTTTTAAATTCGCAAAATAACTAAATGTACCGCAATAAATTAATTATTTTCTATTGTGCTAATTAAAACATTTACCTGAATTAATGAAGATAATAGTGATTAGTCATGTGTCAAACCAACTAAAGTCATTGTATAATAAAATACAGAGTGTAGCCTCCAAAATTACTAATGTTCCTACTTAAGTAGGAAAAAATGTCTTAAGGGGGTGTTCTCATGGAGCAATTTCAAAAAATCGATTGTTTTTTTTTTTTGCATTTTTTTAATCTATATATAAGTACAATTTACCCTGTGAAAGGATTTTTCGGAATTCGATCTCTAACATTGCTTAAATGACCTTTGAAGTCGACATGTAAAGCGCGAACCGGAACGAAATGCCGACATTGCAAAACTTTAAACGCGTTTTTCTCGAGAACATGCTTAAATTTTGAAGGGTTTTTAAGATTTTTTTTTGTGTGGAAAATGAAATGCAATCTTCTTGTAATAATTATATGTTATTACTAAACTATTGAACAATACAAAAACATTTCTTTTAAATAAAAAAAGAAATTTTTTAAGGTCATTTTGGTGAGGCGAATTAGGTCTCTTCAAAAAAAAGTAGGTAGCTCGCCCCCCTGATTGCTCCTTTCCCAATCTTCTGAAATCAAAATTCCAAAAAGATTATTATTCAGTAGGGTTGTCATTCTGGCCCGTAGCAGATTTAAAAGATTTGAGTGAAAAATAGCAAAATGGCGGCCTTGTAAAAAAATTTTTACAAAATCGACGGTTTTTTTCGGTTTAAAATCGATATAAAACAGAAAAAAATCGATAAAAACATCTAATTCTGCTACCCGCCAGAACCATTCATGTTTATAATAATATGTGAAAATTTCAGCCCAATCGGTCCAATAGTTTTTCTTTAATCATCCGTGCCGACGAAAAAAAAGTAGTTTCGAGAAAAACGCGTTTAAAGTTTAGAGAAAAAATTTTCATATATGCAGATGCAGGGTGCGCTCTCCCCTCTTATATGTTGTAACTTTAAAATGACGTAGTGTATCGGTCTAAAATTTTTACAGTATATTCTCAACTTATTTAACTTTGAGAAAATGCAAAAAAAAAAAAAAAGATTTTTTGAAGATCGAACATGAGACTACCCCCTTAATATCCTAAGGTAGGTTAAAATTCTATGGCCTCCTTCTTCGAAATATGCGAGTAGAAGCAACAAATTCTTGTTGTGAACTAAAGAGGAAGGTGTGTAGTTTTTCGTCATATCAACAATAGGGCGGCTATATGCGGACATTTTTTCAAAACTCAACAAGAAATAAAAGTATTGATTAAAAAGGTCCCCTTTTCCAAATAAATACTAGTATTAAAAAATCTGTTCAATTTTTCCAATAATTTATTGTCCTAATAAAATATGCTCCAATACGGGCAGTAATATAAATTATTTAAAACATACATACTAAAGCAAACTTTCTCAGAATTGAGGATTCGGTAGTTTATCACATACCTAAATGAAATCATTTTCTAAGTTTCGTCGACGGTGCTCGGGTAGTTTGTCCCATTTTACGGCGCATAGAGGAATATTTGCATGATAAAATCGAACAAAAGTAAAAATCATGAAGTTATTCAAACGCCAAACCTAATTTTCTCCAAGCTTAAGAACCAACGCACCAAATGACAGTTATAAAACCACCCCCAGTCCTCGACCCTTCTCAAACCATCAATCGAAACCCAGTCATTCTGTGAACCGCTTGTCATTGTTCTTGGCAATTTGTTTGTAACAATTGGTTAAATTGGTATTTATATCGCGTATTTGAGTTAAAAAAAAAAATTATGAACATGGCAGACGAAGGTATGTATGTATGCTTTATTTTAAAACATTTTCTTATTAATTTGCAGTTCTTGTATTGTATCATTATAAAAAATGTTTACAAGTCAAATTACTGTTTGTTTGTTTAAAATTATCAGATGAAAGTGCTTTTGTTTAGGTAATACTGTGCGATCTCGCTATACTGGTTTTTATAAACATGTAATTCAGGTCAAGCTTAATAATATTTCAAAGTAAAATAATAGGCTCCTCATGTGTTTTGTAATGTAGTCATTGAGACGAATCGAATGATATTTCAGACTGTATGCTTTTCAGCTCTTTTGCACATCTAAAGCGCACCGGATATTTCTGGCAATTTTCGAATTGGTCCAAGAGCCCCCAGGTACCTCTACGCCATTTCAAAAAGCTCATCTTAAAATTTTGTTTGCGACATGTCCAGCTTGTATGACTATGTATAAGGCAAATAACCATTTTATATTGAAACAATATTTAGACATAGACATGTATGCAGAAGTAATTAAAAAATCGATGCCGATTTGTCATATCCAAATAATAGAATACGCTCTCAAGAGATCAATGGGGTGGAATGTACGATTTTAGTCTAGTGTAATATTTTGGATTTCACAAATTCGGCCATATATTTCAAATCTTCAATCCAGAACGTTCATCTTAAATTTTGAGAAGAGCATTTTTACTCTTTAGTCGTATTACGGTTCACTTCTAATAACATGCAAAAATTTTAAGCAAATCGACCAATCTGGTTTCGATATACATATGTACATACGAGTATGTACATAAGCGCGAACAGTACGATACACATGCAGGTGAAATTTAATTTTCCTCTTTGGAAGTCGGTTAATAGTAATGTTTCCTAAAGCGATTTTCCCAAATACGTAAAAGAAAAAAACTAAGGATTGTTTACTGAAAACAGGCAAACGTACTAGCGAGCGTCACTATAATATATATAACTACTTTATGAGTAGCAAACTTAACTGGAGTATCTAAGCATGAAAAGCAAAACAGATAGAAACGGTAAAGAGCTACATCTCATTTCTGCGAAAACAACTTAGTTGCATTACTTTTGTAACAATCCATACGATTCCAATGTCACGTTTGCGATCTTGCACATGAGAAAACGATCCGTTTCGCCTTCGTTACTCACATTTGAAAAGAAGGTGAGGATGAAAAGGGTACCAGTCCACCGACTTTTCTTTACACCGGGTGAGTATGGCGGGAGAAATGCTTTGCAAAAACCGCGAACCACGGTTAAAGTAGCACGCAAGAGTGGAAGAAAGAGAAGATTGCCGTATGTTGACTACCCATTCCCTTCTAATTTCTGCGATCACTGAGCCGTGAAAACCGACGATCAGATGTGATTTTCTTGCGGTCCTCGAGCGAACGAACTAAGAAGGGAGTCTTGTGCCAACCGGCTAGAGTAATCGAATTTCGTTGCAAGCGACCAACGAAGGTAGTGACGGCTTCTTGTGCTCTGTCTAGCTGAATTTTAGTGCAGTGATTGCCACCCTTGTGATTTACCAGGATAAAAGTTTTGTGAGAATTCGTTTAGTGGATGTGATCGCTGAATGACTTCCAAGATGAAGCGTTTGGATCCAGCTAGGAAGGTTTACTGAAGCCCGGATAGAGTGCAGGTAAGTTCGAGTAACAGGCCCGCCTCAGTGATCGCACAAAACGTACGGAGAAAGATTTCACTTTCACACTCGGTGTTGCCCACTTCCTGAATTTGGTTTTTTTTGCTTCATTATAATTCCGGTCAGTGGAATTTCATAACCACTTTGAAAAGTGAAGAAGTTATGCGGGCAGTTCTTGACCGCCTATCGAGGTAGGAAGATTCAGTAAAATGACTACTTCAATAAGTTCCTTTTGATTGACACAAAAAGTTCGCTGCAGCAAATCGGAAAAAATTTAATCGAGTGAAAGTAACCGTGGTCACTTGAAATGTGTCAACAGCGCTGTGGGAGTGCATGATCTCAAGTAAATCTTTTTTCTCGAAAGTTAGGCACTTTCGTTGTCGGTAATTTAAACGTTCTTTTATTTCATGTATGCACCAAAAGTTAAAAAAAAATCGAATGCCTTGATTCTTACAAAATACTAAGTAATAAGCAGAAAAATTAAAAAGTATAATGTGAGTACGAAATACATAAAATTTTTGTCGGTTAATTCATATCTTGTAAAGTTGCATTTCTTCAGTTGGTTAGATTTTACTGAGGAATTTTTAAAGTCTTATTATATTATTATAACGTATTCAAACAACTCTTACAACTTTCATATTTTTCGAAACTTGGCATCATCAATCATATTTTAAGGGGAGGGATAATCCTAGAACGTTCCAGAATCGCATTTTCAGTGCCACAATCAGAACAAAAAATTTGAAATACTTTTCAAGTTACGTAAAATAAATAAACAAATCTAAAGAGCAAACAATGTGTCACATGTTTGCCCACTTTAATAATATATTTATGGGCTATCTATATTCTTTCTTTTCCACCAGAAAATTTATAGAACGGTTTTTACTGATGAAAAATTAAAATGTTTCCAGACACGCGGGGATAAAGGAACGATGTATACATTATTAACGGTTTTTATCTGATTTGATGGCGGCATTATTATTCAATGAAAACTTCCGATTACAGGAAAAGTAGGAAAACTGAATATAATGTATGTATCCATGTACTGTACATAAGAAGTGTCTCATCAAGAACTGGAATTGTGGATCGCACGCCGTCTATCAAATGTTTAGTTTATATTTATGATAGCTCTATATACAGAGTGACCAGACAATGACTCCCAAAGGTAAAATTTACATAGATGCCTCAGATTGAGGGTTATCCGAATCACGCAGATGTATGTTCCGCGATTTTGCGTAGTTTTCGAGTTACAGAGTGATTCTTAAATTCGGGATGCACATTATCATTTTATTTTTATCTTTTTATCTACTCAACGCACCGACATTAAACTTACGCCACACAACTACTATCTTAATGTGCATTCCAAAAATGCAACCAATGTTGATCTATCTCTACCCAATTTTTATCCGAAATTCATGTAATCACTGCATCTCTTTTTTATTTTTATTGAATTACTCATCTTTTTGCCTTTCCATAGAAGTACAACACGTGTAGGTAGAGAAAGTATATATGAATTTATACGTAGAAAAGCTTTCACGGAATTTAAAAAAAATCAACTTGATGGATGTGAATAAAAACATTAATTTCTTTGAGTCATAAACATTTTAATTAAAGTAATACTAAATGCCGGTAAAAATTAGGAAAATTTACACACATTAAAACAGGGACTAGAACTGGGAGCCTCTTTTGATTTATCAGCCTTGCAAAGGTTTGTTGTTTGAAATGAAGAACTTTCCATTAGTTAACAAAGACAGTCATTTTTTAAATAATACACACCACCCGTGGTAGCTTTTTGGAAAGGTAGTAAGATGGACAATTAAATAAAAAAAAAGTGAAGTCAATTAATTACATGAGTTTTGAAGCAAATGTGGGAAAACGTGAATTTGGCAAAATTTCAGAACATTTTTCCAATTTCACAAATGACTGTACCTGAAGTGGTAAAGGTAGATCAACGTTGGTGGTAATTTTGAAAAGGACATTGAGATAGCAGTTTTTTGGTATGATGTCGCTACGTTGAGTAGATGAAAAGAAATAAAAACTAAATATGAATGTGCATTCCGAATTTCGGATTCACCCTGTAACTGTGCATTCCGAATTTATGGATTACCCTGTAACTAAAAGACGGCTGAGATTTAACCCCACCTGCTATTTTGTGTTTGCTGGGTGAGATCTGCCACCTTACTTATTTTAGACCAAGTTATACGAAACCCCCTGAATTTCACATTTGAAATATTCTTGAATATTTCATGGGTCAACAAATTAATTGCACATATTGTTTCAATTATACCATCAATACAATAGATTGGAGCTTTAGTTTTAACAGATTAAATATGATCCTTTATTTAAAAAAAAAAATACTGAACCACAACAACAATATTTTTCCCTGATCTTTTGATTACACTCTCTCAAACTACACTCTTTGACGAGCACATTCTATTTGTGACCTAGGTATCACGTTAGATTGTAAGCTGAACTTTGATGAGCATATGAATCGAGTAATTGCGAAATCTTTGTCAATATTGGGTTTTATAAAAAGATGGTCATGTGAATTCTCCAACGTTACTGTCAACAACCAGCTGTTCTTTTAGTTTGTTCGGCCTATTACACTAGTTTACAAATTTTAGGAAAATTTCGAGTACCAGAAGAAAAATATTTTTTTTAGACAAATTTAGGGTCGCTGAACACGAAAATGACATCCATTTATTTTTCCAAAGAAGCGTTTTTGAGATATTAGCAAAATACTAGTTTTTGGTTTTTTCTCCAAAAAACGGCCAAAAAATCCTACAACAACACACTGCTCCAACCTAAAATGTGTACTAATAGTAAGGCACTCGTTTCCCCTTCACGCCAATATCTTGGTTGTGTCCACTGGAACTGTATTTTTTGAGTTACAAGCGTTCAAATTGTAAAAAAAGTGAATTTTCAAGCTTTCTTCTGTAAATTAAATTAATTTGAATGCAATGAAAAATGTTTCAACATATTTCAATGACTGCATGTGAAAGATACTTTTGTTACGGAAATACAAAATTAAACTGGGCCAAAATCAGATGGCAACTGCAGAAGATGTAATACATTAAGTAAAAGTAGATTTTCAAGTGATGTGCTTTATTAACCGTCCGGTCAATGAATGGGTACCCGGGTATCCATTTCAGTTTCAAAGGTAGAATTTATCAACTTTTTCTCAAAAAAATTTTAAGACCGTCCGGATCCCCAAAATAGAAGTAGTTTGACACCCAATTTTCGTCAAATTTTTTAAATAATTAATTATTTAATAACAGTTATTAACTATCAAACTTGATACCCCCTTCGTTCAATAAACGGGTACCCGGGTACCCACTACAGTTATTATGTATGAATACCGGGTTTATGCACACTAAAGAGACTGTTTATTAAAGTATTGAGGTAATTTCACTTGTAATATAGAAGGTTCCTCTAAATTTTAGAGAGAGAGATTTATTTTGTTGCGGCAATCCGGCGTGAGAGAAAGACCCCGACTCAAAATGCTTTGAGCTCTCAAGCTCGCGACGGTGCGTTTGTCATTGCCGGATTCTATGGGGGCCTGCCTTGAGTCCTATTCTTCTATTGTTCGAGGTGAAGGGGCAGGGCATCCCAAATACCAGGAATGTTCGAGAGCCATAGGGTCTCCCTATTACCATAGTTATTTCACATGCACGCAGCCTACTAATAACTTTTCTACCTGACACACTATACGTGGGTACCCGGGTACCCGTTTATTGAACGAAGGGTGAAAATTTTTTCATTGACCGGACGGTTAATGGTGAAGGCTTTCAATATACTCAAACTTTTGGTCGGAAATTGGCCGCGCGAACGAAAAGTTCATATTTCTTTTTTTAATATCTCCTGCATTTATCATCCGATTTGAGCCCAATTGGAATTTATATTTCCGTAACAAAAGTATCTTTCACATGCAGTCATTGAAATATGTTGAAACATTTTTCATTGCATTTAAATTAATTTAATTTACAGAAGAAAGCTTGAAAATCCACTTTTTTTTACAATTTGAACGCTTGTAACTCAAAAAACACAGTTCCAGTGGACACAACCAAGATATTGGCGTGAGGGGGAAACGAGTACCTTACTATTAGTACACATTTTAGGTTGGAGCAGTGTGTTGTTGTAGGATTTTTTGGCCGTTTTTTGGAGAAAAAACCAAAAACCAGTATTTTGCTAATATCTCAAAAACGCTTCTTTGGAAAAATAAATGGATGTCATTTTCGTGTTCAGCGACCCCAAATTAGTCTAAAAAAAATATTTTCCTTGAGGTACTTTTTTCTTGTAAACTAGTGTTATCGAATATGCGAGCAAGGTGAGGTACCTCTATTATCAAAATCATATTAACAACATCGAGTCTGTCCAGCGTAAATTTAAACAATTTCCGTGGAACAATCCATTCGTTGCATAGGCGTCGAGTGGTTGCAAATATAATTTTTGTTCACCAGATAAAAGTTGGTAATATTGATTCACGGTCCGTAAGAGCCAGATTTTCACTCAGTTCTTCGGGTGTATAATTGTAACCTTACGTATGTGCCTCTTCTGCAGACTAACCTTTGCAAAACTAATTTGTTTGTTTGCACCAGCTAATCGCATGTGTCAAAATGTTAAGGATCATGATGATTTATCTGATGTTTGTGTAGTAAGCATGCATTTAAAAAAATTATTTTGTTATTGTCCATTAATTTTCTCTGGGGTTGGGATTACTAACATCGGATCATATATGAGTAGTTCCAAGCACAAGATTTTATCTGTGTTGCTAAAAGCTTGGACTGTAAGCTTACGGTTCTTCTGAAGTAACGTTGACATTTGCTGAACTTCAACACATTTTAATAAATATTAAAAATTATCGTTGTGTTCATTACTCCATTAAATTCCACACAATAATTAAACAGGTTAAAATTATGCATAAGATCTTCGGAAAGTAATATGAGCGCCATTTTAATAAGAAAATTTTACAACTGGAAAATTTTAACGTACAACCTGCTCTTCTGAACATTGTAAAGGTACATATGTTTATACTTGTACGGGCGATATAAGAACTAATGAAACATTAACTTTGCTAATTTTTAAAATGCTGCCACTAAGGTTTGCTTCGTTAATTGGATTGAGTTTTACCTTACGTGTCGTTCTTTCCAAATTAAATTTTCATGTACTTTTTCTGAATCCGTTTCCGTCTTATCTTATCTTATCCGCAAGGTAACCATTTTGTACCTGTGCTGTTCACGCTTTTTATCACTGATTTCAAAACATATGTATACATTGGCCCCAAAATGATAATGCTAGTTATGAAATGTAGTGTTTAAAAAATTATATGCAGGTAAATGTGAGGAAATGTACACTAGTTTAGTAGTACTCTTATAAAATGCATGGCAAGCCTTTGGCTAGACAAGATAGCGTTGTTGAGCTTGACTTGATCATCGATAATAAACTTAATTTTGGACGTCATATCAACAGTATAATTAATTCAGCGAATTCAGCACATGGTTCGTAAAACATTGGTCGAAGAACTTTCACGACCCTTTTATTTTGAAATTATTTTATTGCACATTCGTCCGTTCCATATTAGAATACGCTTCTATAGTGTGGATGTTACACTATGATATGAATATCAATCGTATTGAAAAAATTCCTACGCCCCCTATATCGCCTTTTACCATGGACTGACGACCCCTGTAATCGTCCTCCGTATGCAAAATGATTGAAGTTATTATGTTTGACGCAGCGTAGAGAGGTTGCACGAGTTTTATTTATGCATGATATTTTCTCTGATATGCTCTCTCACCTCGTGAATATTAATTAATTCACGCCCCCGAGTGACTAGAGGGCGAGACTTTTTATATTTATCTTACCACACGACAAACTATGGCGCTTTTGAATCCATATCGTCGTAACTTACAATAATTATATTTCAATCGCTTGCATTTTTTCTCATCTTTTTTGTAAACGTTATTGCATTATTATTGAACAATCAACTTTTTCTTATTATTAATGTCAGATGATCAACTAATTGTACCTGTTGATGAATAACTAAATAAATAAATAAATTACATTCTTGAAAATAGTTAATTGATTATTTACTGGTACTAATATTTTTGAATTCGCCTTTGGTAACTAATTAAAATTACATTTCACACAATAGATTATCATTAATTTTGAATTTAGTTGTTTCCAATATCGCTTTTACCATCCGTTATACTTTCTTTTACCAAATTTCATATGAACAGTGACATTCGAAAGATTGACACTAGTATTTTGACACCTCCTTTGTCAAAACCTTACGATTTATTTTGAAATATGAGCTAATAGGCCAACATTTAAACTGGGCAATGAAGGATTGTTTATTTAATGTCATACATTTTATAGCCCCTATAACTACTTCCAGATAGAAACGATCTTCGCCAAACTCAAGAAACATCAAGTGGTTATGTAACTCTTTCTTTATTGCATCAGTTACATCAGTATTCCAAAATACAAGACACCATCTGATTTTTCATTGGCAAAATCAACATGACCTCAGCGCGCGCGCCACGTGAGAGATTCACCTAAAACTTTTCACTTTCATCCGCATTTACTTTCTTCGACCGTTTCATTTCGCTAGCATCAGACCGGTCACGCGTTCATATTTTCTTCACCTGCTAGTTACATACATATAAGGCAAGCCCAGTGAATTTCGCACCGTGGTACAACCTTAAATCGTCGGCGGAATGCGCAAAAAAAAAAATTTGAAACTGAGCGCGAAAAACCGCTCAAGGAAGACCGCTAATTAAAGTGGTGCAATGCATAGAAAAGCTCTTTGTAGGCTTAGACATTTGTACATCAGATGCATTTTTAGACTTTATTGCGGCGCATTAACTCGGGAACGACAGCAAGCAACCATGAATATGAAAATGACGCAGTCCGGGTAATTTCCACCCACATTAGTTGCTACTAAGCATTCATAAGAAGCATGGCTGCAACGTCTCTTCCGCCGGAACGGCTTCGGATTTTGTTGTTGCATTCGCAGGTACACTCTTTTGCGACGGAGTCTTTTGAGTCCAAATAACAAACAATCCAACCGGTAAAATTTTCACAATGAAATCATAAATTAAATTCCTCTGCTCTTGCCGTGTGTCTTCATCCTCGAGAAAGGCTTTCGTGAAATTTATCAACCTTAAGTGGCAACGCGCCATTGTGCTTTATTGTATCGATATATCAGAAATAATTATGATTATGAAGTCTTCATGCTTCCCCTATTCATGAATTTAAAATGTGGAAGCAATCGTTTGTTCGTAAATAGCTTTACACTCAGCGTGATTTATGGATTCAATGAGCGTAGTGCTATTATAGTAAAAGTAGAATGATAACCGTAACCGTAATCTATGTGAAAATATTACTATTTATAACCAAGCACCAAGTAGACACATAATAGTGTACTTTTTTTTCATTGGAAGTTCCTAACCTTAAAGGTTATATGTGTCTTTAAAAGTTGATTGATAATGACTAGTGTGGTCAAATAAATGTATAGCTGTGTTATTTGGCATCCGCTATTCGGAGAAGCTTACTTCAAGAAAATTGTCTGCGTGTTGAATCGTTTTATAGAGAAATGGAAGTAGGCTTTGGTGAGCAACGTCATAAGTATCTCAATTTGCCCAGACAGTATTTTCATTTAGAAGAAATTCCTACAATTAGCATCGTTACGAATACAAAGTTGACAACTGTCGTTAAAATTTACAAGACCTTATCCCAATTGAATTTGGCGCCAAGTTAACTTCTGATCAAAACTTTCTTATACGAATGAATAATTCATTGCATTTATATTTAAAAAAGACTTCGTGAAGCGCATTCTGTCGGTATAATTTTGGGTCAGTTCTTTGACCAATTTGGAGCATGTCATGAACAACACCAACAGTGTTGGCTTCCAAGTCGTCAATTGTTGCTGGGTTATCAGCATAAACCAGTGACTTCGTTTACTTGTTTGTTTGACTATTAAGTTTGCTTTGATCTGAAGGAGTCACTGATGGGACTTCAATGATTCAAGCCGACAGCTCAATGACCATACTTCCTTCGTGATTACTCAGAACTGCTCAATGATGTTATAACGCAATTGAGTTTTGCGTTCGATTTTTTTATTTTTCGTAATTAATACTATCTATATATAAATTAATTACTGTGCGTTAGTCTCGTTAAAACTCAAAAACGGCTTGACCGATGTCAATAATTTTTTGTTTGTTTTGTTCGCTATAATACAGGAGAGGTTTTAAAAAAAAGAAAATTCGGGAAACCTCAAAGGAAAAGCCGGAAAATAGGAAAAACCGAAATTTCCATATAAATGAATTGCTGTGCGTTAGTATCGCTAAAACTCAAAAACGGCTTAACCGATTTCGTTAATTTTTTGTTTGTTTTGTTCGCTATAATACAGGGGAGGTTTAAAAAAAAGAAAATTCGGGAACCCCCAAAGGAAAATCGGAAAAATCGAAATTTCCGTTTTGTACAGGAAGCGAATTTTCCAGCTCCAAGGAATCTTTATGAAAAAGGCAATTGGAGGTTTTCGGGGTCGCAGATCTTGAGCTTGCATACAAAATTTTGGAATTCAAGATGTCGGATCCAATATGGCGACGAAAAAGTTAAGCTTCAAGGGATTTTACTGAAAATCCGAACTTTTGTTTTTGGTTTGGGTTTTTGGGGTCACTGATTTTGAATCTGCCATCAAAATTTTGGAAATCAAGATGGTGGATCAATATGGCGACCGAAAAGTTGAACTTCAAGGGATTTCCCTGAAAATCCGCACTAGGGAATTTTCGGTATCACTGATTTCAAATCTGCTAATCAAATTTCCAAATATGAGACCACCCCCACTCCGCTGGGAGATATAGGAGAGGGGGTGCAATAAGAAGGTGGTGTAAAATAAAGAAAACTAAATTTAATAATACTGTTGGAAAATATCTAAAACATGTATAAAACGCAAATAGGAAAACGCTGGTCACATAAGAGAGGCGGTGGTGCAGTAGGGAGGAGTTGTAAAATTAAGGAATACAAATTTAATAGTATCCCGGGAAACGCCGAGTCCGGGCAAGCTAGTGAAGTTAATAAAATATATTTAGTTTTTCTCTGAAGTGCATTATTGAACTGTTTATTTGGCTTAAAATGTAAGTAAGTATGTGCCCAAGGCTGTTTTCATTTTGTTCGAGAATGTGGTAATTATTTTTTCCACAAAAAATAGATAAGCAGTAAACAGCAGACTGAACTCAACTTTTCTGATGGGTATCGCTAAATTGTTTGCCAACAACATCTTCAAAAATCATTATTTTTTCTGCGTCCAATATTATGTTTATTGACACGCGGAGTGCCGTTAGGGTGCCTATGAGTGCCTTTAGGGTGTCATTAGAGTCGAGTGGAGTGGAGTGGAGTTAAATTTTAATATTAATATTCTGTAAAAGGAAAATGTTCAGCCAGTAGATATTTTGGTAAAGGTAAATAAGTAAGAGTAAGAAAAGCAATTATAGTAAGCTAAATACATACTTACGCGCACGGCATTCCGCGTGTCAATAGACACTTTCATTATAAATATAAAAAAAGTATGTAGTGAAGCTAATGTGTATATGTTTTTGTTTCATTCATAAATGGAAGGTATTATTTAGCAACAGAAATAAATAATATATTTTAGTTAAAGTTTCCACTTCCCTAGAAAGAGAAATTTAGGCTATTGTTACCTGAAGTAAAAAACTGATTGAACTTATCCGCTTTGCCACTTAAATTTAAAAATCGTTCGAACCAGTAATTTCAATTAAAAATATATGTATATCTCATAAATCATTTTACTTATTATCGCCAATCTCTTCCCTGTCTATCGTGTCGACGTAAAAAATATCTTAAGAAGTATGTATTCTAAAAGGAACTGCATACAAAGACAAAGCCCTAAAGTGTATGTGACAGAGTCTGAATATAAAATACCAAGGATTTAAAATGACACTATTAAGTAACATATCCGAAGAGTAGTATTTAATACCTTCAAAACCAGAAAATTTAAAATTGCACCGATCACTGCACAAATAAGTACAGAGTTGGAAGAAAAATGTGAAAGCCATTACGCAATTATAAGATGTGAGATAATGTCCGATGGGTGAAAAACAAACGCGTCGTTTAGGTGGTTGCGATTGGAGCCAATTATGAAGAAAGCATCATAAACCCGTTCAGTGATATTCTGCCTAACGAAGTTTGACGCCACCCACGATTACAAGCGAAAAAATGCGCCGCCAGCTGATGCTTGTGTACAGCAATAAAAATTGAAAATCTTGGAAAATTGCGCCAATTAGGTGCTCCTAAGATGCGTGGAATTTAGATGGGGTTCGGACACCGGCCGAGTAAGTTACACTAGTAACGATAGATGGATAGTTTTTCCATTGTTGCTGAAAAACGCTGTAGAGGTTTTGTGATTTTGTTTTCTTTTCACTCAGTTTAATTTCAGTCCTTTTTTTGAACTGTGCTAATGCATTCTGTGGCTAAACATGTGGAACTGTCTGCTGTGCTATATGTGCTCCAAATATACGGCCAAGTACGAAAATGATAAATTTTAGTGATTTAGCAGATGCAGTTCATTTAGCATGAACTTTTACTTTTTTTTTCTTTCAAAAGCCATTGCGATTGATTTCTTAAATAATGTGAGAATTGTGTGTTACTGTGCCAACTTACGTAAATATGATAACTGTGTGTGCACATGGTTACAATTATCACATAAATTTATGCGTAACATACGGAAACTAATACGTGTTTATCATCACTTTTGCACAAATCAGTGAGCCTAGATACGTGAACGTATGTATCTTCCTGTGATAAAACCTTTGTTAAGTGTTACCAAAGTGTTTCTAATTATAACTTTCTCCTTACGCCAAATTTCCATATCTAATTTACTGACAGTTTTACATATTTGTTTTTGATTCATGAAATTTTCGATGATTATACAGATATTTACCTAAAAAGAAAGAGGACACACAAAATGTGATGTTGTAGAAGCATTGTGCATTGAGCATTGGGCTCAGATAAAAGCTGGTTGTGTTCACTTGACTTGGTCATCTGATACATAAAATCCATGTTTCCCCCGAGTATTGTGTGTACCCATACCTTCAAAACCTCTTTTTAATTTTTGAGGTTAGGGAGAAATTAAGAGATTTCAGAACAAAACTAATTCATTTTCAGCAACTCCGAAAACATATAATCTGGTCTCGTCTTTGTCACATGAAATGAATATTTTTAGGTTCCTGTGTTATTAGATATATAAGTTAATTCTCAAATATTTTTAAAATTTGCTTACAAAATCTGAAAAGATACTTTACTTTTGAAAATAATCTCTACAATTTATCTATGGAGCAGCTTTTAATTTCTCCTTATCTCTCACATTCTCTAAAAAATATAAAAAAAAAAATAACCGACTTCAAAAATATAAACTAAAGGACTGAAGAGTTGAAAATAATTGTTTTTGGAGTCGATGATAAGCCGTACGTCACGTCTGCGCAGTGCTGTGACGAATAGGTGCCGTGACATGAGGGACGAACGTGACTCGAAATAATTTCCACAGGTTTCCCAACTATTTTTTTTTGCCGTGGCTTGAAAAAACCGCGAAATGTTCTGACCTTTTTTAGCAGTTGCCAAATATTTTTCTATTTAAGTGTCTGGCAAAAATGATATCCATTTGCTTTTTTGAAGTAGAGTAGATTAAATTAGTTCAGAAGGATTTTTATTTACCTCCAATAGTTTCTAAGATCATATCAAGCACATATCTTCAAATGTAGGCAAAATTTTCCAAAAAATGTGAAAATGTGGGAGCTTCCAGCCTGTTTTCATCTACAGGGTGGCCCATTTAAAAATTGAAATTTCTTTTTGTTATAAAAAAAAAACGGCTCAATATTTTACAATGGTTGAACATTTATTTGAAAGGTTGTTTGTCATTTAAAAACTATTTCGGTCAAATGACCACCACGGCTGACTTCGCAGTAGCCCATTCGGTCCACCCAATTCTTGAGTACATTTTCGATTGTTTCGGGCCTTATGTCAGCAATAGCAGCTTGAATCTCGTACTTGAGGTCTTGAATTGTTTCTGGTTTGCTGGCGTAATATTTATCTTTCACCGCTCCCCAAAGATAATAGTCCAACGGCGTCAAATCGCAGCTTTTTGCCGGCCAAATCTCATCACCGAAGATAGGGCGCAAAAGATCGATTGAGGCGTTCGCTGTATGGCACGTAACGCCGTCCTGTTGAAACCAAATATCGTCCAAGTCTTCAGCTTCATTTCCCCGAAAAACCAATCGGCCAACATTGCGCGGTAGCGCTCGCCATTGACGGTTACGGCGGCTCCGTCTTCATTTTCGAAGAAAATCCGAAATCCGTACCAAGCAGTAACTCGTTGTGGGTGCATTGGCTTCACCACGATGACGTGCGGGTTTTTTGTGCCCCACATGCGACAGTTTTGCTTATTAACATAACCGTCGAGGTGGAAATGAGCTTCGTCCGAAAAGATGATTTTTCGGTAAAATTCGCCATCTTCGTACACGGGTTGATTTATCCACCAACATTTCAGTTTCCCGAGTTCGCTTCACGAATTGATCCACAAATTGGGTTTTTGGGAGCTATTTTCGTCAAATTTTTTTTTTAAATGTCTCACAGTTTGAGTAGAAAACTCACCCCTTTGGAAATAAGATTTCAATATTTCCCAACTTTCTTCAAGCAATGCTTCCCTTACCATATTGGATTAATTAAAAAAAAAAAATTAAAATTCATATTTATAATTTTTAAATAAACATCATTTGTCCCGTGCTTGATATTAAATTACCCCACTAGTATGTAAATGGAAGCTGTTGTAAAATTACCTACAGATGTAAAAAAAAAATACTACACAAATTTTGCACCAAAGTGTTATTTTCATTTGGGACACACCAACTTTTCTGCGTTGATTGTAAAAATTCACCTGGAAACAAAGGGAAGCAAATTTAAATCCACCTCATCGCCTCCTCATATCACTGCCCTGCGCAGTGTACTATACACTCTGTTGCTCTGACTCCATTTACAAGTACGAACTCATGCCGGCGGATACTCAAGAACTAGGATAAGGGAGATGCGAGGGACAGACAGAGTAAAGCGAAATTAAGAAAAATCAAAGCGGAACCGAAGCCTAAGTCGAACAAGAGTCCGATCGTATAAATGGCGTCTTTGCTACTCACACGTTTGTAGCACACTCCTGAGCTACTCAGCCTCTCTATGGGGATGCGGAATCAGCACTACCTGAGCTGTAGAAGCAACTGAGAATATGCTTCTACGAAGCTAACTATCGGGATTCGGGGGTAGTAACAACTAAATTCAGATTCATTTCGTTTATTTTTTGTAAGGAAGAAAGACGAGTTTGGGTCAGTTGGAGGTGGATTCATTTATGCTTCCGTCAGCGTCAAATGGTTTCAGATAATGAAACTAAGAGAATGGGGAGGATACATGAATTCACCACTTTTCTCTCGGGAACTCATCGCTTATCGGTGTATGATGTACCCACTGTATTTACCTTGATACTGGAGAGTTTAAAGCGTGACACCTAAATTCGGTTATATTGTATCGTTGTAATGTTTTATGTAATTTGTAATTGTTTTAATAATTCCTGGTTCGATTATCCGTTGGTGGGTATGAGAGATTGGCTGTACCGACAGACAGACAGACAGAGGTTTCATTTTATATACATAGGTAGATTTTTAGATAGAAGGAGTTGCGTCAAACCAACGTATCGCGCAATTCAATTGTAGAGCAGATGAAAGTGTAGTGAATCAAATCATATGCGTTATTTTTGAATCAAGAGAAAAAATCTAAATTTTAAGTCATTATTTTGCAAGCAAGTTGTTTGACAATCTGATCCGAGAGGTTGTGCTTGATTGTTTTCGCCGAAATCATAAATCTTTTGTACAATCCATCATTATGTTTCAGAGGTTTGAAATTAACGAAAGTATCCACTAAAAATAAATGTGTCCAAAGAACATCTACTTTTGAAATAAACGAATGTACGTTTGCGTTTTTAAGACTTACCATGTTTGATTGAAATGGACCTTAATTGACTCCAACTTTCGGGAAAATCAAAAAGCACGTAAATGGGAGTCGAGTGAAATCTTCCTCGAGTAACCACAAAACACATTAATTTTGTTGGAGTCGAACAATGAAAAAGCAACAAAATATTGTAATCGATCACATGGTCAGTAAAGCGCCTAATGCGATTATTATTGGTTCCATTGAAAGCGAAACACCTCGCAAAACGCGCACAGCTAAAAGTTAGCGGGGAAATGTAAACTTGAAATGAGTTTACGATCTACTGCGTGATTTGTTCAACTGTGCCATTACAGGGTACTTTCATATCACGAGCCAGCTAAATAAGTCATGCAATTAATCACTCGTGCCCACTTCAGGCAATCATAGGTGTTCAGTATATGCAACTTGGCGCGAGTAGTGTGCTTGTTGGTATTTTAAATTTTCTTTCCTATCCTGCTGGATACCAAACCCAAACAAGTTCATGGACAGCCAGTTAATCCTGCAGCAAATAACGCATTGCCGTAAAGAAGCAACTGCCCCGCCCCAGGTAACATTCAAGAATGAGCTTACTTTACTGGACGGTACCAGACCACACTTGCTTCTTGTTTTTGCAACGTCTCTTACACCGTCTTACACCGTAACGAAAAATATTCCCACTTGTGTCACAGGCGGTCAGTGGCATCGTCACGTACAACTTTCCCTTTCTGTTTATTGTCCTAAACTGCCAATAATTCAGCATTAAAAGGCTGCAGTTTCGCTTTCGCTAACATCTGCTCGACTACCACACAATGTCATGCACCATTATCAATTTGTCACCGTGTTTACTGATTTTACTCGTGTCTATTTCAGGCAGGCTGCGAATACCATGGGCCAAGAGAAATCCCTGCCAAATCGATTTAGTTCTGAATTGGAATACACGAAAAGCAACTATCAGACCAAAAACAACCGAAGCCAAAAAAATTCATCAGCCCCACCCCTACCTATTGTTTTGGAACGACCTTCACGACCGAAAAAAGGTAATCCCACGCCATTATCAAGGTCATCATCTGCATCGGGTCAGTCATACTGCTCGACCTCAACTTCCACAAGCTCCGTCGATAGACAAAGGGATTACTTGAGTCATCACCTGTACATTAAGTCATACCTGGACATTCTTGAGGAGGACTCCAAGGCGAAAGAGAATTTCAGGCCGGTCCGACCCAGCATCCGCAACTACACGCCAAAAATCCTTTCTGAAAACAAACGAGTTACAGAGCCAATTGATGTTTGGATTTAACACAAGATGATATTGACTTTTGCGGCTGTTTCATCTTTACTTAGTGTTATTCCCCTTGTGGCGATTGGTTTCAACTACTACAAGTACACTAGCCTGGATCCAGAAATTCATATCACAGAAGCTACAGAGGTACGTGGTAAAAATGTTCTCCAATTTAAAATTATTCTTCATCTATGTATCTACTTGCATATGCAATGCATATAGAATTTGACACGCGGAGTTTTATAGGAAACAGGATAGTAGATTTTAAACACGTTACGTAAATTTTACAAATTAAAGATGGTGGCTCTAATATACAATACCATACATATGACGGAGTATGGGGGTTTTTGGGTCACTGCTGTGTGATGCTTAATTTAGCACATGCGGTCTTTTCCATTCAGATGCTCTTTGAAAAGAGCCGAAAAAGAAGACACGGTTGAACTAACCTAAACGAGCGGAAGGTAGTACCGTGTTTATTTTTTACGAACTTTGGCCACGAAATTTGATTTAGGATGATATTGTGATAAGTGACTTTTGAATTAAACTAACAAAAAGCGAAAACTTCATGTTTAAATAAAAGTGTAAAATCAATTAAGAAATCTAAGTTTATAAAATCCAACCACGTACCATCTTAACATCTTTAGAGCACATCGACATATCGAAAAAGCTTTGGTATAATCTAGGGGTAAAGCGCCCGACTAGGGAGCCGTGTGAAGACGGTTCGAAGCCTCCTTTTGTCTGATATCCTCCGTCGTCGGCGTCGTGAGGGCTGATTTGTTTGTCTTCCGGTTGGGTACAGAGAAGGAAATCTTCTATCGAGGCGCAGCATGCTGGTTTAAAAACCCAGTCGAGCAGGTTAACTATTTTCCCCTTTAAATGTGGAGACAACTATCCACGCTTTAATTTACTTTCATTGTCGCCAATATTTGCCAATTGGTGGCTCCATCAACAAAATTTTGAAACAATATGGTGCACTTAAATCACTAAATATTTAGACGTACTTGAGATCGCTAAATTTACATATCATGTCCAATTTCACACATTTAAGTATCGCAATACTACCTTGTGTGCACGAAATCAAAGGTCATTTTTGGAGTTTATTTTTATGAAAACTGTTTAATATAATGTTATTCGGTTTTGGGTGCAAGTCTTAAAGTATTTAAACATTTTATTAAAATTTTTTTGTATAAGCAAGATCCAAAAAAGTGATTACATTAACATTAATAATTATAATAATATTTGTGGTCGATTTGTTTTAATTTTCTATAATAGATAAGCCTGAAAATGGCACGGCAAGGGACGAATAAGTAGTACATATTATAAAGGGAGTTTCGTATAACGCATACAGAAAAAGGATGGGGTGATAGATCTCACCTAGCCAAACAAAAAAGATAGAAAACTTTTAGCGTATTTTTAAAAAAAAATATTCTCAAATTAACTCCAAAATAATTTTTTTTTAAATTTTAATACTTATTGCAGTTAACGGTGAAACGTCACAAACGTTTAATTTGAAAAAAAAAAATTTAAAATACAGGTTTTCTACGTATAAATTCCTTCGCCCTTCCTCTACCTGGACATATTGGAACACTTTTGAAAGGCAACAAGATGGGTAATTCAATAAAAATAAAAAAAGGGTTAATTTGAATTACGGAACAAATTTGTGAGAAACGTGAATTTTAGAAAATTTTAAAGCATTTTCTCACTTTTAGGTACAAGCGACTGTATGTTACCTGCAGTGGTAGATTAACACTGGTGGCATCACATTGAGACAGTAGTTTTCTGGTATGAGTTTGATGTCGCTGCGTTGGGTATGTGGCGACCCGGTTCAAATCTGTTCAAAATTAATCACTTTCCTTTTAAGTAAAGTTCAATTTTTTAAGTTCATCATTGTGAACGCAAAGTTTGTTTATATACTCATTGTTAAGTGAAACCAGGTGCGTGTATGCGAAAGTAGCGTCGTTTTTCATCGTTAATGTATGAAGTAACTAGGGTTGGTTTGCTTAACACTTGTGTCAAAAACTGCTGTATTCTAAATTTATTTTTGAGACAGCGTAGTGGTTGTGTATGTAAAATTTTAGTTGAGTAGCAGAAGGTTCTATAATAAAAATAATTATTCACAATATTTAAAAAATATTTCATTTAAACATTTACAAGTCCCAGCCCTGCTTACAGGAGGAGATACATATTTGGTTTATCCTTTGAAGATCAAAGACAATTAATTTGTGGCAACTGACTCACCCCAACCTGCCACAGGTAGATCAAAAATATAAAAATAAAATAACCATGCGCATTCGAAATTTATTAATCACACTGTAACTCTATAACGATTCACAAACCTCATCCCCCCACCCTAAAATTTTTTGTTTGCCTAGGTGAGATCTATCACTCTATCATTTCTGCATGCGTTATACGAAACACCCTGCATATGTATGAGAGAATATGGTTTAGCTGGTCGCGATAAACTTCGAAATCCCTGAACTGGTTGCTATGCGATTTTCATAATATTCCAAACATTGAATATGGAAAGCAAATCCACCATTCAAAATACCAAATTCTTTAGATTATCACAAAAGTTTTCACACGAGGTTTTTTGGGATCGCTTATTTAAAATATGTTGGAGAATTTTGTAAATTCATCCCCAATATACCGCTGCGATTTCAAATATGTTGCCCAGCTTTACAAATTCAAAATAGTGGGTTGGAAACTCGAAATGTCTTTAGACTTAAAAAAAATTGACACAGTAATTTCTGTAATTTTAAATATGATTTCCAACTTTAAACATTCAAACCGGCAGATCGAAGGAAAACAACATATATGGCGATTGAAAAATCAACTTAAGAGAAAAAAGGATACCAAGGGTTATTCAGTTCGAATGCGCCACTTATATTTTGAAAATCACGATGATTAATTCAAAATGACAATCACACACACTTAACTTAAAAATATCTTTCTGGAAATGGAACACTTAGGGACCCCACTCATTTCTGCATGTATTATACTTAACACCCATTATAAGTTACCCGCCTCATTATCGTTTCTAACCCCAGAAAACTCTTCGATGTTTTTTTTATTGCATTATTCTTTTCTGTTTAGTTTCTTTATATGTTATGTACATGATCTGTTACACTCCACCAGCGCATTTCATTTCTGGAGATGAATTCCACTGTAAAGGCTAACATTTCTCGTATGGCTCTCTACTTTTTTGATATCGTATGATACTTTTCCGCTTATTACCCGGAAAATAATAATGTTCTCCAAAATAGCGGGAAAATTAAAAAAAAAATACTTGAAAATATTATCAAAAGTGCAAAAAGACAGAGAAACGAAGATTTTGGATGAAAAGTGTTTTAATCGTTCAAATTTTGGAAAATCTTAGTACATTTTGTTAGTTTAGCAAGTGACCGTACATGCAGTGAGAGAGTTAGATCAACACTGTTGAGATTTGGGAAAATACATTGAGGTAGGATAGTAGATGTTTGGCGGGAGTTTGATGTCGCTGCGTTGAGTAGATCAAAAGATAAAAATAAAATAATAATGCAAACCGAATTCATGAATCCACCTTCAACTTGGAAATGGGCGCAGCTGCTCAATACGAATGTGCCAAATACTTCTATTGTTGAGTTTCATATATGCAAATATCATATGTGATAACGCAAACATTTCACTCGTTCCATATTCTACGCTTTAAAACTAGCAATACCTACACAACTTCGTCCGATTTATTTTTAATTCGCGGAAAACAAAAGGAGCAATGAAAAAAGAATGCCCGGTCGTCAGAATAGAAAATTACATTAAACTTTTATAAAAATTCCCATTATCGAAAACTTTTAATTGCTGTCTGCATAGCTCATATTTTCTTGCCCAAAATAAAAAATAAAATTAGTTCTGAAAATAACGAATAACCGTTTTTCCATATTAACAAAATATAAATGAAGTATGGTATGGTACGAAAAAGCTTGCAACTTAAAATATTGCCTAATAATACATAAAAGCTTTACAAAATATTTATAAAACCTAGATTTTCATCGTCGTATGCTACTGCCTAGCGAAACATGTAAAGTGCGCCTGTTAGATAACGGAATTTTCGATTCCTACTTCTGATCCTGGCGTGATTAAACGCATTTTACCTGTAAAGAAAGAGATAGAATATTTGTAAATACTGTTTTTTAAATATTTAATAATGAGCGAGATTAGTTTAAAAATTTCTGATTTTTAAGAAAATAGTATTACATTTTTTTTCTGATTAAATCTTTGGTACGCTCAATTGGTATATGTCGATGTTTTTCACTATAAACTAATATATAAATCAATCAAAATAAATCGGATAATTTCAAAACATCCGTTCTCAACAATTGAAAAATTTCAAAAAATTGTCTACATGCATTCATTTTATTCTCTGCATGGTGCACATTTTTAATTCCTCTTTCTTCTTCTTTCTGATTGTTTCTTGCCGCAGACACATATCAATAATTTATATGTAAATAAATTGTTAAAACGTAATAAAGACTTGAAATCCTCTTTATCTTTTTAGCTTCGGCCACACTACGATTTCATTGTGATCGGTGGAGGATCTGCTGGAGCAGTAGTAGCATCCCGACTATCAGAAATCCGCAATTGGACAGTTTTGCTGCTTGAAGCGGGAGGAGATGAAAATGAAGTTTCAGACGTTCCGATTCTCGCTCCGTATCTCCAACTTTCAGATATGGATTGGAAGTATACTACAACACCGCCAGCGAATCAAGCATATTGTCAAGCAATGAAAGGCAATAGATGTTTCTGGCCGAGGGGGAAGGTTTTGGGTGGATCAAGTGTTCTCAACGCCATGGTGTATGTTCGCGGAAATAAAAAGGACTACGATTCCTGGGAGCGCCAGGGTAATCCTGGATGGGGGTACAATGAAGTTTTGAAATATTTCCTAAAATCGGAAGACGTCCGAAATCCTTACTTGGCGAAAACACCTTATCATGAAACAGGTGGATACCTCACTGTTCAAGAATCTCCGTGGCACTCTCTTCTTGCAAAAGCTTTCTTGGATGCCATGCCAGAGATGGGTTATGAGAATCGCGATATAAACGGGGCTCAGCAGACTGGATTTATGGTAACACCTTTAACAATACGAAGGGGTTCACGCTGCAGCACAGCGAAGGCTTTTCTTAGGCCAGTTCGTCGAAGAAGAAACCTAGACATATTTCTTCATGCGCAAGTAACGAAAATTTTAATTAACAGCAATCGTCGGGTATATGGCGTGGAATTTGTCAAAAATAACGTAAAACGAAACGCTATAGCAAAGCGGGAGGTGATTTCTTCGGCAGGTGCCATAAACAGCCCGCAACTTTTAATGCTCTCAGGAATTGGTCCTGCGGACCATCTGAAAAATTTTGATATTCCAGTCATATCAGACCTACCAGTTGGAAGTAACTTGCAGGATCACGTCGGATTGGGCGGCTTAACATTTGTGTTGAATGATACTGTATCCGTAACGAGAGAACGCTTCCAAACACCACAGGTTGCTTTGGACTACGTCTTTAACGAAAGAGGACCTATGACCACTTCAGGTGTGGAATGTCTCGCCTTCGTGAACACCAAATTCCAGGATCCGACAGAAGACTGGCCCGATATACAATACCATTTTGCTCCAAGTTCTGTAAATTCCGACGGCGGATCGGTAGTTCGACACATCTTAAATCTTAGGGATGGGATTTTCAACACCATGTACAAACCATTGCTGCACTCCGATACTTGGACAATCCTCCCGCTGTTGCTTCGACCCAAGAGCAGTGGTTGGGTACGTCTGCAAAGTCGTGATCCATTCCAACAACCAAAAATCGAACCAAATTATTTTGCGCATCAAGAAGACGTGGACAGATTGGTAGAGGGAATTAAAATCGCGGTTAATATCTCATCAACCAGAGCCTTCCAGAAGTACGGATCACGACATCTTCCCATACCGATGCCAGCCTGTCGCGATTTTGAGTTCATGTCGGACGAATACTGGGCTTGCACAATAAAGCAGTTTACCTTCACAATTTACCATCCTACAGGGACTTGTAAAATGGGTCCAAGTGAAGATGCCACTGCAGTAGTGGACCCGAGACTACGCGTGTATGGTGTTTCGGGGTTACGGGTTGTGGACGCCAGTATTATGCCGAATATAGTCAATGGAAATCCCAACGCACCCACTATAATGATTGGTGAGAAAGCTTCAGATATGATTAAGGAAGACTGGGGTGCCCGCCGTCGAATAAGGAAAGTAAGGAGATAGTAAGGTTCTTAAGAAAATCAAAGTCTCCTGTACAATGTATAAAACATAAGAAGTTAAACCAGTCACAAAAGTATTTCCTCATATTTATACTATAATAACACTACCTAGTTAAAGGGCGTGTTAGCGATTTATCGAAACCAGTGAGGAGACTATGACAAAGATGTTTTCACATTAAGTTTGTTACATGCTTATAATTTATTTATTTAGAATAGTATTTACGAGTATTGTAAGTTCTGACAAAATACTTATAAAACTATAAAATAACAATTTCGAAAATTGATTGGCACAATTTAAATTGTAGTAATTGTCACTAGTCAAATACACTAAGTAACTTTTTGACTTCTAATTTCGAAATCTATTGTAAATAAAATTTTACGGATATACTTAACGTGATTTTTCTATTATTTTCCCAAAGATCTGACAAACGAAGAACTTATTCCCATCCATAGGGTTTCATACCAAAACCCCAACTAAAAATTAGTTTGTAAGTTAATTACTGCATTTGGCTCTTTCTTACGAAGTATAAAATTCATTAAATTTTTTGTACAAACGAAAAAAAATTAGGAATTGGAAATTTTTTTCGTATATTTGCAAAACTTGTCATTCTAATTGTAAGTTGAGCGCAATAATTTTCACTGTTTCAGAAAAAACGCGGCAGGTTGAAGGAAATGCAAAAAAATTATTATAAAAAAATAACCGACAACGGAAAAAATGAAAAGTATGAAACAAGAAAATATTCTTTCTTTCTTTACTTAATTTCAATCGACACACAGGTAGGCATAGAATTCCGCATTTATGAAAGTAGGGCATCTTTTTCCAATTGCATGCCTACAAGTGTATAGGGCCGTTGCAACCTTACGTACCCTCTCACGAATATTAGCTCTCCAATATAGATTACTGTTTATAGCAAGGCCTACGTATTTTACTTGGTCCAAAAATCTTAGAGTCGCCCTATCAAGGAGCGGGGAATTGTATTTTCTGCTGAATAACATCAGTTCCGTTTTGCCCGGACTAACACCTATAGTCACACCTAGTCCACATTTGATGCTCCATGAGGTAAGCCTAACAAGGACCTCAGATAGCGTATTCAGATGTTTGCTTGACATTAAGATTACAATATCATCCGTATAAGCAACCACGCTGCAACCCAAGCGGTCGAGGCCGAACCGCATATCATTTAGAGTTAGCTATCACAAAATCGGTGACAAGATTCTACCTTGGGGAATATCCCTGTCCACATATCTTCCAATGGGATTTGCCGCCAGACTACACCCTGCCTCGAAGCATAAAGGTCAACTATTCCAGCCAGCGATCCATTCAAACCTAGACCTTCCCTGTATGCTCTGATCACGCCAGATTACATGTTATTAAAAGCGCCTTTGATGTCCACGAAGGCCGCAAGCATGTACTGTACATGTATAGTGATGCCCTCTGTGCTGTACGCACCCATACACAACTCAACCACGCAATATCACTCTATGTATGTGTATACGGTAGCCTGATGTTAAGGCATAGTTGGTTGTAACCGAACCTTCTTAGAATACACTGCATGAACTGAAGCCAGGTGTTTTATTGTTCAATTACTTGGTAGGTACAGTTAAAATGAAATAAAAATTAATAATAAGCTAAAATAGTAGCCGGAGTTAATAATTGGAAAAGAAAAAAAATTCGTTAAAGCCGGAAAGCCGATGACGGAAGTCATATTTTATTTATTTATTTAATATGCCTACAAATTTAATTCAATAGGCAATGCATTACACAAAGCAAGAAGTTCTGAAGACTGGATTTAATAACATAACGTATCGCGAACAAACATGACTGAATGAATGCATAAGAGAAAATCTGCGATACATTGTTAATAAAGCTAATAAAAAGAAGTGGCCCAAGATGTCTCCGTTGAGGAACACCAGAATGTCCCCTAATTGGTCAGGATTCAAAGAGACCAATCTTATCACATTGAGAACGGTCACTGAGATAGGATATATCCAATTCAAAAAAGAGGAATGCAAACAAACGGACTGCAATATTGCTTTGAGTACAAAACAATTTACCCTAACAAACGCCTTGGTGAAATCGGTATAAATAGTATCAATTTGATATTCACATTCAATAGCGTTGACAAAAAAATGTTTAAAGAGAACTAGATTAGATGTAGTAGATCTGCCACTTACAAAACCGTGCTGAAAAGGACTGATAACTTCTTTAAGAGGCACCACTAGTGTGACTGCCTGAAAAAAAAGTTGATTTTTGGGAATTTTTCTAAAGAAAACTTCTGCATAGAATGTTTTAATGTTTCAAGGATATATTTGTGGATATATAATAAATACATGATAAATGTATTGTGTATATTGTATATTGATTATTTGCAATCTCACAAGGCTGAAAAAATAAAGTCCCCCCACTGCTGCAGTGATAGCAACCTTCTCCGTGCCAGAAATAAAAAAAAAACAAAAAAGTTTATTAAACTTAAAGGTATTGCCCGTACCATGACCCTCGATCGAAAAAAAAAATTGAAATTTAACAAAATGGCGGAGTTTCTTAAAACATTTACAAATTTGGCGCGAAAATTTAATGATTTTTGGCCTGTCAAAATCACATTTTTGATTTGATCAGAAAACTGGAGGTATGTGGAGGTTTCTCAAAGTATGAAGAAACATGTATGAAAGAAGCTGCAACAAGAATCAAATCGATCGGATAATTTGTGTTCGAGTTATAACTGCAGCAAATTTGAAAAATCTAGTTTCGAGAAAAACGCGTTTAAAATTTTCGTTTTCTAGAAGTTGATCTACGCCTGGGAGTATCATTGGAACCTTTTTGTTTTAAATACTGAGTATTCTCGCTCATTTATACTAAAATTATTTACGATGTACTCACTATAACGGTCACAGTAAAACTAGATGAGTCGGTCTAGCAGCTCCAAAATATGTGACTGGTACCCACGTACACGAAACCCCCCACCCAATAACCGGCTGCTTTTCAGATGGCTGTAACTCAAAAACTATTTTAGAGATACATTTGAAATTTTGTAATGTTATTTTTAACTGTATAGACTATCGAAATATGCAATAAAAAAAACAAAATTCGATTAAGATGAAAATAAAGTTTATCTTTTACAATGCTTTCGAAGCACTTAGGAATTGGATATAATTTAGCCACACCGCTATAATTTTCAATGCAGGAGCAAGATCCAGCTTAATACAGTGGTGCTATAACTAAAAATGTCCATGATTTAAGAAAAACTCCTGAGTTTAGAGACAAATTAAAAATATCAGTTTAAATTGAAGCAAGATAACAATTTTTTAGAAAAATATTCGATACCAGATCGGGACGTAAAATATTTCATCACTTAGGTATTGAAGATCAAAAGCTCCCATTACACTACACCCGGTATTAACATGAACATGATGATGTACACACTTCAAAAAAGTCTGCAAACAGGTTGCTACTTTCTTGAAGATCGTTGGGAATAATGCCGTTATAAGACATTTGTAAAGGATATCCAGACGAGGATATCTATGAGCGCTATTCTCGTTTCATAAATTTCATTATAATTCTCCATGTGCGAACAATTATCAACAACAACTGAGTTGGGGACATTCATTTACTCATGGTTTAGTGCAGAAATTTTAAGTGGGAGATGACTGGGGTATCAACTGCACATGGAAGCAAATTATGTTAGATGGGATAGAGTTTCATGGCGAAAGCGTTAAATGGGAAATAATTTTACCAAATTCACTCTAGCCCCAAAAATCGCCGGAGTCCCGATAAAAATGTTCACATATCAAGGAAATAAAAATGGAGTGTATATCTCACACACAACTTATTTTATTTACATTTAAAAGTTGAGCGTACTTATTGAAAGACCTTTTATAAACCTCCCAACCCCATTCCATCACAAAAGGTTGAAAAATTGAGGCAGAAATGCATGTATGTGCGGTGCAACGTTAACCGCCATCTATTGGACAAGAGTGGAACTGTACACTCTACCAAAACGTCAACCCTGTGTGTACTGCTGTAGCCGAGGTTGACGACGCACGTACGGCATATTCGATGAATCGCTGATGTCCTAATTACCCGTAAAAATCAGTTTCGATTTTGCAGTAACTTTGAAGAACTAACTGATTTTTACTGTGCAATAAACGGTGTACAATAGCGTACCTGTGACTGTCAAATTGTGGTGGTACTACTCGTCCACATAGCTGTAAGATCGTGAGCAATTTCAATGAAGATGCGCTTGCGCCTACTATATGTATGTAAATATACAGGGTGGCCGGAAGATTGACGTCAAAATGAAAAAAACAGGTCCCATGTGTCATGGAGTATTCGAATCACCCCCATGTATGTTCCGCGATTTTTCACGGTTTTCAAGTTATGAATTTTTTTATGAAGTTTTTAGAATTTTCGACTTGACCATCTTAAAAAAAATCTAAAAAAAAAATACTATGCTGATATTTTTTTTGTAACCAAATCGTCATGAATGGTACTTTTATACGTAAAATAACCAGCTTCGTAACTTTGGAGCTGAGAGTTGAGCGCACTTTTTAAGCCTATTAAGAAACCATGAAGTAGCCTGTTTAGATTTTTAATTTAAATTTGAAAATTTAGATCATAATTCAAAATACGTAACTTGTTCTCTTGAGACCAACATTTCCATGATTTTTATCAAAGTTACGAAGCTGGTTATTTTACGTATAAAAGTACCATTCATGACGATTTAGTTACAAAAAAAATATCAGCATAGTATTTTTTTTTTAGATTTTTTTAAGATGGTCAAGTCGAAAATTCTAAAAACTTCATAAAAAAATTCATAACTTGAAAACCGTGCAAAATCGCGGAACATACATGGGGGTGATTCGAATACCCCATGACACATGGGACCTGTTTTTTTCTTTTTGACGTCAATCTTCCGGCCACCCTGTATATAAAGTGCTAAAAGCTAAATTGGAACAAATAATTCGTTTCACAATTTAACAACTTTAGAAAGATGCTCTCTTTTAATTGATCGAATTTATAAGGTGGTGAACAAAGGTAACCGGCATATTTTGAAAAAGCTTTTAATAACTTTTCACCTTAAGCACCTAAAGTTAGGCTAACTTTTTCTTTCCGTCTTATTTCTCGCTACCGATCTTGTAGAGTACGGTTCCCCACAGATTCGATTTCATCATGACTACTTGACAACTTTCACGCTTTTGAAAAAAAGAAAAGGGCACCCGAAATATCAGATATATTTAAAAAACAAACAGAAAGGTGTGCAGCCGTTTTAAACAAGTATCGATTGCGCAAGACTTTCACTCAAGTGCGTTTTTAAGTACATGTGCAAATCAGAGTACAAGACTTGAAACGTAACGAGACCGGAAAGTGTGTGGGACGTTGAATGCGTACATGATTTATGTTTTACGATCGCAGGTAGTCAGAAGTATTAAATCAATAAGACTTTAAAATTCACTTGCGAATGCACGTATACAGACCTTCAACTTGCAAACACTTGTGGGCTGTGTGAACTAGCTCATGTTCCGGAGTTAATTCTTATGAAATAATACGAAACGTTATTTTTATTAAATTAAATTTTATAACTGCGAAATCTACTCTCTTTTAACATTATTTTTCTTGTTACCACTTCAATCTTTAATTTAAAAAGGATTATATCTGTCCAACACCTTTTACGCGTCAAAATGTTTTTGTGACTGCAATGATAGCTGATTTTCTTTTTATTTCTAAACATCATTAAAAACACCAATTTCCCAAAATTAAGTAAACAAATGCATTTAATCCGAAAAATTATAAAAACTGCTTTTGTTCTACTGTTTCGTTTTTTTTCAAATTTCTTTGTAATATAGTGAGCGTGATAATTCATATATGTAGCACTCAAGTCAGCATTTATTCTGAGCCTTTTTTGACCATTACCAATCTACCAATTTTTAAGTCACTAGAACAACGCTGCCCGAATTATTAAGGAAATATAAAAATGATTTCGAGACCTGAGGTCACGAGACGGTGAATATATATAGTATTACTTGAGAAAGTATAATATAAAATTGCAGTCGGCTTTATAATTGATAATATCCCTTACAAAAATAATAGCAAAATACGCTTACCGTATTTGTAAAAAATGAATGCAACAGTCAGAGAAAGAAAGTCAATACAGTGGCGGAAATTCCATTAGCCCATTTCATATTTTTCTGGATAAATAAAAAACAATAATGGCTTATAACAACACTTTGTACTTATTTTATTTTAAACATCTTATATAAGTAGTTAATGTGACTAAATGTTAAAAATATAAGAAAAGCTCGAAGAAAATAAAAAAAATTCAAGATACATAGATTTTTATGTGGAAATTCGATTAGCCCATTTTAATTTTTATCTTATAAATTATGGTTAATTTTTTTGAAATTTTTGCCTTAGTACTTTGTACTTCCTCCGCTATTTTTTATTACCTCGAACATCCTGTTAGGCATTGAATGAACCAAGTTTTGGAGCTCTTCTACTGTAACAGATCGCCAAGACTCTCTAATGGCCTCTTTCAGTTCTTGTACAGAATTAAACTGACGGCCATTGGAGTAAACTCGTCCTGCAATGATTCCCCATAAATTTTCAATTGGGTTGAGATCAGGACTTCGCGCAGGCCAAGGCAAAACCTTGATATTTTTCTCCCGGAACCAATTTTTAGTAAAGGATGCTGTGTGTATCGCTGCATTGTCCTGTTGAAATACAAAATTTTGTGGCAAAAAGTCTTCAGACATGTTGATGAGAAGCTCCTCCAATATTTCTGTATATCGTACGGCGTTCATTCTAGGAAGTATCCAGGCAATCTGTGATTTTCCACACACAGAAAAAGCGGCCCAAATCATAACACTTCCCCCTCCGAAGTTTCTACTCATTCTTATTTCCTGTGGTTTCCTTAAATCATGCCAATAATATTGAAAACCATCGGGCCCGTCCAGATTAATTTTTTTTTCATCGCTGAAAACTACGTTGCTCCATTCTTCGGACCAGGTCATATGGTTTCTTGCGAAATTTAACCTTGCAACTTTGTGGTTATCAGTTAAAGGAGGTTTCTTTTGTCTCTTTTTGTATTTAAGATTTTTGTCTCCATGCTAGATCTGCCTAACACGTCTTGCAGTAACTGGTAAATTCAAATTGGACTTTATTTGGGTCGAAGTGCAGTGATTTTTTCTCACTTCTTGTAGAACTTTTCGCTTCTGGTAATTATTAAGTTTTTGATTTTGATCAAATTTTCGATTTTTGGCATAATTTTCTCCCGATTTGAGAAAGTTACTCACTACTTTCCTTGATCTGGTTAACTTGAGGGCAATGTCCGTAACCGTTAGTCCTTGATCCTTGAAAAACAAAATTTTTCCCATTTCCGCTTTCGTGAGATCCTTTCCTCGCCCCATAATTATAATGCTAACACATTTTCAATTAAAATCTATTTAATGTAATAAAAAATTATTTAGATTTACCTTTGAATATATTTTAATGAAGAATTTAAATCTTATTCCTGAGAAATAACCAACTGTTCTAATGGAATTTCCGCTAACAGACACCTGTCGCACTAACATACAAACTTCAAATGCTTGCAATTCTCCAAAAAGTATCAGAAACGAGGATGTAAGGTGCTTTTTAAAGAGAGCACCATAACGGTAAATATTCCTGTAAGCCTCGATTCAGTGCTGCCAGATTTGCACGAATCTAGCAACTTTTTACAAAAATTTGAGATAATGTGCTAATGGAATTTCCGCCACTGTACGTTCAGTCATGAATTGAAGATGACG
Source organism: Neoitamus cyanurus (assembly GCA_947538895.1). Taxonomy (NCBI): domain Eukaryota; kingdom Metazoa; phylum Arthropoda; class Insecta; order Diptera; family Asilidae; genus Neoitamus; species Neoitamus cyanurus. The sequence goes on from OX384547.1 coordinate 10,774,141, forward strand.
ATGATAAAGAGAAAACGTTTTCATTTAACCTAACAAATATTCCATTTAAAATTGAAAACACTTTGTTTGCTTTGTTAGGCGCGATGGTTGAAAACTGCTTTGATATGAAGTAGAAATCGTTTCTATCGTTGGAACCAAACGGAATTGAATTAAAACGTAAGCACTTTTATTTATAATTCTAACCCTTTTCAGTCTGCCTTACTACGTATTATCGCCTTTGAATTGAAGTTGAAGCGCTTTTGATTCTAATAGAATTTCTTGATTTTTATAGCATGGGGGTATCTGCAGATCAATGGTAAGAGCTGTGGATTATTTTTCCAGAGGTCCCGGGTTCGAACCCCACATGACTGAGATTGGTTTCTCGCTTTCTAAAAGACCAGATTATATATGTTACTGTTACAACTTAACTAAGAAGCATCACATTGGTGTACGGCTAGTGTAATAAGCTAGAAGTTCAAGCATCTCGGATTCGAATCCCATCGAGAATAACAGAAAATAAGAAGACAACATCATATAGAAAACATCTCGCATACTATTAAAATCATATGACAAACTTTTTTTGATTCGAAACTTAAGGGATCGTCTCAGTGTGAAATTTTCGAAAAATCGATTTTTTTGCATTATCGGATAGTATACACTGTAATAAACATTCTCTCAAATTTTCACATCGAAATTCAAATTATTACGGTCGCTACAGCGTTTCTTGTAGAAAGGGAACGGAGGGAACTGATGAGAATCCCCAGCATCAGTATTGTCCTTCGGGAGGAGATTCATGGTGCGAATGGCGCAAAGCTGAGGCCAATGGATTTCAGGAAAAATATTCTCATCCACCAGCGCTCGATGACGATGTCCAAGAGGTTTTGAAGCCAATCTACGAAGATTTGACCACCGACGATTTGTTAGAGAGATGTACGGGCGCTTCAATCTTTAAACGCGTTTTTCTCAGAATGGTGTTTTTCAAAACGGTGTCCACTCTCAAAGGAAGAGTTTTGAAGATATCTAGTTCCAATTTGGAGAGAACATTTTTAACGTCATTCTTTATGGCTAAGCTTTTTTTTTTGAAATATTCCTAGTTTTTTTTTACGAAAAACTGTCGAAAAAAAGGGCCAAAATCGATACTTTTTGTTCAAACCGCCACCATTTTGTTAAATTAAAAAAAAAACCCTCCATAGCGCCATAGTGACTTCCCTACAGATTAATAATGTTTTTGAAATTTTTGTTTCGGATCAAAATTGCGGCCGCAATCGTGGAAACCGTACAGGACCTTTTTTTCTACGTGTCATTTCAACAATTTATTCAACTATTATACACATAATAAATAAACATAAAAAAAATCATTTTGTATTCGTCATGAATGTATTTATTTATATAAAAAAAAAACCGGACCGATTAGTTTATTTCAACATTAAAAAAAAAATCGCGAAAATCAGTGATTTTTCGGAGGGTCACACTGAGACGATCCCTTAACATCTCTAAATTCCAAATTGTGTTCCTTTGAAAGCCAATATAATTTTAAAGAGAATCATGTTGAAATTGAGACGTACGCTGTTTTTATTTTCGAAGCGAAGCGTCTTAAATTTTAAGGAAATTGTTCTTAAGTCACTATCATAGTGAAAACGATTTAAGTTGAAACTTTTTTTTTACGATTTTACGATGCTTTTGCTCTGAAATTACAAGTAGACATTTCACTGTCCCAATGCAATAACCGAATTGCACTCAAAGTCTTTGAATCCGTTTTCGACGATTGAAATATTGGCTTCCTAATTCGGATCCTATACCATATCCAACAGTATTTCAATACACCATTCAGTTAACACAATCGAATGGAGATTTAATGCCTTGAAAAGATTTTTAGATTATCTGCAAACTTACATACATATGTAAGGCATTGATACGGATAAAATGTCAACAAGATATGAAGTGGTCCCAATTGGCTTACCTGAGGAACACCGAAAATGACTTCAAAAGGGTCTGATAAGACCTTACCGATTCGAACGTATTAAGTACGGCTAGTAATGTAAGATCTTAACCAGCCCGAAATACTGGAGTGAAAACCTAAAACGTCTAATAGTATGGAATCTTAAATGGCATGATCTACTCTATCAAATACTATGACGAAATCAGTGCAGATGACGTCACACTGAATACCATTTTCAAGAGAATTCAGCAAGTAGTTAGTAAATATAAAATTGCTGGTAACAGATCTGCTCTGCAAAAAATGCATGGTCTAACTGAGAGATCACGTCTTTCAAATTAAATAACAATTGACTATCCCTACATACAGTTAGTAGTTTTGCGAATTAGACAATAATTAGTTACTTCATTCTTGGACTCAGATATAAAAGTAGAAGAACTGAGATCTTCCATCCATTCCGGTATGGAACGCTGACGTAGACCGATTAATCAAAAACAACTGAATGCTCAAAACGGATGTTTACGAGGACTCTACCGTGAAACGATTAGCAGTTGAATTTAAATGAGGTATGACAACAACAAAAAATCGATTTTTCAAAGTGGTCACATGAGGATACCCCCTTATGATACACCCACATCAATCTGTCACACTCCTGTACTGCTCTTCTCAGACAACGGGTGATGTTTCGTAACTTGATTCGGTTAGGTGAACACAGAACATTTACGCCCTAAACAAAACATCACAAATGTTTGCTCTGCGCGATTATGCATTAAGTAGTTTATTGCTCTTGAAAATGGTTACCTTTACGCGCATCTAATTATTCCCAATACCAATCACCCAACATCAAAATTTAATAGGGCGAGTGCTGACTGCAAAAAAAACTAGCCTATCGGGCATCATGATGAAATGTATTTTAAATTAGTTAGTACTCACAGTGAGAGTAAGAAAAATCCTGGTGTGCCTGGACAGATCGGGGTTCCAAGCTTGGTATATTAATAATATTAGGAAAGATTTTTCATAAATATCCCATTTTCTACACATGATAGATGAAAAATTTAAGCACAAAATTTGCCATACTTTCTTATGCAAAATGTTTCGCTGCGACAAAAGGTTAAGTCTGTAGAGAAGCGCAAATTTGCAAAATCGGCGCAAAAAGTAGTCATTAATGCTTCCGATTTCAGCCCAGGGAGGGATCTGGAGGGAGGCAACCGATACTATTTAGGTTCGGCAGAGTATAGTGCACCTTCCCTGAAAATATTGTCCACCAACTCGGTACACTCCATCTTTTGTAGTCAATTCTCCGCCTAAATGGGCTCAAATCGGCTCGAACCGGAAACTATTATGATCACTATTTGCGCCGATTTTGCAACTTTGCGCCTCTCTAAAGGCTTAACCTCTTGTCGCAGCGAAAAATGTTACGTATAAAAGCAATGGCTATAGCTTTGTCACGCCATAACTTAAAAAATATTAACTTTACGAAAAAAGTTGATATGTATAAATAAATTTGTAGAGAATTTCGGGGTCTAACAAAATGTATTTAAATTTTTCATCTAGCATGTCTAGAAGATGAGATATGTACGAAAAACGATTTTCCTGCTATTATTAATATACCAAGCTTGGGCCCCCGGTCTGCCCAGGCATAGAGGGATTTTTCTTACTCTCGCTGTGAGTACTAACTTTTAAAATACATTCTATCCTGGTGCCCGATAGGGCAGCTTTTTCACAGTCAGCTCTTAGAATATAAAGACTGTGTTCCTTTATGCCCGCTATCTTGACATGAAAATTGACAAAACTCTTTTTTGCATGATGAATTGTTTTAAGTATTATTTGATATGATAATATGTCGAAATATGCACATCTTTTTTTAAAACCTCGGTTATTTCCAGTTACCACTATTGGCATATGGGAATATTAATAAATGTTTATTCCCACACGCCAATAGTGACATTCAAAGTGGTCGCCACTAAGAATAAATTAAAAAATCTGATATTTTTTGAGAAGGGTCTTTGTCGAAAACAGATCATCGCGAACGTTCTTATGTTTAAAGGTTTATAGGACAGAATCGCACTGTACCTTATCACAAAAGTAAAATGGCACGCAAGGGTCGAAATTAAAAACAAATACAAATACCAGTAGAGAGTTCAGAGAGTAAGAATACCGACTGACAAAAGCGGCACGAAAAGCATTACCTGAGGTTAACAGCTTGATCTATCTTTCTCGCACACTGGATTTGCTTCGCCGGCGAGGCTCGTCGATTGACTTGTAGCTGCTTACCTGAAGTGCGGAGTGCACCAGGGCTGATAGTGATTTATTGTTCATTTATCTATATAAATAAAAATGAATTGTTGTGCGGTACGTCTCACTAAAACTCAAAAACGGCTTGAGCGATTTCGAATTTTTTTTTTGTTCGCTATAATACAGGGGAGGTTTAAAAAAAGAGAAAAAAAAAACCTCAAAGGAAAAGCCGGAAAATCGAAAAAATCAAAATTTCCGTTTTGTAGGTAGCGAATTTTCCAACTTCAAGGAATCTTTATGAAAAAGGCAATTGGAGGTTTTCGGGGTTGCAGATCTCGAGCTTGCATTCAAAATTTTGGAATTCAAAATGTTGGATCCAATATGGCGACCGAAAAAGTTAAAGTTCAAGGGATTTCACTGAAAATCCGAACTTTTGTTTTTGGTTTGGGTTTTTAGAGTCACTGATTTTGAATTTGCCATCAAAATTTTGGAAATCAAGATGGTGGATCAATATGGCGACCGAAAAGTCAAACTTCAAGGGATTTCCCTGAAAATCCGCATTAGGGAATTTTCAAGATCACTTATTTCGAATCAGCTATTCAAATTTCCAAATATGAGACCACCGCCACCCCGCGGGAGATATTGGAGAGGGCGTGCAATAAGGAGGTGGTGTAAAATGAAGAAAACTAAATTTAATAATACTGTTGGAAAATATCTAAAACATGTGCAAAACGCAAATAGGAAAACGCTGGGTCACATAGGAGAGGCGGTGGTGCAATAGTGAGGCGTTGAAAAATTAAGGAATACAAACTTAATAGTATCCCGGGAAACGCCGGGTCCGGGCAACCTAGTTGTACATATATTGCCTTTTTGTAGCCGGGATAAACTACATATTCTTTCTCTTACTAGCACATTTTAGTTTGTATAGTGTCACGATTCTGAAAAAATTATTTTTCTTTCTTTCTTTTATTAATTATTTTTATTGGGTTTACCGAGTTATAATGAATTTACACAACTATGGGGCTCTCTATACGCTTATTCTTAGTGACAGCAGTGACGTTACACCATAATGTGCCTACATTTGTATAGAAAACTTTCAAAAGTATCCGAATACTTCATATAAAAATGAAGAGCTTTTAGACGTAACTGTACAAGAACCCGGTTGAGTAGATTTTTTAATAATTTTTTCTTAAGGCATGTATTATGACCTATCCCAAAAAATAATCACTTATGTATTGGTTATGTGGACCAAATTCACGCAATGTCCTTTGTTCTCTTCAATGTATGGTTGCACAATAGAATGCAGCAAAAGCAATGCATATACCATATCTCTATGGTCATTCGGCATTCTAATTTTTTTGGAACTGTGACATTCTACAGCTGTGTTGAATGATATATCGGCTGAAGATCGGACAAAGCATCATACACATTTTAAATTGTTGTTCTGCAAAGACGTAGGACCACGGTTTATGTATCTAAATAGTTGTAACTCCAATATGTTTTTAAGATGCCCACAATACCGGAGTCTCACTTTATCGCTGTCCATTTCAAAGACACCATCGGTGGCTGACAAATATGTCCAATGATGACTAGACAACCTTTGCTGATACATGTAGAAAGCACTAATTAACGTAGATCTTAAATACGAGTACATATGTAAGTAGAAAGCAAAGGTTTGGCAAACAGAGCATGGCGAATAAAAAAACCCACAACCTCCAAGCAAAAGATAAAAATCTTAAGCATGCGCATTTCAATTTTACAGCTCATTAGCACATTTCCAGCGATTTAAAGAAACAAAGCCAACGATCTTTCAACTTCAATCTCATTTACCTGATGCTAATATGACACGATGAACCGCAATATTACCTTCCGCAATAAATTATTCAATTTTACGCCACCTAACCATGATGCCGCGAAAGAGACATCAAAGTTTAATCGTCTGGAATACTTTGATCGTGTCATCGATCATGATTTGCACGTCGTTCATATTTTCCGTTTCATCCCGCTATTTACCACAAAGTGCCATTAGATCAACCAAAAGCAGTAAAGAGCAAATTTAATTGACGGGTAGTATATTAGTTTGTTGGCGCCAATATCCGTTGATAGGACAGCAAATTTACTGCATGAGATTGGAACGACTGAAAGCAGCACCGTGCAAAGGAGTAAAGCCAAGACGTTGGCGCTTATCGCTTTCTTTTCGTCACATCTCTCGTTGCGCAACTAATTCAACAACCTACCGTACTTGCGCGAGGCTTGCAAACAAGTAGACGACATGTATGTAAATTAAATTCAATTCTACTCCCATGCTAGTGGCCTGAGTCTCATGTGGGAGAACGGCAACAAATCGCGGGAAATTATGTGATAGTGTCCCAACTCAAGTCCTGTCCAGTGTCCCCACATCCGCAGTCATAAATATTTCGTTTTTGTTCTTTTTTAGCGCGAGGCACAAAACACCTTCGGAATAGTCGATCTGTTTCCCCCACGAAGAAAGTGAAGCAGCAGCCAATGTCCATGTGCGGTTAATTGAGAGCATGCCAAACTTTCTTCGGAAATTTCATAATACAGCAAGTCATGACGGCATGTTATGAGTGCAAATTGAATTTGACCGAAGTTATTAAAGGGAGTAGGTAACAGCCATTGATACTTGTCCGGCAATTTCATAACGCGACCGATGTAATTTCTGGCCATTGTTAGGTATCCGTTAATTTTCTTGTGTTGCGATCAGACACGTCTGGATGACCGCCGAAAATCATGAATTATGGTTGAATATATTTTTTGTTCGCTTATATCTTGAGATCAAAAGCACTAGTCACGCCTGCCAAACATTGCACCGTTTTGTATTTTAATTATGCATCTGATGGGCGCAAATTACTTGACTTTAATGAAGGGGATACTACATACACAATTTGGGGTGTTAATTAGACTGTGGTAACAGATAGAGGTGCTCCAATTGAATCTTTAATTTAACAAGTTTACCCCATCTCCAACTTTACAAATCAATTTTACATAATCTCCGACATTTCAAAGCGTTTTCCATAATTGGATAAACTTGAGTGGGTATACGCGAGGCTAAATGATGATGATGAAGTTAGCACCTACTGAAATATAAATAAAATTAAAAACATAATAAACAGACTAAATGCATATGCATAAGGATTATTTATCAACCGTAACCTACTTTTTATTTTTAAATAAAGGTTAATTATTTTCTTCTACCTTTATTAATAAACTAAATATATTGTCATCTTTAGGGGCGATTTCACCAAACTATTTCTAATCGGACATTACCAAATCGGCAGTTAAAATTAACATAAATGTCGAAGTGTTTTATGTTTCACCATGCAAAATTAATAAATCAAGCGTTAAGTGAATTCCTCAAATTCTCAAATAATTCATTCTTCGCTCATTTAAAAAAAATAAATTAAACGTCACTAATTGAATTCACATGCACAATGCAAGTACAGGGAAGCGGCTGCGTTTCCGAACACCAAATAGGCCTTCTATGAATTTATGGGTCCCTACTCCCGATCTGAGACTCATTGTAACGGACTTCCTCGGGTTCTTTATAACTTTTAGGACATTGTATTATATCATATGAATTATGGAACGTTCTCAAACCATTTTAATTTTCGAAAATAAAGTGATATGCAGCTTTCATTTTGACTATAACAGGCCGTGAATAGTACTGAGTGAAACCGGCCCTTAGAGTTATAGTCCAATCAAAATAGACAAAATTCCCACAGAGCTCAACATTTTTACAGACCTTCAACACATCATACTCGTAACAAATGAAATGCCAAAAGTCCCCACCGAACCGATTCGACATCACTAAAAATTTTATTCAAGGTCACAGGTCAACGACATCGGCTTTTCGCATATTTATCGTAGACGATAAGTGTTATCGTAAAAACATTTAATACAAAAGTTGTAGATATATTTGATATTGGTTTTTTGACAGGTCTGTGGAGTTGTGTTCAGTAAGGTTTGCGATTTCATCATGACACGTTTCACTTTGATCCAACGCTTGGAAATTGTCCAAAATTATTATGCTAATTCGCATTCTCTTGTCGGTACTGCTCCTTCTGAGCACGCTATAAGATGCATAATAACAAAGTTTGAAAGCGAATTCACTCTTCACGATACAAAGGTGCCTGTAAGATAAAGAAATGCCCGAAGTGAACAAAATATTGCCGCCGTTCAAGCCAGTGTTCGTGAAAACTCAAATGCGTCTGTTCCGCGCCGTTTTCAAGAGTTAGGGCTCTTCAGGATGACAACCTGTCGAATTTTACAATTGGATTTGGGTCTGCATCCTTATAAGATGGTATTGGCACAAGAACTCAAGCCAAACGACCATCACATTCGTCGTCAGTTCGCTGATTGGTCACTGGAAATGTTGGAAGCCGACGGCGATTTTCATTGCATTTCTGGCCCAATGGATCCGTCAATAAGCAAAATTGCCGCTATTGGAGTGACTCAAATTCACAAGTGGTTCATGAATCACCATTGCATCCATAAAATTGACCGTTTGGTGAGGATGGCGGAATCATCAGACCTTATTTCTTTCGAAATGAGGCAGGAGGTGCCGTTACCATTAATAGCAACCACTATAACACGATGTTGACCGATTTTTTTACCGGAATTTGATTAAATTGATGCGAACGGCCTTTATTTTCAACAAGACGGTGCGCCGCCTCACACTTCCCGACTTAACAAGGACTTATTGCGCGGTAAGTTCGGTGAGTCGATAATTTCCAGAAATGGTCCCATCGCTTGACCGCTTAGATCGTGTGATCTAACGCCTTTGGATTATTTCCTTTGGGGCCACATTAAGTCGAAGCTTTACAGCAACCATCCTACAACTCTTGAGGTATTGGATGCCAATATTCGTCAAGCCATAGGTGAGATACCGGCCGAAATGTTGCACAGAGTCATCGAAAATTGGCGTGAGCGGATAAACGTGTGCAAGAGGAGCCGTGGTGGCCATTTGATCTTAATAGCTCATTCGTTTGACCAGTGCATGACTATGTTGACCAACCCATCTGTTTTGTTGCCAATTTTTTGAAAACGGGATATTCGAAACACAAAAATCGAGGCTAATTTTGTTCTTTTTAATGAGCCGTACCCGAAGGGTGCCCTACGTGACCCTATTACTAAGCCTCCGCTGTCCGTCTGTCTGTCAGCGAGCTGTATCTCATGAACCGTAATAGGTAGGGGCATTTCTCTGTAAGCTCGTACAGGTCCTATACAAATGCTGTCCTGGCAATTTTTTTTTACATTTGCCAAAAAACCGTGTTCTATTTCGAAGAAAATTAACTATTATTTTAGTTAGATAAGGAGGCCCACTGAATTTATACGTATTTTCGGAGTTATTAGCGATTTTCCAAAAAATCATGACAGGGGACTGTTTGAGGCATAAGGGGACTGTTTTGAACGTCGCAGGGGGCTGTTAAGTGAGACAGATGACTGTTGTACTTAGAAAAAAGTCATTTTACAATAGTATATAGATTATAAAAAATTTTTGTTTTTCGTTCCACGTCTTATACTTCACGAGAAATCCGTCCTCCCGAATAGGAGGAGGCGATTTCAAAGATTGGCTCTGCCGCCGCCATTTTGTATTAAAACTATAACAAACAATTTTTTTTCATACTTCAATAACTGTTAAATAAACCCTGTGAAAAAAATCCTATCCCTTTTTCCATACTTCCAAAATAAATTGTCAAAATTAGGCAGTCCCCTGTTGTGTAGAACAGTCCCCTGCTGCATTTTCAGGCAGGGGACTGTTTATTTCGGGTAAATTTCACAATATTTACAAAACTGGTGTAAAATAGTTTTTTTAAAACCTACCAATCAATTTAGACATAAATAATAAAGCAATAAATTATATATAGAGATAATTAAAGTAATTAACATAAATATTATTACTTGCCAGGGGACTGTTCGTGGTAGCGGTCCAAACGCGTGTTAACCTCACTAATGACGCTCTGACACTAAAAAAAGTGGCGTCTCGCCGCCGCATTCAGCATCATTGCCAATTTTACAACAATTGCGTTTCGTTTCACTCAAAAAAACGTTTGTAAACATCACAGTTTTTTTTTATTATGGCTTTAACTTTTTGGCAGGGGACTGTTTGGAGATTCTGGGGACAAAGTTTACAGGACTTTACTAAATAAATAAAATACGAATTGAGACCTTGTTTTACGAAAATAGTATAAGTTAATTATCTTTCTTTATGATATTAACTGCCAAATGTATGTAGTTTCAATAACTTTTTCGTAAATCTCATCTCTAGGTGGGAATACAGTGATGGGGACAGCCAGGGGACTGTGTTTTTAGAGCTTCTATCACGTCTAGAAAAAAACTTAAAATAGTTATGGTTCTAGAAACAATGGGCCCGTAAAGGTTCGGAGTTAAAGTTTCATTGGGAGTGATTTTTTAAAAAACAATTAAATTACTTTTTGAAAAAATCGTTGAGGACAGCCGATTACGAGCTTACAGAGAATCGCCCGTAGAGAGTTGAAATTTTCACAAAGTATGTATTTCTATTGCCACTATAACAAAAAATAATGAAAAAACCAAGATTTCAAATTCAAAAATGGCCGCCATGCAAATTAGAAAACAAAATTTTCCATTATGTTGTAGCGCCTCTCGTGTTTCTTTTACAAAATTATTTAAAAATTACATTGTGTTATATCTTGTACGATGGTATTACTCTCTTCTGACTTGTCGCTAATTTTGTTAAGTAGCTATTTTGATCAAGAGTGAGCAAATTTAATTATGATTTATACTAATGATTAATTAATTTAGTATAACTAAGACCCCAAGCGGAAATCTTTGCTATTCTGAGTACAAAAAACTGCATGTTTGATCTTAGATGGCATTAAAGAAAGATTGGAATCTGCTGCGACAGCAAAGCCACGCGCGCAGCACTCCGAAATCTTACCACCACCACTCGAAAATTGTCTTGAAATATAAGAAAAAACTGAACTCGGTAGCTCGCTACAATGCACACTCTCTTATATGGGTTCCTAGTCATCAAGGCATCCAGGGTAACGAAAACTCTGATAGTCTAGCAAAAGAAATCGCGAAATGCAGCCCTTTTTTACAGGAACCATAGATTGGTGTGAATTCTGCAATATTCTGCAACACTTCTTTCCACAATAACAAGTAGAAAACTATTTGAAATTTTTTTGGTGTGGTGATTGTAGATTGATGTTCAAATCAATATAAGCACATTGTGATCTTAATATCGGATCTTATATCTTGAATAAAACGATAATTTAATTCAAGAGTCAATGGATTGATTGTGCCAAAGTATGTTGGACAAGAATTGGTTACGTTAAGATGGAATGATTGCAATAGATGAAAGAATTGCATCGCTTTCAAATCGTAACGATGCAAGTTGACATTGAAATCGCCAACGGAAACGAAAAACGGGATAGCCCCCGTAAAATTAACTTCCTAGCAAAGTGCCAATCTCCTAAGCCAAGGGGTTGCATAGATACCGTGATCAGTGATGGATATACGGCGTTTTATCATTTTCAATTAATAAATATGATTATGCACACTGATACTTTTTATTGAAAAGCGTGGTATCAAAGGCATGACCGGTGGCCCCAGTCAGTTACCATCTTTGCTGCAAACGACACCATAAAAGGTAATTTATCAATTTCTATCTTTTCAGTACCATCACCATAGGCAAAATGAATATTCACCAGCCGGAAGACACCATCTCGGAGATGAGTTCTTCATTTAGGAATACGATTTTGGCTCGTTTAATTTCTCCTTTTATTTAGCTCTGCATTTCCTTGAGAGCCTCGACAAATTCAGTATAAACCATTAGTTTCCCCTAAGGCATGTGCCATATTACCAACAACACACAGTTCGTAAGCGACCGCGCAACAGCCTAAAGAAAAAGTGTTTGAAGATGAAAGTGAAGAATTGCATGCAAACGACGCGCCTAGAAGTGTCGAAGAGTGTGTTGACAAAGACCCGGTTGCGTAATGACAAAGTCAGGTAAAAGAAAAAGAAACACTTTACGATCGGAAGAAATTTCGCGGAGATGAAATGGATTGGTTGACATCATTCCGTGAGACAGATTTTACTCACTTGGCTGAAATTTGTAACCTGGGCCATAAACGTCGCCATGTCGGCTTGATAATGATCAATTTGGGATAATTGCCGACATTTTGGGTCATTGTTGAAAAGTCACTATAATTGCTAATCCACTTTCGACGGGAAAGCATTCAGTAACGTATATCGTTTAATTTTTGAAGAAAAACACATAAACGATCTTTATATTTCCAGAAATGCGTAGTTTTCTTAGTTCATTACGGTTCAAATATTGGACCTCTTGTGCCATAATTGTTTCTCCTTAGATAAACAAAACAAGTTAACAAATTTAATATGTGAATATATGAGGCCGCCATCGTTATACTTAACAATAGGTTATAACCTACTTCATGCGCCTCAAAGGTATCGTCGTCTACAAATTCATTTATACGCACACCAAATGGACACAATAGAATAATGGAAATACTAATTTAAGGAAATATGCAATTTAAAATATTGCAATGCTTCTTTTGTAAAATATGCAGTGATTCACACGAAAAAACGCACAACGTTAGCATTAAGCGCACATCAAGTTATTGTGAAATAACTACGTAGGTAGCTTAAGAGTGTTTTTTAGAGACCTGTCTAAAAAATTATAGTTCACTATTTTATGAAAGAAAAAGAATACCAACGAACAACTGCATAGAGCAGGTCAAGCAAGTAATTGGACATATTAAAAATATGACAAATGAAGAGCATTTTACTCCTGCATGCATATCGCGACATATCTTTGTTCGTACATCTTAACAGAGCCGAAGAAACCGATTGGTCAATTATTATATTACTTTTAGTTTAACATATTCAGAATTCCTGAAAATGTCAAGTCGAAATATCAAAAATAAAAATTCGCCATTCTGCAATAACAGATGTTTTATAGCCATTTTGGCTACTGGAAGCATAGTCGCCCTTTTCCAAACTTTGGGAAAGACTGAATATGTGAGGGATTATTTAAAGATATAGATAATGTATGTATATACCGTCCTATGTACGGTAATAATTTTATGAAACGGGAAAAACGTTGTCCGCTTCAACTGCTTCAGACTTCACGGAATGGATTGCAAGCCGTACTTCATCCAGTGCCACACAATAAAACTCAAAAAGTGAAAAGTGTTGATTTAATTCTTCGGGGTTAAAGCCACCCTGGAACTCCCAAACGGTTCAGATTTACTCCCCTCATATAGTGCTTTTTTGTGCCTAAGTGAGGTCTATTATCCCATTTACTTTTACACACATTATGCGTAACACCCTGTATTTTGGGTTCTCACGGGAGAAATGAAAAACCGTCCCCACGCATGACATACTTAGTTTCATTCGTTCTGTAACAGTTTTAATTTACAAGTATGAAAGAACCAGAGCCGGGTTGCTTGTATTTAATAAATTCAAAATTCAAAATAGCCAAATCTCACCTTAGCTTTAAAGCAGAGGATTTTCGAGCTGTGGTATTGCTTGAACCTGGTCAAATTCAGTTTAATGGCTAGGACTCTCTCTCTCTCTCGGCCATTCTACTGTTCAAAGAGACTATCTATTTATCTTTTTTTTTGTTATACATATGTGTAAAATTCAGGTTAAAGTATAAGCATTTGGTGACATTAGTGTATTCAACTTTTTTGGTGCTTGTTTCCTACTTTTTCGTAGTCGCGTAGATTTCACCTTTATTTTTATTTTAATACATTTTAAAGAACACATACATGCGGATGTATTTGTAGAACTTTGATATTTTACTGGGATCGTCGAATAAACTTTTTTTATTTTCCCGCTTTGTGAATTTTTGTCAAAATATTATGTTTCTGAGAACTTTTTGTATATATGGCCACCATCTTAAATTAGGCCTTAGAAAAGGTGGATAAAGATCCGCTTTTTTAAGCACATTTGTGGTTGAACGGATACGTTAAAAAATAAAATTGCCGTATTTGGTCCGATGAGCAGCCACAAGAAATACAAGAGCTGCCAATGCATCCTGAAAATGCACTGTTTGGTGTGGTTTATGGGCAGGTGGAATCATTCGTCCCTACTTTTTCAAAGATAACGATGAGACCAACGTTACCGTCAATGAAGCTCGCTATCGTGCAATGATTTCCAACTTTTTATTGTCCAAAATACAAGAGCTGAATCTGATGGTTTCAACACGATGGTGCCACATGTCACACAGCACGCGATGGACCTATTGCGAAATGAATTGGGTGAGCAATTAATCTCTCGTTTTGGACCAGTGAAATGGCCGCCTAGATAGTATGATTTGACGCCGTTGGACTACTTTTTGTGGGGGTGCGTCAATCTCTCGTTTATGCCGATAAACCAGCATCGATTCAAGCACTAGAAGAGAACATCGCACATGTTTTCCGTGAGATACCAACGGCTATGCTCGAAAAAGTCACTCAAAATTAGACTTTGTAATTTGTAATTCATACATTTCGCTTAATTAAAGCTACAAAGTAATTAGCTTAAAAGTAAACAAAGCCAGCTTAAACTATGACTAGAACTAAGACAGGGGGCAGTTAAAACAAAGATGGGGTCAACGGGGAGCAGACAGGAAGGACGAATTATGGTGGTACTGGATGGTAAAGGGAGTGTCTGAGGGTAACTTTATTAATGTAACGTCATCAATTAAAAGCTTTAGTGACACAGGAGTTGGAGAATTCCTTGGACCTGCGTTTGACAAAACCTAAAGCTGAGTTGGCTTTATTAATAGTATGATCGATATGGGAACAAAAATTGAGTTCGCTGTCGCAGATAACGCCCAGATCTCGTAGGGAACTGATAAATGGAATGGGTTCACCAGAGAGAAAATAGGTCCGAGGAGTAGTGAGGAGGCGTCTGCGGGAATAAATGATTGATTAGCATTTAGAGATGTTAAGTTCCAGAAAGTTTTTCGAGCACCAGGTGGAAGCTGAGTAAGTCATCTTGAAGGGATATAGGATCAGATGCAATGGAAATACTTTTGAAAATTTTCATATCATCAGCATAAATTAATAGCACTGAGTGTTTAATTATTAGCTCAACACCGTTTATGGACAGAATTAAGATCACCGGACCAAGGTACCTTGAGGAACGCCAGAGTGAGAAGCAAAAGGGTTAGAAATCGCTGATTCAAAACGAACCCTGTAATGACGATTATCGAGGTAAGATTTTATCCAGGAAATGAAAGAAACCCGAGGATACTAAGTTTGAGAATAATGAGCTGATGGCAGATTTTGTCAAAGGCTTTAATAAAATCGGTGGCAATAACGTCGATCTCCTCGTCATTTTCCATGGCTCGCAGTGTACCTGATACGAAGACTGTCAGGTTAATGGTCGTAGACCTATCTTTTAGGAAACCATGTTAGGCAGGCACTTCTCGCACTTGCACCTGAAACGTAGCCGTGGCCAACATTTACATGAAATAATCTTTAAAATGGATTGAATTTTAATCTTCAATAAAATTTTTATACCTTATTCCAATTTTTCCGTGTTTTTTTTTTGAAAATTAAAAACCAAACGCTTAAAAAATCACCCTTTATATTTATTTTTAAAAAGCAAGATTTATGAATGTATGTAAGTACAATGGTTAGGCGCTTACTCAGAAAAAATGTACGAGAGGGCATTTCATAAAAACCAACAAAAATCCATGTTTTCCAACCTATTTTTCCAGTGTCGACTCAATATTAGCGCGAAATATTTGGTTTTTTTTTTCCAAAAACATGACTACAGTTTAAGTGCATTTTAGGAGTTTTAGGTTTTCTTTCTATATATAGTCGTCATTTACACCGCGCATAACTACCTATTTTGTAGACATTTCGGGAGGTTGCACATAAAATGTTCGAGAGGGGTTTGCATAAAAACGAACGAGTATCTATGTTCCCAAATACACTTCGCCAGTGTGTGGCCGATCCTAGTTTTATGATGAAGCGAGATCTTAATATGGCGCCCTTTATATGTTCACATATAGTGTTAAACCCGGCTATTTCATACCTTTTTTTCTCGGGCCGCAAACTTGTTTTACTTTGTCCTCCCACGCCACTTGTCCACGTCCCTGGAACCAGTATAGCTAAAATTAACGCTTACCCCGTAGTAAACCTCGGAAACAAATTCGCTATTTGTAGTAAAACAACTTTTTGAACTCACGGAGGAAAGCTGTTAGTGAGTTCACTTGAATTCACAGAGGAAAGCCGTTAAAACGTTATTGCATTAATAAATATTCAAATCGTTTCTCTTTTATCTTGTACCCGAGTCCGATTAAAACAACTCACGACCTGCAAAACGGCGAGCTAGACACATAACAACAAAACCATGCGGGATGCAAGCTTTACCATTGTCTAATTTCACACTAGTACGACATGCATGTCCTAGCGGAAGCAGCATCTCCTCTATAATCTAGGAACCACATAAAAGTACGTCCACACTTTTTAGCGAACCTCAATCTTGGCAAAAGTGCTTATTTCTGGGGAGCACCTTAGTTGGTTGCAAATTTCCTCATCACCAGCCATTAGTGCAATACAATGCTGGTCTCGGATTTACGGTACGGGGTTACGTATAGTGTATATAAATTTAAGAATTTCGAGCGGGCTCAGTTCACCGGTTACGTATCTTTCGTTTGTTGCATTTTCCAGTCTTAAGCATGGCCCCCTCTTCCCATTTCCATGCTCGTGCAAGCAGATCTTGCGATAGCTTGACGCGCTCAACCCGCCTTCAAACTAGTCACTCAGCGAAGTCAACGTAGACGGCCGGCGGCTGACTGTGGCTTTGTCGCTCGTGCGGATTACCAATCTTTTCTTGTGGCACTGATCTTCGAGTTTTCTTTTTGAAGAACAAAAGATACCATAGAAGGTCGCTTGTTTGTTGTCTTGAAGGATACCACCGCGGATTTGTGGAAGTGATTGTCTCCAGCGCACCCACGTGTGAATTATTTTAAATGTTTTTTATTCAATTCGTTTCAAGTGTCGTGCATTCAATTACAGTTTTTGTTAGTTTTGCTTGAATTGAAGGTCAATTCGGCTACCACACGCAAAAGTGAATTGCATATTTTTCTAGTGATTATACCTTGAAGTAAATCTATAACAAGTCTTTTGTTTCAAAAGAGGGTTTATGCCATATCTCAACGATTTGGAGCAGCATGGATTGTATAAGTTCCCAGCTGTAAATGAAATTACTCGAGAGCATGCGCTGGTGAGTTTTATACTTTCAATTTCTTATGGTGCAGGAATTTTATTATTGTGCAAAATATTATAGTACTAGCCTTTTAGGTGCTGATGCCACTCTATGTGCTCTGTCAGCCATAATTCATTTTATGGGGAATCTGAGATTTCAAAGGAAAAATATTTTTTCGGTTTTTTAGTGCACAATTGGCCAAGGCTTTGGGAAAATGGCAATTTTATGTTCATGTAGTACGGCTATAAATCTTTGAATACTGAGATACAAGATTGCCCCACAAATAAAACCTGTTGAATATTACATATATCCCTCATCTGTTTGACCACCTCATCAGCAAAACAAAATTGATAGAGTGGAAGGTATACAAAGGAAATTTACGTGCTGTCTCGTTATAAGAGCGATTGATATGTGAGAGTCTGTCTTTCCATTCTTAATTTGTCCCCACTTGTCGACAGAAGACTCTATCTAGATGAATACATTCTGTATAGAATTTTTAACAGAATCTTGGAAACATCTTTTGCGGATCATCTATATTTGCTGGCTACACAATATAGTATTATAGAAATAAGACATTTTCAATCCTCAATCCTGCTGCTGTTAATTTACTTTAATTCTCCTATAATAAGACTCCAAACAAATCATAATAACCTTCAAATTGGTCCTCTGAACCCGCACTTTACTAGATTCAAGCTACAGCAACAGGTTAAATTTTCATACATCCTCCGTGTAATTGGAAATGATTTTATGTACGAAGCTCATGTGAATAAATAAATAAATTAATAATTAAATATCAAGCATACGCCATTAAAAACGGAAAAGAGATTCACATTCAGCTTTTGAGTGATTAAAATAAATCCCTAATGAAGTTAGTCTATGTCCGCTGATTCAATACCAACGATAAATGGAAGGACCTACATATGTTTTTATTAGGGGCCATAATAGTTAAAAGTTTTATCATAAAAAGTACAAATTAATGGTAATTTTTTTCTTTTTGGTTATGGGATAGCAATTATCATTAACCTTCGTAACTCTAGTTTTTAATAAGAGTTATTTTCCGACTTCGTTTTGTTGGTTATAGTTTACCCATTATTTCACAACCTTTTTTTGGTTGTGCCACTCCTATGTGTTCTGTCGTACATAATTCATTTTATGGGACATCCCTTTAGCCTAGCCTTTTTTGATTCATTTTCGGAAAGTATAAACTAGAGAACTGAAAATATTCGCAAAAAATTATTTCTTGATTTTTATTTTAAAAAACAAAAACAATGGCCACGTTACATCTTGTGCGATGTATGATATGACATGTGACATGACACGTGACATAATATTTTTGTTTCACCATGCTATAGAGCAGGTTCGAGGACCCCCTTAGAAAGCCCGCAAGGGTGCACAGGGCAAAAAAAATTTTAAGAGGCAGGTCATAATTCGAGACTCGACTTTGGTTTGGGTTTTTTAAAACCCCGGGATTTTAGTAACATCCCAACATACTTTAGTAGCTTTTGAGAAGTGTTTAATTGAATTGACTAGTAATCATAGAAATAAAACAATTAGTGTTACCATTATCAGAAACTTCTTCCGAATCAACCTAAATAGTAAGTAGATTCAAAATGTGCAAGAGTAGAATAACCAAAAAATAAAATAATAACTGTTATTATTAACAAGTATTATAAAAGTTGGTCAAAACTCTTATTTCATAACCAAATATACATAAGTAAATTGTGAAATGATGGTTATATATAACCAATAAAATATTAAACGAAAATAATAAAAAAAACTGTGTAATTTTTATTTTATTATTTACATTTCGTAAAATTACGCCAGAAATTCAAAGTTCACTTGGCGAGGATAAGATTGGTCTATCTAATCACAATATTAGATAACTTTTTCCCTTTGATTTTTTCATTCGAAGAACACGAAATAATGGTTATTTTCGGTCTACGGTTTTTATGGTCCTAATTCTGGCATAGAATATATTTGAAGAAAATGATAATGATCACGGAATTTCCATCTTGAGATAATACAATTTGACATTTTGGAACTCAAAATAACGAGAACTTCTTAAAGATAGAGATTGAATTGATCACTTTTAAAAAGGCACAATGAATACATTTTTGGGTACAACATAAAATTACCCTTTTTTCAATGTTGAAGTTCAAAAAAAATATATATCTATATATATTTACCATGCAATCTAAGGTAATTTTTCTCATTCTTATTTAGAATTTTTAAACAAATCGTGTTTTTTAATGTCTTCGCGTACCTACTCGACGTAAAGCTCCTCCCATTAATGTCTATCTAAATTTTAGTCAACTTTTAATATTATTTCTATCAGGTTGAAAAAACCATTAAGACAAAATTCTTCTTTATTCAATTCTTAAATTTACAAAAATAAATGTGTGCAGACCAAATTGTAGAACTAAGGTGCAAAAAGAAAAAATATGGCGCATGTTTAAACAAAACAGTTGCCAAATTACGATTCTTTTAAAGGGAGGTAAGCCCCCTTTTTTTTAATCCGATCCTTGGTATTAGTGGCCGGTGCGGTGCAATCGGTCGCATCTTGATGAGTATATCTATCAACAACAACAAAATCGGTTAACCGAGACACTAGAAGGTACCCTTAAAGCCAGAAAATTGAGTCAGTTGTTACTTTAAAACACGAACCCATGTGATTAAAGGCAATCCTTCACCAATCTGGAGGTGTATTTGGGGTCGCTGTCGTGCTATAAAATCCAAAAAACACCGGTTTTCATAACTCTAGCTCTCTCGTTGACCGTAACGTTGTTTCCATCTTCATATTCGAAAACACAACGTTAACTTTGGAATTAAGTTTTCACTATTTTCCAACGTTGTTTAAATGTAAATCTATTAATTTCGTACCGCGGAGATATCATCTTACATTCCTGTTACTATTTAGCGAGAAAGTGCTCCCAAAAACCCGCACTCACATATTTAATTAATTAATATTTCGTCGCGAACCCTTTATTTTAAATAAAGCGTATTTTTATCGCTATGTTTTGATAACATAATTCCAAAGGGATATCAAACCACTGAAGGATTTGTAATGAAATGTACTAATTTCAGAATTATGGTTATTGCTTAGTTTCAAAAATGTTGTGTACATTCAGAAATTCAGAGGTATCTTTCGTAAGCAGAATTTTGTCAACAAGATTCTATTAAAATGAAAAAAGAGTTCGTTAGCATTTGATTACATATGAGTATTAAAAATTAACTGTTTTGGGAAAAATGTAAATAGTGGGCCATTAGCTGTTTTTTTCATTTTAAATGCCATAAAAATAAGTACAATGGCGTCAAACTGTAGCTGTGTGGTGGCAATGGTGCACCTTCAAAACGGCTGATTGCACGATTATTGACCTTAGTGCGCAAAAGATCGACTGTTGAACGGCTTGTGAGACACATAGCGCCATCCTGCTGGAACCAGAGTTCAACCAAGTCAAATTCCTCAATTTCTGGCCAAAAAAATAGATTATCATGTCTCTGTATGGCTCTCCGTTGACCGTAACATGTTGACATCGTCCTCTTCTAAGAAAAATGTGAGCCAAAAACGCTGCGCCGCCAGTCCAAAAACCACACAAAATAATTACACGCTGCAGATGCATTGGCTTCTTCTCTACGACTACGTGTTGGTTTTCCGAACCCCAAATACGGCAATTTTGCTTGTATATGTACATGGCCACAGAGAAGAAAACCCGCCTCATCCGAAAAGATGATTTTATGAGCAAAACTGACGTCAATTTTGAGCTGCTCAAAAGCCCAAACAGGAGAGGGATAACAAAGTAGGTGGTCAATTGGCTCTAATTCCTGAGTCAGTTGGAATTTGTGAAGTAATAACCCGAGGTCTTTATGCAGAATGCTTCTCAGGTTAGTGCGCCTAATGTTTAGTTGCTGAAACCTCTGGCGAGTTGGGATTCCCGGGTTTAGGCGCACAATTCCAGCAGCAGCAATATCTTCCGCTGAGCACACAGGTTAAACACGAGGATAACTTGTGTTATCAATTAGCATGCCGATCTCACGAACTTTCTTCACAAATTTGCGTACAGCGTGGTTGGTCAAATAATTGGGACCGAAATTTATTTTCAGAATCGCACTATTTTGGCAATACAGCACTCACTCAATGTTGTTCAAGGCACATCTATTAGTTTCATACCGCGGATATATGATGCTGTGTTGTTGTAAGTTTTTTTAGCGCAAAAGATCTGTCTGTCAAAATAACATGTATTTTAAAAAGAAACCAACAGATAATCCACCTTATAGAAAAGAAATTTGCTAGTGAAAAAGCTTGATTTCAAACAGAATTTATATGGCAGGAAATATAAATGTTTAAACAATTACAAAAGTTCATATTTGGTAGGTAACGCACCATTGCCGTACTAGTCTTAAGTGCCATTACATCTTTTTCACCGTTTAAATGAATCGACTTTTTTAAATCATTTCGGACAACACGCCCGTAATTAGAAATAAAGGAAATTGATTTAGTCCATCATTTATTTCATTTATTTGATTGCTCTTGCCTTTGAAATGAAAGTAATTGCGTAATTGCGGCAGAGTCGATTCAAAACCACACTTGTGAAGTACTACATGTAACAGATTATTTTCATTAATTACTTTCCAGTGGAAACTAAAAGCAACAAGACTTATGTAAGGGAATGACCCAAATTACCAGCACATAAGCGAAGGGGTTTTGCCTCACTTAATGAAGTCCTTTCTGTGTGCGATGCAGTTCCGACAAGACCCATCGTCCAACATAAGTGAACCAATGAACTAGTTTTCTTATCTTCTTGGTAACTTTCTTGCCGCGAATGGTCCACACGGATGGAGGCTCATCGCTCGGAGATACATTGACAGCGGGAACAGGCTTAAAGTAATTGCACACCTTTCGGGTGGACTACTTTCTTTCAAAACAGCCGTGAGCCGTCGCTTCGTAACGTAAACAGATTTTAAGCGGTTGCATAATTCATCTTTTTGGCTCCAAAGCAGTTAGGTAAGGCTTGGGCTGTGAAGCATGAGGAAATGTGGAAATGCATGCGGCCGACTATTGTGGGCTCTCAAATATTGACTGAGTAACCCACTGATGTCTAACATGAAACTAACGAATACCAATTATTGAAATCGGGGGGTACTTCGTCATCACTTGCACATACTGACTGCTTTTTATGAAATCCTTCGTGGCGTAAGAAGTAGTAAAATGTTGGGAGGAATTCGAAGGTCACTCTGATTACTGTTAAAGATTTTAATTTTCAAGGTGGAACTCTAATGTTATGGAGGAATCTCGCTTCTGTATTACCTGGTGCATTTTCCGGCAATTAATTTGAAGCAGAAGCACTGAGGAAAAGGAATAAAATAAAGTTATGGAGGAATCTCGTTTCTGTATTTACTGGCAACATTTTCATGCAATTAATTTGAAACAGAAGCACTGAGGGAATGGAATAAAATAAAGTATATTGCTTTGCTTAATGCTCGTCACAATTATTGAACGCATCAGTGCTTTAACCGAAATGAATATAAAAAAAAATACTAATAAGTTTAGTAATGTAATAAAATGACAACTATTTCCACAATTAGTATGACGAAGGCAGTAAGGTCTGTATAAAACAAGACACTAATAACGTAATAATAGTGAATTTAAAATGTGCGAATAACAATAAAAAAAAATCATTAATATATTTCGGAGAAATTCGATTAAATAAATAAACAATTTGTTTCAGTTTAAATATGAACAAGTGAATATATACATATCCTGTGTATTGCGGTTGAATTTCAAAATCAATTACAGACAAATCAGGGAATACAGAGGATAAATCCGCAATTTCTAGACTTATTTTTGGGGGACCACTAGTGTGAAATGTTGAAAAAATTGATTTTTTTTCTTTTTCAAATGTCTATACTTTTAAAAATAACACACTAAAAATTTCAAGGGCATATCTCAAATAGTTTTTGGATTACAGCCATCCGAAGAGCAGCCGCTCATTAGTTCGAAAGTTGCGTTTGCTTAGGGACCGTACCTGAGTTATTGTTCGGGCTCTGTCCCTGGCCGACAGAGTTAGTCGTCATTATAAAGGGATTCTGGTTTCTATTGTTGACCTTGAGGTATTGAAAAATGTGTGAATAAGTTAATAGGTGGTGAGTTTCGTGTACGTGCCTAGAATAGCAGATTAGCAGTAGGTATGATATTTCTCGATTTATACCCATGAAATCAGTAATTTAAACTTTAAACCATTATCTCGAAACCACATTTTTAAAATTTGCTGCAGTTATAACTCGAAGACAAATCATACGAACGATTTGATACTAGTTGCAGCTTGTTCTATATATGTACATATGAACCTCCTGTTTTACGATCGCATAAAAATGTAATTTTGGCAGGGCAAATATCATAAAATTTCCGTGCGAAATTTGAAACTTTTTTTAAAAACTCCGCCATTTCGTTAAATTCCTATTTTTTTTTCAATCAAGGGTCATGGGGCAAAACCTTCTAGTTTAATAAACTTTTTGGTTTTTTTTATTTGAGGCACCGTGAAGGTCGCTATCACTGCAGCAGTGGGGGAACTTTCTATTGGAGCGTTGGGATATTGCGAATAACTCGCTGAATTTCTTCATCCAAAAATTTTATCATGTATTTACTATATGTCAACAAATATATCCTTAAAACATTAAAACATTCCATGCAGTAGTATTCTTTAAAAAAAAATCACCATTTTTCAGGCGGCCACATTTTTCAGGTGGACCACTAGCCACCAAGGGTTTATTTAAAAACACGGGTTTATGTGAACAAGCCAGAAGTACTCAAGCAGAACATCCGTCAAGAAGTGGAGAGCCCATTACCCAAAGTTCTATAGCAAATGCCTAAAAAGAGCCCATATGGTTATCAACAATGCCGGGCCAGCTAAACGATATCATTTTCAAAATATAATGAAAAAAAACTTGAATGACCAAATAAACATTTAAAAAAACCGCATTATGTAAGTTATTTTACTCTATCCCAAATATATAGCCTAGGAAAATAGAGTCATAAATTATATCCCACCCTATACTTGTAAATTAAAATTGTTGCAAAATGAACGAAACTGTTTCATGCGCGAAGACGATTTTTCATTTTTCCTGTGGGAGCCCCATATATTCCCGGGTTAAAATCGGCCACTCTATCTATTTATACTCTATTCTAAAGGTCCCACTAAAATAGGCTTAGCCGTTCACAGGCAAGAAATTAACTAAATTAAGCCCGACAAAATAATCTACCTGAAAAGTATATAAAAAAAACGGCTTAGCCGTTCCCGAGATTAGCTCCGACAACATACGAACAGGCAAAATTTTTTGAAAAACCCCTAAATCTTTATTTTCACGTAAATCCATTGAAGTTGAGAATTTTCGGTCGCTATATTGGATCCGCCATCCTTAATTCTTACATTCAGATAGTAGATTCGATACCAGCGAACCGAAAATATGTATAAAAGAGCCTGCTTTAATAGCAATCCTTTGAAGTTTTACCTTTTTGGTCGCCATATTGCTTTGAATGTAAAAGATTGGAACAGCACCTTTTGTAAAAGGCTATTAAGGAGTAAGGAACGAACAGTCGCGGTCATTAGATATGATACGAAAAATCTTCGCATCATCAGCATAACATAAACTCCTTGAATGAGACAGTATGAAGTATAAGTCATTAATATATATTATAAATAAGAGTGGCCCTAAATGGCTATCCTACGGAACTCTAGATGTGTTATAAACACCATCGGAAAAATCGTTACGAAAAATGGCACGTTAAATGCGAACGCAACTAGTCGATAAACAATGGGGCAAGCCAAGGAAGGATAGCTATAATATTTCAATAAATTATACGGACGAAGACAGTTGATACTATAATATTTATGTTTTGGAGTACATACCCTTAAAATTTATAAAAGAAGTGAACATGATTTGATGGATATGAAAATAGTACATCACAATTCTCGGTTAGTGTGCTGTGCCTTTCCGTTGAAGTTCCAGATATGCATATATGTAGTTATAAATATCTTCTATTCAAAATTCTAGAGAACCTCTATCAGGTATACCAGTGAAAATATATAAAGTGTATCAGTTCACTTGGAAGTAGTCAATGAAATTACAAGTCTAGAAACTTTTCTGTTTGAGTCATGCCTCAGAAATATGGACATTGTGGACACTTTCCCATTACCTGGGAATTCCAAGAAAAAAACTTGCTGCATTTAAGAAAAACTCCTCATACAAAAGCGGTGCATTTAAATAGGTACGAGTAAATCGGTTTATTTGGTGCTATTTGTCAGTGCAGTGTTAAAATAACAGATGTTGGATTAGCAATTATTAAAGTATAGCCAGTGCAAATAAAATGGAGCGCAAACCCCTGCTTACTGAAGAATAAATTGGTAGAATACGGGCATTAAAAGAAGAAGGATATTCATGTAGATAAAATGCACGTAAAATTAATCGTAGCGCAAACGTTGTTTGTCCATTCTTGCACAAATCCAGAACGTTATGGGACACACTATAAAGGACGAGTAGTTAGAGCTACTACAGAACGATAGCGGAGGAATATTATGCGCCTTGCCTCAAACTCTTCAGAAAATCAGCTCGTCAAATCAATCTACAAACAGGAATCTCAGCCAGCGTATTGACTGTTTGGCGGATAATTAAGGGGACATTCCGGTCAGCAAACCGATTTTATTTTATTTGCTTAATCGATAGTATGGACCTTTAAAAATAACATGTTAAAATTTGAAACCCAAATCTTTAGCGGTTCAAAAGTTACAGGCAATTGAAGAGGCATGCATCTCGCCCCGCGGCCGTCTGAGCCGACGAGCCGGAGAGAGCAGGTGCGAGCTATGAAACGAGCGTGTGAATAGCGTTCGGATTTGTGGCCTTGAATTGATTAATGAATTTTATAAGGTAGTTATTTTTGATGTTTCTTTGTCTCCTTTTCGTTCGGAGGGGATCTAGGGGGACGGAAGGAAGGCATTTGGCAAATCGTCGAAAAATCAAACCTTTTCAAGTCGAAATGCGTCTCCAAACTTCTATTTTCTAAAAACTTCTCTTTTGTCGGCGGTGGCAGCTTTTCCGACAAAACCGTGCATGCGATGTTTATGAAACTTGTCACACTTGTTCTTTATAAGTATGTGGAAAGAGTTGTGGAACAGATTTGTTGTTGTTTTTTTTTAAAAAAGTTATAGCAAAAAAACAGTGAAAAAAAGCGCCGAAAAATGCACTTTTTTTTCAATTGCCCGCAACTTTTTTATTTTTTTGAATTTTGAAAAAGTATTCCACTACTCTTTGACAAATATATTTAAGATTAATAAAAATTCGTCATTTTTCATTTCATATCACCATTAACGCTAAAAAACCTGCCACCAGCGGGCCGTGCACGGCTGCACGGCTACCTTTGGACACCTGGGGGGGGGGGGGGGGGGTTACCGGTTCCGGAGTGACTCGAATTCCAGAATGTAGTCTAAGGATAAATAGAATGATTAGAAAAAACCCGGGTTTGATATCTTTAATAGTTTCCTTAAAAAAAATCATAAATATGAGCTATTTTTTGGTCCGACAAACCGGAATGTCCCCTTAAGGGGACCTATATGGCTTAAATGGGGTTTTGCGGAGTCAAAAGATTTTTTTTTTTTTCAAGAAAAAGAAACATAAAATCTAGAAAATGAGGAAACTAGTTTATTACTGAATACTGTAAGATTGTTTATGGCCTATAAAAATCACAAAAATACCCATGGGCTCTTATGGGTTGAGCGTCTCTTGCAATGGTGGAATTTCACCGTTGCCGTAGCTTTTTTCCAGCAACTATTTTTGATTTTGTGTAGTTTAGAGTTCAATTTTTATAATTTTTAATGACTTACTGAATTAATAAATATTTTAAAAAATAATTATAATCTAAATATTCAAATATTTTTTAATTCATTCCATGACCAGATGTATAATAAACCAGCCCACCAAATTTCAAACAATTTGAGCAAATGGTTTTTGAAATTTTCTACGGCAACGGTCAAAACACAGAATTCCGAGCAAAATCGAATTAAAGTTTGACTTTACAGAAGAAACACAAAGTTTATCAACGTAAAAGCTACTTAGAAACGTACTGATTAAAGTTTGTTTACACAACAAACACAACAGAGAATCACAGGGAACGTAGTTGCTCTGCTGTGAACCAAAAATAGCGCGGATTTAGCGCGTCAATTAGGCTTCCGTTATTACAGAGTATTTGAAGTACTTTTTTTAACGACTTAAGTTTAAAAGTCAAAAAAGGCATAACTTCGTTATTTTCTTACAGATTTGGGTTTAGTTTGCAGCGTTTTACTTGGAAATAATTGAACAAAAAGAAAAGCCAATAAAAAAAAAATCGAAAATTAAGCCATATAGGTCCCCTTAAGGCAAAGCTTAACTTGAGTCGTCTTCGACTGAAGAAAAAACCGGCTCTTCTACAAAAATCACAAATCACATCAGTTGGAAACAGGAGTAGGCTAGTGTTGTTTTTACTAACGAAAAACGCTTCTCATTAGACGGACCAGATGGACTTTCTTACTATAATATTTTCACGATCTACGGAAAGAACATCGGCTTTTGAGCCGCCATTATAGCCCACAATGATCGGTTATGGTATGGGGAATGACTGATAACGACCTTTTAGACTTTATAGTATTAACTGGGAGACAAGATGCTGTACATCAGCCTTCTTCAACGATCAACCGCTGATGTTGATGTAGGTCTAGGATCAATTACGTGGATTTTCCATCACAACCATGCAGCTATCCACACTTCTCGCCAAGTAACAGAGTGGTTTCGGGGCCAAAACCTCACCGTCCTCGAATGACCATCCCTTTCTCCAGATCTCAACATTATTGAAAATGTGAGGAGATGGGTCAATCGTAAAGTGTATGAAAATGGAAAGCAGAATGAAGACTTTGAAGCACTAAAGGTAGGTGTCTAACAAAATAATGAATGTACCTATTCAAATGCAGCCCTTTTATACGAGATTTTTTTTTATATGCAGGTAATTTTTTTCCTAGAATTCTCAGGTAATGGAAAAGTGGTTGTCATTAATTGGAATTCTTAGAAGAATAAACCTATTAAAAAAAATTACCCTTTCAACTCTAATGGCTCTAGTGCTAAATTAATAACCAGATCGTTAGACTGCCAACTTTTGCTGTGTTTCCTGTGTGTGTTGTGTGTGGGGACCGCATAAGCAAACCCAGCCATCAACCATCCAAACTCATTATTTTACTTGTACTTAGTTTTCCTTTGGGTATAGTAGAACAGTGCAGAGCAGCTATGGTACAAGGCGTCAAACAGAAGCGGAAGTTCATTACTCTGTGGCTGAAGAGATTGGCAGAAGGAAATTTAGAATGCAGTTCTCCCACACTGCGGCTATAGACGTCAAGCCCCACATCTACTTTAGTCGCTTTCTTCTTGCAGCAGCCAAGAACAAACATCTTTCGTCCTATACCAGTCGCATAGAGTCCACTTAGTTAGGTCGGAAGTGCAGTAATTTCTTTTCAATTATTTCCAATTATTTCCAATTTAAACTAGCAATGCGGTGGAATGTTGGATCAATCCAAATACACTGTGTGACCGATACGACCACGCAAACTGAACATTTCACGTTTCCCATTTCCCAGGGGGCCTGACATATCTCCAGGCAACAATCACGTATTCTTCCCACACTTCCGTCATCCAGTCATGCTAATGACATTCGACTCTTAATTAGATTCAGTCGCGAAAAAGGGAGCAAATTGCTTTCCAGGTAATCAATCAACTGCACACGACTTCAGCCATTCGGATAAAATACTTTCGCTGCACGCCTCTAGCAGAAACGGGGAGACTTTACCTTTGCTAATAACTAGCGTTGGCGTATATACATATGTCTATTGATTTCATGCTCAATTACACGAATGCCGTCACTGGGCGCCCAGGTGGCTAGGCAACGCGACACGGTTAATTGAGCCGCAGCAAAAGTAGGAGAATCAAGTACTCAAGAATCAATGCTGCTCGACTGTTTTTCCTGGTCGCTTTTCATTGGGAAAAAATATCTGCCCCAGCTATCTTAAGTCGGTGTGAGGTATTTTTTTCCACGGAAGGAAAATGTTAATGACCTAGATGCGGCTGCGCCAACCTGTATTCTGCCTTAATGACTGTGTTATATCAGGTGTCGCGATATGACGGAATGCCGCAGACTTGTTTTTAATAAATTCATTAAGCACTTTCGCGTAGAAAAAATAGGTGACACAACTTTTAGACGCATAATAAAACGTGACAAATGGAACGCCAATTTTTTCTTATTTTCTGCAACAGCATAAGTAAATAAAATTGGCGGTTAAAAATTATTGGGCACAATTAACTTGTAGCGGGGCTCTTACTATGTATCTACAGCCTTGGCCAAAAGTATTAAGCCACCCTCATTTATTCTCATTATGTGAAAACTAAGTACAAAAATACCTCGGTATCACTTTTATTGCCTCAGTCACAGGTAGAAAGTCATAATTAGGTATTAAAAATAACTCAGAAAAGGATGAAGGACGGGTAATTAAGGATTTCTCCTTAACGATGGGTAATTAAGGATTTTTCAATAAATGAATCAGTTGCAGTTTATAGGCCTTAAGTTCTGAGGTAAAGTTCAAAACGTGGTTAATTGTTAGTGAAGTGTTTAAGACAGTAGTTGTTGTACCTACATGCCGAAAACAAGTGAGTTGACATTGACTAAAAGGATCAGGATCCAATTTTTGCACGCGGAAGGTAAATCGCAGAGGGAGATAGCGAAAATCTTAAAGTGTTCACGTGGTGCTGTTGACCATACTCCCAAACGTTTTGCGATTACTGGTTCTCATGAGAACAGGCCGAAATCGGGCAGAAAAAGGGCGTCTTCTTCTCATGAGGATCGAAATTTAATTCGACCCTATCTACGAAATCGGAAAAAAACCTCGTCAAAGTTGGCTGCTGCAGTGTCGGAGGATACAGGACGACAAATATCGGCAAGGACTGTTAGAAGAAGACTTTTGGATGCTGGTCTAAGGGGGTGCAAAGCGAGGAAAAAGCCATGGCTCTCCAAAAAGAACATAAAAAAACGACTAGAATGGGCTCATCGTTATATGGACTTCACAGAAGAAGATTGGTCAAAGGTGGTCTGGTCTGACGAGTCCAATTTTCAAGTAAGTTGTTGCTTAATACGATAAAAATCAATTTGACACATTTGAAATTTATTAGGCCTCATTATGGTATTTAATCCACAACTTAATTTTTTTTTGATTTGGTAGATATTTGGAACTCCTGGTGCAACGTTTGTACGAAGACGGGTGGGCGAAGAATACAACCCAGAATGTATTGTACCTCCTGTGCAACACGGAGGAGGCAGCATCATGGTCTGGGGCTGCATGGTGGCTAACGGCGTGGGAGAAATGTTCGTGTGTGAGCGTCGCATGAATAGCCAACAGTATATAAATGTTCTAGAGTCTTGTCTTCAGCCGTCGTTTCGGAGGATATTTGGAGAAGGGGATTACAACGAAGTGATATTTCAACAGGATAATGCTCTCTGTCACACATCTCGGACAACAAGACAATGGATGGAGGAAAATAACATTCGGCTTTTGGATTGGCCCGCTCAGTCACCGGATCTAAATCCGATTGAGCATTTGTGGTCTACTTTAAAGACTAGGATCAGTAGTCATCAAATAACAACCAAAGACAGCCTGAAGACCGCTCTACGTGATGAATGGAACAAAATTACCACAGAAGATTGTAGAAAATTAGTTTGTGGTTTACCAAATATGCTGTAATAAGGGCAGGGGGGGATGGGGGGCTACAAAATATTAATAAATTTGACGTGTAATACTTTCTAATAAATGTGTGTAACTTAATTTCATTGCCACTCTGTGTTTACCTTAGAAACCCAACATTCAATAGGTGGCTTAATACTTTTGGCCAAGGCTGTATATATCTTACTACATGCATTGAAAAAAGACCTGGTAGCATAAAAAAAAGGTGCAAAGAATGGCTTGTTTAGCTTTGTATCTCTGGAGCAAGGAGAACAACGCCAACAGCTGCTACATACATACAGTGAGCGTCAAAAGTGAGTAAACACCATAATTAGCAACACTTATTTGGGATTTAAAATGCACTTATTTTTGGAAAATATTTATAAATTTCATTCCACATTGTAATTCAGTCCATTTAGATTAAAATGTGATAAAATAAAATAGAAAGCATTTTCCGTCATACAATAAATAATCTTAAATTTGACAAATTTATGAATAAGCATCAAAAGTGAATAAACACATTCCTTTTCTAACGGAATTCTTGCTTTAGACTGGAATAAAAATTTCGGAATAGCAAATTAGTTGCGCGCACTCCATTAGTCTGTTGCATTCTTTATCGCAAAAGCAGTAATTTCTAGAGCTGTAATTAAGATGAGTGTCCGAAGAACAGAAACGGGGTTGGAAATGCGAAATTTAATAGTACAGTTACATTCCGAGGGAAATCTTTACGCGAAATAGTGAGGCTAGTTAAGGGATCGTCTCAGTGTGAAATTTTCGAAAAGCGATTTTTGTTGCATTATCGGATAGTATACACTGTAATAAACATTCTCTCAAATTTTCAAATTGAAATTCAAATTATTACGGTCGCTACAGCGTTTCTTGTAGAAAGGGAACGGAAGGAACTGATGAGAATCCCCGGGCGCTTCAATCTTTAAACGCGTTTTTCTCAGAATGGTGTTTTTCAAAACGGTTGCCACTCTCAAAGGAAGAGTTTTGAAGATATCTAGTTCCAATTTGGAGAGAACATTTTTAACGTCATTCTTTATCGCGCTATGGAAGCTTTTTTTTTTTTTGAAATCTTCCTATTTTTTTTTACGAAAAACTGTCGAAAAAAGGCCCAAATTCGATACTTTTTGTTCAAACCGCCGCCATTTTGTCAAATTAAAAAAAAAAAAAAACCCTCCATAGCGCCATAGCGACTTCCCTACAGATTAATAATCTTTTTGAAAGTTTTGTTTCACATCTAAATTGCGGCCGCAATCGTGCCAACCGTACAGGTGCTTTTTTTTACATGTCATTGCAACAAGTTATTCAAGTATTATACACCCAATAAATAAACAAAAAAAATCATTTTGTATTCTTCCTGAATGTATTTATTTATATTATAAAAAAAAAACCGGGCCGATTAGTTTATTACAACATAAAAAAAAAAAATCGCGAAAATCAGTGATTTTTCGGAGGGTCACACTGAGACGATCCCTTAAGTGCAATCATTGCACTGGTAGAAATATTATAAATAAGTTCAAACAGCACGGCAATGTCAATAATAAGCCCCGCACTGGAGGTCCAAAAAAATTAAATTATAGGCACATAAATAAAATAGTTGGAGATGTAAAGAAGAAGCCGGAGAACAAATTTGTGCCAGTACAGTACGTAGAGCCTTTCACAAGAATGCCTTACGTGGCCGAATACCTCGAAAGAAGCCACTTATCAGCGCCACCAACAAACCGAAGCGGATTGAATTCGCGAAAAAGCATCGAAACACCCCACTAGAATTTTTTTTACTGCATTGGAACTCCAAAATCTGGCACCTATTGTAAAGCATGGGGGTGGTTCAGTGATGGTGTGGGGGTGTATGGCGGCTGCTGGAGTGGGTGATCTCGTGTTTATAGATTCAACAATGGATCGGTATGGCTATTTAAATATTTTAAAGGATCACTTGCATTCCAGCGTCGAAAAATTGGGACTACAACACGCATGGACCTTCCAACATGATAATGATCCCAAGCACACGGCGCATATCGTGAGAGAATGGTTACTTTACTATACCCCAAAACAACTTCACTCGCCGCCCCAATCACCAGATATCAACCCAATCTAACATCTTTGGCAAGAACTTGATAGAAGGATTCGTAAAAGAAATATTACGAATAGGGAGACCCTCCAAACAGCTTTGTTCGAAGAGTGGAGCCTAATATCTGCAGCCACAACAAAAAAAATTAGTGGACTCGATGTCTCGCCGATTAAAAGCTGTTATCACATCAAAAGGTGGCCCCACCAAGTATTAGAGTTCAAATACCTTAGATGTTTATTCACTTATGATGTGTAATTTTCAAGACATTTTTTAGTTTATTTAATTTAGTTATTGTAAAATGAAATTTAATTTAATTTTAGTTTATTACCTCGTTACCTGTATGAACTGTATTCCAATGTGCAATTATAATATAAAAAATATTCCACAATTTAGGGCATTCAAGATAAATATAAGTGCTTTGTGTGTTTACTCACTTTTGACGCTCACTGTATATCGAGTTGGCACTATCTCTTGCACGATTTGATATTATGGCAAACAATTAAACGATGAACTCCGCCTTGTCTACATTAGAACAACCTCTGACTAATAAAAAGCCAGCGGTTTGGGTATGTATGTATCTATTCACATATGTGAATATCTGCGGCAACATTGAAAAGTCAAACAATAATTTCCTAGTGATCTCAAACAAAAGAACTCCACACATCTGCCCCAGCAGAAGTTATGATTATGAAGTGCCTTTTTCAACAAGAATCAAGTACTCTCATTAGGAATATCTCGTCGTTCAGTTATATGTTACACAGCCGAGTCTCTGGCAGGCGGTAACGCCGGAGACTGTGTGCATGAAGACACCGAACTCTCCATATATTCCAAGTGGAAGGTTTTGACATCACTATACTTGCCAATTTAATTATGGCGAAAAAATTTGAAAGATTATATACATATACTGCATATGTGCAAGATGAACCAAAAAGTGCAGTAAATAAAAAACGGTATTTTACTTTTTTATTACTTTAACTTGAGCCTTTCATTTTGTTCATTTGTGGTATGTGCTGAAGATGAGTGAGAGCGCCTCCAGAGTTGATGAATAGTTTGGCCCTTTTTATGGCCTTATTCATCATTTTTCTCAAAACTTGTGACGAAATATTATTTACTTCGTGACGATTGCTGTCTCTTAGGGCCGCAAAAGTTCGAAAAGTTTGATTTTGGGACTTTTTACTTGAGAAAAACAAAACTGGTTTACAGTGGCCAGGTGCCCATTTTCTCTTCGTAGCACTACTTTAAAAGTGACCCTTTCAGCGACCTGAAAAACCCTTTGATGCCAAGTTTCGTAGAAATTGGAATACTTTGCACTACTTCCGATCGCCATTTTGAAGCCGCCATTGTATTTAAGAAAAGAAGGACATCAAATCGTAATCAGCGACCCCTTAATCCCCCCGATACCAAGTTTCCAACAAATTAGTTAATTTTAAGGTCTTTTTTTGCTCCACTGTGCGCCGGGGAAATCTGACCCGAAATGCATGTTGAACAAGAAGAACATGGACACAATTATTCTATGTTCTCGAGGAGTATAGTACTCCATAGTTTAATGTCTTGTATTTGTCTGCTTACAGCACAACTGTAAACTGCACGCTGACAGGAGACGCCATTTGTAAAAGCTAAGGCATCATCCGATAGAGTGGTCCCATTAAAAGCATTTCATGTAAAAATGTAGCCAAGTCTCTTCACTCTAAAAAAGTTTCTCTATTCTCTTACTCTATTTCCTGAACGTGTGTCTTTCTTCATTCTTAACATTTATAAAAATATTTATTCAAAATTCAATGCTGCCTTTCATTGATTTTTCCCATTGGAATCGTTCGTTCTACGTAAAAAATGAAAGAGATAATTTGTTTGGGGAAATACATAGTCTTTAATTTTCATAATAACCTTAATTGGCCTCCAAGGAGCCATAGAAATTGTGATATTCGCAAAAAACCATTTTTGGTGAACTTTGACCTTGAATGTCTTTTTATGCGATAGTGATCTCGTTTTCAGTTTTAAATATTTTATTGAAAACACTGAAATAAACCAATAAAACAACTAAGGATATTTTTTATTAGATCAGAAAAGTCTAATTTCACTGGGCTATAAGTTCCCAAAAGGAACAATTATATAATTATAGACTCTATTTTGTTTTAATCTAGTAAAAGTAGTACCACTCAAATTTCGTAATAGTGGTCTACATCTCTTAATTTTTCAGTCCTATGTCGAAATCCACTGAACAACTGTAAGGTAAAAAATACGCATAAGCCGAAAAGGTTAGAACAAATCATCACGTTTTGATTTTCTGCTTTTAATCACCCTGTAGTGTAAAATATGCATCCTTAAAGTATGCAATAAGCTTTTGAGTTTTCAAATTCTCATTATTTTATCACTGACACAAACCACGTTTTTTGTCTCGAATGATACGAACATGATTTGATTTTATCACAATATTTTTACAATAAGCATAAGAATTGAATGAGAAAGTTTTTTGCAGTTCATACTTTTCAGTTTAAAATTACGCCTAATACTCGGTCGAATTATGAGTGGTATTAAGTTATTAAAAACGTAATTGTCTGCATAATAATTTGTTATTAAATAATTATTTATGTAATAAAGTGGAGACAGGTAGAAGCGTGCGGTACTCTTTAAAAATATTTACTGATACATTTATATAATTTTATATTTTACAACAATTGTATTTACCTTAAATTTTTATCAATAACGAAACATCTGGAAACAGCTTTGACGATGTACGCAATCTGTAAACAAAACTAGTCACTTACACAAAAATGCCAACTACAGTTGCATTTGTTGTTCTCCACACCCACCAGCGCACGTTGCACGATTTTTGTTGAGAATAATTCTTCTCTGAATTACTGGATATATTTGACAAGTTCAAGGGGGTTTTGTTGTTGTATACTTCGATATTACGGAACCTGTAAACTAACTCTATGCAAACCTTTTTACCTTTATCATATCTACTCTAGAAAATGAGTTGTACTCAGTTTCATGAAGGTCGGTCGTTTGCGACACGTGCTTTTTCCGGGTCTCTCAAAACTTTAAACGTGTTTTTCTCCGAACCCTTGAGTTGGCCTGCAGTACTTCGATATGTTAAAATCCTTAGAATTGAACTAACTCGGGCCTAAAATGTTCGGCAGCCATGTGATGTTCGTTGTGACAGATTTATCGCGATATTAACGACAAATTCACGGCCCTCAAAGATGAAAAAAGTATAAAATTCGTTTTTCCTTCTGAATTTCGCGCCATTTGTAGTTTTTGGAATTTTGACTTGAGTCTAGTCAGAACCACAAGCCTCTACTTTTAGAATCTGACCAATTTTTTGTATCAGATAACTGGAAGGGGTGATATACTGCACACCGTAAAGCCGCTTTTTTTGGTGGGGGAAAATTCAGGACCCTGCAGCAACCTCATATTCGATTTTTTTTAATGAAAATATTTCGTTTTCGCACCTTTTATGTTAAGTAAAGATACGCAAAGATTCTCTTGATTCTCTTGAAATGAGGTATCAAAAATAGGCTTTCACACTAGAAATCCCCCTGAATTGAAAATAAAATAGTTGAAATACAAGGTAAATTCAACTCGCGTTATAACGGTCTCGTACAAAATTGAAATAAATACTTTGTTGTTGTGTGCTACAACCTCTGGTCTGGACTTTAAAAATTGAAAACACACACATTTGTGTATGTAGGTGAGGACGCGAGTAGTCTAGTGGTAAACGTGTTAGGTCTACTAGTTAGTGTTCCTTCAACCCAAAATAATATTTTTTACATATTTAGTAAAAAACAAAATCGCCTTTTGTGCAGCTAGTTCTACCGAAAACCCTGTACACCGGCCGAAAATGTTATGGTCACGATTTTCAGGGATTCGCAAGATATTATTATGGACAAAAGACATTATACGGCGCAGTATTATGTCAATTTATTGATTTCACTCAAAATTGATAGAAACAGCGGCTATATGTACATAAGGCGAAGAAAATTTGCTGCTTCATCACTCACTCGTCCGTAATCTCAATGGCCAAATTGGTTTAATTGTGTTATGAATCGTCCACCGTCCTCTCCAAATTTGACCTCTTACGACTTTTGTGTTTTTTCAAGCCAACAGAAATGGCCCGGCGGAAAATATTTTTATTAAATAACAAAACAAAACCCGTGGGTGTGTACGTTCCCGCTCCTCTTTTTGAAGACTCCACCACTCTATCTATGTGATTACATTCGTACAGCCTAAACAAATAATTCCATAAATTTGATTAGTTTTTGATTTGCTCAAATTACACAATCGGAGTGACCTACCATCCATAAATTTATTCCTTGAAGCACTGTTCTTGACGTTGACCCCAATTGGATTAGAAAAAACACACGGCCCTACAAGTTCACAGTATTCGGCCAATATAATTACAAAGTCGGTCTCTGCGATTTTATCAAATATCTCATCTCTCACCAGCGAGTTACATTACTTTTAATTATGCGTTCCTTCACGCGGCATCTTCCAGTTCTTGTTATATTGCCCGCCAATGTCAATGCCGGCCCTGTGCGCAGCCAAGCGAGTTCTGCTTCGCAACAAGCGGAAACGCCGGCTTCGAACCCATTAATTTATGCAGCTAATGAAAATGAAAACCAATTTGTCAATTCCAGATGTTTCGTGACTATTTTTCATTAGTTCAAGGCCGCGAGGCCATGCATGCGACAGCTTTTCATTCCCAATTTCGCCGGTGATGTATACAAAAAAAAAATAGGTGTGTTCGTTAACTCCTGCCGATACCACCTCACCGGACAGGTTTTGACTAATGAGAAACGACGCGATAGTTGGCATGGCTCCGCACATTTTGTAATATATTGTTATTAGTTTAAATGCAACAACACAAACAAAAAGTAACTTCTTTTGTGGAAAAAGGCGAACGTATTTGAAGAAGAGAATTAGAGAAGGAATTTGGTTTTTGTAATGACCTCAGAAAGCCTGGATATTTAGATTATTTATTTTTTTATCGTACAAATAATTTCCGAATCGATCATTACAGTTGCAAAATTGTACCATAATTGGGCATTACTTTCTGTTCTACCAAAACTTACGAGCCTCCTACACTTGTACTTTGCAGTAATACAAAAAAAAAATGAATGAACTCGATCTCGATTTTATTGCCCAAAATTCTTATTATGCATTTAAGGAAATATTAATATTAGCCACCCATTGGGATTATCTATTTATAAACTTTCATCAAGCTTCGTGAGTTGATTTTTGGGAGTGATGTAAATAACATATGCACACTGTTAATAAATAATAATTATACTTCAAATAACTTAAAATATTATATAAAACTTCAACAAAAACGCTCTTAGACATTTTTGAAGATTCAATGTTTGAAAAGTGGTTAACAAGTTATGGGAAATTATTATAAATATTCAAAGAAATATGTAAAATTGTGTAAAATAGTGTCCGAAAAAACGATTCGAACTGAAATTTTAAATTAAGATGACGATGTTTTTGATAATCATTAAAATTAAATACGACCGATTCTCATATCTTCCCTATAACTAATCCTGCAATTGAATTTAGCGACCCCAAAAACCCGTAAGCACACATTTTTGTTGAGTTTTTGCCTTTTTCAATGTAGCTATCGGCCATTTTGGTGAAGCCATTTTGTTTATTATAAAAACTAACCAAAAATTTTAACACCGCGACCCTAAAACCCCAATCTATAATACATTTTAAAAAACTTCAACTCAAATTAAATAAGCTGAAAAACTTATTACTGTTAATAGTATTAGAAAAGTTTTGTTTGAGTTAATGAGAGTTATATTCCGCAAAAGGTTTTCTACGTATACAGTTGTATATACCTGAATATGTTGTACAACCTTTTTAGAAAGGTATTAAGATGGAAAATATAATATAATATAATAAAAAAAAAGCAACTGACTGTACCTGTAGTGGCGGAGGTAGATCAACAATGGTGCCATTTTTGGAAAGAACATTGAGATAGTAGTTGTTTGGCGTGAGTTTGATGTCGCTGTGTTGACTAGATCAAAACATGAGAATGTATAATAATATACAGACCGTATGTGTGACACTAAGTAAACGAAAGACTAGAATGGTAATTTTCATCTAAAAATTCAAACAGCTTATTGTTAAAATTCGATCTCAATGTTTTGAAAGTTTGCGTTATATACATAACGTACCCACTATTGTTTGTAAGAAAAGTTCCTCTAGTACCGGGTGAAACACAAAAATAATCAAATATAGGGTGCCCCGCTTTCCGAGGGACCCAGTGCGTGGGAAGATAGGGAATAGCGAGAGGAACAAAAAATCGCATGGAAGGGTAAAATACTTCGTTTGAGAGGTAAAGGGAGATTGCTAATTTATTCTCCTAACACCCTGTAACTTTCTTGGTGTACACTCTATGAGGGTTATATTTACCTCAAATGATAACAACCGTTTAAGCTTTCCAGCAAATGCTTAAACAACTCCCCACTTCCCTTTCGCTGGCAGCTATGCACTCGTGTAAAATTTTAGCTGAAACGAGAGAATCCAATTTTATGTATATGAGACGAAATGAAAACTAACCGTAATCGGCACCTACAAAAGTGTGCACACAGGCATTGGGTGAAGTTCAGCGAAATGCATATATTTGTGCACACGGTACTTGATGTGTTAACATACATAGTACATAGCAACTTAAAAAAGAAATTGTTTGCATTTTGAAATATAATTGTTCCATTCCGAGAAAAGTAATTGTCCGTTTATTGAAGTTTTGTTCAGGAAGGCTCGGAGATATTTCGAAGGAGCATAGTTGTTCGGGATTTTTCAAGTGCATACACGTAATTTCGTAATTGTAAAATAACGACATATTGTTCAATTTCTCATTTTAAAATGAGTATAATTTCAAAATATGAATAATTACATGAGCACGCACGAGGTGTCGTAATAGTAATGGCGTGTTCTGCCATCGTAATATGGACAGTTATACATTATTACAAATGCGAAATGCACGACGATGAAAAATAGAACGCTATACTCAGCTATTTTTTCGCAGAATAATTCATCAGGAATAATAACACTGAATTTTGTCGAAGAATTCCGCCGCTAAAGAACCATGTTTCGTGACTTGGATGGTTGTATTCGGTTTGACGGATATGTAGTGCCATCCAACAAGACGGCGCCACTGCACACACAGCGCGCGACATAATGAACTTAGTGAAGAACACTTTTCGGGCGTTCCGTTTTGGCAATTTTCTTTGGCCCTCAAGGTATCAACGCTGGAGGCCAGCATTTGAACGATATCATCTTCAATACGAAATTTAAATGCTTTAAGAAAATTGATGAAAGGCAAAAAATCATTTTTATTTTAAAAAGAGTTATAGCTATGTATATCAAATTGCGACATCCGGTATAAATGATTTCACTATACGTCTTTACCAAATGTTGGTTCTATCACTGATTTCGATTTTCGAAGCCAAAACCTTCGTCGTTCTTCTTTCAACGCCGTCCACAAACAAAGAAATTGCAAATTTTGTCTCTAGCATCAGCACCCACCTGCAATAGGA
Organism: Neoitamus cyanurus; assembly: GCA_947538895.1. NCBI lineage: Eukaryota > Metazoa > Arthropoda > Insecta > Diptera > Asilidae > Neoitamus > Neoitamus cyanurus. The sequence continues at coordinate 10,814,917 of OX384547.1, forward strand.
AAAAAAATGCTTTTACTTGTAATGCCTTATTAAAAATAGAAATTAAAGAATTTATTTTAAATAACATGAGAAAGTCATCAAATGTCACTAACAATATATTTTTTTTTCATAGGGAATCGCCTACAAAATAATGAGAACGAGCAGTGCTACCATGAACAAAACGAACTGTAGAAATCTGAAGAAAAAGGGAAAACAAAAAGTCACCAAATAACACGATCGTGATCGTTACCATCACCACCTTCGATCAAATTACTCCCGTCAACTATGGTCCTGAATCTTTTCTTCGTCTCAGCTGTGATAAAGTCCACTTTTGGAGTTATAACCACTGGACTGTGGCTAATACCTCTTCTGCTGGCAGCTATAACATACTACCGGTACGACATGATGGACCCAGAGTCCAAACCTTTCGACCAACAGCGACTCTTTCTGGAATACGACTTCATAGTGATTGGAGGTGGATCAGCTGGAGCTGTCGTAGCGAATAGGCTGACAGAAATACCAAACTGGCGAGTCCTTCTGCTGGAGGCTGGACCAGATGAAAATGAAATTACCGACGTACCTTCCTTGGCTGCATACCTGCAACTAAGCAAACTTGACTGGCAGTACAAGACTGAGCCCTCGAATAAAACGTGCTTAGGGATGAAAAATAACCGGTGCAATTGGCCCAGAGGCAAGGTGCTTGGTGGATCCAGTGTACTCAATTACATGTTATATGTCCGTGGAAACCGACATGATTATGACCACTGGGAGTCATTAGGGAATCCTGGATGGGGATTCGATAATGTGCTACACTATTTCAAAAAGTCGGAAGACAATCGCAATCCTTATTTGACAAAAAATGAGAAATACCATGGCACAGGTGGATACTTAACTGTTCAAGAGTCACCGTGGCACACTCCACTTGTAGCAGCCTTCGTTGAAGGCGGAACAGAGATTGGTTACGAGAATCGCGACATAAATGGTGAGAAGCAGACGGGGTTTATGATAGCGCAGGGAACTATACGTCGAGGAAGTCGATGCAGCACAGCTAAAGCCTTTATAAGACCGATACGATTGAGACCAAATTTCCACCTGTCAATGAATTCACATGTTACCAAAATAATCGTAGACCCCGAAACCATGAGGGCGACTGCCGTTGAGTTTGTGAAGAATGGCAGAACCATTCGAATCAGGGCTAGAAAAGAAATTATTCTTTCGGCAGGAGCAATAAATTCTCCTCAAATTCTAATGCTTTCCGGAATAGGTCCGAAGGAGCATCTACAACAACATGGTATCAAAGTATTAATGGACCTTCCAGTTGGGGACAATCTGCAGGACCACGTCGGTGTGGGAGGAATGACGTTTCTTGTAAACAAACCGATTTCTATTGTACAGGATAGATTCAATGCTGCGGGACTCATCTTCCAATATGTTCTGAATGAAAAAGGACCCATGACTACTCTTGGAGGGGTCGAAGGCCTAGCATTTGTACACACCAAATATTCCAATAAAAGTATCGACTGGCCCGATATCCAATTTCACATGGCGCCAGCTTCAATGAGCTCCGATAACGGTGCTCGGGTTAAGACAGTCTTGGGATTGAAGGAGAGCTTGTACCAAGAGGTGTACAATCCCATTGCCAACAAAGATTGCTGGACAATCATGCCACTTCTACTACGACCACGATCCAGAGGATGGGTCCGCCTTCGGTCGAACAATCCTTTCCACCACCCTATCATGCATGCTAACTACTACGACGATCCTTTGGATGCCAAAATAGCCGTAGAAGGTACTAAGATAGCTCTAAGAGTTGCGGCTTCAAAAGTTTTCAAACAGTTCGGTTCCCGCTTATATCGCAAACCCCTTCCCAACTGCCAGAAGTATAAATATCTTTCAGATGAGTACCTGGAATGCCACGCAAGAACCATTTCAATGACGATATACCATCAGTGCGGTACAGCTAAAATGGGGCCTGCTTGGGATCCAGAGGCAGTGGTCGATCCACGTTTGCGTGTATACGGTTTACGTGGGCTAAGGGTAATTGACGCAAGCATAATGCCAACTATCAGTAGTGGCAATACAAATGCACCTGTGATTATGATTGGCGAAAAGGGGGCCGATCTTATTAAGGAAGATTGGCTCACGAATCCAGAGTACGCAAACGCAGATGCAAGCTCCAGAAGTCTTTAGGATAAACAAGAACGTCACGGACACGAGCATACAATAGAAGCATGCGTGCCATTGTTACTTAGATAAAATAGGCTAAGTATTTTCCAGTCACTGTTTTTATTTATTATTTCAACGATTTTAGTTTTCAGTTAGAAATAAGCGTTGTTATATTTGTAAGGGGCACCTGTAAATATATTTTGTTTTAATTTGAAGTGGCATGTTTCAATTAATATTCATAAACTTCTGGCTTTTAGTATTGAGTTTATTTGAAGCAAGATAAACAATAATTTTATTTCTTGTTTCAAAAGCATAGAGCAGATCCTCGATTTTAAATGGCAAAATAATTTATGGATTTTCGGATTTTGGGATTTACTACCTAGAATGACAAAATGTCACAATATCATCAATATCACCAGCATTCACATTTTATATAAAACAAATATTGAATTTGGCTTTTAAATAATTAACTTGGTTTATGATAAAGATGTTAAATCTTGCAGCAAGAATATTATAGCTCTACGAAGTTAGAACCTCATCTAGAACCGGCACTAGTCTCATCTAAAAGGTCAGTAAATGGTCATAAAAGACCAGGTAGTCCCGTTAATATGGTCAAGCGATAGAATTTGTTTATTAAATTTTTATTTTTTTCAAGGTCATCCAAGAGAAGATAGCGCCAAGTTAGCTATAGCAAATTTTTACCCGACTACGACTGTGCGACAACAAACACGGTATTGTTTTTCACGCGTATCTGATCTGGGTATGTAAGTATGTGGGATTCTTTATACCTTCGAAGCATCCCATGGATTATAATCAATGAGGAATCTACCGATACGTCTAAACCAGGAGTCAGCAGCCTGCGGCCCGCTAAAACATTTTGTGCGAGGCAATATGGAATTTAGAATTACATTAAGTTAAGGTCTTCGTAAACCAAGGCTTTCCGCACAAGCGGGAGAGGGATTTAATAGTATTTTAGGGCAGTCCCGCTCCCGAGGTTAGCCGAGATATAAAGTGGTAGATATTCCCATAAATATCTTTTTTCGAAGTGATGAAGTTTCAACTCTTTTATTGTAAAATCTTGACTACTAAGTTTCATGAGTGCCAACACTCATCTCATGCATTTTGTTAGTCAATTTATTTTTACATATAAATTTAAATCTACGCAAGTAAGTGTCAGAAAACTTAAGCTATTTTGTGGAAGTTCCCATAAAGCAAAACCATAGTCGGTTGTTGATGCAAAAGCTAAATAGGAAAGCATATTTAAGTAAAGAAAGAAGATACCTCGTAATAAAATAGTCTCCGGTATGTTTGTCGAATTTATTGTTTATGTGCACACACTAAATTTTTTCCAACTAGGATCCAGTAAAAACTAACTAGATCAGAGCTAATGAAATTCTAGTTACAAATCTAATGACGAATTTCTAACTAGAACTCTATTTCTGAGGTTCACTAAGGTTTCTGTAAAAACGAATGCAATTCTAGGTAAGAAAATCGGAAATCTGGTAAAGAACAATACTGTCTTTTTGCTGAATTTTGCCAATTATGAAGTAAAGTTTAAAGAAGAGTCCAGTACAATTTAATAGAATTTACTGTTAATTAAAATGAATTTATCAGTCCTTTGAACTGTGTTTCCAGTATAACAAAATTGCTTGCGCAGTATTTTTCCATTTCCTGGTTAAAAAATAAAAAAAAATATATTTTCAGTGAAAAAGCATCACCCATCACCTGCGTAATTTGTTGTTAATTAAAGTAGGTACATATGTATATTGGATGAAAGCACTTTGTTCCAACCAACGAAAGAACACGGTTCTACCTAAAGTGGACTAATTTGGACATAATTTAGTTTACTGGAAATACAGCGAAGTCGGCTGTATTCCAACGAGCTACTGGTAAAGCATTTGAGAATTACTGGATATTAAGAAAAAATAACTGCATTCTATTACAAACAACCGAAATCGACGCCCAGTTATTTAAAATAGACCTCAGTAGTTTATACTGAGATTTCTGTTATTTTCTCTGCAATCACAGTTAATATTTACTTTTAATAGAAATCTATTGATGTTTGTCATATTTCTGGTTAAAAAGAAATATTCAACCTGTGATTTTAAGAAATACTGGAAAATCAGCAATTTTATTATTTTAATAAGTTTACAGTGGTATGTATATAACAGATTAGGATCTGCCAAATGCTACAAGGAAAAAACGAATATGGAGAGGAACTCAGAAGTGAAAAGTGAAGCCAATGTTAAAGTAGTATGAGTTTGAACTTACCTTAAGTATTTGGTCAGTACAGGCGTTAACATTTTGCAAACAAATTATTAATTATTGCAAATGAAAAAGAACAGCAACCACGTAATATTTGTAATAAAACTCTGTCAATAATTAATTACCGTAAAATAATATTTTTTTGCATCTATACTAATTGTAAACCTAAAATGACAGCGAGCCGGCACAGAACAAAGTCTTGAGCCCGTGCATAATCACTTGCACATTATCAACAAAAAATTATAAGTAATTGCTATGCTTCTGCTGAAATTATTATATACACGTTTGTAAAGCCGGCTTCTTCGGAAATACATTCTGCTGCGAAGGTGATTCGCCTTATTTTTGCACGGTGGCACAAGCAAGTTCATTATACTTTTTCAATCGCCGTTACAAGCAAGGTCACTTATTGCTTTCGTTTTAAATATATACATGTACCTATATAAAATTAAAATTGCTACCAAATAATGTTTTATTTATGGACTGAGGCCCGCCTAAAGATATAGCTTTTGAAAGTGGCATTCTCGAGTTTGTTTACAAAGTCTGCGTGCCTGTGAGGTAGGCGGTAACCGGTGCGGGTAGCGGCACGTCCTTTAGTGAGCGCCCCGAATTCAGGCATACATCGTTGACCATATAGACAGGAACCAACAATATATATTGATAAAGCAAAATTAAAAAGGCGTCAATAAAAATGTAAATTAAAAAAATCAAAAACCCGACTGCGTAAAAACCGAACTAAAAATATGGAAACCAGATGACGTAGGAATGCAGTAGAATGTGTAATGGAAATCTTTTTCCTTAAATTAAAATAGTCATTGTTATTATCCGCCTGTCCATTAAAAGATGATAGATAAAGTCGTGGAATACGTAAAAAAATCACGCTATCAAATATGACAAATAATTACAGTCGGAGGCAGCAGATTTATGTTTTACTTGCTGCGACTGCTGCTACATGTATAACCGTTGGCTACGGAAGCCTGAGAAGGAAGAGCTGAATTAAGAAAAAATATGACATAAATTTAAAAGAAGAGAATAAGAGGCGAAAAATAGAAAAAGCAACATTGCAACTGGAGCTACTTGTCTTGAAGTTCAAACACGTGTGAATCACACAATTCGCCACGACGGCAGTTCACATTTACATCATCTTCTCTACGACTCGAAAAATAATACGCCAATATCATATCGGGTACCATAAAAACCAAGTTCGAGCGGATTCAGAAATACGAATTCACTTTCGTAACGTATTGTAATTTCGTACTGGATAGGTAATCGAAACGTATTCTGAAATAAGTCGCAAGCTTCATATTTCACAATTAATGGAAAAACTGGAAATTTGAAAATTAGAACAAAATTGACCTGAACCTAGTCTGTATTTACAGCTAACTTACAAAAAAAATAATAAAAAAAAGTAGAGACGTACAGGTCAGATCCTTCAGTTATAGTAATGCCATATATATTTTTAGATATAAAAGTTAACCTATTCACAAAAATCCCGCGGACCGTTTAAGTGCAAGCAATGTTCAAAGAAAAGTTCAACAAAAAATTGGCAAGCTACCGGACTAAATCGGGTGAAAATTGTTTATCTAGACGTGCACACTCCCCAACAAAATGATGACCCACCCATGAATTTTAAAAGATCTTTCAATATGAGCGCTCGAAATTTTTTAGGGTATAGCAGCGATGTTGTTAAAACACCATCTTTCAAATTTGTTGTAACTTGTTCAGCAATGTGTGATAAATCACCATGGAAGGTTATATCGTTGAAGAACGTGACCAAATAATCAAACTATATTATCAAAATCAGAGCTCCGTTCGAAAAACGTTCATCATCAAAAATCATCTTAAGCGACGAGCCCCGCAGATGGATGATACACAGTGTATGCCACGATGGACCTTCTGCACGAGCGATTTGAGGGCGACCTAAACTAGCCGCCGATATCGTGCGATTTAACTACTTTAGATTTCTTACTTTGAAGCTATCTTACATCACAGGTCAATGCAAATAAACCGCAAACAATTGATGCCATCAAAGTCAACATAACGAATGCCATCCAGCAAAGTCAGCCAGATTTATGAGACAAAGTAATCGAAAATTGGACCTCCCGAATTCGTGCCACCACGCAAAGCCGTGGCGGCCTTTTGAACGGCGGTATATTCCATACTTGCCATAAAATATTCTTTCAAATAAAATAAAAATGGAGTGGATATCTCGCACACAATTTGTTTAATTTACATTTAAAAGTCAAGCGTATGGAGGTATGTACAGGTACGCTCTTAACTCTCTAGACAGTATACTTTCAAATAAAAATTCGTTTCATAGGGGGTTTTGGGAAAAAAAATTTATTTTAAAGATTGAAATTAAGAATTTTGGACAAATTGTGAAATTATTGTCTTCTTCTTCCATTGTTTCTTCATCTGAACCAGAGTGGCATTCATACTCAGAACAAACACTCGGATTCTTCAGAGACATTGTTTGGGCTGTCCATCGAATTTTGCGGTATTTTGATCCCATTTACAAGAGTTTAGAAAATGCTCCGATTTCGAAGATCACATGCCATCACACCAAACGTAAAATATAGTATTTAGTGTATTTGCACATATACATGTGTAACATATACAGTCATATGTACTCACATTTCAAGACATTTTTCTATCCCAAGAACAGTGGATTTCATATTGGCACTTTTTAAAAAGTTACTATCGTTAAGGTTACACGGGGTCTTGTGGACCCCACAGAAAAACAGGTATGTATAAATCGATAGCTACAGGCTGATTGAAGAGATGGCGACGCTCCCAAACATGGTAGATGTATAGTGATACTCCCGTATAATTAATTACAGGTGGTACCAAAAATTCGATATTGACATTTATGCTATGAGAAAAGTAGCCGTAAGCTTAGCGTTGGGATTTTGGACCACATGTGATCGCAACGGGTTAATAAGGAATGGAATTGCCTTTTACTTCTATTACCTACCTCTGGCATTCTTTTTGGAGGAGATTTAAATAACAATTTTAAATATTTTATAGGAATTCCAAACCTTCTGAGCAGCATTTTTCAATTAATTTATGGTTAAGAACTGTGTGCTTCCTTAACAAACTGTTCTTGCAAGATGTTCTTAAACAAGACGTTGGGACCTCAATAGCCATTGCAGAAGATCTATTTTATTAGCTTAAAAATAAATTTTCCCTCTCCGGCGGTATGAACTTGAGCTCTTGATTTTGGAAGCTTCGAATAATATGAAGCTTCGAATTATTCTAGCTTCAAAAATCTTTGATAGTTCTGCGGCGCTAAAATTCATGACAGTTATGTTCTTTGTGGTTAGACACAAAATATGGCAAATAATACATAACAAATCAAGACACCAAGCCTTATTCAAATAATATTTCGAGCACAGGACGGGATTTTGCCTGACTTTGCTCATAATACTAGTTCCGCCTTACATATTTTCTGCTAGTGTATACTTGGATTTGTGTTTACGTTTACTGCCTCATCTCACCATATGTTTATTGTATCTCATATTGTTCGCGGTGCACGAATTCTAAAACACAAGGGTGCGCTTCTCTGTGTATGAGACGCCGTATGACTGTGGGTACTGTGTAAGATACTTCGGCTATACAGAAAAATAAAAACCTTTGCGGTATTTTAATAATCGCTAATTTTAAGGCTTCATCATACTTGAAGTTTCAAAGTTCTAAATATTCGAAGCTCCGAATATCAAATTATTCGAAATTTCGAATATCGAATATTCAAAGCTTCGAATAATTCGAATTTTTTGGCTGCTTCGAAGTGTTCGTATTCGAAGCTTCGAATGCGCTGTTTCGAATTTTTTCAACAGCCCTATGTAGTATGAACTGCAGCCGTATCTTATTGAAGAATGAAGAGAGGCGTGAAACAGTACATTTATAGCTAGAGAAAGAGCAACCAGAGCTGGTGTGTCATCAAACAGAATGCCCAGCAAATTTTGCAAATAAGGGAGAACAACCCATGCAAAAAAATGAAAGTAAACCCGCATTTAATGGGAAAACAAAAAGAGGAATAAAAATAAAGTTTTGAATTCAATGCATGACAAGGACAAGTTATATTGGTAACTTATATGTTTTTTAAACATTTAGGTAGGGTAACATCTCGCCATATATTTTACAAAATATGTGTAATGTGAAAACGTGAAAAGCGGTACGTTGTAGTCCACTATTAAACCAGTTCGTTCGATTGTGCATTTTCAGCAAGATAAAAACTCGAAGAAAAAAAAACAAGTGACCAGAATATTCAGGTTTCTTAAGAATGTTTGCGTGACATCTAGGTATTGACCTGTTTTATTAACAAGAATAAGAAAACTAAATATAAATAGCAGCAGTAGTTGCTTGCCATTTTTCAATAAACAAATTACACTAGTTGCAATTACGCAAAAGCGAAATATTACGTAGATGTGTTTCATAGTAAACATTTTCTGTGACTAATTGCTTTTATTAAAGCATCTGACACAAAACTTGCATCTCATTCACCCTTTACTCGTTTTCTCTGAAACCCTCCTTACTCCCTTTGCTAGCCATTAAGACCTTCAGTCCTGTGCTAAAATCAGAAATGTATAGTTGCCGCAATGAGATCTTAGCATTCTTACCGAGAATTCAGTCTGTGAATATTTGCTTTTGTTTTATCCGGGTTCTTACAATATTTATGAGCTAAGCGAATTATTCCCTGCACGAAGAAGTTGCAATTTTTAGAGCAGGTTTTATTACGCGATACTGAAGAAGCCGCCTTGTAAAAATCTTATTAAAGTAAAAAAAAGTGTATATTTACGTCACTCGGATGAACAATTGCCTTTTAATTTGACTTCCACGTTCATTGTTTCTAGAAAACAATCGCTGGAAGATTTTATTACTCAATGCACTCTTATCCAGAGTAATATTAAAAAATGAAAATTATTCATTATTGTAGACTGATAACTGTTGATAATTAATTGGATTTACGGAAATAATTTGGCTAATACCCTTCTAATACGTCTATCAAAGTGCAACACAACGTATGTACGTAAAATCAGATTTTCATTTAAGCAACGACGCTATTCCCTATGTGGTGGAACTGTACATACCTGTAAATTAGTGCCAATTGCTCACAGAACCTTTTCGTTTTTATCAAAAGCAGTTCGCTTCTTATAATGTTTCAAGTTTTGTGAAATGACGTAAATAAGCCGCAGAAATGCGGGACTTCCCAGAACCTAATAGCTACTACTTACATACATATATATTGGACTCGGATTTATTTAATTCTGAAAACATCAAAAAATAGCCATGACGCAAAAGGCATTAAATCCTGTTCACACACACCTCGGTGCTTTTTTGTGAAAACCGAGACCAATTACATTACTTGCGAGTTGCTGAACTCACAATGCCTTTGGTTTTGTATAGAACTCACATAATACCTCATAACTTAAGTATATTTGATAGCACTGCAGTAATTTAATTTGTTCTAGGAAAATTATGCCTATTAACCTATTATCTAATCATTTTTGTTTTTTTTTCTTCGATTGGGGGGATAGAATTAATTGTTTAATAACTTTTTAATAATCTTTTAATTGGTTTGTCCTATGGTGGTCTAGTATATATTTTACTAGAGCATGCAAATTGTATGCATTAGAAATTTACAAATATTTACATTAGCATTACACTGAGAAAAAAATTAATTTAGTAATTCAAATAACAATACATATGATTTAGCACCAAAATGATTTCAATTTGTTTAAACATAAATCTGTGTGATATTTTAAAGTCATTGAAAATCGGAAATTTAAAAACGAACATTTTTAACATTTCATTTAAGTAAAAACTGTTGATTAAAATATCATATAATATAATAACTGATAGTTTGCAAGTCTTCAATATTATTTTCTTCACTCAAAATAAAAAATTTCCGAAATATTATTGTTATGTCTCCGTTTCCAAATTATAATGACCTCTGAATCTCTTGCCGCTGATATCTTGTATAAGTTATATGTCTGTAAATTCGAGAATACTATGAAATTCGATCAGAAATATTCACAGAATATTTTCAAGGTTGTCATACTACGACAATGTATTTATATGCAAAACAAATCGATTTTTTTGGGAAATTTTTATGGAAAGCTAGCTTTAACTTCTTTTGATAACATTCAGGCGATCATTATTCTGGTAAGTTCTTCTTCGATTGATTGGTAACGACCAGTAAAAATAATATAAAAATATCAATAAACAGAGTATGCGCCTGTATGCGCACCCCAAGGTTCTGTCGAGAAAAAATTTTTCAAGCAAATATTAAAGATACTGTGTGTTAGCAATGTATAGTAACGTTTATTTTTTTAAACCAAAACGTGTTTAGAAAAACTATTTTAGACAATAGCACTGTTCGACAAACAAATCAGAAATGTAAATTGGTGACATCGATTTATATTTTTCTGTAGATTAAGAATCTGTGACATAGTGAAAAAATCTGCTTTTGGGTTATTTTCGTAAATTCATTAAAAATTTTTAAGTTGTTCCAGAAATTTAATATATACCTCAAATAATAGAACCAACCCTAAATTATGACTATAAAATATAACATACCTAAAAGCTCCACATATTTCTGTAGTAGAACATGTTTTCAAATACATGAGCCAAATGCAGGATAACTTTCCATATTCCTTGCAAGCAATAAGCACATACATACCTACTGACGAAAATTCAAGATTTCGAAAATTTTCTTAAAGCTCTTGGGTCTATTGCATTTTTAGGCAATAGTTGATGCAATATGGAAAAATGGTGTTTTTCCGACTATTTTGCTTTGCTCTCATTTTCTTGAAAATCTTACGCGATGGAAAATGTTTTCTTTCAGGGTTAAATCTATGGAGAAAATTCTATGCAAATCATCTATCAATTCTTTTGTAACAAGAAAAAATATGAAAAATGTTGCCCAGTGTAGTTGTAGGGTGTTGCCTATGACGCTGCTATTTTTAAGTTCTCTTAACTTCTCTTGAGGGTTTGTAAAACACCACAATTTTTTGGGTTCTTTGACATCTTACAACTGTTGTCTGAAACATTATTTCCGAAAATGTTTAGTTTAAAAAATTTGACATTGCCATTGCGAACAGGCGGTACATACAATATCAGTAACATGAGAGAGTTACAACATATTGTTCACCATATCATACAATGATTAAAGTTATTATATTTAAGTCTAACTTCTAAATTTACCATGTTATTCTTTGAGTGCACTTAGGCTTTAATACTAATTTCTTCATTAATTTTAGGAAACATATTTTTCAATAAGTGAGAAGTGCTCATCCTTTTGATGGAATATCCTTTAAAAGCTCCGGAATATTACAGCGTCGCGTTGCGTTTTCTTGATTTCTAAAAAGACACCCACAAAGCGAACGTTTACTCAAATTGCCTTCAATTCTTCGCGCACGATTTCAGCGAAATAAGCAGCGCACCTCTTATGAAAAACCACCTGTTCTACTTCTGCCATCTGCAAGTAAAGCTTAACGAGCCGAGTCCGATACCTGCCCTATATGTGCATACGTATCCCACCTTTCCTAGGTTCAAGAACTCCACATTTGACTGAAGCGGCAGTGAGTATTACTTGTACATACAAGAGCTTTGACTGCAACATGCTGCATTAGTATGCAATTGCATAAATTATGCAATGTGAAGCACCAGACTGGAGCTTTAACGCTGTTTTGCCAAACAACTACTGCGCGGGACTTCATTAACAAAGAATTGCAAAATCTTTTGCCGCAAGAATTAAATCCGCGGGTGAAGGACGTTCATGCCGTATGAAAACTGGTTGGATTCCAGAAAAGAATATAAGTGGAAACTTGAAATTCTTTAAGCTGCAAACTACTGCCTGAGGGTGTGTCAATAGGTATGCATCAGAGCAAGACTAGTAATATGTTCACATAAAAAGAGTGGAAAAGATAATTATAATTCAAATGGCGTAAACCGCAAAAGAGCTTTACCAGTCGGAAATTTGAAAAAAACAACTATTTCATTAAAAAAGTCTAACTTTCTGCAAAAGAAAAATGCATAGAAGCGAAATAGCAGCTACAATTAATTGACATAAATTAAAATTCATTAGGTCGTATATGGTGGACGGCAAATGTGTTGCTATAAATTATATAACTACCGAAAAACTAGAGACACATTTTTATCGAAGGGGACATCGGGTTGTTCTCTCATTTTTACGGTGATGACGATATACAGAGAAATATAAACATAATTCACCATAAAAATTATCAGCATTTAAATTATCTGACTGTAAATATCAGTGCTGCAAGAATTTGTAAAATTATGTTAGATGTGTAATAATATTATTTAGAATAACACAGTTTTTCTCAAAATTATCGCTTATAATGAAATATCCCGCAAATTTTGTTCGGCAAGTGGCCCTCGGTTAAATTGGCTGGAATTAACATACATATGTGTAGTACTGATATCACTAACTAAAAGTATCTGTAGGTGTAAGGTGATAAATCTTATTCCACGTAAGAATTTAAAACTAGCATTGAGACAGAATGTGATTAGCCCTGTAAAATTAGACTTTGACTACGAAAAAAGACCGAATTAGCTGGATTTTTGTGGAGACCTTTACTTAGATGCCCTAATCCTAGGGTCGGAAACCTTTTTAGGACAATGGGCCACTTCTAAAAAAAATATCTCTAAGAAGGGCCGGGCCGCACAGTAAAAAATATTTAGTAGCAATTTTAATACAGGTTTATAATAACAATAATAATAAAAATGAAACTGTGCTAATACAAATACATATAATATAATATATAACAATTACATATACAGGGTGATTGGGAGATGGGTGCAAAGCTTTAAGGCGCAGCTAGTAGAGACAATTTAAAACCATTTAAGCCATGGTTGTCTTAGACGAAGTCTGACTATTTTTTTAACTAGTTTTTTTTAAATGAGGTCAGAAAACGGTCTTCTTGATTTTTTAAATTTTTTTCATAAACTTCAAAAGTTTGTAAAAAAAAACCTCATGACACAGACGCTTCGATCATGTTTTCCTGGATGGCTCACACATTACTTTAATTAAATAAAATGAATAACAATTTAATTGTCATAATTTGGCTGTAATTAGCCGAAAACTGTAATATAATGGCTATTTTTTGTAAAAATAACATAAATATTAGTAAAAAAAAAATAGTCAGACTTCGTCTAAGACAACCATGGCTTAAATGGTTCTAAATTGTCTCTACTAGCTGCGCCTTAAAGCTTTGCACCCATCTCCCAATCACCCTGTATAATAATTGATCCGCATTAAAAAATATTCCATTTTGACAACTTACAAAAACAATTCTATTTTGTGAAAATATACACATAATACTAGTAGAAAATGTCATCGTATCTGAGTCAATTTTTATCTCTTGCTTTTTTTATCGATTTAAAAAAAAGAAGCCAGAAAGCGAAGAAGGGTAGATTGATGATTTCGCGTTCATTTTGAACCGGGCGTGACCGAATTTTCGACAATTCTACTCTCTGCAACTTTGAGTTTCGATTTCCGCGAATCCAGTTATCGGATTTGGAAACACCAAAGCTTAAAATGAGGGCTTGTCCATACACTACCAGATCCTGTTATTAAATTCAAATTATCCAAAACCGAGTGACAATTTTATTTGTTTATAAGGTAATTTTTGACGACCATTTTGTAAAAATTCTAAATATTGTTTAAATTGTTATACAATTGAAATTTGTTCGATTGGGAACGGTAGCTGCACAAGAGTGCGTAAAAAATTGGCTGCAAAAACTATAGATGAATTCAGTCGTGGCAGCAATTATCAAATGAGCAACAACACATTATGTACATATTAACAAATTATTATACGAAAAACTGTCGAACCGATTTCGATGAAATTTGGTGTGTTGTTTCATAATAGTAAGAGGTACTCTGTACCTCAATTTCAAGATAAAATGCAAAAATTCAAAAGAAAACCTCTTTTATTTAATTATTTTGTTAATTATTCCTATTTTTCACCAACAATGATGCATACTGGAGTTTTAAAGTTCTCCTAACTTTTGTAAATTTTTTTTGTGAAGCTCTTATTCCATCTTCAACTTTTCTCTAAAATCAATAGTTCTCGACTTACCTTGAAAAGAAAGCACAACAAAACGATATTTGTTTGGAATTTTTCATAACTTTTCCCCAACTCTTTCAACTGACGCATATGAAAATCATCATTTCTTAAGCCCTTCTGGAGACTATAAAAAAAAAACTAGAGTTCCAACCAACATCGAATTCAATAATCCGTACACCATGCTTTTATAAAAGGCTGTGGGCGAGTGTATTTATTTCTTCTTACGGTTTTTTGACAACCACAAAGTCTTCACGATCTTCGATTTTTATAGTAATTAAAAAGATAAGTACTATTACAATCGCTACGTGTTTAACTTCATAAAAAAAAACTTAAACATTACACTCACAAGAAGGTTTTACAAGTGCATGTACTTTCCCTTTCAGTTCAACCTCCCAGAAAGACAACTTAACCTGTAAGTACACAACCAAAGTGTCAACCTTAAGATAATATCAATCCGCTTACCTTAGGTATACTTCCGTAACATACTTTTGAATTTAAAAATCCCAACAATCTACTTTTACTGACAGGCAAGGCTGCGTACGGGTTTTCTGGTATCTTCATATTCTGCATCAATTTCATTTAAAAATTCCCAACAGTTTCAATGATTCATACCGTTCGTTCTTGCGAATAAAATTAACGGTTACAAGAAAATAAACAATTAAATTGTTTATAACATTCGATTGCACTAGATTTTGTCAATCCTGATAATTTTGGCTCAATCTACACCTAAATCTCAATGTTCGTGACATTTTTTTTCGATTTTTCTGAACGATCCTTTCAGTCATAGAGGGGGAAGCAATTGTTGAGCGTTTTCCTCACCAAATATTTTTACAAAAATGCTTAAAAAAATATATCATATATGTATGTATATTGTTGAATTCGTGCTTTAATAAGCTTTCAGTTGACACCCTACAGATGCACGATTGGAAATATTTTGTATTCCCATTTCCCAATTTACCATTAGAATCAAAACTTAACTTCTATTACTTCACGTCTATAACTGGGCTATCACACTCTGTCTCCGCGCTAAATTTCAAATTTTTACGTGGAATAGTTTCAGAGAAAATTGCAAGTCAAACAAGCAAACACGACTATAAAGTCAGGACTTTGAGGGGCTCCTAAATATCAAGATATTAGTTTTCTTCAAATTTCTATTTCAACCAAAATTACTTTTATATGCATTTTGTGTGGGAATTTTCTTCTTTTATCAACATTTCAAATTAGTTTTCCTCTAAATACCTAATAAATGTCTTTCTGAAACAGACCGAATACCAAATAATTATTGAATATTATTAATTATTGAAGTGAAAATTGTTTCACTATTCAAGCTTTAAGAAAATTTGTTAAAACATGCACACATATTTATTGAATCTCCCTATGTGATTGATGACTAAGTATCAGCCTAGTAGTGTCACTAATGACGAATTTAAATGCATCAAAAAACTCAACTGTACGGTGCTGGCACAAAGTCCACAAACCTACATCATGCGCCTCGTAAAAAAGATGCCCAAATGTTAATATGAGAGCTGAAATTTACATAATAGCTTTGAAGGTTATCAAACAATTTTTCGCTTTGTGACAAATAACAGCAAATTCACCTTCCGATTTCATTCGGAAGTGACTCTACTTTAAACAATATTTCCACTACTGTCTCAGCCGGAAGAGTCACCACTCGATCTTCATTAAATATCTTATAATACTACTCTTCCCGATTTGTTGAATATTTCATTTCTTCTCGATGACCTCAATTTGGCCTTCTTTACAGCCCTTGTGCATCTCTGAGAATCAAGGCGTCGAAAGTGGTTCGCGGGAAGAAAAGCGGAAGAAGCCATCAAAAGTGGCCGTATGTTACCTTCTTGGTTCTCTCTATGTAAAAACTACAGTGACGGAAAAAATCGGAATAAAATAGCAAGAAAGCTTCACTTAGGTCTTCAGTTCGCTGACATTTGCGGCTTCAAAGAAGCAACGTGACTCCGTCAGAGCCTCACCTATCGCTGCTTTCGTTTGGTTGCTTGCTGCTCGTTGTGACCCCAAACATTTTAAACAGTTTTTTTTTAACGGAAAAGAGGTTATGTTTTTCTTTTTTTATTGAGATTCAAATATTATAAACATAATCAGTAGCATTTTTTACCTGGTGATCTTGGCATCGATTAGGGGATTTTTTGAATTCAAGACGGTAAACACTATACCTATACCCATGCGCATTTGCAAAATTTTCATAAAGAGGAAATGAATCGTTTTACTGCATTGAGTGTCCGTCCATATTAGAAATAAATCACCGGGCTTGGTCATTGAACGCTCAAGCAAGCAGGTAGTTACTGATAGATTTGGCCGCAAACCACAAGTGAATGGAGTTTTGCGTTACTTGCCTAAGTTCAGTTCTTGCTTTGCTAGTTTATGGCGGCACATCGTACCAAACTTCCTTGGCCCAAAAACGCTCCTCAAGAACGTTGACTCCGACATAAATGTGCTGCCTGCCTCTAATGCTACAGGCGGTAGAATTCCTAGGGTGATTGCTAAATTCACGACTCGAATTATCCGAGGTATGGTGCACGCAAGTCGTTTTTCGATATGCGTAAAAACGAAGAGGAACAATGGAATGAGATGAACTAGATAGGAAAGCTATTCTGCTTGGCCAAGGACGTGCGAATTAGGAATGCATTTGAAAAGCATTTTAAACTTGAACTGTAACTGTTAAAACATCTTTCACGCCGCACCGTTAGGCCGTGAAAGTTAGAGGTAAGTATGAGACAAAATTATGGCAAAGATGTCCTTGGCTTCTGTCCGAAAGATATTCTGCTCTTTTTGCAAATCTTTCAATTTTTCAGACCTAACTGACTAAAGCATGTTTGCATATTAATGCTATAAGAAAAAATTTAAATTTTCGCGGATTTTCGATCCCAAACAGTTAGACTAATGGGATCTTTCTTTTGTATACATTCAGAGGCAACTTTATTGATATCTGTTTATAATCGACGGATATCCGTACCGTTTTTAATTTTAAAATTTAAATGTATATAGTAATAAATAATAATAAATGATGAACATAAAACCTTCATTTTATTATATTTTATACATTTTTTGCGTGACATTTTTTGATTTCTCAAGCTTACATGGTAATGTACCAGTAACCTCTTTTCACCAAGAAAGGTGCACTAGACGGCCACTTTGACCGAACGAAAGCAAGAAAAAAATGCATTTAAATTGAAAATTCTAAAAATTCGTTAAGGTGAGCTTCTGTTTCAAAATTTTGGAGGAATGTAATTTTTTTCTAATTTCTACTACTGTACTACTGTACCTGTTTTATATAATTTCGAGAAAATGTTAAATTTTGAATACCTCATTAAAGAGATTATAGATATACATATGTATGTAGATGTGAAGTAGCGATTAACGACGCGTTTTTATGATAACATTAAAGTTGTGGGTGAGCTTTGGGGGCATCCTACCTCTCCCGTGGTATACGGCCACGCGAGTTTGACTGCTAACTGCAGTATGTAGAGTGTGGGGTTACCTTAAGGGGGCCGATACATTGAAAGAGAGTTTTTTTAAAGAATTTTTTTGATAGGGAAGGAATAAGCGGATCGAGTTAATTTTTTTATTAGTTTACCACAAGAGCTTGTACATTATAAAACATTTTTTTTCGAGTGCCGGCGTTTCAAAATGGCGGCGAAGCCCGTGACGCAACAGCCCCCTCATATTTCAGTCGCTGCGTTCTCGCGGCGGTAATATTGGTCTGAAACAAAGGAGGAAGAAGAAATTGTTAAAAAACAGTTGTGGCTTCAATGTGAACCTAACTTTAAGACAAAAAAATTTTTTTTCCCCAAATGCGACTTGAATGAAAATTTTGCTTGTTTTTTTGGCTGAATTCGCAACCTCTACGGTCGGGGATTCGCGAAATCGGCTATAAATTTAGGTTCATCCAGTAGACAAGGGTCTTTTGAAGCTACGGTAAAATTTTCAGCGTAATTGAACCTTTCTTAATAAAGTTATCGTGCAGCGAGTAGTCGAAAATGTCGTTTCGAGGAATTTGAGTTCAAAGTTTGGGGAAGTGAAAAGACGAATTCTCTACTTACATTTTAGTCGGCTATTCCTGCACCGTAGAGTTGTTCTTCCTCTTGTGCACGCAGCTGATTTACAGCAAAAGTTTTTTCTTTCCGAGCCGTTCTTGCTTCTTTTGAATCGAGAAATGTGTGCCGGTCTGCGCTCGTTACTCGAGAATAATTCGAAATATTTGTCTTCGATTAGAACAATAGCTGAGGAATTTGGGAATAATAGACGAAAAGCTAAGAGCGGGGCGGTCTGGAGCCGGGGCGATGGACAGCTTCTCACCCGCGCTACTTGACATCGCCGCTTCTATGTGAGATTCCATGAGACCGGATTGAGATATCAGGAAACGCTCTTAGACACACGTTCTCAACACCTTATAGAATATAATCCCGACGAAAAAAAAAAAAAAATTTTTTTTTGATTTTACATGTATCGGCTTCTATGTGAGATTCCATGAGACCGGATTGAGATATCGGGAAACGCTCTTAGACACACGTTCTCAACACCTTATAGAATATATTCCCGACGAAAAAAAAAAAAAAAATTTTTTTTGATTTTACATGTATCGGCTTCTATGTGAGATTCCATGAGACCGGATTGAGATATCGGGAAACGCTCTTTAGACACACGTTCTCAACACCTTATAGAATATATTCCCGACGAAAAAAAAAAAAAAAAATTTTTTTGCTTTTACATGTATCGGCCCCCTTAAGAGAGGACCCCACTGGGAAAAGTCAAGAAAGGCTTTTCTTGCATTTTCTGGAAATACACACTTCCAAGACTAGCTGGTACACCTTCGTGTATTTGAACTTTCAAGTGTGCTTATCTCGAAATGACATTCCTCGACCTTTAAAGGTGAATATAGTGATTTCAGCGACTAAGAATCGATTTTAGATTAAACCGACTTCTCAAGTGGTCGACTTGTAATTTTTCGGTGAAGGAAAAGTGTTAAAATGGAAAATTTATAAGTTTTCCACAAATTTCCAATATAAATCAAATGTAATGTAAGCATGTACAATACAAATATTTTAGGAACTAGAAGGGTTTTTAGAAAATCAGAAGCGATTCCGTACTGGACAAAATTTGGTGGAACACTAAACAGCCTTAGTCCACCTCTAGAATCCTGAAAAGTGCTGCAAAAATTATAAATTTACTATTATATTTTATTCGAAACATATGTATGTTTTTTTTAAACATGTGGATTTGAAATTTAAAAGACCTAAAGAGAAAAACATCACGCGAAATAGATGAAACAAAAATTTTTGTAGTCGCAATGGCCAAGGATCTGGGTAGGTTTTTTTATTTATAAATTAAAAATTAGTATTTTTTGACACCCCGAATAGAAGTAAAAATCGTTCCTAAGTGAAAGTTTTCTTTTTCGTTCAACTCCCGCCATTTTGCGAAATTTAAAAAAAGGCTGCATACAACGAATATCACTTACTACCTATAGATTGAGACACCTACCATTCCCCTAGCGAAGCGATTCCGCTGTAAGACAACACATTACCAAGGGGTGTTTTTTTTAAAATGAAATAATACATATTATAATATATTTTTGCAATACACACATGCTCAATAACATACTTTTTCTCAAATCCTAAAAACTCAACTGTCTTTGATCTCCTTGTAACTCAATCTATATAGAGCTCTGAGGAAAACTTAAAACAAAATATAAGAAGCAAAAAAACAAAAATTCGATTGTGCTCATAATTTCCCTTTTATTTCTATAGGTTTTCGTTTTTTTCTTTCATTCCTGAAAATGCAAACAAATTTTAAGCTCAAATTTGAGACTAGATAGCCCTCCGACACTCCACTCGTACTGCGTCGACCGAGGCGATAAGCGAAGGGGAAAGAGCCCAGTTAGCGCTTTAAAAGTGCGCCATTTCGGTACCACGAAATCCCCAAAGGAAAATATGGTTGTAGGTGAGTGTTATGGGATAAGGTAAGTGACCCAAATAA
Organism: Neoitamus cyanurus; assembly: GCA_947538895.1. NCBI lineage: Eukaryota > Metazoa > Arthropoda > Insecta > Diptera > Asilidae > Neoitamus > Neoitamus cyanurus. The sequence goes on from OX384547.1 coordinate 10,835,427, forward strand.
GGCCTACCTTAATTTTTTTTTTATCTAACTAGTGGGTTTATAACAACAATGCACTGGTAATTTGAAATACTTATATTTATTTATTAAACTTTGTAATAAATGAAACAAAATTGCTTTAGAAACAAAAATCACACTTTTGTGAACACAAATAACTAAAATGTCACTATGGCCTTATTGGGAATTGTGTCTTAATAAAGCCTTAATAAAAACAAGTAAACATTCAACTTCCTAATGAATACAAAACGTTGTTTCTAAAGCAATTTTGTTTCATTTATTACAAAGTTTAATAAATAAATATAAGTATTTCACATTACCAGTGCATTGTTATTATAAACCCACTAGTTAGATAATAAAAAAATTAAGGTAGGCCTATTTGGGTCACTTACCTTATAAAAACAAGCGTGCGCTCCGCGTCGTTGTTGTTTTCGACTGCAGGTTCCACACGCTCGCGGCAAGGGCCACTTGCTGTACTTGTGGGTTTTAGTTAATGTACACGCACCCATCTACAAAAATTGGCGGCCATTTGAAATCGTGAAGCGGGAAATTTAAGAAATAGGCCTTATTAGGACATAGGCTTTATTTGGGTCACCCACCTTACTAGGGATTAGAGCCAACCTGTACAGTTCAGAAAGTGAACAATATATAATTAATCCCCACCCTGGATACCTCCTTGAAATCATCGAGGAACTGCCTGCCCATTGCTCGGTATCTGGCTTCAACTAGTGCCGGACAATTACACAGAAAGTGAAAAAGGGTCTCCTTCTCCTCTGGGTTGTCACAGCTGTGGCAATGGTTGTTGAAGGGTATACCTAGTTTAGCTGCATGTTCCCCTATATGCCAATGGCCCGTGTGCACCGCCACTGCTCGGGCAATTTCTACACTAGCCACATAATTAGAAAATAATCTTTAGGATATATGTGAACCACATAAAAAGCGTATAAAATTGACTGTAAAGAGCTTTTCAAAGGGAGTGTCTATTCACACATCGAGTAGACTTTTAAAAGGGCATTTTAATGTGCATCACAACATTTTTTTTTGCGGTATATAATTAGCACATAATTCTCATGTGGTTCCCTCAAATTAAAAATGCTTGTTGGTTATTGGAAATTGGTCTTTAATTGCATTAAAACATAATTAATTAAATACTAAATGCGGTGCATTCGAGTGGTGCGTGATCAGCGTCGTGTATGTATAGGCTGTCTCTCTCGCACCCGGCTTATTCACGAATTCTATTCGCTTTGTATCGTAAATACAGTAAACTCTCAGTTGAATTAAACTCAAGTAAAAAACAATATCTAATCTAGGAGTCATTTTCTTCCCTCTTAATTAATTCTCTTTATTAACGTGATTCATCAATCAACACTCCTACTCTTACCCAAAACACATTTCTGAAACACAATTACAAAATATAAAAATGTTTTTCATTTACATATAATACTTTTATACCAAATACTTTTTTTAATTTTTCCAAGATTCCCACGCCCCGCAGAGGTGCGACTCATGACATTGTAAACCAGGGCCATGCATTTATACATCCTACCAATTTCATGTCTGTCCACCCACCGCCGCCCGTGGGTATAGTTTTCATACTATGATGCCAAATGATCTTTGTCTCATGTTCCACAGGGTGTGAATGTCGCTCAGCGCCCTGTTGCATTATATCTTTTGAAAGCATCAGTATTAAGGAGGTCGTCTACTTTGTTGATTTCAAATAATCGATTTTTTTTTTACATTTTTCTAATCTAGAACGTGCCAGGAATATACCCTGAAAACGATATAACGTAATTCTTATTATTTTGGGATGTCCGAGACCGTCGAACACAGCTCCGTATGCCGTTTTTTAACGCTCCGTGACAGCCCGGAAACTTGTCTTACCAAGAACATCCAGACCGTCTACTAGATACTTTATACTTCTATGAGTGTGTTTCTTCTGTAATGTATGTGAAGTTTGTGGGTTCGTTCAGTTTGAAAGAAAACTTGACGTCGGAGACATCTCGCTCGTTACGAAACTGAACATCTTTAAATTCGATTTCCCAAAAATTGCGTTTTTGCAACTGGTTAACATGATATCTCGAAAAATAAATGATCGATTAACTCAATTCTTTGAAACATGTAGCTATCGTCTGACGAATGCTTTTTGAAATGGTTATATTTAAAACACTTGTTATGCAAGTTAAAAATGCTTTATTATTTATACAAATTATGTAATATGCGACGCCGTTCGCCCTATCAAGGCATAGTCGTTAGCCTGATATTGCCTTGACAGAGCCAAACATAATAAAGCGTTTTTAACCTGCATTAGAATTGTTATAAATATAACCATGATCAAATTAAAACAAGTGCCGTCGATAAACTCTATTAGCTTTTTGAAATTTTTGAAACAACTTTTATAGCTGTTTTTGACCCTAAAAACATGAAAAAACACTTTTTTTTAAATATACACTATTTTGCGAATGTTTGAAATTTTCAAATATTCAAAATTCCCTTCGTCGAACGATAGCCAAGGGAATAATAAATTTTTTACGATTTTTATTTTAGACGACTTTCATGAATCGTCTCAAACGTTTTGGAATGAACTTTTCGTAAGGGGTACTTCAAGATCGAACAAAGAGCAAACCAGAAATAACAAATATTTCAAAAAATTCATGTTCACAGAACGAGTTGAACCCAACAAACCGCATCTCAATCGCATTATTGATGTCTCTACGACTCATCCTCAAAAAACAGTATCAAAAACGGCGTCGTATGGTAGAAGACCCTCTTAAAGGATCTACCCTCTTTATAATTTTCAAAAAATCGATTTTTTTTTATTGCATTTTCGTAAAGTATATAGGCAGTATATAAGAAGAAGAAGGCATAATGTACGGTCCAGGCATAGCTGATCAGGCATAGGTGAGATTTTTTACGATTTTTCATTAACAAAACTAATTTTGATTTTAAAAATTTTGTTGGCCAAAAACGGTGAAAAAAAACTTTTCGTAACTTTTCAAAAAATTACCGCCATTTTGTCAATTTTGCAAAAATCAAAAATCGTTCTACATGCGCTATAGTTATTAATATACTGAACCGAAAACTCTTTGCTTTTTTTTCACACCATGCATCTCGGAGATTTCATCAACGGCGCACACCCCTCTCGTTTTTTGGATCATTTTTCGACCAGCAGTTCCATTCCTAAAAATTAACAAAAATGAATAGAAAAATATTATAATTTAAACCTATCGAAAAATTTATTGCAATTAACCCTTTTTTCCCTCCGAAAAGAGGGTAGATCCCTTAAGGGGACCTATATGGCTTAAATGGAGTTTTGCGGATATTTTTGTTTTTCAAGAAAAAAACCACATAAAATCTAGAAAATGAGGAAACTAGTTTATTACTGAATACTTTAAGATTGTTTATGGCCTATAAAAATCACAAAAATACCCATGGGCTCTTATGGGTGGAGCGTCTCTTGCAATGGTGGAATTTCACCGTTGCCGTAGCTTTTTTCCAGAAACCCTGATCTGAAACACATAAACAAGACATTTTCTGTTAGATAATACTTGACTGCACAGAATGAATTGATTAGTTTTGCTTCCCTGCAATTATTTTTGATTTTGTGTAGTTTTGAGTTCAACTTTTGAAATTTTTCATTACTTACTGAACTAATAAATATTTTAAAAAATAATTATAATCTAAATATTCAAATATTTTTTAATTCATTCCATGACCAGATGTTTAATAAACCAGCCCACCAAATTTCAAACAATTTGATCTAACGGTTTTTGAAATTTTCTACGGCAACGGTCAAACAACAGAATTCCGAGCAAAATCGAATTAAAGATTGACTTTACAGAAGAAACACAAAGTTTATCAACGAAAATGCTACTTAGAAACGCACTGATTAAGGTTTGTTTACACAACAAACACAACAGAGAATCACAGGGAACGTAGTTGCTCTGCTGTGAACCAAAAATAGCGCGGATTTAGCGCGTCAATTAGGCTTCCGTTATTACAGAGTATTTGAAGTACTTTTTTTAACGACACATCTAAAAGTTAAAAAAACGCATAACTTCGTTATTTTCTTACGGATTTGAGTTTAGTTTGCAGCGTTTTACTCGGAAATAGTTAAACAAAAAGAAAAGCCAATAAAAAAATCGAAAATTTAGCCATATAGGTCCCTTTAATACATATAATGGTGATTAATATAAAAACAACTAATTGACTACGAGGCATATAAATTACCTTACACATTTTAGCAATTCATCGCATGAAATGTAATGATTATATATATATGCATATGTATATATATATACATATATATAATAAATATAATATTACTTATAAAAATGTAATAAGTGGCCAAAAGAGGACTGGAAAATAACTGGAAAAATACATGGTAGTAAATAAACAGACACACCTGTATTCACTTCACAGCAATTTGCATTTAATTATAAAGCAGATAAAAAAAATATTAATCATTGTTGCTCACATTTTGTTATGTAACTATTTACTCCAAAGTTGAAAATACAAATTATCGTTTTTCTAATACAACTGTAAGTATGCAATTAGAACTAGTTAGAGTAAGACGAGCTTTTTTAAACATGTTACAGAAAAATTGCACGTGGAAAGATGAATAAGTGCTTTCCTCTACATACCATAAAATGCAAATGAATAGCAGCAATTATTTTCTGTAGATATATTTAGCTTCTTACCCTATTGTATCACTGCTTGATAATCAAAGTCATTTACTTTTTCTCCTTTCTGCGAAAAATATCAAGTTAGCAAAAGCCTATTATGACGCAAACTCAGAGCTATATACGTATTAAATGGCATTGACTTTCTCTTTGGATATCATTGAAACCGCGCTTAAGAAGGAACACAAAATGTCAATACGTGGCAGTGAAGTGGCTGTAAGGATTGATTCACATACCTTTTGATATGCTTCTTGAAATTTCATCCTACAATTCAAGTACAATTCTGATCTCGACTTATTTTCCCAAAAAAGCCTTAACTACAAGTTAAACTTCAAAAGAGTTCAGCATCCTCTTAACGGAGAAGATGTGAATAACCTTCCGTCCGATATATAAGTGCTAAATTGTTCTAATTTATTTAGATTTTTATTTCATATTTTACTTTATTTGTTTATATTTATTTGTTGTATTTCCTCGGCCGATCATAAATTCCATTATGATATGCATAGCGCGGATGGAACTATTCCAATAAAACATTCATTATACAATTAAAAAACAAAAATATCGTCAAGCCGATATTGAACAATTTAGTACATCTTAAAAATACCTAAACAGCTTCCTTTTATTTTATACTTGTTCCCTAAACCGTATGTTAGATAACAATCAGAACTCCAGACATAAATTGGTTGATACAATGAAAGAAAGAAACAGTAGATTCATATAAAAGAAACTATTGGAGTTTAATAGAATAAACAATAATAATAAATACGCTCAGAAAGAATGGGGGATATGACTTCAAATCTAAAGTTATGTTGAATGTAATAGGGAGATTGCACGAAAGACGTAAACGTTATTGTCAAAAGCACACAAAGATTTACGTTTACGTATTTTCAGTTTACGCCTAGGATATATTACGAAGATTGTTGATCCTCTAAGGTTGCGTACAGTACGAGTGCACAATTTGTGACAAGATATACACGTAGCCAGAATTATGGCACGGATAAAACACGAACATTTGACACCTTATTTAAGTGACATGTGAGTGAAATTGTCGAAGAGGAGAATTTTGAACGAACTACTTAAGTGAGGATGATTTAAACAAATTGCAACAGCAAACTATGACACCTTTCTGCAAAATCACAATTTGTAAAACTGAAATCCAATTTCTAGAAACGTACACAAAGCCGTAGCAAAGATTTTTATACGTCGATTCCGACGTGATTTTGTTCATTTGACAACTCTTAAACGTATCATGCTATATGTATATGCTTGCTGCTCAATTTCTGTGCGCAGTATAAGTATTCTACACGTAAACGTATAAAACATACGTGCGTTTAGTCTTACGTGTTACCTATCTTCCACGTACGTTTAATAGCTTTATACTCTATGAGTTTGCGTTCATCGATTCGTCGTTGTGCAATCTTTCCAATATTTCCTACGTGACTCCCATTTGGTAGCATAACGCTGCCACAAAGCCTCTCCACATCGAGGCTCTGTTTTCTTTTCTTAAATCGTTTATTAAGTAATTAACCCGCAGTAGTTATCGTAATCTATGAGTCTGCCATTTATCGCTAATTAGGAAAAGCGCACTCTGGGAGTGAAACCGTGGAGTCCGAGTGGAATTCGAACCTGGGACTTTTGGATCGACAGTCTAGCATGCTTAACACTCACGTCCCCACAAAAGACCTAATGTTGAATGTAAACTTAAGAGGATTTTTTTTATTAAAACTTCTACTTCTCGTAAACTATAAAGACCATCACATCAAACTCGAAATATTAATTTTGAAGGGAGTTACATAGTAATCATTGGCAATTACTTTAGTTTCAAAATGCCTTAACTTTGTTGTTATTTGACGTAGGCATTTATTAATCTGGTACGAATAGCCAATACAATTTTCAAAAAACTGAACCAAAACAGGCTAAATTAAGTTTACTTTTTTTACAGATTTCGCGTAATATATGTATATGGCGTATATGAGGATAAGTAATGCGATATATTTCTTGAAGTTATATGAAGTGCGATCAATCAAACGGTTTATATTTGTTTCGTTCGATAAAAATTGTTCTTAAAAAATTGTCGAAGTTGTTGGAAAAAAGGAAAATTTCCACAAATTCAAATAAATAATACACTTTACACTCTTATATATGTATTTCAACAAAAATTTACCTGAGAGTAACAAATGTAATGTAAAAAATGTAGGAAATTGAGTAACACACATTTCTAATAATAACTATTATATACTGTTCACGTAATGCGCATTGGAAACGAATATCCGCGTATGAAGTGAAATTTGCCGTCATTGTCTTTTTTCCAATATGCAAACGAGAGACAACACCCCAAAGTCGAAAACTCAGAATATTAGATAATACATCAAACTTAACAATTACACCAAATATAAATTGGTCTTGAACTTTTACAAGCATTTTCAGAGTGGCCCCCAGCGTGTTAATCAAAGGAGAAATTTTTCGTCTCTTATATTATTTCTTTTATTTCCTTCATCTAGTATTTAATTCTTTTTTTTTCAATCCAAAAAATCAATATGTAGCTGACACGCAGCAAAGATGTTCGTAACTATCCAGCATGCGCTCTGCGGAAGTTTGCCAGCTAAGCGTTAAGGATTAATTACCTATTTTGGGGTTCTTCGCAAAACCAGTAAGACTACCTCTAAAAGTTCCGATATGATACCACTTGTTGTTGCATTTTTAAATGGGCCTTCCAAACATATGTGTAAACTGCATATCATTATGACTGAAAAGAATATTCTAAAATCAGTCAAACTTACTTCTTGTATCTAAGTCTAAAATCAGCTTGTTTACCGAAAAAAAGATCCGGTCAGCATTCCAAAAAAGATAATGAATACTTTACATGAGGAGTGGCAGGAAAAAACACCAGCATTGATTACTTCTTATTTTATTTCGAAATATTTTAACTAATTTGTGAGTTGAGCTAAGAAATTTGTACATTAAAAACAAGTTTTTTCTCGTCATAATAGAATAGTCGAATAATATTATGTTCTATTCAAGAAAAACCACTTTCAAGGTGTTCCCAGAACGGACAAGTAATAAATAATCTCTTAATAACAATTTCAGTTGATCGTCCAAATTTCATTTTTCACAAAAATGTCTTTTTCTTCACAAAACATTTGTTTACTGTCACACAATTTGTTGTTAAGTATTAAAATTTCATTTTACGCGCTTTAATATAGTCTTGTCACAACGTTGATCTTAACGAATTATTAATGAATTGACTGTCGTAACACTTGCAGTTATCTGCTTCTTTACAATTCGAGTATATACTTAAAAACATATAATGCAGCTAGAAATGGATTTCCATTACGCCGCTGTTCATTGAGTTAGATTTCTGGATAAAATTTAAATAGAGAATAAAAAAAAATTTACCTTGTATAACAATTTTACCACTTTTACATTTGAGTGATGATTTTAACAGTCTAAAATCTATATAAAAAAAAATGGCGGCCTTTAGAGGCCTCAAAAAAAAAGCAGTTCGAACGTTCAGGTCGCACGATTGATCTGCAGCAAAAAATTTTCGTAGAAATTAATTATTATCCAATTGGCTGCCGCTGTTGGAGCTTTTTTTCAAATTAAAAATTACCAAATGGTTTTTCAACTTTAATTGTGAAAAAAAATTGTATAAATATTGCTTACACAAAAAGCTCCCGACATACGATAGCCATTGGTTTAGAAAATATGTAGCCAAAATTTCAGCTCAATTAGTCAAGCAAATTTTGGAAAAACGTGAGCACCGTTCTAAAGATCATGATTTCGATTTATTCCAACATTTATACCAACGAATTAATATCTAAACTGAGAATATGCAAAGATAAATTTGAGCAATACAGTGTCATTAAACAATTAGCTTTGAAATATTTACACAAAGGCGCACGCACAATCAAATTAATCTTATTACCTGGAATGCGAGAGGTATTCGATCCACAATTCTTCAATTTTATAAATACTAATAAAGTTAATGTAGCTCTGGTTACTGAAACAGGCCTAAATCATAACAGAAACTTTTCGAATCTAAATAATAATTGATGAAAAATTTGGTTTGGTCTAGAACACGAAGAGGAAATCTGTTCAAACTTCAGAAATTAAATATTGTGGACATTTTGTAATTTGTCTATAATACAAATACAATGATAACTTTAAATGAAAATTATTGCAAGAAGTGAAGGCGGGAAAATTTGCAATATGCTGCAGAAGATACGTGAAATAAACTAATTTCGTCTCCGTCGCAAAATATACTGATTTCCTCTCCGTGGTTTAGATCAAACATAATTTTTCATTCTAAAATAAAATACCGTTATAATTGGCGCCTTTTTTACACGGTTCTTATCTTTTTTACAGGCGTTTTTCAGACTTTTGGAATTTTTTTTTTATATACTCGTATTTCTTTATAATTTGTAAAACAATGAATGAAAAGTTCTGATTTTTTTCCCATTTAGAGAATACGAATAGAGTATGGAAACGCATATGACTTGCCATTCAATAAGTAATAATATTGGAAAGTTGTCAACTGTGCTAATGTTATGCATGTACATATATCCATTTGTTTGGCGCATCCTGTAACCAAACGGCTTGATGGATTTTCATAAATGAGGTGCCGTTAGAATCTTCTTTGAATCGCGGGAGTACTATAGGATATACAATGTGTTTCAGTAGGACAAAATGATAGAGGTGGTAATTCTCACCTAGCCAAACAAAAAACGTCTACCTTGATCTACTCAAACTCAAATCACGCCAAACAACTACTATCTTAATGTGCTTTCCACCATTGTTAATCTGCCTCTACCACTGCAGGTACAGTCACGGGAATGCGCAAAAAAGCTCAACATTTTCGTAAAATTCACGTTTCTACCACACTTTCTCCGAAATGTATGTAATTAATGCATCTCATTTTTACTTTTATTAAACTGCCCATTTATTATTGCTTTTCCAAAGAGGTACAACACGTCTAAGTAGAGAAGGCATATACAAAATTATACGTAGAAAACCGTTTTGCGGAATATCAAAAAATCTGAATTTTCAAATTGTTTGTACCAACGTTAACTGTAATAAGTTTTAAATTCGATAAAAATCATTTCGGGGTTCATTTATGTTGAATTTTTTGTAAAATGCAGATTTTTTTTGAAATTCTGCAAAAGGGTTTCCACATTTAATTTGGTATACCCATTCTTTACCTGGACATATTATACAGTGAACGAAATTGATTTAGCCGCATAGACATTTTTCACATTAAATATTTCAAAAAGCGCAAAACACAATTTTTAATAAGAAGAGATGATCTCATAATAATACTTATATTGTCTTGTAATATTATACATACATATAATAAACTTTAGTTCATACATTAGTTTTTACAGTAAGGAACAAAACATAAAATTCAACGTTAAAAAAGGGTGAAATTGATTTTGCCGCAACATTAGTAATGAACATAATTATTAAGTAATTTATATTAAAATACAAATGAACTCTATTTAATACTTTGTGTGACTACCATTCTTATTAATTACTGAAAAAATTCGATTCGGCATAGACTTTATAAGGTTTTGTAAAGTGTTAACTGGAATTGCTTCCCAACACTTCTTGATTTCGTCTTTGAGATCCGAAATGCGGTTGAATTGGCGCCCATTTTTGTAAACTTCTCTAGCCAAAATACCCCATAGATTCTCTATGGGGTTTAAATCCGGACTGCATGCTGGCCAGCTCAAAACACTTATGTTTCGCTCAGTATGCCATTCTTTTGTGAATCTGGAAACGTGAATGGCCGCATTATCATGTTGGAAAATCACCTCGTCTTCCACGTAATCTTCCATGAACGAAATTAAAACGTCATCTAACAAGTCTGTGTAGTCCTCCGAGTTCATTCTATTTGAAATAAAACATATTGGCGTTTTCGCACAGTGGCTAAAAGCTGCCCAAACCATAACATTTCCACCACCAAAATTTTAGTTTAGGCGAATTTGGTTGGCGTAAATCGTGCCAATAATAACTAAAACCATCAGGACCGTCCAAATTGAACTTCTTTTCATCTGAAAAGATAACGGTTTCCCACTTGTTCCCCATTTCCATATATTGTTTCGCAAATTCTAGGCGGTTGTGTTTGTGATGTGGTTTAAGCCTTGGTTTTCTGCATGATTTTTTGTACCTGATGTGGTCAGATGAAGGTAAAATTTGCTGGACACGTCGTTTCGTCACAGGTAGTTCAAGTGTGGCTTTGATTTGAGCAGCACTTAAACGTTCTTTTGTTGCCATTGTTTTTATTTGACCCTTTTGCCGAGCAGAAATTTTTGTGTTTCCTTTCTTGTTGCAGTTTTGGCCATAATTACTACCCAGTTTTAAATAATTTTGAATAACCTTTTCAGATCTGCAAATTCTAGTAGCGATTTGTCTGTTAGAAAAGTTTATTTCCTTAAAAGCATCAATTTTCGCTTTTTCTTCGGCAGTTAAATATTTTTGTTTCGGCATCTTGTGAAAGTGTCCTAAACAATTTAAATAGTTGTATTTCGTTGCACTATTTTACAATAAAAATAATAGTTTGCCTCCTCTTCAATGAAAAATATCTTAAAATGTACCGTTACTTTGATTAAAATGCCCAAATTGCTCACGAATCGACTGTGCGGCTAAATCAACTTCGCGCATGACATGAAGCACCCAGATCCTTTTGACATGTGAAAAGCGCAAAAGCCTCTTTAAAATGCATCTAAGCTTTTAAGTTCAGCTAAGCGCTTTGAGTCATCATCATACATGCCGCGACATGTTTATATTTATTGTAAAGTTGGCTGGAACGCTATAATTTGTAAGAATAGTTTGGTGCGGCTAAATCAATTTCGCTCACTGTACCTCCTTGGAAAGGCCACAATATGGCCAATTCAATAAAAATAACAAAAAGGTGCATTCATTACATGAATTTCGGAAAAAAAATTGGGAGAAACGTGAAATTTACGAAATTTTAGAGCTTTTTTTCACATTCGCAAGTGACTGTACCTGCAGTGGTAGAGCCAGATCAACATTGATGAGCTATGTAACGTCATTATTATAGGACAATAAAGACAATTTGTGGATGTAGATAAAATACTATCATAGTGGTATAATGCAAAATTACTAGTTATGAGCACGAGCCGCCTGTTTGAATCATGTTGCGACATTGCTGGTAGGCAAGTAATTATCTGAAACTAAAAAGTTGTAAATTCAAAAAACCATATTGTTTAAAAATAAACAGACTGCAAAAAACAAGGTCATTTTAATAATAATACAACCACACAAAAAAAAATTCGGGCCCGGGAACCGGACTACGTATTTCATATGTTTTTGGGGTCGCTGAAACCGAATCCGACGTCAGTTCAACCCCATCACGTCAGGTTTTTGACATAACCTCAAAAAACCTCAGCAAAAGCGAGAGAAAAAATAAAAAAATTCAATCTGGGGATCAGACCATGTCTTTTACATGTTTTCGGGGTCGCTGAAACCTGACGTGATGGGGTTGAACTGACATCGGATTCGTTTTCAGCGACCCCGAAAACATATGGAACACATAGTCTGATCCCCGGGCCCGAAAATTCTTTTCCGAAAAAATCACGATTCGCCTGCACGCCAGGAGCTTTACTTGTAAAGAATCAGAAAAAATGTATACTATATTATAAATCTAATATATCTACATATTTACTGTACAAAAAGTACCGAATGATTATTACTTTTGCTACTGTTTCTCGTTCCCCTAATCTTTAGTACCAACAGTGAAACAACTCAACTTTGATCAAAAAATAAACGAACAGATAAGTGTTCTCCACTTAGTTTTACTGCTAAAACAGAAACAATTATATGTTCATCATTATTTTTTAAATCTTCATTAAAGACATCACCATTAACACAAAATATTTTTTTTTTATATAAATGGATATCCGAAAAATTTGGAGACATATGAAAATTGAAACAAAAACGAATCGCAAAACTTTAAGTACTATACCCAATTTGTTGCATAAATACGCCGAACCACAATCTGATCACAAAAAATTACCATATCCGCGAATTTCATCATCACCTGCATTACATTGTTTACTTAAAGAAAATCGCATAAATTTCCATTTCAAGATTTAATATTCCACTCGCTGCTCACGGTAATTACGTGAAAAGTGCACTTAAACGTAGAACAATTGCAAATCTTGACACGAATTGAGAGACGAAAGCTCTAGAACCGGCATCTCGACGTCGTCGCACTAGTAAAAAAAACCCACAGATTTATTCGAGCATCACCGGACATCTATCCGAAGTCTTCTGTTTTTTTTCACATTTCTTTTAGCCAAAAAGTTGAGGCGCTACTCTGCAAGGTCAGATGGCCCATAGTTAGATAATTAACCCAAACGACCCACAGGTGATAGTGATGGCAATGGCATTGAAAAGTTCCCCAATGATAGAGGTGATCGCAAGTCTGGCCATTAGTTGACCCACTGCACGTCCGCCGTCCCCCGACAGCGAATTATCTAAAAGTCTTCACGGCATCTGATTTGGACTGTAGCGACTTATTGAGTTGGATGAATCTTAAGGACACGCGGCGGATTAGAGCTGGAACGGGGAAGTAAAGACCAATTTCGATTAGTCAAATGTTTATAATATGTTCGCGGTTGGTCAGAAGACTCATTCGCGTTGAACAGTTTGCACGGTTCACAGTCGAGACTCAGAACGTGGTCTAAAGAGGTAAATCGGCTCAGCGTCTTTAGAATCGATCAGTGGTACTGTGCGGAGACTCTAGAAGTTGTTTAGTGCTAAAGACAACCGGACCTCAGTCTCAGGTGGAAAGTGAGTGGCGCTGCCTGCAATGGTGATCTAGCTTACGTGGGACTATTAATCGCGCGTTAGTGAACTGGATAGAAATATAAAAAATTAAAATGAGTGCAAACAGCGTAAACTGTGTGTTTGTTTTTCTTGCCCTGCTGGCTGCAGTAAGAGGTCAATCTATCATATCAACCACTCTCGATTTTCTCGCTAGAGGTGGCAGAGATATAAATCTCGAGAGCATGGATAATCAACCCATGGCGGGCGAGTACGATTTTATCATTGTTGGAGCAGGAACTGCAGGATGTACTTTGGCCGCGCGACTTTCTGAGAATCCCGACTGGAAGGTTCTCCTACTTGAAGCTGGTCAACACGAAACCCTAATTATGGATATTCCAATCGTGGCGCATTTCCTGCAGTTAGGCAGCATTAACTGGAAGTACCGAACTCAGCCCAGTGATAAAGCATGTCTCGGCATGAAAAATAACAGATGCAATTGGCCTCGTGGGAAGGTTATGGGTGGTTCAAGCGTGCTCAACTACATGATGTATACGAGAGGCAATAGGAGAGACTATGATCGATGGGAAGCGCTGGGTAACGTGGGATGGAGCTACAAAGATATTCTACCTTATTTCAAGAAGTTAGAGGACAGCAGTGTTCCCGATGCCGATCCTGACTACGTCGGACGCGGAGGTCCAGTCACAGTTTCCTACGTCGATTGGAGATCTAAAATTGCTGACGCTTTTGTGGAAGCCTCTATTGAAGATGGGCTCACGTACAGAGATTATAATGGGAAAATCCAAGTGGGTGTTTCACAGCTGCACACTACAACTCGGAACGCTACCAGAACAAGCTCAAATCGTGCCTACCTGTACCCGATCAAGGGAAAACGGCCAAATCTTAATGTAAAGAAAAACGCGATGGTCACCAAAGTTTTAATAGACCCTGAGACCAAAACCGCTTTGGGAGTCGAAGTTTTCATTGACAATCACTACTATACGATCAAAGCCCGAATGGAGGTCATTGTGTCAGCTGGCGCGATCAACAGTCCACAACTTCTTATGTTATCCGGTATTGGCCCAGCTGGTCATCTTAAGAAAATGGGAATCAAACCCTTGGTCAATGCGGCCGTAGGCTATAACCTGCAAGATCACACAGCCCCTGCCGTTTCATTCACAACAAATGTGAGTTCCCTGCATTTCGACGATTTTTCAAATTTAGACTTGCTAGAGCAGTTCATGCGAAACCAGGGACCCTACGGTTCCCCTGGTGGATGTGAATCGATTTCCTTCTACGACCTGGATCATCCCAACGAGGAAGACGGATGGCCCGATATAGAACTTTTCCTCGTAGGTGGGTCAATGGCTGCGAATCCTGCCATTAGTCGCGCTTTCGGACTCAAAGACTCGATCTACGAAGCTATGTTCCGTGAAATTGAAGAAAAGCGAATAGACTCTTTCATGATCTTCCCTATGATCCTCAGACCTAAGAGTCGAGGCAGAGTCATGCTGAAGAGCAAGGACCCATTCAAGTATCCACTAATATATTCAAATTATTACGGTGACAAGGGAGGCTACGATTTGGACATTTCAGTTCGGGGAATCATCAAATCTGTTAGTCTTATGGAAAAACAGGGATTCCAGAAGATAAACGCCACATTGTGGGATAGACCAATTCCCGCCTGCATCAAACAAGCTCCATTTAACACGTACAAATACTGGGAGTGCTACGCCCGCCACTTTACCTTTACAATTTACCACTATTCAGGCACATGCAAAATGGGTCCAGACAGCGATCCCCACGCTGTACTCGACCCCAGACTGAGAGTGAGAGGAGTAAAGAAGATGAGGGTGATAGACGCAAGTATTGTTCCGGAAATTATGTCTGGTCATCCGAATGGACCGGTCTACATGATCGCTGAGAAGGGTGCTGATATCATAAAACAGGACTACGGATTTATCCCGTAACACCAAGCCCTAAAGATGTTAGTTAGCTAGATAATCTAAATGTTATGAAGTCAGTTAGCTAGTAAATAGGAGTAAACTTTTGGGACTCTTGTGATTTGTATGAAATTACGCTTTTGTACGCATTATTTTAAGGAAGAGTCAGTCAAATAGATATTCAGTAAGCCACCTATATTTATGGACCATGTACCTTCTTGTTCTTTTTAGAATAAATTAAACTTTTTAGAGTTTTTCTTTTCACCAGGTGATCTCATTGGGAATTTACAAAACAGCGATTCAAGTTGTTTTTTAAATGTTAACAAACCGGAAACCACACATAATCTGTCCATCGTGGGTCGTCTCGTCAAGTTTATGTGAAATTAAATTGGATCGCATTTTTCATAGGGCATGATTTTTGTAGTAATAAATTATTAAGACAGCTCATATTTTGCTCAATTCTCTTTCCAAAAGATAGGTATAGGTGCTAAAAAAAACCTTATTTTTGACATTGTTTGTTAACAATTTATAGTCTTGATGATCAACTCATCTATAATTAGAAATACTCATAAACAAAATAAAATTTCCATAGTTGAACCGAAGATAATATAAATCATAATATTTAATGAATGAACTATAGGACATGTAGGAAATTTGTAGCTAAAACCGGTCAAACCGATAGAAAGCCGGCAGTACACAACAGAAATTTCAAGGGCATCTAAAAATATCATACTCGTTTACATTTTTAAACCTCTTGATTATTGAATGTTTAATTAGGGCAAAAATTAACAATACAAAAAATCTAGAGTACAAAATATTTATTATTAGACGCCACTAAAATTGTTTCAACTTTTTCACAAATTTGAAAGTAAACTTTACCAAATAAATTTTAAATTACGCGAAACTTTTTCCTTCATATTGTAACAATTCCTCATCGATTCAAATTCGGGTTGTCACTCTAAATCGAATTCAGGAAATTTTTAATCCTTTTCGCCAATTGAACCAAAATACGACCTTCTCCGTGTAAATAAAACTTAAAATGAGTTTTTCTCAAAATCACCTTTTTTCCAAATTGGCTAGTCAATTTTTTCCGGAACTACATAGTCGGTCGAGAAATGAAAATTTAATTTAATAATAAAAACTTTTAATAATTAATTATTCTTCAATGTCGGTTCGTTGGTGACGATCATAAACTGAATTAATGCTATCAGAAGAAATTTTGGTTCCGCGAGCGTCGACAAGTAAAACTGATATAGCAAGAATCCATAAAAGTCACTGAGTACTCATAAAACATGCTTTGACAATTAAAATATTTGTAGTGTTCTTAATGAAAACCCGTTGATGTTCTTTGGATATTAAATAGACATTTAGAGCACAACGGATTTTATTTAAACCGTATGAGGTTGAAAATTTATTGTTAAGACAAAATTTGTTGAAATATGAATCCTCTTTTAGAAGTAAAGTGAAATATCATACGGCTATTAAAATATTTTATTTTAAAAGTTTCAATACGATCAAATTGAAAAAGAAATCAGGCATATACAAAATAATTTAAAAATGCCGTACATATAAAAAGTAAGAAGCAAATCCAATATTTCGTAACGTAAAAGATGTTTCAACAAGAACTTGAATTTTGAATCGATCAGAAACTAACGATCCATCGCAGCATTCTCCCAAGAATTTTGACGAAGAATTTACACCTTCATGCATATAAAATCCAGTTGACTCAACAACTGAAGCCGACCGACCATAGACAGTCCAGAAACCTCACCAACTGGATCTTCAAACAGCACCAAGTTGAGGATGCATTCCAATACAAAATCATAAATTGACTTAAATGTCATGTGGCATCAACAGAATGCCGCGACCTGCCACACTGCACGCGAAACAACGATGTAATTTCATCTCTCGTTTTGGCGACAAAAACTGACCGCCGACAAAATGCGATTTAACCTGTTTGGACTTCTTCCTCTAGGATTTATTGAAAAGTAAGATCAATGTGAATTACCACGATTCAACAACTGAAGGAAGAAATCTAAATAGAAATTAGCGCAATCCATCCGTCTTTACTCCAAAAAGCTTTACAAAAATTCGTCACACCTTCGAAATTACATTTCGTTGCATGTCTAATGTCAGCAATTGCACCAAATCAATAAAAAATTCCAAAAAATTTCGTTTAAATACTGTTTTCTTTTTTCAATTTCTACTTCAAACACGAATTGAGCCACCCTTTATTTGAGATATCAATATAATTCTTATCCGTTGTTGACAGTAGGTACCATTTTTTCCTATATGCTTACTATGAATTTTTCGAATTTTACCAACCAGTTATTTGCCAGATAAAATGAGACAAATGAAATTTATATTTCCAGCCACCACTGATGCCCTTTTAGAAATTAAAAAAGAAAAAAATAGGGTGCGATTCTACTGATTAAGACTTACATTTTGATATCCTGCATGACCAAGTAATCTAACTAAAATAATCAAAACTTTATACAAATTTCTTTGCTCTCTTACTATGACTTCATAAAAAGTATGATTTTAGGTAAAGATAACGCAATTTTTTTATGAGGAACTGTCAAGAACTGTAACCCTAACTCTAATGATCCAAGACACAGAAATTAATCATCGAACTATTCGCAGAACAGACTCGCACACAATCGACAATGTACGGCAAAATTCGGTTGTAGATTTTGGTGTGTACACTTTTCAGTGGAATTTAGTGGAAGTGTATAACTAGTAGATTACACGCGTTAATTTATCGAGAGCTCCATCGAGTGGAAAGTATAAGGTTACAATTTGTTCTTTCCACTTTTTAATCTGCAGACGAAAAAATCTACATACGTATGTTTTCACTTAACATATATACATACTTTACTTGTAAGTGTAAAGTGTGCCCATAAACTTTTGATTGCAGCTGCAACGACAATATCAATTATTATGGAAAGGCAAAGAAGATCTAAGAACAACGTAAATAAAAGGACCACACATTGGCACAATTTAAAATTACCGGAAATCTTTTGACAGAGCTTGAATTAGAAGATGAAACTTGGTTACGGGAACTTTTTATAATGTGTGTAAATTTTATAATTTTTATGAATAAAGTGGGTCGGCCCTCTAATTGGAAAAAAGATACATTTATGTGCATATGCGTATTAGTCATCGGCCGCTTCCACTCAAAAATGTAGCTACACTTATGAAGTGGAGCTGAATTTATTCAATTTAGTTCATTTACACATCTCCACTTATGAGTGGAAGTTTAGACTATAAAGTGTATATATACACTCTGAAGTTCCTCTCAAAAAAACTGTTTGAGAGCAGTATAATAAAAAGTAGTTGGCCAGCTCTCTTGGGCAGCGAATCAAGGATCTTGCTGTGAATGTGCGACCTAATATTCCAGCATGAATCAAGAGTCAATTCCTGATTTAGAATTTGTCTGTTGAACTTGGGACTGTCTCAAATCGCGACGTCTGCCAACCCTTCTGTATATGCTTTATGAAGCAATTCAAACTATTAACTTACCCCGCTGCAAACGAAATCAAATGACGAAACCGGAAGAATGCCATACCTGAAAAGAAATAAAATTACTTTAGACTCCTCTACAACAAATTCAATTCAAATTTTTTTTTAAAGCATTAAAAATACAGATCAAGTTAAACAAAAGCGACTATAAGCAACAAACCCCGACAATATGACAAGACACCATTCTACACATTTTCCTTTTGCTTCCCGACAAAGCCCCAGCGAAGTGTACATCTATGAGGTCTTTCATGTCACGTCCCCATGATGTAAAGGCGTTTTTTGTTGCACCACATTTACTTTGTTGACGAGGATGAGGTCCTTGCAAGTGGCAAATGGGTGGAGCGCTTCTCAGCTCTCATTGTTATGGCCTTTTGCAGTGCTTTCATACAGGTACATTAAAGCAAATAAAATAGAGCTCTCGGATGAACGCCCTACCCTTTTGGGGTTGGTTGCGCTGCCTTTGTATAATTAATTCAAGAAAAAGTTTTTCTCCTTGAACTGAATCTAAAATGGATCGGAAAACCCTTTTGTTGGATTTCTGTGCTCAATAAATATACGCCAACCAGTTCATTCCTGCAGTGCGTAGAATTAACGAGTTTAGCAGTTCAGCTTCAAATCATGAGATTGTTCTTTCCACTTTCCTGAGAAGAATATACAAATGAAAAAAGCTTTTAGATAAGACTCTTGGAAACTAACTTACATTATAGCAACTTAGCAAGCAAGCACGTATTACAGTTAAAAGTAAGCTTCTCGGTTTCGAAAGAAGTTTCTCGCCTGTGGTTATGCTATTTTCACTTAACATGAACTCGTACAGTTAGTTAAAAATAAAACCACTTTGGAAACTATTATTTTATGATATTCGAATCCCTCACGATCAACCGCAAACCCTAGGTTGCTACTCATTATTTTTTAACATTACTACTACTGGTACAATTGTCATTAAATGAAACGTACCTATAGGGATCCGTACGGCTATGCAAAATACTAAATTACGAGAGTTATAAAAACTCGCAGGTCACGCATGGCGTTGGTGGCAATGAACGAAAATATCACTTTTTTCCGAATTAGTTTACAATAATGAAATAATCTTACAATAACCATTGTCTGCTATAAGGCGCAGAATATATAAATATTTGCTAAATTTATTTAGTTTTTCGGAAAATCACGCACACTTTGGAAAATGTCACTCCCCTGGGTTGTCTCCAACCCGTTTTCTTGTTAAGCCATTAACTTTAAATCCGTAATATTTAACAAATGACTCTAATCCATGATTTACACACATCTACCAAAATTCTTACACAATCATTATTTTATTTGCTAAACTACTTATTGATTCCAAGATCACTAAAATTTATCATAATAATCTTAGCACTCCCCTGGCATATTTAAATCCATTATAATGATAATAATATATATTTGGTATGCGATATAATAAGATACAAGTAGTATCGAAAGACCATGGAACGACTCAAAAATTTCAAAAAAAAAATTTTGTTACAAAGTATACATTCCTTCGACCGATCCCCCACCTTGCCGCGGTGAAGGAGCTTGCGCGCGTCCGATGATGGACTGGGCTACGTCGACGGTAACCAAGGTTGCCGGCAGGGTCACCCATGTCGAACAGGCCAGTCTTGAGGCGTCAGACTAAGAGGGGTGATCATTCACATGAACAATGGAGGTCAAGCCTACGGAAATATTATCTGCACGAGGTAACCAGGAAACTGGGAATCCTCCCGCTGAAGAAGCGGCTGGGGCATGGAATGTGCAGGCCCCAACTCCATTGACTGCCGAGGTGAAGGGACCAGGCCAAGGAGGAAGTACTCTACTGGACCCCGATGATAGGATGTCTACAGACGAACTATCATCGATTGGCACATTGACAGGGTCAATGGAGAGCCTACTTTTAAATCAGGAAAGGACCGGAAAGCAGTATTCCTCTGCGACTACGGTTAATCCTGTTTCGATGGACACTCCCACCCCCTTGCTTGAGGCTGCAGTGGTAAGGGATCCTCCCTTGAACGTGGCGGACAGCAAGGGGATGTCCAAACGCCAGCTGCGACGGCTAAGACAGAGAGCGAGGAAAGCCAAAGTTCCGGAGGCGAAAGCCGGAGGACCTGATGGACTTGCTCGCTCTGCGTCCACCCCGATAGCACCGGCGAACAAAAGAAGTAGATCCGAGGCGGATTCGTCCAACTCGGGCTCTTCGACTGTCGCCGGAAGCTCTGGGGTGAGCAAACCCGAGCAGCCAGCGAAGAGCAAAAGGAGGAAAGTCGTCAAGACCGGGCTCCCGAGCTCTTCGTCACCGAGCGAGGCAAAGGGGAAACCCGATCCTCGTATCGTAGCGCATAAGGAGATCAGCCAGAAAGACTTAGTCGAAGCTGGCCCTTCTAATGCGAAGTCGGGCTCGAGGACTGCGGACAGGGTGGTTGGAAAAAGCTTTGCCAAAGCTGCCTCCGAAGCCTTGGTCGCTGTGATCGAGGCCGACAACCCACAAAAAAGCATGACCCAGCATCATGCTACTTTTGTGGAAGGTCACATTTGGAAGCTTCTAGGTGCAACCAAGGAGTCACCAAAGTTTGAGGGAATGGTCGTCTGCGACGGGGCCATGAAGGTTCAGTGCGCGGACGAACATTCACTCAAATGGCTGCTTGCAAATGTGGCAAATATACCGGCTTGCGAGGGCATAAAGTTTAAGGCTGCAAAAGGCAGCGACATGCCCAAGCTGGTTCGGGCCGTTATGTGGATCCCGGGACCTCGTAAGAGCCCTGGGGACATAATGGCCCGAATCCGGATCCATAACCCGGGACTCGACACCAAATACTGGCGTGTCCGTGCATACAGCGGGAAGAGGAAGAGCTCCAGTGACCCTGAGGGCTCTACTCTGGCGCTGGGCATAGACCTGGAGTCGTTACGAGTCCTGGAGTCTGTTTACGGACTCCGCCCGTACTTAGGGTTTGGCAGAGTGAAAGTTCACGTCTCCAAAAAATAAGTGCGGTCGACGAGTGAATAGGGGAGTAGTTGACTTATATGCCAGCGGACTTGAAGTTCACTCAGATTAATCTGCAGCACAGTAAATCAGCCACTGCATTACTAAGTGGAAGGTTGACCAAACTGCGGACATACCCCCAAATAACTCTCATACAAGAACCATGGGTGTGCAGAAAACGCATCTGTGGCCTTGGGATGGTTACTTGGGGTAAACTCTTCTATCACGATAGAAGTGACAGACCGAGGGCTTGTATGATTGTCCCAAACTCAATCGAAGCCATGATGTTAAGGCAATACTGTAGCCAAGACGTCGTCGCGGTCAAAGTATCATACAAAAAATCGGGGGTCAGGTGCGAAACAATTATTGTTTCTGCTTATCTGCCCTATGATTCAATCGGCCCACCTCCCGCTTGGGAGTTACGGGAAATCGTACGATACGCTGAATCCAATAACTTGGGGCTGATCATCGGCTGCGACGCCAATGCGCAGCACACCCTATGGGGAAGTAGCAAGTGCAACACCCGTGGGGAGAAGCTATTGGATTTTATTCTGGCGCACGACCTTGTGGTGAAAAACGTGGGCAAAGACCCAACTTTCATCACGAGGAGGCGGCAGGAAGTAATAGACCTGACACTGTCCAATAGGAAGGTGGAAGGTCTGATTACCAAGTGGCACGTTCTAAGAGAGGAATCTCTTTCGGACCACAGATACCTAGAGTTCCGGCTAGCTGGTGAGACAAATCTAATACCGGCGGGCCGGAATCCTAGGAAGACTGACTGGGATAAATACAAGCAGGCACTGGGGAATAAGCTAACTCCAGTGCCCAAACTGCACTCTAGGACGGAAATTGAGGATGAGACGAGGAAACTCAGTCGGACCTTGATTGAGTCCTTCGAGGCAGCCTGTCCAGTCAGGAAGAGCAGATGTGGCAAAAATGTTCCGTGGTGGAACAATAAGCTACAAAGGCTCAGGAAAGAAACCAGGAAGCTTCTAAATAGAGCATTAAAAACTCAAAAAGAAGAGGACTGGCAAGCCTATCGCGCTTCGCAGCATGACTATAGGAAAGAGATTAGATCTTCTAAGCTCCAATCTTATAGGAAATACTGCGAGGAGCTAGAAGGGATGAAGGAGACATCACGGCTGCATAAAATATTCCAAAGGGATACCGCAGCCAAGCTGGACTCCATTCGAAAGTCTGACGGTAGCTACACGGACTCCAGACAGGAGGTGTTCAAAATTTTATTTGAGACACACTTCCCTGGTAGCAGAAATACCCTATCAGACGTAGGCCCAGCTGATGATCACTCGTTGAACATTACTAGGTTGGACAGATATATAGCATCCAGGGTTGTCACGGAGGAGAGGATAGAGTTCGCTTTATCCTCCTTTGAAAATTACAAAGCTCCCGGCCTTGATGGTATATATCCTGCAATGCTGAAGGTCGGAGGTAAAGTCCTGGTGCAATCCCTGAAAGAAATATTTAGGGCCTGCATAACTTGGGGATACATACCGACCGCCTGGCGAAAGGTTAAAGTTGTCTTCATTCCCAAACCAGGGAAGGACGACTATACTCTAGCCAAAAGTTTCAGACCCATCAGTCTAACCTCTTTTCTTTTGAAATGTCTGGAACGCCTGGTTGAAAAGTACATTAGAGGAGGAGTGTTGAGAAGATGTCCGCTCAATGTTCGTCAGCACGCTTACCAGAGTGGCAAATCCTGCGAATCAGCACTACACGATTTAGTTCGAAGAATCGAGGGCGCGATGGAGCAGGGTGCTTTTGCTCTGGGCGTGTTCGTCGATATTGAGGGGGCCTTTGACAATGCCACCTTCTCCTCCCTGTGTAACGCAGCCAAAGCGCATGGGGTGGACAACGTACTAGTACGTTGGATACAATCCATGCTGACACAGAGACTACTAATTGCGGACGGTGCGGACGATACCAGGGCTGAGGTAGGCAGAGGATGTCCCCAGGGAGGCGTACTGTCGCCCCTGCTATGGTGCTTTCTAGTAGACTCGCTGTTGGATGAGTTACAGACTCACAACGTACACGCGCAGGCCTATGCCGATGACGTGAGTGCACTGGTTTGTGGCTACTCACTAAAGATAATTTGCCATAAAGTGCAGAAGACTTTGGATAGTATCCAGAACTGGTGCGAGAGGCACGGGTTATCAGTGAACCCTAGTAAAACGACACTTATATTGTTTACTAGGAAGAGAAAACTGAATAACCTTAAACTTCCAACACTAAAGGGTGTTACAATCCAACTCTCCACTGAGGTCAAGTATCTGGGAGTAATCCTAGACAGCAAGCTCACGTGGAGACCACATGTCGAACAAAAATCCGCCCGAGCATTAAATGCCTTCTGGCAATGCAGGCGGGCCTTTGGGAAGACATGGGGTCTGAGACCAGCGGTGGTCTACTGGCTATATACCGCTGTTATTAGACCCATCATAACTTATGCGTCTGTGGTCTGGTGGATCAGAACAGGAAAAACATCTACCTGTACGATCCTAAACAGACTACAGAGAGAGGCATGCATAGGGATCACTGGGGCCTTCAGCTCCACGCCTGGTGCGGCTCTCAACGCAATGCTCAACTTGCGACCATTGGACATCACAATCCAGGAAGAAGCAATGAAGGCAGTCTGTCGTTTGAAGAGACAAGGACTCTGGCACGACAACCACAGAAGCGGCCATGGTGATCTATCACGAAGGCTCCAGGAAAACTGTGACTCGTACAGTATGCCAACGGATGACATGCCACCGGTAACACTGTTCGATAGGGGATATCACGTTGAAATCCCGAATAGAGAGGACTGGGAAAACCCACACCATCTACTGGAGAGTTTCTCCCATGTCTTCTACACAGACGGCTCGAAAACCTCTACCGGTACGGGCGCTGGATGGTGTTTGAGCAAAGAAATCAAACACTCATATCCTCTCGGAGATTTTGCGTCAGTTTTCCAAGCGGAAATCATCGCTATTCTGAGTGCGACAAACTGGATAATTGATCAGAGATGGCGTGAAAGGAAGATCGGTGTTTGCTGCGACAGCAAAGCTGCGCTCGCAGCACTACGAAATCCAATCACCCGCTCGAAAATTGTCCTGGAATGTAAGAGACGACTGCAGTCGGTAGCTCGCTACAATGAAGTCTCTCTTATATGGGTTCCTAGTCATCAAGGCATCGAGGGTAACGAAAACTCTGATAGCCTAGCAAAGGAAGGCGCGAAAAGCAGCCCCTTTGGACCGGAACCACAAATTGGCGTGAATTCTGCAATAGTGAAAGACTGGATAACTCGACACATGGAGAAAATCCATGCGCAGAGATGGTCCATGTTACAAACCTGCAGACACACCAAACTCTTTATAGGTCGTCCCGATAAGGGCACTGCAGAAACTCTCTTGAAACTAAACAGGAGAGAATGCAGGAATCTTGTAGGGATTGTAACAGGGCATAGTACATGTGGCAAACATCTACATACCCTGGGAATCGTCAGTGATCCTACATGCGCGTCGTGCGGGGAGGATGAGGACAGCGTAGAGCACTTTCTCTGCGAGTGTCCCGCGTTCTCCCAAGCGCGGTGCGCTGTATTCGGCGCTGACGTATTGAGGATGGGAGAGATCTGTCCTCGACCCCTAGCCGAGGTTCTTCGGTTCATCAGAGCAACGAAGAAGTTCGGTTAGGGTGGGGGCAGAGTACAATGGACTGTTTGTCTGAGTTCTTGGGGCTTCGCTCCCCCCCTTTCTTACAATTATTATATTATTATACATTCGGTACTCAAAACTATTAATTATTAATTAAAGCTAATCCACTTAAATAATAGCTTAAATAAGGAAAGATCAAGAAAATAGAAACATCGAAGCAATAAAATTAAATTAAAAAGAAAAGTTAAAAACAATGAATAAATTGATAAAAACTCGTAAAAAAACGTTGCTAGAATGCGTCCTCTCAACATAACAAGGCAAAGTATTCCTAAGTCGAACCGCCTGAACAATGTAGGAGCCCTCATAAACTTTAGCACGGAATCGTGGCACTCGTAACTCGATACATCATCGGGGGAATTCAGGGGTCCAGTTAAATCTTTCAAATATGAAGATTGTCATGCGTCGTACAATAGTTTATGCAGAAATACTAAATATCTCTTTGCGAGATATGTATTGATGGAGCAGCCAAGGAAAGATTCCCAAAAGCGTGAAATATGCTCGAATCTACGCAGCCCAAAAACAAACGGCGTATGCAATGCAACATTCAACCTTCGCAAGCACGCACAATCCAACTTACGGAAAATTAAGCTCCCAAAAGTAAAATGCGGTAATACCAACGACTTCACAAGGTCACTGCGGATTTTCGATATTAGCAGATGACCAGAGTCGGAGGGTTGCATAAATTTTCGTCAGTTGGGTCTTAATATAATCGCAGCACTTACATATGTTGCAATTCAACAAAACTCCCAGATTGGAAACACCACGTTCATAAACCATTTAGTTTCATGGCAGTTTTTCTTGCAGCAACTTCACGCGTAATTTGACAAGTTGCATTGTCCTGCTGCAACCACATGTCTCCAAAACCAAAGTTATGTATTCCAGCCCGGAGAAATCAATTATTATCATTCTGTAACGCAAACCATTCATATGGTTACATACATTTCTAGCCGTATTTTAAAAAAGAGTTATGTCAACATCGCCTTCATGTACAGCAAAACTAACAGTAATGGATACTCGTACACCAGGAGCGCTATCAGGATTGCAAATTATCCACTGTCAGAGTGTTTTACAACACGTTTGGTAGGTTTCTTGAAATCAGAAGCCTCCATCCCCGGAATCTAAAATCGACCCTAGAAGACGTTCTGTCGAAAACAAGAAGGAAATCATACAAGCATTTGTAAAGATCCTACTATCCTATCGCCATGAATGAACTACGATGCATCGTGAAAGGGAATACTCTTTCCATGCCACACGGATGCAGAGTTTGGACATTGGATACAAGAATTCAATTCTGCCAATTAATCGGTGACATTGAGGACGCGTAATTGCCGAAAAGCATCTTGTGGACATACATATATGTAGATCAAAATTTACCAGAGTAGGAATAAAAGATTTTCACAACCTCAACCGACAAAGTCGACAATCCGACATGCAAAAACCGATTGTAGGCTTTTTTCAATTTGTATTTTCCATTTCACTTTATCCATTGGATAAATTATTTTTCCTTTAGATATTTTGTAAAAGGTAAATATTCAGTCATAAGACATTTTGTAAAAGACAAATATTTAGTTATGGAAAAAAGAATTAATGGGAAAAATTTCTGTGGAACAAATGTACGATGAAAAAATGTTCATGGAAAAAAATATTAATGGAAAACAAGTACTAGTAGAAAATTTAGAATGGAAAAAGTAACCCTCTACCGGAAAAAATCAGATGTCAATTCAAAGAAAATTTTTCGTTACTGTATGTGTTTTGACCCAAAAGACCTTCCATGATCGCAATAAGGTCGCCCCATTAAATAATACTAATGGGTCGGAACTTTGATTGGGCCTTATTTTCTACCCGATATTTTAAACCGACTAAGTTGTAGATGTAGTTTTGAACAGTTTTTATTACCAGTAGATTGAATACAGATTAGAAAAACCAAATAAAATTTAGTAACATCCACTTTTAACTTGGCAACTGTTTTTAATTAACTGAGATTTTGAGAAACGCAACAACAAAAACCTTGAGACTTTATACTAAGGCATGTATGGCTCAAAATGTTCCAAACGACGACAACTTAGTTCGCCTAACTATCATAAGGAAATTGCGATGTCTTTGCGATAAAATAATACCAGCCACAAGACCGCCAACGCTGAATTCATCATATTGAAGTCGATTTTCATTTTAGGTATATTTCCATTTGCCCACAATCTTAAAGTATCGGTTGTGGAATTATAATTGTAGAGTGGTTGCATATTTTCTATGAGTACTACCTTTTTATAAAGTTTATATTCCTTTTCACCCGCATTGCTATTTAAGAATGTCGCCCTGCCAATTGTTTTTTGAGTTTTCTTAAATGCTTCAAGCCACAGCAGTTAGCATTCGTATTGAATGCCACAACCAGTGTAATAGCCGTGAACTCCACGCGGTCCAAATATTGATAACAAGTCTAAACTTCCTGGTTGATAAATATAAAGTCGGATATTTTTCATAAATTTCCTCGTTAAACGAAAGTGTTTTGGTGGTTATAACATAAGAGAGCAACTATATTTATCAGATTCTAGTTGTTTGCTCCGCAGTAAGAGTCAAGGTTACACTTACAAGACAAGACTTTGGGTGAAGTGACACCACGACACGAGGTTATTGTTGGAAGCCGGCAGCATGTTTACATTTATTCTGCCAGTCGATACAGTACTACCTTTTTCTTTTTTATTCGCACCATCAGATCAGTCCACGTTATTACGCAGCACAGATAAAATCTGCATTGCACTCATCATACTCGTATAATCCGACGTTAGTAATCGCGAACCGTAGGAAAATAGGCAATCAAAGTGCACGAGGCCAAAACAAATTTTTTCTATATATTTTGTATAAATTTTACGTTCAGTTTCATAAATTGTCATTTGAAATTACACATGTTGATAAAATTAGACATACAGAAAAAAAGGATTGTTTTATACGCTAGAAATCATCGAAGGGGAGTGAACGTGCGTGTGTTAGCATAGGCTTCGGACCTCGCAACGAGCGGACACTTTTTATTTTTCATTATGAATTAATCGCACATAAACAGCTTTGCGCAAGATTGAAGCAAATTCGTATGCGAAGATTAGCCGACTGTTTTTAAGGGGTCGAATAATTTTAGAATTTTCAAAAAAATCAAGTATTTTATGCTTACAGGATGATTTGGGTCTCGAATATAAGAAACAATACGTTTTATAAGTTGGAAAAATTCCAAAGAGGTCATTTTTTTAAATTTTGTCGTATGAGATGAGAAATAGTAAAATTGTCCGCACACCGTTTTATCATAGATAAACAACGTACATAGATTTCCATTCTGGCCTAAAGCTCAATCCCTTAAATTTTCAGTTTGTTTTCCTAATGTCGCCTGATCTTACTAACAGAACTCCTTAACGTGTCTCAACTAAATCTATGTGATTCAGTCGGGCAGCGCATTGGAAGTTCAGTTCAGCTCGCCGAACAGGAGGACGATACGATTGGCGAGGCGAACGGATTGGCAATATGCACAAGGGAGAGCTACACGACTATCTCGTAGAAAGTGTGTTCTCCCGCAGCTTTATGAAGTAAAAATTTATCTCACGCATACAAACTTTAAGAAAGCTCCAGTGGCTGAGCTTTCTCTCAGATTTATTTTCATAGAAACAATTTTTGATATGAAAATGGACATATATCTGTTCTTTGTCGATGGTTTCACAGCCCGTACTTTTTCTGTATTCGATTTTATTGTCTCATTACTTGTTTCTCATTATTACCTACTATTAATAAAATGAATAATTGGTCACATTTCCGTGATCTCAAGGGCACAAA
The DNA here is from genome assembly GCA_947538895.1 of Neoitamus cyanurus. Taxonomy (NCBI): domain Eukaryota; kingdom Metazoa; phylum Arthropoda; class Insecta; order Diptera; family Asilidae; genus Neoitamus; species Neoitamus cyanurus. The sequence goes on from OX384547.1 coordinate 10,864,855, forward strand.
GAGAAAAAGTGCATTTTCAAGAAGACCGAAACTTTACACATGTTTATTTTCGAAACCATATTTTTTTTTAACTGGCCGGTAATATAACGCAGCCAAATATACCCCGATTCACTTGAAATGTTAACTAGAATCTCAGATTTCTCCATCGAACGGAATGCGATTGGTTATTCCCTTTTTTTTTGTTATAAATAATAACTCGTGTAAATTTCAGCTTATTGTTTTATTATTCATAGTTTGGTCATACATTCTAATAACACCTATATTCATTTTGTTGTCTTTTACTCTTGAAAATTTCAGCGAATGAAAAGTTAGCACATAGTTAGTCATACGTCACCATAGAAGTAGAATGAATCATCAATTAATTTTGCAATTGCACAAAAGTGAAAACAAACGTACGTAACAAACATTTAAGGGGAGGGTAGGGTATTAAATTTTTTTTTTTTGAATTTTTTTTTTATTCGATTTTCTAAATGAAGAACCTTTCAAAAATATTGTGTGAAAATTTGAGACGGGTCGTAGCAAAACTAACGAAGATACAGCAGTTTAAGCAACTCGCTTATGAACGTTTTACTCTAAATTTTTTAGTGTTTAAAACTTTAAGGCGTTTTTCCCACAACTCATGTTTTCAAAGTCGGTGCCCCTCATAAGTTCAAAACTACTACACCGATTCTTTTGAAATTTTGAACACTATTGCTGTACATAATTTACGAGGTAACACGGGAGAGTTTTTTTCAAATTTGTTAATATTTTTTATTTTATAATAACAAATTATCCGATTTTCTTTGCAAAAATCGCGTTTTTACTTCAAAGTGTTCCCAAAAATTTAAAAATTTAAATTTCGAAAAACCCCTCCCGCGTTACCTGGGGAAAACGATTATCTAACGACAAAAAATTTCCTTTTTGATTTGAGATGCTCCAGCACCGAGTTATGAGGGGCACCGCAATTCTATTTTTTTCTGAGACGCTTCCAAATAATGGCTGCCATTGCCTTATTTTTCAATATTTCTACATGAAAATTTTACAAAATATTCATCAAATGTTCTACTTTGATGTACCATTAGCTTTAATGAATAGATTTTAACTGAGTTGTCGAAAAAAATTCACAAAAATGTGCCTTGTTTTGAACGAATTAACCTTACCCTCCCCTTAATTTGAAAAAACAAATTAAAATTAATATTTTTTAATATTCCGATTTATATACTATATTAGGTTTTCTAAGTATAAATTTATATACTCATTCTCTACGTGGAAAGGCAACAATAGAGGCAATTCAATAAAAATTTAAAAGGAGTGTATTAATTACATAAAATTCGGAGAAAATGTGGAAATTTCGCGCTACAGATCGATGATAAGCAACTTCTAAGCCTAAACTGGATGATATGTATACCGACGACATGTGGTTCCAACAGAATGGCGCTACGTGCCACACAACATTTTCCCTGGCTTTAAGAAATAACAACTATTCAAGCAAACAGACTTAGAAATGCAAATATGTCTTTTTGGTATCAGCATCTCCGTATCGTTAATCTAACTCTAATAAAACTTTTAAAAAAATCACAAAAAATATTAGGTCCGCAACTAAGTTCCCGCTGTTTTTCAATAGATGGCTCCAGTAGTAAGAGTTGGTCGATTATAGCATTACTAAAACGTCATGAACCAAGCTTAGACATATGGTAAGCAAGCCGCTTTGATACATTTGTGATTTTGTTTTTGGAACATATACTTTTGGTTGTGTGAAAATGTCTGATTATGTGCCAAATAATCGTCATTTGCGGGGAAGTGTTGCTTTTCGTTTTTCATTCGAAGAAAACGGCGGCTCAAGCGCATCGAGAACTCCAAAAAGTTTACGGAGATGCTGCTCTAAGTGAAACAACGTGCCGTGATTGGTTCCGTCGCTTCAAAGACGGTGATTTTGATGTTGACGACCGTTCGCGTGAAGGAAGGCCGAAAATCTTCGAAAACGCTGAAAAGACGTTGAAACCGAACGAAACGATCACTGGGGAACGGTATCGAACTCAATTGATACGATTGAGCCGAGCACTGCGCGAAAAGCGGCCACAATACGATCAGGGCACGAAAAAGTGATTTTACAGCACGACAACGATCGGCCTCACGTTGCCAAACCCGTCAAAACCTACTTAGAAACACTCAAATGGGAAGTCCTACCCCACCCGCTATATTCCCCAGATATTGCGCCGTCCGATTATCACTTATTCCGTTCGATGGCACATGCTCTGACTAATCAGGAGTTCCGTTCATATGACGACATCGTAAATTGGCTTGATTCATGGATAACCTCAAAAGACGAACACTTCTACCGTGACGGTATTCGAGCTCTGCCAGAAAGATGGGAAAAGGTTGTCGCTAGCGATGGGCAGTACTTTGAATAACTCATTTGTAACTATTTTTTCATAATAAAGTTTTATATTCATAAAAAAAAACAGCGAGAACTTAGTTGCGGACCTAATACTATATTAAAAATTTGCCTTAAATGATAACAATTTGATTTGAGATTATGATGTCGCCGATTAGATAGCAGGAAAGATGATTGCAGCGTCTAATCCCAGTCACTCGAAACTTCCATTGTGTAAGTCTTTCAAATCGTGTTTGGAGATGTTGGAACGTAAATCTTCGACAAAGCATGGACACATCACTACACCCCACTAAAAAACAACAGTCACAAACGTCATAGGGTAGAACCTGGTACAAGTAGCTTCTTTATTTGCACTCGTTATCGACTAAATTAAGAATGAAATACAAAAACATGTAAATATTATTGTATTGCTTGAATAATAATATCCTAAAATGACCACATTTAACGCCAACAAAATCTGGGTTTTTTTGCAGCACGATAATCCGCCATCTCATTCATAGGTGATTATAACAGCAAAATTTGTCAAATTATGGCTATTTCGCAATCGTTTCCAAAAGACTTTTTTCCAGTTTCTGAACGTGAAGTTATAGTTTACTGAAAAAATTTTTTGCAATTCAACAGTTACATATTTCTTTAAAACACGTGTATTAAGCTACAGGACATGTGTGGACAAATGTTTTGTCACAAAAATAAATTCCATTTTAATCAGACCTCATAAAACATTCAAATTAAATAAAACGTTTGTAGGCTTTCAGAACTTGGTTGAACAATAACACAGCGATCCGTTCAGTTGCAGCGCTTTATTCGAAGTGAATTTGAACAAAAACGGTAATGAGTACCAAACCTCCCGAAATGCATCAGTCTCTCTTCTCGATAAGCGTTTTGTTATAGGCGCATCGGCTGATAGAAATCGAACGGTTTAGACTCTCACACTGATTACAATTGCATATATACAATTTGGCTAACGAGAACTTTAACAGAAATGTTATTGTACTTAAATTACATGACAGAATGATATTTTCTTCTTTTAGATATATCGAACGCCTACAACTCGGCTATCCTGACAATAAATCGTTTCGATTTCCTAATCTTAATTTTCAGAATAATTAAAATTCCTAAAAGATCATTTATAAACATATAAACACATAGAATTTTTTTAACAATATCGAAAGTGCTTACATATATAGTAACACAGATATTACTTTGTAGTTATACATATTTAGCATAGAAATAAGAATACTGATACGCTTTAATCGAACTGCACATATGGCTTCATATTTTCGGGGGATGCGACCCCTTCGTAAGGAATCCTACTAATTTGAAGATTTTCCAAATCTTTTATAAAGTACCTATCATTCGGCAAGACTTTCACGACTTGATACGGACCTCTATATTTTTGCAGAAGTTTTTTGTTTACCCCGACGGTAGTTACGATATTTTTCACCATTATGTGATCGCCTACTTTATATATGTGTGGCTTCTTATGCCTTTTATCGAAATAAGCTTTATTTACAGCCTGCTTACGAACAATACTTTCACTTGCTTTCTCCCTAATTTTATCTAAATTTCTTAAATCGTCACGCATTACATTATTTTCTAAATAATCCCGAACTTTATCGCTAATCATCCCCCTCTGCTCAACGCCAAATAACAATGCACTAGGTGTTGAACCTGTACCTTTATTAATGGTATTATTTATGGCGAATTCTACCTTACACAAATGTTTTGTCCATTCCCCGGGTTCGATTTCGCTTTCCATTGACAACATGGGGGTTATTACTCTATTCACCCTCTCAACCTGACCATTTGCTTGGGGGGTGCTCGTTGCTACCTTTATATGTACTAAATCATTATCGGAGCAAAAAGATGCAAACTCTTCAGAGGTGAAACAGCTTCCTCTGTCTGAGATTATTTTATGAGGCTTGCTGTAGTTAAGAAAATAAGACTGTAGGCATTGAATAACCTCTTTTGCACTGGTACTTTTGACTGCATATAATTTTGTAAATTTGGTGAAACCATCGACCACTAGAAAGATATATTTTTTGGAATTTCTAAGACCAGATGGTAAGGGACCGTAGTGGTCGACATGGACAGTTTCAAAAGGTTTGTCACCTTTTGGAATATTATGCAGCGTGCCTTCTTTTTTGCCTGATGGTACCGAAAAGTGAGTATATTTCAGACAGTTGCTTTCGCGAATAACTTTACGGTTAAGTAAATTGTCCAAAATTTTGGGTAGCTCTACCTTAGGTGCATAAGGCAACCTTCTCGGAGTGCAATTGAAAATACTATTCGTGTCAGACAAAGAAATATTCATTTCGTATGGACTTTCTTCATTTACGTTGTCGCCTCTCTTAAATGCCATTTCCATAATTTCGCATACTTTCTCTTTCTCATTAAAGTTTAGTTTCTCGTTTATATTTAAGTTAGGATTATTATCATTGCAATGCATATCAATATTCAAAATTTCTTTTAGAAAATTAACGTCATTATTTGCCTTATAAAAATTAGTATCATCTTCATTATTTAATTTGGAATCGAAAACAAACTTTGCATTACACTTATTTAATAAATTTCTTCCTAGCACTACAGGGCAACTCATTGTGCCATTTTCAACAACATATAAAATTAAATCTACATTACCACAATCGACATTTACAACACATTGTACCTTGCCTACGATACCAAGCCTACTGTTGTTGATTCCAGTGTATCCATGACATCCTGACTCGATTGGCGATATTACATAAGGAGGCACATAATACTCCTGTATGAAACTAATAGGACTTCCGCTGTCGAGCATGGTGTTTGCCCAGAGCTCAGTCACAACTTCTCCTGATGACTCATCAGTAAAAGAATACCTAAATTTGCGAAAGAAGTCGTTAGATATTTGCAAATGTTTTAATTTATGACTTCCTGATGGTCCGTCGTAATGAGGAGCTTTATCGTGCTGTACCAGCGAGTCCTGTACAAGCAAAACTGGGGCTGGAGAAGTCGCTAACGATGTTGTTGCAGCTTCATCACAATTCCTTATGGAGTGACCATGTTTCCCGCACTTGAAACATGTTCCACGGTCTCTTCTAGGTTTGGGGCAGCTTGTTGCCACGTGGCCAGACTCGTCGCAATTATAACATCTGATTTTTGATGGAACATGAAGTTGAGGTCTTATGTGTTGTTTTCCAGGTCCCGCTGATGACGTTGAACTGGTTGAATTTGGAATATCGGTGTTGCATGTCTTAATTTTCTCATATTTTTTCAAAATTTGTTTCAGCTCAGGTATGTTTTTCGCCGTGAATAGTATGTGCTTGTTGACTGTTGGATCGGGAATGCCTTTTATAATATAATTGATTAGATCCTCATCATCGATGTTGGCTAGTGAGGAAATCTCCTGCATAGATAGGACAAATTGGTGAATACTCTCATCCTTACGCTTTTTCCTGCTCCTCAGCATGTCATGAACATCGGCTGGTGTTGTGCCATGGTGAAATTCACTTTGTAAGACTGATCTTAGGTCGTTCCACGTTCTGCAGGTAGATGACCGTAGGAATAATTTCGCTGTTCCCGTCAGCAATCGTCTTGCGTAAATAAAACATTGAGAATCGTTCCATCTGTGAATTTCTTTAGCTTCCTCGAAAGATCTTATCCATTGCCTAATCGAATAGTGGTCATCTCCAGAGAAAGTAGGCAAAGCTTCTTCGACATCTCTAAAGCTAAATGCTTGCGTGCCGCACATGTCAACTTCAGCGCTGCGCAAAGATGCGAGTTTTTTTTTCAAACTTAAAATTTCCTCCTGTTTCTTTATGGTATCATTTAGTAGATCGATTTCTCTTTGTAAATTATAGGAAACCGTTTCTGAACTAAGATCCTGTTGATCACTCTCGTCGCCACCAGCTTCGCCCTGACCACTCAGAGATTCCAGAACGTTCACTGGGAAATGTTGCTCAAGTTCTGCATCTGAAAGCCCGTTAACATATTCCTCGAGTCGTAATTTGAGGACTGCTTTTACACCCACTGTATTTAATCCGAAAGTTTCGAGCTTTTCCTTCAAAATTTGCACTGTTGCATTCTGCATAAATCTCTCAACTCGTGCCATAGCCATGATGACAAATTACTTAAAAATTTGCAAAAAATTTCAGGATGAGGGAAAAATTTGGTTTTGGCCAATTAAATTAAACTGCCTTCTTTTCGCTTTCACCTGATCTTTATCTGCTTTCATAAGGATTGGTCCAGATTATCACGGATTACAAAAATCACTTATCGCACCACGTGCCGTTCAGTACCGTACGTAATCATAATATCTAAGTTCAACACGTGAAATGCAATGTATGCTTAATTCGCGTGAAAATAGTGAACCACACAGCAAATAAAAACTTAACAACGCAAGTGAAACAAATTAAACCACTTTTTATAATATCCCACTTCTGAGAATTTTGTAGGCTTTCAGAACTTGGTTGAACAATAACACAGCGATCCGTTCAGTTGCAGCGCTTTATTCGAAGTGAATTTGAACAAAAACGGTAATGAGTACCAAACCTCCCGAAATGCATCAGTCTCTCTTCTCGATAAGCGTTTTGTTATAGGCGCATCGGCTGATAGAAATCGAACGGTTTAGACTCTCACACTGATTACAATTGCATATATACAATTTGGCTAACGAGAACTTTAACAGAAATGTTATTGTACTTAAATTACATGACAGAATGATATTTTCTTCTTTTAGATATATCGAACGCCTACACGTTGTAGCGACAAGAATGCAAATATTTCTATTTTAACATTGTTGGATTGAAATTAAAAAAGACATTTTCATATTAGCACATTGATGTCACTTCGCATTCGAACACATGGAAAGTTTTTTGACTATACGTCACGTTACCTCTTCCGGTTGGATTATTTACATAATAGTTTTTATAATTCAGTTGTACGACGCAGTCAGATAGCGTGGTCTTTTAATATTTGCTGATAATATGTTTATGACATCTGCGCCGTTTTCGAGTAAAGAAAATTATAATGCATAATTTATACGTTGAAACTTATTGCAAAAGCATTGGTAATGAAATAGTGGGCTGTATACTGTATCCTGTAACTTTTCATTTTATGTTATGTTAACGAATGACAGAAACCAAATGAAGATAAACCAAGCCTTCTTTGATTTTGGAGCCTTGCGCAGAAAGGCCAAATATATGCAATTTAATAGAAAACGACTGCTAAATAAGTAGAGGAAAGGCGGTTACGATGAGACACGTTTTGTTTTTGGGGCATAAAATTTAATGGAAAAGAGAAATACGATATTTCAGTGAACCATTCAATCGATAATGTAGGTATGATGGGACACCTCTTAAAAACTGTCAAAAAGGTGGAAAAATGAGTAGTCGGAGAGCTGGTAGCCACCTCGACTAACGTGCGAGATACAAGGCTACAATTCTGTGTATACTTGATTCAATACTAGTCAAATAGGAAAATCAACGTTGGTAGGTTTGGTGTTTCCAATTAGGGATGACCTGGTTTTGACAGCTCTTGGCGGCCATATTTGTAATTGGTTTTTTGACAGGTCTGTGAAGTTGTGTTCAGTTAGGTTTGCGATTTCATCATAACACGTTTCACTTTGATCCAAGGTTTGGAAATTGTGGTAAATTATTACGCAAATTCGCATTCTCTTGTCGGTACTGTAAGAGCACTTCGTGCAAAAAACGGTCGTCATAATGCTCCTTCTGAGCGCGCTATAAGACGTATAATAAAAAAGGTTGAAAGTGAATTCACTCTTCAAGATACAAATGTGCCTGTAAGACAAAGAAATGCCCGAAGTGAACAAAATATTGCCGCCGTTCAAGCCAGTGTTCGTGGAAACTCAAATGCGTCTGTTCCGCGCCGTTCTCAAGAGTTGGGGCTCTCCAGAATGACAACCTGGCGAATTTTACGATTGAATTTGGATCTGCATCCTTTAAAGATGGTATTGGTACAAGAACTTAAGCCAACGGATCATAATATTCGTCGTCAGTTCGCTGATTGGTCACTGGAAATGTTGGAAGCCGACGGCGATTTTCATCGCAAAATCATCTTCTCAGATGAAGCTCATTTCTGGCAGAATGGATTCGTCAACAAGCAAAATTGCCGTTAATGGAGTGAGTCAAATCCACGAGTGGTTCATGAATCACCATTGCATCCACAAAAATTGACCTTTTGGTGTGGATTATGGTATGGCGGAATCATCGGACCTTATTTCTTTCGAAATGAGGCCGTTACCATTAATAGCACACGATTTTTTTCCCCGGAAATTGATGAAATTGATGCAGACGACCTTTATTTCCAACAAGACGGTGCACCGCCTCACACTTTCCGACTTAACATGGACTTATTGCGCGGTAATTTCGGTGAGTCGTTAATTTCCCGAAATGGTCCCATCGCTTGGTCTTTGGATTATTTCCTTTCAGGCCAGATTAAGTCCAAGGTTTACAGCAACCATCCTACAACTCTTGAGGTATTGGAAGCCAATATTCGTCAAGCCATAGCTGAGATACCGGCCGAAATGTTGCACAGAGTCATCGAAAATGAACGTGTGCAAGAATTATTTATTCAAATCATAAATCGCATAAAATTATATTTCAAATAAAGCAATCAGAACCATTTTTGCTCGAAAATTGTGTGTTTTATTCAAATTTAAAGTTCGGACGTTCTTATTGGGAAACCCTATATAACATATTCTAGACATGCAAGAGGAAAAAGTTAAAAACATTTTGTTAGACCTCGAAATTCTCTACAAATTTATTCCTTATTTTTTATTTTTTCGTAAAGTTATACTTTTTAAGTTATAAAATTAGGACCACAATTGGTTTTTCGCATTTAACTATTTTTGGGTACCTCGTAATAAAAAATATATCAATACAAAAGCTGTAAAGCACAAAATTTGCTATTGGTTTCATACATAGCACTTTCGCTGCGACAAAAGGTTAAGCCGAAAAAGCTAACGAGCCTTACATTTCCAGACTTCTGTACTGCGCCTTTGTCAGACCGATCCTCGAATATGCTAGTACTGTCTAGTATCCCTTTTATGAGGGTCTGATGTACTATATGTACTATATATATACACAATATACTATTATACCTGATATCCACTTTTCATTGTTATTACATATAACATATGTGCTAAGTAATCAGTATGTCGATGAAGCTGTGAAATAAATAAGTCTCTAGAGAGGCGCAATGTTGCAAAAATGGCGCAAATAGTGGTCATAAATGCCTCAGACTTCAGCCGATTGGAGCCCATGATAGACGGAAAAGTGCCTACCAAAGATGGAGTGTACTGAGTTGGTGGACAATATTTTCAGGAAAAGTTCATTATGCTCTCACAAACCGAACTAGCATGGGTTGCCTCCCCTGATGAGGGTTATAAAAGTTACCCTACTTTTTCTGAAAGTAGAGGATTTCAGCTTTCATTGGAGCCCTCATTCATGCTCCTACTCGAAATTGCATTTTGGTAAATTCTAAGTATAACACAAACCAGAATTATAGGGATCCCAAATTCTTCGTTAATTATTCACATTTAAAAAAAACACGAGGTAGGAGCATGACATAGGACTCCCACTTACGGGGAAAATAGGACCCATGCTAGTTAGGTAATGAACGTTTCTTGAAAGTATTGTCCTCCAACTTGGTACACTTCATCTTTTGAAGTCACTTTTCCGTTTATTATGGGCTCCAATCGGCTAAAATCGTCAGCATTTATGATCTCTATTTGCGTCAATTTTGCAACGTTGTGCCTCTCTAAGGGCTTAATCTTTAGTTGCAGCGAAAAATACAATTTATGAAAGAAATGGCAAATTTTGTGCTCTACAGCTTTTGTATGCCTGTATTTTTTATTACGAGTTACCGAAAACGAGGTAATTGCGAAAAACCAATTGTGGTCCTAATTTTATAACATTTTACGAAAAAAGTTCACATAACAAAATTTGTAGAGAATTTCGAGGTCCGTGTGTCGGTGTTTTCAAATTTTTCGCTAGCATGTCTAGAAGATGAGATATTTACGAAAGACGATTTACAAACTATTGCAACCACGCCAAACATGCCAGACGTTGATTTTCCTATTTGATTAGTATTGAATCAAGTACACACAAAATAGTAGGCTTGTACCTCGCACGTTAGTCGAGGTGGATGCCAGCTCTTGGACTAGAAGTAAAAAAATTAAAATAATTTTATGCTTAAGTAATATTCATATAAATTCCATTTAATAATTATTAACAAAATTAATTGAATAATTTGTACAAAATGTGTAATGTACTAACATGAAAAAGTTTTGAATCCGATTCACACTTTTTACAAGTAAAATAACCTGCTTTTATATTCGCACATTTCAACTGAAATAAAAACTCCTTTTTTAATTTAAAACTTACTCCACTACAATTTTGGCATTACACCATTTCAGAATTGGTCATATTTTTTCCTATCAACATATAACCGGAAATTTGTTTTCACAACATAACAAGGAATAATAATGTACCATAACGCATACCTATATTTACATATACTGATCGTTAAAAAAATGACTTTACGCACAATTGAAAAAACAACAAAAATTACTTTTGTAGGAAAAAATGTATAAGAGAACTTTAGCACATGTAAGCCTAGCATTATGAATGTTGAATGATCTATAAAAAGTGAGCATACAAACAGACTTCACATTGAGCATCTAAGCATTGAGGTTGTCACTGCAAAATTATAGGAAAAATTCACTGGCCCACCGTACCCGCCGTCCCACCATAGCCCTCCCTCTTTTATCATTCAAATTAATAAGTTCCGTCTTTGCTACGCAAGTCACCAAAATTAAATTAAGCTTCGTCTGACATCCTTTCAATTTAGGGTTCATCCTGCCCAACTAACATAACTAAATATTTACAAAATGGGATTATTGTAAAAAATAAATGTAACCTTATCATGTTCTGCTAATTTAGTTCACATTTAAATATCATTGCCCTTTCCGGATGTGGTACTAAAAATAGTTACTTGAGAGGTCAATAGTTTCACAACTTTTCAAAAGATTTCAACCGCACATCCACCACTTTACAACTTTGTAGAAGCAAAAAAGGTCAATGGACTAAAAAGACGCAAATACAAACCACACACATAATATGTATGATATGTTTTCTTTCCTAATCCGTTAAAATATGACATTTAAATTTTAATAAGGAAAAGAAAAACATTTTAAATTGTCTAACGAATAACAATAAACACTTAATTTAAAATTTAAATCAAAAACCTTCGTAGGGGACAATAAAAAGTAACAACCATAACAAGTTCTCTGAAAACAGAAGATGTAGGTAGTCTTGCGCCCAGTTTTGACAAGTGTAGGTACGCCGAAAGCTTGAGAAAATATTGATTGCATTGTGATTAAATGTCCATCAGAAATATATTTGGCTAAATCGATACTGAATGTAAATTCAATCATTCCAATGTCCACCGATTGGCTTTTCTACGCAGTTAAATAATTTTGATTGTTCTATACTTTTACATATAAAAGGCTCAAGGAAGACAGTTGGCTTATATTGTAGTCCATTGTCAGTAATTGTAGCATAACCCTATACCACCATCGGTTTCCAAGACCTTCCCCTGTCCTCATAGCGTTTGCTAGAACTTCCCCTGTACTCATTTGAATTCGTCATTCTACATACATGGATGAGGGGTGATATTAAACAAAGCTGAAATATTTGAAATCAGGAAAATAAAATTTCTTAAAAAAAATTGTTACGAAATTTGCCAACCGAACGGCTAGCTGACAAATCTCGGTGACGGAAAAGTTCAAAAAAGGAGTTGAAGTGGGCTCGAACCACGGACTTAGGCCTGGAGGTCCGTGTGAGCTCGATAGCAAGGAGCAAATCTTGCTGCAAGGCCGTAGTTCGGAGCATATTAATATGAAACACACTGGTTTGAGTTAGTTCAATTTATTTATTTCAACACGAAATATAAATCGATCCGGAATGAAAATCAATAATTCCCAATAAGAGTCCATTATTAAATCCGTTGCATTTTTTCCCTTCTCATGACTTCTGTATAACGAGCTAGTCGATAGCTTGAGGATGCCCTAGAAAGGCGAAATGCGGTTGCTCAACAAACTTTGTTTGTATCAAATAAAATTATAATTTGGAACAAGAAGTGTTTTTATCACTCTAAATTCCATGAAGTTGAATTATTTTGGTCGCTTGAACAGTCATTTTAAAATTACAAATTTCGATAGCATATTCCAAGCCAGGATCCTCCAATACCCCCACCTTTAAATTTCATCGCAATCTGTTGAAGTTCAATTTTGGTAAGTTTGAAACCCATATTCTCTTAGTTTTTTTTTATTCATTTTCATTAAAATTGCTAAAAAGTAGAGAAGTTTCGGTCGCCATATTGAATTCGGATTGGATTTTAATTTGGAAATACATAAAAGATTCGAAATCAGCATCCCTAAAAACGCCCTAGTGTTGAGTTACATGGCAATGCTTTAAAGTTTAACTTATTTGGCGGCCGTTTCAGATCCGCCAGAAGGAGTGTTATGTTTTTCGATTGAATTTATGTATGTACATTGTACATATATGTATATGATGGATTTTAATTTGAGAGGTGTCGTTAGTAATAATAATAATAAAAAAACCTTTTATTTCATGCAAGAGTACGTACAAAGAAAGTTCAGGAAAATAATAATGTTATTTACACGAGTTTTACTTATTTTTAGAAAATGATTAGATACAAAAAATTATATAGAAGTTTGATTGCATGAACCCCTCTTCAAGTGAAGGTGAAGGCCTCCTCTAAAGAACACCAAATGCCTCTATCTTGAGCTACTTGCGGCCAGCAGGTACCAGCTATTTTTATCAACTCGTCTGCCCATGGTTGTGGTTTCTTTCACCATATCCGTTTGGTTTCATTATTAGATGTTCATCTTTTCTTGGTTGTCCTATTTTCGCGTTAAAATCACCCATTATTATATAGTTCTTGTAAGCTTGGTCTAGGGCACTATTGACATTCGAGTAGAAGGTGTTAATCTCTTCTTCATCCACTGTTTCAGTCGGTGCGTATTTTTGTATAATTGACATGGACAATCCTTGTATGTTTAAGTTCAATAGTGCTACTCTATCATTTATGCCCTTGAAACTTTCAATCCAGTTCTTGCGAGTTTTATTTATTATGAAACCGACTGCATGTTTGCCAGGTGTGTGTCCCGTGTGACTAAGTATGAAATTATTATATTCTTCTATCCGGGTGCCCGTCCTCCTTATTTCACACAACCCAATTATGTCGTATTTGACTGTAATGAGTGCTTCGCTAAGTTCGATTAAACGTTCATAAGTAGATAAAGTTCTAACGTTGTAAGTTATTATATAAAGCTGGTCTTTCTTCTTTTCAGTTGAGTTAGGTATTTCTTGGGTTTGTTTCTCTTTTCTTGTTATTGAAGAAGTTTGAGATATCTTCTTTAGAGGGTTCTGGTCTTGATCTTCCACGGTGACCAGCCGGGTTGGAAGATGGTTTTCGTTGCTTCGTTGAAATTGGTTGAATGTTGTATCGTTGAGGGAGGGAGGAGGGTGTTGGGTGCTATGATTGTAAGTTATTGGTTGTATTATCGTTGGTTTGGTTATGTGGTGTATTGACATTATTGTTTATTAAGTAGCTTAGAATGCTTGGCTTTAGAACTCCTTCTGAGACACTGTTTGATCTGGTTAAAGATGGGTTTGATTGTTTTATTTTGCTTTTCTTTAGGGGTCTTGTTGTACTATTACCAACTAGTGCTTGAGAAATGGGATCTGACTCTGGTGAAGTCGTCAGTATTCTTTTGCTGTTTGATTTTAATATAACCAGTTTGTCGTATTTTATCGTGACTTTATTTCCTTTATCACGTTCTCTATTTGCTTCTTCCTGTAGTTCTTTCCTTTTTTCTAGTATGTACTTAGGGTAATCTTCGTTCAGATAATACTGGGTGTCTTTCAATAATCTTTTTTGCTTGAGAATGCTAATCTTTAAACCAAGGGTAGAAAGAGTTACAATTATTGGTCGCGGTTTAACGCCTTTTTTCCCCACTCTCTTTATATCCTGAATGTCTCTACAATCCAGTTTTAAGGATAACTTTTCACTTATGAATTGCAATAAATTATTCTCCAAGTTATGGTAGGATGTCTCACCCTCCTCGATACCGAAGAAAATTATATTTCTTTGTCTTGCTTGTTTTTCTATAAACTGAATTCTTTTTTCTTGTTGTTCAACTTTTTCTTTCAAGGTTTGATGTTTTTCTTCCAATATGGTAAATTTCTCTTCTAATTTGTTAGTTATGTTGAGTGTTACCTGTTCTGTCACCTTTTCGCCACTTTTTTGAATTTCTATTTTTTGTACGTTCAGTTCCTTTTGAATATTTTGTAAGGCTTTCATAATTTCCTCCATGGTGTCTGTTTTGGTACTCGTTGCGTCGTCTAGTAGAACGCGTCTCAGCAGCACCCTCTTTTTAATTGATTAACAAGTTATGAATAAATTGCTTGTTCACTATCTAAGTGGTGACCTCTCGTGGCGTTTCTTGGAACGCTATCATCGAGTTAAAAGTTCGGTCTATCGGTTATGAACTAGTAAAACTACTCGTCGATAGATGGCGCCCTAAGTATTGTAGTAGACAATGACATTGAGTTTTTGATCGATGTTAGTTTTGAGGTTATTTATCACTACGTTTGTACATAAATATTCTGTAGCGAAATTTTTGGCTAGACTTCATGTCATTCAATAGCACCAAACAGAATTTCACTATTTTAAGTCTCTTGTTACTTTTCTGGTCTGGTCTAATTGTTGGTAAAGTCACTGCACATACAAAAAGTTATTGTTTGATTATCGCATTATTTGTTTAATATTTTCTGTACTTCACTTTGTCCTTAGTTATTATGCACTTAACTAACTTTTTATTGGTAAATTGCACTTTAATTCCGCGTTTTTTATTATTTTTATGATAAAAATTCACAGAGACGATGTTGACAGTGGCACGGTTATGACAGTTTCCAGTCAACAACCAGAGGTGTCGTTAGATTCGTCTTAATTGCGAGAGTGACACTGGATATATCAAAATTATAAAAATTAAAATGGCCGATATTCGGCGCCATATTATGTCTTCAAAGGTTTTTTTTCCTCAAAACCTATCGAGTGGGTTACCATCAAAATAACAGGTTTTTTAAATGACTCACAAAAATATATGCAAATTATATTTTTAAATGTAATTTGGAATGAGAAATGCTAAAAACAAAATTTTTGAAAAAAACAAAAAACCTGACCACGTGAGAAATTGTAAACTTAAAATTGTTAAACTTACTTAATAATGAAATAAATCAGTACTATTAAAATTGATCAAACTGGTCAATATTTGTAATAAACTGACAAAGTGACTGATAAACTGACTAATTGGCAGTCGGAGGCTACCTACACAGACTAACAATAATATGTGTATCCTCCGACTGCCAATTAGTCAGTTTAGCAGTCACTTTGTCAGTTTATTACAAATATTGACCAGTTAGATCAATTTTATAGTACTGATTTATTTATAGATTTTATTATGAATTTGTCTTGTTCAGATCTTTTTAGTTCTTTTTTACAGTCAGTCGGGTTTTTTGGTTTTTTAAATTACCCTTTATTTTTATTATATTACTGTGTGTTGACCTTGTGCCTAAAAGTAATAACGAAACTTTCTCACAAAACCCGGTTTCTTTGTTCTTAGCAATTTCAACATAGATTTTTTCTATGTTACGTATTGGTAAAATAACATTAGTGGAGACAATAAACTTTTTTTATAATAGATAAAGATGTAATTTTTATTTCATTTTGGCATTTTTGAGACGCCTAGTAATCGTGCAGTTCAATATTAATGAAGAGTTCAATCTTATGGATACTATACGGTTTCATTTGGAAAACTCAACTCACATTTTTTTTACATTTTTTGACTTTTCAACCGTCGTGTTAACATTGTCCAAAAGAACTTAATGGGTAAACAAATCTCTTTTGGCAAATATTTTCAGAAGTCTATGTGCGATAATTACGAAGACAACAGGGCAACGACTTTTCAACCTCAGAGATGAACTGATACATAAGAAAAATTAAATAAAAAGATACTTGAGCAGGATTTCAAGAAAGTCTCATGAAGAATTTTTCTTTTTTTAGTATGAAGATTACTTTTCATTGTATTTACTATGGGAATCTGGTTATGTGTACTTAACAGAGGTACGATTACAAGCCTTTCAAATGTCATTAGAGAACCTTAAGAACCTTAAGCTAAGCAAGCTGTTTACGATGGTTTTCTTTCGATTATAAAAATCATACGACTTATTATTATAAACGCTACATCGTTTGAAAAATGTTAATGACAATATAAAAATTAAATATTTCGCCACAAAACAAATACAGTATTCGTTTATTTAGACTTGTCATACCCCCAAAAATAAAATTGTTTAAATTAGCATCTTCCAACCGGTCAGTATCACACAAGTATATGCAACAAGCTTCAAGTTTTTGCAACCGGTCGGATGTGACGAGCGCAAAAATCCTATAAATTGTGCGCACTACAAAATCAGATCCGAGGAATCAACCAAACGCATTACATATATTTCGTATGTGGGTATAGTAAGTGGAGACCGTGATAGTTATCGAAAGACTTGATCAAAGCGAGGACTTTGAGAAGAACCACTGAGGACGTTGGGCGGGTATCATTTGAAGTTGGGTCGTGATTGAAGACACACCGAAAAGTTTGCAAGATGAATCTGCTAATAGCGCAGATCGTGAGTTGGATGTGCATATACGCGTGCCGGCAAAGTTTTGTGAACGGAACGCCCCAACAGATGCAATCGATTCTGGCGCAAATGTTCGACATTGCCTCAGGTTCACTGGCAGTATTGGGTAATCACACGCCGTACAATGAGAGTAAGTGATGTTATTTTTTAAGTTTTACAATTCCAACAAAACTAGTAAAAATTAAATCGCGAATATTGTGATAGTGTATAGTTGTGAAATTTTTTATTCATGTCCGCATGTGATGTAAATTTGAAATTCAAATTAGTGCGAGTTCTTTCAACTTCACATTTTTTTAGTTACAAGTTTTGGCCGGCTTCGTATTCATAACGCATTCTCGCATCACACATTTAACCTTCATCTTCATATGTTCGCAAGATGAAATGCGTTAACAGTCCGAATCCGAGTAAGGCAATTTGCATATTTTCTTTGAACTGGTTCTCTCATAGCGGTAGATTCACGACACTATTTCAAAACTAAAGCCATTTAAAGTTCTTTAGCTTTTAAAGAATGCTTCCAAGAGCTATAAAAGGAAGTTACATAAATCGATCAGTGCAGCGTGCTTAATATACCAGTAACTAGTAATTACCAAAAAACCAAAATAGCATTGAAATGCACTTGTGCCAGCAACGAGTCTCAATTTAAAGCAAAAGTGAGGTTTAAAGCAAATCAGCGAAAGCAAGTTCAACCTGTTTCATGCAACGATAACTGCAGTAGGAATGGAAATACGATGACATTGAAAATTCAAGACCAAAACGAACGGAACAACGCCGACCAGTAGGTACTAGCACCAAAGGCATATGTACAAGAAAAGCCAACAGTCGCTAGGAAAATTACCAGAAAACAGAAATAAAATGATTTGTAATCGATACCATCATCAAGCCCTCTGCAATCTTAACCTAACAGGTGAATGTTTACTTTCCTATTAATTTGGCAGTTCACGTATGGAGGTGTCATTAACAAAGCGGTCTTGAGTGCTTTGACCCTTGCGTTCAGTGGGGTAAATGTACATGTGTATGTACTTTGTGAACAATATTAAGTACGGGTACGCCAGATTCAAGAAATGCGAAAATTATGTTGTTATAATATAAATAGATAAAATTATATTATGTTTAGGCCGTAAAAAATGTCACGTAAATCATTCTATAAATTCCCATTTTTTTATAACGCCAATGCTCAGCAGATACCCTTTGATGATAAAGCAGAACTTATAAAAAAGTAGGGCTTAAAGAAAGTTGTAGTATGAGATTAAATGGAGCAAGTATTTAACAAATGGTGTTTTGGCATGTTAATTGAGATGTTATGATAACAATAATAAGTCCATAATCAGACTAGATAAAATTTTCAACAAAGGTTCCTTATGCTCGGAGAAATCTAACTAAAACTAGTTTCGGGCGCCCTGGAGAGGGCGGTAAAAAAAAACCTGTTTTATTCTTAAAATAGAAGATTTCAGCTTTAATTTTAGCCTAATTACATGCTTCTACTCGAAATTGTTTTTAACTACAAAAAGAACATGATATTGGGGAACCTCCAAATTCATGGTTTGTATTTAAATTTTTAAAAAACCGTTTCTAGTGCAAGAAATTGGGCTTAAATGAAAGCTGAAAACCTTTAAGAAAACAAAAGGTTGCCTTTCACCACCCTCAACAGAACGTCCAGATATGAGCTGGAAAGAGAAAAAAAAGGCATAATATATTTTTCTTACGCAAACACGGGTTTCATTCAATTAGAGCGTGCCGAGCGCATTTCTATGAATGCACACATTTTTTGATAAGTAAAAACACACCAAAAGGGAATGAAATGGCGAGTGAAAGTCGACTCTTTACTTTTACTAACATCTTTCTCCTCTGATAATAATTATTTATTGCATTCTATGATAGCTTTTGACCAATCATCGCAAAAAAGTGCAAGTTTCTACTCAGACTTTTTTGCGCATATTACTGTGCGAACACTTTTTCGTAAAGGCTGCACGTATAGAAAGGTTTTTAAGATCAATAATCTCGTTACATAATTAATTATGGTCCATTGTAGCTATCTGGTTAGTAATTGTTGGTTCTAAATAGCATGTAACATAATTAACAAATACTTTGTAAACATTTTTTAAGTCCGGTTGCCAACGGAATGTGCTCAGATGATGATGTTTATTCCCAGTTTTTGAGCCGCACGTGGAAAGCTTGGGGAGCCGCACGTGGAAAGCTTGGCGAGCCACAGTTTGAGTGTGGATGGATTTATTGTTGAAAAGTTCTATTGGCGACATTTATTCGAGACAAATTTCAGTCTATGGTTGGGTCTATCCAATGTTTTTTTTTCTCGGTTGGACGATCAATTCAGTGACAGTGTAAAGAATAAAAATAAAAAAAAAAACTTCATCTTGCACATTGCAACATTCAATAAATTTTAAATTATTTAATATTAAAAATATACATTTGTGCAACATTATAAGAAAAATGATTGAAATAGGATTTTGTGGGTAATATTACAGAAAAATAATTTCACAATACATAAAACATTTAAAATTCATAATAAAGTTAAGAATTACCCGGCCAGAAATTTGAATTCACATTTTTCGAGCCAATTTTAAAACATGATCGGTGTAAAATTCATAAAAAGGGGACTTTCCACTTCAATCAATTTTGAATTTCCTGCTGTGCCTGCTCATTCTTGTTCTGTATTTCATCACATTTTCAGTGTTTATGTGGCACCTAACGTTTTCTAAAGCCAATTTCTTTTATGAAACTTTGCGAATAACTGTTTGGAAGTAAAATTCCAATGTAATTTTATGAAACGAAAGTTTATAATTTAGCATTTAATCTTTCAAAAGTAAATTTGAATGAAATTGTTTGGTTTCTAAAGAGCCAGATTATAAGTGTAGCAGATGTGGAACGGTCTAATTGAGTAAAGTGTCCACACTAGAAACCAGACATCCCGAATTCGAATCGCATCGGAAACCACACAAAAACCAACAGCATTTGAAAATGTAAAATCACATTCTAAAATCCTATAATGCGGGATGTACACTGGTGACTAAAGCCGCACGATTTACGCCGCACGGCGAAAATCGACCGTCTAAATGGCAATTCGGCTAGGCCGCAGGTGACTAAAGCCGAAAGGCCCAAAGTTGGGTAGCATCCGACTTTGGCCGCGCGGCGACCAGCCGCATGCGGCTGGTGACTAAAATCGACCGTGTAAACGATCAGTTCCAGGCGATTGCTCGCGGCGTGTAGAAGTGTTTCGCAACAAAAATGAATAAAAATAATATAATTGAGTTGTTGGAATGCTATGAAAGGCATCCATGCTTCAAAAAATGGCTAATCGTGCATTCTGGAACTCTAAATGACTCTGCAAGACTTGAGTAGTTGTCACCGGTAGCCAAGAACTTCAGGGTTATTTCTAACTTAATTTTCGGAGAAAGCGCTTCACGCATACGGGTATCCCTTTTTTGTATGAGCGGAGTAACCTTATGTAGTAAAGTATTAAACTGATCTGTAGTCATTCTTATGCGTTTTCTAAAATAATCAGGATCTTCTAAACTCCATTCCACCAGTAACGTATTCGAAGCGCCCAAGACCTTACGTCGAGAAATCCATCCACGTACCTAACATGAACGTTTTCTTCTTTCCTTTTGTTTTTTCTTCACTCTTTGTTCTTCAAGTTTGTAAATTGATTGAATAATTGAATAACTAACAATTTCAATTCCGTCACGAACAACATCTATTCTACTCAACATTTTAGAAGGAAATGACTAAGCCGCATGCGATTTTAGTCACCTGTGTAAATGAGCTAGCGATGCGGCTTGGTGAGGCGATTTGTGAAGCGACTAGTCGCACGCCAAAAGCGACCAGTGTACATCCCCCATAAGACACCGGTGTAAAATTATATTTAACCGGGCTAGAAGAACTCGACGCAAGAAGTAATTTTACATCGACAATTTAATTTAATTGCACTTTGAAATGTTTTTCCCAATTACAATTTAATTTTAAATTTGAAGTTGCCAACAATGATTGTTGTAAAACATTTTTACTGCATGGGTCTTCTCTGAGACAACAGCCCTGATTATCGAACGCGAATACATATTCCGTCAAGATCGGAGATTTAAATCTCCTGAAAACCGGAAATTATATACAGAGGTTAGAAATTTGGTTAACTCTAAAGTCCGGTTGGTTAAGCGCGAATCATATGAGGCTAAATTTGATCCACATCTTCCATCTAAAATCTTGTAAAAGTCTTGAGAGGTACTGGCGTATACGGAAGCGAAGAATAAATTGTAACATATAATAAATCCCAATGAGCTAAACGCATGCTTTGCACAAGATCGGGCACAAGGGGAGATGGCCTTTGATGTGGTGGAAATAACCCTGAGATCTTGAAGGATCTGACGCAACTGGCACCAACGATATCACTCCCAGCTTCCTAAACTTAATTGCTCCTTTTCTGTTGGACCTTTATCACATGTTTTCAACTCTTGTTTTACAAGGCTGTTTATCCCAAAGTTTGTAAAATGGCTAATGTAGTATTTGTACCCAAAGTTAAAAGACCTGAGTTCTCTTGTGATTACCGACCTATCAGTCTATTGTGTTTCTTTTCCTCGAAAATTACTCTTTTGGCAACTCCAGGAATATTTGTTGGAAAGAAAACCACTTAGTACATGGCAATGTGGCATTCGCCCTGGTCATAGCTGTGACACTATACCCTTCAAAGAAACGTCAGATATTCGACTATATATCGACTGCAATAAAGTCACGCTTTTGTCACTAAATACATGAATTTTCCAAGGGCTTTGGCAATGTTCGCCATGACAAACTGCTGTAAGTTGAGAGGCCAGTTCGATTTTCCTGCCAATCAACTCATTAGTGGTTTTCTAGATGGAAGACTTCAAAGAGTCATCTTGGATGGAATGCCTTCTGACTATGCCGGCCAGAAGAAAATTTTCAATTTTCAAAATTTTCAAAATTAAGGAAAAGAAAAGAATGGAAAAGTAAAGTAAAAAAAAAGAAGAAAAGAAAAAAAAGAAGAAATGATAAAAAAATATTAACAATGATGGAATTCCGGCGTTTATTTCAGCCAAATCTTATTGACATTGAAATGTGACAAGAGATTGCGTCCCCTGAATATTGTTAGGCAATACATTTCAAAGCATTCCCTACTGCACTGTAGTGCTCCCCAAGGCTCTGTTCTTGGGCCACTCTCTTTATAAATGATTTTATGAACTTGGGTTATCCGCCATATTTTTCTATTTAAGTCAATCCATAATTTTGGTTTATTGTTTTGCTTGCAATCGAGATAAATTGAATTGAATTGAAGATATTTTAGAGCTACAAAAACAAAAGATATTTTAAAAGTCGTTTTTAAATCTCTATGTGACACCCTATTTTATTGAATCGTTTGGTACAAGACATGAAAAAACAAGGAATCTATAAATAAATTGATTAAAATTACATGAAAACAAAATAAATAATAAAAACAGTTTTAGAACTAACGCTAAAATAAAAAGTTTTTTTATTGCATTCCCAAATGTTGCGAACAAATATGACATCAGACAAATGAAAACCCCATAGTTAAGAAACCGCTCAAACAGTTTTTGCTAAAAAGAAAAAAAATATTATAACCAATTAAATGTTTCATTATACTTGAAACATGTGTCTGAGGCAATATTTGTAAGGCCAATTATATTTCGAAATGAACAAGTTAAACAGTTATAAAATATATTATTTTTCGACTAATATCTTTCGGAATGATGTATTCGTATCTAGAAACGAGTTAACCATATAAATCGTTTTATATTTAGTTCAATCTTCTCACGTTGTTACGTAACTGATTTTTCAGCGAACATTCACTGCAACAAGACCTGTTTCACATTCTTATTAATCGATGCCCTCCAAACAGCGGTAATGACCATGTCAAATCAATACAGACTATTACGTGCCAATTTGATATAACTGGTCTTTCTGACTTCATGTTTTGTAGAATCTAACACCCGATCACGCATTAGTGCGTAGTTTTCCTCTAAAGGCACATAAAAATGCATCTCAATGTATCGCTTCAAAGTTGAAATCTAAGTTTAGGTCTAGGCTAAACTTGCCTTCAATATATTTATTATACATTATGTAGAATTTAACGCATTTTTTTTTAAAAAATACAATTGCTGTCAAAAAAACAGCACCAGTCATTTTAACTCTTCGCCCAGATTAAGCAATGAAGCAAACGAATGAACTGAAACATCTGATATGAGAAATGAATGGTGTGAAAGCGTTTTATTATTTCACATAGTAATAACATAAAAAAAAACGTCGCAATACATTATGTCGAAGGAAATCGATTTTCATGGGATCAAAAAAATATCACCATTATAACACTACTAGCGCCAAATGGAAAACAAAACAACATGAACCCAAAACTTTCTATTTATTTTATTTCTAATTAGTTAGCAGATAATTTAATATTTTGTGGCATGTCCTTAATTATCGATTACAGCCGCACATCGTACAGACATTGAATCAATTAGATCCTGACACCTTTTAATAGAAATGTCCTTCCAGGAACTTTCCAAAACAGCCTAAAGCTCGTCTTTATTTCGTGGAAGATGTTTAGAGACCTCCTTCTTCACCAAAGCCCAGAAATTTTCAATTGGATTCAAATCTCGAGACTGTGGCGGCCATTGTCACGCCACTGTAAGAAAAGCAAGCTCATATCATAATCGATGAGCCTCCGTGATTTATAATTTTTTGGGTAAACACTGGCTTGAAAGCGGCATTTTCCGGTTTTCTAACATACAATCGAAACCGCAAGCACCATACATGACAATTTTGGTTTCGTCTGTTCACAAAATGTTCCGCCATTTATTTGCAGGACAATCCGCATGCTCCTTAACGAACTTTAAACGCTTTCTAATATACGTAGCGTAGCAGTCAGCAGGGGCACTCCCCTTGGGCTGCGTGCATTCAAATTGTTCTTCTGCAATCGTCTACGGACACTTTCCACGCTGGCAGCAATATTCAACTCCTTTTTAAGTACCGTAGCTGACATAAATGTTTGATCATTGTATTCGAACAACTAACGATATGGCTGAGTTCCGCGTAAGTTTTTCTTTTTTTTTCTTTCATTTTTCTTATAACGAACCTTAATTCAGATGTACAATGTTTGCCTCTCCCCATTTCAAATGAAATTTAAAAAACTGAACTCTAAGTTTGAGTATATTTTTGATTTAATAATTAAAATTACAATTCATATTTACCTTTCAGAAGCAATTCCTACAATAACTTATAACACAATTTGAATTTATTACATGATTTGTCGAGTGGTTCTATTATTGTGACTGCACGAAAAATTACTCTCTTTGCAAAAGAAGAAGCTTCGCCTAACAGAAAAATTCAATCAATTAGTGGATGTGTGGCCATTTGGATAATTATGACATAAAAATGTAAAATGCTTTAATGCGGTGTTATTTTTTTTTACCGCAGCTGTATATGTATATTTCTGGAATACGAGGAAAGTTGTTGTAAACGCAACACTAATTTTAGCGGAATTTTTGTTACTTTTGTTCTAATTATATTAACAAAAAACGCAAATACAAATGTTCCCTTTTAAGGGGCTGCATTTAACGAACCAATATTCAGGTTGTTTCACATGAATTGTTACAGGTCAATGCAGTAGTAGATTGATACGTTACAATACCGAAAATATTCAGTTTAGAAAAAAATATATCGAAGAAGAAAAGTGGGAAAATTATCATAATTTCAGCTGTTTTCAAGACATTTGCAAAAAAAAAAAAAACTTTCCTAATATGACGACTGAACCGTGTCCCCTCTAACCGTGAGAACTGAAATTTACACTCGGAGGGAGACCTTCAACTATTTCCAATTTGAAAATCTAATTCGGAGAATTATGCTGGAAAAGGATATTTTATCCTTATCCTTATCCAATCTGTCACCGCTGATGTTATGCATAATTTTGTTATATCTTTGCACAAAGGCTATGAAATAGCAGCTTTAAATAAGCTTTAAAGCAAAGTCAATAATTTAATATTGGTACACATTCCAACCATATTAACATTTCTATGTGTGGGCTTTTAAATTTTTTTTTTCACATTTTTATAACTAGTATTAATATAATGGTACTATCACCGATTAAAAATCTTTTTCATCTTTTAATTTGAAATGTTTCTATATCCTCTACGAAACGCAACCGCGATTTTTCAAAAACGGCTATTTCAACTGCCTGTAGGCAGTAAAAAAGAAATAGAACAAAATAATCAAGTATTATTCTGTATTCTTTATATCCTATTGTATTAAGGGGACACACTAGTGTAGACGGCAGAAAAATGTGTCCAGATTTAGCACTCGTTTTCTCGGAAACTATACATGATAATTGAAGTCTTTTTTTTTTTATTTGAAAGTGCTTGTTTTATGCTGTTTATTAACTTTTAGTGTTTCACAAAATAAAAATAGCCGAGTCGATTATGTAGGGTCAAAATTGAGCATGAAATCCATGACATCGCCGTCGGTTCCCGCCCCTCAGGCACAACTGCTTATCTAAAAAAAAAAATTAAATTGTTATTAAAAGTAGAGTGTTTGTACAACCGATTGACGATGGCCAATTTGTAAAATTGTAACTACAAAAAAGTTTGTAGCGCTCTATTTGAATATACTGTAATTTTGCTTAAAAATTGGATAGTTTTTGGTAATTTATTGAAAAATACGAATTTGTGTCCTGAGCAACTCTGTGAAATTTCATGCAATTCTGTCGATCAGCTTTTGAGATATCGTGGGAACGGATTTCAAAAATTGTGTTTCGAGAAAAACGGCTTCAATGTTTAAGTACCAGCTGTAAAGCGATGTAAAGCGCACGCCATGCGCGACAAAATTCTTTGTAACTCCACTATTTTTTGAAATATCGATCTGAAATTTTGAGGATATATTCTTGACGGATCACTCTAACGAAATATTGAAAAAAAAAATGTTGAAAATTTTGAAGCATCTACACTGGTGTAGCCCCTTAAAGCAAAAGATATTTTATAATACTTATTCAATTCATTCACACAAAACAAATCATGAATTGCCTGATTTTTTCAATCTCTAACCCAGAATTACTCTTAAAACTATGTCAGAGTTTCGTGCCAGAACATTAGCCATTACGAAAACATAGTAGTAGAAAGAGATATAACACCACCAATAACTTTGAATATTCATGTGCTGAATTTTACCAGAAGGTAAAGTGCCACGAGCATACTTCATATCTCAAAAAGTACTTCAGGTATTAACGTTCTTCGTATTTGTCCATTAACTACAGGATATGAGCCATCATTCAGTTTTTATTCCATAATGTAATATATGGCTATTGTGGATATAAAGCTGTAACAAAAGTGCTCTAAAATCGTCGAATTCAGCGTCTCTTTACCTTCTATTTTTTTTATTAGTTTTTTTTTTAAATATAACCTTTTTGTTTAAAACGACGCCTCTTCACCAATACCCCATACTGCTAGGTTGAAAATAAAAATATTGTTCAGCCCCTCCCCAAAAATATGTGATCACCCAAAATTTAAATGCGATTCCAGGTTTCAGTACAAATCAGTACAAAAATTCAATCTCCAGTTTGTACCTTATATCTTTTTTTGTTTATAAGCAAGATGGTTCGGACAAACGGACAGACAGAGAAGCTATACTAAATATCCCTACAGACGACATAATCTGTTGCCGGATATGGTCAGTCAGAGGAATATATTCTTGTTGAAGGACGTCAGTCGGTGAACACTTCCGATATTGTCAGGCCCTGACCAAAATTATGTCGTGTGGAGCTCTGTTAATTTGTCCATTTTGTTCTTATTACCGTACCGTACCGAATGTGAAAACAATTTTACAGATCAGGTCGTGTAGACGCGATACCAGGCGAGATCAGGCCAGACAAATCATGCCCTCTGTAGTTGGTGTGTGGCGCCTCCTTTAGAGAGCATTTGCTAGGATTGGTTCGTCCAGTCTGTTCTCAGCAAAAGGAAAATAAAACATGCGAACGCCTAAGGTAATCATAAATTAATTCTCGGCCGCTGTGGACTTCTAAACTTTAAAGATTAAAGCATAAAGGGAACGTAATTGGCGGCAGAACTGCTGCGTTTGTTCGATGGCTCGGTCTGGGTCCAGTAATAGGATTATGTTCTTCTCCCAATTGGTGGCGCACGTTGTGAGACCTTACGTGATTTGTCTACTACTTTTGAACATTTTTCGTCCTGAAACCGTAAAACTGGTGCTTAACCATCGGATTCTAATTATGTTGTTGGATACGCAGCGCTATTTCTATTAAAAAATAACTTGAACCATTGCACATATTCGATAAATGATATATGAAGTTGTATAAAAACTTTTGGAGAACATTTACGAGTGAGTTCATTTCGTTTATCTTTCAGATCCAAATTTTCTACTGCCAAAGTATGACTTCATTATTGTTGGAGCCGGTCCAGCTGGTTGCGTTTTAGCTAACCGGCTCTCCGAACGTCGTGACTGGAACGTTCTTCTCATTGAAGCTGGACTAGGTGAAGGGCTTTTTCATCAAGCCCCCATCTTAGCAGCGTATCTGCAAGCCACTGTCACAAATTGGAACTATAAATCCACACCGCAAAAACGATCATGCTTTGGTATGAGGAACAACGAATGCGCCTTACCACGAGGGAAATCTGTTGGTGGAACCAGTTCTCTCAATTATATGATCTACAATCGGGGAAATAGAAGGGATTTCGATAGGTGGGCCGAAGCTGGAAACTATGGTTGGTCTTACCAGGAAGTGCTACCCTATTTCAAGAAAGCTGAAAGAAGTACTTTGAGGGGATTGGAAAACTCTCCATATCATGGGCATGCTGGTCCTTTAAGTGTAGAAGACGTCCCTTACCAATCAAATATGGTTCATGCGTTTATAAAGGGTGCCCAACAATTGGGGATACCACGAGTTGATTATAATGGAGAAAGTCAGATCGGAATATCCTATGTCCAAGCAAATACCCAAAGAGGTCAGAGACATAGCGCTGCTAGGGCGTACATAGAACCAATTCGTAACAGAAAGAATTTACATGTCCTAGCTAACAGCAGAGTGACAAGAGTCCTAATTGATCCAGAAAGTAAAAAGGCGTACGGCATAGAATTCCTCAATCACAGAAAATTCTACGCAATCAAAGCTGCGAAGGAAGTCGTATTATCAGCGGGAACTTTCAACTCTCCGCAACTTTTAATGCTCTCTGGCGTGGGGCCTAGACAGCACCTTCGTGATATGGGTATCCCACTAATCAAGAACCTTCCAGTGGGGGAAATCATGTACGAACACATGAGTCACTTTGGGCCCACATTTGTTATGAATTCAACCGGAAACCGTCTTGGAACGAACCTAATTACCATACAAGACGTCCACCAATTTTTCCAGGGAAGTGGAAAACTTACCTCAATTGGAGGCGTTGAATCACTGACCTTTGCTAAGACTCCAAACTCCAAAGAACCCGCGGATTTTCCAGATGTTGAACTCATATTTGTAGCTGGCAGCCTTGCCTCGGATGAAGGAACAGCTCTTAAAGAAGGCGCAAATATAAAAGATGAAATTTACGACAAGGTCTACAAGCCACTGGCAAGCTCACCCCTAGACAGCTACAGTAATCTCATCATGCATTTTCATCCGAAGTCATTCGGTTATGTGAAACTAAGGGACAAGAATCCTCTACACTGGCCTATTATCGAGCCAAACTACTTTGACGATGAAGACGACCTTGAAACTATTTTGCATGGCATTAAACAGGCCATCAGAATGTCGAAATCACCTGCTATGCAGCGACTTGGCACCAGAATCCATGATATCCCACTTCCTGGCTGCGAACACATACACTTTGGCTCGGACGAATATTGGAGATGCTCAATTCGAACGATGTCATATACGTTGCACCATCAGGTGGCTACTTGCAAAATGGGTACCGCCAACGACCCGACAGCTGTCGTCAGTCCTGAACTTAAGGTTCATGGCATTAATCGATTGAGGGTTGCGGATACGAGTGTTATCCCATTCCCAATTACGGCACACACAAATGCTGCTTCTTTCATGATAGGGGAGAAACTAGCAGACCTGATAAAAGCAGAATGGCTAAGAACAAAAAGGAGATCTCATAGAATACGAGTATAGGCAAAGATTATTAGATTAAAAATTAGTTTAATTTTAATCGGTGTGTTTGTCTGCCTGTCTGCTGACCTAGCTAAGTTTTATTGATTTGCTCAAAATGCAGCATGTAGAATTTAAAAACCATTAAAATAATGTTATACTTAATTGCTACTGATGTCGTTGTCGCTCGAGCGATTTAAAATTAAAATAAATATACATATTATAATAAATAGATAAAAATATACTTAACGAATTTTTTCAAGTGTCATATGAACGGTGGAGATGTGAATTAATAGAATATATTAAGTTCTATTAATACATGAGGTACTACGTGCAACATCGGTCGAATGACATTTAAAAACAATTTATATGGGCGGTCTAAGGAATGGATATTTATCAAAAATTAGTAATTCATTTTTGTCACTATCAGTTATCACGGAATTTTCCATACACCCTTTATATTCTATTCTACTTATTTCTTTTTAGAAAATCATCTAATTAAGTCAATTTTGTAATAATTACAATATATGCAGATATAAGTAAGTTATTTGAATGCTTTTTGTATCACCTATTATTTTAATTAAAAAAACATTTATATAAGACAAAATGATGTTTGATATTAATTTTTTACAGACAATGCCCTTAAGGGGGAATTTTACTTACTTACTGTCAAAAAAATGGTTACGTTGAGACTTTGAGGACATGTGTTTATGAATCGTTCAACCCTTAGACTGCATACTTCCATCATTAGCCTAGGATGTAATAGCGTCCCTAGTGTCTCTTCTGAATTGATCTCACTCCAGATTTGGCAATTTTGCAAATTAACATATCCATTAAGCTAAAAATTAGTCTGATTACTGAACACAATTTTTTGATAGAATCGGGCGAGCTTGAAACTGATCTAAAGCCCTATCAGGTAATATACGGCGAAAGGGATGGTTTCATGGCTTTAATTCTTGAGAGACTCCTAATTGCGAATTGCAGTATGTATGACGTGTTGGTGTAATTGCTTTATGCAGCAAATGTGTGGTCGACCACAGGTCGACGGATGCTCTGATGGACGATAGTGTGCACCATATAAATCATGAAATCGTCTATAAGTCTTGCGAATCGATGTCCGATATTCAAATCAAATTCACATATTTTTTTTACTGTTCCTCAAACGAGAATTTATTCCTGATTATTCACCAGACTATGATATACATAAATAGTCAGAATGACAGCGTGGATTGACAGTTGTCCATCGCAAGTTCTATCTAACCTAAAGAAATAATTTATTTTTTATGTATCATGCGCGATATGCATATATTGATTCAATGGAACAAGAAACGGTTGTTGTGTCATATTTTTATTAATATTGAATTTTTCGCAAGTCTGATACATTCTAGCTATTATAATCTTCATAATCAGACCTCAAAAAAGAGCATATCTGTTGGTCAAAATAACAATGGAATATGTCCACTAATTGTATTCCCTGAATGACTTACAAAACAATTACTTGTATTCTGTTAATAACAAAGAACATTCCCATGTTAAAAAAAACTTGAAACATTTAATGCGTGTATAATCACAAAATTCTGTTTTGTACGAAAGTGATGTTACTCCACTTTTTCATTGAACATCTAGTAATTTTTAGTCTGATTGACACACTTATTTTAATAAGAATATCAAAATAGTTAATATAAAGAGGAAAAATTATTATCCAAAAATAAATCATCATAAGGTTCATAAATTATCTCATGATCAGATTGATCTGGTTGTACTTTCTCTTGGAACATTTTTAAAGTGTAATATGTAGTATGTGTGGTGGATAGAGGGAATATAGGGTAGCAGGTCAATCATGTCCTTTTTCTTCAAAGCTGTAATTGTCCTTATCTGTTACATCATTGTTTCACTTTTTATTCATATGACTATATTTGATTTGGTGCTAGGATATAGCAAATAATTTTCCTATGAGTTTTTTTTAGCTAGACCTACACAATTTATTTTTTATTAGGATTAAGGGTTTGCGTATATTTGAATTGAAGTGAATATGTTCTTTGGCCAGATTTTTGGATATAAGTAATTGTAATATTGTTTAAAAAAGCGGATCCAATATGACGACCGATTTTCAACTTCAAATAATTGCTATGAAATTGGATCCTATCTTCTATCGAAATTTGGAAATTGAAGATGGCTTCCGAAAATTTGTCAACTTGAACGGATTTCCGTGTAAATATATTTATAGGGGTTTTTGAGGCCGCTGATTTTAAATTTGCTATCAAAATTTGGAACTTCAAGGTGGCGGTCAAGAGTCACCAAAATAAATGAATTTTAATTAAATTTGGTTCTTAGGGCCTGTGATTTCAAAATAACTGCCTTTTTCTAAGCTCATATGTTTATTTACACGACAACAAAACCCAAACAAACATTTCTAAAATTTATGTCCGGCTGTTTATCCGGGATAATCTTTGGGTTGCCCACTGACATATAGCAACTGGACTGTACTGGTTTGAAAAACGAGACCATCTTTACCCCAGGCGCAAGCCATTAAGGCAAATCATGCCATTTGCACTGATTTCTGATATGTAACCTCAATTTTTAGTTTCTTCACAAATAGACCCCGGATACTAATCAGCTGGAGATTCAGGTGTGACAAAGGTAGATATAGAAATCATTGTATCTACCTTTGTCCTACCTTCATATTTCCCGTATATGCCAACATCAACAAAAAGTTGGGGCACTGGTCATCGTCAAACTATTGCAACAGCTGATTGTAATGGAAAATAATTTGGGACATCTGGTGGGAGTTATTCCGGAGAATTGGTGAGCTAATTTCAATTTTCGTTGCGAGTTATACGTGCAAATAGCTAGTGAAGGTGAATTTCAACCTCATTCACACGCGAACACTCAAGAAACCGCAAAAGCAAGGCATTTTTCTTTCTTCCGAGTAAACATTTTTTAATGTTTACATTCTCGTATTCAAACTGTCAAACGGATCGGAACGCGATTTCATTCGAATATTAGAAGGAATTTTTGTTATGTTGTCTGCCTGCAGCATCTAGGTGGGAGCGGGATAGTTAGAATTCGGCCAAACTTTGATCTCATTTTTAAAGTGAGTTTTTGCACGGGACCAGTAGCTCAGTTCCTATATGTCAGTGGGACTGCTGAACCGATTTGGATGGCACTGAAAAGTAGCGTATTTTGTCCTTCATGATTTAGGCTACTCTTTATTCCGGAACTAACTATTTCACATAAAACTTCACAAAAAATAAAATTAACATAAAAATTGAAACAGTTTCATTTATTGTGAACCAGTTTTCATTTATTAGTGTGAACCAGTTTTTATTTATTAGTTTCATTTGCATCATTTTCTGCATTGGGTTGATGTTTCGCACCTGAGGAACTAAACTCGAATTGTTTCATCCTGCATTATTCTCAAAAATAACCACAATGAAACGTAACGAAACAGTCTAATTTATTCGGTGTAAAAGTCAATTATCTCTGGATATAATTCATGGTTATACTGAATTCTGAGGTAGTTCATTTTTACTGTGGCTGATTGACGATAGGGTTCATTATAACGAGAAATATTGCCATCCATTCTAGTACAAACGAACTAGAGGAGATAGTTCAGCCCTAAACGGAATAATGTAGTTTTAAAAATCACATCCTGCTTGTTACACGCCAATTTTTAAAATGTGGAGATGGGCCATTGTTATTTTGACCCACACATATGTAGAAAGGATTTTGAATATAAAGTACGATAAATTATCACCACCTCTCTGTGTATTAATAATATTTACATTTATACTCACATTGTCATAAGAATGCCAGTCACAAAATAGCACCCAAAGTAAATTACCTAGAAGAGAAAACAGGGAAATTAGTTTTATGAAGTATTCAAATATGGTGAATTGAGATTAAATCTTAAAATATAGGATTGCTATTCAAAAATTTTCAGCATTCGCTGTAAGTCAATCAATTAAAAATATGCGCTCATCAAAACATTAAAGAATGATGAGAAACATTACTCATTTGTCTAAAATTTGGCGGCTATTTTTATCTTCGTGAAAAATGATGATCTGCATAAAAACAAGTTTTGAACCATGTTTAGAAAACATTTATTTTAATTTTTTATCAATCCATGTTGACAATTATGTAGTGTGCTTTTTTGTGGAAAGTATGGAACTCAGTAAAAATAACCGGAATGCAAATGTTGTTGTTTTGCGCATTAACTCGAGCGTGACAGGAAAAAAATATTATTGATTAGATCGTTTACAAGATATACGTATTCAAATATGCACTTTACGAAAATCAAGATTATGAATCAAACATTGTAAACTTGTAAGTAAAATCTATAATTAAAAAGTCGGCGAAGTGATTGCCCACACTTGAGTATCCCATACAGCGAGTACCTTAAATCTAAAGTTTAGTGCGTTTGAATAAAGCAGTGCCGTCATCTATTGATAATAAACAAACAGGTCGTTTTCCAAAATGCATCAAAACTGTATACGAGGTTTTGTACGGAATTTTTGAATACCCCAGGTTATATAAGTCCAACTATAACAATGTTTGGTTGTTGGGTTAGTACATGTGTCCGTAACTTACGTTGCTATTGGTAGCCATCGGGCAGGTTATTCAGTTAGGTTTTGTAGTTCTAATATTCTCCGTGTTCTTTTAATGTTCCATAAAGAACTTGCCAATAGTCTCCGCATACAAAATCTCTCCACTGTTCCCGATAAAGATCTTTTCTGTATGGGGAAAGTGGTGGTCAGTTCTATATGGAATATTAAAAGAACAGACCTATTGTAGCGCAATTAGTGCAAGTAGATTACCCTTATTCCTACCAAAATAAACACATACATTTCCAATAGACTTTTTGCGCATCCATAAAACAAGGAAACTGCAGTTCGGCGTGGTCGATTATTTCAAATATGGTGTCTAATTTTAAAAATTAAGTGATGAGCAATGTGGCGGACTGAAAATAATAAATTTCTATATATTTCCATAAAACTCGGTACATGTGTGTTTTTGGGGACGCTGAATTTAAATATGATGCAAAATAATAATAATTCAAAATGGTGGATCCGGTGGAATCAAAATAATGAAATACTTGTCAGAATTTGCATTTATATAAGAATAGAGAATTTGTACATTGAGAGAAAAACATGTTAATATTAAGTGAAAACGTATTTAAATCAAACATTTTCAAATATAATAGTCAGCTGAGTTTGAAAATAGTTAATTTAAAAGCGAACATGTTTAAATAAGGTAATGAAATATAAGCACTTGAAAAGATGCTTTTGATTTAAAAGCGTACATTTTTAATAAAGTAAAAAAATCGTAGGTACATTTCTAAATCTGTTTTATTTTGAATTTGAGGAACCGTTTACATCGTAAAGGAATCTCAGTAGATTTTGTTCAAATTGTCTTCTTATGTAAAATATTTGTGTAGTTCCCGATGAGGCTAGAACTTGGGACGCCTCACTTTTAGTGTGACTCTTTAGAAAGGAAAACCATTTGAGTCATGTGGGATTGAACCCGGGACCTCTAGAACCTTAGTCCAATGCTGTAGTCATTCATCCACAGATACCCTCGTGCCTATAAAAATACTTTTATATCTAAAATGATACTTTTAAAACATTCCAATTGTTTTCACATTTTAAAAACGCCACTTTGCAATTAAAGTTTTTATTTTCAAATCAAAATATAACACTTAATTTTAAGGCGAAACTTTGAAAATCAAAGTATTTCCTTCGAATCAAATACGTTAAGGGATAAAAATTCATATTTTTTAATTAAACGCATTGACTTTTAATTTTAAAGCGGGGTTTTTCTCTTAATGTACAGAACCAAGAAACGAGATTTGTGGAAATCGGAGATGGAAAACTAGGAGAATAACGGGAAAAGACTCTGCATGAATCCATTCCTGTCATACTAATTCTCTCTGATTATTTTTATTTTCCTTTAATTTTGAAATGTGTAGATAATACAAGCCGTTTAAAAAAAACCCTTTGTGGGGACAAACACTGCTTCGCTTCATATTGTATACCCCAACTTTCCTTTTCCATGATGTGTTTTGTGCAAGGGTATCCGGCAATCCTGGCCGCTAATTTTCAAGTAGTGTAGTAACGTCATGTTGGATTCCCTTTTTCCTTTTCACATAGCTACGAAGGAATGCAAAGCGTTCCTTATTGATAAAAATAGATATTGTTTTTGTGGGCGGTGTTAGTCATTTATACATGAAAGGAAAAGCCTCAACAAACCCGGTCTGTATTAGATAATAAGTAGGTAATAATTTCAAGTTGGCAAAATTACACTGAGTTGTTCTAATACTACAAAATACAACATATTGACTACCAACTGCTGTATTTTACATTTAAGTTTTAGTAAAATGTTTCGTTTGCCAATAATTTTCCTTCAACGTTCCTTCCTACAGTTTTTTCATAAAAAAGATTAATGAGAAAATCTTTCAACGACAGGGGTTACGGCTTGAAAGCTTAATTCACATATTCTATAATAATTGAAATGCTAACGGGAGAGCTTATGATTCCTCCTGTGAGTATATTTTTGCGCAGATTTTAATAATTCTAAAACTGATCAAAAACTTATCAACTGGATAAGAAATATCACAAACTTTTGAAAAAATATTATAAAAAGGGCGAATCCAATATGGTGACCGAATAATAGCAACTGCAAGGGATTGCGATGAAAACGGGTCATTTGCTGTTTTGAACTCGAATCTACTGTCAAAATTTAGAAATTGAAGATGGCGGGATACAACATAGCGACTGAAAGCTCTTTACATCAAAGGATTACGATTTCCTGCCGTTAATAGCATTCATTTGACGCTTTACTCGGTACGGACGATAAAACAATTTTTTAAACCAAGTTCGTATAAATTTAAATGTCTCTAGACTACGCGATACTGATTTTAGAAAGCTGTGACAGACGGACGAAACAACGTCGATCATAAAAGTGCTCCACTTTTCTTTTCATTTTGGATTTCAGTGCGGAGTAAAAAACACATGAAACTGTAATGAGAGTATTTATATGAATTTATAAAATAATTATTACTGTGCATTAATCCTTAAATTTAATACACAAAAGATCACGCAGAAACACTCCAATTTCATAAACCAAATAATACGTGATAGTGGACATTGTAAAGTA
The DNA here is from genome assembly GCA_947538895.1 of Neoitamus cyanurus. NCBI lineage: Eukaryota > Metazoa > Arthropoda > Insecta > Diptera > Asilidae > Neoitamus > Neoitamus cyanurus. The sequence continues at coordinate 10,901,276 of OX384547.1, forward strand.
ACGTTTCAAGATTTTGTCTTCTATAACAACAGCAATAAATATGTATATTCTTCTTATACGATAACTGTGTCTGCAGAAGCAAAGCCATATTTGCGGATCCGTACCATGTTATAAGGTAATATTTTTTTATATATACGAATACCTATATGCTTTGGAAATCCTTCTAAAATTCCAAAATGAATGCAAATCTTTTTCTAAGGTAAATCTTCTTATTTGAGCGAAGGCCTTTGTATTTAAAAACCACAAACTGATTTTAAAAATATTTAAAATTACTAACAATCTTCTACAAAAAACACATAATTAATAATTATATAAATAAAATGCATTCTATTTTCCCAGATCCCGATGATCTGCTGCTGGATTACGACTTCATAATTGTCGGAGCTGGGCCAGCCGGATGCGTTTTAGCTAACCGTCTCTCAGAACGTCCTGATTGGAAGGTTCTTCTCATTGAAGCTGGACAAGGCGAAGAGTTTATTCATCAAGTCCCCGGCCTAGCAGCGGATCTTCAAGCAACTATGTCAAATTGGCACTATAAAACTGTGCCCCAAAATCGAGCATGCTTCGGAATGAGGAACAACGAGTGCTTCTTACCACGAGGAAGATCCGTTGGTGGAAGTAGTTCTATTAACTACATGATTTACAATCGAGGGAATAGGAGGGACTTTGATAGGTGGTCTGAAGCTGGAAACTACGGTTGGTCTTATAAGGAAGTATTGCCCTATTTCAAAAAATCAGAAAGAAGTACTTTGAGAGGATTGGAGAATTCTCCATATCATGGGCATTCTGGATCTTTAAATGTCGAAGACGTACCTTTCCGAACACATATGGCGAATGCGTTTATATATGGTGCAGAGCAATTGGGAGTCCCACGAGTCGACTACAATGGAGAGAGTCAGATCGGTATATCCTATATCCAAGGCAACACACTAAGAGGCCAACGACATAGCGCTGCTAGAGCTTTCATAGAACCAATTCGTAATAGAAAGAATTTGCATATTCTAGCAAACAGCAGAGTCACGAAAGTATGGATTGATCCACAAACTAAAATGACCTATGGAATAGAATTTTTCAACAATGGAAAATTTTACGCAACCTCAGCTGAAAAAGAAGTCATATTATCAGCTGGCGTTTTTAACTCTCCGCAACTTTTAATGCTCTCCGGAGTTGGGCCCAAAAATCACCTGTACGACATGGGTATCCCATTAATAAAAAACCTTCCTGTTGGGGAAATTCTGTACGAGCATATCGGTCACTTTGGACCCACGTTTCTTCTGAACTCAACAATGAACAGTACACAAGTAACCAAAGAAGACATCAAACTATTTTTCCAAGGAACCGGAAAATTAACATCAACTGGAGGCGTGGAATCCCTGACCTTTGCTAAAACTCCAGATTCTAATGAACCTGCAGACTTTCCAGATGTAGAGATTTTATTTGCTGCTGGCAATCTTCCCTTAAATGTCAAGGAAGCCGCAAATTTGAGAGATGAAATCTACGATAAGGTCTACAAACAACTGGAGAATTCAACATTCGACAGCTACAGTAATTTCATCATGCAATTTCACCCAAAATCAGTCGGTAATTTGAAGCTAAGGAACAAAAATCCTTTTGACTTTCCTATCATCGATCCAAAGTATTTTGAGGATGAAAACGACATTAAAACACTTTTGCATGGAATTAAGGAAGCTATTATCCTTTCCAAGTCTCCTGCTATGCAACAACTTGGAGCCAGAATTTTTGATATTCCACTTCCTGGCTGCGAACATCTGCACTTTGGTTCCGATATTTATTGGCGGTGCTCGATTCGGACGATGTCGTTTACGCTGCATCATCAGGTGGCCACTTGTAAAATGGGTCCAACGAGCGACCCTACAGCTGTTGTTAGTCCAGAACTTAGAGTTCACGGCATTAAGCGACTGCGTGTTGCGGACACGAGTGTTATCCCATTCCCTATCACTGGACACACAAACGCTGCTTCCTTCATGATAGGAGAAAAACTTGCGGATATGATAAAAGCAGACTGGCTGACAAGTAAAAAATAGGATTTGTGCCAGCGTTCTCTTTACTACGGATTATGACACCCCTCAGGTTATACACAAAAGTGTAATAAAATAAGATCACTAGTTAATTTTGTAATGTCAATTTGTTGGACTGATCTTTATTTGCAAATTAATTAAACTACAACTCTGCATGACATACACTAGAGACATTCTAAAATCTAAAGCATAATTAAAATACAACATGGCGGCCGGTGACCACGGTTGCCCCCACCCCTCGCTTAAGATAATAAAGTTCTAGCACAACTAAGACTGACTTCCTCAAATATCAGTTATTTCTTAACCGATTTTGAACATTCTTTTGAGTGTAGAAACACTTCCGTTTATTTTTGTATTAACTGTTACAGATATTTGCAACTTTACTTTTATTGGCTTTCTTTTTTTTCAAGAGGAACAATACTCTTCTACCGATTTTAAGAGAGAGAGAGAGAGAGAGAGAGAGAAGAGAGAACCATTTTATTCGCTAGGATTGATTTGCAACTGATCTCGACTGATGACCATCTCGAGCACACCTTTAAAAAACAATAAAATTATTGCAAATTTGGACTCTAGCCACGACTTTAAACGACAGATCTTAGACGGACATTTTTTTTCTTCTTAAAAACAACATTATATATATAGTTCTTATTATTGAACTTTCCACGTTTTACGTCTACTAATATATGAACAGATAAAAAATAACTTGAATAATGTACGATTTAATAAATTAGCTCCTTCAACCTTGTGATAATAAACCAAGCAATATTAATTATCCGCAAACAGTATATTTTTACTTTAACTATGTAAATTATGTGTCTTCTCTTCAAGATAGTATGACTAAGAGGTGAATTGAATTAATCCACTTTTAAGGTTAAACAATTATTTCAATATATGTATAAAATTTTGTGATGAGACTAATTTTAATCGAATTTACAATAAAAAAAAAGCAAGCAAGGGGTGTTGTTTTTGGTCGCATATTGGGGAGCCTTTGAAATAACATTACCCAGTGGTCTTTCAAAATATCATTTTTGGAGTGATAGATGTCACCTAGCCAAAAACAAAAACCACTGTATGAGAGGGAGGGGCAAATCTCAACCGTTTTCGAGTTACAGGGTGATTCACAAATTTGGTGTGGTGTTATTCATTTACTTTTATCTTTTGATCTACTCGACGCAGCGACATAAAACTCACGCCAAACAACTACTAACAATGGCATGCATGTTGATATTGTGCTACCACTGCAGGTATGACACTTGCCAAAGTTAAAACAATAGTTCACAAATTTCCAACAATTCACGTTTTATCCACATTTCTCCAAAATATGGTACATGTAATTAACACACAATTTTTATTAAATTGTCTACATTATTACATTTTAACATATCCAGGTAGAAAAAAGATATACAAATTTATATGTAGAAAACCTATTGCTGAATACGAAAAAAATCAAATCAAAAAAATTTTAACTCAAAATTACAAAAATAATAGGTTGTCGAATTGTTCTTTTCTCAAAGACTTATTTAAATTTATCTCTCAATTGAAAATTGGGGGACTGAGAGCGTCACTTTATCAATGACACTTTATGCTCCTTAAACCATACATCCGCTAATTTATTTATTATTATGCATTTTCGATGTATGCTTAGGATTATTGTCCTGCTGAAAAAACTACACCAGTGGCATATTTTTCTGTGCATGCGGAATCCACTTTATTTTTATAGTTCTCGATGAGCATAGTGTCTCTGCTTCCGTAAATTGGAGTTGTGTATGAAATGTGGAGCGGTATGAAGAAAAGCAACCCTTGGTAAGATAAACATGAAACTCCTTTCCCCTCTGAACCTAGTATGTGCATTACAATTATTATCGAAAACAAAAAATTAATATTCGATTCATCACCCCAAGAAATATTCCTAAACATTTCTAAAAGTTTTGGTGTACTGTTCTTGCAATAAGATGGGCAATTCAATAAAAATTAAAAAGAGATGTAATAATTACATGAAATTTGGCGAAAATATGGGAGAAACGATAATTTTTAAATTGTCGTTATTGACTGTACCTTCAGTGGTAAAGGTAGATCACGATTGGTGACATTTTTGGAAAGCACATTAAGATGGTAGTTGCTTGGAATGAGATTGATGTCGCTGTCGCTTAATTAGATGAAAAGATAAAAATAAAATAATAATATGCGACCCGAATTTATTAATCACCCTGTAACTATTATAGAAAATGGTTAAGACACCCCCACCCACTGCCATTCAATTTTTTTTCCTAGGTGAGATCTATCACCCCTATTATTAAACACTAACGCGAGCACTTGTATTTCCTCCTGGCCGAAAGCTTATGATCTCGAATCTGCTGTCGAAATATAGAAATGAAAAATGGCGGATCCAATATGGCGATTGAAAATTCTCTGTTTTATACGACGCCGGGCATAAAAACTAGTTTTATTTGATTACCTAAACCCTTTCCACGTGAAAATCGGTAAACTAATAATTAATTCATTCATTGTTTGTCTCTAAGCCAGTATAGTCTTCAATTAGGTACACTGCAACACAAAAAGCGAAGTTGTTGACCTATGAATCCCAATACATATTTTTCATGTTTTTGGACCGCTGCTCACGAATCTGGTGTGATATAAGCACCATCACCCTACACCAACCAACTAATTAAACACCATTTCTGGTAATTTTTCACGATTCCCGCAAAATTGGAGGGTGATCCCAGGTCAGAAACTTTTTTCTTGTGTCGGTGTTATCTTCGATTGCATTTCTACAAGATACTTCGTGTTACTCTATACGTTTTTCATCAAATTTTATGTCGGGATTTTGTGCAAGCCAATTTAATACGTCAATCCCATGGTCCTCTAGAAAGTTGGTTAAGACTTGAATAAAATTTAAAACTGTGGGAAACACAAATGAATATTTACTGCAATCACTGATGCCAATATAAGAAAATAAACATAAATTTACTAGTTTAGCTTTAGGACCATTATCCTGTTGAAAAGTGATTCTTCGTTTCCGGAAAGCATATCCTGAGGTTTGATGTCAGAATCAAATTTTTCCGAGAATAGGGAAATAATTATTTATATTCCGAATACCTCTGCACTTATCAGTTTCGTTCTTATTCCAAGTCAAAAATATAACTACCAGAAAAAATATAAGGTCATTCATATGAAATTTCCTTCTTCATCATCATTTTCGATCAATCAACTCTTATCCTTAACTCATCCTCCAATAAAAACTTATAAGGGGGTTTTTTTTAAATTATGGTTTTTCTCTAAATAATAAAATCAATCCACGGTCTTCGAATTGGAAAATATTTCTCAAATTCACCAACCTAAGATGGTTACGATTTCACATTGTAGTAATGATTTTAAAATGTTTAGAAGAAATTGGAAGTCTCTAAATAATAAAATCAAGTTATTACCGTCATAACATAACCAAAAATAATCATCAAAATTTCGGTTTTCTTTCAGATCCAAATTTCCTCCTGCAAAAGTATGACTTCATAATTGTTGGAGCAGGGCCAGCCGGTTGCGTTTTAGCTAACCGTCTCTCTGCACATCGTGGCTGGAATGTTCTTCTTATCGAAGCTGGTGTAGGGGAAGGTATTTTCCATCAAGGCCCCCTTGCATCAGCGTACTTGCAAGGAACTGCCTCGAATTGGAACTATAAATCTGTGCCCCAAAAACGAGCATGCTTTGGAATGAGGAACAACGAGTGCGCCTTACCACGAGGCAAATCCGTTGGTGGAACCAGTTCTATCAACTACATGATATACAACCGGGGAAATAGAAGGGATTTTGACAGGTGGGCCGAAGCTGGAAACTACGGTTGGTCTTACGAAGAAGTGTTGCCCTATTTCAAAAAATCAGAAAGAAACACTTTGAGGGGCTTAGAGAATTCTCCATATCATGGACATTCAGGTCCTTTAAGTGTAGAAGACGTCCGTTATCAATCAAAAATGGTTGGTGAGTTTATAAACGGTGCAGAACAATTGGGAATTCCTCGAGTTGATTATAATGGAGCGAGTCAAATGGGAATATCCTATGTGCAAGCCACTACCCTAAATGGCCAAAGACACAGCGCTGCCAGGGCGTATATAGAACCTGTTCGTAACAGAAAGAATTTACATATTCTAGTTAACAGTCGAGTCACGAGGGTCTTGATTGATCCTGAATCTAAAAGGGCGTACGGTATAGAATTCCTCAACAACAAAAAATTCCATGCAATCAAATCTGCGAAGGAAGTCGTATTATCAGCGGGTGTTTTCAATTCTCCACAGCTTTTAATGCTCTCCGGTATAGGGCCTCAGCGACACTTATACAAAGTGGGTATTCCGTTGATAAAAGATCTTCCAGTGGGAGAGATCATGTATGAGCATATGAGTCACATGGGACCAACGTTTCTGCTTAACTCTACAGACAGCCAGCTGAATATAAGGACTACTACCATACAGGACGCACAAGAATTTTATCAGGGATTTGGAAAATTGACATCTATTGGAGGCGTTGAATCTCTCACCTTTGTTAAAACTCCAAACTCCAAGGAACCACTGGATTTTCCAGATGCAGAGATCATATTTCTTAATGGCAACCTTGCGGCAGATGAGGGAACAGGTGTCAAGGAAGGAGCGAATGTAAAAGACGAAATCTACAATAAAGTCTACAAACAGCTAGAGAATTTATCTGTCGACAGTTACACTACACTCGTAATGCACTTCCATCCAAAGTCATATGGATATGTTAAACTGAGAGACAACAATCCTCTGCACTGGCCTATCATTGACCCAAATTACTTTGAGGACGACGAAGACCTTACAACCATTCTGCATGGCATTAAACAGGCCATCAGAATGTCGAAATCACCTGCTATGCAGCGACTTGGAGCCAGAATTCATGACGTACCGATTCCTGGCTGCGAACATCTGCACTTTGGTTCCGATATTTATTGGCGGTGCTCGATTCGGACGATGTCGTTTACGCTGCATCATCAGGTGGCCACTTGTAAAATGGGTCCAACGAGCGACCCTACTGCTGTGGTCAGTCCAGAGCTTAAAGTTCACGGCATTAAGCGATTGCGTGTTGCGGACACGAGTGTTATTCCATTCCCAATCACGGGGCACACAAACGCAGCTTCCTACATGATAGGGGAGAAACTTGCAGATATGATGAAAGCAAAATGGCGAAGAAAAAAATAGTAGGTTTATAGAACTTACTATTTGCCTTTACCACAAGTCACGCTCCTGGTCACACATGCAAAAGCTATTAGGTTAAGGGTTCTTTTTGTCTCTCCTCTTATTTCAAAAAATTAGTACTTAATAATTTTCTTTAGTCCCAACATGAACATGAGTACAAAAGTTCTGACACAAAAAACCATTTCATGGGCGCCGATAAAAGGATATTACAGCTAAAAATAAAAACAATGCACAGCTAGTAGATAAATAAGAATTCCAATACATTCAGCAGTAAATCGTTCGTATAACTAGTGATGGGATGATAGTGAAAGTGTCGAATCTAAATTATTACACAACTAATTGATGATGTCAATTGTTGGCATCTTCAGAAATATTAGCCTTCAAGAGTGAAATTAGGATGAATGTATTGTAATAATATATTTTTATTTCAACAAGACTTTTAAAAAGCAAAATACGTCTAAGCGCATATTAACGCGCTGTCTAGTAGTAATCCGTAAATCTTAAAAATGATGTACAATAATTTCTAAGAGAGAATAAAAATACAAATAGATTTAGCCCATTTTTGCCAATTCTTGTCGATAAATAAAAACAAATAATAACATAAAATAAATTTAAATATATATTATTCTTTTAATGGTTATGGTTTTTTTTTATACAGGGATGTATAGGGTGGGCCTTCTGCTCGTTTCTCTTAAAATTCCATTTTATTTTGAGACAGCTCTTTTGCGCTCAAAAAATTGACAGAAACTCAGTACAAAATGAATACATTTACAGTAAAGCTAAAAGCTAATAATTAGTCTAAACGGCCTGTAATGAACTTGGATTTTTAACCAATTCAATATAGGGACTCGTTTTCGATTCCTCTGCCTATGGCAGAAAGGCTGGGGCCATACCAATGAGATCGGCCTACTTCTCGGATGGAAATAATCTATCTATCTATTTCCAATAGATTTACACTTGATCATTAAAAGCTTATTTCCAAAGTGCTGTATTGCCGGAACAATGCCAATTTTTAAAAGAAATTTCGGTCGAAGTACGCACGTTTGGGAGATTGATATATATATATATATATACGCTATATGCGTATAATTCTGTACGCTCAGCCGAGAATATTGGTGCTGTTACCGAAAGTGTGCACTTAAACGCGAGAACCACAACTCGCCACAGATCTCAGCAACTGAAGATTAGCCGCACTGGGCTAAGGAAAATCTTGCATAAAGGCCTCGAATTGTTCCCCTACAAGGTACAACTGATTCAGAAATTGAAGCAAAATGATCACCGGCTTCGTTATCGTTTCTCTGTTTGGGCTCGAAATTGTCAATTTTGGTTAACAATTTTATCTTTTCGCATGAAGCGCATTTTCATCTCGGCGGTTATGTAAGCAACCAAAATTTCCGTATTTAGGGCTCGGAAACCCCACACGTAGTTGCAGGGAAGCCCATCTTCCACGTGTGACTGTGTGATGTGATTTCTCTTTCTATTTTTATATTTAAATTTAATTGTGTAGCTTTTTTTTTCTTCATCATTTTAGATATTGTATTAAAACGTTGATCCTCCCTAGCTAGCTCCGTTGTCAACTTTTTTAAATCTAATGTATAATTGCCTAAATAAATTGAATATGAATTTGAATCAATGTTAACGCAGAGCGCTACTGCGGCATAATAACTGATTTTCCTTTGCCAGAAATTGAAGGTATGGATTTCGGCGAGCTTTTTTTCTAACAGGGTGACGCCACGTTTCACATAAGCCTAAGTTCAATAATCGCGTAATAAATCGCTTGGAAAACGCGCTTTGGCCACCGCCGACTTTTCTGTGAGGTGCCGTTAAAATGGAATATAAAATATTGGTATAGTCACTTGCGAAAGTGAAGAAATGCTCTAAGATTTCCTGAAATTCACGTTTTTCCTACATTTCTTCCGAAATTCAATAAGATTATAAAAAACTCCACTTTAAACATAAACATGAATACAAAATTATGTAAACAAAATACTACACAGCAAAGAAAAGTATAAACTATAAAATGGAACATTTGAACTATATGCTAAAAGCATAATTATTTTCTTCATTATTATTTTATTTTAGTATGTTATCTCCAAAATACACTATACCTCAACAAACAAAAGCCCCCAACCTTGTTACTTCCTCACAGATAAATGAAAACTGCGACCCTCAAATTTTCACAACAAGGTTAATGAGCACAAAAATTGTATAAATTGTACACTACACAAAATCTGATTTGAGGAAAAAACAAAAACGCATTACTTATAATACGATTGTGAGTATAATGAATTCAGCTCGGAATAGTAAATATGCATTCGCTGAGGCAAGTATCCATCCGCAATGGAGATGCCAATTTTTTCCTCCCTGTCAGTTGCCTGCCTGAAGTAGTAGACGGTTGGTCACGCGTCGAATCTCGACACACAGTAGTGTGTCAGTCAAGTTCGGGAATCAAACGAGGCACGCTGACCATTTTGAGACACTTTCAACCCTCCTTTAACTAAAATTATAAGGCAACCTTATCGCAACCATTTCCTACGGACATCATTTCTTTGCTGGATTGTTTATAATATCTGATCAGGTAACTTGTCTTTTGTTTATTAATTTAAAACGTGGAACTGAGGCTTTCAAACTTTCATTGATTGCGCTATAAAACCTCTCGATCATATTATCTACTTCAAAGTTATGTTGTATGTTATACGTACTAGCTAGAGACAATTTAGACTAGTTATTTAATTGGCGTATCCAGTTCGCAGCTTTAAGATTATATAGTCCAACATTAGAAGTTAGATGTTCATTATTCCTACGCAATTCTATGATAACAGGCAAATGATCGGAGGACAAATCATTTATAACTAGTGGTTGAGATACGAGTAAGGGAGAGTTGGTTAACAATAAATCGAGAACCGATGGGTTTGCCTTAGTTTGGCTAGTATTGTACGTAGGACCAGTTGGGCACATTAAGGTAAAGGAAAACTTATTTCGTAAGTCATTCAAAATGTTACCCCTACAGTTTGCTCAAATCCAACCCCCAAGCTTGTTCTCGGCAATTAAAATCGACGGCAGTAATATAGTCGCCTTGTAAGCGCGTTAGTTTTAATATATCAGCTCTTAATAAACCTTTGCTTATGTCGTCCGATCTTCCTCCAGGGAGATAAGCACATACAATTTTTACTGTGAGCTCTCGGTCACTTCAGCTGCAATAGTTTCAATTACTTTTATTCCTATCAATGGTAAGCTTCTTGTTTACTACTATCGTCACTCATCCACCTCTAGAGCTTTCTCTGTATAATCTTAGCCAACTAAAATTAGGATCCAGTTTCTGTTATAAAGCAGGACTCGAAAATAACCGGTATTTCCTAATTTTTACACTTTGCCCACCAATGAAGTAATAATATAGATGAATGAATTTATATATTCCGCACTAAAGATAAGAGTCCTATTGTATATATACACGGTAAATGGCAAAATAAATATACTGAATTGATTAACTAAAATAATATTTAATCCGCACACTTGTAGTTTTGTTTATCACCCACATATAAAACTTACCAAATTAAAGAGTTAGTAGAAAGCAAACAATAATTTTTCTATGTCTATGTTCTATGTACCGAACTTGGCCCCTTTTTCACATTTATGTTTGTGGTGGGATTTCTTTTTGCTATACAATAAGTTGTAGTGTTCATAGTTTTCAATAAAGTTAGTTGTAAAATAATACATAATAAAGCTTAAACCCAACAACTTCTGACCCCCCTACGAGTGTATACGAACAGAAACTTTTACGGCATCATCAACAGAAACAAACGATAGAACCTTCAGAGTTAAAGTTAAATAAAAAGCACCGAAAGTAGCAGAAGGTACCTTCAGGCGTCAACCCACAAATGCCAAATAGCAAGAAGACTTCGACCACTCAACCCGAGTAGCAGCCCAGAAAAAAGACTTCAATTCCAACACACCGCCGCGCCGCCGGAACCGCGCGCCGCCAGCAGTGTAATCAAAACAAATCCACGCTATCACTCACCTCGGGTATCCCAAAACAGCATAAATCGCAACGCAGCGCAATTTGTTTTAAAAACCGCCGAAACAATTTGAGGCATATGATTTGCAGTTTAGTCGTGATACAAGGTGCACTGAAAAATTTTCGAGATGAATCTCATAGTACCGCAGATCGTGAGTTGGATGTGGATAATCGCGTTGCAACAAAATTTTGTAAACGGAACGCCTGAAGTGGAAATGAAATTGTGTTGCTCATGTCCGTCAGTAAAGTAAATTAGGCTTAAGATAATTAACAGAAATACATTAAAATGTAGTTATCTCAAACAAACATTACAATCAAAAGTAGGAGTGAGTTTCAAGTCTAAATCAACTCAACGAAACCAAGTTCAATCTCTTTATTGCAATATAAACTTTATGGGTCGTAGGATGTGTTGTGACGTATCAGCTTGAATTAAACGAATTAACACCGACTTGTGATGATGACTGTCAACATTTGGAAATTTAAGATTGTGACAGAAATATTCAACTTTTTGAACCGATTTCGATGGGATGGATGATCCATACTGGTAAATTGTTTTACGCCGTGCGAATCCGTGCTTAAAAGCTAGTTGAAATTAACAGCTCTATTCTGGCGTTGTGAGGTCTCACAAGTCACAAGCATTGTGAGGTGCATTTCTTATCAGGTTAGTTGTGAGACACCGTGATTTTTCATATTCTGGATAAATTCTGACAAGAAAGCTCACAAAAGTCACTACTGCAGGTTAGTTTGTATAGACAAAGGTAATGATTCAAGAGTTAGAGGAAATCAGGAATTAAAACTTGGTTGGTAGTTCTAGTGTTAAAGGAAAACACCATATTAATATGGAACTGATAAAGCAGACTAATTACATAATATTTTATTGTGCTCTAAAATATTGTTTCCAATAAAAGCAACAAATCATTAGTCAACGTTAATTAATTTTTATTTTTCAGTAATTGTTTAATTGTTTTTCAGCAAACCATTATCGCAATATTATTATGTGAGCAATATACTTACATATGAATAAAAAGGAATTACTTAATATCCAAATTTTTTACTTTTTCTGCATGAGCTAAAGGCTTACTTAACATTTAACAGCCTTGAAAAGCAAGAAAAACGTGCGCTGCAAATAATTTCAAGATTTCATAAAATTGTAGAGCTCAATTTGCAGAAAGGCAATTGGAACCATATGCATGCACATTGCACATGTATTAACGGTTGAATAATCTTATTAATTAAAAATTAAGAAAAGAGTAATTAGGCTACCAGAGTGATTAAAACTCAATTAAAAATGTATTTAATAATTCCCTAGCAACACACACATGCACATATTGACATATATTTGCTTAATCGCAAACAACATCTTAATTCAAACTTTAAAATTCATCAAAATTGCGAACGATATTATAAACTCCCAACGAATTTTCATGTCTTCTTTTTTCATTTCATACATCTTCTTTTATTTTCATTATTTTTTTTCTTAAGGGGGCTACATCCAGCTGTCACTTTAAAAAAATCGATTTTTTAATTCTTTTCATTTTCTGTTAGGTACAAGTGTCAAGAACATAATGTGAAAATTTCCAGACGAAATTCCAAGAAACTTGAAAGTTATCTACGTTTTTGGAGATAAGCGCTCCGAGCGACGAAGCAGTAATTACGGCGCACGTGCTTATATTACTGCTAATGCACAATTACCGGAATTTCGTATGACTAATGCCTTTTTCTAGAAATGACATTTTCACGTCTACTTATGATTGCAAAAAAAACCATCCAATTATAACTATTCATTGTACAGAAAAATCAATCAGAACTTTTGCTTCATTTCGACGCTACAGCTGGATGTAGCCCCTTAAACGCGTTTTTCTCAAAACGACTTTTTTCAAATCGGCGTGCCTTATAACTTGAGAACCGATCGACCGATTTCTTTGAAATTTTGCACTAATCTGTAAAAATATATTCGTAATTGCTTCTCGATCGCAAATTTTCGAGAAAATTAATAGTTTTCAATAAAATTGCATTTAAACAGACAAAGTTTTGGACAAAAATGCTTAAAAATGTTTGATGGCTGCCATTTTGTTTTTGGACTTCAATTTCAAAAAAAGGAGATCGACGACCATTTGCGAATGCGTTTACCTTTAAAATCAACTATCATTTTCTGATTTCTGATCATTGGTTCGTGCAGCAGAGGGCACACCAGGAGGCGCTAAAAAAAAAACTTCACATTTTTGGCGCAATGTACATACTTTTGTAATGAATATTTTTTTATTATTTTTTAAAAAAAAATAGTGTCTACTACGTCTACTTATGATTGCAAAAAAAATTCATCCAATTATCACATTTCATTGTACAGAAAAATCACTTAGAACTTTTGCTTCATTTCGACGCTACAGCTGGATGTAGTCCCTAAAACACCAATAATGATGGTGACAAAAGCAAGCCTTCCATGACAATGATAATAGTGATGTTAACTCCTAATTATTAATATTATTATAATTATTAGTATGAAGGACACATTGGGGAAATATAGACATACTGGTAATTCAAACAAGTGACAATCACTGCAATATATCGCGTAATTAATATTATGAGGTATTTTATCATTTACTATCTATGAGCCAAAATAGAAAACAGTATTTTAGATTTTATCGCTGCTATTTGAAAAGGGCCATAATGCCCATAATGCGATTGATTCTTAAAATTTATTTAAATTTACTTTTGAGCAAATATGTGCTCAATTTTGTGCATACTGGAAATTATGAAAGGTTGTAATAATGTGCCAATTTTTTTGTTGAATAAATGCGCGCTTTTTTGGTCTCTATCTTAATATTTTCTAAATGTAATGTTTTTTTCAAATTACCCAAGTACCCAATTTTACCAATTCAAGTTAACAAGGGGTACAAACCAATTGCCATTTAACAAGGGGTACTCGAAATATTAAACTTTCATGTGGTTCGAGTATCTGATTTTAAGACCAATTTTGGAAAGAAAATTCAAGATGAGGATTCAGTATGTAGAACTAAACAATAAATTTCTAATATAATATCTAGCTAACGCTGTCTTAATCATTTGAAGCACAGGAGGTCACCCAGAGACCCATAAACATCCTGTTAATTTTTTATTATTTATGACCTATATATGGTATGTTTCGCAGTAATTAGTGTTATCTATCTACATATCCACACTTATACAGGGTGAGTTCTTAGCTTCAGACAACTCAATTACTCAAAAAGTATGAGTCGTACGAAAAAAACGTTTGAAATAAAAGGAGAGAAAAATCGAATCTGTAAAACTTAATCCTCCATCTCCCCCTGGAAGCTAGGTGTGGGGTAACTTTGAAATTTCAATTGGGAGTTCTTATTTTTGAATGCATATTCGGCTTATCCGAAAAAAATTTTTAGATTCGTACCTACCAAATGGCGATCGATTAAAATCCAAATTAGTCAATAACTCAAACGGTAGGGGTCGTACGGAAAAAATGATTGAAATAACATCTCATTATTTCCCGTCGGGAAAACTGATTCCGATCAAACAAACAAAAAATTTAGAAAATATTTTCCAGTTCGTCCCTTTGGTTTATCTTTCAGATCCAGATTTTCTGTTGCAAGAGTACGACTTCATAATTGTCGGAGCCGGTCCAGCCGGTTGCGTTTTAGCTAATCGCCTCTCTGAACGTAGCGACTGGACAGTTCTTCTAATTGAAGCTGGAAGAGGAGAAGGGATTATCCACCAAGCCCCCGCTCTAGCAATATATTTGCAAGCAACTACCACAAATTGGAACTATAAATCAACACCACAAAAACGATCATGCTTTGGGATGAGAAACAACGAGTGCTCCTTACCACGAGGGAAATCCGTTGGTGGTTCCAGTTCTCTCAACTACATGATCTACAATCGTGGAAATAGAAGGGATTTCGACAGGTGGGCCGAAGCTGGGAACTATGGTTGGTCTTACCTAGAAGTGCTTCCGTATTTCAAAAAATCAGAAAGAAGCACTTTAAGAGGGTTGGAGTACTCACCTTATCATGGCCATTTTGGTCCGTGGAATGTCGAAGATGTATCTTACCAAACAAATATGGTTCATGCATTTGTAGAGGGTGCCGAACAATTGGGGATACCACGAGTCGATTACAATGGAGAAAGTCAGATCGGAATATCCTATGTCCAAGCCAATACCATACGAGGACAAAGACACAGCGCTGCTAGAGCGTATATAGAACCAATTCGTAATAGAAAGAATTTACATGTCCTAGCTAACAGCAGAGTGACAAGAGTCCTAATTGATCCAGAAAGCAACAAAGCGTACGGCATAGACTTCCTCAACAACAACAAATTCTATGCAATTCGAGCTGTGAAAGAGGTCATCTTATCAGCGGGAGTTTTTAACTCCCCGCAACTTTTAATGCTTTCCGGTGTGGGACCCTGGCAACATCTTTACGACATGGGTATCCCACTAATAAAGAACCTTCCTGTGGGAGAAATCATGTACGAACACATGAGTCACTTTGGGCCCACATTTCTACTGAATTCAACAGGAATTGATACTAACGGGATTACCCTACAAGACATTTATCAATTTTTCCAGGGTACTGGAAAACTGACCTCACTTGGAAGCGTTGAATCTTTGACCTTTGCAAAAACTCCAAACTCCAAAGAACCTGCAGATTTCCCAGATGTAGAAATCATATTTGTTGCTGGGAGTTTTGCGTCAGATGAAGGAACAGCTCTTAAGGAAGGCGCAAATCTAAAAGATGAAATTTACAACAAGGTGTACAAGCCGCTAGAAAGATCACCCTACGACATCTACAGTAACGTCATTATGAACTTCCATCCGAAGTCCATCGGATATGTGAAACTAAGAGACAAAAATCCTCTTCAGTGGCCTCTCATTGATCCAAACTACTTTGCAGACGAAGACGACATTGAAACCATTTTGCATGGCATTAAGCAGGCCATCAGAATGTCGAAATCACCTTCTATGCAGCGACTTGGAGCTAGAATTCATGACACTCCACTTCCTGGATGCGAGCACCTACATTTTGGTTCCGATAATTATTGGAGGTGCTCGATCCGAACATTGTCCTATACCTTACATCATCAGGTGGCTACTTGCAAAATGGGTTTGGTCTGGGATCCTACAGCTGTTGTTAGTCCAGAACTTAAGGTTCATGGTATTCAACGACTGCGTGTTGCAGACACTAGTATTATACCGTTCCCAATAACAGCACACACAAACGCTGCCTCCTTTATGATAGGGGAAAAACTTGCAGATATGATAAAAGCAGATTGGCTATGAAATAAAAAATAGTTCTTATAATTGCTTTGCCTTCAAACAATACGGTAGACAAAAGTTGATTGTATTATTAGTTTGCACTTGTGTCTTTACTTAATATATTATTATAACTTTGATATTGGAAAATCAATTATTCCTGATTATTATTATTTCTATAAAACATTAATCAACAAATATTCATTGATCAATTAAGTTGTGCTACTAGATACATAAGTTAGTTTTATTGTTTTTTAAACTGATAAGTATCTAGGAATGACACGGCATTATTTTAAAAACAATTTTCTGGATTCGGATTTCACTTCCCCTATGTTATCATAAAAACAAATATACCATTACTTTTTAATTTT
This sequence comes from Neoitamus cyanurus, assembly GCA_947538895.1. Lineage (NCBI taxonomy): Eukaryota > Metazoa > Arthropoda > Insecta > Diptera > Asilidae > Neoitamus > Neoitamus cyanurus. The sequence continues at coordinate 10,918,159 of OX384547.1, forward strand.
TAAGAAATCAACTACCTCATGTAATGTTATAATACACAAATATAGGTAATTATGTCATTAAAAGTGTTTATGCTGCAAAATGGAATGAAGTTTGATATTAACCCTTCCTGTTCAATTAAAATGTATGATATTCAAGTCCCCTAATTCTAATTTTTTGCGCGAAAAAATATTATAGATGAGATGGTATTTTTTAATAGAGAAAAAGTCAAAAACAAAGTTTTTAAGAATATTTTAGTGTTTTTAAAAAAAAATAAAGTACCATAGTAGCAAGTCGAGATATACCTACCTCAAATTAAAGCTTAAAGCTTAATTTAAATCCAATTTCTGAAACGACAAGTTAGTTTTCGTGTAGATATCTACCTATAATTTTATACAGGAAAAAATACTCCCAATGGTTTTGCAGGAATTCATGAGGGTAATTTATATTTGTTCAGCCCGACTGTCCTAAGAACGTTGTTCACTCATCATATGTGTGAATTTCGCAAACTCATGCTAACTGCTTTAGGCAAACAACCGGAACCCAGTCCACTTCACAGCTGAAATAGTGAATGAAATGCGCTAACTATAATATCAACGTAGTATAATAGAGTTGGCTTCACCTAAAATTACCTTTTCTTTTAGGTTTTTGTTAGATCATTTAGTGTCGCAGTCAAGTCAAGTTTTTATTATTTTTTGATAATAATTCTTTTTACTTAGAACTTTATAGTTTCAGGTTATATGTAGAGAAGGTAAGTAATGTCATGACACAATTCAAACAAGCAGCTCATACTAATAACTGGACTTTTTGCATTATAGCACAATGAAAGTGTAATATCTACGTCAGGAAATTGTCTCTGTTATACCATGGCAATGACGTCACATAGCTCGTTTAGAGTTACGTGACATGGCTTATCGTATTTTACTGGTCCAACCATTTCATTTGAAATCCATATGAATTATATATCGGAAAATTTTTTTATTGTCAGACATTTTGATATGCATTGCTAATTTTTTTTTAAACGTCATATACCCTATGACACCCGGAGGATTCATACAATTCTAACGACACCTCATTTATACAAATTGGTAAATCTAATGGGACATCCGAACAAACATATAAAATGAACAAATAACCCTTCCCTTGCAGTTGGGTAAAAATTAAATTTTAAAAAAATTTATACATTTCTACAGAAAACAAGTTCAAAATCAACCGTTCCTTTTTCCTTCAGATCCGGATTTCCTTTTGCCGGAGTACGACTTCATAATTGTAGGAGCTGGGCCAGCGGGATGCGTTTTAGCTAACCGTCTCTCAGAACATTATGACTGGAAAGTCCTTCTCATTGAAGCTGGACAAGGCGAAAAACTTATCCACCAAGCCCCCATCCTAGTAGCACATCTCCAAGCAACTACGTCGAATTGGCACTATAAATCTGTGCCCCAAAAACGCGCGTGCTTTGGAATGAGAAACAACAAGTGCTCCTTACCACGTGGAAAATCCGTTGGTGGAAGTAGTTCTATTGGCTATATGCTCTACAGTCGGGGAAATAGAAGGGATATCAATAGATGGTCCGAAGCAGGAAATTACGGCTGGTCTTACCGGGAAGTATTACCCTATTTCAAGAAATCAGAAAGAAATACTTTGAGGGGTTTGGAGAGCTCTCCATATCATGGATACTTTGGCCCAATGAATGTCGAAGATGTGCGTTATCAATCAAAAATGGTTCATGAGTTTGTAAAGGGTGCAGAACAATTAGCGATCCCAAGAGTCGACTATAATGGAGACAGTCAGATAGGAATATCCTATATCCAAGCTAATACCCTGAAAGGTCAAAGACATAGCGCTGCGAGGGCCTACATAGAACCCATCATTTACAGAAAAAATTTACATATTCTAACTAACAGCAGAGTAACAAAAATATGGATTGATCCACGGACTAAAATAGCATATGGCGTAGAATTCTTCAACAACGGACAATTTTTCACAATAAGAGCTGAGAGGGAGGTCATCTTATCAGCAGGCGTTTACAACTCCCCACAACTTTTAATACTTTCTGGTGTTGGGCCCAAACATCACCTCTACGACCTAGACATTCCGTTAATAAAAGACCTTCCTATCAAGCTATCACACTTTCAAAATCACCTGCTATGCAACAACTTGGAGCCAGGATCCATGACATTCCGATCCCTGGATGCGAACATCTGCACTTTGGTTCCGACAATTACTGGAGATGTTCGATTCGGACGATGTCGTTTACACTGCATCATCAGGTGGCCACTTGTAAGATGGGTCCAACGAGCGACCCTACAGCTGTTGTTAGTCCAGAACTTAAAGTTCACGGTATTCAACGATTACGCATCGCGGACGCCAGTGTTATCCCATTCCCAATCGCCCCCAATGCTGCTTGCTTTATGATAGGAGAGAAACTTGCCGATATGATAAAAGCAGACTGGCTTGATAAGTAAAAAATAGATTTTACGGCGGATTACTCGTTCTCTAATGTTATAAGCAGAAATGTAGTACATTAAGAACACTAAGTTTTTTATTTTGTCTATCTGGTATATAGGGTTATGTATAATTTTCTGCAATAGAATGTAAAACGCTTTGAGTCGACACTTATAGGTGAATCCGGTTTCAAGGTCACAAATTGGTTTACTTCGCACCGCATATAAGTTCAATAAGTATAACTACTTCATATTTTCAAAGATCCTTATAAGGCTACCTTCTAAATTGTCGCAGAGTTTACAGAATATTTACTAGTACTCAGATGTGCACCTCCATTACCGATTTATTTAATAGTTTTTGTAATAGTAAAGCGAACGAAGCACTAGACAGAATTTTAAGATGGTCGTATACGCATAAATAAATTTAATCATAATGTAGATATATCACAAACTATCATATTTATTATTGTAGTCCATTTTTAATGAAGTTACTAGTTGCATGCAGATATTGCCGCTATAGAGTTTTAAGTACTTACCATGCACTTATTGTTTTGTCACAGCTGTCCATCACTTCGTTTAAGTTGTATTAACTAAACCACTACTATTATACATTTCGCTAAGCTAGGGGCCAACTACTTTTGTAAAGTCCTTTCTTTTGAATATAACGATCGCACAGTACCGAATTGTTTTATTTGCTCTTCCCATTGATACATTATTAACAAGAATTTCCGATTTTTTCGGATAAAATTGAATGCAGTTCCTTTTCTCCATTATTTTATCCCTATATATGTATGTAATGAAACTTAAATATATTGCTTAAATGAACATATAGTCCAGTCAAAATAGGTATGTTTTCAACCAAGACAAAATTCCCACAGAGCTGAAAATTTGTACAGACCTTAAATAACAGACGGAAACAGTCTAAAAGTCGTAGATAGTTATACCAATACATGTTAATAAAATCGTGATAATGACCTTGACCATAGACCTTAATGGGTCACTTCAAGGTCAAACCAATTTTCTTTATGTAAACAAATATTTTTTCATTTGGTAATGGCGAGTTTCGGAATCCAACAGCATTTGTAGAACTATAGGAGGTTCGATTGTTATCTTAAGGTCATTTAAGGGTTATATATTATTGGTTAACTATGTAGTCATATTTTAAAATAAACACGTTTTTCGATTATAGGTGGCTAACTTTAAAAACTTTTATGCTAGGCCCAATTTTGCAATTTAATTCTGTGACTACTTTGAGTGCCAACCATAGTCATAGTCTGTGCGCAAGGTATTTATTTGTAAAAGCACGCTTTATACATCAGGGTATACTCGGAAAAGAGTAAGTTCACCAAAACTAACTATTTGTATTGTAATAAGTTTTGCAATATTCACACATTTTCACCACATTTCCAATATTTTAATATGTATTTTCGTTTATGTCCGTTTATTTTTTTTATTTCCATTTATTCCAAATAAAATTATAATATGAATTTTTCAAGACATATATTTCTATCTAGATTGTTCATAGTTGCACATTAATTTAAAAAATATTATGAAAAAATAAAAGATAAGTTTAATTTTGATGAAATATAAGTAAAACACATTTTTTATCGAACTTTTATATATTATATACACTATTCTATTATTATATATAGATATACAATATTCTGAGAAAACGGATTGTGCTACTCACGTCTTTCAGTCACACCATCTACAAGATATTAGTTAAAGTACATTACCTGGAAGAAAAAATAAATAAAATAAGTTTTTTTTAATTATTGGAGTACTGTGTAATTCATTTCTTGTAGGTTAAATGTAACTAATTTTAACTTGATCTTCCATTAAGCGCAATAGATCTTCAAACTAAAATAAAACGCATTTTTTATGAAAATATGACAATGATGGAAGAACGCAATATTACCTATTAAAATTTCGCCCACGTGTGTAGCCGTATGGCACGAAATATATGTATGTATGTATATAGGGTGTTTAATCTGGGGGGGGGGGGGCAAAATCTCTCTCAACCTTTAGGGAGTTACATGGTGATTAATAAATTCGGGATGGTCATTATAATTTTATTTTTATTATATTTCCAAAAGTTCCACAAATGTTTAGCTAACACTACCACTGCAGGTAAAACTTTCGGAAGTGACAAAATGCCCTAAAATTTCCTAAAATTCAGGGTTATCCCAAATTTTCTCCGAAATTATTGAAATGAATGCACCTCTTGTTTATTATTATTGAACTGCCGTACTTGTTGCCTTTCTAAAGATGTACCTACAGCATGTCCAAGAGAGATGATAAACAAATTTATACATAGAAAACCTTGTGCGGAATTTGAATTATTTTTTAAACGCTCCTACTGATACATCTAACATATTCGTTTCCTTACTTTTAATATTTGTAAAACGTTCTAATCTGGAATTTTACATTTTAATATTTTTCTTTTTAATACAGTATTTTATTTAAATAAAATCACGTGTTTTCGGCGAACCTCTAGGACAATGAAAATAATCACTTAATGTCTTCATTGCTATTACACTTTTCCAGTATAGTTCAATAAGCTGTGGCAATAATGATTTTATTCACCCATCAGAAGCACAAGGGGAATAAAGTCGTTTAGAATAGTTCTGCGGAGAGGATCAAATACCATGTAAAATTTTGTTCACTACTCAGCTTACTTTGCCCCGGAAATTTCAAATTGGAATGGTTTTCGCGAACCGTTTGAGTAAAAAGTCTTGTAACGCAATTTCATTCACAGCACTCTTTGGGCGTGGCAAAATGTTTTGGACAAAATAACGTGAGCATACGTCCCGCTTTGGGCGGGGCAGATCCCCTTTGAGCCTGTTTACGTACGTTTGTGTCTGCCTTAAAGTAACGCTCCAGTCGAAAGAGTTTTTTCTCCAAGGAGTAAAATATGGACAAGTAAAAAAAACACAGTACAGTGTCGCAGTTTTAAAAACGATTTTGATTACCAAGATTAACTCCATCCATTATACTTACTATTCTATATTTTGAAACTGACTTACTCCGCCGTCGCGCGTATGCAGAGGTAAGGTAAAGTAAGAATTTAAGCCCTCCGAAATGTCTACAAAGTTGTTATGCGCGGTTTAACTGGTGATTATATAAAGAGACAAAACCTAAAAATACCTTAAAAAACCACTTAAACTGATGTCACGTCTTTGAAAGAAAAAACACACAATGTAGCGATCTATCGCTCGCGCTAATATTGCTGATAGAATCGGGCTAACACTGGAAAAATGGTTTTGAGTACATGGTATTCGGTTTTTATGACAACCCCTCTCGAAAAATTGTTCTTCATACGACAAATATAAAACAACTGCCTAGATGTTAGATGCCGTTAAGTAACAAGCTAACATGTATTTCATCCTATTTATTATTATTATAACTGTTACCATTTTTTTTATTTTTGAATAAAGATAAAATACCTAAAAGTATTTTCTCCACAAAATTCTGCAGGCGTCCCGCTCTGACGACAAAAATAAATGGTCACGTTACATATGCAGTATGTAGTAGTATTTTACGCTTTCTCAAATCTAAATTTTACATTGCATAGTTTAACGCAGACTCTTTTTTCGTTTAGTCGCCTGTGCAGTAAAAACTCATCGATAAAACCTAAGGTGCAAAAATTCATTCATAAGTTACTACACATTGTCTTCCAATTTACAAAAGCACGATAGAATGGGAGGATTTCACAATACCTATCTCCATCATAATTAATTTACATAATCATTATATTCCATTAGCCACTCCATCCTGCCAGAAAAGTAGGCAAAACTAAATAATTTTCCTTTCCGCTTTCTCAAATCTTTCAATCTTCTTACAATTTCAGTCTGCATAAGTTAGACTCACAGCGGATTAGCTGCATTTTCCTCAAGAACCGAAAGAGTATACCAATATACATACATAGTAATGCTTTCAGAGCCCGTACGCCGTGTTCTCCCCGGCAGCATGGAATTATTCAATCGAGTGCATCATTTCCACAACCTTCATCGTCTGGGGAGTTTTTGCCGCAGCAGGACTGCCCCGCAGCAGGGACTTCATTCAATTCCTTCGTAATGCATCTGGGGTGCAGAGTGCACTCGATATGAACTTTCAAATCACGGAAATAACGTTCTCTACATTACTATCCGGGGGCAACCCCAATTTTCTATAATTCATGTGCACTCCTTTACCCTCTTAGCCACAAAAGTGCCGTTCGCAGGGTGCAACATGTGTGAAATATTTACCAACATGCTAATCCGGGTACATGATCTAGACCTCAACGTAAATAATCCCCACATACCTCTCCCGCTGTATAACTGAGATGTTTTTTTTTAAAACCAGACATCTTCCCCAACCGCGTTTTTTCCAATTTCGTTCTTACTCATTCGTCGTTCCGAAAACTCCCAGCTTCCCCTACTCCATTTCCACCACATGAGTTGCATGATTCATTCCAAAAAGACTGCCGACAGCGATTGTAGGGGTGGGGGTGCTGCGGACATTCATTTCGGAGGGCGCTAACTCGACTCGACGAGTGTATTTTTTGCTCGACATCGCTTTTATGTTTTGTCCTTTGTATGACGTAAATTCATTAATTCATGAGCCTACCACTGACATACGAAAAGGCCGTAGTACTCTGGGACTGGGTCTGGGCTCCATGAAGTTTAAAGGGTGGCCCCCACCCATCCGGCGTACTTGATTTGATAGTCGTCGTGGCCCAACAATGAAGCGAATGATTAATCGAGGGAGGGATCTTGGATCCTTTTGCGGACTATGGAACACTTTATCGGGCGGCTTGGTGTGCTGTTAAGCTGGCCCCAATATGTCGCTATTTTTAGTATTTCAGTGGAAGAGCTCAACACAAAAAGCTCGATGTAGCTCATCTCCTCCACTTCCATACTCGACTGACGTCAGATTCTGACATAATAAATCCCAAGAGAGATTCAGTTTCGGTCTGGATTAAGCAGAGAGAGCTGGATGGTTGTGTCGCTGCTACTCACTTGCCAAATTCTAACGTGTTCATGCCTACGGCCTCCCATTTCCCCGCAGGCAAATCCAGTCCCCACCAGCCAACAAGTTCAATTTGTTACAAAACCAGAACCAAATGCTGCGGCGAAAATCGAGTGAATTTGCTTGCGAGTCTGAAAGATGAACACCAAGGACATGATCGAAGATTTTTGATGAACGTTTCAATTGCTCTCGAAGCAATTAACCTAAAAATATCATTCAAATGTATACCAAGCGCTGCTGGAGAACACGATGCAGATGACGTCAAATCTGAAGGCAGATAGTAATTCAAACAACATTTCACGCGGTTTTGGAGGAATTGTGTTCAGTTAGACCATCGGTCTTATCGATTTTTACATTTCTTCTTGTTGATTATTTTCTTTTTACATAGAAGTAATAAAACCAATTATTGATTTTAACTTTTCATGGAAAAGCTATAAAATTGCAAAAAATAACTCAATTCGTCACGCTTGTTGTTATACAATAAAAGAGTAATAATGTTCAAAGAAAAATGCGTAACTTCTAAAAATAATTACTAATTAACTCTAATAAAACTAAATATTTCAGGTTTCAGTTCATCATAAGCTTTTTCTTAAACAGAACATTTTTATGCATAATAAAAAATTGGGAAAACATAAATACAGGTCGGACAAATTGACGAATTTCAGGAAGGGTGTAAACAAGAAATTTTCTTTTCATGAAATGGTTCGGCGTTCCCTCTTCCAGGGGGTGCGAAGTTCACTTGAAAAAAAATTGTACCAAAATCAGACTCATTAAATTCTTTACAAAAAAATATTACAGGGCCCATTCAAGTATTACGTAAACATGTTTTGTTGATTTTTGATCCCCTCCGCCTTATGTAAGACAAAATAAGAATTTTCGTAAATTCTATGAGAGCATTTGAAAGCTTGTTTTTACACTTAAATATTCACAAAATAGCATTGCACCATACCTACTACGGTTTTCTAATTTTTGGGGTTTTTTCGACTCTTCTCCTTAATTAATCTCACGTACTAAATAAAAATGAAGTTAATATCTGCAATCAGGTCCCCCAAAAACCCGTCTATTCCTGAAATGACCCTTCTATTTTTCATTCATTGAAGGTAGAGGTTTTCGAAATTTCGGAAAACAGGAAAGTTTAGCAATGGATCGGTAATAAGAGACTTTTCTTTTACAACCTTTTTTATGGATAGGAATAATAAACGAATCTTTCTAAGAACGGGAAAAAACACCTTCAGATAAAAAAAGAGAGAAGATGGTAGAAAGAGGCTGAGTGAGGTAGGCAGAACATTTTTTTAAGAGAATGATGGGGAACCTCTTGGGCCCGGAGTTATAATCATGAAAATTTTGGCGGCAACAAGAGAAGGATTACTCTCAATGGATGTTAGGGATGTTTCCCAGCAGTTTTGCATGTAACGAAAGTAATGGGGATCAGGATCTGGGACTTGATCACTAAATTGTTGACTGAGAAAATCAGCGAAAAGATTAGCGATGGTAGTTGGCTCAGCTGAAAAAGACTCGCCCAGTTTTAGGGTCGAGTTATAGATTTGCTTGAATTGCTGCAACGTTCGGTGAAAAAAAAGAGATAGAAAGATAACAAGAGTAGTCCTGTTCGAATAGAGAAATGAGGCATAATATATTTCTTTTGTTGCGAAGGGAACGGCGCTTTTTTCCATGCCAGGGTGGAGATGATGAGTGATTAATAGACTGGGAAATATTTAGGGGTGAGGAGATATTTGATTCGTGTAGGAGGGAATGTAATTTATCAAAGTCGGTTTTATGAAAGTTAAAGTGGAAGCCAGGTTCGGAACGAATCGTGGTGTTGGGAGAATCATGAAATATAGTGAGGAAGAGAGGAGGGTGATAAAGGTCAAGGCTGTTAAAAAGGGTGGTTACTTTCAGTAATAATAAAGTTGAGAGGTTTAGAAGAAAATATCAGGGCGAGCTAACGGCCAAGGTTGTTTTTGACACCGCTGATTTGGTAAAAGCCAGAGTCGGAGAGGTGATCAATTAATAGGGACTCTTTCAAACGCATCAGTGAGGTGGTAAAAATAATTGTCGTAGGTGGAAGACCACAGTAACCGGGGAAGATTGAAACCTCCCAGGACTTCAATGTTCTCAAGGGGACTGGCAAGAGCAGACAGGGCATAAATTGCTTCAACGGCCTGCTTGTACGCATCGAGAGGCTGACCTGGACGAATGTAGAAGCATATAAGAGAGAACGACGGTTGAAGGTGATTTTGACAGGGACCGATTCGAGCCGAGTGAATTCGAAAAAAATTCTTGAAAACCTTCAAAATTCAAGCTCGGACATGAGACTACCCCCTTAAAGCACTTGACTCACATAGTTTCGTCTAAGCTTCTCAGTGAGTGTCGTCACTCGCTTGATCTCATTGCGACTTCTAATCAAGTCTCAATAATCCTGGCCACTGTAACATTGCAGGCAATGAGACTGCGGAGAGGTTGGTGAAAGAAGGGGCCTGCTCTTCCTTTATAGGACCATAACCCTACGTGGGTGTTGCACCATCTCTCATCAGTCGCTCTGTGGAGAATTGGGTCCGCTCTGAGCACAATAAGAAGTGGGCCGCAAGAATGGATTGTAGACAGTCTAAGATGTTTTTACATCAGGTCGACCTAGGCCTCGGCAGACGTCTACTCAACCTCAGTAGATGCCAGTTGAGCCAAGCAATGGCCATTATTACTGGCCATTGCAGGCTGAACAAGCATCTTCACACTTTACGAATAGCGGATTCGCCGCTTTGCGGATGCGAGTTGGAGGACGAGACTATTGCTCCCCTTTTGTGTGCATGTCCGTTCTACAACAGCGCCAGAACCGCTTTATTCGGGAACTACCATGTAGATCCCAATGATCTACTTAAATTCAAGCTGCCCACCATCCTGAGCTTTGTTAGAAGAACTGGTCGCCTAACGGCTCAATCTGGGCACCGAGATTAACTCAGATGTCAGTCTCTCTTCTCGAGGTTTCTACAATGGACCTTTAGTCTGAGTGCAGGGTTTATCTACCCGCCTCAAGATAATCTACATCTACCACCAAGAGCTTTGCTTGAGATTTTCTTTAAATCCTCACTAATTCAGCTGCAAAGAAACCATGATAGATTGTAACTTGGTCTTCTGAACTACCCTTATAAAAACTTTAGGCAAAATGTCATTGCTCGGCTTAATGCTTGACCTTAAGTTTTTTAATTTCTTTAATTTGATATTTGTATAATATATTCATTTCTTTGTGTAGGTTACATTTATTTTTCTCTTTTGATGAGTTTTGTGTAGATGGAGATTGTTATTTCTGTTCAACACTACTTTCAATAAATAAATAAGTGTTTGAGGAAAACACTTTGCGAAAAATATGACACAAATATATTCTGAATTTCGGCAATTTACCTGATTTGTCGACAGGCCTATAAAAAATCTTGAAGCTAATTTAACACATTTTAAATGTCAACGCAATATATAATTGAAGGATCTTTAGAACATTTATACTATGATGTTTTAGTGATACAAACAAACATACATATTACGTAAGTACAAATATCAAATTCAATTATGTTGTGAAGATTTCCTCCCTGCGGCTCTCGCACTCTAAACCTTGACGGATTTTCCAGAGATATTTTGATTTTTACCTAACTCGATCAAAACAACCAGAGACAACTTTTCTTTTGTAAAATTTCACGGGAGAAGCGAGGTAGCAACAAGACGCAGATTTAGACCGAAGGACCGAATCATTGCCCTAAATAATGACATTTTCCCCACGGACTTGCACAATACCCTCATCAGCAAAGGGAGGAGATTATATCATTTTTGAAGTGCGCTCGGCTCTCGAGATGAGCTTTGCTCCCTCGGGCGAAGAACTTGCATGGGATGGGTAAATGGAGTTGGTTCTGGTTGTCGTTTGGGGGACAAGAAATCCTTTCCACGCTCAGCGTTCTAAAATTGAATCTTCGGTGTGAACATCCGGTGTGGTCTCGCTGCACTGTGTCGATTGCAAAATATAAGCCGACGTATTTTAGCAGAAGGCCCAGGTCAATGACTGGATGGGGACATCTCACTCCTGCCGCGCTTGCACAGTTGTTTCTGTTGCGCGACTCACCGGCGAATTTTATTTACGACGGGATATGACAAGGTGGCTGCACCCTGCCGCACGGGATGGCCATACTTCTGCAGAGCACGTTGATGGGCTGAAACAATGTTTTTGTTCGTGGTCTTTGATAGAAAGCACTCGAGGAAAGTTTACTTAGGGTGCATCCGTAATTAAGTTTTTCAGCCTGCGGCTATAACCTCTTCAGCGGATGTTTGCAAGCGGAAGTGTACTCTAAAATGTCTGGGCCGTTTCAAAGGAAATATCCTTTGGGTTCCAGAATATCCTGAATAGTGAGAACAAGGTGTATAATTAAAAGTATCGATATTTTATTCCCTTTTCTACTATCCTACTAAAAATTGACAATATTTTGACTAACGAATTACATAATGCAAAGATAATATATCTAAACGTTGGTTTACACGAGACAAATTTGCAGGGATTTTTATTTTATTATGCTACATCTGAATTTACAAACTTTCTCCATTTTTTAGGCAATAAACGAATTTCACGCTGGTAGAAGATCTTGATTTTGAACCGACCCAGTTGTCAAGCCAATTTATGATGTCTCCATAAGAACTAAAAAACCGTTCTTTAAAAACCTGCACCGACCGGAACAAATGGATCTCTTATGGAGCAATATCGGGAATAGTGGATGGGGTACAACTGCCCAATCTGAACCTTCTAATTATTATTGGAGGGATTCAGTAATGTATCGTCCCCCATTCCGGTTTTCTTTTACATTTCAGTTTAAAAGTTATAATTGAGGAGCGTCTGTTCAAAATGTTATATTTCACAAATACACAAAATTTTGTTTTTTTGTCGATTCGTGCTCACTATATTGAATTTTATCTATGCTCGATCTTCATTCTGTTTAATACCGTTTCTTTCATAGATAAAATCATACACCAAAATTGAAGTTCTAATCAAAAGGTTATATTTACCCAATTTTAGTTCATAAATTCAAGCAAAATGTTATATTTACCAGGTTTTCTTACCTGACAAGCATTGATATAAGCTGGTAAAACTGCAGTCGAGTGAAATGGAACGTCTGTGCAGTTTAAATTAAAAAATTAAAAATTTAAAGCTTCAACTATTTTTGATCAAAAGGTTATATTTACTGAACATTTTCAAACAGTCCGATCAAAAGGTTATATTTGTAAACTCTTTTTTTTTTAAGTCTGACTAAAACAAGAAATTAAAATCTTTGAGTAGGCTATAATAAGTTGTATTAGAAGCTACAATTTTAGAAATAGAATAAATAAAACTGACCATACAAACAATATTCTACAAGCTTTTTTTCAATATCTGAGCATTTGGCAAATGTGTAAATATAACCTTTTGAACAGACGCTCCTCAATTGTAGTCGATACCGTTCACCAGATAGTTTCAGACGAGTGCAGTAGTAGCAATTCGTTGTATGCTCCAGAACGTTTTTTATCAATGACATCGAAATCTTACTTTTAACAGCTTTCGGGAGAAGTTTTCTTTAAGATAATTAATGCTGTAACACTTACCGCAAATTCTACTTTGTATAGATATTAAAGTTTCCATCTTCAACTGAGTAAGAAATGACTTCATAACGTGTGTAAAAATATGTGGAGTGATTGATCTCACTTAGCCAAACAAAAAATCACTATATGCCCCTACATGTCAACCGTTTTCGAGTTATAGGGTGATTCATAAATTCGACATTTTCATGGTATGCACATTATTATTTTATTTTTATAAAGCGACATCAAACTCAATCTTGTTGGGATTTGCAAGAGAGGTAAAGAACGTATGACAGCATAGTCTTTGCATATCATTTTCCATATATTATAGAAAAATTATATAAAAAATTAAAAATTAGTGATTCTGCCCAGCACAAACGTTCTTTATATGAAATCGGTTGAATCATTTGGTCGAACCTGTGAGTCACTGTACGTACATATACAGTTACGTGCACGTAATTAAGAACGATACAAACAGATTTGGGAGTATGGTAATACCATAATTTTGCGTAAACAAATTAGTTCCCTTTGTGGTTCGATTCGACCTTCAACGAGATCTGAGCTAAAACAATAGGCATTGTCACAAGTAAATGTTATCAGTTACATTCAGTTGACGATTCAGTGAATTGCATTTCAAATAGGTCGTGCAGCTAATTAAGAACGAACTTTTTCTAGAGCCACGCAGTCGTTTTTTCGTCAATTTTTCGGACTGTTCATTGCTTTTATTAAAACTCTATAGTCATATAGTGTTTCTAATATTAATAAATTAAGGAAAAAAATGGGTAAAAAGAAATCGTGTGATCCTAGGACTCGCGAAGTTATTGTGAAAATGTATAAGGACAAAAATTCGTATAGCCAAATTGCAAAGGCATTGAAATGTTCTAAAACTATTGTATTTAATGCGGTCCAACACTTTCTAAAAAACATTACAACAAATAATGTCCCCCGGAAGTGTTGAGCCCGTATAACAACTGAGAGAGAAGACAAGGCGATCCTACGCGAATCAAAAAAATATCCACACAAATCAGATAGAGAAATTAAATCTTCGGTTTTTGGTGGAAATAGTTCTGCACCATCTATTGACAATATCAAACGACGTTTGCGAGAATTTGGTTTATTTGGACGTGTTGGAGGAAGAAGCCGTTGTTATCAAAACGAAATCGCTTGAAAAGGCTTCAATTTGCAAGAAAATATCGTGAGTGGACTGTCTAGCAATGGAAAAAAAAGCTTTGTTTTCGGACGAAACAAAAATAGAGTATGGTAAGATGGTAGAACATTTGTACGATGACCTAAATCTCAGGAGTTAAGCCCTAAGTACACTCGCCCCACAGTCAAATTTGGCTTGCGTGGGGTTGCTCCAATTAAAAAAATTGAGGGACGTATGGACAAGTTCCAATACACGGACATCTTGCAGAGCACCATGCTTCCCTATGCGGACGATAATATGCCTGTTTGTTGGATCTTTCAGCAAGATAACGACCCAAACACACAGCAGGTCATACAAAAAAAAAAGGTTTGTCGATAATATGGTCGCACACATTGGACCGGCCTTCATGTAGCCCGGATCTCAATCCTATTGAGAATTTGTGGGAAGTCATAAAAAGTAAAGTCGGCCTATCAAAAGTGTCAAATTTTGATGAACTTTATAAGGAAACTCAAACAGCGTCGGAAAGTATTCCAAAGAGCCTTTGCGAGAAGTTAGTGGAGTCAATGCCCCGACGATGCCAAGCGGTCATTGATAACAAAGGCTATCCTACTAAGTATTAATGTACACACAAAATCATTTAAAAAATATAATATATTTCTTAACCGTTTGTTCTGTTCTTAATTATATGCACGACTGAAACCGTCTGGTTCAACAAAATCCCTGCTTATTTAATTTAAGTCACGTAAAATTGTACTTCTAAAGGCTTTACAAGTTAAAAGCTACTTGTAAAAATTACTTATCTGAACAGAAAGAAATACTACATAAATGCTATAACTGTTTATCTAAGATAACGATAAAAAATTTAAGTCGTTCCTAATTAGTTGCACGCAACTGTATATGTGGAAGGTAAAGTTAAAATAGAAAAAGACGAAAAGAAACGTATTTAAAAAGAAAACGGCATAAATACTGCGCAATATCTAATCATTTAGTTAAAAAAAAACTTCAATACATTTCATCAAAGAAAATAAATTGTTTAATAAAATCTTGTGCTTCACTGGGTGTGTTCAATTTTAGAACATTTTATCATGTCCAAATTGAACTTATGTTGCCTTGTGTGATAGCGCGACACGCTTATCGCTGAGCTACCGAAACTAATTAGGATGAATTGTTAAAGATGCTTAATCCACTTTTGAGCAATATTTGCGCTTTTATAGAAACAACTTTATCGTTTACGCTGGCAAACAAGAACTCCGCCCGGACCAGCTGATATAATATAATCATGCAGTTAGGGTTTCCCACCCTCCCAGAAATTCAGGATTCTTCAGAATTTCGTCTCTTAATTGTGATCATCTTCAATGTCCCGGAATCTGCCCTAAATCTTCCGCTTTTTATTCCACCGAGGTACACCCAAACCAAAACCTTGAACAATTGCAAGTCGTGAATTGAATTGAATTGGTAATAATAATAATAATGGAATAAAAAAAATCCCAAATTTTAAACGAAGAAATCATAAACTTGAGTTGCCAATAAGTATATTTACGTAGAGTTCAGCAAATACCAGAGTCAAACCCGACATTAGCACACGGTGGGCTAAAAAGTATCTCTTTATCGAAAAACGCCATAATTGAAGTAAAACTTCTTTACGCACGCTTGACTTGGGGAGTAAGCTGGTGAATGCGTTACGAAAAGTGTGATCGGGCGAGGCAGAGCTTAAAGGCCTAAACCCATAGAATCCGTCTCGCGTCGCTTTTCTCTTAAGTAGCTCTCTTACGACGCGCTGCCGCGCGAAATATAGAAGATTCCTCTAAAATTCTCTCTCGCGACGCGCTGCCGCGCGCTTCGGCTTTGGGTTAGCTCTCATATGCATGCATGTATTCAATAGTTGTGCGGCGCCGCACAAAGCGACGCCTGATGCCGACGGACTCTATGGGTTTAGGCCTTAAGAGCTTAAAGCTTTTTGAGTGTGGCAACAGCGATAAAGAACCGCGCCCGTGTGCACCTGGACGTGGACACGTGGACTTAAAGCTTCAAGTTTTTAGCACGCGTACGGAGATAGGCGAACCCATAGAATCCGTGGGCGTTATCCGTTGCCGCACAGCTATTATTTGGCAATTCGAGATTCATATTTTATCGAGTGAGGAATAGCCCAGTAAAATTAGAGTTTGAAGCCTGAACAAGCTGGATTTTTGTGGAGTCCCTTTACTTCGATGGCTTAAGCATATCCTGAAAAGTTGCTTAATTTGAGCCAGGGGTTCTTCTTTTCTTTTGGGGTGAAAGGGGCTTAATTTTATTTTTTTTGTAAATATCTCGTAAAATATAAATTTGTCGAGGAAACTAGTTATGAGAAAATTGTGGCCTATGCAGTTCTGCACAAAAAAGGTCCTCACACTTTTTCATCGTTTTTGTGTAAAACGTGTAGTTTGCAACATTCTTTTGAAGTAAAACTTCTTCACGCATGCTTGACTTGGGGAGTAAAGGCAGGCCCCCATAGAATCCGTCAACACAAACGCAGCGTCGCGAGCTTGACAGCTTAAAGCATTTCGAGTCCGGCTCTCTCTCTCTCACGGCGGATTGGCGCAACGAAATATAGAAGGTTCCTCTAAATTTTAGAGAGAGAGATTTATTTCGTTGCGTCAATTTGCCGTGAGAGAGAGAGCCGGACTCAAAATGCTTTAAGCTCTCAAGCTCGCGACGCTGCGTTTGTCCTCGACGGATTCTATGGGGGCCAGCCTTAACCTGGTGAATGCGTGACGAGAGCGTTACGAAAAGTGTGATCGGGCGAGGCGAGCGGAAGGTGAGAGAAGACACAGTGCAGGCTTATTGTATGTATCACACTGTAGGAGCAAGAGAGAGATATTTGTAGAAAATTAATATATGTATAATTGTATATGTATATACATGTATATATTATACATATAGATGGAGCTAAAGAAATTTTACTTCAGTCGTGTGGTCTAAAGCACACTCGTATTTTTTTTTTTTGTAAATGGCGTCAGCGTGAATTTTACAGTTATGCTATATGGACCGATATACCCGTCGAAAATAATTTTTCAGTGGCATGCATTTTAGCGCAGCTCTGACAGAGGTGCGTCGAACTGCACCCCCGATTTCACGCATTGGATTCAAAACCACATGAGAATTATATATGTGCTATTTATATGCTAATCATGTACCACCAAAAAGGTTTTGCTGCGCATTAAAGTGCTTTTTTAAAAATTTTAAAATCAGCGGTGCAACTCGACGTAAGACTCAGCGGTTTGCACGAATTGGATTCGAAACGACATGAGAATTATGTACTATTTATGTGCTCTTTATTCACCCAAAAAAAATTGTGCACTACATATTTAAGTGCTTTTTAAGGTTCCCTACCCGAAGAGTGCCCTGCGGGACCCTATTACTAAGCCTCCGCTGTCCATCCGCCCGTATGTCTGTCTCAACGGGCTGTATCTGATGAACCGTAATAGGTTAAGAGTTGAAATTTTCAGTGTGTATTTCTATTGTCGCTATAAAAACAAAACCTAACAACCTGTTTTTTGCAGCTCGTCGCCGGGTGAAACCCCCGATCTCAGGGGTTTGCACGAACCACATGAGAATTATGTTCTATTTATGTGCTCTTTAAGTACCGCAAAACAAACACATAAATATAATATAATTCTCAAGTGATTTCGAATCCAATTCGTGAAACCGGGTGCAGCTCAACGCACCTCGCATTCAGTTAAGGGAGTCACCGCTGAGAGCCATATCTAGAATTCACATTTACTTATGTACGAGTTAATATACATATATCGTACCAGAGAAAGATGATATCATGATCTATTCTAATATGTATGGTTGGACATGTTGATTACCCCCTTAAATTGCTCAAGCACTTGTTGAGAAGTGTTTGAATCACCCCGTACCCTACGAAATAAGCTTTTTTAATAAGATAAAATCTACTCTCAACAGTTGTCTCCACTATAGATTTCTAAGAACTCCAGTGCCGCACCGCATTTTATCAGTTACGAACCATTCGCTTACTGCAACTAGTAAATAGTACGCAAAGCCTTTGCTTATGACTTCATATTTCATTTGATCCACTATTAAAATCACAAACAACCGGCAAGTGCGGTTCCCGCTCCCGCGTATCTAAAAATAACCAACAAACAATGCAATTCGCAATTGCTGTAATAATTTTCGGTCGTTCATGCATAACTACAAACATATACTTATATCTACGTATGTATTGTTTAATTGTAAAGTGGATTCAGAGGCAACATCCGCGATAGAATTCCCAGAAAACTTTATTGATTACAACGTACAGTGGCTTGAATTTGTAATTTGTTATCTTGGCCATAAATCACAATTTAAGATAATTGTGTTTGTGATCGAAAAAAAAACTTCAATATACAGCTGCTGTGTTGTTGCCACAACAAAAATTCTTTAATTCATGAATTCGATTCAGAGTTATTCTTCCACTCAAAGGAAGCTGATAAGGAGATTGAATTTCTTTCTTGTTGAATCATCTTATGTAATTAATCGATATTTTTATCTGAAATGTTCCGATCTTGAAAATTCTATGTAATCACAATTTCATAATTCTTGCAAGCTATGTGTATGTATAAATATTCGAATATATTTATTTATTTAATACACATTTCATATCTGCCTGTACTTTTATCTATTATTAAAGAGGGAAAGAATGGGTAGCATTGGGTTGTCGCAAAAGTCATGACCTTAGATTATAGAGAACAAGGATCGAACATAACAAGTAAAATCCGTATTAGCATGAGTGAAACATTTTTCCTCCAGATAACTCCAGGGAGTAGATGTTTAAAACAGAACAGAACTTATTAGAGGGACAAAGACGGAACGATAGAAATGACAACTAACCGCCTACTTGTTTAAATTGCTGAAGGAGGTATTCTAGTCTAGAATTTTGAACAAATCGATTTTTTTAAAAATCAGACCTTCAAAAATATATCCTCCAAGGAATTTTTAAAATTCTAAATACTTACAGAGTTATAGCTATTTTAGTGACACAGCGAGTAAACAGGACCTGCCACAGTGAATCGAAAAATAGGCGGTAGACGTTCCCTGACTACCTGAGGATGAATCATCCTACAGAAAGTCTTTTATACACACGTGTGCAGTGCAGCTCAGTTTGCTCTGAGCTATCGTAGAGCACGTGTAGGCCCAATGTATGGAGCAGGAGCCTAAAACTTTGTTCAAATCTTTAAACGCGCTTTTCTCAAAACTACCTTTTCCAACACGGTTGACATGATTTCTCAAGTTCTAATGAACCGATTAACTTAAAATTTGGCGTGGAAATTCTTTATATATCCCTCTATCGTTGGAACTAGAATTATGTCAAAGTTTTGTTTTTTACTATTTTAAAAAAAATCAAAACTTTGAAAAAAGGGCAAAAAATCTATTTTTTTTTCAAGCAGCCGCCATTTTGTGAACATTTTTTTTTTCATTTCCCTTGTTCAGACGATAACGACATTCTTACTGATTAAGAATTGTTTTTTCTTTTTTTTTAAGATCACCAGAAGGGTTGGAATCATGTCAACAAGGACGCACCCTTATTTTTCACCCCCAACTTTACCAACCTGTAATTTTTTCAATTTTCAAATTTTTTTTTTTAATTTTTTTTTGTATTGTTAACATATTAATAAATATCTAGTAAAAAAATGGCTACTAAAAATATTCTTAGTTTTTTTTTTAACGAATTTTAAAAAACACCTAAAATTTGTACTCCTAGACTGGTGGAACTAAGGAGTGTGGTAGCACGTATTTCGTCTCTGTTCTCTATAATCGAAAGTCATGACTCCTCTTTGCAACAGATGGATTTTTATACCACTAGACTAGTCATTCGCGTCTATGTTATTAGTCTTTCTTTCGACATCTTTATAACTTGATGGCGATCTGGTAGGTTCAACGTCTTCGCTTTCCGAATCACATCGAAATTGATGCGATTAATCACATCTTGCGACAAAGAGATATCGTCTCCTTCGTCCTAAAACTTTGAAAGGAGTTGTTTGCTCTCATCCTGATGCCTCGCTGATTGTTTTCGTTGATGTTAGTATGTTTAAGGCGCTGAGAGACGAAAAATGTTAGCTGGTTTGGTTAGCTTTGGATGCGCGTGCGACGAAGTTTTGAACCTTAGGCCAGAGCCGTTCACCGCTGAAGCCAGTACATCCTCCAGGAAAGTGACCTTGTTTCGTGAGGTGCGTCGAGCTGCACCCCCGATTTCTCGAATTGGATTCAAAACCATATGAGAATTATGTGCTTTTTATGTGCTTTTTATGTACTGCAAAAAAAAATTTTGTGCTCAACATTTAAGTACTTTTTTAAAAGACTCAAATTCCGGGGTGCAGCTCGACGTCGAGCTACACCCCCGACTTCAGAAACTTGCACGAATTGAATTCAAAACCACATGAGAATTATGTGCTATTTATGTGCTCTTTATGTACTGCAAACAAAATTTTTGTGCTCAACATTTAAGTACTTTTTTAAAAGACTCAAAGTCGGGGGTGCAGCTCGACGCTGTCGGTGAAATGCCAAATCTCAAGGGCTTGCACGAATTGAATTCTAAACCACATGAGAATTATGTGCTATTTATGTGCTCTTTATGTACCGCAAAAAAAATTTTTGTGCTCAACATTTAAGTACTTTTTTAAAAGACTCAAAGTCGGGGGTGCAGCTCGACGCTGCCGGTGAAATGCCAAATCTCAAGGGCTTGCACGAATTGAATTCTAAACCACATGAGAATTATGTGCTATTTATGTGCTCTTTATGTACCGCAAAAAATATTTTTGTGCTCAACATTTAAGTACTTTTTTAAAAGACTCAAAGTCGGGGGTGCAGCTCGACGCTGTCGGTGAAATGCCAAATCTCAAGGGCTTGCACGAATTGAATTCTAAACCACATGAGAATTATGTGCTATTTATGTGCTCTTTATGTACTGCAAAAAAAATTTTTGTGCTCAACATTTAAGTACTTTTTTAAAAGACTCAAAGTCGGGGGTGCAGCTCGACGCTGCCGGTGAAATCCCAGATCTCAAGGGCTTGCACGAATTGAATTCTAAACCACATGAGAATTATGTGCTATTTATGTGCTCTTTATGTACCGCAAAAAAAATGTTTGTGCTCAACTTTTAAGTACTTTTTTAAAAGACTCAAAGTCGGGGGTGCAGCTCGACGCTGCCGGTGAAATCCCAAATCTCAAGGGCTTGCACGAAATTAATTCTAAACCACATGAGAATTATGTGCTATTTATGTGCTCTTTATGTACTGCAAAAAAAATTTTTGTGCTCTACATTTAAGTACTTTTTTAAAAGACTCAAAGTCGGGGGTGCAGCTCGACGCTGCCGGTGAAATCCCAGATCTGAAGGGCTTGCACGAATTGAATTCTAAACCACATGAGAATTATGTGCTTTTTATGTGCTCTTTATGTACTGCAAAAAAAATTTTTGTGCTCAACATTTAAGTACTTTTTTAAAAGACTCAAAGTCGGGGGTGCAGCTCGACGCTGCCGGTGAAATGCCAAATCTCAAGGGCTTGCACGAATTGAATTCTAAACCATATGAGAATTATGTGCTTTTTATGTGCTCTTTATGTACCGCAAAAAATATTTTTGTGCTCAACATTTAAGTACTTTTTTAAAAGACTCAAAGTCGGGGGTGCAGCTCGACGCTGCCGGTGAAATCCCAAATCTCAAGGGCTTGCACGAATTGAATTCTAAACCATATGAGAATTATGTGCTTTTTATGTGCTCTTTATGTACCGCAAAAAATATTTTTGTGCTCAACATTTAAGTACTTTTTTAAAAGACTCAAAGTCGGGGGTGCAGCTCGACGCTGCCGGTGAAATGCCAAATCTCAAGGGCTTGCACGAATTGAATTCTAAACTATATGAGAATTATGTGCTTTTTATGTGCTCTTTATGTACCGCAAAAAATATTTTTGTGCTCAACATTTAAGTACTTTTTTAAAAGACTCAAAGTCGGGGGTGCAGCTCGACGCTGCCGGTGAAATCCCAGATCTCAAGGGCTTGCACGAATTGAATTCTAAACCACATGAGAATTATGTGCTATTTATGTGCTCTTTATGTACCGCAAAAAAAATGTTTGTGTTCAACTTTTAAGTACTTTTTTAAAAGACTCAAAGTCGGGGGTGCAGCTCGACGCTGCCGGTGAAATGCCAAATCTCAAGGGCTTGCACGAATTGAATTCTAAACCACATGAGAATTATGTGCTATTTATGTGCTCTTTATGTACCGCAAAAAATATTTTTGTGCTCAACATTTAAGTACTTTTTTAAAAGACTCAAAGTCGGGGGTGCAGCTCGACGCTGCCGGTGAAATCCCAGATCTCAAGGGCTTGCACGAATTGAATTCTAAACCACATGAGAATTATGTGCTATTTATGTGCTCTTTATGTACCGCAAAAAAAATGTTTGTGTTCAACTTTTAAGTACTTTTTTAAAAGACTCAAAGTCGGGGGTGCAGCTCGACGCTGCCGGTGAAATGCCAAATCTCAAGGGCTTGCACGAATTGAATTCTAAACCACATGAGAATTATGTGCTTTTTATGTGCTCTTTATGTACCGCAAAAAATATTTTTGTGCTCAACATTTAAGTACTTTTTTAAAAGACTCAAAGTCGGGGGTGCAGCTCGACGCTGCCGGTGAAATCCCAAATCTCAAGGGCTTGCACGAATTGAATTCTAAACCACATGAGAATTATGTGCTATTTATGTGCTCTTTATGTACTGCAAAAAAAATGTTTGTGCTCAACATTTAAGTACTTTTTAAAAGACTCAAAGTCGGGGGTGCAGCTCGACGCTGCCGGTGAAATCCCAGATCTCAAGGGCTTGCACGAATTGAATTCTAAACCACATGAGAATTATGTGCTATTTATGTGCACTTTATGTACTGCAAAAAAAATTTTTGTACTCAACATTTAAGTACTTTTTTAAAAGACTCAAAGTCGGGGGTGCAGCTCGACGCTGCCGGTGAAATCCCAGATCTCAAGGGCTTGCACGAATTGAATTCTAAACCACATGAGAATTATGTGCTATTTATGTGCTCTTTATGTACCGCAAAAAAAATTTTTGTGCTCAACTTTTAAGTACTTTTTTAAAAGACTCAAAGTCGGGGGTGCAGCTCGACGCTGCCGGTGAAATCCCAGATCTCAAGGGCTTGCACGAATTGAATTCTAAACCACATGAGAATTATGTGCTTTTTATGTACTCTTTATGTACTGCAAAAAAAATTTTTGTGCTCAACATTTAAGTACTTTTTTAAAAGACTCAAAGTCGGGGTGCAGCTCGACGCTGCCGGTGAAATGCCAAATCTCAAGGGCTTGCACGAATTGAATTCTAAACCACATGAGAATTATGTGCTATTTATGTGCTCTTTATGTACTGCAAAAAAAATTTTTGTGCTCAACATTTAAGTACTTTTTTGAAAGACTCAAAGTCGGGGGTGCAGCTCGACGCTGCCGGTGAAATGCCAAATCTCAAGGGCTTGCACGAATTGAATTCTAAACCACATGAGAATTATGTGCTATTTATGTGCTCTTTATGTACTGCAAAAAAAATTTTTGTGCTCAACATTTAAGTACTTTTTTAAAAGACTCAAAGTCGGGGGTGCAGCTCGACGCTGCCGGTGAAATCCCAGATCTCAAGGGCTTGCACGAATTGAATTCTAAACCACATGAGAATTATGTGCTATTTATGTGCTCTTTATGTACCGCAAAAAAAATGTTTGTGCTCAACTTTTAAGTACTTTTTTAAAAGACTCAAAGTCGGGGGTGCAGCTCGACGCTGCCGGTGAAACCCCAAATCTCAAGGGCTTGCACGAAATTAATTCTAAACCACATGAGAATTATGTGCTATTTATGTGCTCTTTATGTACTGCAAAAAAAATTTTTGTGCTCAACATTTAAGTACTTTTTTAAAAGACTCAAAGTCGGGGTGCAGCTCGACGCTGCCGGTGAAATGCCAAATCTCAAGGGCTTGCACGAATTGAATTCTAAACCACATGAGAATTATGTGCTATTTATGTGCTCTTTATGTACTGCAAAAAAAATTTTTGTGCTCAACATTTAAGTACTTTTTTGAAAGACTCAAAGTCGGGGGTGCAGCTCGACGCTGCCGGTGAAATGCCAAATCTCAAGGGCTTGCACGAATTGAATTCTAAACCACATGAGAATTATGTGCTATTTATGTGCTCTTTATGTACTGCAAAAAAAATTTTTGTGCTCAACATTTAAGTACTTTTTTAAAAGACTCAAAGTCGGGGGTGCAGCTCGACGCTGCCGGTGAAATCCCAGATCTCAAGGGCTTGCACGAATTGAATTCTAAACCACATGAGAATTATGTGCTATTTATGTGCTCTTTATGTACCGCAAAAAAAATGTTTGTGCTCAACTTTTAAGTACTTTTTTAAAAGACTCAAAGTCGGGGGTGCAGCTCGACGCTGCCGGTGAAACCCCAAATCTCAAGGGCTTGCACGAAATTAATTCTAAACCACATGAGAATTATGTGCTATTTATGTGCTCTTTATGTACTGCAAAAAAAATTTTTGTGCTCAACATTTAAGTACTTTTTTAAAAGACTCAAAGTCGGGGGTGCAGCTCGACGCTGCCGGTGAAATCCCAGATCTCAAGGGCTTGCACGAATTGAATTCAAAACCACATGAGAATTATGTGCTATTTATGTGCTCTTTATGTACTGCAAAAAAAATTTTTGTGCTCAACATTTAAGTACTTTTTTAAAAGACTCAATGTCGGGGGTGCAGCTCGACGCTGCCGGTGAAATCCCAGATCTTAAGGGATTGCACGAATTGGATTCTAAACCACATGAGAATTATGTGCTTTTTATGTGCTCTTTATGTACTGCAAAAAAAATTTTTGTGCTCAACATTTAAGTACTTTTTTAAAAGACTCAAAGTCCGGGGTGCAGCTCGACGCTTCCGGTGAAAACCCCGATCTCAATGATTTGCACGAATTGTATTCGGTACCACAATCAAAATAAAATTTTGTGCACCATATGTAATTCCTAAATTTACATTTTCTGTTAAAATATTAAAATAAGCCATTATCCATTACGCCTTCTATGAAACTTAGTTCACCTACACTTGATGAATCCCCACACTATGACTCCCTTATCGGCGTGCTTTACCGTACACCAAAGTATCGCAACGCCGCCGGCTTACCTCACCCTCCCTTAAGCATTTCTTTCTTTTCTGCTTAAATGTATGCTTGGTAAAAACATTCTCACCCTCCTTCGCCAGTCCACGTGTGTAGCGAGTACGCGGAATTAGCTTAGGTTTTTATGAAAATAATGACGTCACTGACACACGTGTTACTCCTTCGGGCGCGTGAACTGACCGTTTAATTGATTGAAAGGGGAAGGAGGAGGAACGAAATTCGTAGGAACAATTTAGTTTTACTAGGAATCTATTTATAACGGCTACGGGAAAGTGTTTTTACAAATTGCAGTGCAAATCGGGATGGCTTAGGGCGACTCCAAACAGACCGACCAAATATACAGGGTGCTATTTGTAGGGACGGAATTTGGATGTGCACACACTTAAGCGGCTTTAATGATTGGCATAGTGTGGACACACTTAAGGCGCATTATGGGTTAGACCACTCGTTCGCAATTGAACCCAACATGGAAAATTCTCAGAAGAGGCCAAAAATTCTGCGGCGGCGATCCATCAAAAATTCTTAGAAAATCGCACTACATCAGCCAGTATTCTGTGCCATTGCGCAATGGTAATCATATTGCGCAATACCTTACCGAAATTGGTGACTTTTTCCAGAGATTAAAATATATTATCCTTCGCGCAAGGAATTTAAGGAAAAAAATCTTATATTGTTAAATAAGCCGTCGGTCCATACGCTATGCACGAATACGTGGAATTAGCTTCGTTTTGTATGACGTCGTTGGCCCACGTTTTGTATTTTCGTGCGTACTGCGTCGCATTGGACTGGCGGCTTTATTCGGAAAACGGTCCACCCCCCGATTTAATCGTAAAAAGGTCATCGTAAGAAACTTTTGTTTTGGAAGTATGGTGCGGTAACCCATAGAAATAAACGAACAATTTTGGTATTGATGGACAAAATTATTGGCACACCTGAAGCTTTAAAGTAAAACTATTTATATTATGAATACCTAGACTGAGCGAAATTATTTCTGAAAATTTATAGCATATATCCGAATACACCACAAGCTTATTTTATATTGTTTCTAGACATAATATTGTACGACGTATGCGTATATCGTACCTCATACTAAATGCATTTAATATAAGTCTTTTGTTAAAAATTAGTATAGTTTATTGCCTAAATAATAAATAGAAATAATCGGGCTTGGTAATGCTGAATTGAGAATGCTTTGCCTACTGCTTTCCAGAAGTTCCTTGTTTAGGTGTTTTATCGCTCAAAAATATTTCTGAATTGAAAATTTTATTATAAGTTCACATAAATATTTAAGAGAATTCGCAATGGAAATGCATTTAAGTTGTTTAATAAATTTTCAAGTGTAATTTTTGTTATGTGAGCAAAGTCTGTATATTATCCTGGGTGGTAAAGCTAGAGTAGCCAGAATAAAACCCCTTGCTAGTAAATCAAATTAAAAACGCGGCTGGAATTTGCAAAAAATTATAAAAATAAATCTAAAGAATTTTGTGGAAAAACACAATTATTGTTCTCTCTCTCATTTTCCAGTAAGATGACAGAATATTAGGATGAAAAAAAAGCGCGGAATTAGAGGGACAAATATAAAGTGCACGGTAAAGCACGGTGATAAGGGAGCCATGGTGTGGGGATTCATCAAGTGTAGGTGAACTAAGTTTCATAGAAGGCGTAATGGGTAATGGCTTATTTTAATATTTTAACAGAAAATGTAAATTTAGGAATTACATATGGTGCACAAAATTTTATTTTGATTGTGGTACCGAATCCAATCCGTGCAAACCATTGAGATCGGGGTTTTCACCGGCAGCGTCGAGCTGCACCTCCGACTTTGAGTCATTTAAAATAGTACTTAAATGTTGAGCACAAAAATTTTTTTTGCAGTACATAAAGAGCACATAAAAAGCACATAATTCTCATGTGGTTTAGAATCCAATTCGTGCAATCCCTTAAGATCTGGGATTTCAACGGCAGCGTCGAGCTGCACCCCCGACTTTGAGTCTTTTAAAAAAGTACTTAAATGTTGAGCAGAAAAATTTTTTTTGCAGTACATAAAGAGCACATAAAAAGCACATAATTCTCATGTGGTTTTGAATTCAATTCGTGCAAGCCCTTGAGATCTACGATTTCACCGGCAGCGTCGAGCTGCACCCCCGACTTTGAGTCTTTTAAAAAAGTACTTAAATGTTGAGCACAAAAATTTTTTTTGCAGTACATAAAGAGCACATAAATAGCACATAATGATCATGTGGTTTCGAATCCAATTCGTGCAATCCCTTGAGATCTAGGATTTCACCAGCAGCGTCGAGCTGCACCCCCGACATTGAGTCTTTTAAAAAAGTACTTAAATGTTGAGCACAAATTTTTTTTTTGCAGTACATAAAGAGCACATAAATAGCACATAATGATCATGTGGTTTCGAATCCAATTCGTGCAATCCCTTGAGATCTAGGATTTCACCAGCAGCGTCGAGCTGCACCCCCGACTTTGAGTCTTTTAAAAAAGTACTTAAATGTTGAGCACAAAAATATTTTTTGCAGTACATAAAGAGCACATAAAAAGCACATAATTCTCATGTCGTTTTGAATTCAATTCGTGCAAGCCCTTGAGATCTGGGATTTCACCGGCAGCGTCGAGCTGCACCCCCGACTTTGAGTCTTTTAAAAAAGTACTTAAATGTTGAGCACAAAAATTTTTTTAGCAGTACATAAAGAGCACATAAATAGCACATAATTCTCATGTGGTTTAGAATTCAATTCGTGCAAGCCCTTTAGATCTGGGATTTCACCGGCAGCGTCGAGCTGCACCCCCGACTATGAGTCTTTTAAAAAGTACTTAAATGTTGAGCACAAACATTTTTTTTGCAGTACATAAAGAGCACATAAATAGCACATAATTCTCATGTGGTTTAGAATTCAATTCGTGCAAGCCCTTGAGATTTGGGATTTCACCGGCAGCGTCGAGCTGCACCCCCGACTTTGAGTCTTTTAAAAAAGTACTTAAATGTTGAGCACAAAAATATTTTTTGCGGTACATAAAGAGCACATAAAAAGCACATAATTCTCATATGGTTTAGAATTCAATTCGTGCAAGCCCTTGAGATTTGGCATTTCACCGGCAGCGTCGAGCTGCACCCCCGACTTTGAGTCTTTTAAAAAAGTACTTAAATGTTGAGCACAAAAATTTTTTTGCAGTACATAAAGAGCACATAATTCTCATGTGGTTTAGAATTCAATTCGTGCAAGCCCTTGAGATTTGGGATTTCACCGGCAGCGTCGAGCTGCACCCCCGACTTTGAGTCTTTTAAAAAAGTACTTAAATGTTGAGCACAAAAATATTTTTTGCGGTACATAAAGAGCACATAAAAAGCACATAATTCTCATATGGTTTAGAATTCAATTCGTGCAAGCCCTTGAGATTTGGCATTTCACCGGCAGCGTCGAGCTGCACCCCCGACTTTGAGTCTTTTAAAAAAGTACTTAAAAGTTGAGCACAAACATTTTTTTTGCGGTACATAAAGAGCACATAAATAGCACATAATTCTCATGTGGTTTAGAATTCAATTCGTGCAAGCCCTTGAGATCTGGGATTTCACCGGCAGCGTCGAGCTGCACCCCCGACTTTGAGTCTTTTAAAAAAGTACTTAAATGTTGAGCACAAAAATATTTTTTGCGGTACATAAAGAGCACATAAAAAGCACATAATTCTCATATGGTTTAGAATTCAATTCGTGCAAGCCCTTGAGATTTGGCATTTCACCGGCAGCGTCAAGCTGCACCCCCGACTTTGAGTCTTTTAAAAAAGTACTTAAATGTTGAGCACAAAAATATTTTTTGCGGTACATAAAGAGCACATAAAAAGCACATAATTCTCATATGGTTTAGAATTCAATTCGTGCAAGCCCTTGAGATTTGGGATTTCACCGGCAGCGTCGAGCTGCACCCCCGACTTTGAGTCTTTTAAAAAAGTACTTAAATGTTGAGCACAAAAATATTTTTTGCGGTACATAAAGAGCACATAAAAAGCACATAATTCTCATATGGTTTAGAATTCAATTCGTGCAAGCCCTTGAGATTTGGCATTTCACCGGCAGCGTCGAGCTGCACCCCCGACTTTAAGCCTTTATAAAAGTACTTAAATGTTGAGCACAAAAATATTTTTTGCGGTACATAAAGAGCACATAAAAAGCACATAATTCTCATATGGTTTAGAATTCAATTCGTGCAAGCCCTTGAGATTTGGCATTTCACCGGCAGCGTCGAGCTGCACCCCCGACTTTGAGTCTTTTAAAAAAGTACTTAAATGTTGAGCACAAAAATATTTTTTGCGGTACATAAAGAGCACATAAAAAGCACATAATTCTCATATGGTTTAGAATTCAATTCGTGCAAGCCCTTGAGATTTGGCATTTCACCGGCAGCGTCGAGCTGCACCCCCGACTTTGAGTCTTTTAAAAAAGTACTTAAATGTTGAGCACAAAAATATTTTTTGCGGTACATAAAGAGCACATAAAAAGCACATAATTCTCATATGGTTTAGAATTCAATTCGTGCAAGCCCTTGAGATTTGGGATTTCACCGGCAGCGTCGAGCTGCACCCCCGACTTTGAGTCTTTTAAAAAAGTACTTAAATGTTGAGCACAAAAATATTTTTTGCGGTACATAAAGAGCACATAAAAAGCACATAATTCTCATATGGTTTAGAATTCAATTCGTGCAAGCCCTTGAGATTTGGGATTTCACCGGCAGCGTCGAGCTGCACCCCCGACTTTGAGTCTTTTAAAAAAGTACTTAAATGTTGAGCACAAAAATATTTTTTGCGGTACATAAAGAGCACATAAAAAGCACATAATTCTCATATGGTTTAGAATTCAATTCGTGCAAGCCCTTGAGATTTGGCATTTCACCGGCAGCGTCGAGCTGCACCCCCGACTTTGAGTCTTTTAAAAAAGTACTTAAAAGTTGAGCACAAACATTTTTTTTGCGGTACATAAAGAGCACATAAATAGCACATAATTCTCATGTGGTTTAGAATTCAATTCGTGCAAGCCCTTGAGATCTGGGATTTCACCGGCAGCGTCGAGCTGCACCTCCGACTTTGAGTCTTTTAAAAAAGTACTTAAATGTTGAGCACAAAAATATTTTTTGCGGTACATAAAGAGCACATAAAAAGCACATAATTCTCATATGGTTTAGAATTCAATTCGTGCAAGCCCTTGAGATTTGGCATTTCACCGGCAGCGTCAAGCTGCACCCCCGACTTTGAGTCTTTTAAAAAAGTACTTAAATGTTGAGCACAAAAATATTTTTTGCGGTACATAAAGAGCACATAAAAAGCACATAATTCTCATATGGTTTAGAATTCAATTCGTGCAAGCCCTTGAGATTTGGGATTTCACCGGCAGCGTCGAGCTGCACCCCCGACTTTGAGTCTTTTAAAAAAGTACTTAAATGTTGAGCACAAAAATATTTTTTGCGGTACATAAAGAGCACATAAAAAGCACATAATTCTCATATGGTTTAGAATTCAATTCGTGCAAGCCCTTGAGATTTGGCATTTCACCGGCAGCGTCGAGCTGCACCCCCGACTTTAAGCCTTTATAAAAGTACTTAAATGTTGAGCACAAAAATATTTTTTGCGGTACATAAAGAGCACATAAAAAGCACATAATTCTCATATGGTTTAGAATTCAATTCGTGCAAGCCCTTGAGATTTGGCATTTCACCGGCAGCGTCGAGCTGCACCCCCGACTTTGAGTCTTTTAAAAAAGTACTTAAATGTTGAGCACAAAAATATTTTTTGCGGTACATAAAGAGCACATAAAAAGCACATAATTCTCATATGGTTTAGAATTCAATTCGTGCAAGCCCTTGAGATTTGGCATTTCACCGGCAGCGTCGAGCTGCACCCCCGACTTTGAGTCTTTTAAAAAAGTACTTAAATGTTGAGCACAAAAATATTTTTTGCGGTACATAAAGAGCACATAAAAAGCACATAATTCTCATATGGTTTAGAATTCAATTCGTGCAAGCCCTTGAGATTTGGGATTTCACCGGCAGCGTCGAGCTGCACCCCCGACTTTGAGTCTTTTAAAAAAGTACTTAAATGTTGAGCACAAAAATATTTTTTGCGGTACATAAAGAGCACATAAATAGCACATAATTCTCATGTGGTTTAGAATTCAATTCGTGCAAGCCCTTGAGATTTGGCATTTCACCGGCAGCGTCGAGCTGCACCCCCGACTTTGAGTCTTTTAAAAAAGTACTTAAATGTTGAGCACAAAAATTTTTTTTGCAGTACATAAAGAGCACATAAATAGCACATAATTCTCATGTGGTTTTGAATTCAATTCGTGCAAGTTTCTGAAGTCGGGGGTGTAGCTCGACGTCGAGCTGCACCCCGGAATTTGAGTCTTTTAAAAAAGTACTTAAATGTTGAGCACAAAATTTTTTTTTGCAGTACATAAAAAGCACATAAAAAGCACATAATTCTCATATGGTTTTGAATCCAATTCGAGAAATCGGGGGTGCAGCTCGACGCACCTTGTTTCGTGTGCTAGAAGATGCCGATGCAAGGAGCGTAGACCCTGGAGAACTCTACAGGCTGACTGTGTGGATCGGAAGGTTCGTAAGGTGATGACATCCTGACTGCATAAAAAAACTGTGGTCAATCGGGTTGGAAGGAGTGGTAAAGTCCACATCATTGAAGATCTCTAACACAATCCCTGTTAATCGAATTAGGACCACTCACAGTTTTCTTTCTGTCTGTTATTGAAAAATAAACGAGAGAAGCATAATATAGGGTCTTTCAAAAAGTACGCACGACTTTTAAATGTAAATAAAACAAGTTGTGTGTGATATATCCACTCCGTTTTTATTTTATATGAGACAATATTTAATGGCATTAAGTATGGAATGTAACGTCGTTCAAATGTCTATCGCGGTTTGCTTGGTGGTACGTATTCGAAAGTTGACCCAAATTTCTGAAGCCAATTAGGTACTTATTTTTTACTACTCTGATTTTTACAGCCCAACTTCACACACCTCAATTTGTTCATACGAAAACAAAAAATCACAAACTTTACCCCATTTTTCCTACCTCAAGTGTATGTAGTAAGCAATTTTATTAAGGAAGTGTCTATTAACACTAAAAATGGGCCAGAGTGCGCGATAAAGTGGGTGAGAGTGGCTCAGAGTGGACGAAAGTGGCCCAGCCCAGAGTGAATGAGAATGAGCGATAGAGTGGGTGAGAGTGGATAGAGTGGACCAAAGAGCATGAGAGTGCGTAATAATAAGAATTAATTCTGGAGAGACGAACAACATTTTAAAATTAAAATATGCCGCAATGCACAGTGGCCGATTTCCCGAAAAAGCTGGCCAAAAGTCGAAAAATGATAGGAATTACACAAAACTTCGCAATTTTATGTTTTTGAGGTCGCTGATCACGAATATGAAATTTATTTTTCAAAATTCAAAATGGTGGGATTCAAAATGGCGGACGTCTACTGCTTAAAACAACTCCGTTTCAACAAAATTTTTTATGCTTTAGTTTTTGAGGTCGCTGATTACGAATATGACATTTTTTTTCCAAAATTAAAAATGGCGGATTCAAAATGGCGGACGTCTACTACTCAAAACAATTCGATTTCAACAAAATTTTGTATGCTTTAGTTTGTTAGGTCGCTGATTACGGATATGACATTTTTTCCAAAATTAAAAATGGCGGATTCAAAATGCCGGACGTGTACTACTTAAAACATTTTGATTTCAACAAAATTTCGTATGGCCATTTTGAATCCGATATTTTGAATTTTGAAAAATAAATTTCATATTCGTGATCAGCGACGTCAAAAACATAAAATTGCGAAGTTTTGTGTAATTCCTATCATTTTTCGAATTATGGTCAGCTTTTTCGGGAACCGGCCAGTTTCAGTCCGCAAGATTGAAAATTATGTTTCATGAAATATCGCAAATTATCGCAGCTGCTTTTTTCGTAAAATGAAAGAAAATACTTTCTTTTACATAATAAAAATGATCTTATCGTGGAACTCTGCGGAACTTCTAACTATTTTTCTTCATTTTTATAAAATGTCAACACGAAAAAGCTTGACGTGCATGACTGTGTTAAAAAAAGTTTTAACACAGCGAAACTTTAGTAGGTACTTTGTATACTTTCAGAAACACCCGTTACTGAATGCGATCTGAAAACAGCCACTAGAAAAGCTGTTATCACTTTCAAAACGACGTAGTACAAATCCAGGTTAAAGTAGCGTGCTAGATGACGCGTCGAAGAGAGTCACTTTGACTTGCTCTAATGCTGAATCCCTTACCAGTACATTACTGTTATTTTGCCAAAATGTGTAGAAAAAGGTTCTTTATGACATAGGATGGTAGCTTGAACAGAACGAAACAATTTTTTTTTCGACTTTTGGCCAGCTTTTTCGACAAATCGGCCACTGTGCAATGGAAAGGAGACCTTTTTCCATTCTATTTTTTCTACGGACATTTTTCCATCCTATTTTTTCCATAGGATATTTTCTCCGCGGCCATTTTTCCCATCAATTCTTTTTTCAATAACTGCATATTTGGCTTCAACAAAATGTCTACTGACTGAATATTGACCTTTTACAAAATGTCTACTCTCAACCACTCTCACCCACTCTATCGCCCACTCTCACACACTCTCAGACACTCTCACCCACTCGCCGTGTGAATATACCCAGCAGGAAATTGGAGATTGCGTGAAATTGTACATCGATGATTTCATGCATGACTAAGGTATGTATGCCAATTCTGAGGACATAGCCATGCTAACAGGAAGGCATAGGAGTTTGTTTGTTTCAAGTGAGCTGAAGTTTTATTGGGGTTTTGTTGTTTCATGCGCTTCTCAGTAATCCAAATCTTCTTCTTTTTGTATTTTTGTGATGACCCCATACATTCCGTGGTCATGCAGAAAGGCATGCATGACTTTCCAATGACATCGCCGTGAGAAATGTCATCGATGTTGGAATGAGTATACATGCCCTTTTATTGATGACTTCCTCGATGCCGTCATGTGTAAATTTCCTGCTGGGTACTCTTCCTTTTAATAAAATACTAGCTGACATAGTTTGCTATACGGACTATTTAGTAAGGCCCAGTACTTATTTGTGTAGGAAAAGAGATGTTGAGACATAATACATACATATGATAATGGCAAAAAGCTTTGGAGGTTACAGAATTCATATCTACCACAATTCAAGACCCACCCAAAATATCTACCGAAAAAGTTAAACTTCAAGGGATCGCTATGGAATTCAACACTTTTTGGGGTCGCTTATTTTGGATTTACTATCGAAATTTGGAAATTAAAGATGGTGGATCCAATATGGCGTCCAGAATTTTTCAACTTCGAAGGATTGCTGTGAAAACGGGTCCTTTTATGTTTTTGGGGTCGCGGATCTCGAATCTATTATCGGAATTAGGAAACATCAGATACCGGATTTTTGTAAATGAATAAACATATGTATAAGGGTTTTCAGGGTAGTTGATTTCAAATTAATTTTTCGAACTTCAAAATGGCAGCCTAAGGTTACTAACTCCCAAGAATGTTTTGGGTTCCCGCGGGAGAAATAGAAAAACGTCTCCGCGTATGAAACAGATTCACTTATTGTGCAACAGTTTTAATTTACAAGCACAGAAGACCCCAGACAAGGTCAGGCAACGCTAGTTACTTATAATTTGTTAATCTCTCCTATTTCGATTCGTTTTTAACAAAAATGTATCTACGTTAAGTATGATAATGAAGAGAAAGAGTTTAAATTTTCATACATATGTATTTTGTAGATTGTGCGCCGCCGTCTAGTTTGACGGGCTTTACTTATGGCCCGCAGATTTTGTATTGCAGTAGGGAAAATGATATAGCTTGTGATAAGAAAACGTAGATAACGAGAAGAATCTCGTTCAAAGACTCGAAAAGCGAAGTACTGCTGCTTGAGCTTGTGGCATTGCTA
The DNA here is from genome assembly GCA_947538895.1 of Neoitamus cyanurus. Lineage (NCBI taxonomy): Eukaryota > Metazoa > Arthropoda > Insecta > Diptera > Asilidae > Neoitamus > Neoitamus cyanurus. Next base: position 10,953,493 of record OX384547.1, read on the forward strand.
TTGATTGCCACCAAAGCAATTCACTTAGCCGTAAAGAAGCAATCTTGTCTCACGTGCTTGCATTCAGCTAAGTCACTTGATTCCACTCTACATCTCAATCCAAGTACTGCCAGCGGGAATCTCTCTAGACGCCGGCGCCAATTAGCGGGCTTTAATTAACGCCGACTTAATTCCTCCTTAAACGCGGATATGACAATTGGCAAACTGCCGGTGCCACCACCTGAACTTCTGCCTACTTGGTGGGGCTTTCGTTCGGGCGATTATCGTCATCTCCGGAGAAGCTCCTCTGGCAAATCAGAAATACTTTTCGCAGCAAAACGAAACCACTTCAGGTCGCAAGCACGTGCTGGATTTATTCACGGTTATCTCCTCCCAGACTTATTATTTTTAGAGCCGGCCTGAGAAGGGTGATTGCCTGCCTGCACATGAATCGAAAACGCTCCGTCTCGCTGCAGTCAATGGGAGCTTCCTCAGAGCGCCAGCCGCCAACTCCATTGGCACGGATACAGTAAATGGATTGCGAAATATAGAGGAATTTACTGGGCTGGAGCTGGCGCTGAAGCAGTCGAGTAAATAACATGGATGATGACCTCATCGCCGTCGAAAAGGCGCCAACATAACAGAAAGCCCCGACACAGGGGTGGAACATATATAAGTGGGCTCCCAAGAAGATGGGCTGCGGCGAGGATTATAAAAGCGCCACCCAGGATGATAATCCGAAGCTGGGTTGGATGATATTCCGTGGGTTGAGTGCTACTACCACCACACGCACCCCATTTTTGGTTACAACAGCGCTAAGGGGTGCAAACAAGCAAAATGAAGCTCGGACCATGCTTTCGGCGTTCTATTGATTTTTTCCTCGCTCGCACGATGCGAATCGATTTTCATAGAGTTTCCGCACTTAAGTGGAAGGTGGAAGTAACTTAATATTTCGGGACTTGCCTGAAACAATGAGAGCCTCATTTGGTCCTGTGGTGTAGATGTTTCCCATGGTGCAAGCAGCTAAATCCTTTGCTTTCAAAAGGTGCGGGAACCACTTAATCTGCAGGGAGCACGTAAAATCACTGCGCCTATCCTCCTAAATATAGGCAGCACTCGAAGCACTCACTTTTGCTTTTTGTATTTCAGCAAAGCACTAAACGCCAAATTAAATGGGGCACACACAGAGCACAGGAAAACACAAATTGGAGAAGACACCGAGCGGAGCGACCTTTTTGAGTGCAACAAAATCTGCCAATTAATCGGGGCACTAAGGGGGCTATAGAAGCCTGGTCAGAATTTATGCTAATTTCGGCACTTGCGAAATCGAATCCCAATCAGTATGCAACTAACTACGGAACATCTTCCACTCGCGTTTGACCTTCACTATCGGGGCCTATATCGGTCGCTATCTGCTATCTCGGGCAGAGACTTCTCCAATTGACACTTAGCGGCGTCCACTGGAGATGAAAGTGAAAACTGGAAAAACACCGCGGATGGAGACCAAACAACGTGTGGATAATTAGCGAAAAGAAAACGAATACCGGAATTTCTGCAGCAGCTAGAAAATGACTCGTTCTTCTGGCGTAAAACCAACCCGTCGTATATAGCTTCCCGACCGTGTTCAACACAAACAAGCGCTTTGAGAGAACTCCACAGAGGGCGACTTTTTTTCAGCTATGGCTGCCACTGAGTACCGCTCTCTAGATTTGTTTTGACATTTCTGCGCATACGCCCTGCCGATTTAAAGAAGCAGTTGCCCCCGGTGAAATTGGGTTCGAGGAGATGGTGTTTTTGAGGAATCTGGTTCTGGTTTAAGCCAATGCCGTAGTTTTACTTGCCATCAACAGTTCCATATTTCCGAATAGCACAAAGCATGCAAGTGAATGTAATTTTGGAGTTTTCAGTAAAAAAAACTAAAACGAAGAATAATGGTTAGTTATGAAATGGTAACCATAAGTTCTTAAGGATACAATACTCGATAAAGTAAAGGTAGAAACGCGGTCTGCATTCATACTGAAAAATTTATAATCAGTGATCCCAAAAATTTCTATGTGCCTATTTTCCTGAAAATCTACATAAGTTTAGCAATTTGAGTTCGTCATCTTAAAATTTTAAATTTAACAGTTTATCTTATACCAGCGACCCTTAAAACTCGCATTTTCCATTTGTTAATTATTTATTTATTTACTAGCAGACCCGTCTCAGATTTTCCCGGTGTTTTCCATATTTGTAAATTAAAATTTTTGGAGAATGAAGGAAACTTTTTCACGCACGGAGACGGTTTCACATTTGTCCCGTTGTCACATTTTTTCATGAACGACATAATAAATTAAACCGTTCTAGACGTTAGCTCCGACAAACAAATAGACAGGGAAAAGGTATACCAAATCACCCCCCATAAAATACTCTACCTTCCAGTGAAAGTCCCATTTAAAACAGTTCTACCGATCTTGAGATTAGCCGCGACAAACAGAAAGTAATTTTTGAAATGTTTGTTTGGATTTTGGTGCCGTGTAAATAAACATATGAGCTTACAAATGGGCAGTTATTTCGAAATCACAAACCCTAAGAAGCCAATTTAAAGACCATTCATTTATGCTGGCTACTTTTGGCCGCGATACTTCGAAATTTCGATAGCAGATTTAAAATTAGCGACCCTAAAAACAGTAAAAACCCCAATATGTTCATTTCAGTGTAAATATTTCAGTTTAGAATTTTCGCTCGCCATGTTGGACCCCCAGCTTTCACTTCCATTTCGATAGTAGATTCGAGATCAGCGAACCCAAAAACATAAAAGGGCCTGTTTTCATTTAAATCCTTTGAATTTGAACCTTTTCGGTTGCCATATTGGTTCCGCCACTTTGAAACCCTACAATCTAACATATATATATAAAAATGAATTGCTGTGCGGTACGTCTCGCTAAAACTCAAAAACGGCTTGACCAATTTCGATAATTTTTTTTGTTTTGCTCGCTATAGTACAGGGGGGGTATTAAAAAAAATGAAAATTCGGGAAACCCCAAAGGAAAAGCCGGAAAATCGAAAAAATCGAAATTTTCCGTTTTGCAAAGGAAGCGAATTTTCCAGCTTCAAGGAATCTTTATGAAAAAGGCAATGGGAGGTTTTCGGGGTCGCAGATCTCGAGCTTGCATTCAAAATTTTGGAATTCAAGATATCGGATCCAATACGGCGACCGAAAAAGTTAAACTTCAAGGGATTTCCCTGAAAATCCGCACTAGGGAATTTTCGGGATCACTGATTTCGAATCTGCAATTCAAATTTCCAAATATGAGACCACCCCCACCCCGATGGGAGATACAGGAGAGGGGATGCAATAAGGAGGTGGTGTAAAATGAAGAAAACTAAATTTAATAATACTGTTGGAAAATATCTAAAACATGTGCAAAACGCAAATAGGAAAACGATGGGTCACATAGGACAGGCGGTGGTGCAGTAGGGAGGCGTAGTAAAATTAAGGAATACAAATTTAATAGTATCCCGGGAAACGCCGGGTCCGGGCAAACTAGTTACTTATAAAAACCCTACGGAAAAACTAAGCTATCCAACAGTTAAAACCATATTCGAATCTATTAAATAGTTCAGGAGGAGGAGAGTAACAATCCGAAAATCCTTCCTCATTTATGTATATTCACCATCAGTCCGCCACACTTCGGTTACAAAAATATAAATAAAAGAATATCAGATATGAATATAAGAGTTACATAATTACCCAATTTAAATCTAAATACAAAATCTTTCTTTAAGGGGTTATACGCAGTTAGAATTTGCAATTTTCGGAATGTACATATATTTAAGTATACTCTCTGAAAATTTGAAGCCAATCCGATAAATATTTACGGAGATATACCTGAATTTGTAAGGCCACTATGTGTAATTTTAACTATGTGTAAACTACTTCTGAAACTTTAAACGCGCTTTTCTCAAATCGGTACTTTCAAAGCCGGTGATCTCGATTTCTCAGAAATGGCTCAACCGATCGGTCTCAAATTTTTACACAATCTTCTTAGATATATTCCTCAGGTATTGAACGAAGGAATAAGATTTTAAAAAATTATTACTATTTATTTTTAACAATTTGGAGCGAAAATTTCAGTCAAAAACGAAAAATGTTTTTCAAATAGACGCCATTTTGTCAAAAATCAAAATTTTTATTATTCCTTCATTCAATACCTGCATTAATTTATCCTTTAAAAGAATCCACCATATATTTTGATTTCAGATAATCCAAACCGTCGAAATGGAGATCACCGCCAAGCGCCTTTTTTTAGAGGTCGTTCGGGACATCATCTACAGGAGCGGTGCACATTAATATTTTTACATGATCCACGCGCTTTTGTATTCTTAAAAGTAGGCTCTTTTTGAATTACCATCACTTGTAATTGATAAATAAAAACTGTTTCTATAAAAAATTCATGAAAATACGTCTTTTTTGAGCCTCGCAACTCCGTATAACCCCTTATGGGTTACATAGGTCTTGAAGGAAAGAAAAAAGAACTTTTTCAAAAAATTGTATTTTAAAAACCAAAGCTCTGTTTTATTTGAAATTTACACATAGAAAAGTGTAGGATTTCTAGAAGTAGTAAAAAAATTTACAGCTAAAAATATTGAAAATTTTTCGATTTTCCTGCAGTTTTCCTCGTCCAGCCTTTTTTTTGCGGTAGGCAAGATTTCTCGAGAACGAATCCACCGATTTTGCTGAAACTTTGCACAGTTTCTCTTTATAGTATTGTTTCGTGATTAACCGAAGGAATTGAAAAAAAATGAAATTCAAAGTTTAGAAATAAGTTTGAATATATTTTCGTCACAAATTTTTTAGCATTTTTCCGATTCTCATCGTTTTTAAAATATTTTTTTCGTATAAAACAAGAACGAGTCAATCGATTGAAAGTCCCTTCGGTTAATCACGAAACAATGCTATAAGGAGAAACTGTGTAAAGTTTCAGCAAAATCGGTCGATTCGTTCTCGAGAAATCTTGCCTACCGCAAAAAAAAAGGCTGGACGAGGAAAACTGCAGAAAAATCGGACAATTTTCAATATTTTCAGCTGTAAATTTTTTTACTACTTCTAGAAATGCTACACTTTTCTATGTGTAAATTTCAAATAAAACAGAGTTTTGGTTTTTAAAATCCAATTTAATGAAAAAGTTGTTTCTTTTTTTCCTTCAAGGCCTATGTAACCCCTTAACGCCCCCATATGGATTTGAATAGCCTTCAGCTAATTTCGCTTAACTCCTTGCAGGTTAGCCGATCCAACTCCAGAACTATCTTTGTATTTGATTGTCTTCAGGGAGTTATTAACTCTGCTGAATTGTTGAGTAAATTAAAGATTTCAATACCTGCACTATTTCTGAGGAATTTAAAAAATTTATGGATTCTTCGGCATGGCCATCAGGCTTTTAAATAAGCTCTTTTAGGAACAAGGACAAGCAAAAAACCTAATTATATAGCCAACATTGCAGCAACATACATATGTAGATATGGACATCTCATCACATATGAATTGTCCTTATAATTCTAATCAAACCTCGCTATATTACCAAAATATAAGAGGCATGCGTACAAAATTGAATGATTTTAAACTCTCGGTTCTGGAAAATGATTACGATATTATTATTCGCACTGAAACATGGTTAACGGCTGATATATCGTCTTCTGAATTTATAAGCAATCAATATGTGGTTTATAGAAGGGACATGCCAAATTTCTTCAGGATGTAGTAGAGGTGGCGGAGTTAATTGCCGTTCGAAATAACATCTCCAGTGAATCACTCGCATTGCCCAGTTGCGATTTTAATATCGAACAGGTTATCGTTCGAATTTCTTCTGCCTTCAATTTTCATCAGTGTGAGCTATATCCCCTCTTCTGGCCTGGAAATTTACAATGGACACTTTCGTAACATTGAGTCTATATCATGTACACTATCAAATACCGATGAAATATGTGTTCTTGGTGACTTCAATTTAAGCAAAATCGCATGGGTTCCTGTGGAAGACGAATCGGGTTTGTTACCAACGGGTGCTTCTTCTGAAATTGAAATCTCTTTCCTTGATAATATGACAGTTCTAGATCTAGTTCAGGTTAACTCTACTTGTAATATTTATGGTAAGTTCCTAGATCTTGTTTTCATATCGAAAAATCTTCTTGTTCATGTTAGTGAGTGTATATCTCCTTCACTTAAGTGCGACTCACATCACAAAGCTTTAGATGTTAGTTTCTCCATTTACAATTTATCAAAATTAGCGTCTAGAATTGTAACGGAGGTTTATAATTTTAAGATGGCAAATATAATTGGCTTGAATAGTTTCTTTACTAGAGTTAAATGGAATGAGTTTTTGAATAATTATTCACTGGAAGTAGCGTATAATAATCTCCTTGATAAAGTTATTTCCGGTATGAAACGGCATATTCCGTTGAAAAATGTAACACATACATAATAGCTCTCATCCTAAATAGTATAATAAATCGTTACTCAGGTTGAGAAATGCCAAATCTAGGGTTCATAAAGCTTACAAATCGTAAGGACGTAGCAATGATTTTATAAATTTTAAAAGATTAAGAAGGGAGTACGAGTTCTTGCACCGGTTCCTATATAAACAATATATTTGTTCAGTTGAGCATAATATAAAAAATAATAGTAGTTCATTCTGGAGTTATGTCAAGGACAAACGTATCTCTTCAAAACTTCCAAATGTTATGGAATATGGTGATAAAAGATCCTTTAGTATGAAAGAATCTTGTGAGCTTTTCGCTGAGTTTTTTGAATCAGTATATGTTGATAACGAAAATGGTGCTCACAATGACCCCAATAAAACGGCTTATCGAGAATTGCTTGATATTGGTTCGTTAGTATTGAGGGAAGCAGATATAAGGGACGGTATTAATCATCTTGATACGAGTTATTCGGTAGATTCAGATGGTATCTCTACAGCTTTGCTTAAATCATGTGGTTCTTCCTTTGTTTTAGCTCTAACTATGCTTTTTACTACTTCATTAAGGCGAGGTCATTTCCCTGATATTTGGAAAGTTTCGGTGATTAAACCTATTTTTAAAAGTGGCTCAAAACATTTAATTACAAATTACAGGGCTGTATCCTTAATGAAGGTAATTCCTAAGTTATTAGATTACATTATTGCTACTAAACTTTCTTTCTTATGCAAGGAAATCATTTGTTCTCAGCAACATGGTTTTGTTAAGGGTAGATCAACTATCACCAACATATCCTTGTTTACCACTTCTTGTATTGCTACTATGGAAAACGGATATCAGTTGGATGCTATTTATACGGATATTTCTAAAGCCTTTGACAAGGTAAATATTTCCGTACTAATTATGAAAATACAAAGATATGGTATTCATTCATCTTTTTTAATGTGGATCAATTCCTATTTGGTAAATAGAAAACAGTTTGTGTCAATTGATGATGTCACTTCCAGACCTTTCCTTGTCAAATCGGGCGTACCTCAAGGTAGTCATTGCGGCCCGGTATTATTTCTTCTTTTTATCAATGACATTATTAACTGTTTTTCTTATTCACAATGTCTAATGTATGCTGATGGCTTGAAGCTCTTTTTGGAAGTTAGCACTCCAGATTCCTGCGCTCGCCTACAACACGATCTGGATAAGTTAGCCGACTGGTGCTCTTTAAATGACCTACACTTAAATATTTCAAAATGTCGAGTTATAACTTTCTCTCATTGCTCAAATCAAATAGAGTATACTTACTGTGTCAACGATTGCCCATTGGTTAAAGTTCATGAAATCACTGATCTTGGGGTAATTCTTGACAAGAGGCTTTCGTATGTAAAACATATTGAATATATTTGTTTTAAAGCCTTTAAAACTCTAGCATTTATAAAAAGAAATTCTAAAGAATTTTCCAATATCTTTGCTATAAAAAGTTTGTACGTCTCTTTAGTAAGACCCATTCTTGAATACGCTGCTATCATTTGGTCTCCAAACTATATGACTCATTCGAACAGAATTGAATCGATGCAAAGATCGTTTACTCAATTCTTGTGTTATAAGTTAAAACTTTTCAAAGATAATATTCCTCCATATGAATCCAGACGTTTACTAGTTGGTCTACCTAAGCTTAGTTTTCGTCGTGATGTTAGCTGTGCTTTATTTGTTAAAGATATCTTATGCGGTGCTATTGTGTGTTCTGAATTATTAGGATTAATTAATATATACGCTATTAAAAGGCCTCTCCGGCCGAAAAAATTCCTACATGCTTCTTCCCATAAAACGAATTACGGTTTAAATAATGTGATAACTAGACGTATCTACGAGTTAAATTCTTTCAACGATTATGTTGATTTTACAATGGATAGGCAAACTTTTAAAGATAAAATTTTTCTTCTGGAAAATATGTAATGAATTTTTGGATATTGTAAAATTCTTAATATAATGCAATTTAATATTTAATTTAAGATTTTCTAGTCTGTAAGATTGAAAAGAAATCAGTCGACTGAATAAATAAATAAATAAATAAATATAAGAGAATATTTGTTCCCAAATCCTTGCGACTCGAAGAATTTAAATATTTAAATAAACTTCCAAGAAACGTCTCCTGTAAATATTGGGAGTTGAAATAATGAGCGTTGAGTAAAATGCATGAAGATCCAATGCATTCAAATTGTAAAATCCCTTTTACAAAAAGCGTACATTAGCATCACTTTTTGGAGCCAGAGGACGATTGTCTGTCGTTTCCTATATTTCAATTGCGTGTAAATTTCGTACGAAAATGTTACATGGAGATTTATCCTATAACAAAATATGGATCCGGATAAGTAGGGCAAACAAAGGTACACCGCAGAATTAAGCTGTGATTTGAACCGAATTTACACAAGTCCCAACACATCTTATTTAATTTGAATTGGCAAGCAGCATGATAACATTCGGTGACTACATGAATTTATTGCACTGCACGCACACGCTCACACGTTAATATGGCGGAGGAGGTTTTCTAAACACAGTTGTTCAGCCGAAGTCAATTTCTAAAAGAATCGCCGAAATAACGCTTATCCCAGGTATATTTTGAGAAGATATTATTGTTTAGTGTCCAAGCAACTAGCCCACCTGTGGAAAGGCTGCAAGGGGCGCTTTGGAACGGGCAGCTAGTTGTGTAAATTGCTAACCAAGCGGCGACCATCGCGTATCCAGGCGTTTGACAGTTCGATTCCAGCATAAATCGTGAGTGTCTGGCTGCAGTGTGTCGTGTTTAGGATTTACCGCCGCAAACTTGCGTTTGTTTATGGCTCGTATCGCGATTCTCTGAATAACCTTGAGCAACTCAACTTGTCCGTATTTACTTCCCGGAAAGTGTCGCATAGGTAGCTGTGCGAATGGTTCTCTCGGCTGATGCTGTATTCCTGTAAATTATCTCTTCGCAAATTGCAATTTTCGAAGCCCTAGTGTCGTAAGTTATGTTATATACTCTAGAGCTTGTTGTCTTCCCTGTTTTTTACTGTACGCGTTAACATAGGCTCCTAGTATTTGCACGGAAATTAATTAGCTACCGACTTTGCACGGCGGCACTCTTTGCTGTCGGCAAAGACTAAAGTGCTTATTTAAGGCTTCTTAAGGGACAAAAGAATATGTAAAGTAAAACTCGTCTGTTTTCTGTAGTTGCACTAAGCTTACCTTTTGACGGGTAATCAGTTTGGTGGCCCATCCATCAAAGGTGTTTAACAGATGTGCTAGGCATGCACTTACGTGACCAAACCCTCGTGGGTTGAAACACGAAGGTGTTGTGACGGCCGCAAAGCTGCGCAACTACAATAAGAGTTTCAGACATCGATGATGTACCTCTCATTAGGGTTTCGGGTTGAGCCAGTTTATTACCAGAAATTCGGCCTGTAGCTGCATTTATAGTGCACCGACAAAGAAGATAAAACATGCTACATAATCGAGGATGCAGGCAACTAAATGGGGCAGTTCATAGCGAAAGCGATATTACAAGAAGAGTTCTACGGGAAAAAGGTCTCTGGCATTATACATGAGGGGAAAAATGAATAAAAAGTTTGGGGTTCAATTTCACAATGGCGTGAAACGTTGGTTATATGAGCGACTTTTCGCGCCGTATGCAGCTAAGAATGCAAATGCTTTAGTATATTCTTTGAAAAACTGGCGAACATGCAGTGCAGTTCGTGTAGCAGTATGATAGCACTAAGGAAAAGTACGTCAGACAACCGCCTAGAACTTCTACATTTTGTTGGTTGTGGATACGATTTATACTAACTACTCTAAGGTCTTCGAACACATATTGCATACGGTGGTATGGGCCTTATTCTGTATCATCTTATAGCTGAATAACGAAGAAATATTCTCATTAGAATCAAATCAGGCTATTCAGCTATAAGCTGCCACGTCACAGAAAGTGAGGTGACAACCAGAATCAGGTCCTACGACCGAAATTGCTTTTCTTTGTCGGTTCTTCGTTCCCTTGAGTTTGTCTCTGTGTTTATTGTACCACAAGGATCCGCGTTGGGTCCGCTATTATTTCTGTTATTTATGAATGGCTTGAGCAGGCATATTACCTCCATGTATTTTATGTGCTGACCTAAAAATCTTCAGACAGACTAATTGTAACGAAGACTGATGTTCTTCAGCACAGCCACAGGGGTAGCGTTAGTTGTGTTACCATAAATGTTAAGTATATGTATTAACCCATTACGGTCACACCTCAATATATGTATGTATATAATGACTTGAAGGCCACATGAGAATCATTAGACCACACGTAGCTGCCATTCATTGGTGCAGCGCAGACAACAACTTTTCTTAGAGGTGTACTTGAAACCGGTTTTTAATTTTGTATCATTTTGTCGAAATGAAGTTCGAATTCGAAAGAAAACTAATTCATTTAATCCTTTCCACGCGAGTATGCACAGCGGTTTAACAACACCCTGTTGACAGCCAGCTCTTCCACACGTATTCTCGCTGCATGATGCACATCACTGTACACATAAGGGCTAAAGATGTGCATACGTATGAGTGCTCGAAATGCTTGAAATTTCCGATGCAGATAGAAGAATATATCCTGTTCGTTTAGTTGTGTTAGTTCATGGCAACAGGATCTCATCAAAATCATTTCATGTAAAAAATGCAGCCAAGTCTCGGGACTCTTTCACAGTTGTGAGATCCCTTTTAGAGCCAAGTCTATTCGTCCTACGAACTCCAACACTAATTCACAGATCACTCCAAGTCTCTACATATACTTTCGTACTGTGGAAAGAATATTTCACCCTTTTTAAATTTTTCCTTTCTATAAAAAAAGCCTAACTGAATTTCTAGTTTCGAATTTGTAGATCTGCTAGAAGTACCTTAATATATTTTCACCTGTAGGATCTGCAGCGGAAATTTCAGGCTTTTACTCCGATCTGTAATAAAGATACAGGGATCAATGCACTGAGTTGCTTCGAGAAAAGGTAGTACGGCCTAGGGATGATCAATATTAGAAAAACATCGATGTTAACATCGATTCAATAGTATCGATATACGATATGTATCGAAAGAAAACATAGATGTTTTATGTAGCAAAATAAACAAAATCCACTTGGAGCCTATAATGTGTAGGCAAAGCATTCGATTAATCCGACTATACATGACATAAAACATATGAAGGTTGCGTTCAAAATACAATTTTTCAACTTTTTTAATCTCACTTTTTTCTGGAGTCGATTTTTTTTCGTTTCCACCCGGGAATTGAGTAGTAGTAGAGCCGACCTCAACTTAATACTTTTTTAAACCAATGATGGAAACAGTTTGGGGTTTAATTTTGACTCCGGTGGAATCGCTATTTTCAACTCGGCTTTGCTTAACTCAACACCCCTCGGTGGGAACATAGCCATTGATCGTACATCTAGTGTCAATGTCCGCTAGGGTTGCTAGTGTCAAGTAAGGTCTATCTGTCTATTTCCACCAATCACAGGTCAGTAGCTTGTCTCTCATTGATGGAGAATGACAGACCTCACTCGAAACTAGCAGCCCCAGCGGATATCGCTAGAGTAATATCGATGTTCCGATATTATTCTCATAACATCGATGTGTCGATGCTTTCGAGGACGTATCATCGATGGGTCGATGTTTTCGAGGATATAACATCGATGCTTTCCCGCTTAACATCGATGTTTATCTACCATCATCCCTAGTACGGCCGTGCTTGCTCGACTTGACGGGGGGACAAATAGGCTCGGTTTGTGCTAGAAATTTTCTCTCCAACTTGCAACATATTGTTGAGTGCATACGCCTGTGGAAAGGCCATTTGGCTAGCACCCAGCAACCGAGACAAATCAACCTCGGTGTATGTGTATGAAGGAGATACTCTCATATTTCCTTACTCTTTTACTACAGCTGTTATTCCAGATTTTATAAGGTATGAGTCAAAAACAAATGCGACTTAAAATTAGAATAATAGTACATTCTGCACGTAGCAAAGTAGGACATTCCATTACGCGGGTTGGACTGGCCTATTTTTGCTCTAGTGTCACGTGCTTTTTACCTGTAAAATAGGGATAGATTTCAAGCTTTCGGCATACTAGGAGTAAAGCGGTAGAAACAACCCGCGTATAATATTATCATCCGAGCTGGAGCTGAAGAGGAGAGAACTCAAACTTTCGGTAGGGTATATTAAAAAGATACTTGGAATCGTTAAAACAACCCTTTGTAACAAAATAATTTTACGCATTTAGTGAAGCAAAAAATCCCTTATCGGACGAATTGATGAGTTCACTTTCTGAGTGTCACTACTGAATGAAACGCGCTTTCACATTCGCTCAGACGTTGCTTGTCGCATAAACAAGTTCAGTTTTCAGCTCATCCTTGCTTCTCGCGCGCACTCTAACAGAAGCCTAAGACTTTTAGCATGGAAACTAAAACTGCATGATCTATCTTTCAAATGCTTTGGCGAAATCTGTTAAGATTACGTCAGACTGAATTTCAACAGAATTTAACATTTTAAGCTGCTTGCGTCCTTTATGGCCGTGCGCTGACCAAATGGTTAGATATACGTGAAAGTAATGTACTACAAAAATGGTGGCCATCAGTATAACTTTTATATGGAAAAATGAATCCGATTTTCGGGAATACTCCATAACATGATCACGTTACATGTTATGAAAATGTGACGTGGCACGCTACATGACACATGACATGTAATAATAATTAAAGCCTGACGCCAAGGGTGCATTTTTTCTTGCTCAATCGCTTGCTAAGAGCCGTGATGACCATGGTGCAGGCAAGCGTGCAAGAAAATGACGTCACAGCGCTGCCTACCTTGCAGGATTTCGGCGATAAAACGTGATATTTTCAGTGCAGGTTTTCATCATGCCTCAGTGGATACAGCAATTGAAGCACGGCAGTTGATTCATATAAACCAGGTTTTTGTTTTTTCCGTGAATATCAGCACCATGTTGTAGACGTGGTTACGTTACATGTTATGTTACATGATACGTGAAATTATTATTTTTAAACGCATCATGTTGTAGGTCACGTTCGATAACCCCCTCTTAAAAACTGCAGTGGGGTTTACAGACCTTCGGAAGGCCGGGAAATGGGATTTTTTAGATTTTTTTCGCCGAGCATGCAATGTTACCTACTTAGTTCCAAACTGCAGCCCATTACAATATCACAAGCAACCTATTAGGAAAACTTGCACCGTAGGCGCCGGGCTTAAGTGGAGCAAATTAATGGTATTATTACGGCCAGGTATTTTATAATTATTTTTTAATTCTTATACAAATATTGCCTAATCTGGCATTTTTTAACCCAGAAAGTCCCGTTAACTCAGAAACTAAAGGCGGCTACTCACGTCCCAATTTTATAGGCAATATGCAGAGCCAGTCTATAGGATTGGCACATACATAAGTAGGCAAGTTGAGAGAGCACAGCCTTGTGTTTCTGCAGGGGCCCTGCCGTTCAGCCCTGCAGATTGTCAGTAAAATTGGGACGTGAGTAGCCGACTTAAAGCCCGTTGCGTAAATTTTTTTCAGTCACGTACTGAGAAGATACTCTCGTCCAACATATATTAGACCCAGACGTAAAAATAGGATATATGTTGAAGTTTTCAGGAAGATATGTGGTACGGGACTGAAAAATTTTGGCGAAAATATTACAAATAGTACCTTCTTAAAACCTAACGTCATAGAGTCAATATGGATCGCATTTTAAAATTAAAAACTATATTCAATACAGTGTTTTAAGTGAAAATAATTTAAATAGTTTTCCTTGCGAAAAGTTGGCTGTTTTCGGCATTTCTTACTACAAGGAGCATGAGTGATGCAACTTGCAAAAATCCAACAGTGGGAACGTATGAGAGCCACCTACCCACCTCACTGCAGATGATGGAGCATTCCCTCTTACTCCACACGCCACTAAAAGTCAATGAAAACTATTACTTTTTAACATTTGTGCCAAAATTAATACGGTCAAATTCTTATATCTTTATTTTTAATTTTTTTTTCAGAACTCTCTACAGCAATCTCCTATCGCCCACATCTCAAGCAATCGGATCTATCTAAGACGCCTCTAGTAATATCCAAAAATGACAGACTACAGCGACCTAGACCGCCAAATCGAAAACCTTAAAAATTGTATAGCAATTAGAGCAGATGAAGTGAAAGCCCTCTGTGCCAAGGCCCGGGAAATTCTTGTTGAAGAGGGCAATGTGCAGCGAGTCGATTCACCAGTCACAGTATGCGGTGATATTCACGGGCAGTTTTACGATCTCAAAGAACTCTTCAAAGTTGGCGGTGATGTCCCAGAAACAAATTACCTCTTTATGGGCGATTTTGTCGACAGAGGCTACTACAGCGTTGAGACATTTCTCCTCCTCCTCGCGCTTAAGGTAAGACTGGGAAAATCTCCTAAAGTGATTTGATTCTAATTTTGAAACATCGATCTCCAGGTAAGATACCCCGACAGAATAACGCTTATTCGGGGCAACCATGAGTCACGACAAATCACACAAGTATATGGGTTCTATGACGAATGTCTTCGCAAGTACGGCAGTCCCGCCGTGTGGAGATATTGCACCGAGATCTTTGACTATCTGAGCTTGTCGGCGATCATTGATGGGAAGATATTTTGTGTTCATGGCGGCTTAAGCCCATCCATTCAGTATTTAGATCAAATTCGTTCCATTGATAGAAAACAGGAAGTTCCACACGACGGTCCGATGTGTGACCTGCTTTGGAGTGATCCCGAGGACCAAATGGGCTGGGGAGTGTCGCCTCGTGGAGCTGGTTACCTATTTGGATCAGATGTTGTCTCACAGTTTAATAGTACAAATGACATCGATATGATTTGTCGAGCACATCAGCTGGTCATGGAAGGGTTTAAGTGGCATTTTAATGAGACTGTTCTGACCGTGTGGTCAGCACCCAATTATTGCTACAGGTAATGTCCCTCAATATAATATCGGTAGGGTGAAGATCAACAGCAAGTTTTGCTTTTATTGCAGATGTGGTAATGTTGCTGCTATCCTGGAATTAAATGAACACTTACAGCGGGACTTTACGATATTCGAAGCAGCGCCGCAGGAGAGCCGAGGCATACCCTCAAAGAAACCGCAAGCTGACTACTTCCTATAAGTGTAATTGTATATCTCTAGAATTTCGTCCTAATTTGCATCTATTTGAACTTATAATTTCCACGATTTTTTGTACCTTTATCGTCTCAATTTTTATTGTAATTTAAAGATGAGAACATAAAACAAAAAGTGAACAACCTATTCATGTATTTTTAAGGCATTTGGGTGGGAACACGTGTTAAGTCTGCATTATTTTTAGGCATGACTTTTAATACATTCTAATACCAAGTAAGCCAGGTACCCGACATTTCCGATCGAAGCACTCGTGAGTCGTGAGAAACAATTTTTAGGTACCTTGTCTACTTTTGGTAGACAAATAGTTTCCTAAGCAAAACCACTTGTTCCAACTCGTGGAAGCATATCAAGTGTGTTAAATACCACGATCTCCCTTGACAAGTATATTCCTACATTCTCATACATTTACTTATACGAAGCGTGAAATAATATTTCCTTTCGATATACAGGCCTCTGCCAGAATCTGCCGGAGAGGTTACGAACACGAAAAAAATAGTATCTAACGATATGAGTAATGCTAAAATTGCTGCCAATAGAAATAGTGGTATAATCTTCAACGGCAATACGAAATGCAGCTCACTTAAAATTGTCGATATATCGATCTTCCTGGGTGTCTGCGGCAGAGACCACGCCACCAACCACACTGATGAGATCAATTTCGGTGTTCTCCTTTGAAACTGCTGTGACAAAGAATTGGTTGGTTATCTTTACTATTTTTTGTATTAATGGAAAAGCGGCATTTTTTCTGTTATTAGTGGCTCCATACATACTAACCCAGATGATATCGAAATTTTGGATTTAGAAACTTAAAGGTCGGTAGAAGCTACCTTTATGGCAGTGGCTATTCGCATCGTTCGTGTCCGTATAAAATCTGACGTACACGGACCATACAGAGTCCAGGTTCGTGTACATGCTAAATATATCGACGTCCACGGAATCCGTGTCCTATCATTATATCGGCACAAAACAAGGAAAATATGCCAATTTACAAAATGTCTACTAACTGAACATTTTCCTTTTACAAAATATCTACGGACTAAAATTCGCCTCTGTACCGTGTATTTAGCATGTATGCGAGGCTGGATTCCGTGTACTCCATGCACGTCAGATTTCACACGGACACAGGCGATGCGAATAGCCACTGCCTATCTTTATACCCAATTCAACAAAAATTATGGGAACGATATTTTTGGAATATTTATCCCAAAAAAATGCTTCCTCTTTCCAACCCGATACCAGTCGCACGTCGTTTTCGAGAACTCGCGTGCCGCAAGTGGGATGAAATATGACCGCCGCTTCGTGGCGCTGCCGGCTCTAATGCGCCGGTGATGTTTGTGTTAGTGGGAATCTGTGTAGAAGGACCGTAACCTCATTTCTTTGTCAAGTGACCCGTATTGTTTGTTTATACCAAGAAGACTAGAATTAAGGAAACCGAACTCGCGTGCGTCAAGTGGCACAAAATATGGGCGCTGCGAGCAGCGAGCGTACAGATGAGGTGAGCGATGCACTATTGCCCCGGGTGATATTTGTGTGGCAACCAAACTGTGTCCATGTGTGTGTGTACATGGAGTACACGGCACTCGGTAGATATTTAGTAAAAGCCAAATATTCAGTCAGTAGGCGATGCATTTCGCTGATTTCGGTCGTCCGTGCACACACGCATGGACAAAGTATTGTGCAAATAAGCACTTCCATTACGAAATATAAACTTATTTCAGTTACAATTAGATCCAGATCAAAACAAACAGAACTTTCTGACATGTCACATCACATTGGTAGCAATGTCACTGAATGCATTTTATCAGTTAAATTAGCCGGGCTCGAAACTTTTGTACACGCCTTAGAGCAGTGCCGGGCAAACTCGGCTGTTTTAACTCCCGAGGACTCCTCGGGTAGATTTCTAGACTTCCTCATTGCTACTGCAAGTGCAAGCGAGAAATATTTCTGGAGCTACTCATTGCTCCTGCAAGTGCAAGCGAGAAATGCATACTCCTGTCCAGTGATCAGTGATGGGACAGGAGTATATGCACTCAGGTATACGGCTCCCATGAAGTCAAAGTTTGCCCGGCTCTGCCTTAGAGTCTAAACTTTGACTTCATGGGAGCCTTAGACTCTAGAGATGACTTTTTGGGCTTGCAGTTTTTTCATGTATTTGTGTTACACTCGAGATCCTGAAACAGCTCCCATACATTCAGAGTTAGAAGACGTTTTCACGTCTAAAAATAAATCTTTTCAAGTAGCTCTAATTAGACCGTATTCTTGCTTCCGACGGAATACTGAATGCAATTCAGTTTTAAATATAGACAATTTAAAAACATGTTGGGATGTCTACAAAGTTCAGAAAGTGTTTACCTTTCTGACATAACCATTTAAATTTAATGTTTTCAATGGATTCAAATCCCGTCGGGATCAAGAATAGAATATCACAAACGGCCAAAATGTGGGAGACACCAAAGACGAAGCAATACAGCAATTGAGAAAAGCGAACTTCTGCAATTTAAAAAAAGACTTCTTTGTTTTGTTCTATAAGATGGCCCATCGAATTCGCCGGGTTTAAATTTCCGAAAATGTTTTCTTCTATTTATGTCACCAATCAACCCTCATGATTCTTTCCTCTGGGGTTTGTAAAGTCTAAGGTCTATGATAACACACCACAAACAATTTCTAAATTGAACACAGAAATCTAACGCGTACTGCTAAAATTAAAACTACTGATTTGGAGAGTTTTCGGAAATTTGATCACAAATGTCGGGCTATAAATTAATTAAAATAGACCATTTAATAATAATTTGTTGCATTTTAAAGTTATATTCGGCATACCCGATGGTTTACCCTTTAGAAACTTTGAGTTTTATTACTGCGTGGCGTGCCCAATTTCTCAAGACCGTATCATTGATTGAATGATTGTCGGTGGTATGTGAATCAAATGTTTAGTAGAAAATGTTTGTGCCTTCGGTGGCAAAAACAATAATTTATTTAAGAACTTAAGATTACAAATTCGCTACCTAGAATATACTACTGTGTCCGAATCGAAAAATTTGCTACTTTTTCCTAAAAAGCAAAAGGTATCACTCACTTATACCAAAAAATCTTTGGTATAACGTCGCCACATTTAGCGTTCAGTTTGATATCCGCTAGATGATCGCCCCTCGTCTCCCCGATGTTGACAATGGCCACGGGAAGATTCAGTTCTTTGGTCTGCAGCACCAGACGGTACCCCGAGAAGACAAGGAGGCTTGAGCCGAGCACCAAAAGACCATCACTGTCATACACCATTTTCGAAGTGGCCATCACCCTGTCCTTTGGCACGTTGTCTCCAAAGAAGACTATATCCGGTTTTAAGTTACCGCCGCACTTAGGGCACGAAGGTATGTTGAAGTTTTCCACATAGTCCTGCGGAATATCGACATCTCCATCCGGCCGGATCATGTCAGGGGCATCTGCAAACTCCGGATTCATTGTATTCAGAATTGATTGCAACTCGTGCCTATCTATTTTGTAGCTGCAGGATAAGCAGCCCACTGTGTAACCGCTTCCGTGAATTTCGATTATCTTCTGGGAGCCGGCTTTAGTGTGGAGCCGGTCAACATTTTGAGTAATTATACCTAAAATCCGCCCTTCACGTTCAAATCGGGCTAACGTCTTGTGGGTGGCATTCGGCTCTGTCTGAGAGAATTTGGGCCATCCAATGAAATTCCGCGCCCAGTACCGCTTCCGTACCGATGCAGACCTAACGAATTCCATATGCTGAATGGGACGATGGTTGGTGCGGGCATATAGACCAACTCCTTCTGAACGATAGTCCGGAATGCCTTCAACGAAATCACCAATTAAATTCGCTGAGATGAAAAGTTTTCAAAGTCTACCTGATTCTGTTGATATTCCTGCTCCCGTTAATACGAGCATATTGGGTCTGGTCAACAGGAAGTCTTCTAGGACTTTGACATCGTTCCGGTGCACGGGATTATGCTTGGGCACATATTGAAAATTCGAATTTAAGGACACTAAACTTGATGCAAATTTCAGATTGGCCGTAAAACGCATTTTACTAGGAATTTTTTCGTAACCAGTTTGTCAGCTTACGGCAGTCATAATAATAATTGACAGTTCGGACTAGCAAATACAGGAACCATATTTCCAGCGTCATAATACATATTTGGACTTGGGAAGATAATGCAGGGTGATATCCGAAAGGTATGCACTCTGGAAAGAACAGTGTTTTGTAGGATGCAGTTTAGGATGACTTACAGATCCAATTTTTACGAAAAATTTTTGAATAGATTCCTGGTTAACGAAGTGGACCCGAGATTTAAAAATATTTTTTATCATGATTAGGATTTATTATATCAAGATCCCCACAATCTTGTCAATGGCAAAATGCCTACATATTTACATATTAAGAAAATATGTAAGTAAAATATTAGTGCATAGTATTAAAGCACATACAAATTAAAATAGAATATTGCTTTTGATTATTCGTATGTATTGAGTATACGGTTAATTGAAAATGAGTTAGGAACTGAACTCAAAATGAGAAATGTTGGCCACATTGTAGAAGTGGAAGCGATTAATTTAAACAGCAGTCCTCCCATTTTCAGGGTTCGTGCCTCAAAGAAGTGAAAACGGAAACTATTTATCGGCCTCATGCGGTCGTCTGTTGCAGGCCTCTAAGTTATAAACGACTAGCTTGCCCGGACCCGGCGTTTCCCGGGATACTATTTAATTTGAATTCCTTAATTTTACAACGCCTCCCTACTGCACCACCGCCTCTCCTATGTGACCCAGCGTTTTCCTATTTGCGTTTTGCACATGTTTTTGATATTTTCCAACAGTATTATTAAATTTAGTTTTCTTCATTTTACACCACCTCCTTATTGCACCCCCTCTCCTATATCTCCCAGCGGGGTGGGGGTGGTCTCATATTTGGAAATTTGAATAGCAGATTCGAAATCAGTAATCCCTAAAATTCCCTAGTGCGTTCACAGTTCCAGGGAAATGCCTTGAAGTTTAACTTTTTCGGTCGCCATAATGGATCTGACATCTTGAATTCCAAAATTTTGAATGCAAGCTCGAAATCTGCGACCCCGAAAACCTCCAATTGCCTTTTTCATAAAGATTCCTTGAAGTTGGAAAATTCGCTTCCTATGCAAAACGGAAATTTCGATTTTTTCGATTTTCCGGCTTTTCCTTTGGGGTTTCCCGAATTTTCTTTTTTTTAAACCTCCCCTGTATTACAGCAAACAAAAAAAAATTTCGAAATCGGTCAAGCCGAGTTTGAGTTTTAGCGAGACGTACTGCACAGCAATTCATTTTTATATATATAGATGTGTTGTATTAAGTTAAAATCACAAGAACAGTAACGACGCTGCATAGTGCATAGTCCATCGTTCCGGTTATTTTGAAAACACTTTAGAAAAAATGTATTATATTATTATGTTATACCTGTATATAAAGCTAAACCCCATTTTTGCTTTACGCTTCCAACTTTTTGAATTAAAAATATGATTAGAACGCTCTGTTGGCACAACTCTTCACACCAAAGAATATCTAACACAAGAAGAGACACTCTCTATATGCCTGCAAATCTCGAACCCATCCCAGCAGGAAAAAATTCTGAATCTTCCTAAGAAGCAAATTTGAAGTGATTCCTATCAATGCCTTTATGAAGCAGTCAGGAAGATGTTAAAGCTTTTTCCTATTCTGCATTCTCTGCTAGCGAAAAATGCTTCAAAGCATATGCCTTTGGCAATGCAAAGGAAGATTTTCTATGTTTTCATGCATAAAAGGGCGATGACATCATTTCGTTGTGAAATTATCTTTCTGCTGAAGCATTTCAGTTCACTTTCGTTTAGGTGCTCGAGAGTACAGTTGCGTTTTTAAACTACGGGAATATTTGCTGTTCTGAATTCATGCTTATTTAATTATGAGTATTATTTCCCTTCTTGTCCTAGTTATAGCCAGCAAATTAACAATTTTTCCTGCGAAAACAGGAACCGAAAGCGTTTATGTAATCTTTACTCTTTATGTAGTCTTTACTCTTTTTGGACAAAACGCTCCACGCTTTCTTTCATAATAAATCATAGTAAATATTTAATAAAGATGATTACCTACTTACCATTTCGCATAGGTAATTATTTATCGTTCATCACGAACTGAAATTGTTTATGTTTACCTGCGATCTAATGAAGATTTGGCAAAGGGAAAACTCTTGAGCCATCAAACTAAATGCCCGAAATATTTTGTAATTTTTAAAACGTGCTAAAAGCGTGTTTTTTAGTTTTTTAAACTATTATTTTTATTTTATACTTTTTAGTCTTCTTATTATTCAAACTTAATTTACTACTTACTAATTTAAAATATTAATAGGTATTTAAAGATATTTATTATTACCAAACTTAACAAAATTCACAGTTTTACGCATCCAAATTTAATACGGCGTTAGCACGCATTCTTTCCATTTCCGCCAATGCGTCAGTGTTGCATTTCAAATAGCCAATCCGCCACCTTGGAACGGCCGCCATGTTGGATTTAGGTTACGTGATTATTTTTTTCGTATCCCATTCAGCAAACCCTTTCATTTAATACCCATATCATGGGGGTGCATTTCAAACAGCCAGTCCGCCATCTTGGGGAGGCCGCCATATTGGATTTGTAATGACGTTTCTTAGCTAGTCATGTATTGTCATCAGAACTCAGAGCGTGTGCAAAATTTCATCCTAATCAAAGACCGGGAAGTGGGTCAAATTAAGATTCCAAGATTTTCTTACATACATAGTTAGTTAGTTACAAGTGAAGCTAATAAAAGCGTGTTAAAAAAGCAAACAAATCTGCCAATCATCTTCCGACGAAGCACACGGGAAGAAAATAGAAAAAGCTTTCTTCCTCGTAATGACATGCCCTGGTTAAAAAGATACTGATAGAGATACGGGAGGCAAGCATTTTTAAGCTTCTAAATATTGCTCTTTCATGCCTTCTTGTATGCTTCCAGTTCCGGCTGGGTTAGGAAAGATTCAGAATTTTTTGCCGCTGTTGGGGAGGAAAGCAGGTAGCACACATAGTTGATAAGTACATACTCAGCTGTTTACATTTTCCCTCTCTGCATTTCGCAGGCGACAATTAAAGCCTGTGTGCGTTACTCGCTCGGCGTACAGGGTGGTTTTCATTTCGGCCAACTATATCCTATTCGCCCACAACCGGCTACCGCACCTCCGACCTCTTTAGTTGCTGCGAAATTTCTCACGAGCCACCTAGTAACATTAAGACTCTGTAACTAAACTTACTGTTTTACGCACCAATTCATCTTCTATCGGAAAGAACAATTAACAACTCGAAGCAAAAATATCGTTTGATCGAAATTAACCCAATTTGACTTAAATAAATGGTCGAAGCAAAGTTACATGGCGCCAGATATGATGAAACTCGAAACGCACATATCGAAACAAGTTACGTGGCTTAACTCTGAGTACCCGATTTGTCTGCTAATCTCTACCAAATGTGTGCAAAATTCATAATTAAATATAATTATTTGTAAAGTTTTCATAGTCCGCAAAAATCTCGTTTGACCGGCAGGCTTGTAGCCCCCTTGTGAAAATTTTTCCAAAGATGTAATAATTTTTTTAAAAAGATTTTCAAACATATTTAATCCACATTATTGTAATGTAAAACAAGTTTATTGAGTTTTGCAAAAAATACCTTTAAATTTTTTTGTATACAACATAAACCCCAAAAATGTCGACTTGCTTTTTAATCCATCCAAAAATTAGAAATTATCATAAAAAATACGTTTGAGTCGTGTAAAATACAGCAAAATTTTTGAAAGGAACCCTAAATCATGCATAGATATAATTTTAGTAAATTATTTGAATTCGCCTCTCGTCCCCAATGGTAATTGGAGAAATTAGATTCACGTATTTCTCTAAAACGTCTATGTACTTTGGACCGATCCTATTAACAGGAATGAAATCATATTAAAATAAAACTTGTGATTCGTTCACATAGGCTTACTTTATATTCTTTGCGTGATCTTTGAACGTGAAAAATCCACTATTACCTCCTCCTCCAGCACTGTATTGCAGAATAGCCACTCTATAGATTTTGTTTTCATCGAGAGGATCGTATTTAGGAATCGTGCAATTTCGGCAGAGAACTTGGACATCCATCACTCGATGCCATGCTGGCCTGGATACGTTGTATGAAACTTTAAGCCCAGAGACCTGCAGCATGTATCGAGAACGAAAAGAGTCGCCATCGTACTTTGGGGACACACTGTACTCTAGCGCCTGCATCAAATATTTACCAAGCAAATCAAAGGTGATAATAGTATCATCAAATGGGTAGATAGTTACAAGTTCAGCGTAGGTTAATTCTATTGGGAATAAAATCTTCTTAGTTTTTAAATCAATTGGATTAAAATTGGACTTGCCTCCTTTGTTTAAAGTAGTCCTAATGCCTCCACAATGCATAAATCCAATTGAGGGTGGAGTCCATGATTTGTCATATAAGTTTATTTGCTTTACAAACAAAAATATGATTTTTTCGATTTCCTTCGATTGTCTATTCATAAAAAGAAAGTACCTCATGTATCATAGCATCTGCAAAAAGGTTTCCCACGGTGCATTCACGAGAGAAGCAACTTGATTTATTTAAAGTAACCTTTGTCTCTCCAATCACCCGGTTACCTTCGGCATCCATTATTCCTTTCCATGGTTGTAGTTCTTCGACTATAGTTTTGTCTAAAGTGGGAAGACAATTTCAAAGGCTTACAATATTTTGTTAGGAAGTTGAAATCGTCTCTTACCTTGTTCCACATCTGTATCGAGATATATCGGAGCACCTTCGTAACTCATGACATCGCCCTTTTCATTGAAATAGACAGTCAGGTCACCCACGTATTTCGCGTATGAAGCAGCTTGTACAATGAGTACTTTCCGCCCGGAATCTTGAATTACTTCCACAGGATACTTATCCCGGGGACGATCGGGACCTGGAGGTTTTCCAATATATGAAAATGTATATGAGTGGCCACCAACAATGACGTCAATGTGAGGTCCTGCATTTTTGGCTATAATCCGATCCACATCCAAACCACAATGGGTAAGAGCAAATATGATGTCTACTTTGTCTTCAGTCGTAAGCCGCTCAGCTTCTTCTCTGATGGCATCGGTCTCATTGGTGAACTTAAGCCTATCAGTGCCGGCGATGGTCTGCTCAAAATCAAGTTCTCAAAATATTGTTGGTCTTTTCGTATATACTACTTACATCAACGGTTTGCAGTATTGCTCCAATGATTCCAATTTTCCTGCCGCTTCGTTCAATTATCACAGATTTTTTAAATTTTCCCTGTAGCGTGGGCTCCAAACTAGCGTCCATATTTGCCACCACAATTGGGGAGGATAGTTGTTCAATAAAGGGCACTACTCCAGCTACTCCATCGTCCAATTCATGGTTGCCGAGGGTCTGAAAATGTGACAATAGATCGATTTCTGTATGTTAAAACTGTTTTAACTTACGATTGCATCTGCCCTTAGTAAATTCAGAAAGTAGCTAGTTAACATATAATACATTCCACCTACCGATGTTGTACCAGATGGTACCCTGGAAGTTATCGCCGGCATTTAAGTAGACAGGATTCTTGTCGGCTTTAGATTTTAGCAAGTATTTCACTACGCCTACCAAACGAGCGTATCCTCCGATGCAATTTTCACCTTTTTGACATGGTACTGCTTGCTAATTGATCTCTTCAAATCTGTTGTCAAAAATGGATTTCATTTACTTTCATTTTAACCCTGAGAATGCACACCTCAGCTATACGAATCATAAAGTACATATGCAGTGTATACTGCCCCAGTAGTTTTCAACGTGTGATAAATCGTTATCTATTAGTTTTTTGAATAACACTATTCAGACCTTTTTTGTACTTCAAACATTCAACTTCAAGTTCCATTTATTCCATTTGAAAAATAAAAATAAGTAAAATAAAACTTTTAAGTTGAACGGTTTTAATGAAAATCAAGATAATAATGATAATGTACTAAAAAATAATTCAGTTGGTCCTAGGTACCAGTCATCACACCACCTCCCTCATCATTCTTGGGCATTAATCAGACAAATAAATAAAATCGTGGGGCGTAGCGTAATTTGAGTAAATGATGCGAGCGGTTGACTGTTGATATAAATTTCACGGGCCCCACGATTTTATTTTTTTTATGTGCCCAAGCCTTGAGGGGAAAACGCTTACGACATATCTGTTTGAGCCACCCTAACGCAACACAGTCCTCGACACGATATGAAATCTTGACTTGGGTGGGAGATCTATGCTTGAATTCCGATTCTAAGTTGACGAAGTGCTTTGTTTGGATTAGATGCCTATGTTTTAATTTTAATATAAGTATAGACTGTCACAACTCTATGATCCGCCATGCACTGTGTTCTACTTGCAAAGCCCTTTCATTTCATACCCATATTGAGGAGGTTTGCGAAAATATGTAATCCGCCATTTTGTAGATGCGGCCATCTTGGATTCACAATGAAACTGATTATATTAAATTGTATTGTCATCAGAACTAAAGGTGTGTACCAAATTTCAGATCAATCTGTCGACAGGAAGGGGGTTAAATTTCAACTACTAAATTTGACCCATACAAACAAATAAACAGGGCAAGCTAAATAAAACCGTTTAAAAACAGTTGTCTTAACCTTGAAAGGCGCACTTGCAGAAGACACTATTGGCTTAAATTTATATATATAAAGGTGTTTTTTTAGGAGGTTTGTTTTTCCGATAGATGTCGTTTTATTTTATGGCAGTTGTTTTGACAGCTCAAAGTGGCATTTCTACTCAGTATTGTTTGGCAAATCATTATGAATAGGTTAACTCCAGAACAACGTTTTCAAATCGTGGAAATTTATTTTCAAAATCAGTGTTCAATTAAAAATGTTTATAGAGCACTTCGTGAATTTTATGGTGCACATAATCGTCCGTCAGAGACCACCATAAAGAACGTAATTACCAAATTTCGGTCTACATTCACTCTTTTGGATGCCAAGCCACCGACAAGAATGAGAAGAGTTCGTACAGAAGAAAATATTGCTGTCGTTGAGGCCAGTGTCGAAGAAAACGACAATTTATCGATTCGTCGTCGTGCTCAGCAAATTGGACTTTGTCCATCGACTTTATGGAAAATTTTACGTAAAGATTTGGGTTTGGTGCCATACAAAATCCAATTGGTGCAAGAATTAAAGCCACACGACCATCGTTTGCGCCGTGAATTCAGTGATTGGTCGTTAAATCAATTGAACGAAGATCCATTTTTTTACCGTAAAATTCTCTTCAGTGATGAGGCGCATTTTTGGTTAAATGGATACGTCAACAAGCAAAATTGTCGCATTTGGAGCAAAGATAATCCACACGCCGTTCAAGAATTACCAATGCATCCTGATAAATGTACTGTTTGGTGCAGTCTATGGGCTGGTGGGATCATCGGTCCATATTTCTTTAAAAATGAGGAAGGACGACGCGTTACCGTGAATGGAAATCGATACAGAACCATGATCAATGAGATTTTGTTGCCAAATCTTGAAGATATGGATATGGATGAAATGTGGTTTCAACAAGATGGTGCCACTTGCCATACAGCACGTGAAACAATCGACTTATTGAAAGAAACTTTCAACGACAACATTATTTCGAGAAATGGTCCGGTGAATTGGCCTCCGCGTTCGTGCGATTTGACGCCACTCGATTACTTTTTGTGGGGATACGTGAAGTCATTGGTTTATGTGGATAAACCTCAATCGATTGATGCTTTGGAAACCAATATTCAACGTGTCATTGCTGACATACGCCTCCAAATGCTTGAAAAAGTGGTCGAAAATTGGACCTCCAGAATGACATTTGTGAAAAATAGTTGTGGTGGCCATATGCCAGAAATTGTGTTTGAATGTTAAATGCCAAAAAATTATCTACCAAATAAAAAAAAAATTTTGGTCATTTCATAATTTTATATGTGTTTTATTCAAAAAAAAAAATCGGCAACCTCTTAAAAAAACACCCTTTATAAGTAAATTTTCATTTTTTATATTAAGGAATGATCTTAGCGATTTTTAAAGCGTAAGCGCTGTACTTTAACGTAGTATTAATGGTATTTTAGAATCTTTTAAAAATATATTATATTTATTTTGCATCTGAAGCAAATTGTTTTTCATATGTAGAAAATGAAAACCAAATATAGTATATTTAAATTGGTTTTATCCATTTTTACAAAAACCGACACAAAAAACTTACTTACAACCCACACATTTTCGACTCAGTGTACGTACATGTACCTAAGATTCATCAACTAACGTTCTATCAGATCACTAACGCTTTATTGTCGCTGCCTCTCCTAATATATAGTATAGAGAAAGTTTTTGGAAGTGGTACCATGACCTTTCCAAAGATTTCAGACAAAGGAATGACTCACACGTCACATATTTGTAATATGTTAAAATGATTTGTATAAATAAAGTAAGAAATAATACTAACGCTACTCCGACATTTGTACTGCTGTAGACTGAAAAATATCAACTGTACGGAAACATGTTTTAGATAAAAGTAGAAGAGAATTTCATGGTCTACAAGATTGGTAATGACTGTTTTGAACATGCGGGTAACCGATACCAAGATAATGTACAAAATAAAGTAGGTGGGTCATTCTGAGAAACTTTGCTCTCGGACATATGGTATGCCGCAGAAATCTACAGGACCTGACTACACTAAGGCAATTGTTACTGATTTTAATGTCGTCACTCATTCACACATTCAACATTCAACTGATATGGTAAATTTTAGAACATTTCTAACATAGAAATATTGCCACAAGCATCCTAAACACATCAGTCCAATTACGACGGGCCTTGATTTCGCCACAAATAGATGAAAAGTAATATTCAATCAAATTGTAAAAAAACATATAAACAAAACATTACCTGGCGTGAAAATCATTTATATGAATGATTGAAACCGGAAATAGGTTCCTATCACTATTTATAATTCTTCCACTTGCAATCACAGCTGCAATCGAGCAGACAAGCAGCGCGAATCTTGAACTCATGGTGCGACTAGACTTTCAGTAAAACTATTCAGTGATTGCACTTACTTCTGTTTACAACGTACTTTACCTTTCAGCACCTGCTTCTGTTTGAAGCACTAATGAAGTCGTTAAGAGTTTATCTTTCGGGAATTTGGTGTTTCTAATAGGTTACTGCAGTTGTAGTAAACATGACTATAAGCAAGGTTTCACGGGAAACGCACACCAGCCCTAAAATTAGAAGTAGTCCGGTGCCTACATTAAACACATGCATATAAAGTATGTCCATCGGATGTGTTCTTTTCACGTATCACAGTTTCACATTCTAATTTCCGGTTTTTTTTACTGCCGACGAAGACCTGTATACCTACTATAGAAGTAGCGTTGATGTGCAATCAGCTGACAACTATGTATACTATGACGTCACGTGGTTTCGCGATAATAATTAAAAGCAAGCTAATGAGCTTCATGTATATATAAGATACTGGGAGGCGACGTACAGTGGGGCAAAAGGCCGAAAAGCTAGCCAATAGTCTTTAAAATTAACCAATTAGTTTGAAACTTGGTATCGGGGGGTTTTTGGGGTCCCTGATTATGAATTTGATGTCCTTCTTTGCATAAACAAAATGGCGACCGGAACGAGTGCAACGTACTCCAATTTCCACAAAACTTTCCATCAGAGGGTGTTCATGTAGCTGACTACGAATTAGAGGCTCCTTTTTTCATAAATAAAATGGCGGCTTCCAAATGGCGGGCGGCCCGAAATAATGCAAAGTGCTCCAATTGCCACGAAACTTATCCGAAGAAAAACCTGCACCGCCTGCAAGGTCGCAAACGGTCGAACATAATTTTTTTCATATTTAGTGTAGAAGTGTTTAACGATTAAGTTAAAACAGTTTTTAAAGCAGGAACTAGCAGGGTTTTTTAACAAAAGAATTTTCAGCGTACGTTATAAAAAATGCAGCTATATACAGAAATTAGTAACTATTTAGAGATTTGCAATTAGAAAATATTGATTATTGCATTCAATTCTGCTTACCTTAAGGTGGAGATTCCATTTTGTTTCACATAAACAAAGTTATAAGTAACACAAATAGCAACTTCGCCCAGCACTAGGCAACACACAGAAACGCTCGGTGGAAGGGTCACTTTTGAAGTAGTTCTACGAAGGGAAAATGGGCACCTGGACACTGTAAACCAGTTTTATGTATGACAGGGACCCGTACTAGTAAATTCTCAAGTAAAAAGTCCCAAAATCAAATTTCGGTTTTTCGACTTTTGACCAGATTTTCGGCCTTTTGCCCCACTATGCGACGGTTATACATACATAACAATTTCGCACAATACATAAGTATATTTACAAAACAATTCCTTGAATGGCGTTAATTGGGGAATGGGTTTCGCGGAGGTTCACCATCAGGTGGTTTTCTGCCTGCTCCTACTTAGCTTAGCAAGTCCTATTGAGAACTAATCACTAGCTGTGCAATCTCGCTGTTTTCTGTGATATAAAACTCCTTCTGTGATTATATCTGTGCTATCTTTGCCTATCGTGACATTTATACTGTGATCAGTTTTATATTTATTTACTTATTGATAAATTACGTGAGTTTTCACTTTACAACATAATTATGGCTTCCCGCGCTACCAGGAACAATTCCAAATTATCATCGCAGCCAGCTACACGTCTAAGCCTAACGAACTCCACCGTTTCTTCACCTAAACCAGGGGTTCCTACTAACGATATTACTATATCCATAAAAAATCTTGAAGTCAACATACTGTCTGAGATCAGGATCCTGAAGGCGAGCATTCATTCGGAGATCGCGTCGTTAAAAAATCAAATTTTGTCTCTCGAATCGAAGCTGAATAACGTTGACCATCTGATAGCCAAGCTGGGTGACGTCAATCTCTCTGTGCCGCTAGGTTGCGGCCCGGATGATCGCACTTCAGCTGATCACGAGGCTCATCGACCTGATGGCTCCGATAAATCTCATCGACGTGCAGTCGTTTTGTCTTCCTTGCCCGATCCTGAGGCATCGAACGTTTGTGATACCCCAGTTCTGAGCGCCTGTGCCTCATTAAAATCTAAGAGCATACTGCTTACAAACTGTGCACCTTCAGCGACGTGCGAGAGCGTTTGCCTCTGGGTTAAAAGGAATACATCATTTGACGAGACAACTGCAACAAATATCAAATGTGTGGACTTATCTGCTATGCGTCGTCGCTCGGGTAGACTAACTTACACCTCTTTCAAATTGATAGTGCCGGAGGACACAGCTGAAACCTTTAGTAATCCATCTTTTTGGCCTACTGGTACTATTGTAAAGGAGTTTGTCCATCGCACCACTAACTTGGGGTTTCACAGAGGACATCGCCGCCGCCGGCCTTTGACGAATGCTTAAGCATTTATTATCAAAATGTAAACGGATTACGCACTAAAACTCGCAATCTCTTTCTGGCTTCTTGTGATGGTTTTTTTGATGTTATATGTCTGACCGAAACTTGGCTGCATTGTGGCTTTTTGGATGCTGAGCTGTTTAATCGCAATTATCATCCCTTTCGTCGCGACCGTCATTTGGACCAGCTGAATGCTCCTGTTGGCGGTGGATTGGTAGTTGCGGTAAAAACAAAATACTCTTCGTGCCTTATTGAATTCCCCGACTGGGAAACTAACGTGGAATTTATTTGCGTTCGAGTTAAGCTGCATAACAAAAATATTTTCATTTGCAACTCCTATATTCCACCTGGCAGTCCACTAAACGTTTACTTGGGTGTTTTGAGTAATCTTCGCAAGATATCTGAGCTGTGCACTCCTACGGACGAGCTTATTGTGCTGGGCGATTTTAATCTTCCACTTCTTACTTGGGTCCCCTCTGACGATGCTGATTATCTTGCTGCGACAAATGTGAGGCGTGAAGTGGAGCGGGAGCTAATAGATAGTCTATGTGATCTTGGATTGCAACAGATCAGCGGTGTGTTTAATTCCCGCCATCGTCTTCTCGACTTGGTTTTTGCCTCGGAGTGCTCGACTACCCATGTGGATGCTTGCTGTGACCCAATTTTTGCGGTGGTTCCTGATCATCCTGCCTTAATTATCTCATTGTCTTTGATTAAGTTACCATCTGACGCTCTAGTAACTAATTTCTTTTATAACTTCAGAAAGGCTAACTTTGAATCACTTAACTCGTATTTAACCGACGGCGTCGACTGGTCTTCAGTTTATCAGTGCCTCGATGTTGAACAGGCAGTTAACGAATTTTATAACATTCTTTTAACAGGTATCTCTCGTTTTGTTCCTCTGGTCAGAAGAAAGGACCCTTTGATTAGTCCCCCCTGGTATGATGACACTTTGAGGTCTCTAAGAAACCAACGGAATAACGCTTGGCATAATTATAAAAACACTAATTCAGACTCTGACTACCTCCTGTATTCCGACTTACGGAGGAAATTCAATAATTACTCCAAGGCTCTATATTACCGGTACACTGATCGCATGAAATTTAATATTAAATCTAATCCTAAAATATTCTGGAATTTTGTTAATAGTAAACGGAAGACTAATAACTTTCCCTCTGTTTTATCTCTTGACAACATCTCTGGTACTAACCCGGGTGCTATTTGTCATCTCTTTGCTAAATTCTTTAGCGATGCCTTCTGTGATGATGCCTGTGATATAGATTTAGAATATTTTAACTACTTGACAAGTCTTTCCGCACAATTTCCTAATATTGTCCTGGACGCCTCTACTATTTTGGAGTATATAAAAAAACTTGACGATGATTTTTCTGATTCGCCTGACTGTATACCTGGTATTGTTTTATGTAGTTGTAGCATGTCGCTTGTTGAACCCTTAACTTATCTGTTTAACTTATCTCTACGTTCCTGTGTTTTCCCCAGTGCGTGGAAGTTGTTTTATGTCATACCTATTTTTAAGAAGGGTAAACGGAATTTCATTGAAAACTATAGGCCTATTGCAAAACTTTCTCCCATTCCTAAACTGTTTGAGGCCATTGTAAATGAACATTTAATTTTTCACTGTAGATCTCTCTTATCTGATAAGCAGCACGGCTTTATAAAAGGTAGATCGACTGTAACAAACCTTGTTGAATTCTCTAATTTTTGCCTAAACAATCTTGAGACGCTCAAGCAAGTTGATTGTGTGTATACTGACTTCAGTAAAGCATTTGACAAGCTTTCTCACAAAATGCTAATTTTTAAATTGTTACGGCTTGGTTTTCCAGCTAATCTTGTTCATTGGATTGCGTCATACCTTACAAATCGCTCCTTCAAAGTCAAATTTGCTTCGTCTTTTTCTGACCCTGTTCATGTTTTTTCTGGTGTCCCACAAGGAAGCCATCTTGGGCCGTTGTTGTTCACTCTGTTTTTGAATGATTTGTTTGCCCTACTCCAAAAGGCACACGTTTTGGCTTATGCTGATGATCTGAAGATTTTCATGGCCGTTGATTCTGTAAACGACGCTCAGGATCTCCAAGATGATCTCACTATATTTTCTAAGTGGTGCTCCAAGAATCACATGATTTTAAATGTTGCAAAATGTAGCCTAATTTCTTTTAATAGGAAATGTTCCCTCCTAAACTTTTCATATAAAATCAATAATAGTGCTTTGGCTCGTCAAGAAAGTGTCGTTGATCTTGGTGTTACTCTTGATGTCAAGTTCACTTTCGGCCTTCATATTGACCAAATTATTAACCGTGCTAATTCCTCCCTCGGTTTTATTAAACGATGGTCCAAAGATCTTGATGATCCATTTGTTTTGAAGGTTTTGTTTTGTTCATTTGTTCGTCCCATTTTGGAATATGCCTCTGTTGTGTGGATGCCCTTTTACGAAGTTCACAAACAGCGAATAGAGTCAGTCCAGAAACGCTTTCTCCGTTTCGCTCTTCGTCATCTACCTTGGACAGATCCCGTTAACCTTCCACCTTACGAAGAGAGATTAAAACTCTTGGATATGCAGTCCCTTTCCAAACGCAGAAAAGTTGCGAGTGTGTTTTTCATGCATGATCTTTTAACTGGTGTTATAGACTCTCCGTGCCTTCTTAAATTAATTAATATTAATTCATGTCCGCGAATGACCAGAGGACGAAGTTTTCTTTATTCTAGTTCTCATAGAACGAACTACGGCTCTTTTGAACCATTGTCGGCTATGTCAAAATATTATAACGATGTTTTTTCTCTCATTGATTTTAATATTAATAGAGCAACTTTAAAAAAGTTATTGTTGATTAACTAATTTACTATTGTATTGTATATTAATATTATTGTTCACTTTGTTAAAATTTTTTTTTTTTATATTATTATTATATATTATATTATTTTATTTTTTTCTCTCTATTTAGTGTCAGATGGTTAATTGTACCTGTTGATGATAATAAATAGACATCAGTACGTATATCAAATCAACTAGTCCAGATGGTAACAGCAAACCAGAAATAGTAACCCTACCACCCTAGGCCCTAGCACATTTGGGTTTTCGCGTTTAGGGGTAGTTCAAGCAGATTAAAAAATGTGATATTAGCACCATTGTGTCCTCCACCTCCGAAATGGGGGGAGGGGTAGCATGTTTGGTCACTACAAGAAGAAGCATACAAGAAGGCATAAAAAAGTAATTTTCAGAAGCTTGGAAATGCTTGTCTCCCACATCCGCATCTTTTTAATCCAGTGCATGTAATTGGAAGGAATAAAGCTCTTTCTATTTTCTTCCCGTGTGCTTCATTGGAAGATGATTGGCAGATTTTTCTGTTTTCTACGCGTGTTCTTATTTGGAAGATTATTGGGAGATTTTTTTGTTTGCGTTTTTGAAACATTATTGGAAGATGGACATGGAGAGAAGCCGATATAGAGCCTTTTTCCCAAGTCCTTTTATGGAAAATTATTAGCAGATTTTTATATTTACGTTGAAAGGCAATAGTGAAGATTTTCTTTTCCACTTCCACTAAAACAATAGAGAAGTTTCTAAAACACGAACTTGTCTCTCGAGCACCTAAACGAAAATTAACTGGAATGCTGCATCAATAAGAATTTCGCTACATAATGATGTCATCGTCTTTAGAATTTTACGCATGAAAACATAGAAAATCTTCATTTGCATTACCAAGGGTATGACATATGTATGCTTTGAGGCATTTTCCACTTGCAGAATGTAATATGGGCAAAAGTTTTAAAGCCGTTAAATTTCCACCCGTCATTTTTTCCCCGG
Organism: Neoitamus cyanurus; assembly: GCA_947538895.1. Classification (NCBI taxonomy): domain Eukaryota; kingdom Metazoa; phylum Arthropoda; class Insecta; order Diptera; family Asilidae; genus Neoitamus; species Neoitamus cyanurus. The sequence continues at coordinate 10,988,381 of OX384547.1, forward strand.
CTTTTAAATTTTCTTCGGTCATTTTTCTCTTACCGTTTTTCAGTCTATAAAATAGTGTGTAAAAGGCACATTTCAGTCTATTACTCGTAGTCCGAAACTTAGAAAGGGAAAAATAACCGAGACAAATTCAACCCCTGGGAAAAAAGGCTAAGGGAAACATGGGCTCGGGGAAGATTGGAAGGAGAAAAATGACCAGGGGAAAATGGGCAGGATAAATTTAACCCCCTACCGCTTTAAAATCATCCAAACTGCTCCGTAAAGATATTAATAGGAAGCACTTCAAATTTGCTTCTTAGGAAGATTCAGAATTTCTTCCCGTTGGGGAACTTTGCTTCTGACGAGCGTCCTTTGACACACATCTTTTTTTTCTTTTGGTCACACAATTGTCTTAAATGTGGTGCAATAATTCGCGATGCAGTGTAAATTTAGTTTTTGATTTATTAATTCAAAAACTAGTAAAATGGATAAAAATACACAGTTATAATGAAATAATTAATGACAAAGATTAGAATATAATTTACATTAACAAGTTTTTCATTTAGTTAGATAATAAATATATGAGAATAGATTAGAAATTTGAATAATTAAAGAGTGAAATAAGAAAAATAAACTGATTGAATAAGTAAGGAGAGACTGACTACACAAGAAAATTTTAAATAATGTTAAATATTTGCTAACAACTTGAAGCTTAAATTTTCGCAATAGGCAAGTCATTCCAAAACTTAGCAGCAAGACAAAAAGTAAGAGTGTTGTGATTGGAGATATTTAAATTTAGGTATTAAGGTATTGTTCGTTACGACCACAGAGAATTTTGAATAAAAATGAACATTCACGAAAATTAAAATGCAGTTCTAAAGACATGCCTGGCAGATTTTTAGAATGTGGAGAGACATGATCAAATTTACACAATCAAGAGACAAAACAATCGCAGGCATTGAAAGCCTTTTTAAGTGTATTGAAGGTCGCAACATCCATGAAAGAGTAGTACAATAGTAAATCAGCGGCATAAAGGGGTAGTCTCATGTCCGAGGCAAATTTTGAAGGATTTCAAGGATTTTTTTTTGCCGAAAATGAAATACAATCTTCTTATGATAATTATATGATATTATTTAGCTATTGACTAATACAAAAAAAATGTTTGTTAAATAAAAAAAAAAATTGTTAACGTCATTTTGGTGAGGTAAAATAGGTTTCTTCAAAAAAAAGTAGGGGACTGGCCCCCCTGATTGCTCCTTTTGTAATCATCTGAAATTGAAATTACAAAAAAAATTATTATTCAGTAGGGTTCTCATTCTGTCCCGTAGCAGATTTAAAAGATTTGAGTGAAAAATAACAAAATGGCGGGCTTATAAATAACATATAATATAATATAATAAATTTCAAAAATCGACTGTTTTTTTCGGTTTAAAATCGAGATATAAAAAAAAATGGATAAAAAAATCTAATTCTGGTACCGGATAGAACCACTCATGTGTAGAATATTGTTTTAAAATTTCAGCCGAATCGGTCTAATAGTCTTTAGATATAGTTTTTTTTAATCATCCGGGACGACGGAAAAAAATAGTTCCGAGAAAAACGCGTTTAAAGTTTGGAGAAGAAAATGTTCATTGAGGTATGAGCGCCGCAGCTGCAGGGTACGCCCCCCCCCTAATATTTGCTGTAACTTTAAAATGACTTGGTTTATCGGTCTAAAACTTTCACAGTATATTCTCAACTTATTAAACTTTGAAAATATGAAAAAAAAACCATTATTTGAAGATCGAACATGAGACTACCCCCATAATTATGCTTATCACAAGATGTTTTCTGATGGCCACAGGCAAATCCCTACAGGTGATCCACCACTGCCTGATCGTGATGATTCTGAAAATCTTACAGGAAAGAACACTAACATGATCCGACCATGCCAAGTTAATATTTAAAGCGTTCCCCTTTGGATCATCCCTCCAAGATTGACGATCTTTCTTTGTCTCGACAAATACGCGTTATTGACCTTGGCGTCACTTTTGAAACAAAATTTAATTTTGGAGTCTATATTAATAACATTATATATCGGGCCAATTCAACGCTTGGTTTTATTAAGCACTGGTCTAGGGATCTAGCTGACCCTTATCTCCTCAAGATTCTGTTCTGCGCTTTCGTACGTCCTATACTGGAATACGCGTCAATAGTGTGGATGCCTCATTATCAAGTCAACATCGACCGCATTGAGGCTGTACAAAAGCGGTTCCTACGCTTTGCCCTGCGAGATCTAGCCTGGAATGATCCCTGTAATCTTCCTCCTTACAAGGACAGACTAAAGCTCTTAGATTTGACGTCTCTCTCTAAACGCAGAGAGGTAGCAAGTGTTATATGTATGCATGATATCGTTACTGGCGCTATAAATTCACCTAATCTTTTGAACCTTATTAATATAAACTACATGGCAACATTTTCTATACTCTAATTATCACAGGACCAATTATGGCTCTTTTGAACCAGTATCTACCATGTCTAGAAATTATAATTCTTCCTTTTTTTTAATTGACTTCAATTGTATTCGAGTAGCGTTGAAAAAAAGAATATTTGTAAATTAGTAGAATTTACAGTTTTAAATGTCAGATGGTCTGTGTACCTACCTGTTGATGATGATAAATAAATTAAAACTCCCAAGCTTTTAACCTTGTTTGAGAGAGGCACCACCACATCCCCAAGTTTAACATTTATAGTTTTAAACCCCTTAGGTGCCCACCTAGTTCAACATCTCAAACGAAGCGCTTATTTCAAATATTTTATTTTTAGACTAACTGTATTTTTATGATATTTTAATGCATTAGGCCTCATAGAACATCTTTTAAATTTCATAAAAAATGATTTTATTAATTTTTTCGGTACAAAATGGCAGCTTGAGAAGCATTTTTATCAGACGCGTTGCAGTTGCGATGTCTAATTTGTGGGCGTAATTACAGCCCATAGAGTGAACCTGAAAAATCCATTCAAAAAATGTCTTGTTAATAACATTCATAATTCGTAGTTAAACTTATAAAATATATAAAAAATTGAAAAAAAAAGTATTCAATTTGAAGTTTGAACAAATTTCTCGATTTTTCGCACAAAATGTTGACCTATGACAAATAATGACAATTAAGAGGTAGGTTCAACTACGAGTAAAAGTTGTTTTTTAAATCTGGTAAAACGTTCAGCCCAAAATCGTTAATAGTTTTTGAGATATTACGCGCACAAACTTTGAATATGATGTTTTGAGAAAAACGCGTTTAAAAGAAAATCAGGTTTGATAGTGAAAAAATTTGTAATGATCAATTAATATCGTAACTTACTTATGAATCGTCGATATATAGAAAATAATGTCTTTGGACATGACAATAGTCCCTACCAACTATAATAACAAGGCCGACGATAATCGTAAAGGCAGGTGCATGAGGGGAGCTCGCTGGGAGAATAAGGCAGAGCTACGTACACGTTCAAAACCGGTTACATGTTGTCGTCTATTTCGAAAACGAAAACGAATATCGTTTTGAAATTTTGTAGGCATATTTTATATAAGATTTCGAACATTTTTAAGCAAAAGAAAAAAAATCAATTTTTTTGAGATGTTACACTAGGTGCCCCCCTTAAAAACACAGACAACTGTCATTTATAAAAGAATAATTGATACGGGTCAAATTGGACTCCCTCGAATTGTTGCACAAGGCCCATTGACGCACACACTCAAGGCCAACATTTATATCACAGATAACATCACAGATCTTGTTTATTGAGAGCAGACAAATATAATTGGACATCATCAGAATAAATCATTGCTTAAAAGTTTTCCAACACTGTTTTGAACTTAATATCGGTATACATTATATTAGAACATAACTAGAGTTCAACTGTAACACGTTTATACTTTACCTGTTAAAAATAATTCCTGGTAGAAAATGGTTCTGTTCGAATTATTGTAAGTTAATCCATCCGAGGATTAAAAAATGCAAGAAAAATACAGTGTCTGCACAACAGAGCAGAATTTTTTATTAAAGGAACACCAACACACCGTGCACAAATTGTTAATAAAGTATTTTAATCCTTCCCTCGACGTCGATGGTAATTGGAGAAATTAGTTTTACATATTTCTCGAGAACATCTATGTCCTTTGGACCGACCCTGTTAACAAGTAGGAAAGTATATTAAAATGAAATCTTGTCTTTAGTTGACATATCCGTACTTCATATTCTTTGCATGCTCTTTTAACATGAAAAATCCATCGCCACCCCCAGCCATGAAGGATTGAGATACACCTCTATAAACTTTGTTTTCATCGAGAGGCATATATTTTGGCACCGCGCAATCTCGGCAAAGAACTTGGACATCCATCACACGATCCCATGCTGGCCGGGATACGTTGTATGAAACTTTAAGCCCAGAGACCTGCAGCATGAATTGGGATCCAAAAGATGAGCCTTCGTAATTTGGAGACACACTGTACTCTAAGGCCTGCAGCAGATATTTACCAAGCAAATCGAAGGTGTTAACGGTATTCTCAAATGGGAAGGCAGTAACGAGGTGAGCGTAGGTTAATTCTGCTTTGAATTTTTTTAGCTTTTAGATCAATGAAATTACAAGTGGACTTACCCCCTTTATTTAAAGTAGTCCTAATGCCTCCAGCGTTCATGATACCAACTGAGGGTGGAGTCCATGACTGGTCATACATGTCTACTTGCTTGGAAAACTAAACATAACATTTTTTTGAACTGGTTGAACTGGTAATCTAATAATAGAAAAGAAGTACCTCATGCATCATAGCATCTGTGATAAGGTTTCCCAGATTGCATTCACGAGAGGAGCAACTTGATTTATTTAAAGTAACCTTGGTCTCTCCAATCACCCGGTTACCTTCAGCATCCATTTCTTTCCATGGTTGTAGTTCTTCGACTATAGTTTTGTCTAAAGTTGGAAGACAATTTCAAAGGCTTATAATATTTTTTTAGGAAGTCGAAATTGTCTCCTACCTTGTTCCACATCTGTATCAAGATATATCGGAGCACCTTCGTAACTCACGACATCGCCCTTTTCATTGAAATAGACAGTCAGGTCACCCACGTATTTCGCGTAGGAAGCAGCTTGTACAATGAGTACTTTCCGCCCGGAATCTTGAATTACTTCCACAGGATACTTATCCCGGGGACGATCGGGACCTGGAGGTTTTCCAGTATATAAAAAAGTATGTGAGTGGCCACCAACAATGACGTCTATGTAAGGTCCTGCGTTTTTGGCTATAATCCGATCCACATCCAAACCACAATGGGTAAGAGCAAATATGATGTCTACTTTGTCTTCAGTCTTAAGCCGCTCAGCTTCTTCTCTGATGGCATCAGTCTCATTGGTGAACTTAAGTCTACCAGTGTCTTTACCTTTCAGCACGTGCTTCTGTTTGAAGCACTAATGAAGTCGTTAAGAGTTTATCTTTCGGGAATTTGGTGTTCCTAATAGCTTACTGCAGTTGTAGTAAACATGACTATAAGCAAGGTTTCACGCGAAACGCACACTAGCCCTAAAATTAGAAGTAGTCCGGTGCCTACATTAAACACATGCATATAAAGTATGTCCATCGGATGTGTTCTTTTCACGTATCACAGTTTCACATTCTAATTTCCGGTTTTTTTTACTGCCGACGAAGACCTGTATACCTACTACAGAAGTAGCGTTGATGTGCAATCAGCTGACAACTATGTATACTATGACGTCGCGTGGTTTCGCGATAATAATCAAAAGCAAGCTAATGAGCTTCATGTATATATAAGATACTGGGAGGCGACGTACAGTGGGGCAAAAGGCCGAAAAGCTAGCCAATAGTCTTTAAAATTAACCAATTAGTTTGAAACTTGGTATCGGGGGGTTTTTGGGGTCCCTGATTATGAATTTGATGTCCTTCTTTGCATAAACAAAATGGCGACCGGAAAGAGTGCAACGTACTCCAATTTCCACAAAACTTTCCATCAGAGGGTGTTCACGTAGCTGACTACGAATTAGTGGTTCCTTTTTTCATAAATAAAATGGCGGTTTCAAAATGGCGGGCGGCCCGAAATAATGCAAAGTGCTCCAATTGCCACGAAACTTATCCGCAGAAAAACCTGCACCGCCTGCAAGGTCGCAAACGGTCGCACATAATTTTTTCATATTTAGTGTAGAAGTGTTTAACGAACAACTTAAAACAGTTTTTAAAGCAGGAACTAGCAGGGTTTTTTAACAAAAGAATATTCAGCGTGCGTTATAATAAATGCAGCTATATTCAGAAATTTGAATATTAGGAGATTTGCAATTAGAAAATATTGTTTATTGCACTCAATTCTACTTACCTTAAGGTGGAGATTCTATTTTGTTTCACGTAAACAAAGTTATAAGTAACACAAATAGGAACTTCGCCCAGCACTACGCAACACACCGAAACGTTCGGTGGAACGGTCACTTTTGAAGTAGTTCTACGAAGGAAAAATGGGCCACATGGACCTGGCCACTGTAAACCAGTTTTATGCATGACAGGGACCCCTACTAGTAAATCATCAAAAAATCAAGTAAAAAGTCCCAAAATCAAATTTCGACTTTTGCTCAACTATGCGACGGTTATACTGGGTTTCGCGGAGGCTCACCATCAATACGTATCAAATCATCTGGTCCAGATGTTAGCGGCAAACCAGAAATATGTAGTAACCCTACCACCCTATAAATTAGGCCCTAGCACATGCGGCTAAGGATGGGTTTTCGCGCTCAGGGAAGATTGGAAGGGAAATGACCAGGGGAAAATGGGCAGGATAAATTTAACCCCCTACCGCTTTAAAATCATCCAAACTGCTCCGTAAAGATATTAATAGGAAGCACTTCAAATTTGCTTCTTAGGAAGATTCAGAATTTCTTCCCGTTGGGGAACTTTGCTTCTGACGAGCGTCCTTTGACACACATCTTTTTTTTCTTTTGGTCACACAATTGTCTTAAATGTGGTGCAACAATTCGCGAAGCAGTGTAAATTTACTTTTTGATTTATTAATTCAAAAACTAGTGAAATGGATAGAAATACACAGTTATAATGAAATAATTAATGACAAAGATTAGAATATAATTTACATTAACAAGTTTTTCATTTAGAGAAAATTTAATAATAAATATATGAGAATAGATTGGAAATTTGAATAATTAAAGAAAGAAATAAGTAAAAGAAGCTGATTGAATAAGTAAAGAGAGACTGACTAAAGAAGAAAGTTTTAAATAATGTTAAATATTTGCTAACAACTTGAAGCTTTCCTTAAATTTTCGCTAAGTTTTCGCGGTCTTACAATCGATAGGCAAGTCATTCCAACCAGCTGACAAAAAGTAAGAGTGTTGTGATTGGAGATATTTAAATTTAGGGATTAAGGTATTGTTCGTTCTAGTAGACTGCAATGGCGTAACAAATTCACGAAGGAAGGTAGGAGTACGACCACAGAGAATTTTGAATAAAAATGAACATTTACGAAAATTAAAATGCAGTTCTAAAGTCATGCCGGGCATATTTTTAGAATGTGGATCATGATCAAATTTACGCAATCAATAGACAAAACGAACGCAGGCATTGAAAGCCTTTTTAAGTGTATTAAAAGTCGCAACATCCATGAAATAGTATAGACAAGCGCAATAGTTAATCAGCGGCATAATTATGCTTATCACAAGATGTTTTCTGATGATCACAGACAAATCCCTACAGGTGATCCACCACTGCCTGATCCTGATGATTCCGAAAATCTTACCAGAAAAAACACTAGCATGATCCGACCATGACAAGTTAATATTTATTAAGACTCCCAAGCTTTTAACCTTGTTTGAGAGAGGCACCACCACATCTCCAAGTTTAACATTAGTTTTAAACCCCTTAGGTGCTCCCCTATTGTTATTATTAATTATTTCGCTTAATACAAGCTACAGATTCACATTAAACCATAAATTAAACTATAAGTTAAACTAAACAAATGACCAGAATGAATGCTAATTTTAAATTAGAAGTTAGAAGGCTTATTATAGGTGGGTTGTGGGAGTAAAGGGAATATCTAAGGGAGGCTTTGTCAACATGGGAGTCGAAGGCTGCTGTGTTTTTGACTTTCCGTTGCATTCTGGTGAAGGGCTCGAAGTGGCCGTAATTAGTGCGATGATTATCGAGGCGAAAGGTTGGAAATAATCTAACGTTTCGGGGGTTAGTGTTAAGGGAAATACTGTGTAGGAAGTCGGAACAGTCAATGGAACCGGTTAGGACTCTGTCGATAAAGGAGGTTAATCAGTTTTAGCCGGCTTTCATGCCGGCTAGTGCAACATCTCAAAAAAAGCGCTTCTTTCAAATATTTTATTTTTAGACTAACTATATTTTTATAATATTTTAATGCATTAGACCTCATAGAACAACTATTAAAGTTGTTAAAAAAAATTTTTATTAATTTGTTCAGTACAAACTGGCGGCGTGAGAAGCATTTTTATCAGACGCGTTCCAGTTGCGATGTCTAATTTGTGGGCGTAATTACAGCCCATAGAGTGAACCTGGAAAATCCATTCAGAAAATGTCTTGTTAATAACATTCATAATTCGTAGTTAAACATATAAAATATATAAAAAATTGGAAAAAATGTATTCAATTTGAAGTTTGAACAAATTTCTCGATTTTTCGCACAAAATGTTGACCTATGACAAATAATGACAATAAAAAGGTAGGTTCCACTACGAGTAAAAGTTGCTTTTTAAATCTGGTAAAATATTCAGCCCAAAATCTTTAATAGTTTTTGAGATATTACGCCCACAAACTTTGAATATGATGTTTTGAGAAAAACGCGTTTAAAAGAAAATCAGGTTTGATAGTGAAAAAATTTACAATGATCAATTTATATCGTAACTTACTCATGAATCGTCGATATATAGAAAATAATGTCTTTGGACATAACAATAGTCCCTACTCCCTACCAACTATAATAACAAGGCCGACGATAATCGTAAAGGCAGGTGCGTGAGGGGAGCTCGCTGCACTGAGAATAAGGCGGAGCTACATACGCGTTCAAAACCGGTTACATGTTGTCGTCTATTTCGAAAACGAAAACATGTCGTTTTGAAAATGTGTAGGCATATTTTACATAAGATTTCCAACATTTTTAAGTAAAAGAAAAAAAATCAATTTTTTTGAGATGTTACACTAGGTGCCCCCCTTAAAAACACAGACAACTGTCATTTATAAAAGAATAATTGATACGGGTCAAATTGGACTCCCTCGAATTATTGCACAAGGCCCATTGACACACACACTCAACAATTATATCACAGGTAGCATCACAGATCTTGTTTATTAGGTGCAGACAAATATAATTGGACATCATCAGAATAAATGATTGCTTACAAGTTTTCCAACACTGTTTTCAAACACAACTAGAGTTCAACTGTAACACGTTTATACTTTACCTGTTAAAAAGAATTCCTGGTAGAAAATGGTTCTGTTCGAATTATTGTAAGTTAATCCATCCGAGGATTAAAAAATGCAAGAAAAATACAGTGTCTGCAATACAAAGCAGAATTTTTTATTAAAGGAACACCAACACACCGTGCACAAATTTTTAATAAACTATTTTAATCCTTCCCTCGACGCCGATGGTAATTGGAGAAATTAGTTTTACATATTTCTCGAGAACATCTATGTCCTTTGGACCGACCCTGTTAACAAGTAGAAAAGTATATTAAAATGAAATCTTGTCTTTAGTTGACATATCCGTACTTCATATTCTTTGCATGCTCTTTTAACATGAAAAATCCATCGCCACCCCCAGCCATGAAGGATTGAGATACAACTCTATAAACTTTGTTTTCATCGAGAGGCGTATATTTTGGCACCGCGCAATCTCGGCAAAGAACTTGGACATCCATCACACGATCCCATGCTGGCCTCGATACGTTGTAGGAAACCTTAAGCCCAGAGACCTGCAGCATGAATTGGGATCCAAAAGATGAGCCTTCGTAATTTGGAGACACACTGTACTCTAAGGCCTGCAGCAGATATTTACCAAGCAAATCGAAGGTGTTAACGGTATTCTCAAATGGGAAGGCAGTAACGAGGTGAGCGTAGGTTAATTCTGCTTTGAATTTTTTTAGCTTTTATACCAATAAAATTATAATTGGACTTACCCCCTTTATTTAAAGTAGTCCTAATGCCTCCAGCGTTCATGATACCAACTGAGGGTGGAGTCCATGACTGGTCATACATGTCTACTTGCTTGGAAAACTAAAAATAACATTTTTTGAACTGGTTGAACTGGTAATCTAATAATAGAAAAGAAGTACCTCTTGCATCATAGCATCTGTGATAAGGTTTCCCAGATTGCATTCACGAGAGGAGCAACTTGATTTATTTAAAGTAACCTTGGTCTCTCCAATCACCCGGTTACCTTCAGCATCCATTATTTCTTTCCATGGTTGTAGTTCTTCGACTATGGTTTTGTCTAAAGTTGGAAGATAATTTCAAAGGCTTACAATATTTTGTTAGGAAGTTGAAATCGTCTCCTACCTTGTTCCACATCTGTATCAAGATATATCGGAGCACCTTCGTAACTCACGACATCGCCCTTTTCATTGAAATATACAGTCAGGTCGCCCACGTATTTCGCGTAGGAAGCAGCTTGTACAATGAGTACCTTCCGCCCGGAATCTTGAATTACTTCCACAGGATACTTATCCCGGGGACGATCGGGACCTGGAGGTTTTCCAGTATATAAAAATGTATGTGAGTGGCCACCAACAATGACGTCAATGTGAGGTCCTGCATTTTTGGCTATAATCCGATCCACATCCAAACCACAATGGGTAAGAGCAAATATGATGTCTACTTTGTCTTCAGTCTTAAGCCGCTCAGCTTCTTCTCTGATGGCATCGGTCTCATTGGTGAACTTAAGCCTACCAGTGTCGGCGATGTTCTGTTCAAAATCAAGTTGCCAAAATATTATTCAATTCAATTCATGTATTTAGCATGGATAACAAAATTTCAGATGTCGCTAAGACTAGTCTCGTACATTAAGGGAAACGAAATAAGAGAAAATTTCTTACCATTTTAGTCTTAAATTATAGAACTACTAGCTATCCCGGACCCGGCGTTTCCCGGGATACTATTAAATTTGTATTCCTTAATTTTACAACGCCTCACTACTGCACAACCGCCTCTCCTATGTGACCCAGCGGGGTGGGGGTGGTCTCATTACATCAACCATAAATTCGTACACAATACACCCCATACATCACTTTCACATATTCCTAATACTTTTTTAACTGTAAACCGTAAAGTATCATTAAATTTAGTTTTCTTCATTTTACACCACCTCCTTATTGCACCCCCTCTCCTATATCTCCCAGCGGGGTGTGGGGTGGTCTCATATTTGGAAATTTGAATAACAGATTCGAAATCCCCAAGCGCGGATTTTCAGGGAAATCCTTTGAAGTTTAACTTTTCGGTCGCCATATTGATCCAGCATCTTGATTTCCAAAATTCTGATGGCAGATTGTAAATCAGTGACCCCAAAAACCCAAACCAAAAACAAAAGTTCCGATTTCCAGTGAAATCCGTCGAAGTTTAACTTTTTCGGTCGCCATTGGAACCAACATCTTGAATTCCAAAAGTTTGAATGCAAGCTCGAGATCTGCGACCCCGAAAACCTCCAATTGCCTTTTTCATAAAGAATCCCTGAAGTTTGAAAACTCGCTTCCTATACAAAACGGAAATTTCGATTTTCCGGCTGTTCCTTTGGGGTTTCCCGAATTTTCTTTTTTTAAACCTCCCCTGCATAATAGCGAACAAAACAAAACAAAATTATCGAAATCGATCAAGCCGTTTTTGAGTTTTAGCGAGACTAACGCACAGCAATTCATTTTTATATATATAGATGAATAACCTTGCCGATTCACCTATGACGCACAGAAACTGTTGGATTCGGGAACTTGATACTTTAGCAATGCGAAGACGACGTAGGGATGGATCCCACGGAGGACGAACTCTTTGAAGACCTGATTTTCCGCGCAATATTCTTAATTTTTTCTTTCATAAAACCTTCTCCTGACAATAACAAACACAACAAAAAAAAGAATTAGCGAAATCGGTCCAGCCGTTAACGCGTGATGGCGTGACCAAGGGAAACCACACACAGGGATTCATTTTTATATATGTAGATTACTCTGCTTCCTTAGCTATCGATTGGTGAAAAATTATTCCAATTCATGCATACACTTTTCTTCCACAGCCGTTTCAATTTTGTCGGCACCCACCGAAAAAACCAAGTTTTCACTATTTTCACCAACTTTCACCAATCCGGCCCAATTTTCTATGGTGCGTCTTCTTCCTACCCCTGAGATACACTTATGGGGAGTGTCATCCCCACCCCTCCCCCACAACAAAAACACGTTTTCACCAATAATTCCCACATTTCACACTTTTCACCAACCTTTCTTTCACCAAACATTCTACCTCTCCTTTCCAACGATACCCATAACATGGCACACGCATTTTACAACAAATTTCCTCTTCTTCTTCCTGGACGCGACGGGAACGCGATCGAACGGGATAAAAAGTCCTATGTCCGTCTCCTGGTTCTAAGCTACCTCCCCACCAATTTTCAGCCAAATCGGTTTAGCTGTTCTTGAGTTATAAATAGTGTAACAACACGACTTTCTTTTATATATATACATAGATAAGAAAATACATTTGATGTTTGTATAATAGGAAAGTACATTTGAGGAAAATCGCAAAACCTCATAACAAGTGTCAAGAGTTAAAACTTACCTAATAAACCTCACTATCAAGAAGTTATTTAAAGACTCCTGCTGTCAATATATTTCGCTATTATTGTATCTGTTGCTACTTTTGGAGCAGATATCTTCTATTAATTTTGTGCTAGTAAAGACATGCAATAATTTTGTAGAACAGTACCAAGGAAGGGCCATAATCATTTTCAAGATTTTGTTTTGTTGTGTTTGTAACTTCTTTTTATGTGGTTTAGCACAGTTTCCCCATACGGGAGATGCATAAGTTAAAATTGGTTGGATATATGATATAAAATGGTATATATTAGAAGTTTATTGCTTATATCTAGGGGAGAGTGACGTTTTATAAGAGGGTGTAATGTTTTTATTAATTTATTTGTTTTCTCTATGGTTTTATTGACATGTAGGGCGTAGGTTAGCGTTTTGTCTAAATGGACACCGAGGTATTTTATGTTGTTTGACCAGAAGATGTCTTTGGTATTGAGTTTTGGGGGCCTATCAGGTAGTAGTTTCTGGCTTCTTTTCCTACTAAAATATGCGCAGGATGTTTTGGATGGATTCGTTTTTATCTTCCACTTATGGAAGTAAGTTTGCAGGGAGACTAAATTTTTTTCCAACTTATCAATAATTTTAGTAGGATCTACATCGGAGTGGTATAAGGCCGTGTCGTCCGCGAACAAGCTGATGTTACAATCAATATTTTCGGTTATATCGGAGGTATAACATATATATTATATAGTACGTGGCTGAAGCAGGATCCTTGGGGAACTCCTGCAGTAATTCTCATTGTGTCGGAGAAGGTGTCGTTAATCGAAACATACAAATGTCGATTTGTGAGAAAGTTATGAATTATTTTCACTATATGGACAGGGAAGTTCGACTTGATCATTTTGTATATTAAACCCTCGTGCCAAACAGAGTCGAACGCCTTTTCAATATCCAAGAGTACCACTCCAGTATACAATCCTGACTCCATTTTATCTTAAATGTGGTGAATAATTCTTCTAAGCTGGTGCGAAGTAGTATATTTTGGCCTGAAGCCTAATTGTTGTGGGGGGAATATAGGATTGCTTTCAAGATGGGTGTTTATCATTTCTTGGATCAACTTTTCAAATAACTTACAGACTGTGCTTAGCAGGCTTATAGGCCTATAGCTAATAACATCTTTAGGTTCCTTTCCGGGTTTAAGGATGGGAATGATTTTAGCAGTTTTCCACCTGTTTGGAAAATATGCGATTTTTACGCATGCGTTAAAAATGAACGTAAGGAAAATAATGCCCTGTTTAGGTAGTTGCTTAAACACCTCTGCCTTGAGATTGTCTTCTCCGGCATCCTTCCTGTTTTTCAGGATTTTTAAAACTGAGAATACTTGTTTAGGGATGAAGTATAGTTTATTTGGTGTTGGTAAGGCGGTCTGGTGTAGGTCTCTAATTGCATTATTGGGTTATGGTATAAACTACTTACATCAACGTTTTGCAGTATTGCTCCAATGATTCCAATTTTCCTGCCGCTTCGTTCAATTATCACAGATTTTTTAACTTTTCCTTGTAGCGTGGGCTCCAAGCTAGCGTCCATATTTGCCACCACAATTGGGGAGGATAGTTGTTCAATAAAGGGCACTACTCCAGCTACTCCATTGTCGAATTCATGGTTGCCGAGGGTCTGCAAATGTATCAGTAGATCGATTTCTGTATGTTAAAACTGTTTTAACTTACGATTGCATCTGCCCTTAGTAAATTCAGAAAGTAGCTAGTTACATTCCACCTACCGATGTTGTACCAGATGGTACCCTGGAAGTTATCGCCGGCATTTAAGTAGACAGGATTCATGTCGGCTTTAGTTTTTAGCAAGCGCTTGACTACGCTTACTAAACGAGCGTACCCACCAATGCATTTTTCGTGTTTTCCACATGGCGCTGCTTGCTGATTAGTTTCTTCAAATCTGTGGTGGAAAAAAAATTACATTATCATGTTAATATTTCGGTAAACGTAATATAAAAAAAGATAGTGAAGTACAAGTCGGACCTCCCGTGATGAAAGTCCCGCACCAATGCACTTTGATATTAATGTGAGGCGTGTTGGGGAGCAGGAGTTTGTGGACATCGTAGGCAACCTTGGCCTTTATCAGTTTAGTGGCGTACCTAATTCTCGTCAACGATTTCTCGACTTGGTACTTTCTTCCGACGTCTCTACGCAGGTTGACTTGTGCATGGACCAGATATTCAACGCAGTTCCAGACCATCCCGTTTTGCTGATTTCTTTGTTGGTTTTTATTGGCTATTCTCCAATGGGTATGCCATTGCCATTAACCGACGAGTGACCAGTTGGCGGAATAGCTGACAAAATGCGTTCGTACATAATTCTATCAATGTAGATGTGAACAGTCAGAAAGCTCTGTTTGTTGTGATCGGTGAAATGCAAAGAAACGAACTAAGTTTTATTTTATTTATTTTTAAGAATTAGCTAATTTAGCAGAACTAGCTGCTTAATAAATTTCATTTCTTCGTTTCTACACACTTTTACACAATATTTACTTGAGCTTAAGCTCACTTTTGCTTGAACTTTCACACAATTCATGTACTAAATACGTATCTAGGGCCCGAACCACTGCTAAAAAGTGCTGAATTAAATGCGGCAACTCATATGGTTTAACTAACACAAAGGAAAAGTTAGAGCATGTCGACCAAAACACGAGCGAGAAGGGACACGCATTTTATAATGAGAAGGAAAAGGCAGCAGCATGGTTCGTGGTCGGTTTGTCTTTGGCATGCCCATTGGAGAATAGCCATATCCCACCATCTGACAACAGGGTAAATGAATACTCCTATAACTTTAGGAAGGCTGACTTTGATTCCCTTAGTAATTTTTTGCAAAACTGCGACTGGCCATTGGTTTACAACTCCCATAATATTGATAACGCCGTAAGTAATTTTTATGAAATAGTTTCGATGGGTTTTTCTCGTTTGGTCCCTCTGGTCAAGAAAAAGGGCCTTTTACATAGTCCACCTTGGTATGATAAAGAATTAAGACTGCTGAGAAATCGTAGAAATAGTGCTTGGCGGCTATTTCAGAGTTCTCATTCAGATGACGATTACCTGAGCTATTCTGACTTGCGAAGACAATACCATAATTACTCTAAGTGTCTATATCGCCGGTATATGTGTCGCATAGAATCTAACATTAAAACTAACCCGAAAGAATTTTGGAATTTTGTAAATAGTAAACGGAAGACTAACAACTATCCTGCCGCGTTAACTCTAGACAACGAAACAGGTCATGATTCAGCTACTATTTCTAACCTCTTTGCTAAACACTTTAGCAATGCCTATAGTGATAATAGCTGTGATATAGATTTAGAATATTTTAACAACTTGACATGTCTTCCGATGCAATCTCCAAATGCAGTCTTAAACGCTTGCACTGTCTTAGAATACATAAGGAAGATTGACGAAGACTTTTCGGATTCTCCTGATAATGTCCCTGGAGTTGTATTGCGTAAATGTGGTGTTCCTTTCGTTGAGCCTATTACTTTTATGTTTAATTTGTCTTTACGTTGTTGTGTATTTCCTGATATTTGGAAGCTTTTTTATGTCATCCCTATATTTAAGAAAGGTAAAAAGGACTTAATTGAGAATTATAGGCCAATTTCTAAACTTTCGCCTATTCCTAAGGTTTTTGAAGCTATTATTAAGGACCACTTGTCATTTTACTGTAGTTCTATTTTATCTACTAAACAGCATGGCTTTGTGAAAGCTAGATCGACGGTCACAAATCTGGTGGAATTCTCACATTTCTGTGTAACCGAACTAGAAAAAACATAAACAAGTCAATTGTGTGTATGCCGATTTTAGTAAAGCATTTGACAAGCTTTTTGCTGATTTTTAAATTGCTTCGAATGGGCTTTTCTAATGATCTTGTTAATTAGATTAAGTCTTACATGACATGTCGTTCGTTCAAAGTTAAATTTTCCCATACTTTTTCTGATTCCGTTTCGGTCTTATCTGGCGTCCCGCAAGGTAGTCATCTTGGACCGTTGTTGTTAACGCTATTTATCAATGACTTATTTCCTCTTATTCGGAATTCGCATGTATTAGCCTACGCCGATGATTTAAAAATCTTTAGATCAATCGAGACTCTACAACATGCACAATGGCTCCAAGATGATCTTGCCAGTTTTGAACTGTGGTGTTTGAAAAATCATATGCAGTTAAATATCAGCAAATGTACCTTTATTTTTTTCAGTAGGAAATTTGGAGTACTATTATAAAATCCTCGGCAAGACTTTGTCTAGACAAGATAATGTTGCAAATAAATTTAATTGTTGACGCCATATCAATAATATAATTAATCGGGCGAATTCAGCACTTGGTTTCGTAAAACGTTGGTCGAAGGAATTTGACGATCCTTTTATTTTAAAAATTTTGTATTGTATTATACTTTCGTCCGTCCCATACTGGAATACGCATCTATAGTGTGGATGCCACACTATGATGTGCAAATCAAATACATATCGTGTTGAGGCAGTGCAGAAAAGATTCCTATGCTTCGCTCTTCGCCTCTTGCCATGGGCCACACACGGGCAAACCCTGCTCCTGTGACTCCCGAGTGCTCCTCAGGTAGCTGTTTTGACTCCCGAGTGCCCACCTCATTGCTGCTGCAAGTGCAAGCGAGAAATGCATACTCCTGTCGTGAAAAATTACTTGTGCGGCACACAGGACATAGACGATGCTCCGAGTGCAAGCGAGAAATATTTTTTTGGTGGCGAGAAATATTTTTTTGGTGCCTCCTGCAAGTGCAAGCGAGAAATGCATACTCCTGTCCTGAATCAGTGATGATGGACATGTACTCACTCTCATTGCGTTAATAAAACGACCCGAAATGACCCGAAATGCGAAAGGTTTATGGAGGTTTTTATGGAGGTATACTGCTCCCTTGAAGTCAAACTCTGCCCAGCTATGATGGGCGGACCCCTGCAATCTTCCTCCGTATGCAAGCAGATTGAAGTTATTATGTTTGACGCCGCTTTCGAAGCGTAGAGAGGTTGCGGGTGTTTTATTTATTTATTTGTCTAAAAGATGCGCTATTTAACTATGTGGCAGTCTAATTTTATTTGTAATTTTATTATATTGTTTACATGTTTCATACATACATAGTATTTTTAATTATTTTCTTTTTTGTAAATTTAATTGCATGGCTATTTAATGATACTTTTCCTTTTTTTTCTTATTGTAAGTGTCAGATGGTCAACTAATTGTACCTGTTGATGATGAATAAAGTCTCTACTGAACATTTGTATGTATGTATTAAAGGTATTAAAAAAAAAATGCCTGGTGATACTTCCATTTGCTGGAATTTGTGTTAGCAGGTTAGCAGTAGTTAATCTGTAATTTCTTTTTAATTTTAGAATGTTACCTATACTTTTTAATCAATGCTGACGTTGAGATATACTTGCCAAAATTATTTTAGATTTTTCCGATTAATGCTTTAACAAAAATTTGCTCATGTTTGAGAGCTTTGTTTTCATATAAAGAGGCCATTAAGTGGCCAAGTACTTCTTGTTTGTACAAGCCGTAAAGAAACTGGTAAATATTTCCATTTGCTGTGGCTTTGAACTACAACTAAAGGAAAAACGAAAATGCAAGTCAAATTACGTACAAACTCGAGGTGCGTACGATAACAATAAACTTGTCAAAGCAAATGAAGTGGATTTCTGGATAATTTGTTACAGTTTAAATTGGCATTACATGCACCGAATTGCTGGAACGATTAGATTATTCAATGATTCTACTGCAATTCTGAATTAAATATGTCCCCTAAATTTCAACGTTCAATGACATCGCCAAATTTTCACATAAACGTGAGTGGACATAACATTTCCGGCTTGTTTCTATCTTAAAGAAAGTATTTCGAATATTCTGTTCCACTTGAGTAAGTTGTTGTTGGTATCGTTCAATTGCAATTTTAGCATGCAAGGTCGCTCTTGTTAAGTTAGTCAAATTATCACGGCCTAAAAGTTTTTTTTATTTATTTGTCAAAGTCATTACCTCCTAAAACAAACAGTAAAAAGTGTAGACAATTTATAACACAATAAAGCTGAGGCTTAGCGCCGACTTTGATTGTTAAGGTGTCGATTAAAACTAGTTGGGTTAGACTTATAGATAATAAATAAGCCATTAATATGGGCAACAAGTTATTAATGGAAATTTACTATTTACTTGAAGGAATGTAAAAAAGGTCACCTCTAGGGTCTGAAAATAAATCAACAAAATGTCAAACATAACAATAATAATGATAGGCAATTCTCACTTTTAAAATTTGAGGCAGATGTGCGGAAGTGTTCCTATATATGTAGGTATTTGTAGTTCTTTTACCAGTAGAAAAATTAACAAGAGTCTCTATCAGAAGGCAGCTTAGGAGCATTTTTCATCTCATTAGTCCAGGCTGTGTGGAATAAAAAGGTTAATTCTGCGCTAATAGCGGAGAATTTTTGGGACCTGCACTGCTTTGTAAAGAGCGATGAAAGGAGATATGCGTATATGAATGCGACTCGTAACTCTTGGTTATAATTTTTTAGCAGGCTACAAAGATGCAAAAATAACCGTGTTTTCCTTCCATTGCCTAACATAATGGTTGTATTGAAAAAAGTTGTTTATAAAAGTTGTAGAGAATTCAAAAACCTTCAATTTGAGTCATTTGATTGTTGCAAAAATGGCGAAAAACGATTGAAAATTGCCATTTATGTTGAAGTCCTTTCAATTCTGAATCGAACAAGATTTTGGAGAACCCGATCGGACAATTTGTTGCTGAGATATATTCGAGACGTCAATTGTTTATTGCTTTATATTGTTTTTAAAAAAAAAGGCAGAGACTTTTTTCAAGTTAGATTCTTCTCTTACAGACATATTTTCATGTTCTAATGAAAAACAATACAAAAAAAAATAAAACAATAGAACAGAAGCACTGCAATTTTCGACTTCCAAAAGGCCTTCAACACAGTAGTCATCAATCCACATTGGAAGTACCGGGATTACTGTCTCGTAAAAAGTGGAATTATTACTTCCAGTAGACTATTTGCGTGCTATTGATCAGAAACCTTTTTTAACACAAAAAGCTTTTAATTATTGATTAAGAAAACCCTCTGTGATCTGATTACGAGAAGTACTTCAATTACACAATCACAATAAGTGTTTTGGTTTTAAAAAGTATGACCAGGCCCCTATTTTACGGAGCGACAAGTTTGACCAGTGATGCCTAAAAGAGGGATAACAGCGATCAAGACAAATTTGGAAGTTGGTCATTGACCAAATCCGAGCGGTAGAGCTCACACGAAATACAGTCAAAGGCAGACTGAGTTGCTGGTCACTTGTCTCAACTGTACTGTGTCGCTGGTCTAGTCACCAGTCGCATCGTAAATCGAAACGAAGGGGACTATAGTTAATCTGCGAGCTTTTTATCTGACGGACCAGACTTATCGCTTCGTAAAATATGTCCCAGAAAAATAATAAAACATGTCAATGCCTTCATTTGCTATAGCAATACATACAAGCATGAAATCTGAACAATGAACGAGTAGTCCCATTGTAAAAGATACAGATACTATAATTTTTTCTTCATCTCTCTTTTACTGAATGGACAAGATCTACTTACTTACATACGGAAATTTCAATTGAACCACATTTGTATGATAAGACAAACTTGGAGTATACAAATGAGAAATGAAACACAAACTATTATTTAAACACTCTGCAATCGTATTGCTCTCATACAAAGTCAAATTACGGGCCTGGAAACTAGGTAGCAATTTATTGATAAAAATATTTAATTATGCTTAGAGGATGTTTACATTTTTTATTTTGAATTGAACTTATTCTATTGATGACTTAATCAACAAATACTTTTAAGAAGTGAGTCAGAAAAAATGTGGTAAAAAGTATAATTTAATTTTTTTTTGCTATGATTATGAAAATGAATTCTAAATTTCTTGTCTTTATTTTAAGAATAGAAAACTTGTAAAACAAGAAATGATCCACGAACACTTAAAACTTGATCGGCTGTAAAAAGACGTTACAAAAGAATAAAACTTGAATTTCAGTTTCATCAAAATATTTAAATCAGGTGCAGAGATGCCTAGAAAACTACAACATCACTCAGAAAAATACATATCATTAAAAAAAAGACAATATATTAATCATTGCTTGGGCTTTTCTATTTTTCACAACAATTTTTACTGATTGGAGGAAAGGTTTTTTAAACCAGAGAAAATTATACTCAATTTAAAGTGTGGAGCTGTTTTGGCTATAAGAAGAATAATATATGATGAAATACGTAATTTCAAGGAAACTTATACTTAAAATTAGGGAAGTATAGTGGGTGCTGCTCCGGGTTCGAATCCCACATGGGAGTGAGCGTAAGCACTTTAGTGCTTCAAAAAAGCGTTTCAGGAGGCTTTGAAAGTTCTTCTTTTCCTACTGTGTGATATGAAGTCTCAGTATGGAGCACTGCGGAGTAGCCATCGCTAGAAGGCAGGTGTTCCGAATTCAAATCCTATCGGAAACCATGCAAATCAGCAGATAATTTAGACTATTGTACTTTTCCACATTTTTGAATGACATATACATATACAATAGACATAGACATACTATAAATCGAAAACGGATTGCCTTTCTTTTATCTAAGAACACAGGTGGGCACAGTTAATCCAAAAGTTAACTTCGTTAATCGTTAATTCGTTAGATAAAAAGTTAACTTCGATAATAGGTAGAGCGTTAAATTTTCGAAAATTTAACGCAAGTTAAAGTTAACCATAGAAAGAAGAATTAAACACACATTTATTTATGTCGATAATAAAGTAGGTAGGAATAAGGCTATTATTCATCGTTATTTTGCATTAGGTAATTTAGATGCAAGTTCCCCTTAATAAAAATTAGCATATTAAAATTGACATCCGACAGCGATGATCGTTTAGACCGTAGAAAAAAGACGTTCTACTGCAGCACTAGATGGGATAGCAGTATTATATTTGTTAAAATTGCTCTCGTATGGCAGTACACAGTCGAGTATTCATTTTCTGTTTTTTGTTTTTTTCATAGAAGACGAACTGTCGTCGTTATAGGTTCGATACAATTTATGTTTTCCGATGTGCATTCTTTTCTATTGTCCGTTCAATAAAGCCTTTATTAACCTTAACAATATTTAATAAAGAGATTTATTAACACTGGTTCACCTAAAAAGGCAGCATCTGTAAAAAATTCTTTTGACTTCGTGTCCTTTGTTTTTCAGAGATTTCTGGCTTCTAGGCCTATTTTCTTCAGACTGAATAACAGTGCTGTAAAAATCATCCCCTTCTTCTTCATTATCACTGCTTCCGCTGTTACTAATATTATCCTTTTCGTTTGCTTTCCTTTCTTTAATCAGAGCATCTTCAACTTTTGCTTCCATAAGCTTCCTGACTGTTGAGAATTTGCAATATATGCATCACACTCGCACGCGCACTTCGCATATATGATATCGTTCACCATTCGACTTGCCGACAGTCGCCGAACATACGAGCGTGGCATGGCGCGTAATTCAAACAAACAAAATGACGACAGCATGTCAACAAACGTCTAATGTAACGGACTAAAGTTAACGGAAGTTCAATTTAACGGAAGTTAACAACAGCGTTAACATTTTTTGAAGTTAACTTAAAAGTTAATCCGTTCAGCAGATTGTTAACTTCGTTAATTAACGATTAACGGATTAACGAGTTAATGCCCACCTTTGTCTAAGAACTATCAACGTTATTAAAAATATGAAATGAACGCTTGTTTTAAAGATAGTGTTTCTTAAGCGTTTTTTTAATGCTTGTAAAATATTTCATTGAATGAAAATATTTCTTTTTCTAAAGATTGGGCGTCATGACCTCGTTTTCAGTGATTTTTTTTTCTTGCTACTCTCTTTGGGAGCATAGGGTTTCCACAAAGTCCCGCCATTTGTCTCTATCTCAGCCTTCCATTCTCCCCACGTTTTTCCAATTTCTTGCAGCTCTTTATGCCCACTCTCCAATGGGTATGCCATTTACCATTAACCAACGAGTGACCAGTTGACAGAATAGCTGACAAAATGCGTTCGTACATAATTCTATCAATGTAGATGTGAACTCAGAAAGCTCTGTTTGTTGTGATCGGTGAAATGCAAAGAAACGAACTAAGTTTAATTTTATTTATTTTTAACAATTAGCTAATTTAGCAGAACTAGCTGCTTAATAAATTCCATTTCTTCGTTTCTACACACTTTTACACAATATTTACTTGAGCTTAAGCTCATTTTTGCTTGAAGTTTGACAATTATCTAGTACTAAATACGTATCTAGGGCCCGAACCACTGCTAAAAAGTGCTGAATTAAATGCGGCAACTCATATGGTTTAACTAACACAAAGGAAAAGTTAGAGCATGTCGACCAAAACACGAGCGAGAAGGGACACGCATTTTATAATGAGAAGGAAAAGGCAGCAGCATGGTTCGTGGTCGGTTTGTCTTTGGCATGCCCATTGGAGAATAGCCATTATGACCCATAACTCCCTGTTCGAAATTCTTTCTGGCCAGTATATTCTGCATATTATTCTAAGGCATTTGTTAATGAACACCTGTATCCTGGTTATGTTGCTCTGTTTAACTAGCCATGTCTCACTTCCGTATTGAAGGACCGGTTTCACACAAGTATTGAATATTCTCAATTTTGTTCCTCTTGCTATTTGTCCGGAGGACTAGGTCGCCCTTAATCTGCCAAACATCATTCTGGCTTCCTTCAGCCGATTGTTGATGTCTTAGTCTGCGCCACCTTTTGTGCTTATTATGCTTCCCAGGTATTTGAAGGTATCAACTTCTTCAATTGCTTCGTTGTCGATAGTTATTGGCCTGGTGTTGTTATGGTTCGTATTGATTTTGAGGATCTTGGTCTTGTTGGTGTTGACCTTCAGGCCAATTTCCACCCCGTGTTGCACTAGTGCATCTAATTTGTTTTGCATATCCCTGTGCGAGTGTGCAGTGCTATGTCGTCCGCATATTCTAGTCCAATTGCGCATTCAGCGTCCATTGTATCCCCCGTGGTGTCCTTGTTACTTTTCTCATTACCTCATCCTAGCCATTGTGGAGGATGCATGTTTCCGCGTTCGTGTATAGTTCCTTGATTAGTCGGACTATTTTCCCCGGAATGCCCTTGTCTCTTAATTTAATGATGGTTTTCTGTAATTTTTTTCTAGAGTGATATGCTTTCAAGGGAATTTAATCCTTAGAAAAAAAAATATACAACAAACGTGGTTTAAGAAAATAATTTCAGATATTTCATAGATTTAACAAAACTAACAAGTGTATTTTTCACTCTATCACTTTATTAATTTTTATAATAATTGTTTTTATTTAGTTAATTTCCATTTGTTTTGTTTGTTTATTTGGATTGATTTTAGTCTAACGAAACGAAGTAAGCCATCCCACCACCCCATGCGTACTCTCTACACCAATACATCATCGGAATATGCTTCCTGAAACAAATATTGCCACCCGCTGTAAAAGTAAGTGTGCAAGAGTTTCCAAATTTATGGAATCGGCTCTGTCCATCCACTATGCGGAAAATTGTTCACAAAGATCTTGATCTACATCCGTATAAAATCCAGTTGGTGTAGAAATATAAATATTTCTTCAAAAATATGGATGACATTGATCCAGGCGCGTTGCAGATTCAAAACTGTGATCATTTTAATTGTACAACCGCATAAAAGCTAAAGTCTAAGATATCTTTAAACTTTAGGAATAAGCCCCGACCCGTTCACACAATTTCTTATTAGTTACGTTGGCTTCTATTTTCATTATTTGTCAAAGGTTTACAATTCGTCTGTCTCTATATTTATAGAACTTTCCTTACTTTTAATCCGAATAGATGTTATGTTAAAAAGACAAATTATCACCGACTTGAATTTCGGTCTTCATTCACATTTCTAGTATTTATGCGGTAAAATCATGTCGTTTACATTTTGGAAAACTTACAGCATAAAACATGGTCACACACAGAGTAATACGCAAACACATAGGAGGGAAATCACATTGCGGTCCTTGACTTTGCCAAAAGCAGATAGGAAGTAACATTGACATCGACTTACACGCAATCCGATAAGTCAATTTTACAAAAATTGTAAATTAAGCACATCCAAAACAAACATTACCTGGCGTGGAAATCATTTATATGAATGATTGAAACAGGAAATAGGTTCTTATCACTTTTTATACTTCTACCACTTGCCGTTGCAATTACAGCTCCTATTAAACAGAGCAGCAGCGCGAATTTTGAACTCATGATGCGGTGGTTTCGCCTTTTAGTAAGAGTATTAAGCGGTTAAACAAAAGCCCCAATGCCGCACTGAACAGAACTGATTTCTGGTCACAGTTTACCTTTTAGCACCTGCTTCTGTTCGAAGCTTTTATGAGAGTCGTTCAGAGATATCAATCCGTTTTTTATTAATTAATTTTTGCGCAAGTTGAGGTGAAGTGGTGACGTTATCAAGATTTCTAAATTGGCATTGTTTTATTCATAAGCGTCACATTAAGTGAGAATCCGAACACGGCTACGATATAGTGTGGTACGACCGCATACATATATTATATATGTATCTTAGAGCGGATTATGTGTACACAGTAATCGCCTTAGAGTTTTCGTTAGAATGAAAATTTGAAGTGGAAATCCCAAAAGAATTACGTAATACACCTATTGCTTACTACTAGTATGCGTGTTGCCGTATACTGTTTACAGTCTGGTGATATTCGTTACAAAGTTTAAAAACGCGTCTTCCACTTTAAAAAATCGCTAAAAAAAACTTTGTGTACTACTCAATATCCCAGGATTAATATATGTATATTTGTATATGCAAACTAAGCAACTACTGACTGCTATAGCATTAATTAGGCTGAAAGCATGTAAACAAAATAGCGGAAAATGGCGGGTGTTTAAAGTCAAAAATTCGAAAAACCTCTAAAATTTGTAATATACTATATGCAATAATAACTACGTAATATTTTTCCTAGATCTTAGTTCATGCTATTATATATCCCTGTATCTGGCAAATAATTAAGAATTTAAATTATGATGATTGGTACAGTACAACTTGAGATATCACGCACATCGTACGAAATAAAGAATTCCGAGAAAAACGAATTTAAAAAAAATTAATGAAATTTTTTGGTTTTATTTTTAAACGATTTTATTTAGCTTGCCCTGTTTATTTGTTTGTTTGGGTCAAATTTAGTAGCGTGAAATTTATATCAACAGTCAACCGCTCATATCATTATAAATGCTATTGACGTATTTACTCAAATTACGCTACGCCCCACGATTTTATTTTTTTCTGTTTAATGCCCTAGATTGATGAGGGGAGTGGTGTGATGACTGGTACCTAGGACTTACTGAATTATTTTATAGTTTCTAGTACATTTCCTACATCATTATTATCTTTATTTTAAATAAAATCGTTTAACTCAAAAAAAAAATTTTTTACTTATTTTTTTTTTATATTTACCTTTAGTTAGCTATGCCACGTCCATTTCAAATTCATTATGACATTATTTCTAAGTAATTCTACTACAGATTCCCTAACTAATTTATTTAATTTAAAATTCAAGTTCTTATTGACCTTTTGTATAAAAATTTAAGAAGTTCATTTGGTATATCTTTGAAATATTAGGTTTTTCAACAAGCAAGGAAGAGGAGAAGGAGAAGTTGTCGTATAAACACTCGTCGCTTACAGGCCATAGAATCTAATATATAATCAAATGGATTTGATTACGGGAAAATACAAAAATATAGCAATACCCATTGTCAAAAATAATCGGGATCGTTTTCATCTGATGATGCCTAGTTTTAGGTAAAGTATATAAAGATAGTTTTTTTGCAGAAATAAAATCGTTAATTGCAAATTAATATACATATAGATGTGGCGAAATTATTATCACCTATAGGCATTTTTAGTGAAATTGTATGAAAACGTATATTTATGATTCCAAACAAAAAAGTTTTATTGTAAATACATTTATTAATATTTTGTGATATACTAATATTTCCCCTTGCATTTTTCAAGGATTGTATCCTACGTGGCATTCCAGTGATAGCGTTTTTAGCTGTGGTGACCAAATCGGCATCATTTTCCCAAACTTCCTTCATGGCTTCAATCAATTCTGGTTAGGTCCGTCGGCACATTTCGACCACTTTCTGCTTAAAAATTGCCCAGATATTTTCGATAGGGTTCATATTCGGGCTATTCGCTGGCTCATCAAGGATTTGGATGTTGTTAGTCCTTAAAAACTCCGTAACTCTCCTTGCTGTATGGCAAGGGGCTTTATCGTGCATGAAAACTCCATCTCCGTTAAATTTTGCATGCATACTTGGGATCATCTGTGTCTGAAGGACTGTTAAATATTGCTCCGCGTTCATTATCCGGCCAACGACGTAGAGTGGGAAGGGTCCTTTGGACGATATTACTGACCAAATCATGACCCTTACTGGCTGCTTGACCTGCTGTTGTAGATATGAAGGTAAACACTCTTTTCCTTTGGATCTGCGAACAGTCTTGGACATTGGTAGTGTCAAACTCACCATAGTCTCGTCACTGAATATAACCTGTTCAAAAAATAGAGTTAATTTAAGTGAAGTGAAAAATTTATTGGAAAATGTGTTTTCAGAATAATATGAAGAAGAGTGTTTATCTCATCTTTACCTTTTCCCAATCATTTGCAGTCCATGTCCATGACAAAATATCCATCCGTCTATGTTTTTCTTTGTTGAACCATCCTAAAATTCAGCCTCTGCTTCTTGCGTGGTCGTCTTGCACATAGCCCAGATTAAAAAAGTCGACGTCTTACTCTCCGCTCCGATATTTCTGCACCAACGTCACGCATAGTAGTCCTTAGAGACTTATGCCCGCTCTCCAATGGGAATGCCGACAACCGACCAGTTGGCTGACAAAATGCGTTCGTACATAATTCTATCAATGTAGATGTGAACAGTCAGAAAGCTCTGTTGTTGTGATCGGTGAAATGCAAAGAAACGAACTAAGTTTTATTTTATATATTTTTAACAATTAGCTAATTTAGCAGAACTAGCTGCTTAATAAATTTCATTTCTTCGTTTCTACATACTTTTACACAATATTTACTTGAGCTTAAGCTCACTTTTGCTTGAACTTTGACAAATTTCATGTACTAAATACGTATCTAGGGCCCGAACCACTGCTAAAAAGTGCTGAATTAAATGCGGCAACTCAAATGGTTTAACTAACACAAAGGAAAAGTTAGAGCATGTCGACCAAAACACGAGTAAGATGGGAGACTCATTTTATAATGAGAAGGAAAAGGCAGCAGCATTTTTGTTGGTTGGTTAGTGGTTGGCATGCCCATTGGAGGGCAGGCATTACCGGATAGGGTGCGGTCTTTTTTAGCTTTCCCCAGCAAATAGCGGTCCTGCTAGCCTGTTGTTTTTCGGCTGCCACCACATTTTCCTTCTCTTTTAGGACTTGTTGATAACTCAGCAGTTATTTTTTTGCAAACGTCGAAATTTTCGCTATGGTCACTGCACTGCTATCCTTTCCTCTACCCATATTAAATTTTATATAATTCCACAAAATTTTTATCACGTTCACTATTCGAAGTTACAAATGAGTCTAAATATCATCGGCTAAGTACTCATCCTTAAATACTGCACAGTAACCATAAAAAAAGGCAACTTGTAACTGAAATTAATTAATAAAACAGTAAAAATTCTAAACTGTTATGCCTGCTCTCCAATGGGCATGCCATCGACAAACCGACCACGAACCATGCTGCTGCCTTTTCCTTCTCATTATAAAATGCGTGTCCCTTCTCGCTCGTGTTTTGGTCGACATGCTCTAACTTTTCCTTTGTGTTAGTTAAACCATATGAGTTGCCGCATTTAATTCAGCACTTTTTAGCAGTGGTTCGGGCCCTAGATACGTATTTAGTACTTGAAAGGTGTCAAAATTCCAGCAAAACTGAGCTTAAGCTCAAGTAAATATTGTGTAAAAGTGTGTAGAAACGAAGAAATGGAATTTATTAAGCAGCTAGTTCTGCTAAATTAGCTAATTGTTAAAAATAAATAAAATAAAACTTAGTTCGTTTCTTTGCATTTCACCGATCACAACAAACAGAGCTTTCTGACTGTTCACATCTACATTGATAGAATTATGTACGAACGCATTTTGTCAGCCAACTGGTTGGTTGACGGCATTCCCATTGAAGAACGGGCATTACTTTCCCGAAATGGTCATTCAGGTAATAATTGCTCCAGGAAAGGGATATTTCCAAGAATATGACATTTTTATTGTTTTGTAATCATTGTTTAAACAATTTAACTACTCCCAATGCTTTAGCATCCCCTTATATCTAATTGGAAGTAGTTCAAATTGGACCTAAAAAGATTGAGTTACCAGTAGTGTAGGCATATTAGGCAAGATTAGGCCCAACTTAGGAAAATTAGTTTAAAAAGCTAAAAATTGATGGAGGTATTGTTTGGATAGCTGTTCCAGAGCATTGCTTATTACGAGCTGCGCACTTCATTTATTTCTGACATGGAATACTCTTACAACGAGTATTTACATACTGAGGATGAAACCAGGCTTGCGCAGTGATCCAAAGCAATTAAAAATTAATTCGAAGCGTGATATGACGGCTACCCTTCATTCTTAAAACTCGGCGACACTTTCAAGGCTGATCCACTTTATATTGTCAATCTCTTTGGAAACTTCTTTAAAACCGCTTTCTCTGATAACGATTGTGATATTAATACTGACGACTTTTCCCATTTGAAGAATCTTCCGCGAACTTCTTTCTCTTCAGACTAAGCACTACGATATTTCGGACTACCGACCTATCGCTAACTTATGCTGTTTTGCTAAAATCTTTGAAGCTTTGGTCTGCAATTGTTTATGCTATTTACATTGCAAACCCTTCCTAGCTTCCTTCTAACACGGCTTTATTAAGGGTAAATCCACTACTACAAACCAGTTGGAGTTCACTAATTTTTGTGCATCGGCTATAACAAGCGGGCTGAAAAGTTCGTAGGCTAACACATAGATGGCGCTACTAGTATCAAATCCATATGATTTCTAGTTAGCCCTAACCTTCAAAAGACGCGTGTATAAATTTGACAGCTGTTGCACTATTAGTATCTGAGTTATAGCATTTTGAGTGAAAGAACTTTTGTTACTTTGCAAAAAATGGACAAAAAAGAATTTCGTGTGTTAATAAAATATTGCTTTTTGGGGAAAAAAAATACTGTTGACACCAAAGTTTGGCTTGATAAACATTACTCGGACTGTGCACCAGGAAAATCAACCGTAGAAAAGTGGTTTGCTAAATTTAAACGAGGCGAAATGAGCACCGAGGACGATGCACGCAGTGGACGCCCCAAAGAGGCTGTTACCGAGGAAAAAATCAAAAAAGTCCACAAAATAATTTTTGATAACAGTAAAGTGAAGTTGATTGAAATAGCTGAGACCCTCAAGATATCAAGGGAACGTGTTGGTCATATCGTGAATGAATATTTGGATATGCGAAAGCTCTGTGCAAAGTGGGTGCCGCGCCAGCTCACAATCGACCAAAAACAACAACGGATCGATGATTCTAAGCAGTGTTTGGAGCTGTTCAGTCGTAATAAATCCGAATTTTTGCGTCGATATGTGACGATGGACGAAACATGGCTCCATCATTTCACATCAGAGTCCAATCGACAGTCAGCCGAGTGGACTGCACGTGGTGAACCGACTCCAAAGCGTGGAAAGACGCAAAAGTCGGCTGGCAAGGTTATGGCATCAATATTCTGGGATGCTCATGGTATAATATTCATTGACTATCTTAAAAAAGGGAAAACCATAAACAGCGACTATTATGTAGCGTTATTGGAGTGTTTAAAATACGAAATCGCGGAAAAGCGGCCTCATTTGAAGAAAAACAAAGTGCTGTTTCATCAAGATAATGCACCATGTCACAAATCAATGAAATCGATCGCAAAATTCCATGAATTGGGCTTCGAATTGCTTCCGCATCCACCGTACTCTCCAGATCTGGCCCCCAGCGACTTTTTTCTGTTCTCAGACCTCAAGAGGATGCTCGCTGGACAGAAATTTTACGCCGATGAAGAGGTGATCGCCGAAACTGAAGCCTATTTTGAGGCTAAAGACAAATCGTATTATAAAAATGGTATCGAAAAATTGTATGACCACTATAATCGTTATATCGCCCTCGAAGGGAACTATATTGAATAATAAAATCAAATTCTATCAAAAAAATAATTTTTTCTATGCTAGCCTACGAACTTTTCAGCCCGCCTGTTATGTAGAAGCTGGTATGCAGGTTGACTGCATTTTTACTGATTCGAAGCTTTCGATAAAATTATCCATAAAATCCTAATTTACAAATTATCCTCTTTCGGATGACGCACTGTTTTTGTCAGCTTGTTTCATTCATTTTTAACGAATCAGACGCAGTGAGTGAAATTTCGCGAAGCTCTTTCTAACGGAATAAGTAACACATCAGGCGTTCCTCAGGGCAGCCATCTTGGTGCTCTTCTTTTCATAATTTACATTAATGATGTAGCTTTTATTTTAAGAGACTCGAGAATCTTTTGCAAAGCATAGCAAAAGATTCTCGAGCAGACGACCCCAACATTTTTCGCCTCGTCTCCAATGAACGGGATTGTCTGTGTGTGGATTTAAATGCCGACTTAGACACTTTTTAGCACGCTTTAATAGCTTCACCTGTAACTATGTAAACAAATCTTGGAAATTAAATTTGACCCAATTCCTGGTTTCTGATTGACCTGAAATTTTGCATACACGTTTAGTATGATGATGATATTGCATGGTTAGCTAAATGACGTCATTCCAAATCCAATATGGGGGACTCCCAAAGATGTGAATAAAATGAATGCAAACAAAACAATAAAACTTAAACTATTGGAAAAGCTCTTTTTGGTCATGTATACTTTTAACAAAGTGCTCCTGTGTGTGTGCACACACAAGTGCTTGAATTAGTTATTGGACATAAAAGAAGTGATAAGTTTATTAACATATTGAATAAAAAAATATATGTTTGTGTTTATTCTACAATGATATTGGTAAGGGTAACATGCATATATTCTAACAAATAAAAGCTTATTTTATTCAATTATTTTTTAATTTTTAGTGCGTGATAAAAGCGTGTTTTTTTAGTTTCTTTAAAATCTGATTTTCACAATTGGTGTTCTATAATATTTTTACCACTAAATATAAGAAAGTGGACTTTCACGTCCTTTTCTCGGAAAAAGTGTCCGATGCATTTTTCATGGAAGCTCATTAGTTCAACTTAATAAAACCAAATATTTAGGTGTATTACTTAATTCATGTCTGTCCTTTGATGACCATATTAATGGTATCGTTTCTAAGGCCGATGTTGTTTTGGGCTTCGTTAAAAGATGGACAAAGGAATTTGACGACCCGCATATAATGAAACTCCTTTACTGCACTTTCGTTCGTCCCATCTTGGAATATGCCAGCCCTGTTTGGTCTCCTTTTGATGCGGTCCATATTAGCCGCGTTGAGGCTGTGCAGCGAAGATTTATACGCTTTGCTCTCCGTGGCTTTAATTGGACCGATCCGTCAATTCTCGCGCCATATAAAAATAGGCTGAAACTTTTCTCTTTGGCCTCACTTGAGGAAAGACGCAACATATCCAGAATTGTTTTCGGTTTTGACTGTATGTATGTATGTAGGGCTCTCGTAACTCCCCTGAATTATTGGAAACGTTCTTTTCTCTTTATAATAAATAAATAAATATAGCGTGCGAAGCCGGTCGTAAAAGCTAGCTATATCTTAATCGCACCCCCCACAATTCCACTTATTTCCTTTTTAGTAAAAGCTCGTTTTCAATTTTTTTATTTGTATATTTGTTATTTTTTATGAATGATATTTTGCTTTTCTGTAAAGTATTATTTGCAAACATAAGTACATATGTATATTTTGGAAAGTTAAAGCAAAACTCTAAAAACATGGGTTTCCTTTAAAATTCATCCAAATTTAGCGATTTTCATGAAGGGAAATCAACTAGAATATTACAACCGTGTACAAAATTTCAGTAAAATATTTTAATCCTTCCCTCGATACCCATAGTAATTGGTGAGACTAATTTTACGTATTTCTCGAAAACATCTGCGTCCTTTCGGCCGATCCTGTTAAAAAGGAGAAAATCGTTTTAAATCAAAAATGTGCGTTTCGTTGACATATCCTTACTTCATATTCTTTGCATGCTTTTTAAACATGGAAAATCCATCACCACCCCCAGCGATGAATGATAGAGTTGCCACTCTATAAATTTTGTTTTCATCGAGAGGATCGTATTTAGGAATCGTGCAATTTCGGCAAAGAACTTGGACATCCATCACTCGATGCCATGCTGGCCTGGATACGTTGTATGAAACTTTAAGCCCAGAGACCTGCAGCATGTATCGAGAACGAAAAGAGTCGCCATCGTACTTTGGGGACACACTGTACTCTAGCGCCTGCATCAAATATTTACCAAGCAAATCGAAGGTGTTAATGTCATTCTCAAATGGGAAGACCGTTGCAATGTCAGCGTATGTTAATTCTATTTGGAAAAAAAATATCCGTTTAAAGTTTTAGATTAATAAGAATAACATTTTTCTTATATACCTCCTTCAGTTAAAGT
Source organism: Neoitamus cyanurus (assembly GCA_947538895.1). Classification (NCBI taxonomy): domain Eukaryota; kingdom Metazoa; phylum Arthropoda; class Insecta; order Diptera; family Asilidae; genus Neoitamus; species Neoitamus cyanurus. Next base: position 11,021,893 of record OX384547.1, read on the forward strand.
AGCCCTAATGTCTCCAGTATTCATAAGACCAATTGTGGGTGGAGTCCATGGCTGATTATACATGTCTAATGGTTTGGCAAGCTAAAAATTAATTTACCTTGAACTTAAACTGTCATCGTATCTACCAATAAAATGGAAGTACCTTATGTATTATAGCGTCTGTGACAAGGTTTCCCAGCCCGCATTCGCGAGAGTAGCAATCATATTTATTTAATGTAACATTGCACTTTCCAACCATCCTTTGAGATTCAGCGTCCATTATTTCTTTCCATGGTTTTAGTTCTTGGATTATAGCTTTGTCTAAAATTGAAAAATAATTTTAAGTGCTTTAAAGTTTTCCTTGAGAAATATAAATCAGTCCTACCTTGTTCCACGTTTGCATCCAGATATATCGGAGCACCTTTGAAACTCACAACTTCGCCCTTTTGATCGAAATATACTGTGAGATCTCCCACATATTTGGAATGGGCCCCAGCTTGTACAATGAGTACTTTGCGTCCGGACTCTTGGATTATTTCTACAGGATACTTATCTTTTGGAGGATAAAATCCCGGAGGATCATTTCCAGTATATAAAAATGTATGTGAGTGGCCACCAACAATGACGTCAATGTAAGGTCCGGCATTTTTGGCTATAATCCGATCCACATCCAAACCACAATGGGTAAGAGCAAATATGATGTCTACTTTGTCTTCAGTCTTAAGCCGCTCAGCTTCTTCTCTGATGGCATCGCTTTCGTTGGTGAACTGAAGTTTTCCTGTATTAGCCATAGTCTGTTGAAATGTAATTGTCAAAATATTATTGGTCTTATTGCACATATTACTCACATCGACGTTTTGCACAATTGCTCCAATGATTCCAATTTTCCTGCCGCTCCGTTCAATTATCACAGATTTATTAAATTTACCCTTTAGGGTTGGTTCCATACTTGCGTCCATGTTTGCCACCACTATCGGAGAAGTTAAGTGTTCTATAAAGGGCACTACTCCATCTAGTCCATTGTCGAACTCATGGTTGCCAAGGGTCTGCAAATATATCGGTAAATCGATTTCTGTGTGTTAAAACAGTTTTGACTTACAATCGCATCAGCCCTTAATAAATTCAGGAAGTGGGTAGTTACATTCCACCTCCCTTTGTTGTACCAGATGGTCCCTTGAAAATTATCGCCAGCATTTAAATAGACAGGATTCTTGTCCGCTTTGGTTTTGAGTAAGTGCTTCACTACACTTATTAAACGAGCATACCCACCGATACATTTTTCGCCTTGTCGACATGGCCGTCCTTGTTCATTGGTCTCTTCAAATCTGTTGTGCAAAATATATTAAAACTTCTTCATTCCGGTGTGTAACATATGAAGCAATAAAGAAAAGCAAAATTAGTTAAACTACAGTTAGTCCAGTCAGTAGGGATTTAAAAAATTCGTTGCCTTACGAAAGGTTGAATAGAGATGGTTTTGAAATGTTGCTAGTGACCTTAGTGACGTTGATGAAAAAGACAAGTTTTCGACCTTAGGCGGGGTGGACGCGATCCGCCAACTTGAATGAAAGCAGCAAAAAACACGTTTTCACAAAATAACTTGGTAAAGGGAAACATTTTGAATACAAAGCTGTAAAGAACGAAATTTCGCGAATTTCATATTTTATCATTTTCGTGTATTTCCAACAGGGACTGAAATACAGGCGAGGAAAGATGCAATTAAATGAAATATTCACTTTAGTAAATTTTGTATATAGTTAAGTCAAATAATTTGTGTAATATAATATTATTAATTCTTCTTCTTTTTAATTGGTGCTACAACCCAGCGTGCACCACAGAAATAGTCCTCTAGGTTCTAACATCGATTCTTTGTAATTTCTGAAATTTTGTCTTTATTCTGTTTACTGTTTGCCGCAATATTGGATCCGCTATTTTTTTTTTCTATTTCGATAGTACACAGATTCGAAACCAGCGAGCCCGAAAATATATATTGTAATAAAAGAACCGAATTTTAGAGCAATCCTTCGCAGTTAGGAATTTTCAGGCGGCAAATTGGATCCACCATTTTTAAATTATATTTCGATAGTAGATTCAAAATCAGCGACCCCGGAAAGATAAAAAACAAGTGTGTCCTATTTCACTCCAGTTAGGAGCAAAGGGCTTCCACAAAGACTACTAACCTATAAAACTAACAACAGCCACGACGATCAAGAAAACTAATCAAGGTTCTTTACCCATTAATACACAGGAAGTCGCTACTCTCTGTAGATAATAAAACTATAATATTCAAAAGTATTTTTCCAATCACTCAGAACATCCAAATTAAACAAAACAACATTTTAAAATTAATGCTTAATCGTCCTTTCTATTTTTCAACGGAAAGACTCCACACCATAGCCAACACAATGAGGATTAGCGACAAAATCGACTAAATCAGATTTTCTAACTCCTGCAGATAGTCAAACAATCCAACGATCACGCAACTAGCCTACTAGATTTTCAGTGCCAGTGATTCGGCTATGCTATTTTAGGCTATGTGTAGATTAGGTATTAGTTACTTAAAAATAAAAGTCCCTTAATGTTTTTCAGATTTCCATTGTCCTTAAATTAATGTTATATACTAATTAAATGTTTGTTACTTCGGGTCCTCCCAAAGATATTGTTATATTTAAAATGAAAAGGTTTAAGGCCAGGTTCCTCTGAACAATTTTGAAAAAATCGAAATTTTTTTTTTTTCATAAATTGCTACTGTATACTCGTAGAAATAGTATAGAATTAGTCCCGAAGGTCAGCAAGACCGAGAAGCAGGTATAAAAGAGTGAGGAGCGCTGCGGTAAATCCGGCCGCTCGAACGCCTTCGGTAGCCTTCGAACCACGTTTTTTTGCATGAATGAAACTCTCATTTCAAAACTATTGCACTTATCGATATGAACCAAACGGCATTTTACTCTTTGGATGTCTGGCTATGGCCTCAAGCAGAACCAGAAATATTCATTATTATTTAAAAAAGTTATAAACAATTAAAAGTGGAAAAAAATGTACAAAAAATTCAAAAGTCCGCCATTTTGTTTTTTTTCATTGAAAATGTTTCATTCTGCTTGAGGCCATAGCCAATTCGATACAGAACATGAAACCGTTTTGTTTTTTGCTTTCGGATAATTCTTTTCCCAGAAATGATGTCATCCATCTACGCATCAGATAAATTTCATCAGCCATTTTCAGGTCCGCCATTTTGGAAAAAAAAAAAACAATTTTTTTCAAATAATTTTATATATGTGCTTTCATATGTCAAAAAATTGTTTACTTAACATGTTTTTTACTATAAATAAAATATATTCAAAAAAATGACGTTTTTCAGAGGAACCTGGCCTTAAGGGATCTACCCTCTTTTCGGAGGGAAAAAAAGGGTTAATTGCAATAAATTTTTTGATAGGTTTAAATTATAAAAATTGATATAGAAAGTGTTACATTCAATAAATACAGTCTCGAACTACATTAAACAATTTTTTTTTATTCATTTTTGTGAATTTTTAATAATGAAACTGCTGGTCCAAAAATAATCCAAAAAACGAGAGGGATGTGCGCCGTTGATGATCTCCGAGATGCATGGTCTCAAAAGAAAAAGCAAAGAGTTTTAGGTTCAGTATATTAATAGCTATAGCGCATATAGAACGATTTTTGATTTTTGCAAAATTGACAAAATGCAGGACATTTTTTGAAAAATTACGAAAAAACATGTTTTTTTCACCGATTTTGGCCAAACAAAATTTTTAAATTTAAATTTTAAAAACCCTCTATATGCGCTATAGCTGCAGTCATAAAGAATGTTTGGTAAAAATTTGGTGAGAATCGGTTCCGTAGTTTCCGAGATTTCATCAACGCGGTGCTGAAAAACGTTATTTTGCGAAAAACGCGATTATAATTTTGTTAATGAAAAATCGTAGAAAATCTCACCTATGCCTAATCAGCGATGCCTGGACTATACATTATGCCTTCTTTTTTCTATATACTGCCTATATACTTTACGAAAATGCAAAAAAAAAATCCATTTTTTGAAAATTATAAAGAGGGCAGATCCCTTTACCTGAACACTTACTAATTAAGTATGTTATTATAATATCATATTCAAGAAACAATAAAGCACAATTGAATAGAATGGAATTGGAGCACTTCAGAGTTTCCCATCGCCATTTTGTTTATGAAAAAGGGAACCTCTGATTCGTAATCAGCTACCTGTAAAACCCCCTGATGCCAAGTTTCCTGTCTATTGGAGTACATTGCACTTTTTCCGGTCGCCATTTGTTTATGAAATAGGACATCAAATTCGTAATCAGCGACCCGAAAAACTCCCTATACCAAGTTTCAAACTAATTGGTTAATTTTAAAGAATTTTTGCACAGCTTTCCGGCCTTTTGCCCCACTGTGCGACGGCCACATTATTCAAAGCGTTTGCAAACTGTAACTCAAAATTAGTTGCTTATCTACAGATTTAGGATTTGTAATTTAATTAGCTTAAGCTAATTTGCATATTTATTAAACATTTTCTATTTTAGATTAGAGAGCTGTAAATAATTTTTTATGAATACTTCGTTTTAGGTTGATGTTTTATGTACAAAAAATTATGCAAACGTTAAACTATAAATTGTTTTGTGTGGGGGGATATCTAAACACAAAAAGATTTATATTTCAGCAAATATGAGACTGTTATCTATTACTCAATACCGAATAACCCTTATTATATCAAAAGTTTAGCTTTAGAAAACTAAAAAAAAGAAGGGTCGGTGTTTTCCCCACATTTTGTTCTATACCTTTGTAATGAATTCAGCAAACATTTTGAAAATAAATTTTTTGCAATCCTCAAAAGTAGGCATTTTTAACAATTCCTCCCACGAAACAAAAATTAAAAAATGTTTGAACCCCTTATTAAAAAAAAATAAAATATATATATAATAAACTTTGATTGTCGAAATAAATATGTGCGCATCGCGAATACCTAATATTATGCCAAATTATAAATTTCTACGTCTCGTAGTTTTCGAGAAAAGATCCTGTGACACACAAACGGACGTAGGAGTGATCTTATCCGTTTTTTTCCTTTTAAGGTACCGCCCCTAAAAATTATAAAATTCTTTGTCGCACCTTATATGAATCTCAGGCGTTTAATGAAGGCTATACCTCAATTCTCAAACTTATGAACGAGCTGGTTATAATTGTTGGCACCTATTGTAAAGTTTTCGCCGAAAATACCGATGAGGCACGAATAGTGAAACAGAACCGGATGAGTCTTTCCGAAACAAAAGCAGCTCGAAGATAATCACCTTTTTGAGGAGACCGAAGGGTTATTGTATGGATCCGGAATCGCCGATTGATCGGTAAGTCACTTTAACTTATAGCACCAAGCATACAGTATATAGAGAACTCATCTCTAACAAAAATTTGTCGGCCGTGTAGTACAGTCGATTTAGCACGAAAAAATAGGGTTGCTCCGAAAAATGACCTACCGGAATTTGACTTGATAAATCGATAGGGGGGCATAAAATAAAGTTAATGTTAGATTTCCGAATTGATCCCCCCCCCCCTGTTTTTGAGAAAATCCAAAAAAAATTGGATGCGTTTTTCTCAGAATCTATGGGTTTTAGAGAAAAGTTTATTTAACAAAAAATTTAGAGGACATTGTTAACTACATTTTATCTCATTGAAGTCAAGTCCTCCGACTTAAATTACAAAAAGTAGGTGGCGCTAAAATTTTTGTGACGAACAACTTTCCCGTTTACATTACTATGAAAAAATTATTTATTCCTAACGAAAATACCAAAAAACCACTTTTTTGATACTTTAGCGCCACCTACTTTTTGTAATTTAAGTCGGAGGACTTGACTTCAATGAATTAAAATGTAGTTAACAATGTCCTCTAAATTTTTTGTTAAATAAACTTTTCTCTAAAACCCATAGATTCTGAGAAAAACGCATCCAAAGTTTTTTTGGATTTTCTCAAAAACAGGGGGGGGGATCAATTCGGAAATCTAACATTAACTTTATTTTATGCCCCCCTAACGATTTATCAAGTCAAATTCCGGTAGGTCATTTTTCGGAGGGCAACTTCTGTTTAGTCAACAAGCCAAGGCGCCCGTGCCCTCGACTGCTGACCGCGTTAAAATCGCCCTCTCAGCAAAATGCGCTTGCGCTACTGGCACTGACCTGACCACCGGGAAATGCACCAGCTGAACGTGCATAACTGCGGCGTTGCCGCAATATTATTATTGTGTAATTTTTGTAGTCTCATTCTTAGATTGTAAGTAGGTTATTAATTTGTATAAAAAGACCCAATGATTGAAAATTAAATTATTCCTATTCCAACCAGCATTCAAGTGTCTTCTTGAATACCTTTTTCCCATCCCTCAAGGAACTAATTACTCGACTAGCGTTTCCTAGGCTGAGTTCAGTTAGCTTCCTTTTCTTCTAACAGTGCGCTGATGAACTAGCTCTACTACTGAGTTAACGTCACGCACATTTTTTGGTGACCCCGACGTGATCCAGCGGAATAACACAACTTCTGGGAATCAGACTGCAGAAGAAATCAACGGCAAAAAAGCAATTAACAGCCAAACATGGATAGAATTGCAGCCTTACAATCAAGCCTTGCGAAGCAATTAAAGCAGGCCTTTGATTCATACAACAACCTCGCAGAAGAGCGAAAGAACACCAAATTGGTCCAAGACAAGCTTGCCAAATTGGAGGAAAACTGGCAGCTCTTCGAGGAAAACGACAACACGATCCGAAACCAATTTTCGGACAGAGTAGACCATTTCTACTTCACAGAGGAGCTATACCCTCAAGCGGAAGCTCTCTACAACACGTTCAAACATGCATTGCTACGTAAAATGCAAGGAGTCGGCTCACCAGTGGTATAAATCCCGCCAGCTCCACCACAGCCAGCTGCATCTTCAAATATTGCCAACACTCCAGGCCCATCCACATCGCAGCAAATTACTCAGCAAAATTTGCAACAAGTTTTGCAGCCCCTTCAACCTTTGAGGATCGGAGAATCTCGAGGAAACACAGCTCAAAATTCCCCAACCGAGGCATTCGATTCTGAGCAGGCAACGATAAAAAGCTTGATACGGAAGTTGAATGTTCGAAAGGGTATGCTACAAAGGTTTATTGAATCTATCCTCACAACAGGGCAAACGATTCAATACTATGAAATCAAGCTCGAAAGACTAAAATCTCATTGGGCTGTTGTAGAAGACTACATCCAGGAGCTTTTAAGTCAAGTAGACGACCCATCAGCCTACGGGTACGATGCAGATGAGTTGTTTGCCTTAGATGAAGCAGCTCAAGATTTAATGATGGCGCTCACACATAACATAAAATCAGGAGGATTATCGACAGGGCAACTGCTCAATTCAGGCCCATCTAATAAAATCAAATTGCCGCCCATTACGATTCCAAAATTTAACGGAGAGTATCTCAAATGGCCGCAATTCCATGATCTTTTCTCGAGGACAATTCACAACAAGCCGTTAAGCGATGTAGAGAAGATGTGGTATTTGAAGAGCAATCTTGAAGGTGAGGCAGCTACATTACTACAGCATCTTTCTCTTACCGACAACAATTACTTGATTGCGTGGACAACACTGTCGGAACGATACAGCAACGAACGTTTACTGGTCTCTTCAGTGCTGGATAAGTTATTCAAGGTCCAGATAATGAAGTACGCTTCGGCGCAAGCTCTCAAAACGCTTCATGACACGGTTCGTGAATGTGTTTTGTTGCTAGAAAATTTGGAGCTAAAAATTTAGGGTAGCTGGGATCCGATCTTGCTGTATGTACTGATTCGTAAGCTTGACAGGGAAACGCACAGCTTATATGAACTATCCCTGAAAGATCCCAAGAAACTGCAAACATTGGAAGAGTTTTTGAAATTCATTGGGCTACGGTTTCAATCACTCGAGTCGCTGAGCTCAGAAAAGGCTATCACGAAAATAGCTCCAAAATCAAATCAAGCAGCAGCATATATCTCCAATATCAATGGATCAGCATCAAGGTGCAACCTCTGCAACAAGGATCATCCAATTTATATGTGTGGGAAGTTCTTAGCTCTGACACCACAGGACAGAACCAAACAAGCTCAGAAACTTCAACTTTGCAGTAATTGCTTGCGCAGTGGACATCACAAGTCAGATTGCCAATCAAGAGCTTGCAAGCAGTGCAACCAGAAACATAACACGCTGTTGCACTATACAACAAAACGGGATCAAGGTAATAATGCGCAAACAGCAAATGCCACTCCCGTGCCGGTATACCACAAATCATCTCCTTCTGTTCAACATCGAACTAATTCAGCAAATGTAGCAACACCGAAGAAGGAGTTGTCAGAGGAGTATGTATTTTTAGGAACCGCCTTAGCATCGGTGATGGACAAACATGGCGAAGCAATTAAGTGCAGAATATTGTTGGACTCCGGCTCACAATTAAATTTCATCTCGGAACGGCTGCAACGTAAGCTGAAGCTTGACACATACGACCACGTCTTAAACATAAGCGGCATTGGCAACTCACAGCTCAACTCGAAGGATCGAGTGAATATTACGATAACATCGTTAATAAACAACTGCAGCACCACTATCGAGGCTCAAGTCATCAGCCAAATCACAATCGCTCAGCCACAGAAATTTGTTGACATTTCTTCATGGCCGATACCAGGAAACATTTCGCTAGCTGACCCAGATTTCAATAAGCCACAGCGGGTAGACATATTGCTTGGCGCTGAGTTCTATGGTGAACTCATGCGTATGGGTCAAATCAAAATGCAACAAAACTTGCCCATGTTGCAAAATATAACTTTCGGATGGGTTGTACTCGGAAAGGCTGCTCCACAAGAAGCGCCGAATTCATTTGTTGGAATTTCGAATCAGGAGTTGGACTTAAGCCTGAAACAATTTTGGGAAATCGATGACACTCCTTCAGACAAAGCAATGAGTTCAGCCGAAATTAAGTGTGAAAACTTCTTTAAAAACACAACGGATCGAGAAGGCGATGGCAGATTCACAGTAAATCTTCCAATCGTGAGTGACCCAGCACTGCTCGGCGAATCCATGAATATAGCAGTGCGGCGATTCATAAACATCGAAAAGCGCTTAAACAAGGCTCCAGAGCTACGCCAACAATACATCGCGTTCATGGAGGAAAACGAGCATCTGGGGCATATGACAGAAATTTCTGCATTAGAAATTCCTAAAGTTCACTACTTCCTTCCGCATCATTTCGTGCTCAAGCCAGACAGCAGCACGACCAAACTACGTGTGGTCTTCGATGCTTCTTGCAAAACTACAAGTAATCTCTCGCTAAATGACATAATGTTAGCAGGTCCTACTGTTCAGAGCGAACTGTTCGATCTCCTCATTAATTTTAGAACGTTCAAATACGTTTTTACTGCCGACATCGCCCAAATGTATCGTCAAATTTGGATCGATAAACAAGACCGAAACCTGCAACTTATCAACTTCCAAATCGACTGTACTAGTGCTTATGAATATTTTGTCTTCGATTGGGTCCCACCGCGTTCATTTCGCCAGAAATGAATCCAAGAATTCATCCGACTTCAGAGCTCAGCACCGATGTTACGCTGGGACTCGATCTGCGGCCTGGCTGCTGTTGTGACTCATCTGTATGCGTTGGAATATTTACATCTGAGCAAGCAGGTGTTTGTGCCCATTGCGCTCGTTCTTAATTGATTAATGCAATTTCGGTTGTGCGGGGCATGAAGGGCAACAGAGAACGACGACGTACTGATCGACCGATGTAATTGTTTTTAACCGACTTCCGAAATATTTTCTTCAAATTTGAATGGGACTACCTCAGGACTATACCCTTTAAAAAAAAAATATAGATTTTTTTAAATTGGTCCACAGTTGACGAAAATATCGGTGAACATATAAATAAAAATATACAGACGAACATAGAACCTCCTTCTTTTTTGGAAGTCGGTTAAAAACAATTTTAAATTATATGTAAGTCCACCTGATCTAAACTACGTTTCTTTTGAATTGAAATCTATGACTTTATTATTTTCAATTTTAGTAATGAAGAAGATTTACCACTTGCACAGCTTTCAATTAATCTTTCTGCTAACCATCTGCTATTTTTTCTTATTAAAATTAGAAGCAAGAAGTGGAAAATGTATTTTCTATGTTCAAAGCAGGTATTGAATTCGTCAAACCAAGTTTCGAAATTCTTATTTTTCTTAGTTTCACAAAATAAGTCGAACAATTTCTCTTTAATATTCTGCAAGGTACAAAATTGTTTGAAGTTTTCACTAAACATTTTAGTGTGAAAAGAAATAACAGAAAAAAAATCATCAGTTGGTGCTTAAGCTGTAGTCTCTGACAGGAATAGTTTTTATTTAATAAAAATGCTTCGCTTCTGTTAACAGTCAAAATGTTCTCTTTAACTAGCCTTTTACAATTTCTGCAATTATTTTTTTGTAATATTTTGAATATTATATATCCAGCAAAGTATCTGAGAGAATTGTGGTTCAGCTCATCTTCAACATCATTTGAAAACGGTACTGATTCTTCTAAAATAGATGCATCATTTAGAATTGAAACAATTGAAATCGTGAATTATTTTCGGCATTCAATGCCATATTATTAATTTCTTCCTGACATTCATTTAAAGGACATATGTACCTGTCTATAAGTAGATAGATTTTTAGTGAAAACTTCAAACAATTTTTGGACTTACATATAATTTAAAATTGTTTTTAACCGACTTCCAAAAAAGAAGGAGGTTCTATGTACGTCTGTATATTTTTGTTTATATGTTCACCGATATTTTCGTCAACTGTGGACCAATTTAAAAAAATCTATATTTTTTTTTTAAAGGGTATAGTCCTGAGGTAGTCCCATTCAAATTTGAAGAAAATATTTCGGAAGTCGGTTAAAAACAATTACATCGGTCGATCAGTACGTCGTCGTTCTCTGTTGCCCTTCATGCCCCGCACAACCGAAATTGCATTAATCAATTAAGAACGAGCGCAATGGGCACAAACACCTGCTTGCTCAGATGTAAATATTTCAACGCATACAGATGAGTCACAACAGCAGCCAGGCCGCAGATCGAGTCCCAGCGTAACCTCGGTGCCGAGCTCTGAAGTAGGATGAATTCTTGGATTCATTTCTGGTGAAATGAACGCGGTGGGACCCAATCGAAGACAAAATGTTCATAAGCACGGCCGACAAATTTTTGTTAGAGATGAGTTCTCTATATACTGTATGCTTGGTGCTTATAGTTATACCGTATCGAAACTTTGAACGCGATTATCTTGAAACTGTATTTTCTAAAACTGTTTTTTCAAAAACGTTCTGTAACTCAAAAAGTTATTGACTTATTAGGCTGAAATATTCAGAGGTTTCTCTTTATAGTGCTATCGGAAGGATGTACCTAAAAGTTTAAAGATATCGGGTTAACAAATAATTTTTTGATGTCAAAATTAATAAATGATCAAATTATTTTATCACCTTGAAAAAAATTCATTAAAACTGACTGATTTCACCCGTTCTAAAGGTATCTCCCCCTTAAATAAATATCCTAAAAGTTTAAATTTATTTGCGTTTGGGGGTAAATTATTTGTGAATGGGTTAAATATATTTTGCGTTTTGGTTAAACCTGTTATATCTCTGGATGGTTTAAATCTATTTGCGTTTAAATAAAATTTATTTGTAAATTCGTCAAATACCTATGAATATATTTGCTTTTGGTTTAAGCTCATTTGCGAATGGATCAAACTGATTTGCTTTTTGTTTAAGTCAATGTGCGAATACTAGGTATACATTAAATCTGAATTAAAATTCAATATTAATTAATAAGAAGTTGTAAAAATAACATAAAAGCAAAATACTGACACATATTTTAGTGGAATGCATATGAGTAGCTTGCCGACATTTACAAAAGTTTACTTACGTCGCCCCCCGGGAAGTATGGAGTTATCTTATTATGTAATGGCACACTGTTTCAGAAAATGCAAACTGATTTAAACCATTCTATTGTTTTATTGTAAGAGGATTTGAAGTAGATGATTGATTAAATTATTAATTTAAAAAAAATAGACTTATCCGGTTATGCCGAGAAACCATATATATTTATCGCTATCAATCTATTATGTATCGCAAAATCTCGAGTAATCCGCAAATCAATTGATTAACTAATTGTAATTTTTTGAAAATTCAATGGGGTTCTTCAAATTGCTTATCTTGTGATATTTAATACAGATATCCACAACAATGCAATGGCTGTGAAAATTAAATATAATTGTAATGTGACTAAAAAGGGAAAGATAACTTGCTCTCTTTATATTCAAGTGCACTAAAAAAGGGAAAATATGTTCCGGGGAAAAGGTAAAGAGTTTTTGGGCTGTTCTCACAAAAGCATGCATTAAAATGTACAACTTACTAAAACACCATATATTATACTATGACGAACTTTAGCCATGAGTTGAATATTTCAGTATGAAAAATTTGCTTTTACTGTATTTTTACGAGTTTGAAAGCGCTCAAGCGCAACACCAATACCGCCCCCAAGTGCCTTACGTACTTTATGACGACCCGGAAGCCCCAGTATGCCTTTAAAACTAGAACCTGTGTTCCCATGGGAATTTAATTAATCAAGTAAAAAACATGCTATTAAACAAAAACAAATACGAGTGTGCTTTAGACCACACGACTGAAGTAAAACTTCTTTAGCTCCATTTACATATATGTATGTATATATATATGTTTATATGTGTATATTAGGGTGGTCCTTATTTTTCGACTTTTGAATTATCCCCGGGACACTTTTTCATTTGATTATATGCATCTAAATATTAAATACGTGTTTTTTTGTTTTTTTAGTTAAGATTTAGAGGTCGCTACCAGCTGGCAAAGTCAAAAAAAAGTAGGTGGTTGGCCCCCCTGATTGCTCCTTTTGTAATCATCTGAAATCAATATTCCAAAAAGATTATTATTCAGTAGGGTTGTCGTTCTGTTCCGTAGCAGATTTAAAAGATTTGAATGAAAAATAACAAAATGGTGGCCTTGTAAAAAAAAATTTAAAAAATCGATTGTGTTTTTCGGTTTAAAATCGAGATAAAAAAAAGTGAGTGGATCAAAAAATCTAATTCTGGTACCGGATATAACCATTCATGAAAGCAAAGGACCACCCTAATGTATATATGTATAATATATACATGTATATACATATACATATATTAATTTTCTACAAATGTCTCTCTCTTGCTCCTACAGTGTGATACAGACAATAGGCCTGCACTATGTCTTCTCTCAACTTCCGTTCGCCTCGCCCGATCACACTTTTCGTAACGCTCTCGTCACGCATTCACCAGCTTACTCCCCAAGTCAAGCGTGCGTAAAGAAGTTTTACTTCAAAAAACTTAAGCCATGTAAAGCATGTAAAGAACAATGTCAAGACACTGGTAAATCACACTATGGAAAACTTTTGAAGGAGACTGAATACAGTATCTAGTAGTAGAAGAATGTTTCCACATGAAGTTGATATGACTTATTAAGCCGTTTAAAAGTCGCACTTTGTACCTACTTAAACGCTAGTTGATTAACTTTCACCAAAAGCCGGTTAGTAATATTGTTATCGCTATCTACTTTTGAGAAGTAAATTTGTATGGTACATACATATGTATCTTCCTTTTCAGCTTCGTAATTGATTTTCGAAGGTTTGTGTCTTAAAAAAAGCCACCTCGAAGATTTTCTTTTGTTGGTTGACAATAACTTGCTTTTCATTTGATAAGTGATATTCTATGAGGGAAGATGAATTGAAAAAATGTAATGTTGAAAAATGTTGATGAAAAGTAAGTGGACAACAAACGTCATGAATTGGGACAACAAAAATTACAAAGAAGTTCGAAAAAGGAAAAGAATTCGAAAAGCTGAAACGGCTTTGGATTACTTAATTTTAAAAATGAAAAAATACGTTACTTTGCATGAAAATCATTGATATGAATTATTGAAACTGGGAATAGGTGCTCATCACTTTGTTCACTTCCACTTGCCGTTACAATCACAGAAAGAATCAAACAGATAAGCAGTGTAAGGCTAGGTGCCATGATGTGGTGAAGAATATTAGCGATTAAACTGCCGCACTAATTTCTGTTCACGCTTTACTTAGTAATACCTGCTTCTGTTCGAAGCTTTTATAAGAGTGGTTCAAAATCATTAAATCGTTTTTATTAGGTGATTAGCTTTTGCCCGCAACTTCGCCTGAGCTTATCTAATATTCCTCTATCCAATTAAATTGGAGAAGTTCGCAATTACTGATAATAACCCGATAATGTCGTACGCTTCTGCGCCTTTTCTGATTTTCTTCGCATGGTGAACCGTGGTACATCTGATGCATCGTTCCCTGCACTGCAGACAACATCATTCTGAGGCCGGCTAGGGATGATATGGCACAAAATTGAATTGTACCTTTTACGCATACTAAATTGTACCAATTCTTACACAATAGTACCACTTTTTTAAAACCTATTTCAAATTCGTGACTGGTACGGTACCTATACATTAGGGTGGTCCTTATTCCTAAGAAAAAAATTTTTTTTTTAATTTCGCGGGGCACCACGTAATTTGATTATATACCATAAGAAACTATTTCAATATTTCTTTTGAATTTTTTAAATGACATTTAGGGGTCGCTACCAAGGTTTGAATTTTAAATAAAAACTCAAAATCTATATTTTTTTTTTGATAATAATTGACCGATAAGCCCAACCTTACTTTGATTTCATGAATGGTTATGTCCGGTATCAGAATTAAATTTTTTTGTTCACTTACTTTTTTTTATCTCGATTTTAAACCGAAAAAAACAGTGATTTTTGAAAAATTTGTTTCAGGGCCGCCATTTTGTTATTTTTCACTCAAATCTTTTAAATCTGCTACGGGACAGAATGACCAGCCTATTGAATAATAATCTTTTTGGAATATTGATTTCACATGATAACAAAAGGAGCAATCAGGGGGGCCAACCACCTACTTTTTTTTGAAGACACCTACTTTACCTCACCAAAATGACGTTAAAATAATTTTTTTTTATTTAACAAAATTTTTTTTGTATTATTCAATAGTTAAATAATATCATATAATTATCATAAGAAGATTGTATTTCATTTTCCGCAAAAAAAAAATCTTTGAAAACCTTCAAAATTTAACCTCGGACATGAGACCACCCCTTAAAGTGCGGGGCGGGCTAAATCTTGACGCGTCGGTACAGAAGAGGTGACGAGGGGAGGAGGAGATAAGGAGCGATTGTCTATGTGAGTTTCACTTGCACGTAAAAAGTGATATAAACACTTTAATGGAACATTAGTGAAACCATCATTTAAGCTGTCCTTCAACGCTTTTTGTAAAAACTTTGCAAGCTGGTAGCGACCTCTAAATCTTAACAAAAAAAAAAAAACTTATTTAATATTTAGATGCACATAATCAAATTACAAGGTGCCCCGGGGATAATTCAAATGTCGAAGAATAAGGACCACCCTACTATACATACATATTCTTAAATCCAGAAACACCTTTCTTGTAAGAAAATTACAAAAAATCGATATATTGAAACAAAAGTATCTTCAGTTTTTTTAATTATATGGACGAGATAAAGAAACAATTAGATAATACTTAGAATAAACAACAGCAATATAACAAAATTACTTTTCTATTGGGTACTCTTACAAATTTTTCATAAAAAGCACAATTATTATAAACATATATCATTTGCGCATTTTTACATTTAGCAGTAACAAAAATATTGGCATTCAGAGTGGTTTTGAAGTTATTACATAAAAAAATGTATTTGGCAAATTTACAGAACTGCTTCTTCTACATCCAGATTTTTGTTTAGGTTTTCGTTCAGTATTTTATTATTTACTTATTTATTCATCATCATCAGGTACAATTAGTTGACCATCTGACACTTACAATAAGAAAAAAACGGAAAAGGATCATTAAATAGCCATGCAATAAAATTTTACAAAAAAGAAAATAATTAAAAATACTATGTATGTATGAAACATGTAAACAATATAATATAATTACAAATAAAATTAGACTGCCACAGAGTTAAATAGTGCTTCCTTTAGTGTAAGTTTAGAATTACTAAAATCCAAGCAGTTAAAATAATTATTGTAAGATCTTGACATGGTCGACAACGGTTCAAAAGTGCCATAGTTTGTCCGGTGATAGGAAGAATATAAAAAGTCTTGTCCTCTAGTCACTCGGAGGGCGTGAATTAATATTCACGAGACTTAAGAGTGTGGGAGAGTCTATAGCGCCAGTAACAATATCATGCATAAATAAAGCACCCGCAACCTCTCTACGCTTCGAAAGCGGCGTCAAACATAATAACCTCAATCTGCTTGCATACGGAGGAAGATTGCAGGGGTCCGCCCATGGCAAGAGGCGAAGAGCGTAGCGTAGGAATCTTTTCTGCACTGCCTCAACACGATATGTATTTGATATGCACATCATAGTGTGGCATCCACACTATAGAAGCGTATTCCAGTATGGGACGAACGAAAGTACAATACAAAATTCTTAAGATAAAAGGGTCGTCAAATTCCTTCGACCAACATTTTACGAAACCAAGTGCTGAATTCGCGCGATTAATTATATTATTGATATGGCGTCCAAAATTAAATTTATTATCGATGGTTAAGCCAAGGTCAACAACACTATCTTGTCTAGACAAAGTCTTGCCTTTTGAAGCTATTGTAATTAGCACAGCAAAATGTTTCGAACCCCGTTCCCAAATATTGGGGCCAAGGATATAAGAATCTCCCCCACATAAGTAACTTTGAACTAAATTAATAATGGGAGAAATTGGGGCTCTTCTTCTGCTCGTCATACAATTTAATGCAGTGTCATAGTTCGACTCGAAAACGGAACTTAGCACTAGAAGCAAAGTGCTGCTTTGAGGCAGGGTTACAGCAAC
The DNA here is from genome assembly GCA_947538895.1 of Neoitamus cyanurus. Taxonomy (NCBI): domain Eukaryota; kingdom Metazoa; phylum Arthropoda; class Insecta; order Diptera; family Asilidae; genus Neoitamus; species Neoitamus cyanurus. The sequence goes on from OX384547.1 coordinate 11,038,861, forward strand.
TTCGGTTGTCTCTGGGGCTCGGTTGCAAAAACGCCCGTAATGTATTATAAAAAAATTCTTTTGTATTTTTCCTTTTAGCACAGGGATTAATTAAAAGCGAGTAATGAATATTTTGTCTTATTTTTAACGATAAAATCACAAAAAACATTCTGTTCGCTCCGCCTGAAGGTATGTACCCCCATTTTATTCAAACAAGAGACACACAGGGTTATATTGTTTACAGAACATATTTTTTAGACACTTTTCACAAGCTCTCTCTTGATATGGCAACAATAAATTAATAGCAAAAATTGCTCATTTTGTTTATTTTACTCAGTTCTGCGCTTTTATCAACATTTGCCAAACTTTACTATCATTTCAAAATTACTGCCACCAGCTCCCAAACTAGGTTTGTGCATAAGATAGAAATTTTTCTTCTCCGAAAATATTCCATTCCATAAAATTCAGGCAACTGAAAGCACTACATTACCGGCGTCATATGTTTATTGTCATGAGGGCTGTCAATTCTAATTGAGGTTGGATTCCCTTTTCCGGGATCTATGTTTTGATTGAGTTTTTGGTGAAGTTGTTATAATTTCATATTGAAAATGAATTTTCTACGCCAAACTCTTTTAGTGACTAGGCAGATAACAAGTCAAGGTATGTATTCTAAACTTTTCTCCAAAACGTAAGCACAAGCTAGGAATTATTCCATGTGCAAAATATTCAAATTATGTTGTTATGATGTTATATAAAATAGTGCCTTTGCCCCTAGTTACCGGTTGAAGCCCTGACCAGAGTGGCTGTAACGTAACACAATTCAATCTGTTAGTTTACTTCGAGTGCGACCCTTACAGAACTTTTACTTACGGCTAGTGTCGTTTTCTCAAGTTAACGAAGTTTGTTTATGTCCATTTAGGTTGGTCCCATATACTTTTAATTCACATTGCACTTGAATTTTTGTTGTTATTTTACGTTACGGCTACTCTGGTTATGGCTTGAGTCGTCTTCACAAGTAAAAGTGATATTACAATAGACTAAATAAAATTTGCTTATTATCACCTAAAGAGTAAAAGGGTATGTACATATATAGCAATAACAAATATGTCCTCTAATTGTGTTTTTCTTTTATAACACAATTTTATATTTCTACTGGAGTTCATACATACAGTATGTAGGTATAAGCACGAACTTGTTTTTTTGACGTTTTTAAGCTGTCGCTAAATTATCAATTCATCTCTCTTACTTTCATGCCATTTTTAGGGTTCTGTAGTTACTAGCACCGCTTATATTGTATTAGCTTTGTTCCATTGGATCTGTACTCCAGAGTAGTTTCCGAGTGGAACGCAAGTTTGCTTTGTCAGGAGAAAACACATTACTCGCCGACAAGAGCTTGAGTGGTTGGGAGCAGTTTACGCAGCCCTATGGAAAATCAATGTGTGAAAGCGCCTTAGAGGAGTATGCCGTTCGGGTGCTCCTAAATTTGATAGCGGGCTTCGAGGAACTTTGTTATCCTAATCACCAGAAAATTATTGGAAAATTCCTGCTAACCCCGTTTTCGAGATATTTAATAAAATAGTTAGTACTTTTCCAGTATTCAAAAGGCCAACTGACTGATTATTTACTTTTTACAAATTGTTTCCAAGCTCGCTCTTAAGGGGGGAGATACCTGTAAATACTCAAATTTTGATTGATTTTCATTAATTGTTTTTTAAATGGAGGAGTTATTATATATTTTTGAAAATTAGCATGTGATTTATTTATACTTTAAAATAGTAAAAAAAAATTTTTTTTATTTTAATTGTTAAAAATGGCGGATGTACACTAACTTCTTCCGGGAAGGTCGCAGTGGGACGTTTCAATCTGCTGACATTGTAGCTTCGGTTCTATTGATCAGAAAGTGAAAAACCAAAATTTTTTTTATTTATTAATGTTATAGTTTCCAGATGAACCTAAAAATGAGTGAAAAAAAATGTTTTTCGTGAAATAAAACACTGGAAAAATAAAATGAATTTTTTATCGGTCTTTTCGACTGTTTTTGCTTCGAAAAAATTATTTTTTAAACAAATTTTCAAAAACATGTAGGTTCATATGATAAATAATGCTATTAAAAAGATATGTGCAAAATTTCAGGAAGATCGATCGATAACTTTTTGAGTTATCGTGTTAGCAAATTCTAAAAATATGGTTTTGAGAAAAACGCGTTTAAAGTTTAAATACTGGAAGATTGAATGATTATAGTGACTTACAAATTAATCAGCGATTCCAGCGCCGTATACGCCGTGTTTTTCATTTTTCGATATCGTTCCACACAGAATGAGCTCCAAAACTAAACTGAGTAAAATTAACAGCAACAAAGGCTAAAAGGTAAGGGAATTTAAGAGAATGGTAAAGAGAGTCGACCGCTCAGCGCTCGAACGCAAACAATAGAGGCGTCACGGTTAATACGCTATAATATAAGAAATACTTGAAATCACATTCCAAAATTTTTATGACATATTCTTAAAGGATCATATTAATATTTTATGAAAAAAAAAAAAAAAAAAAATTTTTACAGGTATCTCCCCCCTTAAATTTGCGAAATTTACCTCGGCACCTCGTATCGAAGTGCTATCGTGCCTTATATTTCCTACATTTGCTCACAGTGACCACCCGCACAAAATATTAGAAAAATGCCGTTCGGTCAAATTTTTTGAATATTTAAGTAAACGTTCTTCATACAATGCTGATGGAAAGTCCTCATGGGCGTAATGGCCAAAAACCATTAGTTTGGGCACCATTGGCCCTTAAATGTTCAAAATCCTATTTTTCTGTATACACCTAATGGGCTTTTATTTATTTCTTTTCTTTTAATTATACAATGAAGCTTTCACACTAATAACGAAATTAAGTATTTTTTGTCCTGGTTTAAGGTGTGTGTATAAAGTGTAAAAAGGGAAATGTCCCAATGCTCGCGAGTCCAGCGCGCCCACGATACATTTCAATCGATGTTAACATGGTACATGCGCTCACATAGCCTGTATTCTTTGGTACATATTAAATAACCTTTTATGAAGGTTTTAAGGAGTATTTTAAATGCAGGTATTGATAATAATATTTAGGCGGTTAAACCGCGAAAAGATTATCTCGCGCACACACACACACACACACACACACACACACACACACACACACACACACACACACACACTGCGTATCGTTAAATAGGTAAAAGGTAGAAATAAATAAAGAAGAAAAGAAGTACCTGCTAGAACAGCTGAGGTGAAACTCATTTAAAGTTAGCTTAATTTGTGCCACGCTTTCTTCACATCTGCCTTTAAATTTATATTTGACCAAGATGTGTAAATTTCTTTCCATATTCGGGTAAAGTTAGATCTTTTGTTCCGCACGACAACTCGTACAATTCCGTTTTGAGCGTTATTCAGTGTACCTAAGTATGACTTTGTCAACTAACCTTCTATTAGATGACTAAGGCTTTAGTGCCACGGGCTCTTACTAATAGGTAACAGTTTGAAAAGTTCAATTCAATGCAGAATTCCTGATTCAGAGAAGGATATGAGAAGAACGCAGCTATTACTACGTTCACTAAAATACGTGTAAAATGAAAAATATTTCGATTTCGAACTTAATATGTATGTTAGTCACGCATTCTCGATGAGTATTCCGATCGAATAAGCCAAAAAAACAATTTTACTCGAGCTACTAGAAGGTAGTCTTAACTAATTCCAGTGACTATTATTTTGTGAACTTCATAGGTATGGTTGGTTTATTGGAGATAAGCAACTAATTTTGAATTGAACTAAGAACAGCGAAAATAAATTTATCACTTCAAGTTTGGTATGTTGGCATTATAATAAGCATTTACCAATAAGAACAAGACACAAAAAGTATCCTACTACATCGCAACGCAAGCAGTCCATTAGATTATGTCAGTCGTTTACGCCCTTAAACTTGGTTGTTAATGTTTTACAAGACACGAATTATTGAAAAATGGCATATTCCAAAAATGTTCATTGACTCATTGATTTGATTTTATATAAATTAATTGACAACGTTACACCATTTAAAATAAACTTTATATAAAAATCTAAAGTTTTATAATATGCTATTATATAATTAGTTTTTTTCCAGTACCTAAAATTCTAGAAAACGCAAAGGTCTATAATTTCCCACATGACTCATATAGCTATTATCTCAGGAATTCAGTTATTAAATATTCTATGAATATTGTAAAATTTCAATTATCTCTGTGAATATTTACCTATTGTCCCGCCAAACCTTATATAAAGAACGATTTGCATACGCAAATTGACCAGCGGTCAGCTCTTTGTATCGGTCAGTAGCTACAATGGGATAAATCCATTCTTCCCTTCACACTGCACAATCCCTTTTGAAAGGTGCAAAAATCCTCACACCTGCGGAAGATATTCGGGAACCAGATACATATTACAGTAAAATTCCACGTGGGTGGCTATGAGGGATAAGTCCTTTTGGCTGATTTTGCGTTTACAATTTTAGCTCTCTTCGGATTTCGTCCGTATCCTTAGACTATTTCAAGAAAACTGACTACAAGTAAGGTAAGATGTTAAAGATCTCAAAGAAAGTGAGAACTTGTACATAAATGAGAAAATTTGGTGGGAGATTTACCTCCTCCCTCCCATGTACATATTTATGTTGTGGAGAAATATTACATAATTTTGTTTCACATATAGCTTACGTTTAGGTAAATGCATATATGCCTTAGTGATATTAGGATTTTACGGTATGCATTATAAGTTAATAACTCCAAAATTGATCTAATCAGTCGAGAAAATGTACAATCATGTATCGTATCATATTGACCACAGTCGAAACAACTTTAAATAGCTGAATGTCGTGTATATGATTCCTATAGGAATTTAATATGCAATTCAGCTATTTAAGGTCTTTTCGACTTTGGGTGAAACAAATTACATGACTACCCCCAGATTTTGACGCCTCTAGGGGGTGCTTGGTTGGTGAAGAGGTTTACGACTTTGATTTGCCGCCGGTTTTTGCTTTTTTTTTTTGTTGGTTGCAAAATCTATAGCCTCCATACGGACATACATATATATAGGATAAATCATATTGAAAAAATTTGTTGCTATCGATTGACACCCTCTCTCACCGGAATTGACAGTCTCCAATTTTTTTTATGAAACAATGAACCAACTCAAAGATGAAATTACTGCAATTCCGACGACCAATCTGGAAAGTATGGCGAATATTCTATAGGCCTATTCCAAGATGCGTCTTATTTTGATAATGATCCGAATATACCTAGGCATGTTATAAGTTCTGGCCCTTTTATAAACTTGCTTAAAAGAGACTAAACAAAATTAGGTGAATAAATCTATGTGTATTTTATTCTTTAGGCTATAAGGAATAAAAATAAATATTCAATATGTCCTCCCTTAGTTTTTACACATTTGTTTTTAACGACCAGGACCCACCTATGAAAGTACGCACGACTTTTAAAGAAATCGAAGCTGCTGTTTTGACTAAATCTGCACACAATAACTCCAGATTTCGGTGAGGTGTGCTCTATCTTCTCCTATAAAACATTCCAAAAGCGCTAGTCTAAAAGATTCATGAAAAGCCAAACTGATTTTGAATTGCATTTAGCCTTCAAGAAATGCTACATTGACTCAAAAAATTAACCATACAGTAAGTGAAGCGTGCGTCGTATGCGCACAAGAAGACGACCAAATTATTGAAGGAAAATTTTTTTTCTTTATTATTTATTTCACTTAATACAAGCTACAGATTTATGCAGGATAGTCAGAAAAATTATACTGAAGAAAATTCAGATATGTGCAGAAAAGCATTTTTCCGCAGAAAATAGTTTAAATTCAGATAAAAGTAAACTCAAACAATTGTCCGTACAATTTGTAGTTGGTATGATAAGCCTTTGCTGAAATCACTCCACATGATTGGTTTATTGATTGAAAACCACGTAGTTTTAGGGGTGATTTTCCACATTTTTTAGTCTTTATTTATTTATTATTGCAGATTTATCAAAGTTCTGTTACTAAGTATAATACAATGAAATACTAAACCATAGGTATAATAAACCTATTGGCTTTTAAGCTTCTAGAAGTATTTATGAAAATCAATAACGGGAAAAGAAGCATTAAAAGAACGGGACATCGACAATTTAGCTCAAAAGTGGATGAACGGTGGTATGATAAATAAAGAAAATCATTTTCCTTAGGGAGTGAGCTTGGACAGACATGCAAAGGCGTTGACAACGCCTTGCAAACAATCAAAAGTTAGAACAGTTCTGAAAGTTTTCCGTATGTATTCATAGGATTCAAGGGAAATAAGTTTGAGCCTATCAGAGTAAAGAGGCACTTGAAGATTATATTCCCAGGGAAGACATCTGAGAGAAAACTAAGAAGCCTACGTTAAACAGATTCAATACATTTAATTAAGTGAGAATCCACCAATAGTGAAGGTGTGATTTATTTGCAATGTGATATTTCCATACTTAGTTAACTTTATTGCATCAAACTAATAATTAATAACAATGACAAGAACTCATATGACCATTATTTTAGTCAATTTCTGTTGTTCTCAGACTGTACGGACTATTTTTTGTGTTTTCTCACTCAGATAATTTGTATATTTGACCTGTAGAAAATTATATTCATAAAAATATGAGAATTTAGAAAATGTAAATAATGGTAAAAATGAATGCTCTAAACAAGTGAGTTGATTTTGATACATGTGTGATAATATTGGTACAAAAACTCGCTGGTTCTTTAAAAACATTTGTGGACTCGGTTATAGGACAGTTCTCAACATCTGGACTACTAACATCCTGTATTCCAAAAACGGGATGATATGCAATTTTTAATCCTTATTAGAGAGGAGATCGATGGGGCAGTCGTATCGAGTGTGTGTGGGCGATAACGCTGTTAGTACGGCTAAGTTTTTTTTTAATTTAATTTAATTCCCGATCGATTTATTTTGGGTTTTTAAACAAATAAATTGAACTTACTTGAGCCAGTGTGTTTTATTTTAAGTGTTTCGAACTACGGCTGTGTAGCAAGTTTTGCTCCATTCTTATCTAGCTCTTGCGAAGACTGGGTAGTGCAACGAGAAGCACACGGACTTACACGACTGAGTCCGCGGTATCATTTCTTTCGTTGCATTGCTAAGAGGGATCTTGGGATAGGCTTTATAGATTAAGAGTTAAAAAATCTTATTTGCCAACAACAAAAATTACAGCTACAACCTACAAAATTCTGAATGACTTAAAAAAAAATTTATATTTCGTTAAGGAAAACAACACAAAAAATGAGTAAAATAAGAGCATTATCTTTAGTCTTTGTAGTAAACCATTCTTTTTTTAAATCTCTAAAGCAAATTACATAAACCGGAATCAAAACATGTTTGGATCATATTTTTGCAAGAAAGAACTCCTCAAAGTTAACGTATACTCGTGTTGTGTATGAGAGTCCTTTCTTGCAAGTAAACCCCTACATAACGCACATGTTAAAACTGGCTATGTACCTTTGTGTTTCTTTTTTTCTAATATATGCCTAAACAGCAAGTTTTTCTCTCTCGTTCTTAACGAAGCCCTGAAAATCCTATAAGACTACACAATCTGGAGAAATTCTTAAGTATATGGCATTATGAGGTCTTCAAATAAGAAAGAAAAGGAAAATATCTTAAGAAAAAGTCTTATAAGAGAATCTTTGAGCGGTATAACTTCTCATTCTTACTTGTAAAAATAAAGGCGATTAAAGTTATAGTACTTTTTGATAATCTCCTCTCGATGGAAATCACTTTTAAAACTTTTAATAAATACGTGTTATTATTACAGTATTACTTTTCTCAAACTGCTCTAAAAATTTTATCCAAGGAAATAAGTTAACTAATTTGATGATATGCATTGCGAAGGTAGCGGTAAAGTGGGTTTAAATGATGGACCAACAGTGGAACTTTATTAAATTGTTAAGCAAATAGCTACTTAATTGTTTTCATTTGATTGATTTTGATTTTTTTTTCCCATAATTTAAGAGAATTGATTTGTGCAGAACGTAACACAAAATAATGATTATAATAGTAATTATTTTTTGGATAAAATTTGTTCAACTCATGGAGATAGTTACAGACCAAAAATAAAAAAAATCTTTCTAAAATGTCTTCATAAGGCTAATCAGTCATTTAGTCAGTTGAATTTCTCTGAAAATTTTCAAGATGGAATGACATATGACAAGAAGCAAGAATATTTGTTCCCCAGCTAGAATTTCTGCAAAATGTGAACAAAGGAGTGGTTCAAATTGACAATGGTGTATATTAGTCCACATTTATTCTTTCCTTTGTAGTTCAGTTGTCCAGAGAAAGGATTCGTCATAACACGTCACACTGCGAAGAAATCCTTTTCTTATCTCAATTTCTTTGCTTAAGATCTTTGGAAAAAAGGGATGACGATTGACCGTTGTCCCTATAATCGTGCCCAGCAGGAGGACATATGGCATGGTTCTGCTTCGCTGAAATTTATATGCCATTTTACTCTTTCTGTGGTTTTCTCCTTCTATGGCTCAAATTAAGAGATTAACAGAAACATAATGCTTCGCAGGATGATCTATCACGATGAGGCGCTTGTTATTTTGGCCAGTTTCTGTCGTGTCGTGTGCCTTACTTGATTTACAGTGATCACTTTTTGCTACAAGTCTTCAAAGCGAACATCTGTTTTGAAGGAAAAGGATTAACTTTATCTTTTGAGAGATACATATCTTAAAAATTATATTATTTTATAATGGCGAATTTGAAAGCTTTCATAAATGTACATATACACTCTGTTGCGAAATTATAAATCGCCTTAGCCAATTTACCAAAGAAGTGCTTACTTTTTGACTATAATGCATTAACAGTAAAGATTTTTAAAGTATCTGAGAACTAAGAAACCATGCCATAATTTCTCTATGAATCTATATGAATAGCAGCATTGTACTACTGAAATACCCAGTTTGAAAATAGACCAAGCTGCTCCGAGATAACTATTATCTTGTTTCAGCTTCCTATACTATGTTAGTTTAGTTAAGAGATCATGTCCAGCTAGAAAAGTCGTGTTTATGCATATTTTTGAAGAACGCCATCTCAAGAATGTTTCCTGCAAAATTCATGTCAATCGGACGAAAATTGACAATGTTCTTCAAGTTTGATCGTAGCAACCGCTCTGCGAGTAGTTAGCGCGTCGAAAACTTTGAACACGTTTTCCTTGAAACAAATTTTTAGAAAAGGTCTCGAGTCGTGTACATGCACGATATGTTGAGAATAGTTGGAGCAGTTCCTAAAACTTGAGTGTATCAACGTCTTGTTCGTGAATGAAGGATTTACAACTTTTTTTTCTTTTTATTGGAAAAAAATAGACACCATTCAACAAATTCTACATTCATAAACATGATGTTTTCATATACTAACAGAATCCTTTTGGTTTTTAGATATCAGATGACTCGCTTGGAACAATCGTGTATATCGCACGACACCTCTGAATAATCATGTCTCCTTAAAGTGGCAGTAACTTTCTCAATTTTGAATGTTTTTCAATGAAAAAATGCTGTATGTATATAGCTCGATATATGCACTTTTGATATCAACATTTTCTTTTAAGGGTTCATCCTAGTTTAAAGGCCTGAAAATTAAGCTTTTTTTGAGAATTTCTTTCACAGTCCCTAAATTACATTTCGTTTTAATTCTTTTTGGGCTAAATAAACACATTCTTAAAAAATACGAAACAATATTTTTTTTTATTTTTCATAACAAATACATTCAAAATGGCGGAATTCGTGTAGGCATATAAAAAAAAGCGATGTCAACGGTGTTGTTGATTTTTTAGTGAAGATTAGCCTGAAACACAAAAACCAGCAACATTTAGATTCAGTGTGCCAGTGGCTATCGTGTATACTAGAATTATTAATTTTTATGCAAAAATAACAAAATGGCGGTAACTTAAACAAAAGTTTTCGAAAAACGTGTTTTTTTTCGGTTAAAAAAAAATGAACAAATTAAAATTTTGACATAATTCTAGTATACACGATACCCATACATGTCACAAATGTGGGGTAAAAATCGCAGAACGATCGGTCTAACCGTTTCGGAGAAAACTACAACACCGTATAAGAAAAAGTGATTTTGAGAAAAACGCGTGTAAAGTTTTTTTGTTGAAATATCATGAAAAAATTGTACTTGCGCAAAACGAGACTAACGTTCAAATAACATACACATACAATTTTTGGGTATTAGAATAGACTAACATAACTTATTTTCAAGTATAAATAGGACAGTTGTTTGCATTTATAAAGCCGAGAGCACCGAAGAGAAGCGAAACAAGCGCTCATATACTCAATAGCACGCCGGAGAGCGCGCTCGAATAAAATCGAAAAAAAATAGTTAGACTGCTCCTATCTTTATGAAATTTTAACATGATATTTCTGAAGTGATTTACTTTCGAAATTCATCATAAAAAAAAAAATTTTTTTTTAGTTGGTAAACTAGGATGAACCCTTAAGCAAAAATAACTTGAATTGATAAAAATTCCTAAAATTCACATTTTTTCCACTTTGCCACAAAATTATTACGTCGTAAATAATATCGTGATATTTCCTCAGATCGTTCGGTACCTATTAAATACATCTGTACTTTCAAGGTTAAATTTATTTTCATCTGAAAAAATTGTTCATTGGAAAATATGACAAAGTAATGTTTCTCAAAATTAGGTCCAACTCGCGTGCATGTCATCGTCTGGAAATTTTTATTCAGGCACCTTTATGACATCATTATAAAACGTTACGTTATAGTTGTTTGCTGCAAATCTGGCTTTTATCGCATTCAGGCAAATTGTTTGTCTTCCTCGGCATTCTACGCAATCATACTGGGCATCAAAATGTGGACGTCTCGGATTTTAATACATTCAACCCGGCGTAGACCACCGATATCAAGCTGCGCATTTATCTGACGGCATGAACGATCAATGACGTACACTAATTTTCACTATCATCATCACCCATCAGGGTGGGTGGAGAGGTGAGCGCAAAAAAATGGAGTCCATCAAGTCGGGCGATTAAATTTTAAAGAAAGGTTCTTTATACATGGAGAGACTAGCATGGGTTGCCACCCCCTCTTGATCCGCTCCTCTCCACCATCAGTTCCAGCGTTCGGACCAAGGTGGTAAGAGGAAACCTATATTTTTTTTAAGTAGATCATTTCAACGCTCATTTGAACCCAATTTCATGTTTTACCTCACAGAGGTTTTTTTTATAATCTAAAAACCAAAAATCATGAATCCTTTCCTTATCTTTTCATTTCAATCGTCAGGTAGCATGTAACAAGAAGTGCGAAATGCTGTGATTATTAATATATTTACCGTTTTTGTAGGTAATTGTCTCGGTTAAAATTTTTGCAGAAAGAAATCGTTTTTCGCGACCTTTGACTCCGCGTAATTCTGCGGCAATCAGATCGATATTATTTAGAACCCCAATAACTTTTGTAGTAGGGTGATTTAAAAATCAGTATTTTTGAATTTCTATGAGCTCCGGCTGAAATGCACTCCACAATAGGAAACTGTAATATTAGGCGCTGAACCATCGAAATCGATGAAAATGTAGAGGCCGCTACCAATTATGTTGTTAAATTTTCGCATGAAAATTTTGCCATAATGAAATATTTAATATCTTCGATCATTTCTAATTTACTATAATCATACCAATACTACATAAAATCGGTAGGAATGACCGTTTGACGAAATTTAGCATTTTGAAATTTCATGTAATTTAATTATTTAACAATAATTAATTAAGTCACATCTACAGAAGGCCGACTCTTTCTTTAAATTCTGTTAGTGCACTTGTATTTCATTTAGGGTATTTATTTAAATCTTTACCGGGATCTAGATAAACCCTTATATTTATCAAAAATATAGGACAAAGTTTATAAAAATCTAAAGCGCTTAATCACTCCAAAGGCTCTCCATTGATTTTGGAGTGATAATTTCATCTGTGCAATGGTCATTTTGATGGAGCTCTCCAGAACTTGTCTTTCTTAAGAATAGAGTAGAAGAAATTACAAAATAATAACAATGAAATCCATTTTTTAAATTATATTTTGATTAAAAGGACCCTGCACAAATGTTAGTAAAATGCCGTACGGTCAAATATTTGGTTACTCGATTTCTTAAAAAAAATTTAAATCTACTTTGTAAAAACTTAGGCTTGGGGAGTTGGGCTTCTTAACAAGCAGAAGATTAATCAGTGCATATAACCCCATCTCACTAAAGAACTACGAAAGAGGAAATTAATGATTCGTTGGTCTGTCTACTCTTTCCGTTTATTATGATTCACACTTCATACAATCTCGTACAATGAGGAGACTTTCTCACGCTGTAATGAAACACAAACAGCATCGACATGAATCCTTTCAAACGTGAGACCAAGATCCTTTCAATTATCCCATCTACCTCCTGTAATAGTGGACAGTACTTAGAGATTGTCATGTTCTTCCCATAAAGCCCGATCAATTTGAAAGGAAACCGGGCACCCGAACTACAATTGGTCCATCTGACACGTCGGCATTTTTCAGAAAGTATACCAAAAGTGAATCACAGCCGCGTCACGTTGAATGCGGAACTGGAAAGGATGCAAAGAGGAAATAATGGTCAGTCGAGACGTTATTAAACCATATTTGTATGGGCTGACCATAACATAAGATTTTCGAGAGATTAGCTATTGAGAGCTCAAAAGAGTGAGCGCCCATCTGTCCGGTCATCCGTTCGTTTTTGTTCCTCGTTCAACCCTTCAGCTCTGCTTTCTTTTGTATCCTTTCTCTTCGATAGATTATCATTTTTCAGATGTGCACAAATCGTAGGTGCACTCCTCTGACCAGGTTTCGCAAATTATGCTAAATTATGATTTTTTGTTGGGTGTGTCCGTGCGCAGCTAAATTACAGATTTTGAAGAATTGTACAAAAACGATGTGCTCTGCAGTCAAAATGCGTCGGACCTGAAAATACTTGGAGTCCACTCGAAAAGCAGTGGCTGCAAATATAATCCTTTGCTTTGTTCCTGCGGAAGAATTTAGGAAAGAAGGGTCAAGACAGTGCCCAGTAAGAGTGCTACTTTCTTTCACATAATCGTGCTTATCTTGATCTTGAAAAGGATTAGATGAAAAAGGATGTAATCTCTTTATCAGGGTCTCGCTGAATTATAACATTAGGCATAACTGCAACATTTACATAATTTCTATAAAAACAAAAAAACATCAGCATTTAGTGAAAGTAAATTAACTGAACAACTATCAAGTAATTATTTTTTTATTGCAGTACTTTCGACAACATTATCTACGGTTCGAGAAATGGCGACATTGAATCAAATGCACAGAACTGGTCCACACGTGAAGAAACGCCCGCCCAGGCAGCCCCTAGACGGAAAGCCATTCGCGAAAGGTGTGATCTTAAAAACGCTCATAAAGAAGCCAAAGAAGCCCAATTCAGCCAATCGGAAATGTGTATTGGTTCGTCTATCAACCGGCAAGGAGATGGTTGCGTATGTGCCTGGCATTGGTCACAATCTGCAGGAGCACAACATTGTCCTCTGCAGGGTGGGTCGTGTGCAGGACGTTCCTGGTGTTAAGCTGAAATGTGTTCGGGGCGTTTATGATCTGCCGCACGTAATTAAGAAATCGTAGTAAGTGTTGTTAATTTGATTTTAATTATTGAGTGGAACAATACAACACATAATTAAACTGCGTTTCTGTTTTATTGATTGGTTAAGACCACGAATAGTATTCCCAATCTCAATTAAGTTCGAGTTAAACTACTAAGTCGATTTTATATCGTTCTTGACGAACATCTGAAAGGTACAATGGGTTGTCACGGAAAAAGTATCGATTCTTCGGTGCTCAGTTGTGCAAAGTTCTTCCATTTTTAAATGAATATACTGGTTGTGACTACAACGCATCATATAACGGGAAAGGAAACATTTTAATTGCATTAAAAAACTTTAACAGGCTTGACCGACCCCCAAGGAATAAATAATATTAAAAAAAATTAAAATAATTAAAAAAAAAACCATTTTTAGCTCGGTGAATATTCCACCATGTTGGAACTTTAGAATGACAGCCATTAAGAGCATTTTTTATTAATTCCATGTAGGCAGCTGGCTGCCACTGAATTGAATTCCAAATATACAAACTTGGGGCTGGTTTCTGAATACTTACACCAGTTCCTTGCAATTCAGATGGTTTGAACGTGAAGCAATTCCTTTGGGGATAGAAGATGTGCTACCAACTATCGAAACAGAAGTTTCACAATAGATCGGATTCTTCTGAATAAGAAGAATAATAATGTTTTTTACATATTATTTTGTATTATTTAAAAACAATGTATCGATAACTGTGAGATAAAAAATAAATGTTTTTAATTTTCTCAACAAATCTATCTACTTCTACTTACGATTTATTTTTTATTTTCATAAACATTACTATTAGGTAAACATAATAAGAATTATATTATATTTTCGATTTAAAATATAATCCCAATAATACAACTATTTACGCATATAACAATGAGCTGCATATTTCAAAACCATTTAATAATGGTCACGATGAGTTGACACCTTCTTCCTTTCTCTCGCAAAGGTCCCTGGGACTTGGGATCCTCAAAAACTGTCCCGTTTAATGGATTATAATTATTTTGTAACGTAAAGTGTCCTATTTCCAACCACTTTATATTTGCGCTACAATAAGTTTTTACATGTCTTGCGTTATAGTTATCGAATCACTGTCATATAATTAGTTGAACCGAATAACGTTTTAGCAGAAAGTAAACATTCTACCTTCTAACAGTGTTTAAAAGGTAGTAAAAGAAACATGGAAACATGGAAATCGGAAAATAATTTTAGTAGCAGTTTCTACGTTCGTCATTAAGACCCGCTGCTGTCTTGAATTTGTAAAATTAGGCCCTGTAGTTTAAACCAGCGATCGCAAGAATTTTAATATTTTTTGGCATCCATCTTTAATTGCCCCAACTTCTATCGGATTCAGATAAAACAAAATGGAGGGAATTTTTTGTATCGTTTGTCTAAAGGAATAAAGACATACCTAAATAAGTATAGTCTCATTATAATATTTTAATTTCAGCCGAAATGAATAAATAGAACAAAACACTAACAGTTTTTTCTACAACAGACCATAACTACGGATGTAACCTTTATTATAACAATTTTTGGGGACGTTCTAGTTATCTTTAGCACTGCTTTAATAATGAATGCTACGAACTGTAGTTGCATAATTTTTTTAAATTACAATTAATAGTCCAGCCACTATGTACAATTGTCCTATGCTAGCAAAAAAAAGTTATGCGACGTCGTACAGTGGACCCAAATCCAAAAAAACTGGCTAAAAGTCGAAAAATTATGTTTCGAATTTGCATTCCCTGCATATTCAGTCGGAAGTAAAAGCAGCTTTTAAACTTGCGCACAGTTGGTATTCCAAACTCACGTACTTTCGAAGTATCAGTGTCGCGTCAATTTGCTGCGAAAAAGTTCTGTTCAAGGAGAGTGATCCTGAAGGTATGTATATTATTTGTATGTGTTTAAATGTTCATCGATTGTACTTGATGTATATTTCATATAACAAAACACCGCATGTTAAAGAATTTATCGTAAAAAAATGTTTATATAAAGATATGAAAACAAAAAAGTTCCACGAGGTTCCACTCTTTTTGTATTTAATATACTCGTATAGGTAATAGTGTGAAAAATAAATATTGAGAAAACTTGCTGCAGATACATACTTGCAAATATGATTCTGGCACAACGTTAACCAATACCGCGCGTAACGTGGCGGTGGGTTTAACCAGAAGATTTTGTTCCGATCTTATAATTACGTGATTCTAAGTTCATCATCTTCATTTTTGTATCTATCAGCAGATGTAGGTTCATGGGATTTTTATAATCTTTCCTAATTTTTCTTTCCCACAGATTTGTCCAAAATGTGATTATGGTAGATATAAGAATTTTTCTGTCTCGGTGGAATACATAGACAATACAAGATAGTATTCACTCATCGAATTTATTTGCACCCTCTTTGGGACATCTGAAAAATTTAGCATTCTGGTCGTTTTTTTTAGAAACCTTACAATCACGTATATGTACGTATATCTATAATATTCAATTCTCCACACTTTCATCGGAGGTTCTCTCAATAAGTCCATGAGCTGACTTCAAAAAAGCTGGCCTATCGGGCAATAAAATGAAATGTACATATTTTAAATGTTAGTACTCACAACGTCAGTGAGAAAAATGCTGGTGTGCCTGGGCAGATCGATGGTATGAATGTTATGTAAGTAATAGTAGAAAGTTTCTTCTTGTTAGAGGAACAATTGAAAAACATTTTTTTTAGATCACAATCCTCTACAAAAGACCCTGCACGTTTTGTATGGTAAATGGCTCCCAGTCGATCACGCTGAAATTTGGATATGTTGTAGAAATTTGGATATGTTGAAATTTGGATATGTTGTTCTCGACATTGTGATCAAATGTTCTCATGCGCCCGACATGATTCTATGGCTAGTTTCAGCGCTACACGACATTGAAGGTTTCAGTTATTACAGACAATGAGGTAAGCCCATATTCACACCATATATAAGTTATTTTCCTAGAAAGTTTTATAGGTAGGTGCTGTTCTCAAAATTCAACTCCAAGGGAGTAAAAGGGAGTATAGATCTTCGTATGCAGCAAAATGTTTATTTAATTTACTTGAAACTTTGCATAAACACTCTACCAAGATATGAAAATGAAGATGATGAACTTATAATAAAAGTTCTATTATACTATAAACGTATAGTATTAATAGATTGAAATTCACCTATGAAAAATAATCTACAAAAGCCAAAACGCATTAAAATCTGGCTAGTGCCAACGGCGAGGGCCCAAGACCGCAATGTAAATTGAAGGAATAATGCCGGGTTAATTCACGTATTCACGGAAAGAACACAATATTTACATATAATGCTTCTCTCTTCTTCGTCACTATTGAAATATGCAACACAGGGGAGCATAGGGATGAAATCTGCGTGCGAGGCACAGCGTACATAATCCAAGGATCCAATCAAACATAGTGAACGAGGGATTGCGAGGAAGGGTACCGCGTACAGCAGCTCTGCCATGTGTGGCTGGGGAAAATGCTATCGTGACGTCATGCGAGGCATCACCGATTCTCGAGTCGGGGTAAAGAAATTTGTTCTGAGTGATTAGTTGGTGCATGATAAAATGGTGAGAGTAACAAGGTGCTGCAGTAAGGCCAGCCTG
The DNA here is from genome assembly GCA_947538895.1 of Neoitamus cyanurus. Lineage (NCBI taxonomy): Eukaryota > Metazoa > Arthropoda > Insecta > Diptera > Asilidae > Neoitamus > Neoitamus cyanurus. The sequence continues at coordinate 11,056,173 of OX384547.1, forward strand.
CATACTACCACACTTCTCAATAGCTTACAGCCGATTAAGTAAATAATAAAATAACTTCAAACAATACCTTTTTAAAAACAAGCTTTTGTTTAAGGGTAACTACTCTAGGATTTTGGAAAAGTCAATTTTTTTTTGCTTTAATAACACTTAAGGGTCATAAAAACAATATCCAGTTAGTCCTATAGTGAAGAAACATTTTTAAAAGCTTCCATTCTTGATTTTGCCACAGTGCCTCAAAGCGCCACTTCTACAAAATTCGATTTAAAAAAAAAACTTCCTAGTACCATAGGCAACTATATATAGATTATAAAACCGTTTTGTTTTTTGTTCCAGGTTTTAACTTAACGAGTTTTTTCTGTATTTCTCTTTCCATACTCCCAAAATAAATCGTCAAAGTTAGACCTCATTTTCGGCCGCTAGAGTGGTGTTACCCCTTAAGTCAAATGTATTAAAGAGTAAAAAATAAAAAAATTATCTAACTACTTATGGCTTTATAGAACTTTTGAAACATGCACCTGAAACCAATTTTACTAAATTAAGAGCTTCTTGTGATGTGATAAGAAAACTCAACATACACTCATACTAAAAAATGGTCCAAAAGATTATGAAAACTCTTCAAATTTCTCGCAGTTCTATGAAAACCCAAACATAAAGCAATAGATTTTTTGCATTACCGAATTATTCGCAAATTCCTTTTAAGAAAATCTGTTGCCCAGAAGGCTTGACTCAGCACTTTCTTTCGACCATTGGTCACGGAGCCTTCCTCGGACTATTCAGTTACACAATGCGACTCACCAAAAAGTCATTTTGTGGTCATTTACGTCTAAATTTGTGTCCATCTCGTGGTCCAGCCGTCCTTTCTTACCTCAGCCAATGTTAAGCAACGAAGAATGTGCTCTTTGCATGCATGGTGCATCTGGAATTTCAGCTTGTGCAGACTTTGGGATGATTAGCATAAAATTTTCATTCTTCATCGAATCCTTAGAGAGATCATATTTTTACCGGAGAGGATAGGGTTCAGAAAGATTTTTCTTTTCTTCAGATAAAAAGAAAAGCCGCCTTTCCGTTGCATTTCCGTGTTTCATTCGCTGCAATTTTTGGATTTAGACAAGCGTAAATCCGTTCCGAGATACTTATAGGATTATATCCAGATATGATTAACGTATTAAAACCGAGAAGCTAACACAGAATACTTGCGTATTACTCCTGCACATGTTCGTGCACTGAATACTGGCAATCAAATTTTATTTTAATTAGCTGAAATATTATAGTGCAAGTCTTGTTGATGATTTGTTATTTAAAAAAACAGATGTTTACTCAGTATTTATATGTACTTATTTTATGAATGATTATATCAACAGGTTTGAAGAAAAAAATGTGCAGAGGCATGCGGCGTATTTTATACAGCAAGCAAGTGAAACATGAAGGTAAGTGTTTCCTTCTTCTTAACTTTCTTTTTGCTACATACATTATGTATTGTTGATTAGTTTTAGGGTTTCGTACTTAATCGTACAAAGAACCCTTATGCGGTGAGACTTCGGTATCTGTTCTCAGTGATTGCTTACTGATGTATGAATATATTCGATAGCTGCAATTTGAGAGAATGGTCATCTGCGACGGAGCCATGAAGGTTCAATGCACGGATGAACACTCTCAAATACTTGCTTTCAAATGTGGCAAATATACTAACTTGTGAGGGCACAAAGTTTAAGACTCTAAAAGGCGGCCATTTGCCCAGGCTGTTTCGGACCGTTGTGTGGATCCCAAGACCTTGCAAGAGCCCCGGGGAGGAGACATAATGACCCGGCACCGCATTCAGAACCCGAGACTCAACCCAAAATACTGGCATACACCGTGCATACAGTGGGAAGGGGAAGAGCTCCACCCTAAGGGCTCTACTCTGGCGCTACGAGTCCTGAAGTTTACTTACGGACTTCTACTCGGGATTTTGCAGAGTGAAGTTTCACGTCTCCAAAAAATGCGGTCGGTGAGTGAACAGGAGAGAAGTTTAGCTACATACATGCCAGTTGAATTGAGATTCGCTCAAACGCATCTCTAGCCTTGGGATGGTTACTTGGAGGAAACACTTCTATTACGAAAGAAATGATAGACCGCGGGTTTGCATGATTGTTTCTAGTTCAATAGAACTCATGATGTTGAGACAGTACTGTAGTCGAGACGTCGTCGTGGTCAAAGTATCAAACAAAAAATCTGGAGTCTAATCTAATCTATAATATTTATTTATTTATTCATCATCAACAGGTACAATTAGTTGACCATCTGACACTTACAATAAGAAAAAAAAGGAAAATGGATCATTAAATAGCTATGCAATAAAATTTACACAAAATAAAAACATTTAAAATACTATGTATATATGAAACAAGTGAACAATAAAATATAATTAAGAATAAAATTAGACTTCCACATAATTCAATAGAGCTTTCTTTAGAGTGTATTTGGAATAATTAAAATCCAAGCAATTAAAATAATTATTGTAATATCTAGACATAGACGACATCGTTTCAAAAGTGCCATAGTTTGTCCGGTGGTAGGGAGAATATAAAAATTCTCGTCCTCTGGTCACTCGGGGGCGTGTATTAATATTCACGAGACTTAAGAGGATGGGAGAGTCTATACCGCCAGTAACAATATCATTCATGTATCATAATATCATGGAGTCAGATGTGAAGCAATTATTGATTCTGCTTATCTATTCCACGACTCCACCAGACCACGTCCTGCTTAGGAGCTACGGGAAATTATATGATACGAGGAGTCTAATAACTTAGAAATGGTCAGATATGAGTTATAGAAGCAACAATGATCCACTGTATTCTGACTTTGTTTCAGAAGGTGAAGTTATCTTGTCTGTTATGTCAATAAATTCCTGAATAACTGTTAAATTGTACTTATCTTTCTATTCCCAAGGTATATCAAGCTATTACACTACCTTTATTTTTGCCGCACTTAACGCATTTATTTAACCATATATTAACCACCTCTAGCTATCCAGATTCTGTTCAGTTATTAAAATTAACTGAGGATATAAGATAGGCTACTGACGGACTTATAGATAGAGCAAAGCTTTTTGTCTTCCTTGGTTTCCAAGGCTTTTGATTTTGTGAAGCATAGGTTTCTTTTGCATACATTGAAATGTCGTTCTGGTTTCTCTTCTTCTGCAATCTCTTTGATCGACAATTGTATAACCAAGCGTTATCAGTGCGTTCAAATTAACGAACAGTTCTCAAAAAGGGCTGATTTAACTTAAGGGGCTCCGCAGGGGTCTATTTTAGGTTTCCTGCCATTTACTTTATATATTGACGATTTGATGCTGCTTAACTTGTAGTGCAATATAGTTATGTGTGCTGATGATGTGCAATTGTGTCACTCTTCAACTAATATAATTATCTGTGATACAATCTGTGATATGAATGTTGATCTTGAAAGTGTGCCCTCAGTGGGCATTGTGCAATAACTTAATTCTGAACCCTTTAAAAACACAAGCGGTTATTATGGATAAAGGGAAAATTGACACTACTAATATCGGTGGTACCTACTGAAGTTTCGCTGTCAATGAAAGCAAAGAATCTGGGAGTTGTAATGAATCACTGCATGTCATGGTCTGACCACGTGAACATGATATCTGGTAAGATTTTCGAAATTCTCAGGCAATGGTGGATTTCCCGTAGAGATTTGTTTACTCCTATATAGAAAGCATCTTGTATTCAGCATCATCATGCCTAAATTAATTATAATAATATAATAAATTAAAATAAGTCTGGCGTAAGTTTGATGTCGCTTCGGCTTTGGGTAGATCAAAAGATAAAAATAAATGGTAAATAAATTTAGGTGCCTATATATATTTCATACTTAAATTTTTCTTCCTAGCAACAAAATATATCGTTCATGCCTTCGGTTTACAGGGACATCCTCAGTCTTTGTGAATTCTTAACAATTTTCAATTAAAATCAATTCTCAGTCGACAAATTTACTCTAGAGGTAAACATCGACAAAAGCCTTACACTTAAAGACATTTTTGTGGGTTTTTTCTGCAAGTTTCTATTAAAAAAGAGTCCGATAAATATTTAATCTCCTCCTCCAAATGACGGCTGAAGGGTTTTAAGTAGGGATTGAAACGAATTATTACCTTCCGTGTCCCGCAATTGTCGCCTCTATGAATCCTGTCACAAGTTGATTTTTTACCGCCATCAGCTTCTGCATGGTTATTCATCACCTTCACATGCGATTGAAGGATTGAAGGATTTCGGAAGAAACTGCGAAATTTTACGCTCTTCTGGATCCTGTTACAGTACCTCATACCAGGTGATGATCCTGTCAACCCTTTTCTCAATAAATGGGAACAATTCCGCATTATGCAGATGATGAACATTCCGATAACGGTTCATAGTGGCAATTGAACTTGTGGGAAAGCAAAGGTAAGGTGGAACTATACGTGTACATGCATAAATATGTCTACATACGGCACTATGATTCATTGCTTTTGTATTTTTGTGATTTTAAGAAATGTTTTTATGGTTTTGATTTTACAATATAGTTATTACATACACATACGTAACGACATACTATACAGAAGTTTTATAATTAATAAGTACCCAGCGGGAAATAAGTCAAAAGCTTCCAAAAGAAGCGGAGAAAATGCGCTTCCAACCCATAGCTGTTGGAAGCACATTCGTACTCTCGTATGTTGTGTAGTTGGAATCGCGCAAAAGGGGCTGTCTGATGACTCAGATATTGGGAACACAGAGCGTTTCTTGCATTTTCTAGATAGTCTTTTGCTTGCGTTTGAAACGTGCGGTGCTTGGAGTGAAAAGTGCAATTTGTTATATTTTATTTTTCCATGGTATTTAAGCAGGGTAATGTGGTAATTGCGTGGGATAGAAGTATGAAGTGCTCATCGATGCACACATTTAAGTGGCATTAATTGCGCTTCTGAAATGGCAGAGGTGAAGTGCACCTAAAATAGCACAGCTAAAGCGCTTCCAATATAACAGAGTTGAAGCGCTTCTTTCCAATGACATGTCTGTGTTAAAAGGAAATGAATGAATGAATACACGTAAGAAGCGCTCTGTGCTTCCGATGATGCGCTCTAGAAGCCTATTAAAAGCGCTTCCACTTCCCGCTGGGTATGAGCTCATTCATATTGTTTTATTAAATCTATATGTACAAAATCCTTGGGGCGTATGTGCGAATTGACCGATTGACTTCATATTCATTCACAACATGTGTCAATTAGGTTGCGAGAATGGTTTATGCATAGTTAGGTATGGTCCCGGTAGGTGGCGCCGCAACATAATTTCTATACCAATGGACCGATTGAGCCCATATATAAGTTATTTTGCGGGAAAGCTTTGTAAGTAGGCGCTGTTCTCAAAAGTCAATAACCAATGGGGTAAAAGGGTGTATAAATCTTTGTATCGAAAAATATTGCTTTCACCGATTTACTTCAAACTGTGCATAAACACTTTACAACACAAATAATGGAACACATATTGCATTATTTCTCAAAATACGGACCGGGGTTTAAGTCTTTGAATGGGGAAGAATATTTTTTGAACCAATTTACCTGAAACGTTGGCTAAGCCACTTTTCCTATACCATTAATGAACCACAAACTTTGAACGAATTCCAACAGCAGTGCTGGCTCAGTGGTAAGTGTATCCAACCAATAGAATAGTGCAAACTTTTTTATCACTACAATATTTTTACTTTTTTCCAATTTATTCACACTTGCGAACAAAAGATTTTTTTATCTCCAATACATAAATATACCCCGTTCAGACCCGATCAGTGAAAAGAGTAGATTTTTCTTTCGATTCATTGTTTTAGTTAGATCAATTTAAATAGTACTGATTTATTTATAGATTTTATTATGAATGTGTCTTGTTTACATCTTTCTATTTCTTTTTGTAGAGTCAGTCGGTTTTTTTTTTGGTTTTCTAAATCAAGTTTTTTGTTCTATCTTTTCAGTTTATTTATGAAGTAAGTTTGAAAATCTTAAGTTTACAATCTTTCACGTAGTCGGACTATTTGTTTTTTTCAATAATTTTTTTTTGCTTTTCTCATTCAAATTACATTTAAATATATAGTTTGTATATATTTTTTAAAGCCATTAAAAAAACCCGATATGTTGATAACCCACTCGATAGGTGTTGAGGGAAAAAAAAATTTGGACACATATAATAAAGCGCCAAAATGCCGCCATTTTATTTTTTATAATTTTGATATGTCCAGTGCCACTCTCAAAATTAAGACGATTCTAACGACACCTCTCAAGTTAAAATCCATTGAGCCGTTAAATAATTGGTTTATGTTTTTTTTAACCAACTCGTCGTGTTATCTCACTACATGAGAAGGTACACCATTCTGCTCACCTTCCACTAGTTTTTGCTAATTTTGAATCTTTTAAGAGTGCGGTAGGTTAAACCACAAAAAAAAAAAATTGAAATTTTTCTAAGAAGAAGTGTTGATAGGAAAAAACGGCTCTGGCAAACATTTCTTGCACAAAAGACCTTAAATATAATATGAAGACCTTATAAATAATAAAAATCCAGCAACAAAAAGAACTGATATGTGCGAATATTATAAGAATATAAGATTTTCACTGATAAGTGGGTTGGAGGAGGAGGATGCATTACACGTCAACACGAGAGAGACAGCAAAAGAAACCAACGATTCTCTTCAAGACTATCAACAGCCCGCTTTTGCGTACAGATACATACTTGTTACAAAATAAATTCTGAAATTAAAAGTGTTTAATTTGATTACTTTTGTCACATCCCTTAAAACTAACACTTTGAACTCTGACATCATATAAGCCCTGCCTACTTACATACAGGCGGGCGGTAGGTACTGGCAGACCTACGGAGTTATATGTTTTTTTATCTAATTTTCCTTTTTCATTCCTATTATTTTATCAATTATTCTTTCTTTCATTTTATCGCGTCAAAATATAAAGTCTACGACAAATAAAATGTTGTTCTCTTATTTTCAACTTTTATTGTTATTTAATCAATTAATTTAATTAAAAATTCTTTATTTTATTGTGTCAATTGAAAGTTTTTTGGAAGTACTGTCAGTGCTGTTGCAGTTTATCTGTTAAATGGTCATGCTTGAAATACTTTAAAATATATGCTTGCCTCTCTCGGTATCATTTTATACCTTTGTGGGCTCCTTCCTGGGCGTACTTATTCTACGTACGATCAAAATTTTTAGGTTTCGCTAAAAGCGGGCGGTTGATAGTCTTGAAGAGAATCGTTGGTTTCTTTTGCTGTCTCTCTCGTGTTGACGTGTAATGCATCCTCCTCCTCCAACCGACTTATCAGCGAAAATCTTATATTCTTGTAATATTCGCACATATCAGTTCTTTTTGTTGCTGGATTTTTATTATTTATAAGGTCTTCATATTATATTTAAGGTCTTTTGTGCAAGAAATGTTTGCCAGAGCCGTTTTTTCCTATCAACACTTCTTCTTAGAAAAATTTCAATTTTTTTTTTTTGTGGGATATCAGTTGTTTTTTTTGTCGATTTATAGAGTATATTAATTAATTAATAATTAATTAGTGACGTTTTTAGCAGGAGTCACTTTTTTCTTATTAACGTATATGGCGGGCGCGTACACAGGAGCGGTTTTGAGGTTTGAACTTCCACCTACCCCCTTCCTTCCCAAATGTCAGCAAAGTTGTTGTGCGCCAATTTGCGGCGATTTAAATGGCGACTATAACATATAAAGAAACAAAACTTAAAATTGTCTTAAAATTGCCTTTAATTAAGGTCATGTCTTTTGAAAAAACCCAAAAAAATCGCGCTCGCTACGCTCGCCTTTGCATCATATCATATAATACTGCAATGTCTATAATCAAGCCGGCTCTGATAAGGTCAGCTTAAGGATATGAATATTCGTCTGTTGTTATGTAAATCGCCCCCGAACATTTTTTTCCACTAATTTTTTTATTGAGTGACTCACTGTTGCTGAAGAAGCAGAATATAAACCCCCTTAGCTTTGTAAGGCCAGAATTTTCTCGTAACGTGTAAGTCGTCAATTTCGACCCAGTTATTTTTATCTCGCAGCATACTTGTATAGTGCCCACTCTCAAGAAGTCATTTGATACCCATATCATGGGGGTGCATTTCAAATAGCCTGTCCGCCATCTTGGATGTCCGCCATATTGGATTTAAGTCACGTGACTATTTTTTTCGTATTCCTGACAGCAAACCCTTTCATTTGATACCCATATCATGGGGGTGCATTTCAAATAGCCTGTCCGCCATCTTGGACGTCCGCCATATTGGATTTGAGTCACGTGACTATTTTTTCGTATTCCTGACAGCAAACCCTTTCATTTGATACGCATATCATAAGGGTGCATTTCAAATAGCCTGTCCGCCATCTTGGATATCCGCCATGTTGGATTTAAGTCACGTGACTATTTTTTTCGTATTCCTGACAGCAAACCCTTTCATTTGATACCCATATCATGGGGATGCATTTCAAATAGCCTGTCCGCCATCTTGGACGTCCGCCATATTGGATTTAAGTCACGTGACTATTTTTTTCGCATTCCTGACAGCAAACCCTTTCATTTGATACCTATATCATGGGGGTGCATTTTAAATAGCCTGTCCGCCATCTTGGATGTCCACCATATTGTATTTAAGTCACGTGACTATTTTTTTCGTATTCCTGACAGCAAACCCTTTCATTTGATACCCATATCATGGGGGTGCATTTCAAATAGCCGGTCCGCCATGTTGGATATCCGCCATGTTGGATTTAAGTCACGTGACTACTTTTTTCGTATTCCTGACAGCAAACCCTTTCATTTGGTACCCATATCATGGGGGTTCATTTTAAATAGCCTGTCCGCCATCTTGGATGTCCGCCATGTTGGATTTAAGTCACGTGACTATTTTTTTCGTATTCCTGACAGCAAACCCTTTCATTTGATACCCATATCATGGGGGTACATTTCAAATAGCCTGTCCGCCATCTTGGATGTCCGCCATGTTGGATTTAAGTCACGTGACTATTTTTTTCGTATTCCTGACAGCAAGCCCTTTCATTTGATTCCCATATCATGGGGGTGCATTTCAAATAGCGTGTCCGCCATCTTGGATGTCCGCCATGTTGGATTTAAGTCACGTGACTATTTTTTTCGTATTCCTGACAGCAAACCCTTTCATTTGAGATCCATATCAGGGGGGTGGATTTCAAACAGCCAGTCCGCCATCTTGGATGTCCGCCATGTTGGATTTAAGTCACGTGACTATTTTTTTCGTATTCCTGACAGCAAACCCTTTCATTTGATACCCATATCATGGGGGTGCATTTCAAATAGCCGGTCCGCCATCTTGGATGTCCGCCATGTTGGATTTAAGTAACTTGACTACTTTTTTCGTATTCCTGACAGCAAACCCTTTCATTTGGTACCCATATCATGGGGGTGCATTTCAAATAGCCTGTCCGCCATGTTGGATTTAAGTCACGTGACTATTTTTTTCGTGTTCCTGACAGCAAGCCCTTTCATTTGATACCCATATCATGGGGATGCATTTAAAATAGCCTGTCCGCCATATTGGATTTAAGTCGCGTGACTATTTTTTTCGCATTCCTGACAGCAAACCCTTCCATTTGATACCCATATCATGGGGGTTCATTTTAAATAGCCTGTCCGCCATCTTGAATGTCCGCCATATTGGATTTAAGTCACGTGACTATTTTTTTCGTATTCCTGACAGCAAACCCTTTCATTTGATACCCATATCATGGGGGTGCATTTCAAATAGCCTGTCCGCCATCTTGGATGTCCGCCATGTTGGATTTAAGTCACGTGACTATTTTTTTCGTATTTCTGACAGCAAACCCTTTCATTTGATACCCATATCATGGGGGTGCATTTCAAATAGCCTGTCCGCCATCTTGGATTTAAGTCACGTGACTATTTTTTTCGTATTCCTGACAGCAAACCCTTTCATTTGATACCCATATCATGGGGGTGCATTTCAAATAGCCTGTCCGCCATCTTGGATGTCCGCCATGTTGGGTTTAAGTCACGTGACTATTTTTTTCGTATTCCTGACAGCAAGCCCTTTCATTTGATACCCATATCATGGGGGTGCATTTCAAATAGCCTGTCCGCCATCTTGGATGTCCGCCATGTTGGATTTAAGTCACGTGACTATTTTTTTCGTATTCCTGACAGCAAACCCTTTCATTTGATATCCATATCATGGGGGTGGATTTCAAACAGCCAGTCCGCCATCTTGGGGAGGCCGCCATATTGGATTTGTAATGACGTTTCTTAGCTAGTCATGTATTGTCATCAGAACTCAGAGCGTCTGCAAAATTTCATCCTAATCGAAGACCGGGAAGTGGGTCAAGTGAAGCTAATAAAAGCGTATTAAAAATCGTCTACGAGCAACGGTTTCCGAGATGTTAGCATTTTTGTTTTTAACGGTTCCTGAATAATTAAAGTTAGTAATATTACATTTTTTGAAATGCCAATGGGTTCTATATGCTTCCTCCGGTTAAGGTGATGATACCGGTGGGGGATAAAATTTTCATTAAAAATCGTCTACGAGCAACGGTTTCCGAGATATTAGCATTTTTGTTTTTAACGGTTCCTGAATAATTAAAGTTAGTAATATTACATTTTTTGAAATGCCCATGGGTTCTATATGCTTCCTCCGGTTAGGATGATGGTACCGGTGGGGGATAAAATTTTCATTAAAAATCGTCTACGAGCAACGGTTTCCGAGATATTAGCATTTTTGTTTTTAACGGTTGTTTATGATGAATATTCAAAAGTTCGGTGTGATGACTTCGCCTATTATATGCGATAGAGTAAAGGCGTGCAGCATCGCAACTGGAAGCAGCGGATGGCTGAAAAATATATCGCACACTGAATTCGATAGAGTAAATGCGTGCAGACATCGCAAGACATTGCAACCGGAAGTACCGGAAGCCTGAAAAATCGTCGCACACTGAATAATTATTTAAAGTGTTTTATTTAAAGAAACACGAATAACTTCTGAACCCCGCGACGTAATTGATTGAAATTTTTTTTGCTAAGATAACTTTTGGATTTCTGTCGAATACGTTATCGACATTTTCCAAAATGTCTTGGATATCATGAATGAGAACTAAAACACCGAAAATAACGACATTTTCTCTCACATTCGCGTAATAAGTCTTTGTTCGGGCGCACGAAAATTTTTTTTTTTTTTTTTTTTTTCTATCAACACGGCGCCCGACTGGGCGCCTTGATTTTTTCTATCAACACGGCGCCCGACCGGGCGCCTTGATTCAGTCGATGTTTACCTTACTGATACATATGAGTATTGTCCGCTATGCGAGCACCATTACACATATTCTTTTCGCAGCTGCGGTCAATATTACTTTCTTTCTAATTTTGAATACTATTTACACTACGACACCAAACACCACTGGAAAGTAATCTTAAATATTGTAAGTCACTTACAGTAAATTGTCGTAGGTTTTGTATTTGTTAAATTTTTTTTAATTGAGTGCCACTTACCTGTTCTACAATATATTTGGTCATATTTTCAATATACTACATATGAATGCATGTAAAGAAATATAGAATACAAGAGGAAGGATTCCGTGGCAGAACCAATCTTATAATTCTGCTTCTGTATCTTTCATTTAGTACATATGTACGAGTATATGAATTTTCAATAATAAACTAATCATCGTCATCAACAATTTTCAGGCCAATAAAATCATGATAATCTCGGCTTAACTGCCAAGTTAAGGACTTCATCATCTGCGATAAATCGCCAAATGTTGATTTTACCTGAAGAGGTACACGCGCCACTCTCCCAAAAGGATACCCAGCAGGTGTCTTTTCTACAGGAGGATTTCAGCAACAGACCGATCTCGAAGGAAAAGGTAAAACCTTCACCGTTATTCTAACCGAACTGCAGAAGGTTTCTGTTCCGCATTCACATGGGAATTTGAGAGGCTGGAAAAGGCATCGCCGAAATATGGACGTCCTTTAAAGGATGAGGCGCGGCGAATCGAAAGTTCCGATTGGGGTCTGACATTTTCACACAAGGGTTTTATTATAATTCACAGTTATTTGCGGATATCGGAAAAAGTGTAAAGAGACGAAGAGTATTCCGGATTAGATCGAATTTTAATAGCCATTGAGATGTTTTGGATTTGCATGCTTTAGACCACCAGCCAAGATTTAGAATTGGCTCCAATTTAGTGTCATCCCCACTCTTCAGGGGCAAGCCGCCTATAGTTATTTTTGAACTTGGTAGCCCCGATGTTGAAATATTTTTTTACATAAAAATTGTAGAGCAGAATTTTTCCTACAAAATATGTTATCCACAATTTGTTTTAATGTTATATGCTGAATTCTTGCAACTTCTTCACAAACGAACATTTCATAATTTGACTTAATTCCAAACTGCCCATTCATGCATATATTGTAGTCAAAAGCCAAAGCCTAGGCGCTCCAAGGTTTTACTAGTCAGTCAGCCCCGAGGTTTGGCAAGGCGCCGTAGTCAAAGTCGAAAACTATTTTACGTTTCAACCTTTGAAAGATGGATTTGTGGTAATCCTAGGAGTGCCTAAAATCAGCTGTCAAACCGCGAACCAAAAAATCTACTTCGGCCTTTGATTAGTCTATCCTAGATCCGATTGAAATGAGACAGTCAAAGGCCAATTTGCGCTTGTATACATCTTTGGGTAATTCCTTACATGTGGGGCTCCTGCCGTATAGGCGAGTCGGAATTTTTAGGAACTATAAAACTTCGCTTGTTTTATTTCAGGCAGTGGCTATTTGCGTCGCTCGTGTACGTGTAAAACCCCGTGTACCTGGGGGTATCGTGTACACGAGAGTGTCGTACGTGCGTTTGCATGTGAATGCATGTGTGTATGTGTATGCAATTTAACTCTCTATAATTAAAATTACAAGGCTCATCCGTTAAGTGAATAACAATTGTTTATTGACACGTGCCCCGCTTCGTATCATTTGTATTACATTTATCCGTGTACTGTTGCGTGATTTCGTGTACACGATACTCGCGTGCACACGATTCATCTACTCTCAGGTACACGACTCGTGTAGCTCCATTTACTTCGTGTTAACGGAATTTTACACGTACACGAGCGACGCAAATAGCCATTGCCTTTATTTTATTGTGATGATTGTGCAGAGTGAAAGAAAAAAAAATGTATGGCTTTTTCACAATTTTTTTCCACTTTTACAAAACATTTAATTGATTGAAGAGTTCACAAGGTTTGTAAGGGAACTCTGCAGGCAATTAAATAAAGGGTGGCAACAGTAAATTATTATTTATAATAATCAGGAAATTTTTATACATATACACTTTGATCAATTTTCAGCAATAACGCATTGGTATTCCGTTTTTAGTTCAAAAATTGTTTGTGGTTTGTTAGCATAGGACATCATTTAGGTTGTCAACTTAAATATAGAAATATTTGTGGGAACTTTAAATATTTGGTAAACGGAAAATTTAGAATTTGATTTTATAGGCAGAGTGGAAAAACTTTGGGAATTTATATTTGATTTCGATTTTTTTCACTTGTATAAAATATTTTACAAATTCAAATTTTCCTTTTGCAAAATAGTTCTTTAAATTTTTATAGAAGGGAAGCAAAATTATAATATTTTTACTCTGCCCCGACTTCATTTCATAATTAGATAAAATTATCAGTGAAGTTTTTATAGTCCGCAATGCCGGCGTATATTGTACGGGTTCCTTCAGTCTTCGACCTTTTAAAGGATGAGGTCAATAAATAGGTCTGCAAAACATACATAAAGCAGTGTTCATTTGTTTTGTAGCAACATACAGCCATACACCTGGATTTCGAGGTGAATCAACATCAGGACGATGTTCGCACTTAGTGACAATACTACCTGCTTAAATAAGTAGCTTTCAACACATTCACATACTTCGAGCTGGTACTGATGGAGCCAGGAGCTTTATACCTCCAGTTTGAGGCATGTGGGGTGGGAGGCGAGAATAAAATCCTTCATCGCATGAGAAGACTCTTTGCTAACAAATCTTAACGGTCGAGGAAATACTTACGCTCCTTGCGCAAATAGAAGGGTATTTAAATTCGTGGCCCCTTTAGGCATTTTCCGACGACCCTAATGGGATCACAGCTATCACTCTAGGCTTTTTTTTTAGTAGAAGAAAATACCCACCCAGTGGATAATTTGCCCAGACCTGGGAAACCTGATGCAATCAGTATTTTTAGGGACGAAAAGTAAAGTTTATTCCAACTTGTTTTGGTGGAAGCTATAAATTAACCGAATTAATTTTTTCGTCGTGAGCGGATTTCTCCCAAGTTTTAGTTGCCAAAACTAAAGAAAAGCTTTTGCTTCATCTTGCATGTGTTTTTGTAGCGTGAGATCGTTTTGTTTAAAGTGAGCCTTAAGTACTTTCTTAATTCAAAGTCAGTGTTATAGCTAAGTACTATCACTTTAAATAGAAATACCAACGCATAATTTCCTTTACCTTAACCATGACGTAAAGCAAAGAAAATGAAAATTTGGTCAACGATGCCACATGTATAGACATCTCATGCAATGCTCCAAGATTACTTTCAGATTAGAAAACTGGTTGCAGTATGAAAGTTTTTCGTGAATTTCCACATTGCTTCCAGAGAAGCTAGGGGGAAGCACAAAAAAAGCATTTTTATATATATTTATATTGTTGAAATGAAATGAAGTGTCCACCGAAGGGTCATGCATCTATGCTTTCCGAGGAATTAATTCCGCTTGCATCTAGGACTAGACTGCTTATTTGCCCGCTGAAATTACAGGGTTTGACGAGCAGAATAAAACAACATATGTAACGTCATTGTAAACCAAATATGGCGTACGCCCCAAGATGGCGAATTACTCGTTTCTTCACAACACCTTGACATGCGTATCAAATATAAGAGTTCGACGAGCAAAATACGGCAATTGTCAAGACAATTTATTACAATTACAAGTATGAGCTGTCTACTTGATCATGTTATGACATTACTTACCTACTACATATTATCTACATATAACTAAGAATCTGTAAAATAGTATGAAACGAGAAACTATTCATTCTTTCTTTACTTAGTGTAGATCCCCTCTTTTCGGAGGGAAAAAAGGGATAATTGCAATAAATTTTTCGATAGGTTTAAATTATAAAAATTGATATAAAAAGTGTTACACTCAATAAATACAGTATCGAACTACATTAAAAATATTTGTTTTTATTCATTTTTGTGAATTTTTAAGAATGGAACTGCTGGTCGAAAAATGATCCAAAAAACGAGAGGGGTGTACGCCGTTGATGAAATCTCCGAGATGCATGATACGAAAAAAAACAGCAAAGACTTTTAGGTTCAATATATTAATAGCTATAGCGCATATAGAACGATTTTTGATTTTTGAAAAATTGACAAAATGGCGGACTTTTTTTGAAAAATTACGAAAAAACATGTTTTTTTTCACCGTTTTTGGCCAAAAAAATTGTTAAAATCAAAATTTTGAAAAACCCTCAATTTGCGCTATACCTGTAGTCATAAAGAATGTTTGGTAAAAATTTGGTGAGAATCGGTACGGTAGTTTCCGACGCGGTGTCGAAAAAAGTTATTTTGCGAAAAACGCGATTATAGTTTGGTAATGAAAAACCGTAAAAAATCTCACCTATGCCTAATCAGCGATGCCTGGACCATGCATTATACCTTCTTCTTCCTATATACTGCCTATATACTTTACGAAAATGCAACAAAAAAAATCGATTTATAAATTATAAAGAGGGTAGATCCCTTAATTCAGATCGACACATAGGTACGGTGTTGTTCAGAGTATAGCCGTGATCGCATGCCGCAATAATAGCGTAAAAGTAGAGCAAGCGGAACATCACCATACCTATGTGTCGATTTGAGTGAAGTAAAGAAAGAATGAATATTTACTTATATCATACTTTTCGTCTCTTCCATTGTCTGGTTTTTTGTTTTTTATAATAATATTTTTTGAGTTTGTGCTCATAGAGACTTTCGGGATGACGAAAGCTAGCACATATCTAAATTTGAACCAATCTGGCCGAAACCCAATTCCCTTAAAAAATGTGCGGGGTTCTTATACATATTGAAATGATTGAAATTTTCGGAGAATTTATCTTTTATATGCAAAATGTCCTCAAAATTCTGTTGGAAAAAATCTGTATCGACTATTTCACACTTATATTTGTAAAAATTTCAAAAACATGTTCGCCATTTTTTCGCTCAAACCATTACGTTGGGCTCGTTCAAACACCTCTAACCTTCATTGCAGAAAAATGAAAAAAAAAGGAAATAAAAAAGGAGGGTGGAGCCAAACTCACTTTGAATCATAAATGGACGCAGATTACGATTGGGGTGGTGCCCTTCAAAACCAAAGCAATAGAGCGCAGTGGAGGGTAACCGATAACTTTAGTAGTGGTCTACCAGTGGTATGTTATGTTTTATGAGCAGGGGAGATGCCCTCCATTTAAATGAATACGTGGCTAAGGCTGCAACTTAATGAACTATCGGCTGCGGGGGTGATAGCTTTATTGTGTTGGGTGCATTAGAAAAATTCCCAACTCATCGCAACCCTTCCGCATTGCTTCATATTATTTCGACTTGGCTCTGATGGTCACAGTGAAAGGGTCTAGGAAAAGTAAGCAGGGAAGCTGTCATCGATTTTTTGCAGTCGAAATCTATTTAGGCAGATGTTCAGGACATACTCAAACTCTTCCGTCACTTCAGCAAATTAAAGTTGATGAGCTTGCAGCCATTCAAATTGTTTTCCTATTAGGTGGTGATGGCGGATATGCATCAAAACGAGTGCATTTGTCTCAATTGGACTACTACACATTTTTCAGTATTATGAGTTTGATGAAGATTTAAACCATCGGTCTGACGCCATAAGTAATTCAATAGGGCCCCTACTCCTTATGCATCACACACTAAGCAAACAATTGCCTCCAGGAAGATTGACGACCACGTGCCTTGCTCTTTGTTAAGCGTTTCTTATTAAAGGACTCGTCCTGCAGTTGCAATTTGTTGTTTCATTTGCATTCACTCAACAACTTTCCCCTTTCTCTCTGGAAGTCTGTTTATTTTCTTAGGACTCAATGGCCATCTTCAGCTCTTCATATGGCCAACGTCAAGCATCCAGAGGTTTCCAATTCAATCTGTCCATCGGTGGTCTATTGGACTGATGCGATATGACGATGCCCTAATGATGTAGGTTTCCGGTTAGCACTGAAATTCAAATGACTGTCGGGTGATTGATTGAATGCTCACGACAATTTCACCCATTTCTCTCTCCGGGAAGTGAAATTTGTTGAAAAATGCATTCAAGTTTGACGAAGCTGTTTTTACCATCAGACGCAATAGGCGCAATTAGGAAATATGTGTACAATTCGGGACCACCTAATTGCACCAAACATTCTTAGGTAATAAGCTGAGGGCTGTAAGCGCTGATAAGACTGAAAAAATTTCCACTGTTATGAAACAAGTTGCAATTTTGGTAATATTTCTGCAGGGCAGTGCCATAATCGAATTTTAATTACTTCGTGTGGTTATGTCACTTGGGAGAGTATTTTAATGAGGAGTACAGAGATTCCAAAAGGAAGACAGTGCACGGAAAAAAACTTTAAAATTCCAGTCCGTAATAGTAGGTCAATGATATGATGTACATTTTGATGACTGAAAACAAGGTTGTGGTCTGAAAAGCCAAGAACAAGTTTATATTTGTATGGTATGATTAAACCACTACTCTTAACATTATATTTGTATTAGCTTGTTTGCATAAAAATATCATTAATATTATAGGCATTTTGTATTTTAAAAGAAACTATACTTCTCCTTTATAATGAATTTATTATTTAAATATTACCGCCCAAAATTAAAGATCGGTCTCTTTTTAGGGTTGCTTAGCCAAATGGCAAAAACGGAACTCTTATAATTTCGTAATGTCCGTCCGTATCGGGGTAGTGTTCCTTACATACTCGTAGAACTCAAGGATGAAATTTCTTTTTCACGCAACCCATTGTGTGGGGTGTCGTTGGAAAAGTCTCTAAAAATGAAATAAAGTTTCTTAAGAGGCTTCTTTTTGTCTTTAGGTGAATAGTGCCCGAGATATATTTACATAGGTTCCTAAAGCCGTTAATATTGTGTCCCCCAAACTTTCCAAACATATGATTCAAAAATCGGGAAAAAATAAGTTAGTGGCATTTTATAAATACGTTAAACGAAAAGTAGGTATTGTGCCCAGTATGTGCAGTGCATAGTCAAGGGCTAATGCTTATTTATTATTACATAGTTCAAACAAATTTAATTTCAATGAGGGTGAATTGTTTTCATTTTTACAATCCTGATGAAAGAAAAAATAACTCTTGCTACTTAGTACATGCTACGGAACCATAAGTTGATGTTTACCGTAAACCGGGGCTACTTTGCACAGGTTATTGAACGTTTTATGATAAAATTCTTTACAGGAATACGAAGGGGCTACTTTGTCAAGTAGTCACTTTTTAATGAAAATCTATTGTAGTCCCCCCCCCCCCAAGTAGAGACTTCATTGTCATTTTATAGTCGAAAAACCAAGGCTTAAAGTATCAATTATTGATGAAAACATATAATTGAGATAATACAATGAATATTGTTAAAAAATTCTGAAATGTCTTCGTGACCGACACTGGATCTCGACTTCTTTATGTTTGAAGCTAGCCTGCTGCTTAAATTATTTGTGGTAACAACATTTGCTACAAAGTCGGGCCCAGGAGTATGTATTGTTCTTCCATTCTTTAACGGTTCTGCCTTGTTTTTGGACATATTTGGCCACTAATTGAGCAACATCATGTGAAGTTAGTGCAACTTCCCAATTTGCAACTTAAATGAGTGCGTGCCTGCTCATCTTCAAGACTTAAGGTGGTGGAATGTCCTGGATCTCCCTGATGCTTGCCAAATAGCTTATTGCGAAGCGTTCTACGCGAAATGTTGTGCCGTCTACTGGCTTCTGCGTGACTTACGCCCTTCCTATTCTGCAGCTACTCTTTAACCAAAGTAAAAAGAAAAAAAAAAGCGCGGCCTATAAAAAAAAAAAAGAAAATACACATCAATATTTTGAACATCTAACTAAAAACGTGTAAACGTTTTGATCATATCTTGTAAAAAAAAGCCACACTTACCATTTATTTCACTTCGACGAAAAATTAGATCAGCGAATCACAAAAATGGCTTTCCGAAGTCAGGAAAAACAATAACAATCTGTCGAGTTTAGCAGCATTTCAAAAAGTCAAATTTTTTAAAATCCTGCCAAACCAGCCAGGACTGGCCGAATTGGCTGAAAATTAAATTGGGATCATTTTTCAGTCGACCAAAAGCTGTACTACAATATGAGCCAATTACATCGAAAGTTTTATACTTTTGTAACCTTAAAATTCAGACGTCCCAACCTGGCAGCTGCCAAGATTGATATCGAGCCTGCGTTTATAAGGATTATTTGTAGAGGGGACATGATCTACACAAAAAATTATATTTCGTCGATGGTCTAGACTTGAATCAAAATTGCACTCATCTCTCTAACTACTCGTATAAAGAAAACTGCGAAAAAAACTACAAAAACAGCAAAACATTTACCAGTTACTCCTGCAGAAAACATGAATAACATTAAAAGTCTGGTTTAATTGTTACCACAGCAAGATAGAGACTGCTTTAAAGCTCTGTTAAAAATATAATACAAAAAAAAATTCAATGGTATTCACGCTCTGTTGTGTTCTAAGTGGTATTTTTGTATGAAGTGTAACATTTTACATTCTCATACTTACTGGTTATTTTGAGAACCTTTATCTTTTTACATTTTTACATTGATATAACAGTGAACACAACAAAGGGTGAAAACCACTTTAAGTAGCTTTAAGTGAATAACTGAGGCTTTTAAATTTTTTAGTTTAAAGAAAGCACAGCTCATATAGAATAATTTCGCATACTTTGTCTGAAGTATGTTATGTTATTAATACAATAACAATAAATATATTTTCGTCAATATTTAAAATGGTTATTTTGATATTTAATATTTCCTTAATTAATTTGGTGTTTCCATATGTAAGAGCTTATATAGCGCAAATTTAAAAAATGTTGAAGTAGGTACGCGTATCAGATTTCTAAGTAGTTATTAAATTGGCGTTTACGACAGCTTAAATTTGATCTTAAGGGTTAATAAAGGGTTTCCCAATAGGGATGGCCTGGTTTTGATAGCTCGTGGTGGCTTGTTTGTTTATGGTTTTTTAATAGGTCTGTGCAGTTATGTTCAGTAAAGTTTGCGATTTCATCATGACACGTTTCACTGTGATCCAACGCTTGCAAATTATCCAAAATTATTACGCAAATTCGCATTCTCTTATCGGTACTGTAAGACCGCTTCGTGCAAAGAACGGTCGTCATAATGCTCCTTCTGAGCGCGCTATAAGACGCATAATAACAAATTTGAAAGTGAATTCACTCTTCACGATACAAAGGTGCCTGTAAGACAAAGGAATGCCCGAAGTGAATAAAATATTGCCGCCGTTTAAGCCAGTGCGTGTTCGTGAAAATTCAAATGCGTCTGTTCCGCGCCATTCTCAAGAGCTGGGGCTCTCCAGGATGACAACCTGGCGAATTTTGCGATTGGATTTGGGTCTGCATCCTTATAAGATAGTATTGGCATAAGAACTCAAGCCATCCGACCATCACATTCGTCGTCAGTTCGCTGATTGGTCACTGGAAATGTTGGAAGCCGACGGCGATTTTCATCGCAAAATCATCTTCTCAGATGAGGCTCATTCCTGGCTCAATGGACTCTTCAACAAGCAAAATTGACGCTATTGGAGTGAGTCAAATCCAGGTTCATGAATCACCATTGCATCCACAAAAATTGACCGTTTGGTGTGGATTATGGTATGGCGGAATCATCGGACCTTATTTGGTTCGAAATGAGGCATGAGATGCCGTTATCATTAATAGCAACCGCTATAACACGATGTTCACCGATTTTTTTCTCGGAATTTGATGAAATTGATGCGGACGATCTTTATTTCCAACAAGACGGTGCAACGCCTCACACTTCCCGACTTAACATGGACTTATTGCGCAGTAAGTTCGGTGAATCGTTAATTTCCAGAAATGGTCCCATCGCATCGCCGCCGCCTAGATCGTGTGATCTAACGCCTTTGGATTATTTTCTTTGGACCCACATTAAGTCGAAGGCTTACAGCGACCATCCTACAACTCTTGAGGCATTGGAAGCCAATATTCGTTGAGCCATAGCTGAGATACCGGCGGAAATGTTGCACAGAGTCATCGAAAATTGGTGTGAGCAGATGAACGAATTATCTTTCAAATAAAGCAATCAGAACCATTTTTGCTCGAAAATTGTGTGCTATATTTAAATTCAAAGTTCAGACGTTCTTATTGGGAAACCCTATATTATTAAAACTAGAATCATTTCAAATTTAAGTTGAACAAAATATTATATTTTATGTAACGAATAATATATAACTGCTGCATCTACCAAGCTCACGAAACCGTGCCGTCCTGCCTGCTCTTTGAATGATATTATATACAGTGGAATTATTTGCAATTCGATGCATAAACGTATCATTTAGAGTGCTTGCTTGTACCTCTTTACTGATTTTAGGAAGGTTATTACTAACTTGTAATTATGTCGATTGTCTTCGAATATAAATAACGACAAAGGTTTAATAGCTAGGGTATAATATTGTATCCACCAAATGATACAATAAGCTCTTTGACCGCTCGATGCTGTAAAACTTAGGAAAGGTGGAAATATCCAGCGCCATAAAATGTCCATTAACTGAATGACAAGTCATTTGCTTTCCCAATACGGCTTCCTGGGAAAAGGATTGCCTGCCGATTTTAGGCAAAATATGAACTGACCCTTCTGCTGGACATGGGAAATTCTTGCGAAATGTGAAGTAAAATTGCATTTTAAAAATAAACTTTACGACCCAAAGGGTGTCCTGCAGGAGTGCAAGTACCAAGGGATTTATTTTTCTCTCTTTGAAAAAGGATTATCTTTTTATGCTATCCCTCGAATCCTTTCCGCAAACATTCAAAGGACCTGTACACTGTGTCTAGCTAGGTTGCAACCACGCTGCCCAAGATGCAATCTGCCTTCAAAGTGGTCAAGGATTAGTTGGTCATTTTGGACTCGTTATCTCATGCGCTGGTTGTTATGCAGATGCGTCTTCCTTAAATTTACGGAAATTGTTAAAGAATTAAATTTTTCCGATTCGGTAGACGTAAAAGCTATTTTGATGACCTTTTCATTTGCTCATCCGACAATTGGGACAGCATTTTCATTCAGGAGAAATTTTCATTCATAAAAGTCTTACAAGGCTGGCCAAGAGACAGTGTACGCACGTTTACCAGAGTGGAAATTATGCGTGTTTTTTACTGCAAGGAAGACTTAGATGCGGAACAGGTATCAGTTTCGAGAATTGCTCAATTAGTGCTCACCGGAAGCGGGATTATTTTTTAGTGCAGTGGTTTTTTTTTTCAATACAATGAAGTGAGCCGTCTTAGACTTATTTAGTTTACATTTTGCAGGTCGACTGGCTTTATAATCGTTTCAATTTATCACAATAGAATTATTTAACATATTTAATCCTAAAAAATCTAAATTGTATGTACATCGCACAACTTATGTTAGGAATACAGGTTGTTTTGCATAACGTGGACAAAAATGAGTGTGGTCACCTAGCCAAACAAAAAAGTACAATATGAGGGGGGATACAGGGTGATGAATTCGAAATGCACATTATTATTTTATTTTTATTTTTTGATCTAACTAGTCAACGCAGCGACGTGATGAAAATAACAAATTTTTAAATTTAAATGTTTAATATTCTGAAAATGGGTTTCTACATATAATTTGTATATATTTTATCTACCGGGACATGTTTCACCTCTCTGGAAAGATAATTATATGAGTAATTTTTTAGGGTGGTTTCTGGTCTAGAATGCTGGAAAATTGAAATGTTTTCATAATTTATTATAATACAAGCGAAGCGTATTAAAGTTTGAAATATTTTAAATCGTAAAGTATACAAAAAACATTTTTTGTTTTTTTTCCGCGCATTTTGGGGCCTACGTTACATATACATAATCAGTGTCAGTATCTTGAGTATAACCTGTCTTGTGAAAAATGTCCTTACTAAAAGTTAAATAAGACCCGAACTATGTGATATATTGCCTTTATCCTAGTTCATGCTATAGCCCTTTAACTGACAAATAATTACCAATTTTATAACAATCCAATTCTGTACAAAAGCCGTACGAAGAAACTGGGTTCCGGGAAAATCTGATCTATATAAATAAAAATGTGATGTTCGTTTGTTCCTAATCTCTGATCTCCAAAAGTTTCTCACCGATTGCAATGAAACTCTGGTGACCTGTTGCTGTTGTGCGCTCGCCCAAGAAGGCGGATCCAATAAAAGTTGCGGCGAATTTTCCAACTTCAAGGAATCTTTATGGAAAAGGCCACTCAGGGGTTTTCGAAACTGCCATCAAAATTTCCAAATTCAAAATGGGGGATCCAATATGGAGACTGAAAAAGTTAAACTTCAAAGGATAGCTTTGAAAATCCGCACTAAGGGGTATTCGCGGTCGCTGATTTCGAATATGCGATCAAACTTTCCAAATTTGAGACCACCCCCACCCCACTGGGTCGCATAGGAGAACGGATGCAATAGGGAGGTTACACCCCTCCTGAAGAAAAAGAATTTGCTAATACTGTTGAAAAACATCTAAATATATTTTTAAAAAACCAAAATAGAAGAACATTTCGAAATAGTGGAAAAAATGGATTTTTTCGAGAGTGAGGAAAAAAATTAAAATATCTCGGTAATTAATGGACGTAATATAGTGGGAGTGGGCTCAATAGAAGCGCCTTGGAGAGTAGTATAATTACGGATAACATTTAATGAATAATACATTTTTAGTAGAATGGAATAAAGTGTAAAAGAGGTAGGCATTTATTGTTTATTTTTTATTTTTTAAAGGGTGGGGTAAGGATGTGAAAATAATTTTGGAAAACATGTGGGGAAATGCGTGTGCCAAATTTGGGATAAAAATATTAATAAATGCAGAAAAAGCAACTGTTGGTGCTGAAGGTTGAAACTTTTTGAGAGCGGCAAAAAGTTTACCTCTGCCGATTGGAAATAAATGAAAAAATTGATTTATTTATAGTAAAAAATTCTTAGGAATAGATGGAAGTGATCTAAGGGGTATTGTGTATGAATTTACGCTTAATTTAATGAGACTACCCTCCTCTGGAACATACAGAAGAGAGAGTGTAAAATTTATATAAATAAAAATTTAATACTACCCAGGGCAAGCTAGTTTATAAATAAATGAATAGAATTTTTCAGTTTTTTTGTTTATAAATATTTACCTTTAGTTAGATATGCCAGCTCCACATAATATTTATTACTACATTATTTAGAGTATCTATACTATAGATTCCAATAAAAAGAAAATAAATTTAATTTTATTTATGGAATGCCTGTTTTGTTTGTGCAGGTGAGAACTATCACCCTACTGATTTTTCTCCGCGTTATAAAAACACCCTGTAACAAATTCCTTCAAAGCACAGGTCGTTCCGATACATATACCATATATGTACCTACATTAATTAAGCACAGTTGGTCAGAATAGAGCAAAAGTATTTATAACATCACAATCATAGATTTAAATAGATTTTTAATATTAAAAATTCCACTAATTAAAAATTACAATAATTTTCTTAATAATGTTAACTGGCAGAATATATGTACTTGTACGTCTTCTAAATTTATATCTTTGCTTGTAGAATTTTAATGGGGTAATGTTTAATTGCTTTCTTGCTGTCTTGTCTTTGTCTGTGTGCCTGTTTCAAGAATTAAACCCTGCAACAGAACTTATTTTTTTGTAGTTCATATAATATTTTTCTCTGCGATAAAAGCTGAAGCCTCTAGTGCGCCGCAAAATTTGCTAAATCGTCGCAAATAGGTTTTTCGGGGAAATTGAAGCCGAAAACTTGGACGATATTTGCTTTCAACAGGACGGTGCTACTTGCCATACAGCGAACGTCACAATCGTTTGCGCCCTATATTCGGAAATCGCATAATTAGCAAAAATGGTGATGTGATTTGGCCGGCAAGAAGCTGTGATTTGACGCCGTTGGACTATTATCTTTGGGAGCGATGAAAGATAAATGGTACGCCAACAAACCAGAAACAATACAAGACCTCAAGTACGAGATTCAAGCTGCTATTGCTGACATAAGGCCCGAAACAATCGAAAAAGTACTCAACAATTGGGTGGACCGAATGGGCTACTGCCAAGTCAGCCGTGGTGGTCATTTGACCGAAATTGTTTTTCATAAATAAATGACATAAAACAATCTATAATGTTCAACCATTGAAAAATATTGAGCCGTTTTTTTTTTATAACAAAAAGAAATTCTAATTTTTTTTGGTGCATCACATCGAAGGAGGAATATAGGATATAGTTTTCAAACTACAGGCGACAACTTATGAGATTATGTATTTGCGTTAAAACTATGAATTAATTAATGAAGCTTTTATTCCTGGAAACGTTTTTATCAAAACTTATATAAGAACAGCTATCTCTGTTAGTAGCCTATAAAAATCGATTTAACATACATAATTTGATATACATTTACCCATTAAAAAATTTTATTCGACTATAAACGTAAAACACGGTTGCCTGGGATATATCAATGCATAGGTCCACTAGTTTTACTAAAAAATTTCGATCAAAAGAAATGAATTAGCAAAAGCCAATCGTAAAAAATAAAAGTAAAAATTGTGTTTCATTTATCTTTAATTAAAATCGTTCATTCGTAATTACAAAATTAATAAAATGAGTTACAATTATCATTATTTTGGAACAGGATTACAGTACCTTACTAATAAAAATATAATACAAAGAATATGTACAATCTTTTATTGGTTCGTAAAAACATCTAAGAACGGACACATAAGTACTTTAGAGTCTATACCTCTCGTCGTTCATCTTAGTTTCTTTGCCTGTGGTTCCAGGGCTTCATTAAATATATTGTGGTCCCCTTTAATACGGAAGTCCAGTTAAATATATGTCCGCCTTTGTACACTGGGTGTTGCTCTTAGCCTATTAAAATAAGTATAATTAGTGCACGGACTGAATATGCAGTCGGCTCTCTCGATTCTTGTAAAAATCATCATTTTGCAACTTTAGAGCATCATTCTCGTGCAGAAGCTGGTTGTGTCGCATTTCCAATGTTTTGAGTTGCTGCAGAAGTTCACTTTCTCTCCTTTCAAAGGCCAATCGAAGCTCAGTTTCTCTTGTCTCAAACGCCTGTCTCAGCTCAGCCTCTCTAGTCTTAAATGTCTCAAAGGCTTGATGGTACTCCGCTTCCCTAGCCTCAAAGGTTTTTCGTTCACAAAGTAGTTGCACTTCTCTCGTCTTGAGCGCCTCTAGCTGGATGCTTTGGGTGTCAATTTTTGAATTCAGTTCAATATTTTGTCGCTGCAAGAACTCGTTCCTAATCGTAAGCTCATCTTCTTTGAGTCGTCTTCTGTCTCGAGACTTCTTCGCTGCTGCATTGTTCTTTCTTCGCCTTTCGTAGTAAGCAGCGTCCTTGATGATTCCATTAATTGGTACCGTGGATGTGCTATCATTCTCGTTCTCGTTACCGCTATTGTCTTTATTTTCTTGTTTAGTAGTACTACAAATCTCGTTATCACTCCGACTCTCATCACTAAGGTGCTCGCCACGACCGTTTCCGCTGTTCAGCCTCCTCATCTTGGGATTTGTGGTAGTTCTTTGCCCACCATTAGCCACACGAATTTCTTCTAAGGCTCTTTTCCTGAATTCCATGTAGCTTTCAACTTGTTTGAAGGGATTCGGTTTTAGAAGATCACAAGCGGCAAAGTGTGCTGGGATCTGCTCTGGATCGCGCGGAAGACATTTAAATGGCCTGGAGAGCTTCCGATCGTGATATGTAGCTTGTGGTGGCAAGGGATAGGTCTGTAGAATTTTTTTAGTCAGCATATCTATCTTTTCGGATGATGTGCGTGGATCCGAAACACTCTCAACAAAGTCCCTTAAATTCGGTGCTTGGCCATTCTGCTCTCGAATATTTTGACAAT